>CM065809.1:19102254-20429754 GCA_033398695.1 Orobanche coerulescens | reverse complement strand
GAAGTGGTTCGCATTAAGGAGTATTCATGGGGATGTTGTTTTCAGATTGTATGGATAGTTCACATCTCGAGTTGGTTACCCTCAGTTTCGAGGACAAAACTCTTTTTAAGGGGGGAGTATATAATACCCGACTTTGGATTCACTATTATCATTCAGTAGTTTTCACTCAAAAATTTTTCACGCAGTAATAATCATTCATCATTCATATTCATTCAACTGTGTTCACCGTTCGGCGTATTTGGAATCACATATCCGTTGTTAATCGTCATTCATCATTGTTTGAGATCGAGCCGAGATTATTGTCATCATCATCATCATATTTTGTTATTCAGTTTGAGAGGTAGTGCACGTTACGTATTCTTGTTAGCGCGCGCTAACGGGGTGCAGGTAGCGCACGCTATGGTTCAGTATTAGCGCACGCTAGCGCAAGTGAGGCAGACAGTCCAGAAGGTACTGGGCTGATTTGAGAAATTCGTAGCGCACGCTACGAGTGGTAAGTAACATACGCTAAATGTGATGGTAACGCACGCTAAGTCACATTAGTGGTGCACGCTAACGCGAGCAAGGTAGAGGACAGTAGGTTCTGGACTTCAGTTTCTGGGTAACAGACATCAGTTAGCGCACGCTAATATTTTGGATTAACGCACGCTATTGGAAAGGTGTTAGCGCATGCTACCAAGTTCGTAGCGCACGCTAACGAGGCAGTCAGAGCTCACTGGACTGCCCAGTAAACCGCTAGGGCACACTAAATATCAGGTCATAGCGTGCGCTAACCTGGGTTTACTATATATGGAACAGCTCAGTCCAGATCCGTCATTTCTTCATTTCTTCTCCTCTTTCCGTCGGTTTTGGGCGATTTTGGGATTTTGGAGAGATCTTTTCGAGATGCATTCACCTATCATCATTTTCAATCTCCTTAGTCGGATTAATCATCATTTAACCAGTTTCATCACCCAAGTCAAGGTAATTTTTCATTGAATCTTGAATTTCGGGATTTGAAGGTTTTATTCCCGATCTCTTCGAGTTAGCTTGCTTTTATGTTGGAATATGTTAGATATGGATTATCTATCTTGGATACTTGTATTCTTACGGATTCATTGGTGTAATTTTCAGAATTTGTGAATCATTGAGGAATTTTTCAAGAAAACCTTGGTGTTGACTTTGGAATTTTTGGGGGTTTCGACTAGATTTTGTTGAAATCCCGATTTAAGTATTCCTATGGGTTTATTGATAGTATTCATGAGGTTTTTTTGGATTGAATCATTCATTGGAAATTGGTTTTCGGTATAATTGAGTTTTGGTTATAAACAATTAGAGATTGTTTACAACATGGTTGTTAGATTGCCCCAATGAGTGTGGGTAGTGTTGTATCGACCTTTTGAGTTGGTTGTGACCATGCTTGATTCGTATATTAAACTAATTGTGGTACTTGTGTTGTTCAAGGTCGTTCGAGCGACCGATATTCTTCAAGGACGTTGTTCGTGGAAGGACTTTCTCGCCTTCGGTTTGAGGCAAGTTTTATACTTGTACTAGTCAATGAGATTAATGTTATCATATATGTGTATGAATGTGTTGTATCATTCCGAGACTTGGTCTCTTCATGATTTCATTGACATTAGGGGATCGTTCGATACGATACTCTTCGGCAATTATGCCAAATGTTTATTATTGTTCATTAATGGCCGGTTCAAGGCATTGGGATACTCGTTGTTAATGTTATTGTCGATAGCCGGTTGTATCGATTGTTGTTGTTAATATTGATGTCGATCTAAGACATTGTTTAATCATTGCTATTAATGTTGGTGTCGTGTCATTCATGTTGTATCAGCCGATTGAAGGCATTGGTGTATTCATTCTCATCTTCGTCGTCGGTAACCGATTAAAGGTGTCGAGGCATTCATTGTATCATTATTATCGATTGACCGTCCTAAGGCAATCGAGGTGCTCAATCATTCATTGTATCATTGTCACTGATTGTCCGTTCTAAGGCAATCGAGGTATCGAGTCATTCACTGTATCATTGTTATCGATTGGCCGTCCTAAGGCAATCGAGGTGCTCAATCATTCATTGTATCATTGTCACCGATTGTCCATTCTAAGGCAATCGAGGTATCGAGTCATTTACTGTATCATTGTTATAGATTGGCCGTTCTAAGGTAATCGAGGTTGTGAATCATCTGCTGCATCATTGTTATCGGTTAACTATTCTAAGGCAATCGAGGTATTAAATTGGGACTGTCAAGGACAGTGCCCATCCATGAGTCATTATTGTCGTGTTGGCTGACTCAATGCAGCACACTATCATTCTCGTGAATTCGGTAATCTTTAGATCGTTGCTGTTTGTGATTAATTGTGTTTTGGAGGCTAGTCCCGGCTAGTGCTCATCATGGGTAAGTTTGGGGCTTGAACCTTCGCGGTTGGTTCCCAACACCTATAGTTCAGTAGGTCACAAGCATTGGATAGTTTCATCGTGATACGGCTTCATGTCGTGGCTTCGGCCCTAATTGTGATACGGCTTCGTGCCGTGGCTTCGGCCCTAATCGTGATACGGCTTCGTGCTGTGGCTTCGGCCCTAACTGTGATACGGCTTCGGCCCTAATTGTGATACGGTTTCATGCCATGGCTTCGGCCTTAATTGTGATATGGCTTCGTGCCGTGGCTTTGGCCCTATTCGATACAGCTTCAGGCTGTTTTGACTTCAGGTGATTGTAATATTTGACAGCTTAGGCTGAGTGGCTTTGTGATGTTTTGGTAATTTCATTGGAGCCTTCGGGCATTGTGATTCATAATTAATTCAGTTCTGGTTTGGTTCATGTCGTGTAATTCATTATGGTTCTCTATAATTATGATTCGCCGTCGGACACTTATGTTCTAACCTGTTGAACAGGTATTAATAGTATGCGGTGGGCATAGTGTTTCACGAATGCTCGGTTCTTATCTTGGTTTGTGAGCATCTCGTATTATTATTATCATTGTACCGTTTCATTCTGCCTTTGGATGCATATCATGTTATACATGTATTTGATGTTCATTATCTGGATGATTGACCCCGTGGGGGCGGAACATGTTTTCATGTTTTAGGTGCTTGTGAGGAGAGAGTTGAGACACAGGGGCATGATGATGGAGACGAGGCATTCGAGCGATACTAGTCCGAGTTGTCCATGTTTGTCAGTCAGTTGGAGTGTTCTCTAGTTTGTCAGTCATTGTCATTATGTATTACCCGAGCAGATGCTCGTGGATGTTGTATTTTTATTTTTGGCCATGTAGGCCCATCGTTGTCGTTGAAATTCCTTATCGTAATATTGTGTCGGATATCATAGTAGGGACTATGATCTCCCTTGTTGGTTAATTTTAATGTATTTCAGTCGTGTTCGCCGGGTGGATCTCCGGGTGTGGGGTCCATGGTACTGTAATAACCCAATGGGATTTGGGGGTGTTACATACATTTTTCACCCAAAACCACATGGTCAAATATGCAAGGTAACAAATCTCAAGATGTTGAACAGTCGTAATACAAAAAGAATATGAACATGCGATAATCACAACTGTCCAACACACCCAATCACACATGATGTATGAACGACCAAACACATCTCGAAAGATGGACATCATGTTATGCCCGTGATAGAAATTTGTCCGTACACAAGCCATCAATGCATATCGATCGAATCCATATATGGTATTATACCTAAGTAGTCTCATGGAGTAATCGTCCTGTGAGCAAAGTCCAATATGAGATAAACTATCAACACATGACTATATATATACCTCACTAAAAATCATACTCATACCAATCGATACGCAAGTACGACTCCACAGATCTCACGATATCAACATGACAACAAAACAACAAATCAACATATCTAATAAGGATAAAAAAGAACTTACTGAAGTGAGACAACGATATACCAATAATGAACGATCAATACGATCAACTAAAATACCTTACTATGCATCAATATTCATAAAGCATAAGAAGAAAATGTACAACAATATGTATAACAATCATAAGCACTATTATCTTCATAACCAAGCAAGAATTAATTTACCTCAATACAGGAGATAAATTGTCTGTATACGAACAACGTCCTGCAAAAAAATCAATAATCTTTCGAACAATCTTGAATGAAATAAAATTCATTCAATATCAACAATCTACAAAAAGAATTGGTTTCTTCAAGGACACCAAGAACAATTCATCATGTTCCTTCTAAAGCATAATAATATGTTCTAACATCCTATTCGTCGATTATCTCAGCTCATAATAGAAAATAACATCATCATCAACGATTATATCAACACATAATCGAATTCTTCAAGCTCCTAATCCAACAATCAAATTGTTCTTTAACAAAGAAGAAATGAAGAAATAGGTGTCAAAACCTGCTGTGGGCATATAAAATGTCTTGTGGTACGATTGTACCTCATTGACTTACGACCATAACTCTCCATATAATGGCCATATGTTTACCTCATACGGCCATGCCTTGCACATCTACCACCTACTAAAATTGAACGTTAATGGCTACGACCATACATCAGTCAGATACGACCATATACTACAAATATACGGTAGTATCCATGGATGTGTACAAACCTTACATTGAAAGTTTACGAAACCAACATGTATGAACATAAGATTGTAACATTAGTCACATATGGTCGTACATGCATCACATACGGCCGTGACATACTCAAATATGGCCGTACCCCATGTTCGATTAAAATACAAGGACTTCCAATTGTTGAATTCGGGCTAAAATAAAACGAAATGGAAATAAGATTCACATAATAAACTATATGCTCATTCTAATCCGTAGGTATTGATGCCAAAGATATTTTACCTTTTTTGAAAAAACAGATTGGCCGAATTTATGTGTTTGATGATGATGATCTTCTTCCTTTGATTTGAAAGATTGTATGATCTGGCACCAGAAGAACGATGCCTCTACTTCACAAGCATCGAATTTGAATCTTCCAGAAAAGACATATTCCTGCTCCAAGACCTTTTGGTCGCGGCTAGATGGAAAAGGAGGGAGAACTCTCTTTTTATCTCTCTTGGTGACTAGTAGATTATAATGAAACCCCTAGTGTAAGGAGGAGAGGAAAGGTAGTATTTATACTACTTTCCAAAGGACTACAGTACCCTAATTAATACAATTGGCTGCCCCATATGGGCTCCGCCCGGGCCACCATGAGCTTAGCCACTAAATTCAGTTGGTTGGGGGTAGAAGATTCCACTTAAGTTAATTAATCCATTTAATTAATTAAATAAATACTATATATAATTAACCCCAAGAAATTATTTAATTAATTTAATAACCAACTTAATGAATTAAATCAGTTACCCAATAAAAAAAATTTTAATTCACCACACCATGATAATTTATCCAATAAATTTATTAGACATCCAATAACTAATATTCATGTGGAGATAATTAGTTCATTCTTAACCCAGCGTATATCTTGTTATACGACTCTATATGTTCATCTAAGTTAGCAACAGGAAGAACCAAAGAGTGTGAGTAAGACATAGCCAGACCCGTGGGGCACACTGTAACCCAATTGAATGATTGGGATCATTCTAAACTTTTTGTGTTATGAATACTGTATACATATAAACCCTCATTCAGATATCCAGTCAAGTTTTAGGATCAAGGTAAAGTCAAAAACTACTGCAATATATCAAATACAACTAGCTTATTTGCTTTGGTCAGATACTTTTGATCTTATTTACCACTAACCGCATATGACACACACCTACTCACTTACAGGAGAAAGAATCATATACCTTGGTATTCAGTAAAGGCTGTTACTTGCCTATTAAGCTACACTATCCAACTACTCCGGTGACTAACTTAATGTCACAAACACATCTTCTACTGAACCGTCAAGTCAAAGGTTCATGCATACTTAGCATATCCTATACGACTCAGTCATTAATTATATTAGAGTGAATACCATGTGACTGAATCGAGGTGAGTCATATTCGAGTATAATAATCTCATTAACATACCTATAGCAAATGCTCCCGCTGCTCCTAATTGAAGACATGCACATGTACAAGCATATCTTATGTAGGTCTTTACTAAATTTAATCCCGAGTTAAGTTTTATTGACTTGCGGAAAATTTAAGCAATTGAGTTCCAAACGCATTTAGTGCCAAAACTCATTATCTCACAAGGAGTAGAATGTTCCTACTGAATTGTATGGACATTATTTCTATTTATATAACAAATCAGGAATGGTAATGAGATGCAACAAATAAAAAAATGTCTTTTATCAAATAAAACAGAATTCATAATTACGTATCGATGCCCAAACTCTCTCATCCTCAAAGTGTCATTCAAGAGCGTACTCTAACAATCTCTCACTTAGACTCAATGCCATAAACTATGATATCTAATACACATACTTATCCATCCGTCGCTCTAAAACAATCTGCAGTAGTGGCTTGGTCAGTGGGTCAGCGAGATTATTCACTGAGTCTACTCTCTGCAGTTTGGCATATCAATTTTCACCATATCTCCAATGATGTGATACTTTCTCCCAATATGATTGGTCTTATGATGATACATGGGCTCTTTAGCATGTGCAACAATTCCTTCATTATCCAATTAAAGCGGCACCGATAGCTCTGCACTAGGGACCACTTGAAGTTTTTCAATGAACTTCTTGATCTATAATGCTTCCCTTAATGCCTTCGAGGCAACTTGGTATTTGGCCTGACGGGTGGAATGTGCAGTTGCAATTTGCTTGGAACTCATCCGAGAAACTGCTCCACAATTCAGAGAAATATGTACCCTGAAGTGGACTTCCCTTTATCCATGTCGCCACCAAAATCTGAGTCCATGAATTCATCCACACTTAATTCTCCACCACCTTATGTAAGAATCATTTAGTCTATTTAAGGTACTTCAGAACATTCTTAAAGTATGTCCAATATTCTTTGCTCGGATTAGATTGAAACTGATTGACTACACTCACAGTGTATGCAATTTTCAGTCTCGGTCACAACATTACGTACGTGAGGCTACCCATTGTCAAGGCATAGGGTACCTGTCTCATCTCGATTTTGTCTTTCTCACTTTGAAGACATATATAAGTGGAGAGTTTTATTCCATGTTGCATAGGTAAGAACTCTCTTTTAGAATCTTTCATCCTAAATCTCTTTAGGTTTTTCTCTATAGAGGGCTTGGTATAATCCTATCATTCTTTTCGCTCTATCCCTCCGAGTGCAAATTCCCAGAATATAAGAAGCTTCTCCTATGTCTTTTATGGAGAATGTATTACAAAGCCAATCTTTCACAGAACTAGGCAACCCTGTGTTGTTTTTAACTAGTAGAATGTCATCCACATATAGTACAAGAATGCATTCTTGCTCCAACTAAACTTTATATAAACATAAGTCTCCCTCATTTTGCACGAAGTTAAATTCTTTGACTGCTTTGCCAAAATGATGATTTCAACTTCGTTATGCCTGTTTCACCCCATAAATGGCATGTTGAAGCTTGCACACTTTATGAATATTGGTAGCGGACACGAAGCCTATAGGCTGTTTCGTATAGATTTCCTCATCGAGATATTTATTAGGAAAACTATCTTCACGTCGATATGCCATATCTCATGATCGTAGTAGGTAGCTATGGCAATCATCATACAAATTAACTTGATCATGGCAACTCGTAAGAAGGTTTCATGGTAATTGATCCCTTCTTTTGGGGTATAACCTTTAGCCACAATCCTAGCTTGTAAGCTTCCACGTTGCCATTGTAGGTCACAAGTCGTCCAGGAATAAGTCTAGGGGGTGAATAGACTTATTGAAACTCTTAAACTCTTTTTCACAAAGAGTAAGTTTCTTCAGCTGATAGATATACAAATGACTTAGAGTCGTTTGTTCTCAATACGTGCGGAAGTCAGCTGATGGCGAATACAAAACAACTAATGAAACACTTAACAATGAATGCAACAGTTAAAGCATGATGCTATAAAATAGTAAAATACGCAGGCAGTTATAGTGGTCTCAGAGATGGGGTAATCCTCTACCAATCCACTTTTCTCCAAACCAGTTGGAGATGAATTCACTATAATTATCAACCAGTGATAAAGATTACAGTGATTCAACCAAATTACAACAGCTTCCAACCAGTGGAAATACTTGACGTTGCAACACCCTTGACTGCCTTACACCTCTTGATCCGCGATCCTTGGATGCCTTTACAGTCTCGAACTTCAACCAGTGAAGTACCCCGAACTTAGGATTAAAGACACGAGTTTTTGTCTTCTCCAACTAAGAGCTCCTTCAAGTATGAACTTTTGAGAACTGCTCTTTTCACGATGCTATAGTTCGATTTTAGATTGCTTTGAATGCTTTGATTGCTTGAGATTATGTTCGCACCGATGTTGAGTGTTTTTTCTTAGCTTCAAATCTTTGGATATATATAGGTCATGATCTCTGAGCATTTCCTTCATAGCCGCTGCAAATCTTTTCAACAAATCTGTCCGTTGGAGAGGTAGACTTCATTGTTTTCTTTCTGAATGTTGCAAGGCTGGTTTCCCATATTTTAATCCATCTTTCGACCATTGTGAAGACTTTGCATGTGAGGCGCCGTATCTTTTGAATATAAAAGGATTAAAGTCTTCAGTGGTAGGCCTGGATGAATTTTTAATTCATATCCTTGCGGGAATATCTCAAATTTGTCTCTTCACATTTGCATATGACTTTCCGTAATATTTGACTATTCAACACATGCTGACGTGGACTTGGAGTACTTGGTTGATCGAAAGTAGGCTGGTGTACAGTCAACTTCCCTGCAGTCTGGACTTCTCTAATGGTGACTGATTGGGACTTGCCTGATCAGATGGCTTGTCTGAGGTCACTTGACTGCAGTCTTGGTCAAACATCTCTGATTAATTTTGTTGACCAAAACTTCTCTGACTTGACTCGGTTGTACCTTTCTAATGAACTCAACTGTACTTTTGATTTGAGCCTAACTTATTTTGGCCCATAGAAGATACTCATTTGGTTCTTCCTTACATTTTTGCCAAGTAATAAACATTTAAATTACATTAATGACATAATCAAAATCTAACAAGTATTCCTAACAAATTCCCCCTATTTTGATGATGGCAAAACTTAAGCAAATATTCAAATGAACAAGTCTGCACTTGAGTGCAGGACGCAAACTAAAATCAATCTAGTTTTGAGACAACTGGAAATTGTCATTCAAAAGACTGTTTATAAAATTTCTGTATTGATTACAAATACATGTCTAAAAATATTTACAGAAAATTTTACAAGTACAAAAATGAATATAAATCATCTGCCTCTGCCTCTGCCTCTTCGGATAGGCTGTTTGGCAGGTCTGAATGGTTTAGCTCCAATTGGCCTTATCTTAACAGGAACAAGACCATACTTTCTTCTTACAACAAGGGCTGCAAAATCTTGCTCTTATTGAGAGGATAACTTGTTTTCAACACACAGTTTCTTGATCTTCCTTTGGAGAGCTAATTCATTCAGATCATTATTCTCCAAAGTGGTAGGTTCTTTCGGCCTGAAAGGAGGGATCATGGGATATGCATTGCATGCCTCTGCATGTTTTAGAAGGATGTCCCAAAGTTGTGGATATGCTTCCTCCATGAAATTGATGAAAATCTGATGTGGGGAGCAACTACTATCCTAGAGTAATTCCCAGATATAGTAATCTCTGATGAATCTTTTCTTTGCATATCCCCACATAGGTAAAGCTTCGGTAGGTACAAACTCTTCAACATGCCATAACTCTCTGCCTTCCCATTCTAGTGTAGGCTTGAATCCACTTCTGATCCTCCTTCTTTTGCCTGCAGGCTGATCATCAGCCTGTTCTGATTCTGCTTCTCCCTTCCTCTTAGATGAAGATGTCCCAGCAGTGATCGATTGGACATCTTGTCTCTTCTTAGTCCTCAGCTCTTGAACTTCCCTTATTTCTCTTTGTTTGCTGCCTTCCCCCTGAATCCTTTCCTCCCCCTTTTTGCCAGCATCAACCAGGGTGGTCAACTGATGCTCTATTCTATGCATACAGTCAGACATGCCAAAAGGCATTCTGTTGTTTGTAGGAGGAGGAGGTTGAGGGATGTTCTGCTGCAGCAAGGTGTCGATCTTTGCATTGATAGACTGAAGATCAGGGGTGATCTGAGAAGCAAGCAGCTCTCCAATAGTGTCCTTAACAATTTGCCTGATCAGCTCGGTCATCGCAGGTGAAATCTGTGATGTTGGTGGAGAGTACTCGCCTGAGCCCTCTACTCCTTGCAGTAGGTGTGCAGACGACCTACCTGTCTGCAGACTCCTGTCTGCAGTTGGCATTCCAGATGGGGTCTGTTCAGGGGTCCCCGATCTGGAATCTTCATCCAATTCTGCATCTAGGCTGGTATACCGGGTAGGCGCCCAGCCCTGTCTGCAGCCTCATTTTCTGGCTCTTTTTCTTGCTCCTTCTCTTTTTCTTCTTCTTCCTTTTCTGACTTCTTCTCTCCTTCTTCCTTCTTTTCTTCCTCTTTCTCAGCCTCCTTTTCTCCTCCGTCATCCTTACCATCATCATCATCATCATTCTTATCATTCTTTTTCATCGTCCCTATCTTCTTCATCATCCTTATCTTTTTCATCATCCTACTTTTCTTCTCCATCCTCCTTATCAACTTCTTCTTCTCCTTCTTCTTCTTCTTCATATACTAATTCCACCGTTTTTTCAACTTCTTCTTCTCCAGTTTCCTTTTCGACTAAGATATTTTCTTCTTCCCTTTCTTCCTGTCTCTCTTCTTCATCATCAATGACGATAATTTCTTATTCTACTTCATCAATTCTTATCTCCTTTTTGTCTTCCTTCTCTTCTTCTTCTTTCCCAAAGGATCCATCAAAAATCCTATACATAATAGAGTGGATAAATTAGTCCATGTTGGTTTTGAAATTGGACATGAACCAATTTTCCTGAAGAAGCAAAATTGTGTTTGACACTTTGGAAAAATGTATCAGCACATCTTCTGTGGCTTGGGGATATCCCCAACCACTTACTTCAACATATGTTTGAAGTTCAGTGAAAGAAAGTGATTTAAAGGTTTTCCATTCTTCAAAAATATGGACAAAAGAATGTTTTAGAGCTTGTGGTTTAACCAACTGAAGTTGCTCTAAGGATAAGTTGAAAATATTGTTGTCCAGCAGGTGAAAAGTATAATTTGCCTCAGGGATGGAAATTATTAAACCTGCTTCCTCTTCTTCTTAAATGAATGCTGGAGTGAGGAGAGGAATCATCTGGGTCTCCAGGCTGCCCGGAGCAGGCTGGTCCTCCAGGTGGATAGGCGACCTGGCTGCAGGACTGGGAAATTGTTCTGACTGCTCCTCTTGGCTGAACTACAATCGCCTGGGCCTTTTAGGAGAGGGTTCTGGTGAAGAATGCATGATGGATGGATCACCTGGGGCTGGTCCCCTTCTTTTGAAATGAAGAGCTATTGGCGTATTGTCTGACTCCGAATCCGACTTGGCTGCAGGTGGGTTGTCATCTGCAGGTTGGTCCGACTCGTCTGATGAAGGGTATTTGTAAGTCCTTGAATCAGACAACTCTTTTATCATCTGGGCTGCTCTTCTATTGCTTCCTAGCTTCCTCAATGTCTCTTGGTCTAGATGACCAAGTCTCTTGTTGATGTGGAAGGGGTCAGTACTTCCCTTCGCCACACCCATCTTCTCCAAGATCCAACTTAGCTGTGTTCCAAACGCCAGCTTGGATCTGAACTTCTTCTCATCAACAAGCCATTCAGCCTTGTTGACCTCGCGTACAAACTGCCTGAAAATGTAGTCTGACCAATCAATCGGCTCGTCCTGAATTAGTGCTCCCAGCACCATGCATTTAGCCGACGACAATTGGTCGTAGCTTCCGGCCATGCCCATGACGATTTTGTTGGTGATGTCCAACACATACCGATACACCTTTTTGATTTCGCTCCTCTTGGCGGTGAGTTTTAGCTTCGCCGGCTGGTCGTCCGCCTTAATCTTCAGCCAAGTATCGGCTTTGGTCTGCTTGAGGGCCTCGACCGCTATGCCACGATTCTTCATACCAAAAATTTTCCGGATCGTCTCCGGCGATATGTCAACTTGTACTCCACCGACAGTGCTCCTAATTCCTACTTCAATCACATGGGCTTCGCGGAAAAATGCGATGACGTCCTCCTTGTATAGGTGTTTGGGACTGATATCCAAAAATGGGTAGATCCCATTCAGCTTCATCGAACGGATAAGGTTGAGTACATCGTAGTCTTCCAGATTTGATTCCAAGAGACCTTCAAAATCAACGACCAGAGAAAAAATGATCTGGTCCTTGACAGCCTTCATGTTTACGCCTTCAAAGTAAGCTTCCATTTCTGCAGTATAGGAGATTTCTTAGTGTATTTAGAGTTCAAAGGAATTTTTGCTCTGTAAATTAGGGTTTTTGAAAGACTGGTAAAGGTAAAGTGGGGGGGGGGGGGGTTCCGTCCTTAAAAAGAAAGTGAAACGACACTGGAATTAAATAATCTTTTATTTTAAATCGGTGGTCCGCCTTTTGAGATTCCTTTTAAAATTTAAATTTTAATCGGTGGTCCAGTTTTTGAGTTTGAAAATGGACGGTTGGATTTTAATTGGTCACACTGGAGGTCGATTTAACTTGTGATTGCCACGTGTTTTTAAAGCATATAGATTATGCCACTTGTGAACCAAAACTAATATGATATTATTATACATAAAACAGATAATAATTTAATATTTAGAAGTCGGTTAGGATTTAGAAAACTTAGCTGATTGATCGTTGACTGTTGACTGCTCTACAGCAGGTGAGTTGACTCCTTTGACTTCTCGCCTGAGATTTGATCAGCTAGGTTTCTTCGTCTGTCCTTCGTCTTCAGGTAGGTTCTGATTCCTTCGATCAGCTAAGTCCGTCCTTCCTATGATCTGCTTCAGCTGGCTTTTTCTTATGTACTAGATTCCCAATCTAGTAGATCAAGTTCTCTGCTCAGCTCCAAAAACCTTTCTTCTGGCAAAGGTTTGGTGAAGATATCAGTAATTTGATAGTCTGTGCTGACTCTTTCAACTCTGACTCTCTTGTTAAGCACGTGATCTCTAATAAAGTGATGCTCAACATCAATGTGCTTGGTCCTTGAATGCAAAACCGGATTGTTGGTTATTGCAATAGCACTGTTGTTGTCACACCAGATAGGAACTTCATTGGCAATGATGTTGTAGTCCCTTAGCTGTTGTCTGATCCACAAGATCTGGGCACAACAACTACCTGCAGCTAGGTATCTGACTCTGTGGTGGAGATAGAGTTAGAAACCTGCTTCTTGCTAAACCAGGATATCAGTCTGGTTCCTAGGAATTGGCACGTTCCACTAGTGCTTTTCTTATTAATTTTGCATCCTGCAAAATCTGCATCTGAATATCCTGATAGATCGAAGTTATCGTCCTTTGGATACCATAGTCCAACATTGACTGTAGACTTAAGGTATTTAATTATTCTCTTGGCTGCATCTTGGTGCGACTGCTTAGGCATGGATTGAAATCGCGCACAAACTCCTACGGCATAAGATATGTCTGGCCTGATTGCAGTGAGGTATAACAATGGTCCAATAAGTCCTCTGTTGTGGGTTGAATCCACTGATATGCCTCCCTCATCTGCATCTAGGTGAGTACTTGTGCTCATAGGGATTCTTGCTGGCTTGGCTGATTCCATTCCAAATCTTTTGATTAGATCTCTGGTATATTTGGCTTGGTTGATGAAAATTCCATTTTCCATCTGCTTGACTTGTAATCCAAGAAAGAAGTTAAGCTTTCCCATCATACTCATCTCAAACTCTCCTTGCATGAGGTTAGAGAATTTCTCACACAGCTCTGGGTTGGTTGAGCTAAATATAATATCATCCACATATATCTGAACTATCAATATGTGGCCTTCGTGCTCCACTCTGAATAGGGTCTTGTCCACCTTTCCTTTGCAGAAACCGTTCTTCTCAAGAAATACAGATAGGGTTTCATACCAAGCTCTTGGTGCTTGCTTAAGTCCATATAGAGCTTTCAGTAGCTTGTAGACTTTGTCTCCTTTGACAAATCCTGGGGGCTGCTCCACATAGACTTCTTCTTCTAGGATGCCGTTTAGAAATGCACTCTTTACATCCATCTGGTAGACTTCAAAATCCTTTAACGCAGCATATGCGAGTAATAGTCTGATGGCTTCTAGTCTTGCAACAGGTGCATAGGTTTCATCAAAATCTATTCCTTCACACTGTGCATAACCTTTAGCAACAAGTCTGGCTTTATTCCTAACAACAGCTCCGTCTTAGTCACTCTTGTTTTTATACACCCATTTGGTGCCAATAACCTTCTTATGATCTGGTCTGTCTGTTAGTACCCAAACGTTGTTCCTTTCCATTTGCTCAAGTTCTTCTTGCATGGCATTTATCCAAGAATAGTCCTCCAAAGCTTGTTCTGTTGTCTTGGGTTCTATCTGTGACATGAAGCAAGAGAACATTGCCATTCCTGCGGGTAGGGTAGACTGTCTTGTCTTAACTCCATCAGTCAGCTTCCCAATGATTTGTTGGATTGGATGGTCTTTCAGCCAATTGGGAATATCTTCTTCTTCAGGGTCTGTTCCCCGTGTAGGATTGCTCTGGTGAATTTCCTCTCTGTCTGCATCAGCTTGGATCTGGTCTCCTTGGTCTGCAATTGGATCAGCTACTGTCTTGTCATCTGCAGGTTGGGATCTGGTCTAGTCTGCAGATGAGTCTTTATCAGCAACAGATGAGTCTTCATCAGCGACAACTAGATCAGGTAGGTTTGGTGTTCCTGTCTGATCTGCAGTTGGGTCTTCAGCAGCTACAGTCGGGTCATCGGGCTGACCTGCAGATGAGTCCACTATTCCTATGTAATGTACAATGACTTCTTCGAGGGTTGCTGATTTGAGCTTATTCTCAATTAGCTCAACTTTCTTTCTGTACTCAACAGTAGATTCGTCAAATACAACATGAGGTGTTTCCTCCACAACTAAGGTTCTTTTGTTAAAGACTTTATATGCCTTGTTTCTTTGTGAGTATCCCATAAAGAGACCATCATCAGTTTTAGCATCGAAGGCATTTAGTTGTGTTTTACCATTGTTGTGGATGAAACACTTATAACCAAAAATATGAAAATAAGCAACAGTAGGAGTTATATTATTCCAAACCTCATAGGGAGTTTTGCCATGTCTCCCTACTATCATACTCCTGTTCTGAGTATGGCAAGCTGCGTTAATGACTTGACCCGTAACCTCTTGGCGTGTCTCGCAATCATGGACTCGCCGCTTCCTTCAGGGTTCTGTTTCTTCTTTCAGCAACACCATTTTGCTGGGGGGTCCTGGCTGCAGAGAGCTCATGCTGGATCCCATTCTGATCGCCGTAGTCAGTGATCGCCTTGTTGAGAAACTCTCCTCCTCTATCTGATCTGATCTTGATAATTGAGAGGGATTTCTCATTCTGGATCCTTCTCAGCAGCTCTGTTAGCTTGGTCAAGGTTTCACTGTTCTTATACATGAAGATAATCCATGTGAACCTTGAATAATCATCCACTACTACTAGTGCATGTTTTCTTCCACTCAGAGTCCTCGGCTTGATAGGACCAAATAGATCCATGTGTAGTAGATCTAAGATCCTTGTTGTGAGGGTTGTAGGCTGGACTGGCTTGAATGATGCTCTGGTCTTCTTTCCTTTCTGACATGCATCACAAAGAGCTTCCTTCTTGAATGCTTCCTCGGGGAGTCCTCTGACCAGCTTCTGAGAACTAATCTTGTTGATGGATTTGAAGTTCAGGTGACATAATCTTTTGTGCCACAACCATCCATTCTCAGCTATTGTCTTAGATAGAAAACAGGTGTTTGGAGTTCCTGTGTTCCAATCTATCATATAGACATCTCTCCTTATGAATCCTTGTAGCTTCACTTCTCCAGATAGGATATCTATCACCATACATTTCCAAATGGTGAAGACTACTAGATTCTTCTCATCGCAAAACTGGCTTATGCTTAGGAGATTATATTTGAGCCCTTTGACATAGTGAACTTTGGATATAATGATGTTGCCTCGGTGCAGCTCTCCAATGTCCTTTGTTTGTCCTCTAGAGCTATCTCCAAAGGTTACATCTGGACCTCTTTCTTTGGTGTATTTAGTCAGCATCTTTTTGTTCCCGGTCATGTGCCTCGAGCATCCAGAATCGACAAACCATTCTTCACCTCCAAAGTTTGAATTTGTGGAGATGTGGTTGTAGTCCTTCCACCTTTTCTGCAATTATACAAGCAGAGATTTAGGTACCCATATCTGTGTGGGTCCTTTAGGGTTAGCTGGTTTCCTGGAGAATTGATTTCTCCTTGGATTGTGAAAGTTGTTATTATTATAACCCTTATATGGTGTGTAAGGTCTAGGTCTGTATCTTCTGTTAGGATTGTATACTGGATATTCCTCAAAATACTGGTAGTGTGGGCCATTTCTAAACCTTGGCTGAGACCATTTATTAAATCCTTGAGGTCTTCACACTTGTTCATTTTGGAAATTAGGATAACCTTGAGGTTTCCATCTGCCCCTCCCATTTTGAAATCTGTTTTTGGGGAGTTGTTGATAATAGTGGGCATGTTGTCTGGGCTACTGCTTCTGTCTTAGCCATTGCCTAGTTGCTTGTCTAGGTGGCTGCCTTGTGAACCCTGGCTGCAGCCTAGACTTGTGACTTGGCTGTTGCCTATTTTTAAATATCGGTTTGTATGTAGGCTCAGCAGTCGAGACAATTGTTTTTCCCTTGATGAAAGCGGTTTTAGAACTAGAAGGAGTGTGAGGATCATATCCAAGGCCTGATCTGGAATATAGTGGCCTTTTATTTGTACACAATTCGTCCAGAGTTAGAGACGCTTTCAGGGAGGTTATTTCATGTGGCTGAGTTTTACTTACCTGAGTCAGTTTAGTAAATTCGGCCTTCACATGAGCAAGTGCAGCTGATTTTTCTCTAATTAAAATAGTTAGTCGATTTATCTCAGCTGTAGTAACGTCAACTTGGTTTTTCAAGTTAACTGCAGCCTGGTTTTCAAAATCAGTTTTGACTTTATTTAATTCTAGGCTGAGTTTTTCAAAATCATTTTTCAACTGCCTATTCTCATCTTGCAGCTGAGTTTTCTCGGCTGATACAGATAGGTGTGCAGATTTTAATGTCTCAAAATCTTTAAGTAGCTGATTTATGGATTCGTGCAAGTCCATATCTTGTGACATGGCTGAACTATTTGAAACAGAGGGTTTTGAAGTTACCTCTTCATCAGCTAGGTTGGCCATCATACAATCATACTCTTCATCATCATCATAGAAGAATCCACTGCTGGACTCTAAACGCTCTTGATCTTCTCCGATGAGGGCCTTCCTTCTATCTTCTTTTCTGCTCACCTCCTTTTTGTTCTCGTCCTTCTTAAGATCAGGACAGTCGATTTGAATGTGTCCTGTCTTATGATAGTTGTAACACTCTACCTTCCAGCTTCCGGCTTTATGGTTTATTCTGGGATTCTCCTTATAATTTTTCTTGTATTTGGAGTAGTTCTTCCAGAAGTTACTGAACCTCTGCAATATGAACGCCATTTCTTCCTCAAAATCTAATGGATTTGGAGGCTTTACATCAGATAAGCTCTTGGCGGGGGACTCGGCTGCAAAGGCTATTCCCTTCTCTGCAGGCTCGGTTGATGATGACCTTGGGAGCTCGAACTCATAAGCCTTCAAGTCGGAGAATAGTTCTTGGATCTTTATCTTATTAAGATCCTTGGATTCTCCCATGGCCACTACCTTGATTCTCCATTCTGGAATGAGAGATCTTAGGACCTTCAGTGAACCTTGTGTCCACTTGGTCTATTGATTCTCCATTCTTCATTTTGAAGTTGTCAAACTTTTGAGTGGCAATTGACAACTTGTTTTCTTTGATCAGCTCCGTTCCCTCACACATTAAGGCTAATGTGTCCCAGATTTCTTTTGCATTCTTGATCTTGACCATGGTGTATTTGTCAAGAGTTTGATACATCACGTCTCTGGACTGATTGTCAAGGTTAGCCAGCTTTCTTTTTTCGGGGGTCAGCTCTGTCCTCTTCTTTGGGATCTTCTCTGGCTTCCCTACTGCGATCTCCTCGGGAGTGTTGTCCTTCTCGAAGGTGTATGGACCGTCTTCTATGATGCACCACATGTCATCATGGATTGAAGATAAGTATGCCTGCATCCTTATCTTGCAAAGATCATACTCGTCAACTGAAAACACAGGTAGTCTAGAATGCATGTGTTCCATTATATAATGAGAGTAAAAATATATCTCTGATATAGATCTGGTTCGTGAAATAAATGAACCAACTTCTCTGATACCACTTGTAGGTCACAAGTCGTCCAGGAATAAGTCTAGGGGGGTGAATAGACTTATTGAAACTCTTAAACTCTTTTTCACAAAGAGTAAGTTTTTTCAGCTGATAGATATACAAATGACTTAGAGTCGTTTGTTCTCAATACGTGTGGAAGTCAGCTGATGACGAATACAAAAAAACTAATGAAACACTTAACAATGAATGCAACAGTTAAAGTATGATGCTATAAAACAGTAAAATATGCAGGCAGTTATAGTGGTCTCAGAGGTGGGGTAATCCTCTACTAATCCACTTTTCTCCAAACCAGTTGGAGATGAATTCACTATAATTGTCAACCAGTGATAAATATTACAGTGATTCAACCAAATTACAATAGCTTCCAACCAGTGGAAATCCTTGCCGTTGCAACACCCTTGACTGCCTTGGACCTCTTGATCCGTGATCCTTGGATGCCTTTACAGTCTCGAACTTCAACCAGTGAAGTACCCAGAACTCAGGATTAAAGACACGAGTTTTTGTCTTCTCCAACTAAGATCTTCTTCAAGTATGAACTTTTGAGAACTGCTCTCTTCAGGATGCTATAGTTCGCTTTTAGATTGATTTGAATGCTTTGATTGCTTGAGATTATGTTCGCACCGATGTTGAGTGTTTTTGCTCAGCTTCAAATCTTCGGATATATATAGGTCATGATCTCTGAGCATTTCCTTCATAGCCGTTGCAAATCTTTTCAACAAGTCCGTCCGTTGGAGAGGTAGACTTCATTGTTTTCTTTCTGAACGTTGCAAGGCTGGATTCCCATATTTTAATCCATCTTTCGACCATTGTGAAGACTTTGCATGTGAGGTGCCGTATCTTTTGAATATAAAAAGGATTAAAGTCTTCAGTGGTAGGCCTGGATGAATTTTTAATTCATATCCTTGCGGGAATCTCTCCAATTTGTCTCTTCACGTTTGCATGTGACTTTCCATAATATTTGACTATTCAACGCATGCTGACGTGGACTTGGAGTACTTGGCTGATCGAAAGTAGGCTGGTGTACAGTCAACTTCCCTGCAGTCTGGACTTCTCTAATGGTGGCTGCTTGGGACTCGCCTGATCAGATAGCTTGTCTGAGGTCACTTGACTGCAGTCTTGGTCAAACATCTCTGATTAATTTTGTTGACCAGAACTTCTCTGACTTGACTCGGCTGTACCTTTCTGATGAACTCAGCTATACTTTTGATTTGAGCCTAACTTAATTTGGCCTATAGAAGATACTCAATTGGTTCTTCTTTACATTTTGCCAAGCATTAAACTTAACATAATTTGGCTTATGGAAGATACTCATTTGGTTCTTCCTTACATTTTTGCCAAGTAATAAACATTTAAATTACATTAATGACATCATCAAAATCTAACAAGTATTCCGAACAGCCATCCCCACCAGTCTTTCTTTTGAAGATACATTTGTTTCCAATGGGAACAATGCCCTCAGGTCGATCTACCATAGTCCAAATACATCAAATCTATCTCAACTTCTATGGCCTCTCCCCACTTCACGATGTCCACATCCACCATCGCTTGGTCATATGATGTAGAATTATTCTCTGGGATACCATCTGTCTGGTGGAGATCCAGTTCCTCCAGCTGCATGTATCCATACCTCTCAGGTAATTGAGAAATCCTACTTGGCCTATGCTTTGGTAGTGGTTATGTTTGAGAAGGTTCGATTCTTTCTTTCTGCACAGGTGTCTCCTCAGGAGTTTCTCTATATACTTTTAAAAAAACATTCATCCCTCTTCCACCTTCCTGAATGAACTGATCTTCCAGGAAGTGTGTTCGTGAAGCAACAACGATCATATGATCCTCGGGCATGTAAAATAGATAACTCATCAGATCAGTGGGGTATCCTATGAGACGTCCCTTAACAGACCTGACTTCTAATTTCTCCATCTTTGTCCTTTTGATATAGTCGGGCTATCCCCAAATCTTAATGTGATTAAGACTTGGTTTCCTACCTTGCCGTGGTGTTGTAGGGATGAACTTGGAAGGACATATGTTCAAGATATTTGCACCAGTATGTAGTGCGTGTCCCCATAGTAAATCGGCAAATCAGTATAGTTTACTTGGATCGAACCATGTCCAATAGGATTAGATAATCTTCTTTCTGAAACGCCATTTAACTGGGAAGTTGTTAGAGGTGTCAGTTGTAATACTATTCCGTGTTCTTTTAAAACTCGTCAAACTCAGTACTCATATACTCGACTGCTCGGTCCAACCGAAGTGCCTTAATATGATTACCAGTTTGATTTTCCACCAGTGCCTTAAAATTTCTTGAATTTTGAGAAGGATTCAGATTTGTGTTTCATCAAGTACAAAAAGCCATCCCTAATATGATCATCAGTAAACATGTTGAAATACTTATATCTACCTCATGCTACTTATAAAGCACCACATAAATCAGTATGAATTAATCTAAGTTTTGTACCTTTGCACCATCGATTTTCAGACAATACTTTCTCCAGTAGCCTAGCTCACAACATTTCAAGCATATGTCTGTTGGTTTAGCCTTACTTGCTTTTTGAGCCATGGGGGCCTTGCCCTCTCCCTTTCTGACCACAGCTTTGGGCCTAGCTAATTCTTGTTCTTCTTCTTATTATTGGACTTGAAAGGCCCACAAGAGATAGCAAATGCAGCCTCATTCACCCTCAGTATCTTCATCTGAGACTGAGGGATTGCTAGGTTGTTCATAAATCTTGATAGATTACAAGCAATCTCATTGAGTTGAAATTCATAATAAACTGTGAGAAGGAGTCAGGCATAGATTGAAGGATGAGATCAGTCTGGAAAGAAACATGCATCCTGAAATTAAGAGATTCCAATCACTGGATCATAGAGATCATTTTGAGGGCATGGTCCGAACTTCCTCTCCTTCTTTCGTCCAAGCACCGAACCACTGCTTCAGTATCTCACATCGATCCGTTCAGCTATGCTTCCTACAAAGCTTACTAAGACGAGCGAATATCTGCCTAGTAGAATTTATTTTATCATGTGCTCTCTGCGGCTCATTAGTCATTGAGTCCATAATGAAGTAATAGACTCATCATCATCTTTGACCCATTTTTTACGAACATCAACCTCTTCTTGATTTTCCCTGGTCCGAGTAGGAGTCGGTGATATGTTCTCTAATATCCTCATTTTTTTCCTTTTTTCGGTATTTTTCATTTTGGTGTATTTTTTCGTTTTTAATGACTCACTTGTAACTGTATTAATATTTCGAGAATATTTAATTCTGGACCTTTTGTCATCTGAGTTTGTTTCGGACTTGTTTTACTCAATTCCGCATTTAATGTCATTTTCGTCGTTATTTGGCTTGATTCTCGAAATTGTGGTCCGGAACGGCCGTATCGGGGTTACCGTAAATCCATCCTATGTTATTATGCGTGTTGTGAGCCTTTGCTTGGCGTTTCGATCGTGTATCTTGTATTTCAGATGTTTTGGGTCGTTTTGTAATTTCCCGAAGTTATATGGATAATTACATTTGTTGTTGTTTTCCGAACCTTCGGGTGCTCAGAAATATGTTTTCTCTAAGCACTTAGATTCGCCGTCTCGAACTCTATGTGTTCGTATCTACATGTTTTGTTAATCGTTGCGTTTTGATTTCCGGTTCACTTATTGCCTCCTTAAAGCAGCTTGTCACTCCTGTTCTGGAAGGACATACGCACGTTACGTGTAATGCTTAACGTATGTTATGTGTTATGCTTAGTGTACGTAACTTCATTGTGGTTACGTACGTCTTGGTGCTCAGGAAATCGGGCATAGGGCTCTGCCGGCCTCTTACGTACGCTACGAGGATGTTGTTACGTACATTAGATCGGCATCATACGTACGTTAAGCCAGTCCGATTACGTATGTTCCATACTTTGGTGCTTTGGGCAGTAAGCTATACTGGTCGATTACGTATGCTACGGGCATGGTGTTACATACGTTAACATATTAACGTACGTTAACCATGACATGCTAACGTACGTAATACGCGAGTATAAGTACCCGTGAGTTGACCAAGTTTGGCCATTTCCATCCATATCTCCTTCTTATCCGTTTTGGGCGATTCATGGGCGATTTGCAGGCGATTCGAAGTCTTGTAACTTCAAGCTATCATCTTCCTTAAATTCCTAATGTTGATTAACAACATCTACTTGTGTTCTTCGTCTCCAATCCGAGGTAATCTCTTGGAACCCTATTTTTGGAAAATTTGGAGGTTTTCGATTTAATATCCGCTTTGTTCCGTGTTGTTGATTAATCCATGATGTATGTGATTAATCTAAGTGGTATTCATGTTTTTCCTACGAGTTCATGGTAAATTTCCTGGTGAAATCGAGAGGGTTCGGGTGCGACCCATCCTCATTGTTGTTTTTGTACGAATTAACATGAATCGTAGGTGGGTTTTCAGGTGTATTCCGTTTTCGTACTCGTATTCTTTGGATCGTTAGGTTCGTGGTTGTCGGTTCTTAGCGAGCGTGGTTGATTGCTCCATTCTTTTCATCGTCAATTTCTCAAGGCAAGTATTCTTGTGAAACCCTTATGCTTAACAAGGAATGGTAATGTATATGTGTGTGATTTGCTCACTCCGGGAGGGTCCGACGGGGCCTCGGAGGAATCTGTGATTTTGCGCCTGATTCACGAGCTTGTTTGGATAGCCAGTCTGGGGGGGGTCCATAGAGGCCTCGGATGGGACCATTGGTTTAGCCCCGGTCCTAGGCGAGTCATATGCGTGATTTTTAACTATGACCAGTCCGAGAGGGTCCGTATAGGCCTCGGATGGGACCAGTGGTTTAGCCCCGGTCCTAGGCGATTTTTAACTGTGATTATTGACTTTTTTTTTCGAAAAAGTCATGTCTTGATTTTGATTTTGAAACGATTTGATGCATATACTACGAGATGTGTAAGCGAATGGTTTGCCTTGATTACTTGTACTAGCGTAATTGCTAACCCGTTTGGGAAAATTCGTGTTATGAATTTCAGGTTGTGTTCAGTCGGTCGAGCGGGCACTGGAGCAGTACCACGACGCTGGCCAGGGTTGTTGACATACGCAAACGAGTCCTTTATTTTAGTTGCCCATTTTAAACGTTCGTTTTTCAAACTTGTAAACTGATAGATAGTACTCGCGAGTGCTTAGACGTTTTAAATTTGAAAGGTGGATTATATACTAAACTTTATGTGTGATTTTTGATGATGTTTGGTTTACCGGTTGTACCAGTCATTTTATTTTATTTGCATCTTGGTGATGACTGTTTTCTCGCTAACCGAGATGGTTAGACGAGCGATATAAATTAGTTTGCCTTGTGGGTCCCACATAGGGGTCCACAGCGCTGTAATATACCCTGAATATCTTGGGAGTGTTACAAAAAATGGTATCGGAGCACTAGGTTTATGGATACCTAGGCTTGTCGGTTAATTGGGTCTAGTTGTGTTTTATTTTGCACATCGTCATCACGCTGCCATCATCTCGGTACTTCCACTATTCGTAAGTTTTCCTTACTCGATTCTTTTGTTTTCTCGCATCGTACTTTTGTTTCTTGCACTGTGATTGTTTTTCCCCCGTACTTATCATCGAGTTGTTTTACTACCTTTTATCTCCAGTATGGAGGTTGGGAGAGGTCGAGGTAGAGGTCATGGTCATGGTCGTGGACGCGGCCGGGGACGTAGGGCAGCCAGTTGGGTGGCCACGTCACACTCTTCTGGAGCCGGCAGTACTGATGGTCATCAGGGCCATACTGCTACTCAAGATGGCGCAACCGGTAATGGCGCCGATTTTGGTGTTGCAGCTGTGAGGCAATAAATGGTGAACCAAATGGCTGTGATAGCCCAGGCGGTTCAAAACCCGACTCCGGCTCATGCTGCTCGGGCCAGAGAGGATCGTTGGCTTCAGGATGTCACCAAGATGCATCCTTCTCAATTTTCTTGGGCTTCAGACCCAATTGGCTGGGAGGGGTGGATCAAAGAGATGTCCAAGGTCTTTATTGCCACTAACTGTCCTGAGCATCGCAGGGTCCCAATCGCCCAGTATTTTCTCACTGGAGACGCTGCTGATTGGTGGGAGGCTGTCGAGCCTCAAGATCATGATGCTTCGTGGGCCGAGTTCAGAGACCTTATGGTAGTTGACTACTGTCCGTGGCCAGTTCGTTAGGTGCGGGTCCATGCTTTTTATGATGCTCAGCCTTGAGATATTCCGGTTTCTCAGGCCATTGCAGATTTCAACCGGGAATTGGGCTTCATGAAGGCCCAGGTTAAAGAGGAGAGCGACAAGATTTGCCACTTCTCTAGGCGAATGAAATCGAGGATTCGTGATTACATGTCTGGACTCGCCTGCACCACCCTAGCAGACTATCAGAGTAGAGCTTTTGCTTACGATATGTCCTTGACGGCCACTGAGGCGGCTCGAGAAAGTGAGAAACAGAAATCCGTCGGTAACTTTTCGGTTCACAAGGGCGGAGTTCAGCAGAAGTCTCAGCCTGGTAACGTTCTAGCAGGCGATTCGGCTCATTTTTTTGGGGGCTTCCGAGGTCCTGCCAGTACCCCCACTCGTGGGTTCAGATGTTTTGACTGTGGCCAACCGGGCCATAGGAACCAGGAGTGTCCTTGTCTACCGTTGACTTGTCATACTTGTGGCCACGTGGGCCACAAGGCTTCCTTCTATGATTGTTCAGGGCAAACTCTTGGTACTCAGGCTTCTTTCCCAGTGCCTAAGGATCCGAGTGTGAACCAAGGGTCGTTAGCTCCATAGTCTCTGCAGAGTGTCGGCCGAGGGAGAGGTCAGGGCCAGCCCGCTAGAGGGGGATCTCCCAGAGTCGGCTTCGCTCATCCGCGCGTATATGAGATGAGGAGGGACGATGATCTAGCAGCTACTGTGGCTACAGGTACCGTTCATATTCACTCTCATCCCGTCAGTGTACTTTTCGATTCTGGTGCTCCGCATTCATTTATCTCTCTGGATTGTGTGCGCCGTTTGAGTCTTGACTGTTTGTCGTCTTGTGAGCCTTTCATCGTTAAACTTCCTAGCGGTGATAGGATCGTTGGTGATCGGGAGATCCGAGACTGTTCTGTGGTTATTTATGAGAGGGCTTGGCTCTCTAATCTTATTGTTGTGGGTATTGAGGGTGAGGATTTGATTCTCGGGGATGATTGGCTCGAGTGGCATGGTGCGATCATGAAGGCGATGAGACTCCCGCGGAAGGGGTGTACTGGTTATTGGTGTTACTCCTTGAAGGCGGAGGATGATGGAGTCGAGTTTTCATCGATCCCAATCGTTAGTGAGTTCCCAGATGTCTTTCCTTACGAGTTGTCGGGGTTACTACCGGACCGTGAGGTTGAGTTCGATATCGAGTTAGAGTCGGGTGCGGCTCCGATTTCGAAGGCGCCGTATCGCATGGAACCTTACGATATGGATGAGTTGAAGAAGCAGTTGAGTGAGCTTCTTGAGTCGGGGTATATTCGATCGAGCGCTTCGCCTTGGGGTGCACCGGTCCTATTTGTGCGGAAGAAGGATGGTTCACTATGTTTATGTATCGACTATCGCGAGCTAAACAAAGTGACCATCAAGAACAAGTATCCCTTGCCAAGGCTTGATGACTTGTTTGATCAGTTGCAGGAAGCTGCGGTATTCTCAAAGATCGACTTGAGATCAGGGTACTATCAACTTCGGGTGAAGGAGTCCGATGTCCTGAAAATAGCTTTTCGGACGAGATACAGACATTATGAGTTTGTGGTTATCCTCTTTTGGGCTAACTAACACGCCGGCAGTGTTCATGCAGTTGATGAACAAGGTTTTCATCGAGTATTTGGGTAAGTGTGTTGTTGTCTTCATTGATAACATCCTTATGTACTCGAAGAATGAGGAGGAGCACGCACGTCATCTACGTGTGGTGTTGGACGTTTTGAGGACCGAGCGACTCTATGCAAAGTTCTCGAAATGTGAGTTCTGGTTGAAGGAAGTGATGTTTCTGGGTAACGTGATCTCAGTTGAGGGGGTCCGTGTGGATCCACAGAAGATTGTGGCGGTGCTGGATTGGACACCGCCTAAGAATATGAAGGAGGTCCGTAGTTTCTTGGGTTTGGCTGGCTACTATCGTAGGTTTGTTGAGGGGTTTTCGAAACTGGCTGAGCCACTTATGCAGTTGCTTCAGAAATCTGAGAAGTTCGTCTGGAATGATGAAAGGCAGTCGAGTTTTGAGGAGCTGAAGAGGCGTTTGATTTCAGCCCAGATTTTAGCATTGCCATGTGGCAACAAGAGTTTTACTGTTTATAGCGATGCGTCAAGTCAGGGTCTTGGGTGCGTGTTGATGCAGCATGACAAGACTATTGCGTATGCGTCGAGATAGTTGAGTCCGTATGAGCTCAACTACCCTACTCACGACTTGGAGTTAGCGACAGTTGTTTTGGAACTCAAGATTTGGCGTCATTATCTCTTTGGCTCTGCATATCAGATTTTTACCGATCATAAAAGTCTGAAGTACATATTCACTTAGCAGGAGTTGAATATGAGGCAGAGGAGGTGGTTGGAGTTGACTAAGGATTATGATCTCAAAATCCTTTATCATCCGGGCAAGGCGAACATCGTGGCATATGCATTGAGTTGGAAACCGGTTACGTAGCGGACGCTTGAGATACTTACGTCTCAATTTGAGCTTCAGCGTAATTTGATCGGGTTGGGTGTTGAGATTTTGTTGCCAGGAGTTGTCGGATAATTTTGTGCTATGGAAATTTCGTCGTCGCTGATCGATGAAATTAAACTAAAGCAGTTGGAGGATCCGCTGATTGCTAAAATCAGAGAGAATGTTCTTAAAGGAAAGTCTCCAGGATTTGTGATTCACGAGAATGGTGTGTTGAGATTCCAGAGTCGGCTTTGTGTACCGAACGACTTGGAATTGAGGTAGAGTATTTTACGTGAGGCCCATGCTACGCCTTACTCGATTCATCCTGGTTCGAGTAAGATGTACAAGGACCTAAGGAGGAACTTTTGGTGGAATGATATGAAGGAGGAGGTCGCATAATTTGTAGCGAGATGTTTAACTTGTCATCAGGTCAAAATCGAGCATCAGTGACCAGTCGGGTTGTTGCAGTCGCTTCCCGTTCCAGAATGGAATTGGGAGGATATTTTGATGGACTTTGTCATGAGCTTTCTAAGGTCGAAGACTGGTATGAATACGGTTTGTGTGATTATGGATCGTCTGACCAAGTCGGCACACTTTCTGGGCATCAAGGATACTTGGGGTCCAAAAAAGTTAGCTCGTGTATTTATTCGGCAGATTGTGAGGCTTCACGGTACTCCGAAGTCTATTATTTCGGATCGTGGTGGATATTTTGTATCGCATTTTTGGCAGGCGGTACTTAAGGCGTTGGGTACTCATTTGCGTCTGAGTACTTCTTTTCATCCTCAGACAGATGGGCAGTCATAGTGCACTATCCATACATTTGAGGATATATTGCGCTTGTGCTCTCGACTGGTAGAGTTCACGTACAACAATAGTTGGCACGCGTCGATCAAGATGGCACCGTATGAGGCGCTTTATGGGCGACGATGTTGATCGCTGATTTGTTGGAACGAGGCGTCCGATTTGGTCGGGACCGAACTGGATATCGCCTTGGAGACAATGAGGAAGGTGGAATTGATTCGGGAGAGGATGTTGACAGCTCAGAGTCGACAGAAATTCTATGCTGATGTTCGTCGTCGACCTTTGGAGTTTGTGGTGGGAGACTACGTTTTACTAAAGGTGTCACCGACGAGGGGAGTTTTCCGCTTCGGGAAGAAGGAAAAGTTTAGTCCGAGATTTATTGGGCCCTTTGAGATTCTAGAGAGGGTCGGCAAGTTGGCGTATCGTTTGACGTTGCCTCCAGCTTTGAGTCACGTCCATAACGTTTTCCATGTTTCCCAGCTGAGGAAATATGTTCCGGATCCTAGTCATGTTATCGACTATGGTGAGATCGATATCGCTGAGGATATCACCTTCGAGGAGCGTCCTTGAAGATTTTGGAATACCGTGAGAAGCGACTGAGGAATAAGACCATTCCATTGGTCAAGGTGCAGTGGGCGAGACATGGTGTCGAGGAGGCAACTTGGGAAACCGAGGATGGCATGCGCGCTAGGTACCCCGAGTTGTTTGTTTCTTAAGTTTCGGGACGAAACTTGTTATTAGAGAAGAAGAATGTAATATCCACATTTTTTTCCTTTTTCTGGTATTTTACATTTTGGTGTATTTTTTCATTTTAATTGACTCACATGTAACCGTATTAATATTTCGAGAATATTTAATACTGGACTTTTTGTCATTTGAGTTTGTTTCGGACTTGTTTTACTCAATTTTGCGTTTAATGTCATTTTCATTGCTATTTGGCTCGATTCTTGAAATCGTGGTTTGGAACCACCGTCTTGTGGTTGCCATAAATACATCCTAAATTATTATGCATGTTGTGAGCCTTTGCCCGGTGTTTTGATTGTGTATCGTGTATTTCAGATATTTTGGCCCATTTTGTAATTTCCCAAAGTTATGGGTAATTACGTTTGTTGTTGTTTTTCGAACCTTCGGGTGGTCGGAAATATGTTTTATTTTAGAACTTAGATTCGTCGTCTCGAACTCTACGTTTTCGTATCTACATGTTTTGTTAATCGCCGCGTTTTGATTTCCGGTTCACTTCTTGCCTGCTTAAAGCAGCTTGTCAGTCCTGTTCTGGGAGGACATAACGCACGTTACGTGTAATGCTTAACATATGTTATGTGTTATGCTTAGCATACGTAACTTCATTGTGGTTACGTACGTCTTGGTGCTCAGGAAATCGGGCAGAGGGCTCTACCAGCCCCTTACGTACGCTACGAGTATGTTAGATCGGCATCATAAGTACGTTAAGCCAGTCCGATTACGTACGTTCCATACTTTGGTGCTTCGGGCAGTAAGTGTACTGGTCGATTACGTACGCTACGGGCATGGTGTTACGTACGTTAACATATTAATGTATGTTAACCATGACATGCTAACGTACGTAATACGCTGCGGGTATAAGTACCCGTGAGTTGACCAAGTTCGGCCATTTCCATCCATATCTTCTCCTTCTCCGTTTTTAGGCGATTCTTGGGTGATTTCCAGGCGATTCGAAGTCTTGTAACTTCAAGCTATCATCTTCCTCGAATTCCTGGTGTTGATTAACAACATCTACTTGTGTTTTTTGTCTCCAATCCGAGGTAATCTCTTAGAACCCTATTTTTGGGAAATTTGGGGGTTTTCGATTTGATGTACGTTTTGTTCCGTGTTGTTGATTAATCCATGATGTAAGTGATTAATCTTAATGGTATTCATATTTTCCCTATGAGTTCATGGTAAATTTCGTGGTATTTGTGAAATCGAAAGGGTTCGGGTGCGACCTGTCCTCGTTGTTTTTGTACGAAATTACATGAATCGTAGGTGGGTTTTCGGATGTATTCTATTTTCGTACTCGTGTAGAATTGGTTGTGATTATATTCTTCGGATCGTTAGCTTCGTGGTTATCGGTTCCTAGCGAGCGTGGTTGATTGTTCCGTTCTTTTCGTCGTTAATTTCTCAAGGCAAGTATTCTTGTGAAACCCTTATGCTTAACATGGAATGGTAATGTATATGTGCGTGATTTGCTCACTCCGGGAGGGTCCAATGGGGCCTCGGAGGAATCTATGACTTTGCTCTTGATTCACGAGCTTGTTTGGATAGCCAGTCCGGGAGGGTCCATAGAGGCCTCGTATGGAGCCAGTGGTTTATCCCCAGTCCTAGGCGAGTCATGTGCGTGACTTTTAACTATGGCCAGTCCAGGAGGGTCCGTAGAGGCCTCGGATGGGACCAATGGTTTAGCCCCGGTCCTAGGCGATTTTGAACTGTGATTATTGGCTGTTTGTTTTCCGAAAAAGACATGTCTTTATTTTGATTTTGAACGATTTGATGCATGTACTACGAGATGTGTAAGCGAATGGTTTGCCTTGATTACTTGTACTAGCGTAATTGCTAACCCCTTTGGGGACCTGTTTGGGGAAATTCGTGTTATGAATTTCAGGTTGCGTTCATCCGGTCGAGCGGGCACTGGAGCAGTACGAGGACAATTGCCAGGGTTGTTGACATGTGCAAACAAGTCCTTTATTTTAGTTACCCATTTTAAACGTTCGTTTTTCAAACTTATAAACTAATAGATAGTACTCGCGAGTACTTAGGCGTTTTAAATTTGGAAGATGGATTATATACTAAACTTTATGTGTGATTTTTTTTGATGTTTGGTTTACCGGTTATACCGGGAATTTTATTTAATTTGCATCTTGGTGACGTGGATTTTCTCGCTAACCGAGATGTTTAGACGAGCGGTATAAATTAGTTAGCCTCGTGGGTACCATATAGGGGTCCACGGTGCTGTAATATACCCTGAATATCTTGGGGGTGTTACATGTTCACCTCTAAGACATAACCAAACGATTATATACTGATCGTAGTATTTGTTTTCGTGAATTTATGTTTAAATGTGAATCTGAAATTTTTGTAAAATTATTCATTTTCGAAAACACGAAATTCAGAAATTTAAGAATTTGAATTCTGGTCAAAACAACCGTGAACCACTACGCAAGGTGGCAACCCGCGGCTGCCTGGCAGCAGGAGCCCGGAAAGGGATGGAAACCCGCAATAGCGCACATTAAATCTGTGTACGACCCGACAACTAATTTCGAATCTCTCAGCCTGGGGTGACTAGACACGCAGTCTGTAGGTGGGTGCCCATGCTGCTGGGTCAGGTCTGCGGGTTGGATAATTTTATCTGCCCGGACCCTACTTTCTCCAGAATTTTTAGTTTCGATATTTTTTGAAAATATTTTTAATTAAATTTAAAGTATTTTTATATTTTAACATGGGAAAAATTTGATCAGACTGCAAATGATTCTGGCCGAAATATTTCGAGCAGTTAAAATTGTGCATTTGTGAATTAATTAAGTTAATTCTTTTAAAATTAAATGGACTAATTTTTCATGTTAATTTATTAAATTAATAGTTTTAATTTTTATTGTATAATGTATGTTGCATTCTTATGTGATGGGTATGTAACTCATGGATTAATATTTTTAGAGCCGATGTACTTGGGGATGGGCTGTAAAGGCCAATTTAAGTGCCTATTTATTTTCATAGAATATTTTGTATATGTTGCAAACTTCAAAATGTAATAGATACTCAGCACGAAGATTGCCCTGAACAATCCATCGAATAAATGACAATTCAAGACTATAATTTTCTTTTATTTCATTCGGTCATTCTTTTGGCACGATACTTAGGAAAATCCATGAGTTGCATATTGTTAGCAAGTACATTGTATTTTATTAATATTCATTTAGAATAAATGTATGTATACAACGTGTTAAACTAGATGAATGTGCAAAGTGTATTTATAATTGCGGAATTCTCCCACAAACAAACAAACACTAGTAAATGATGCAAGGTATCCTACCCTACATCAAAACACTAGGAAATTAGAAACATAAACCTGTGCACTGCTTTTCCGAGTGTGTCGGGATAGTGCATTTCGCGGAGGTGGATAAGATCCAAGTGCATATTATATATCTTCGGTTGTGGCAAATTTTATCTCTAGAAACCATATGGATTGCCAGATAAGATTTAATTGCCAGACTGATGGAGGATTCGAACTTACATAGTTTAGGGAGCCATATATACCATATGGATTGGGGCAAGTGAACTAGGAGTAAAGGAAGATCAAATTATTCATTAGATGGATTGGTGTCGAACATCTGTATGTGTTATCATCTATTAAATATTATAATAACTTGATCACCACCAAGAAGTAAATTGAATGATGACTTACGATTTTCCACATAGGAGCGTGGATTTCCGACAAAATTAGTGGACATGAGTTGTGAATATAAAAGCCCTTAATCTAAACTCGGATCATAATTAATCTATTTCTAATTAAATCTATTTTATTTTCTGCAAAAACAGTAACTCTTAAATATAACTATGAATCCACTTGCTATACTCCTTAAAAAGAACACCATAATGGGGCGAAACTTTGTAGACTAGCTCCTAAATCTGAGGATACCCAAACCATTTTGTTGAATCAAAACCCAAACCTTTTGATTTCGGTGAAAACCGGAAACCCCAGCCACGGTCACCTCTTCCGCTGATTCCGGCCGTTGCAACCCTCCGCCGCCGTCATCCCGAACCCGCGGCCATGGGCGACGCTTGCACGGCCGCCTTTTATTTTCATCCCCAGCCTAGCCGTCGCTGCCACTTAGTGCCGACACCACTGACCTCTATCGAGCCACCCAGTTCTACCGACGGGATTGAGTTGCATCACCGGTCGTACTCTCTGCGGTCGAGCAAAGAATCAGGCGGAGTTTTCCCCGATGTTGGCGGCTCATGAGTTCAGGGAGAAAAGGTGGAATCGGGGATGAGATCCAGAGGGGGAGAGAGAGAGAGAGAGAGAGAGAGAGAGAGAGAGAGAGAGAGAGAGAGAGGAGTGGGTGGGGTAGTGGGTTTTATCAATCGGACCGAGTCTACTTCGGGCCGATATGAGCCCAAATACGATCCAGAATTTCAACTCCAGCCAAACCAGTCCAATTATCCAGCCCTATTACTTATTGGCCCAATCTACTCTTACTCTATTTCAGCCAGATAAATTTAATTTCTAATCCTAATTATTTTTACTTTTTCACATATATTAAAATACACGCCTCTTTAATTATAGGCAACGAGAATCAAGGGCACGATTAAGACAATCCATAAGCATTCAAGCATTCGCATTCAAGTCATCTCAATTTCAGGTGGGAATTATTACTTGTCAATTTTAATTGCTTTATTTGGATTGTATAGGTGATATGTTATATTTACGATTAACATGCAGTCACATGTTTTTCGTACCAAGTATCAGTATATGATTAACATGCAGTCACATGTTTGTATACCAAGTATCAGTATATGTTTACATGCAGTCACATGTTTACATGCTCAAGTTGATATAACAAATATTCATGTTACGCCTTCGTTATGTATTTTGATTATTGTTGATTTGTGATGTTCCCACGAGCGATAGAAAGCTCATCCTATTTTTATGTAAATTTTCAGGTTAATTCGGAATGGAGAGGACGGATTGCAGAGCAGGCCGACATATGATTAATATTATAATTATTTCTTTTAATTCCGCTGCAGTTACTGTGAACAATTAATTTAATTTTTATAAATTATTTTCCGCTGCTGGATTTTGTCGTATTGGAAATTTGAAATTCTTTTATACTCCGCAAATATTTTAGAAAATGTATGTTTTGTAACCACTTGAAATTTCTACAGGATTTCCTTATTATTAATATAAATATATTCAAAGATTACCTTAGAAAAATCGGGTCGTTACACATTATTCACGTAAGGGGAATTAAAAAGCTCTAATGCTAGTAATTTGGAAAAACAAAAGTTTAAACAAAAATAAAAATTTCTAAATCGAAAGTTGAGAAATAATCAACACTTGTTTAAAAAATAAATAAATTTATACTTAGAACACAACTTGAAATCTAAATCTCCCAAAAGATATGTACGCGGAATTTACTTTTTATATTTTTAGTATATCAACACCAAAATAATATTGTTTTAATCAAAAGCGATGTCGTTTTAGTTACAACAAAACGATGCCTTTTTGGACTGGTGTAAAATTTTGATGGTGCACGTGCACCAGTGTGCTTAGGCTCAATCCTTCTATGACTACCATGGTTCTGTATCTATCGTGGATCCACAAAAACGAGGAAGAACTGAGGAGTTTTTTTATGCGTGTGTGTGTGTGTGATAACTCATGTCGTAATGGTACGGTAACAGCGATATATTTAAATTAAAATAATTTAATTAACAAATTACTTGCTATATAAAAATATATTGGTTCCTAAAATTCTATCGGTCAGTGATGGACCTGCCGTAAAAATAAAGAAAAAAATTAAGAATCTCAAGAAAGTAGGCTAACGGCCTGGCCTTAAAAGAAATAGCCGGCCGAAGGCGGTCCCCCACCGGCAAAGAAAATAAAAGAAAAGGACGACCGACGGTGGCCTGTAGGAAAGTAGGCCGACGATCGGGCACAAAAAATGGACTGGTCGGCGGTCGGAGGTTTGCCGGAGACCCGTGGCAGCCCTACCGAAAAAACTGGTTGGTCAGAGATCCGGCGGAGATCCCCGTAAAAGAAACTTTTTGAAAATTAATTGTCCCTTTAATTTAATATCTAAATGTGTTTTTTGTTAAAATTTATTGTTGTTCAACATTTGATATTATTATTATTAAATTCAACACAAAAAGAAGGGGAATGGTACAATAGTCTTTTCACGTGCACATGTTTGGTATAATTTTGTTAATATTTTTATTAGAATATTATATATATTTCTATATTTTGTGTGATAATTTATATTTTGTGTGATAATTATTATTTTACTTCTAGTATAATTTTTAGTGATTATGTGTAATTTTTGTTATATTAATGGGAATTAAATTTTATCTGCAGATTAGCACACCGGGTGAAGACATATCTGTCATTTTAGGGGCGATATTTTTAAAGATTCCGAATATATTCATGAGTAGTTTCGTTTTATTTGTCTCGTCGAGACGATCATTTTGATAAAGAGTTCATTCGAATCCGAGTTCGTATGAAGAAGTTATGGCCATTCAAAGTTTTGGAGAAAAATTGAAATTCGCGAACCACTAATATCAAGACAAGTGGCGGAACCAGATTCGTCGGATGACTTCAGCGTGACGTCACAGCACATGCTAACCGAGCCCACATCACTGCACACGTGTACGGACAATCCAATAAGAAACTGCCACGTATCGTGCCAAGTCAGCCCAACGCACGCCAGCCACACGCCCGTCCACCGTGGCAGATGAAGAACATTCGCAGGGCCAGTGCGTGAGATACATGAGCCAGCTCAGAGCCGTCCGATTGGTGCGTGGATCTCACGTGTGCGTTGAAATTTTTCCAGGTCAGAGATGACGTGGCGGATCAGATTGTATTACTTTTTTTTTTCTTTTTTCTTTCTTTCTTTCTTTCTTTCTTCTTTCCCTTACATGCTAATTGATTTTGCGTTGAACAATGCAAAATAATTGAAGATAAGAAGATGCTGCAATAATGCGCAACATCTTTTATTTTTTTAATTATTCAGGCGAGGTTGATGTACTGCTATAAATAGCAGTACTCTCTCAACAGAAAGAGAAGGCAGTAAGGTAGTAGAGAGAGTAGAGAGAGCAGAAATAGTGCGTAGGACAATGTAATACACAATACGTATCAGTTTTTATATTTTTGTTTTTGTATTTATTTTCTGTATTTATGCTTTATATAATTATACTGTAATACACATAAATAAGTGTTGCACCTCAAATTGTATTCCAAATAAAGCTTAATTAATATTATTTTTATCAGATAAAATTTACCTTTATGTTTTTATTTATAATTATAATTTTGTAATTTACGTCCGTACGTTACATTCAAGCTGCTTGGATCAATTGACGTATTGGGATAAGTCTCTTTCTATTAGTTTCAACATTTTCCTTTCAGTTTAATTTATCTACATCAAGTAAGTTTTTTTAATTTTTGTTGTATTTATTATGAATATGTCAATATTTATCTGTCTCGTAAGTTTACCTGTCAATTTGAATATGAGCTAAATTTTATATTCTAGGGTTAGGATGACTTAAATTAAATACTCTAGATTATATTAAATTTATTAATGTGCCTTCTTTAATTTAAATTGATATAATCCATAAATACAAAAATAGAGACCGGAAGGAAATATTTGTGTAAATCCTAATTTAATTAAAAAAGGTTAATTATTAATCCGAAAGGTACTATTTAACCCATGGAACTAAATATGAATCCGAAATATATTATTTAGTTGGATGAAGTAATTAGATTATTTAAATATAAACTTCTGTTAAAATAATTTGTGAATACAAAAGTTATCAAATTATTTTTCCTGAAGATATAATATTTATATAATTATTAAATATCACATTTAATAAATTGATATAATGCTCGAGTTATTTATTTAATAATCCGAATCCCTAGAATCTTTATAATTAAAAACAGCATAATTCTACATTAAAGTCATTTTTATTCTTACTGCCTTCTTACTTAAATTGTTGTAATTAAGTTCCTAAATATAATTTATTTCCTGTATTTCTGCAAATTAGCTAAAATCATCAAAACCCATTATTTAGAATGTTTAGATATTATTATTTTGAGAATTCATAATTATTGTAATTTTAACAAATAAAAACGATCCTCAAGTGAAACGGCCTTGGTAAACTCATCAATACTACAAACGCCTTGTATACTTGCGAGTCGCTATTTGTACAAGTACATTTTGAGTGGAACAAGTTTTTACGCCGCTGCCGGGGATCGATGTTAAAATTACTATTTTTGTGATATTTTCTATGTTCATTTTTTTTCTTTCTCGTATTTCTGTTATTTTTTGAATGCAAGGGCGTAGATCTCTTAAAGAAGATCTCAAGACATATATTAAAAATATTAATCAAACTCAACGGGAATCGAGAGAGGAACCAAAAATAGAAGAAAATAAAAAATACCTCTCGAAATAATACCTGAAGAACTTAATATGGCAAACGAACCACCACCAAGAATAACTTATATGCGTGATTTTGCACGGCCTATTATAGGTACATCTACATCTTGTATTGTATTAGTGTAATACCCGTAATTTTTATCCCCAGAAATTTTCTATTTTTGGCGGAAGTCTATTTTGACGACTTGCTTGGGACCGTTTCGTCATCCTAAGAATGATTAATTCTACACTTTTTGTCATCCGAGTTCGTTTCGGTATCGTTCTGTTGAATTCCGTGTCCTTAATCGACTTTTTCACGTGGGAGTTCGACTTTGTTAGATCACCATTAATTTTTGGTAACTCCAAAAATTCTGAATCTTTGCAATATTATAGAGCATCTAGTTAGCTTTCCAATGGTTCAAACGGTGAGTCAATCGGAGTCCGGACGAGAGAGTTATGGTCGTTTTAACTCACCCGCCGTTATCGGCGATCACCGCCGGCCGAACTCGGCCGTAGTCCGACACGGCCCGTGCTGCATTTCTTCCGGATAAGCTCGAACGATCGCTGACACGCCCGACCGTGTCCCAGACACGGCCGAGTCATGCCTGGGCCGTCGGGCGGGTCAGCCGGAAGGCCCTCGCCGCCGCGACTGCCGGGCAAGGTGACACGGCCGAGTCCTCGCCGCCAATCCGTAACACGACCGTGCCGACCGCACGGCCGTGTCCGGCAGCCAACCCCTATAAAAGGCCCCGCAGACGCCTTTTCTCGCCATTTTTCACCTTCTTCTTCTCCTCTTCCGCAGCCTTGGCGTGTTCTAATATTGAAGCCATGTTGTTTAACAACATATCCATGGAGTTTTGAGGTTCATATCATCAATCATCCGTCCTATAACATCCTCCGATCTACTGACCGCCGATTTCCTAGAAATCTAATTTTGGGGATTTGGGGTATTTTGTTCGATTTCGTCCGTTTAATCCGATTTAACTTAGGATTGTGAAGGATTGATGATTATTTAGATGTATTGTATCATTTCCTTGTTATCCCATGGTTGGATCGTATCGATTCGTTGTTTTGGTCGAGTTCTTGACCGACGCCTTGAAGGTGTCCTAAAATGTCATAGAGGGGTTTTCGGGCGTTCTACGATTATTCTTCCTCGTATGATCGATGATTTATTGAATTTATGTTGTTAGGGTCGAATTCTTGTGAAGAACTCGAGTGAAACCCTTCCGCTCGTCTTCTTCGTGGTTCAAGCTTCCTGGTCGAACCGTGTTCTTCGGGATCTTCGGTAACGTTTATTAAGGCAAGTATACATTTATGATTATGCGTTCTCGACTTTGAAAGTAAGAAATATTGATGGCATATCATGAACGAACCGTTTTTACGGCATTCATAGATATATTAATTGGCATGTAATGAACGAACCGTTTTGACGGCATTCCTACATGTATCGGCGTATGAGGTGAACGAACCATTTTGACGGCATTCACATACGTAACGGCGTATGAGGTGAACGAACCGTTTCTACGGCATTCACATACGTCTTATGAGATTTTAGTTATTCCGGAATACTAGTCTTAAATTGATGAATTGACGGATATTGATGAATTGACGGATTACATTTACTTTATTGTCGAGAAGTATTATGTTTCATATTGTTATACTTGCACTAGCTATTCGACGGCTAACCCCTTTATGGGGGAAATACGTTTCATGTATTTCAGGTTCCAGGAGAGCGGACAGACGGGTACCGGGTCGGCATGAAGATGATGGGCAAGTGTGATATTGTGTCTTGTCTCCGGTTATCTCTTTTGGTTTCCTCCATTCAGTGTTGTTGTACTGGAATGGATTTTTAAATACTCGAGTATTGTATTTCAATTTCCTTGATGTTCCTACTGTGTTGCCGAGGTATTGATTTGTGCAAAGGATGTATATGGTTTCATTGTTTATGGTTTCAATACCATTTGTATCGTCTTTCTTTCTATTGTATGTAGACCTTATCGGTCAAGTTTATAGTTCCGCGTATGTTTAGCCTCAGGTCCCACTACGGGCTCACGGCGCCGTAATATACCCCGAATAACTTGGGGGTGTTACGGTATATGGTATCGGAGCTTAGGTTTATGGATACCTAGGCCGCCGGTCTTTTGGGTCGATTGAGTCGGCATTTGCCCACGCATCACTACTCGCCATCATCACAAAGGCGACCGGTACTTGTAAGTCCTCTCACTCTTCTTGTATTTTTCTTAATCGTTTCGTTTATAGCTTGGTATTCTTGGGAATTGGTCACTTCGGGAATGTGCGATTTGGATTATACTTACGCACGTATGTGCCCTTCAGAATGTTGGATGAAAGTAGGAAGAATCGTGACCGTGGTCACGGACGTGAACTCTTCCTTGAGATTTTGTTAAATTGCTAATTGCGATATTGGAGTGTATCGGTATTATGTTGAGACTTTGTTTAGGAGTCGCATACTAGTATCACGGGAGATCTTCGACTTCACAGACTTGTAAGTATGTTGTTCGGATTATTCGATAATTCTTGGTGAATTTGAATTCCCGTTGAAAGGTTGTTTGTGCGAGTGATTGCGAGTTTCGAGGACGAAACTTGTTTTTAAGGGGGGTAGAGTGTAATACCCCGATTTTTTCGGATATATATTTTTTTCGTTTATATATTGGATATCGTGGATGGTTAATTATGCTCGAGGACGTTGTGAACGTTTGATAATGTTATTGAATTGAGTATATGTATTGATTTTGCTGTATGCTCGTATTTGATATGTCATGACTTTGGACAGAATTGTTGAAATTGGCTAAGTATGGAATTATTACGTACGTTAATAAGGTGAGATTACGTACGTAAGATTGGCATGGTTACGTGCGTTAAGGCTAAGGTATTACGTACGTAACGAAGGCATCGGACGTAACCGAGTCCCGTGAGGCGGTGGGACCGCTTCGCAACTTTCGGCGGAGGATGTTGACAGTGAGTCAACGACGTGTTACGACGTTATACAGACGTGTTACGACGTAACACAACCATTGTATCGTAGCAAGTCAACCGGTATATTACGACGTTATATGGTATGGGTTACGACGTAATGGATCGCACGGAATGAGACAAAGTGAGTTGGTTACGTGCGTTATGGATATGGATTACGACGTTAAAGTTGTTACGACGTTAAGAAAGGACACTTACGTACGTAATGAGAGTACAATTTATATATTGAAGTGTTGCCTTTCATTTCTCTCACGATCCTTTGAGATATTTCTCTCCAAAACTCGTCCCTCTTCACTTTTAAGAGTGTTCTAAACACTTTTAACATGATTGTGAGCTTGGAATCATGGAATTAGAGCTTGGTTATGGAACTATTGTTGATTCTTGAAGTGATTTCTTGTGTTATCCATATTCTATGAGGTCTATGTTGAAGGAAGATAATGATATGCTTTGAATATGTTGATTATGATTATGGAATCATAGAGATCTTGATGTTCTTGAGGCCATATGATGACTATGATGATTTAATGATTCTTGAAATGGAGTTCAATTATTCTTTCTTCGTGGTTTGTCCATACAAGGTAATCCTCGTATCCCTTTGATAGTGGCTCATTTTTTTTCTTTTTGGATTACTACTCGGGAGGGAGTATGTTGGGAATCGTGTATTTTGATGTTCGTCTTATTTCAATGAAAATGCATAAATTGGACTGTACTTTTATCCGCTGCGTGAGTATTTTTGAAATGGATTTTGGTATTTTGCCAACTGAAACTTTATTTTGTAAAACCGATTCCCTAAACTGAGTTTTTGGCATTTTAACCTTGATCGTTTTGACGGTATTTGGAAAATAATTTTTTGAAAAATATTACCGTCATCGGTCTTTTTAGCATTTTTGGAATGACGTGGAAATTGTGCTTAGCCTGGTAAATCCTTGTGAGAAGGGTTTACGGCGTGTAATATTCCCAGGAGGATCTGGGGTGTTACAATTATGGTATCATGTGATAATGTTATACGAGATTTATTGGAATTGTAATAAGAGATTTCGGATGTTGATATGATTATTGAGATCTTCTTCATATGACGATAAGGGTTTTGTTGTGATTCTTGAGGTTGTATGAATGACATGATGAAGAAAATGGTAACATGGAGATATATACCTCGGATATGTTGTTCTGAACGTGATTTCGGATATTTCATGTTCTTGCAGAACTCTTGAATTATCCGAGGTGATAAAAATTTTTTTTAGAAGTGTTGATGTTTTGGAAAATGAATATGGAATATTCATATCTAGAGCTAAATTATGTGTTGGAAATAATATTCGTATAGGAATACGAATGTGATTATGAGTTTGATGAGACTATTATTCATCTCTGAATTTGGAAGCCCATACGTATGGAGTAAATATTCAAATCGAATGAATGGATTGTTTGATAACCTTTTTAATATGATTATCTATTGTTTTGAACCAGTCGGATGATTCGAATTGATGACGGTCATAAGTAAATTTTAACGATGGATGGGAACCTTGTCAATTCATATTTAAGAATTGAGTTTGGAACATTTAGACCCTTATTATTGGTCCGAATTGGTTGCTGATATGATCATCATATTTCGACTCGTATTGTGGACAGGATTTGTAAGTGTCTGAGTTGGATTGTTCAGACTGTGATTAGTCGAGATATGGTAAAACGATTGAGTTCGAGGTTTGGTGGTATTGATAATTGGTCGTCATCGAACCGGTTGATTATCAATCCTTCGTTTTACAATAAGGTATGATGTTTGATCGTGAATTATGACTGTTGTGTTGCGGTTAAGGTTGAAGGGTTCGTAGATTAACTTGGTCGAGACTGAGGGAATTCGTAAGACGAAATCAACTGAATTGGTATCGATGTATCGATTATTATTATTCGCGATTAATGTCGTTCTGAGACATCGTTGGATCTTTGTCATCGAATTGGATCTGTTGCTATGATGTTGCGTTAACCGATTGGGGACATTTGATATATCCTTTTGTCATCTCCGTTTCGGTGGTCGGTTTAAGACACCGGGACATCTATTCTATCGTATCATTGATTATCGATTGACCGTTCTAGGGTAATCGAGGTATTGAATTGGGATTATCGAAGATAATTCCCATCCGTTGTCGAAGATACTCTCATCCGTTGTATCATTGTTATCGATTGGCCATTCTACGGTAATCGAAGTATTGAATTGGGATTATCAACGATAGTTCCCATCCGTTAAATTATTATTGTCGTGTTGACCGATTCAAGGCGACACTATTTTCTTGTGAACTCGGTAATTTTGTGATCTTTGAAGGTTGAGGATTTTCCGAATCGTTGTGTTGTGATCGTTGCTCGTGTTAATCGGTCCTTAGGGAAATTCTCGATCCCGGATGGTTGTTTTGAATATCGTTGGTCGTGTCGATCTTTCATTATTCGTGTGTCATCGCTCACTTGGTGAGTCGTATGATCCATATCGATGTTTTATCCCTTGAGTTTCGTTGTCATGTTGTATCGTGGCATATCCGGAATCATGTCTCGCATCGATTGGTTATGTGTAGGATTTTTAGCCGTGCACTCGATGGTCATGCGTGGGTATTTCCGCATCGACCGCACACGAGACGTAGTTCTTGAGGCTAATTAGGTACATTGTCACACGTATATTCGATTCCGTATACGGGTGGACATGTGCATGGACACATTTCCGGATCGGGCGTCTGTGATGTCCTCTTGAGCTTTATTGATTGATCGCTCGTAGTCCATGTTGTATCGATATGTCCGACGATTTCCGAATGGTTGTTCATACGCCGAGGGGTATGTCCGATCAAGTTTGCTCCTTTGAGATCTCAGATTGTGATGATTTACACTTTGGGCTGTTCGGCTTGTGCCATTGTGATGTATCGGTATTCCCGCTGGAGCCTTCGGGCATTGTGAATTCGTATCTTTTCGGCATTGGTTTGGTTTGCCTTCTGTAATGTATTGTGGTGTTCTATATTGTTGATTCGCCGTTTGGGCGTAAGTTTCGGTTCTTGTGTATCTCGTTGAGTTTTTCCTGGCGAAATATTTCTTCTCCCTACCTGTTTTAAGTTTCGGGACGAAACTTCTTTTAAGGAGGGTAGAATGTAATACCCGTAATTTTTATCCCCGGAAATTTTCTATTTTTGGCGGAAGTCTATTTTGACGACTTGCTTGGGACCGTTTCGTCATCCTGAGAATGATTAATTCTACACTTTTTGTCATCCGAGTTCGTTTCGTATCGCTCGTTGAATTCCGTGTCCTTAATCGACTTTTTCACGTGGGAGTTCGACTTTGTTAGATCACCATTAATTTTTGGTAACTCCAAAAATTCTGAATCTTTGCAATATTATAGAGCATCTAGTTAGCTTTCCAATGGTTCAAACGGTGAGTCAATCGGAGTCCGGACGAGAGAGTTATGGTCGTTTTAACTCACCCGCCGTTATCGGCGATCACGCGGCCGAACTCGGCCGTGTCGTCCGACACGGCCCGTGCCGCATTTCGCCCGAAATTCCGGAGTTTCGCCGACCAGACTCGCCGTGTCGCCCGACACGGCCTGCGCTGCATTTCTTCCGGATAAGCTCGAACGACCGCTGACACGCCCGGCCGTGTCCCGTGACACGGCCGAAGTCATGCCTGGCCGCTGCCGGGCGGGCCGCTGAAGGCCCTCGGCGCCGCGACCGCAGCCGGGCAGACACGGCCGAGTCCTCGCTGCCAATCAGGTAACACGACCGTGCCGACCGCACGGCCGTGTCCGGCAGCAGCCAACCCCTATAAAAGGCCCCGCAGACGCCTTTTCTCGCCATTTTTCACCTTCTTCTTCTCCTCTTCCGCAGCTTGGCGTGTTCTAATATTGAAGCCATGTTGTTTAACAACATATCCATGGAGTTTTGAGGTTCATATCATCAATCATCCGTCCTATAACATCCTCCGATCTACTGACCGTGCCGATTTCCTAGAAATCTAATTTTGGGGATTTGGGGTATTTTGTTCGATTTCCCGTTTAATCCGATTTAACTTAGGATTGTGAAGGATTGATGATTATTTAGATGTATTGTATCATTTCCTTGTTATCCCATGGTTGGATCGTATCGATTCGTTGTTTTGGTCGAGTTCTTGACCGACGCCTTGAAGGTGTCCAGAAATGTCATAGAGGGGTTTTCGGGCGTTCTACGATTATTCTTCCTCGTATGATCGATGATTTATTGAATTTATGTTGTTAGGGTCGAATTCTTGTGAAGAACTCGAGTCGAAACCCTTCCGCTCGTTGTCTTCTTCGTGGTTCAAGCTTCCTGGCCGAACCGTGTTCTTCGGGATCTTCTAACGCTTATTAAGGCAAGTATACATTTATGATTGACGCTCGACTTTGAAAGTAAGAAATATTGATGGCATATCATGAACGAACCGCTTTTACGGCATTCATAGATATATTAATTGGCATGTAATGAACGAACCGCTTTGACGGCATTCCTACATGTATCGGCGTATGAGGTGAACGAACCGCTTTGACGGCATTCACATACGTAACGGCGTATGAGGTGAACGAACCGTTTCTACGGCATTCACATACGCCTTATGAGATTTTAGTTATTCCGAATACTAGTCTTAAATTGATGAATTGACGGATATTGATGAATTGACGGATTACATTTACTTTATTGTCGAAGTATTATGTTTCATATTGTTATACTTGCACTAGCTATTCGACGGCTAACCCTTTATGGGGAAATACGTTTCATGTATTTCAGTTCCAGGAGAGCGGATGACGGGTACCGGCTCGGCATGAAGATGATGGGCAAGTGTGATACCGTGTCTTGTCTCCTGTTATCTCTTTTGGTTTCCTCCATTCAAGGTTGTTGTAATCGAATGGATTTTTAAATACTCGAGTATTGTATTTCGCTTCTTGATGTTCCCTGTGTTGCCGAGGTATTGATTTGTGCAGTGATGTATATGGTTTCATTGTTTATGGTTTCGAATACCATTTGTATCGTCTTTCTTTCTATTGTATGTAGACCTTATCGGTCAAGTTTATAGTTCCGCGTATGTTTAGCCTTGTGGGTCCCACGGCGGGGCTCACGGCGCTGTAATATACCCTGAATAACTTGGGGGTGTTACAATTAGGGGAAGCTACTAGAAACTATGAATCAAAACATCTTCACTTTAATCAATTGCCCTCATTTTACGGAATGCCAAATGAAGATCCTTTAAACTTCATTCGGGAATTTTATTCTGTAATTCAAACTTTTCCTTTACAAAATCTAAATGAGGATCAATTGAGAATGCGATGTTTCTCCTATACTCTAAAAGATCGAGCTAAAACTTGGTTAATCTCATTGGCACCTAACTCATTATCAACCTGGGAGGCCGTATACAACAAATTTATGGGAAAATATGATCCTAATCAGAAAACTAAAGATTTTCGAACTAAAATCGCATCATTTAATCAAATAGACGGAGAACCTTTCTATGAAGCTTGGGAAAGATTCAAAGGTCTTCTTACACAATGCCCTCATCACCATTATTCACCTGAACTTTTAAACCAGTTTTTCTATGATGGATTGGGACAAACTTTCCAATACATGATAGACAATGCTGCAGGTAGAGCTGCAAACGGGTCGGATTCGAGTCGAGTACACCCGAACTCGAGTCGAGTTTTTCAATTTTGGAATTCGGGTCGAGTTCTCCCGAGTCGAGTCGAGCAACATATAAGCCTGTCGAGTTCGACCCGGTCGAGTACACTCGGGTCACTCGAGTAGCTCGTCGAGTCGGGCGGGTCGGGTAGGATTCGGGTCGAGTCGGGTTGTACCTGTTTTTCTGACATTTTCTGCATATTTTTCTATAAAATTCAAATTTTTTTATTCTACAAATTTTTACTCTAAACAGTAAACATCATTTCTTACGGGAGGGGAACTACAAAAATTGTTGTAACCGAAGAAGAAGAATACACTGAAAAAAGAGTCACTGGACTGCACCTGTACTGCACGGGATGAGGGTTTAATTAACCTAGCCGAGTCGGGTACCTGACGGGTCGAGTCGAATCCGGGTCATCTAATCGAGTACTATGTCGGGTAGGCGAGTATACCCGACTCGACCCGAGTATGAAAACGAGCTCCCGATATGCGCCGAACTCGACCGGGTCGGACTCACGGAACCGAGTCGAGTACAAGAAATTCGAGTCGAACTCGGGTCGAACCCGGGTATACTCGATCGGATCTGTAGCTCTAGCTGCAGGTGGAGATGTTGGTACACTTACAGCACAAGAGGTGTTTGATTTATTTGAAATGATAGGGAATAATTCACAACAGAAAAGTGCACGAGCTAAAAAGACTCGAGACAATGAAATTATCCCTAATAGCAAATTTTCACAAAGATTAGAAGAATTGACCAGGGAAATTCAACTTCTTAGAAGTAATTCTCCGACCAAACAATCTGCTGAAACTTGTGGTGTGTGTGGACTGCACGGACATGGAGCTAATATGTGTAATGCAGTTCTTGAATTAGGACAACCTGATGAGCAGGGATATGTTATTCAAAACTACCAACCTCGCAAACCTCCCCGAAATGATCCTTATTCAAACACTTATAATCCTGGATGGAAAAATCATCCAAACTTTGGATGGGCTAGCACTAATGCCCCTCCACCAAAACCAAACTCTCAGTTTTTATCAAACCCAAATTACCCTTCAAATCAACCACCAAACCAAATTATGCACCCAATGAATCCACCAACTTATCAAATGAATCAACCTTTAAACCTACCACATCAATCATCTTGAAGAAACTTTAAACAATTTCATACAATCTACATCACGACATCTTAAAATGATAGAATCGAACTCAATTAAATTAGATATAACAGTAAAATGATTAGACACTACGATTAGACAATTGGCAACCCAAGTGGGAGATTTAGCCAGAAAAATCGAAAAAGGGAAACTTCCTAGCCAGCCAGAACAAGCTCATGTAACGCCCCCAAAACCATCCAGGGATATTACAGCGCCATGGGCCCCGCGTCGGAACCCACAAGGCTAAAATTATTTTTGTAAACGTTTCAAACACGCCAAAGAGGCCAAGACGGTAATATTTTGCAAATACTCAAATAGTCTCCAAAAATCTATTTTCCAAATACCGTCATTAAATTACATTTGAAACGAAAGGCAAAAAATGCCAAAAGTCAACAGTTTCAAAATGTACGTTAAGCCACCACTTATACGTACCGATAAAATAGTTTAGGGAAAAAGGGTTTAACGAAATAACCCGAGTTTATGAGATACCCAAAAAGGCCATAGTTATACACGAATTGGTAAAAATACCGGAAAGCCATTTTAAAATACACACGCAGCGGATATAAACACAGTTCAAAATATACATTTGCAGCGAAATAGAACAATCAGCCAAAAATACTCGATTCCCAAAATAATGCCATAGCCAGTATCACCCCGGAAGCTCATCACTCCACGACCGCTACTAGCTCGATCTCCGAATACCTAAAAATAAAGCCCACTATGGGGTCAGCCATAATACTCAACAATCATAACGATCACATCATCATAAATAATTACATACCGATGTAATATCATAGTAAGAATACTACCAATGTTATCTTACTATCATAACCTTACCAATCCATAGCAATCCATATCAAACCAATCCTTACCATAACCCACATTTCGCATTCTCAAATGATGAAATGCACTCAACTACAACCATCTGTACTGTATTCAAATAATACCAAGAATCCTCAAAACATCATCATAACTCATACGTGTAGAATGAACCATCTGTGCCAAATCCTGTCCGTCGGATTGCACCGTCAAATATCAATCTGGATAAAAACCAATAACATTCAAAAAAATGATAACAAGTCCCGAAACATCGATACCAAGTCCGAACGCTCATACGATCAATAACAATGATCAACCAATAAATCAACCGAGAATATCATCGTCATGATAAACTTCAGTGCTACCAATGAAAGATCCACAACAATCGAGGATATCATCAACATGATAAACTCCAACACAATCAAAAAAGGATCAACAATAACCAAGAATACTATCAACAAGGTAAACTCCAAACACGATCAACCAAAGGATCGACAATGACTGAGAATACCATCAACATAATAAACTCCAACACGATCGACAAAGGATCAACAATAACTGAGAATACCATCAATATGATAAACTCCAACATGATCAACAAGGATCAACAACAAAATAACCCCGACTGTCGAATGTACCCCTCGGGCGTATGAACAACCAGTCGCAACCCGTTGAACATACCCAATCATAAATGGAGGATGAACGACCAATCCATAGGGATCAAAGATGGACGTCACAGTACGCCCGATCTGGAAATGTGTCCGTGCACAAGCCACCACGAGTATCGATCAAATACATGTGTGGTCTTGTACCTAATCAGTCTCACGAAGTACGTCTCGTGTGCACAGCTCAATGTGAGGACATGAACCCATCACATGACTATACGTGCCCGTCCTGAAAATCCTACACATAACCAATCGGCACGCAGATATGACTCCAGATATGTCGCGATGCAACATGACAACGAAACTAAAGGAAAACACACATCCAATAAGGATCAAAAGACTCACCAAAGTAAACGACGCACAGATAATGAAAGATCGACACAACCAACAATATCCAAAACAACCATCTTGGGATCACATCCCCAAAGAATGATCAACATGATCAACAATCTCAACACAACAGTCCTGGAACCAACACCCCTCAACGAACCAATCAACACAACCATCAATACCAAACAATGATCCTGGGATCAACATCCCTCAACGAACAGCCAATACGAATCTCATTATACGAAACCTCCACATACAACATATATAAAAATTCAATAGAATAATTACCCTCATAACTGAACAATATTTAAATTACCTCAAAGCCGAAGACAAAATCCTTTCCACTAACAAACGTCCCTGAACGAATACACAGTTATTCGAATAATCTCGAATGAGGTATCATCCATTAATATCAATAAACCACCATCCCGACGTCAATGTCGACACGATAAACTATCCTCGATATCCGACATTCCATATCACAGACCAAAGGTAACTCACGTCTTCCTCAAACACAATTAAAACATATACATTATGATCTAATCAAAACTAGAGCATAATATACAAATTATTATCTTGACAATTTACATTTATAATATCATTGCTATATGAATTATAAATGAAATGAAATCAAAATTATTTATTAAATATTACGAACTGAACAAGTATAAACTTGCCTCGATACCGATACGACAAGCCGTTACCAATTCCATTACCTTCGTCTACAATCTCCTCAGCCCCGAACAAAGAAATCTACGAACTCTTCAACCTCGACTGCAACACAACGATCATAATCATCGATCAATTATCACAACCTATTGCAATAATCGATTAACACATAATCGATAATAATTAACAACCGATTAACCAACCAATCAAACTCAACGGCTCAATAATACCTCAATCATATACAAAACCGAACCATATAACTCAAACATTTACGAACTCATATCCACAATACAAACCGCAACTCGACAAATCATAATTAACAATCAACATAACCAATCAACAAACCCAACGGTTCCACAAGATCTCGATTAGACAAAAATCCGACAACCCAAATCAATCAATCATGAACTCATAACCATAATACGATTCCACATTCCGAAAATCATATCAATAATCAATTTAAACCAATAACAAGGGTCTAAACATTACCGATTCCAAATTCGATCTTAAATACGAATACAAGTTTCCTCCTTGTAAATTCATAACAAAACCAATAACCGATTATCATCATCAATCCGATTAGTTCAACATTATAAATGATCATATTCCAAGGGTGTCAAATAATTCCATCATCCGAATTGAACACATGTCCAATACGTATGAACTTCCAAACTCAAAGATGAATAATAATCTCATCAAACTCGTAATCATATTCGTATTCCTATATGAATATTGTACCAAAACACATAACTTAGTTCTAGATATGAATATTCCATATTCATATCCAGAACATCAACACCTCTTAAATATTTTCATCATATCGCATAATCCAAGAGTTCCTTAAGAACACGAATCATTCCGAAATCACGTTCATAATCCCCAAAACGACATAATCCGATGTGTTCTAACATCTAAACTGTAATACCCGTGATTTCCTCTTTCCGTATTTTTTTGTTTTTGGCATTTTTCTGGTTTTCAGAACTCGCTTGCGAGCGTTTTGACATTTTGATAATGTTTTGTTCTTCGTGTTTAGTCATCCGAGTTTGTTCCGGGACTATTTTACCTGAATCCGTGTTTTGAGCGACTTGTTCCGCTATTTGGTTCATTTCGTGTGATGGTGGTTCGAAACTATGGTTTTGTGTTTTCTATAAGTCCGTTTAGCGTTGTTAGACGTGTTGTGAACTTTTATTGGTGTTTTGATCAAGTATCGTATTGGATCATTCCGTAATATTCCAAAGTTTTGGGTTTCCATTGCGTTCATTCTTTTTTCGGATCATTTGATGTTACCGTCGTGTTGGGACCGACTTTTTGATGTGAAGTCACTAAACGAGAGTTTGTGATAGATTGTTCAGGCCTTTGAATGGTCGGGACTATGATTCGATCAAGTGTATCATGTTCGTGGGTCGTTTTTCATCACTTTTTGGGCACGACCTTGTGTGACTCGACCTGGGCCGACTGTACCGTGCGCCGCGGCACACCACCTGCTGGGCCGTGGCATGACATGGCCTTGCGTGAATCGGCAAAGCCTGCTGTACCGCACGCCACAGCACACCACCTGCCGCGCCGCGGCACGGCCTGGAGGCCTGCTTGCAGATTTTGGTCGCGGGCCGCGGCACACTCAGTTCGGGCCACGGCATGCGAGTCAGATTAGCCCTTTTTCAGCAGAATTTTGGGAGAGGATTTCATTTCTTCTCCTCTCTTCTTCTCTCTCTCGATCTAGGCGATTTAGGGGCGATTTTTGGGCGATTTATCAGTGATATCATCCTCCTCAAGTTCTTGGTGTGGATTAACAACATCAATCCGTGTTCTTCGTCTTTGATTCGAGGTAATCATCTTGTAAACCCTTCCTTTATAATTCGTGAATCTTCAAGATTCGAGTTGTTCTTCTTGAATCGTGTTGTTGTATATCATCAATCGGTTGTATTGATTCTATCCCTATGATTTTATTCGTGTCTCTTTTCGTATCCGGGTTCGAGTGATGTTCTTGATGTTCTTGGGCAAGTATTGAACCCCAAGTGTTCGATCTTTTGTTTCTACGAATTCTTGTTGGGAATTTCACATATTTTCCATCCTTCTTGCGATCGACTTCGTAGTAATTATGTTGTTCTTTTGTTGCACCCTAGTTGGAGGATTCGAGGGTTTCCGGTCAAGCTTCCCGTTGCTTCGTGTGCTTTGGACTTGAGGCGAGTATTGTAATATCCGGATTTATTATTGTGTACTTCATCTGTTTTGAACCCTGTATTATTCATAATTGTGATATCGATAATTGAAGTATGATATTCTTGTATTTGAACCCTTGTACATGAGTATGGCAACATGTAATTTTTCCAATGCAAATATGTGATAACGTACGCTAACAAGGATAGCTTAACGTACGTTGTCTGTTAAAATTAGCGTACGCTAAGAATGTAGCGTAGCGTGCGTTAACCAGTCAATTATTGAGCTGGGCGGCTAGCACATGTGCCAGCCAGACGCGGGTCCGGATAAGATTCCCGCGGGCGAACCTGGATAGTTTTGGAGTCAACGCTTATTAGCGTGCGCTAAGGATAGTAGGATAGCGTGCGCTAATCAGCTAATGTGCAGAAAACTTTATATAAGGGACAGCACTCCATTTCTTCTTGTTCCCTTCACTCGTCCTCATTTCGTGATAGCCCAGAGAACCTTCCCTCTTTCTTAAACACACATAGACCAACTCCACTTAATCACTGAATATTGGATGTCACTTGTGATTGATCATTGGAGTGGAGAAACGTCTTGATTTGGCAAACAAGCCACCGGAGTCGGATTCTACTTGTTGTCTTGGTGTTTTCTTCATCTTAAGGTATGTTATACTACTTTCAACCTTAAATTCGTGTTCTTGAGAATAAGATGATCATACTACCAAGATATTGAGTTCCATTGATGAATTATTCAAACAAACATTATGTTTAGAAGTCGGAATGATTATGCTTATGATATCATCGTTGAAAACATCGTAGTTGGAATCCTAGTACGTCAAATGATGAGAGGAATATTCTGAGATTGATTATCCGTATGGTTAACGTTGCCACATTGATCGTAAACTTGGAGTTGATATCACTTTTGTTATAAGGACTTAAGAAAGAATCATCTTAGGTTGTATCTTTTCATTGGGATTGTTAGTACACATTTAAGATGAAGTCTGAATGTGATAATGGTACTGGAATCTAGTGCATCGATCTTAAGAACACCGAACTTCGCATGAGAATTGTAACAAAGATGGAATATGGTGTTGTGATAACTATGCGTATTCTTGCACCTCGAAGATATTTGAATCCATGAGAACATTTGTAATAGGATGAATGTAATATGCAGGGAGATAACGTATATTAAACACTGAGGATTTCGTAAGTTTTATCACGGTTAGAACAATCGACTGCCCAGGAAGAACTGTCATACATGATTAGCGTGCGCTAAAGCTTTATGGTTAACGTACGCTATCGAGCATAAGTTAACATACGCTATGCTTGGAACATAATGTGCGCTATGTTATCAGACGAGTCAGTCGACTGATCAGTGAGGTACTGACAGTGCATGGTTAGCGCGCTAGACTTCGTATCTTTGTGTGCGCTAACGAGCAGCCTTAGCGTACGTAGCGTGTGTTAAGCAAGCCAGGCAGATTATAATTTATGTACTTCCGACCGTAATTTGGATTGTTAGATGTTCGTACGACATGAGGTGAACTCTATATTATTTCTTTTGTTTAAGGTTCGAGCTTGCTACGTGATTGATCGAAGGGGCAACCTTCGAGTGTTTCGTTTTTCGTGGAAGTAATATTCTTGTCTTCGAATCAAGGCAAGTACCTTAATTGTTTTACATATTGATGTTATACATATTGTCGTGCATATATGTCGTCGTTGTATGTCCACCTCGTGTTGGTCCGACGGGATCATCGGGGGATCTATGCTAGCCTGCGCTGGATCATCGGACGGGTTTTTCCACCACGAGTTGGTCTGACGGGATCATCGTGGGTTCTAGGCAGTGAACGCTGGATCGTTGGAATTACCATGTGTATGTTGTGATAGCATGTTGTGATTATCATTTGTGTATGTCATTTATGAGTTTCTCATAGGAGAAGACTCATTGGTATTTTGTCATTTATGTTATTATTATTCTCTGTGAGATGTTGAATAATATGATGTGGGTACTTGTACTAGCATCGTTGTGCTAACCTCTTCGAGGGTGCACATTTGTTTATGTTCAGGATCCAGGAGAGTGGGGAAACAACCACTGGAGCTGCATGACGTCGAGGGTGCAGAGTGATGTTCCAGTCGGGTTTATTATCTGTTGTTGGATATTTTAATAAGTACTAGAGTACGTCGTGATTTGTGATGTTTGGATTTCAGTGGTGTATTAATATTATTCATTTAGATATTTGTATTTTCGGTATTGAACCAGAACTGTCGTATTTTATTTCACTGATTTCATAATTTGGTATTTGTCATTGTCTTTTCATTTATTTAGCCTTGTAAATTCTTATGTAAATGATTTACGGCGCTGTAATATTCCTGAATATATCGGGGGTGTTACAAGTATCTCGTCAATATTCTTTATACTTTGTGAATGTGATGTGTCGTGAATTTAACGTGGACTTGTTAGTGATGGTATATTTAACCGTAACTTACTTTCAAATGAATATGTTATTTCTATGAAAGTAATTACGAACATAAACTTGAGTTTCGCGAAGAATAATAACAACCATTTCATGTTATTTTGTGTTCTAAACGGATACTAGAAATGAGTAGTTATCCGAGGAATTGTGGAATCACGTAATGCTTGCATGGTTCTCTCGTTAGTCTTTTTCCTGAAGGATGGTGTGCTGTGAATGTTGTGTTTTTGTGGAAATTATGATGCGTTAACTTATGTGTTACGTGGTTGCGGTTGTGGTGAATATTATACCTTTGTTATTGTGTATCTTAGGAGTTGAGATGCTATCCGGGTAGGGTCCCATCGAGGCCTCCAGAGGCGCGTGCTTGCGAGTACGGCCAGACGTTACGTTGTGACCATAAGGTTATCAATTCGGGTAGGTCTGGGGAGGGCTCCGAGAATCGGCACTTGCGAGTGCGATGTCATGATAACTTATGGGCGTGCTTGAATGATGTTATCCGGGTAGGGTCGTGCTTGCGAGTACGGCCAGACGTTACGATTTGACCATAAGGTTATCTAATCGGGTAGGTCTGGAGAGGGCTCCGAGAATCGTCACTTGCGAGTGGGATTTCAAGATAACTTATGGGTGTGTGTGATTTTATTTTCGATGAGCTAATCCGGGTGGGACCCTTCGGGGCCACGGAGACGATTTGACTGTTGATTTGATATTTCTGAATTGTTTATGTTTGAATCTTGAATCCCGGTTAAATTGGTGAATATGGTTTTGCCCTTGAGGCTTGGTTGAGAATTGAAGAAATTATATGGTTTTGAGAGAAACCCATTCTGTAAGGAATTATTATAAATGTTTTCATGATTTTACACTGAGACCCCCGAAGTCTCTAAATAATCTCTTACAGCGATTTCTGGAGTAATTCACATGATTTGTTTTAAAGGAATTAATTTTCAAAAGACTTTAGACTCGGGGATTGTGTTACTACCTTGTCGAAATGTTATTTTCATAACGGTTATATTCTTGATGTATAATTGTATAGCTTGATTACTTGCTAGCGATTTCCATCGCTAATCCTTCGTTGGGGGATTATGTTATGTTTTTCAGGTATTCCGATTTGAGATAGAGCAACCACATAATCGGCATGGAGGATGATGTAAAGCAGCGATACTAGTCACAATTGTAGTCGGTTGTCCATCAGTGATCTGTCGGACCAAGTATTTATTTTTAGTTCTTTGTCATCCTTAAGAGAATGGACATGTTGTGTAAATTGTGATCGAGTTGTATTTTAGTTTATCAGTTGTACTGCTATGTTGTATTTTGGGAGACCTAATTGGTCTACGGTTTTATGTTTTGGTCGAACCGACCATGTTTGGGATTGTTTTGTGGTTTCTTGCCTGGTAGATCCTTGCGGAAAGGATCTACGGCGTGTAATGTCCCTAAGCGGATTGGGGGTGTTACATAAACAATCCTCATTCATAATTCAAGAGGTATATTATCATATTCTTCAACATACACTTCTCATAACATTAAGAATCGCAACAATACTACCAAGAACACCAAGAACACTATGATTCCATAATCATAAACAACATAATCAAAGACATATATCATCGTATTCTTCAACATATAGTTCATATAACCTCAAGAATCACAACAACAACACCATAATCATCTTCATACGAATTACTCCTCAACAGTAGCATCAAAAATCAGAATTCAAGGTGTAGAGTTGGTCAACATACCTCAAGAACATGAATAACACAATCAAACTTCTTCAAGAATCATCAATATCTTCATATCTAAGCCTCAAATCCATGTTTCCAAGCTCATAACCAAGTTAGAAGAGGCTTATTCTCACTTTACATATGCAGAGGGACGAAGTTGGAAGAAAAACATCAGTTTCTTCTCGTGAAGAAATGAAAGAATAATCCTTATTTTATAATCTGCACAGCCCGTTACGTATGTTATAAACCATCATTAACGTACGTAATGCTCCCTAGTGTATGCTACATGTCCAACATAGCATACGTAACAGTCATCCAGAGCTCACTGCCTCAGTTCGTATCTTGCATAACGTACATAACACTTGTTCCATAGCGTACGTAATACGTACGTTGACTTGCTACAGTATATGCTCATATTACGAATATGCTTTGCATAGCGTACGTAATATATAGTTGACTATCTTTTGGCACGCCAGTCTATACCTGGGCTCCACATGGCAGGTATTGATTCCTCTGTCTGATTCCTCTCGTCACGTACGTAATGCATTATACATAATGTACGTAACATGTAGCATCTTAGCGTACGTTCTCATAAACTTAACGTATGTTAAGGGCTCTGTACTTAGCCATTTACAACTGTTCCTGCTTATCGTCTCGACATACCGAATACATTTACACGACATACTGAATATACATATACTCGTCCCAATAACATTCTCATACGATAAACCTGATATTAAAATTAAGACAATATGATACACGATATCCTCAAATATAACTATCGACCAAATACATCCGTAAATACAGTTGTCTCCATTCTCAATTTATTTTATCCATACCGTGTAGACACCAAGCTATACAATTTATCTCAGATAAAATAATGTAAAAAAATTATACTGAAAATCCGGGTATTACATACTACCCTCATTAAAATAAGTTTCGTCCTCAAAACTTGCAATCCTGTCACAACCAATAGATCAACCAAAATTTTCAAACTCATCATAAAAGCAATCAATCGTCGCCACAAGCGAATAATCAGACAAATATACTTACAGGTGCGTGAAGCCGATGATCTCCCGTGATACTAGCATACGACTCCCATATGAAGTCTCAACACAATACCAACGCACACCAGCATCGCAAATACAACAATTTGAAAAGATCTCAAAAAGTTTGGAACCTCCAAAAATCGGTTTGACTCAAAAGTCAGAAAAATAATTTTCAAAAGTCACGCTACTACCGTACTAGTAGAGCTACATAACACACATGCCCGGATTTCACAAAACCCAAGCTTCGATACCATCTTCTGTAATGCCCCCAAAACCATCCGGGGATATTACAGCGCCGTGGGCCCCGCGCCGGAACCCACAAGGCTAAAAATCATTTTTGCAAACGTTTCAAATACGCCAAAGAGGCCAAGACGATAATATTTTGCAAATACTCAAATAGTCTCCAAAAATCTATTTTCCAAATACCGTCATTAAATTACATTTGAAAACAAAAGGCCAAAAATGCCAAAAGTCAACAGTTTCAAAATGTACGTTAAGCCACCACTTATACGTACCGATAAAATAGTTTACGGAAAAAGAGTTTAACGAAATAACCCGAGTTTACGATATACCCAAAAAGGCCATTTTGAAATTTATACACGAGTTGGTACCGAAAAGCCATTTTAAAATACACACGCAGCGGATATAAACACAGTTCAAAATATACATTTGCAGCGGAATAAAACAACTAGCCAAAAATACTCGGTTCCCAAAATAATGCCATAGCCAGTATCACCCCGGAAGCTCATCACTCCACGACCGCTACTAGCTCGATCTCCGAGTACCTAAAAATAAAGCCCACGATGGGGTCAACTACAATACTCAACAATGATAACGATAACATCATCATAATAATTACATATCAATGTAATATCATAGTAAGAATACTCCCAACGTAATCTTAACGTCAAAACCTTACTAATCCATATCAAACCAATCCTTACCATAACCCACATTTCGCACAACTACAACCATTTGTACTGTATTCAAACAATACCAAGAATTCTCAAAACATCATCATAACTCATAAATGTAGAATGAACCATCTGTGCCAAATCCCTTCCGTCGGATTGCACCGTCAAATCTGAATCTAGATAAAAACCAATAACACGCAAAACAATGATAACAAGTCCCGAAACATCGACACCAAGTCCGAACGCTCATACGACCAATAACAATGATCAACCAATAAATCAACCGAGAATATCATCGTCATGATAAACTCCAGTGCTACCAATGAAAGATCCACAATAATCGAGAATATCATCAACATGATAAACTATAACATAATCGACAAGGATCAACAATAACCGAGAATACCATCAACAAGGTAAACTCCAAACACGATCAACCAAAGGATCGACAATGACCGAGAATACCATCAACATGATAAACTCCAACACAATCGACAAAGGATCAACAATAACCGAGAATACCATCAACATGATAAAGTCCAACACGATCAACAAGGATCAACAACGAAATAACCTCGACTGTAGAACATACCCCTCGGGCGTATGAACAACCAGTCGCAACCCGTCGAACATACCCAACCATAAATGGAGGATGAATGACCAATCCATATGGCTCAAAGATGGACATCACAGAATGCCCGATCCGGAAATGTGTCCGTGCACAAGCCACCCCGAGTATCGATCAAATACACGTGTGGTCTTGTACCAAATCAGTCTCACGAAGTACGTTTCGTGTGCACGCTCAATGTGAGGACATGAACTCATCACATGACTATACGTGCCCGCCCTGAAAATCCTACACATAGCCAATCGGCACGCAGATATGACTCCAGATATGTCACGATGCAACATGACAACGAAACTCAAGGAAAACACACATCCAATAAGGATCGAAAGACTCGCCAAAGTGAACAACGACACACGGATAATGAAAGATCGACACAACCAACAATATCCAAAACAACCATCCTGAGATCACATCCCCAAAGAATGATCAACACCATCAACAAGCTCAACACAACAGTCCTGGAACCAACATCCCTCAACGAACCAATCAACACAACCATCAATACCAAACAATGGTCCTGGGATCAACATCCCTCAACGAATAGCCAATACGAATCTCATTATACGAAACCTCAACATACAACATATACAACAATTCAACAGAATAATTACCCTCATAACTGAACAATACTTAAATTACCTCAAAGCCGAAGACAAAATTCTTTCCACGAACAAACGTCCCTGAACGAATACACAGTTATTCGAATAATCTCGAATGAGGTATAGTCTATTAATATCAATAAACCATCATCCCGACATCAATGCCGACACGATAAACTATCCTCGATATCCGACATTCCATATCACAGACCAAAGATAACTCACGTCTTCCTCAAACACAATTAAATCATAAACATTATGATCTAATCAAAACTAGAGCATAATATAAAAATGATTATCTCGACAATTTACATTTATAATATCATTGCTATATGAATTATAAATGAAATGAAATCAAAATCATTTATTAAATATTATGAACTGAACAAGTATAAACTTGCCTCGATACCGATACGAAAAGCCGTTTCCAATTCCGTTGCCTTCGTCTACAAGCTCCTCAGCCCCGACCAAAGCAATCTACGAACGCTTCAACCTCGACCGCAACACAACGATCATAATCACTGATCAATTATCACAACCTATTGCAATAACCGATTAACACACAATCGATAATAATCAACAACCGATATAACCAACCAATCAAACTCAACGGCTCAATAATACCTCGATCATATACAAAACCGAACCATATAACTCAAACATTTATGAACTCATATCCACAATACAAACCGCAACTCGACAAATCATAATTAACAATCAACATAACCAATCAACAAACCCAACGGTTCCACAAGATCTCGATTAAACACAAATCTAACAACCCAAATCAATCAATCATGAACCCATAACCATAATATGATTCCACGATCCGAAAATCATATCAATAATCAATTTAAACCAATAACAAGGGTCTAAACATTACCGATTCCAAATTCGATCTTAAATGTGAATACAAGTTTCCTCCTTGTAAATTCATAATCAAAACCAATTACCGATTATCATCATCAATCCGGACAATCCGATTAGTTCACAATTATAAATGATCATATTCCAAGGGTGTCAAATAATTCCATCATCCGAATTGAACACTTGTCCAATACGTATGAACTTCCAAACTCAAAGATGAATAATAATCTCATCAAACTCGTAATCATATTCGTATTCTTATATGAATATTGTACCAAAACACATAATTTAGTTCTAGATATGAATATTCCATATTTATATCCAGAACACCAACACCTCTTAAACATTTTCATCATATCGCATAATCCAAGAGTTCCTTAAGAACACGAATCATTCCGAAATCACGTTCATAATCCCCAAAACGACATAATCCGATGTGTTCTAACATATAAACAATCCTCATTCATAATTCAAGACGTATATTATCATATTCTTCAACATACACTTCTCATAACATCAAAAATCGCAACAATACTACCAAGAACACCAAGAACACTATGATTCCATAATCATAAACAACATAATCAAATACATATAGCATCGTATTCTTCAACATACAATTCACATAACCTCAAGAATCACAAAAACAACACTATAATCATCTTCATACGAATTATTCCTCAACAATAGCATCAAAAATACGAATTCAAGGTGTAGAGTTGGTCAACATACCTCAAGAATATGAATAACACAATCAAACTTCTTCAATAATCATCAATATCTTCATATCCAAGCCTCAAATCCATGTTTCCAAGCTCATAATCAATTTAGAAGAGGCTTATTCTCACTTTACATATGCAGAGGAGCGAAGTTGGAAGGAAAATATCGGTTTCTTCTCGTGAAGAAATGAAATAACAATCCTTATTTTATAATCTGCACAGCCCGTTACATACGTTATAAACCATCATTAACGTACATAATGCTCCCTAGCGTACGCTACATGTCCAACATAGCGTACATAAGAGTCATCCAGAGCTCACTGCCTCGGTTCGTATCTTACATAACGTACGTAACACTTGTTCCATAGCGTACGTAATACGTTTGTTGACTTGCTACAGTATATGCTCATATTATGTACGTAATATGCTCTGCATAACGTACACAATACATAGTTGACTTATCTTTTGGCACGCCAGCCGATACTTGGGCTCCACATGGCAGGTATTGATTCCTCTGTCTGATTCCTCTCGTCACGTACGTAATGCATTATACATAACATACGTAACACTTAGCATCTTAGCGTACGTTATCTCATAAACTTAACGTACGTTAAGGGCTCTGTACTTAACCATTTACAACGGTTCTTGCCTGTCGTCTTGACATACCAAATACATTTACACGACATACTAAATATACATATACTCATCCCAATAACATTCTCATACGATAAACCTGATATTAAAATTAAGACAATCTGATACACGATATCCTCAAATATAATTGTCGACCAAATACATCCATAAATACAGTTGTCTCCATTCTCAAATTATTTTATCCATACTGTATAGACACCAAGATATACAATTTATCTCAGATAAAATAATGCGAAAAATTTATACTGAAAATCCGGGTATTACAGCTCAAGCCATCACAATACTAAGAAGTGGAAGAGAAGTCGATAATAAGATAGAACCTCCAAAGTTGCTGGATGATAAGGCGAAACTAGTGGTAAAGGATAAAGAAGAATACAATCCTAAAACAGTAAACTCTTTTCATAAATCTTCCAATCCTTATAAACTACCTGTTCCCTTTCCTAGCAGGTTAAGAAATGAAAAACAAGATAAACAATTCGAGGCTCTTTACCAAATGCTTTCAAAAGTAAATATCAATTTACCTCTAATTGATGTTATACAAAATGTTCTTGCTTTTATAAATTCTTTAAAGAGTTATCATCTAAAAAACGGAACCATTTAGAAAATGAAAAGGTGATTGTCTCGTAAATAGCAAATAGATTCTTTCAAACTCACCTTCCTCATAAAGAAGATGATCCAGGTAGTTTTATAGCAAAAATTACTTTCGAAAATGGTAAAGAAACTTTTGGATTACTTGATCTCGTAGCCGGGATTAATTTAATGCCATATTCAATTTTTAAACAACTAGAACTTGGAGACCTAAAACCAACTAGAATGTGCTTACAACTCGCAGATAGATCTATCCGATACCCTAAAGGTGTCATTGAAGATATTCTACTAAAAGTAGGTGGCTAATAGTACCTGTTGATTTTGTTATACTCGAAGTTGGTGAAGTATCTAATAATAATGACAATGAACACACAATTTTATTAGGAAGACCATTTATGGCTACCACAAACACATTAATAGATGTGAGAAATGGAAGAGTTACTATGACAGTTTAGGAGAAACGGTTACTTTTTCTATAAAAGATATTAATCCCATCCTTACCACCTCTTTTTCTGAAAATTGCTATTTTATCGATGTTATTGATCTTGTCGTCAAGGATATTTTTAGAGAAGAATTAGATATTAATGAGAATTATCTAGACGATGTGGAAGACGATCTCAAAATAGGGGGTGGAGTTATTTGCACTTACTGAAGGAAACTTAGAAAGTTTTGAACCCATATCTTAGAAAAAACTGAACCCCAAAAAATTTTAGAATTAAAAGAACTTCCTAAACATCTAAAATATGTGTTTCTAGAAGACGGAAACAAAAAGCCAGTCATCATCTATGCTGAACTTTCGAAAGACGAAGAAGATGAGTTAATCAAAATTCTGAAACAATTTTAAAATGCCATTGGATGGGGATTAAGTGATATAAAAGGAATTAGTCCTTCAACGTGTATGCATAAAATTATCCTAGAAGAAGAAGTAAAACCAACGAGAGAAGCACAAAGACATCTGAATCCTAACATGATGGACGTGGTAAAGAAAGAAATTTTAAAACTTATCGCCGAGGATATAATCTATCCTATTGCAGATAGCGAATGGTTGAGTGCAGTACACGTTGTACCAAAAAAGAGTGGAATTACTGTAGTTGAAAATGACAAAGGATAAATTATCCCTACCAAATTTACTACAGGTTAGCGAATGTGTATTTACTATCGCAAACTTAATGCATCAACCAAAAAAGATCATTTCCCCTACCATTTATTGATCAAATGTTACATAAAATTTCTGGTCATAAATTCTATTGCTTTCTTGATGGTTTATCAGGATACTATCAAGTAGCAATTGCACCTTAGGGTCAATAAAAAACAACCTTTACTTGTCTATTCGAAATATTTGCTTTTAGGAGAATGCCTTTCGGGCTTTGCAATGCACCCGGAACTTTCCAAAGGTGCATGCTTTCTATTTTTTCCGACATGGTAGAAGATTTTATTGAGGTATTTATGGATGATTTTTCAGTTTTTGGATCATCCTTTTCTGATTGCCTCAATAAATTATCTAAAGTCTTACAAAGATATATAGAAAGTAATTTAACCTTAAGCTGGGAGAAAAGCCATTTCATGGTGGTTAGTGGAATTGTCTTAGGACATATAGTCTCTAGTGAAGGAATTAAGGTTGATAAAGCTAAAATTGATGTAATCGAAAAATTACCAACTCCAACCAATATAAAATGTATTAGAAGTTTTCTTGGGCATGCCAGTTTTTATAGAAGATATATAAAATATTTTTTTCAAAAATAAGCCAACCCTTGTGTAAACTACTTTCTAAAGATGCCCCATTTATCTTTGATGAAAAATGTTTAACCGATTTTAATACCCTGAAAGAAAAGTTAATTTCAGCTCATGTAGTTATTTCACCAGACTGGACCTTACCATTTAAACTAATGTGTGATGCTTCAAACTATGCGGTGGAGGCAGTTCTCGGTCAAAAAGTTGATAAAGTATACCGTGTACTCTACTATGCTAGTTTTACCCTCAATGAGGCACAAGTAAATTACACGACCACGGAAAAAGAGTTGTTAGCTATAGTTTTTGCCCTCGACAAATTCTGATCTTATATCATAGGGTCAAAAGTAATAGTGCAGAGTGATCATGCAGCATTAAAATATTTATTAAAAAAGCCACAAGCTAAACCAAGACTAATTAGATGGATTTTAATGTTGCAAGAATTTGACGTGGAAATCAAGGATAGAAAAGGGAGCGAAAATGTGGTCGCTGACCATTTGTCACGACTCATAATTAACGACAACACTCTTTCTTTGCAAAAGTACGATAGTATCCCTGAATCAGTTCCTCATGAACAACTTTTTCAAATTAATACAACTCCTTAGTACGCTGATATTGTGAATTACCTTGCATGTGGAACGTTAAGAATGGCTTATCTTTTCAAGAAAGAAAAAGATTTCTCTTCACTTGTCGAAGTTATATTTGGGATGATCCATTCTTATTTAGAATCGGTAAAGATGATATTATAAGACGTTGTATTCCCGAAAGTGAATAAAAGAATGTTTTGACATTTTGTCATGAGTATAATTGTGGAGGACATTTTGGAGGTCGTAAAACAACTTTTAAAATTCTCCAATAAGGAATGTATTGGCTTTCACTTCTCAAAGATGCACATCAATTTTATATTACATGTGCCCAATGTCAACGAACAGGAAATATTGGAAAAAGAAATGAAATGCCTTTGACAAATAATTTAGTTATCGAAATTTTTGACGTATGGGGAATCGACTTCATGGGGCCATTTCCTAAATCATTTAATTTTGAGTACATCCTGGTTGCAGTTGACTATGTGTCAAAATGGGTGGAAGCTATTGCAACATGAACTAATGATGCTCAAATAGTTTTAAAATTTGTGCAAGAATTTAAGTCGTTTTGGCTTTCCGAGAGCAATCATTAGTGATGGGGGATCCCATTTTTGTAACAAGCTTTTTGAAAAACTAACGAAAAAGTACCATATTAATCATAAAATAGCTACTCCTTACCATCCCCAAACATCAGGACAAGTGGAAACGAGTAATAAGCAGATTAAAGGAATCCTCGAAAAGATTGTACAACCTTGAAGGAAAGATTGGTCTGTTAAGTTGAATGACGCACTATGGGCTTATCATACTGCTTATAAAACGGTCTTAGGAATGAGTCCTTTACGTCTTGTTTACAGTAAAGCATGTCACTTACCTGTCGAAATAGAACATAGAGCCTACTGGGCAATAAAAAGCGTTAATTTCGACTTAATAAAAGCAGGAGAAGAAAGAAAGCTTCACCTCTCCGAACTCGATGAGATCCGAAATGAGGCATATGAAAATGAAAAAATATTTAAAGAAAAAGTCAAACGACTAAATGATAGAAAGATCATCGATAAAAATTTAAAATCTCGGATGCAAGTTCTATTATTTAATTCTCGCTTACGATTATTTTCGAGAAAATTGAGATCTCGTTGGAGCGGTCCATTCACAATCCTAGAAATTGAATGATATTCAATTATCTCTTGACATGCATCCTAGTGGACTAGTGTATCATGATATTCTCTGTCTGTGGAAGAAATTCAAATCCGAATATGAACAACGTCTTGGAAATCTGATGGTAAAAGACCGTGTTTGCCAATTTGTAAAATTAAATGGGAAGCATATCCCCGACTCATAGAAGGCGTTTAAGCCATTTCTGGATGTAAAACCAGAGGAAGATGTGAGCCACAATCACAACTACTTTACATACATGTGTGAGTATTTTTATTTTTGTCGTTTTGCTAGATTTTCTTAATAAAATGTGATACGCAATAAATGCATTCATTGTTCTATTGACTAGTTGAAGTGCAATTTGTAATATCCGCAATTTTCGATTTTCGGTAAATTTCTTTTTTTTGCAGGAGTCCATTTTAACGGCTCGCCTGTGACCGTTTCTTCATTCTGAGAATGATTCATTCTACACTTTTTGACATCCGAGTTCGTTTCAGTGTCGTTTTGCTGAGTTCCTTGATTTTGGCGACTTCTCCGCATTTGAGTTCGATTCTTGCGAATCTCGTTCGAAACTATTGTTTCGTGTTCCCCGTAAGTCCATTTAACTTTGTTAGATGTGTTGTGAACTTTGGTTTGGTCATTCGATCACATATCGTGATTTTCGGGCATTTTGGGCCATTTTATAATTTCCCAAAGTTGTTGGTATCCGCATTCATATTTGTTATCTTGACCCTTTTTATGGTCGCGTGTGATTAATTGTTGCATGGTATTTCATTTCGGATCGATGTTGTTGTCTGTGAGCATCTCGTCGTGTTCGTTTCGTGTGTTTTTGGAAATTGAATCGTCGGGTCATGGCGGCTGGGCACTGGCCGGACAGGTGCGGAAGGTACTGTAGGAAGTGCTGGGCACTGGCCGGACAGGTGCGGCAGGCACTGTGGGAAGTGCTGGGCAATGGCCGGGCAGGCGCGGCAGGAACCGACGTAGCGCGCGCTACTGCCGGAAGGCTGCGCACCGCACGCTAGCTCGGCAGGAATAGCGCACGTTATTCGGCCGGCCAGCGCACGCTATTGGGCTGGGCAGTGAGGTTTCTGGAGTTTTGGACTCGGAGAGGATCGGCAGGTAGCGCACGTTACTCTCAGTCGTGGCGCGCGCTAATCGGCATGTGTAGCGCACGCTGTCGGCCGACTAGCGCACGTTACCTGGCCGAGCACTTTAGTCCAGAGGGTTCTGGACAGGTCGGCTAGTGCGCGCTAGCGTCCGCGCAGTGCACGCTATCGGGGTCGGGCAGGCAGGTCCCGATCGGCAGGTTGGGTTAATAGTGCCAGGTCGTACGGGCCCGACCGAGGGTTCTGGGCCGATACTGGCCGATAATGCATGCTAGTTCGGAAGGCTAGCACACGCTAGTTCGCGCCAGTATAAATATGACTGAGCAGTCATATTTCCACTCAGTTATCATTTCCTTTCTTTTCTGTCCGTGGCTGGAGGTTCGGAGGAGGCGAAGGCATGTTGTTAAACAACGAATCCACGAAGTTCTAGAGCTTATATCATTGATTAATCATCCTATAACATCCTTTGATCCAGCGAATCAAGGTTAGATTTCCTAGAACCCTATTTTTGGGAAATTTGGGGGGTTTTGGGTTTTTGTCCGATTTATTCCGTATTGTTGATTAATACATGATGGGTATGGTTAATCTTAGCAGTATTCATATATTTAACATCATTTAATCCATTGTTCTTCGCCAAATCAAGGTATTTTCTTGATTTTCCTTCAAGTTGGCTTTTTGGGGGATTTGTTCTTGATTTCGTTTTCCATCCGTTTTTGATGAACCGATTGTTGTTAAATGATGTTTTTAAATATATCCTATGGATTGAACATCCATATTTCGGTTGGAAATTCCATTTTCATGTTTTGGCGGTCAATTCGTGTTCTTGGCCATTTTGGGGGAAACCCTTGAACTTTTGTCGTTCGTTCCAACCCATCAGCGACTTTAGGTCATGCTATCGAATTCATTGTCATTGTTGTTATTGTTGTCCGTAGTTTATTGTCGCGGGTTAGCGTTTGGTGAAGTCGGCGTGTTCGTAGTCGGTTCGTGCCAACCTACTTCGGTCGATTCTTCGCATTTGCGGTTATCCGAGGCAAGTATCTTGGCCATACTTTTCTTGTTTTGTGAATATGATGATCGGTGGTCATCTAAATGCGTTTGTTTGGTTGTTTGAGATGAACCTTCAAAAGATTCGGTTAGCCTCGTTAAAGGCTCTCTTTCAAAACCGTGTGTATTTTGTGATTGGTGTGTTTCGTAAACGATTATGTAAATTCCATGGATATGGTTAGCGTTGATGTGGTGCTCGGTAATGTGTGTGTACGTATATTGCCTCATTTTGGTGCGTTGTGGTTTGACGTTGGGTTTGCTAAGTGTTTGATGCATCTGGGTGAATTGTTTGGATATCTTTGTTGTGTATGTGCTTTGCTCACCTCGGGAGAGTCCGGCGAGGCCTCGAGGGAATCTATGACTTCACTCTGGATTCACGAGTTTGAGTATATGATTTCTGAATGTGCTTTGCTCACCTCGGGAGGGTCCGGCAAGGCCTCGAGGGAATCTATGACTTCACTCTGGATTCACGAGTTTGAGTATATAATTTGTGAATGTGCTTTGCTCACCTTGGGAGGGTCCGGCGAGGCCTCGAGGGAATCTATGACTTCACTCTGGATTCACGAGTTTGAGTATATGATTTGTGAATGTGCTTTGCTCACCTCAGGAGAGTCCAACGAGGCCTCGAGGGAATCTATGACTTCACTCTGGATTTACGAGTTTGAGTATATGATCTGTGAATGTATTTTGCTCACCTCGGGAGGGTCCGTCGAGGCCTCGAGGGAATCTATGACTTCACTCTGGATTCACGAGTTGGTGTTGAATTTGTGTGACCATGATTTGTGTATCTTAGATGATTATGCTGCGTTGATTTTTATGTCCGTCGAGGACACGTGGCGTGGGTTTAACCCTGTGAATTGTTATTGGTTTTATTTGTGAAAACAAAACCTTTGGGATGTGACCCCTGTTGATTTTGGAAAAGAAGGATTCGATAATCCTAAATTGTATTGTATTAAAACTCCCGATGGCATATTAAACCATTTTGTAAATTGTTTCTCTTGAATTGTGATCTTTCAATTTTGGAATGTTTTACCCAAACTCTTGCCTCGGGAAGTATTTTCGTTATGTTTGAATCTTTGAGGATTCCTAAATCTTATTATTCTTGGAACTTGGATTGTATGGCTCGTATTTTGCACTTTGTACTTGCACTAGCGAAATAATAGAATTTTGCTAACCCCTGAGTAATCGAGGGGTGGATGTTTGTTTTGCATTCAGGTTGGGGAGCATAACATGGGGTCAGCATGAAGGATGATGAAAGACGATCGATACTAATCACATGAGGACCCGTACGTTGTTGTATTGGTTCAGTTGTATTTTATTTCCGCTATAGTATTTCTTTCCTCGTTGTATGGGAATGTGTTCTATTCGACCCCTGCGTGGGCATGTATTGATATCGAGTTGTATCTATTAATTGAAAGACCAAATCGGTCTACTGAGTCATCATAGCCTTAGAGGCGATGTTGAGTTGTTTAATTGTGTTACCAGCCTGGTAGATCCTTGAGAGAAGGGTCTACGGCGTGTAATATCCCTGAGTGGATTGGAGGTGTTACACAATTAACGCAGTCACATATTTGATAAATCTTTTTACTTTATTTTTCATCTATAAATAAACACTGCATTTGTTTCTTTTCTGCATCTCCCAAACTTGCAATTCTCTCATCTTCTCTCTAAAATAATTTTTCTTTTCAAAAAAAAAATGGAGTCGTCATCATCATCTTCCGCAAAAAGATTTAACTCCATCTGCATTTTTTGTGGATCTAGTCATGGGAATGAGGCTTTGCTTTACTGAAGCAGCCCACAACTTGGATCGTACCCTAGGAGAAAAATGCATTCATATAGCTTACGGAGGAGAAAGTCTAGGATTAATGGGACGTGCTACTGCTTCTGCCTCTATGGAATGAGTAAAAGTGATGAGAATCATCCCAAAACCTCTGGCTGAAAGTAAAATCACTGGGGTAACCATTGGAGATGAGTTAGAGATGTGAATATGCAAGACCGCATAACTCACATGTTAAATAATGCCGACGCCTTTATCACCCTTCCAGGTGGTTTTGGCACTCTTGAAGAACTTTTTCATGTGGTTACCAGAGCCCAACTAAATATTCATAAAAAAACAATCGGTCAGCTAAATATCAATGGTTTCTTCGATGGTTTACTATCTTTCAGTGACTACTCTTCTGAAAAAAGTTTTACTTCTGAGCGTGCTAAATGAATCATAGTCGTTGCAACAACACCAGAAGAGCTGATTAAAAAACTTATTGCATTTGTTCCTGAACCAGATCCAGCTCTATCTAATATTGTTTGGATGGAAGATTTCACTGTGCGAAAATGCAAAATTGATGCATTCCTTTCCCTTTGATATCCCCCCTTTATTCCTATTGTTATTTTTACTTTTTAGTGGGTGTAATCGTGAAAATGATGGCAGCTTAAGGAGTTTCTTTTCGATCTCTTGACGCGCACCTATTCATGATATATGTTTTGTTATTTCTATTACTGTAATTTCCTTTTTCTAAAATAAATAAAGTTTTGATGGCAGAATAAGGAGACTCTCAGGACGCTCTTGAAACGCATCTAAGTTGTTTGTGTTATATCTAAGGGTGTATATATATATATATATATATATATATATATTTTATTTTGTGTGTTTCGCCCCACTGATTTATTTTGCAGATTTCTCCGTATCAATAAGAAAATGGCGCATTCAAGGCATCACTATCTTTACAGGGAATTTTCTTCAACCCTCATTATATTATTATTGATAATCATATTGCACAAGATAAGTGTGGGGTGGGGGGAGGGGGGTAAAAACTATAAATTCTTATTTACGGATTCTAAATTTAGTCTAAGGACATTTATGTACAAGAATAACTTGAAAAACAAAATCTTAAAAATGTGTTGCTAAAAATATTGTTGATGTACTCTTTGTTGTGTCGAGATTTATTCACCTCGACAGGCGATCGACTACAAGGGCCAAGCGACCAAGTCCACAACCAATCAAGCTATGGCAAACTCGCCTAAACGAAGATAATAGTCCGCCTCTGAGTATCTAGCGATCGACTCTCAAGGCGATCACCTTTAGCACCTAGCGATCGACTCCGGGGCCTGACCTAGGACGACCGTCCTGTACCACGAACAGAGACCTTCGTCCGTCAAAGTCTACGAAGACTGGATCTCAAAGCAGCGCCCATGTGCAGATCTGCGATAGGCGCCGCATTTCATGGATCGTTGACCACATCCTGTCACCACCTTATAACCTACCGACAAACCCGCTGAAAGGTACAAGGTGGGACCGCTCGTGACAGCGACTCAGACGCGTGCAGACTTCTCATTGGACAGCACAGCTGGCTACCAGCAACTCCTGCGGACTTTAAGGAGACCAGCCCATATGCCAAAAGACGATCGCCCGCTTATTATAATACAGCAGAGGCGATCGCCCAGCATCTCTCAGTGCTATAAATAGAGAACCCCCAGCAACTGGAAAAAGGTTCTCCATTATGTTCAGAGAAAACGCTCAGTTGGCAACTACGTTGGCAATTACATACAAACATACACAATTTCAAGCTCTCGGCTTCATCTCCCGAATCTACCTCAGGATTTCTCTCTCAGTACCTCTCAACCAGAAGACGGTCGGCAGAGGCAAGAAGTCTCCACTACACAAATTCGAAGAGACTTGCAAGCCCAGGAGCCCAAACATACAGCTAATACACACTGTGAGAGACCATCGATTTCTCTCAGTCGTCACAGCACCCCATCGTTGTTACAAGAACTCACAGAGCATCATATCTCGTTCTTTCGGCAATCTTCACGCTCACTAGCTAAGATAACTAGGGTCTTTACACTCATTGTAATTGTACTCTAACATTAATATTTGTACTCCAAAGTATTCGTATTAATAATATCTCGCAAGAGCATTCAAGCCCGGGACTAACAACCCCGGCAAATCTTGTGTTATTTACTTTTCCCACAGAAGTGTTCTCGCATTTGTTTATTATCCATCCATTCCAGCAATATTCATCTCCGGATAATATTTTGGGTAGCAACAATTGGCGCTATAAGGAGGGCATCTCAACCTTCATTTTTATTCCTACCGTCCCGGAGAACACTCACTGTTCTCAGGGCATATACTTGAAGTGACACTCACTGCGCTTCAAAGAAAGCCTTCAGAATCATGACGTCCGCCACTACATCGAAGAGAGCTGCTCTCCGAACCGCCGAAAGCCATATCCCGGCTCGATCGGAGCCCTAGCCGACGGCAGAGGGAAGTCGCGGCAACGCGAGACTCTCGATCCCGCACCTGAGGGATGGCCCCAGCCTCTCACTCGACCAGTTCCAAACCGCGAAACAGATCGAGGAGGATATGACCATCCTAAAGGAGCGACAGAGAGCATGCGCGGTGCCCGCAGTAACTCCCTCGGTCATCCGCCGCGTGGGCAAACGGAAGTTCAAAGGGTTACTGGGCGAGCGATCGTCAGAAAGCCCCGATTCGCGAGAAAGGGCTCTCGCACGGCTGGACGGTTCCGTATTCAGTTGCTTGGGAAGCGACCCATCATGGCGAACGGGGCATTCTGGCCCCTACCACGAGACGGCGGAATCCGAATCCGTCACCAGGAGTTCGACATACCTAACTCCCAGCCGAACACAAGTCAACCGTTTGGCTTCCACTCTGAACGCCAGGGGGTCAGTACTTGATCGCCTCGGCTCCCGCTCCGAGCGCCTAGCCGCGGGCAGCCAGACCACGGCGATGGCCGCTATGCAACGCCAGCTCGATGAGATGAAAGCACTCTTGGATACTGGGGCAAGCACCAATAGAAAGATCATCAGACCGACAGAGCCACTCGCGGTCCACATCGAGCTTGCCCCGGTGCAACCAAGGATCGCTCCTCCCAAAACACCTCTTTATGAAGGGAGATCGGACCCCGAGACCCACCTAAGTAAGTTCCGGATTTACATGACCGGGTGTGGGGCATCAAATGCAACCAAATTCCGAATCTTCCCATTAACGTTGGGCGAGCTGGCCCATAGGTGGTACATCTCACTACCACCGCGATCTATCATCTCCTTTGAGAAACTGGCGAATGACTTCACATCATACTTCGCCGCCAAGGTCAACAGACCCGAAGGCCACCACCGCATGATGAAAATCAGGCAGGGGGAAGATGAATCCGACGCAGATTACATCGACCGAGTAGACGAAATCATCCTCACCGGCGAGCCCATCAGCGACGAGCTCGCTCTCTATTCGGTCCTAGGGGGATTCTACGGTCACTCACCCATGTTTAGACATCTGACGAAGGATATCCCCCCAACCTACGTGATCTTCCGTGCTAAAGCTGCCGACTTTCTGGCCAGGCAAAGGCTTCTCACCCTCTACCTAGGCGAGGGAACGCCTCCTCTTGTCCGAAAGACGGCGATTGCCAAAACCAAAAATACGGTCGCCAAGCCATCCGACGACCACAAGGCCTTCGAGGATGTGGAAGCCCATCTCCTCCATAAGTTCAACCGAACTCCGGCCCACATTTTTTACGCCATCAAGGGGCGCGAACCGCTAAACAAGCCAAAGGCGATAAGGGACCATGGTCATTTGGACCACAATCAATATTGTGCCTACCACAAGAGTCCCGGACACAACAGCAACCAATGCCGCGACCTCCTCAGACAACTCTGGAGATTGTTCGAGGAAGGCAAGTTGAACAGCTTATTGGCTTAGCCGGAGCCTGACCAGTCTCCCAACACAGTCGCCCGAGTTGAATACGAACAGGCTGGAAAGCTCATACGATCCAACCCCTCTATCTACATCGGCGACCGTATCTACATGCTTCAATCAAGAGAAGGGAACTTCGGAAGTCTCTCCCCGATTTCCCGCCTCATCCAACCAAAGGCTACTATCTGAGCAAATTCTTCGAAAAAGAGGATGACTCGCTCGCCCTCTAAAGTTCATCATCAACATGATGGACCTAGGCAGCGATCGCCTCCCCTAGCACAACGTATACCGTCGAGGATCGTCATCTGACATGATGATCCGAGGTAGAAGAGTGCTGCCATGGTCGCGAAAATCGATTAAACCGACGATCCGTCCATGCAAGGTTCCTTTGGGCTTCGATCGCTCGCCCTTCGTTTAAATACGAGGCGGGTGTAGCCGAAGGTCTCTCCAAAATAAATCAGAGGATTACTCGCTCGCTGTCTAATGTTCGTCATCTACATGAAGAACCTAGGGAGCCGATCTCCTCCCCTTACATAACGTATACCGTCGAGGATCGTCATCTGACTTGATGGTCCGAGGTAGAAAAGTGTCGCCATGGTCGTGGAGGACGATGGAACCGTTCTTTGTGCCCATGCAAGGTCCCTTTGGGCCACGATCACCCGCCCTTCGTTTAAATACGAGGCCGGCGTAGTCTGAGGGCCCTCCAAAACTAATCTGTGGACACGTTCACCCGCCCTCAAAGGTCCATCACTTAACGTGGTGGGCCCTTCCCGGACAATGCGACGCGTCCCTCCCCCCATCTCAACGTATATCGTCGAGGGTCGCCATCTTAATGGCGGGCCGAGGTAGAAGCAGAGCTAACAAGCCGCGGAAGTGGAGTTGATTAATCCGACGATGCCTCGCGCAAGGAATCTTCCAGACCAAGACCGCACGCCCTTCGTTTAAATACGAGGCGAGGCGCAGCCTTCGGAGGACCCTACAAATTAAGTGAGTCGCGAGAACTTAGCCATCAGACGGAATGTCGCTCGCGCACAAGACATGATCGTGGAGATCGATCTATCGAACTCCGCGATCGTGCACGGATCCTCAAGACCGAGATGGACGGCCTTTCGAGGATTCGACAAAATTGAAGACCGCTCACTCAACGATTTATTTTCGTCCCCTTACTTCCACTAAGTGAACAAAAACAAGGGGGAAGAGTGCGGAGCTATTTATACAACGATCGTCCCTATTCAACGACATATGGAGATCGGCATTTTTCATATGTTCGTGCAGCGATCGAATTTGTTGTAAAAGTTATCTATATGAGTTTATCATTTCACTTGGAGCTACACTCGCAACAATCTCTCCTCACACATTTGTACAAAGTCATGCAAAGACTCAGAAAAGCAATCATTCAAGTAAAAAATCAGAGAATCAAGCATTCATTTCATTACTTGAAGTTTCAGAAATACATACACGATCGCCCGCAGGCCTAAGTATTACAAGAGAAAGCTACAAAATTACAAGGCAAAGAGCTAAAACAATAAGAACGAAGAGCCTCATGCCCCTGCCTGGCCTTCGCCTTCAACCTCCGGATCGGCCCGCGATCCTTCGCCAGCTTCCGGAGCGGCCTCCCCGTCCGCCGGAGCGTCAGGATGAACAAGGTTCGCCGGAGTCGGGTACCAGCTCAGGTCTACGCCGATTTCCGAGAGATCCAAGATCGGCACGGAGAAGTCAGGATGAAGAGGGTGCTCCAACGCATACGCCTTGAAGTTTTAGGCTAGAGGGTCGACCTCCAGTCCTCTCTTCTTAGCATCTCGGAGTGAGTCAGCGAACGCCATGTAATAGGCAAACTCACTAACAAACTCCACGTTGAGAAAGGGATTAGCCTCGGTCACCTCCTGCTTCCCTTTCAACTTGGCAACCGCCTGTTGCGCACCATGGAGCTCGGCCTCCCTTACAGCCGTCTCTCCCCTCGATGCCGCCAGATCGCTATTCAGACGAGCGACAGTCACCTTTAGTTGATCAACCTCCATCTCAGCGGCCGCTTGCAACCGTCGGGCATCTGTCATCTGGTCCCGAAATCGGTCGACCGCCGCCCGAGCTCGTTCATAATTCTCTCTCATCAGCTCAAGGTCATGACTCGCCCTCTTAGCTGCATCTAGGGAGTCCTTCTCCATAGCCACAATCCTGTCGGCAAACTCGGTGTTCTCTTTCCGAGCGGCCTCGCGGTCCGCCTTCAGACGTGTAATAGAAGGACGACCCCTCGAACTCCTGCACTGCCTGGGCAGCCATCGTCGCCGCCTAGAGGGAGAGAGCGAAAGCAGCTTGCATAGCATTCCCGGATCGCTGGCGTGCGATCGCATCTAAGTCCGTCGTCTAGGCCTTCGGCAAAGCAGAAACGGCCCGATTGACATACAGTGGGACATCGCAGGCCGCGCGAGGAAATCCAGCACCATCGGCGGGCAAGCAGGGTTAGTGCTACGGATCCTGCATCAAACAACAAAAAGTTAGCGCATCTCTCACGCAAGTGACGAAATTCAACAAACAAACAAAGTCTACCTCTCGGCTCTCTCGGGGTCGCGACCAAAGTATGGCTTCCCGCGAGGGGTCTCAGCCTCAGCGATCGCCATGTCTCACAAGAAAGCCACAGAAGGCGTAGGCTCATTCGCCAGGGGGACCGTGGTGATCGAAGGCGCAGCGATCGGCACCTCACCGGCAGGGGCAGAAACTAGAGATTCCTCCGACCTTTGCCGCTTGCGGTTCGATCGGAGCCCCTCCTCCCGAATTTCCTCCTCCTCTATGATCGGCTCCACGATGGGCCTCATCTCCGGAACAATAGGTAACGCCACCGGAGGAACCCGAGATGACTTCTTCTGGCGAAGACGGCTCAGGACTCCGGGGTTCGACATTGCTATCTCCGCTGGAGGCTCCAAGATACGAGGAAAGCGAACTTCTGCAATAAAGAACAATCAAACCACAGTTAGACATACTCCTCCAACAGGATGATCGCCCAAATGGAGATCGTAGAAATTCGTACCTGGGACCAAGAGATGTCTCGGGAAACAGAATAGATGAGCAGATAGCCAACGACTCTCCTTGTTGATCCAGTGAGCGTCTAAGTCGTCATCCGGCAGACTTCGTATCCGCTCCCAGACAACCAGAAAATCGAAAGGTAGCTCGTCGATCGCCAGAATATGGGAACCTACAAAAACGAAACCAAATTAGATGAGTTCAGAACGCATCCGAACAAAGGGAGAGTCAAAACCCTTACTCGGATTCCTCTCCCGGAAGCCTGTGGGAATGCCCAGCTCGCCCATAGGATTGTCACTCGCTGAGGCCTTCTAGGAACCGACGACCCAGAACCACTTCGCCGGGTCGCCCCGCACCTTGTTGGGGACTCCGAGGATCACCCGACCGGATCGGCCTTGAATATGATAGCCTCCGACCGACCCTTTCTGAGCCGTCAGCTTGAACAGGTGGTTCATCTCCAACGCCGAAGGAAGGTGTTACAGTCGGTGACCGCCGAACAAGATGAGAGTGCAAATGATCTGGAGCCAGGCATTCGGCGTCAACTGGAGTGGCGCCACGTTCCAAGCAGCCAGCAGATGGGAGACGGAGAACGAGAAAGGAAACCACAACCCAGCCTCCATGATTGCTTCGTTCACGGTGACCATGCCCTCCGTAGGCTGATCGGCTCGTTCATTCTCGGCCGGCGCAAAAAGATCCAAATCTCAAGGGATATGAAACCTCGTCCTACAGACGTCCAGGTCCTTCCTGGTCGCTGATCTCCTTATCTGGTCAAGGGACCATAGAGATCGCTGCACAGCCCGAAACAGCGATCGCTTAGCAGGTTGATAAGGGTGAGCGATCGAGTCCCGATAATCGAACTTAGGAGACGGACCGACCAACCTCTCCATGATTTCAGCAAAGGCCAAGTAGGCCTGGCTAAAAGCACTATGCGCTCCCAGTAGGCCCTCACCGCCGAATCTCTCTTCATCTACGAGTGTCTGTGCTCAACCGCCGCCTCCCTAGCGACGTCGGCCTCATTAAATAGCGCCTAGACTTCCGCGGGATCAATACCGGCGTGGATAGCTTCGGCGGCCGTCTCCAGATGGAATCCTGCAGAGGGTCCTTCCCGGACATTAGAAGTCCCAGCGGCGGAGGAGATGCCCATTCCAGACGAAGAAGATGTTCCAGACATTCTTGAAACAAGAAGAGGAGAAAAGGAGTGTTTTCTTACCAAGGAGTGAATCGATCGACGATCGGCAGTCAGATCTCCAGAACAAAAATCTTCAGCAAAAGTATTCTTCTCCGATAAAGCGCGTAAGGGTCTTAACCCTGCAACCCGGCGCCCTTTTATAGGAGATGGTGGGGACTTCTATGCAATTATGGAGAATCTCAGGGGTTGGAGTGCAACCGTCGCAATTAATGCTCCATTGAAACCCGCGTACGCGTCTTTTCAAGGACGCGCCAGACGAGGAGTCATAAGTAACCGTCGGTCTCCCCCAACAGGAACCCGACACGCGCCCCAGAGACAGTTCCGCAACCGCTGTCATCTCTCGCTCATTTCAGCGACCGACCAGGTCGTCCAAATTCAAAACCAAACAGCTCAAAGACGATCACCAGTTCCGTAAAATGCAGAGTCATTCATCAAAATTCAGCGATCGCCAGCAGAACCACCTCACCCCACGTTTTCAACATCGGAGTGAGCTGGGGGGCAATTGTTGTTTCGTGATTTATTCACCTCGACAGGCAATCGACTACAAGGGCCGAGCGACCAAGTCCACAACCAATCAAGCTATGGCGAACTTGCCTAAACGAAGATAATAGTCCGCCTCCGAGTATCTAGCAATCGACTCTCAAGGCGATCGCCTTTAGCACCTAGCGATCGACTCCGGCGCCTGACCTAGGACGACCGTCCTGTACCGCGAACAGAGACCTTCGTCCGTCACAGTCTACGAAGACTGGATCTCAAAGCAGCGCCCATGTGCAGATCCGCGACAGACGCCGCATTTCATGGATCGTTGACCACATCCTGTCACCACCTTATCACCTACCGACAAACCCGCCGAAAGGTACAAGGTGGGACCGCCCGTGACAGCGACTCAGACGCGTGCAGACTTCTCATTGGACCGCACAGCTGGCTACCAGCAACTCCTGCGGACTTTAAGGAGACCAGCCCATGTGCTAAAAGACGATCGCCCGCTTATTATAATACAGCAGAGGCGATCGCCCAGCATCTCCCAGTGCTATAAATAGAGAACCCCCAACAACTGGAAAAAGGTTCTCCATTCTGTTCAGAGAAAACGCTCAGTTGGCAACTACGTTGGCAATTACATACAAACATACATAATTTCAAGCTCTCGGCTTCATCTCCCAAATCTACCTCAGGATTTCTCTCTCAGTACCTCTCAACCAGAAGACAGTCGGCAGAGGCAAGAAGTCTCCACATCACAGATTCGAAGAGACTTGCAAGCCCAGGAGCCCAAACATACAGCTAATACACACTGTGAGAGACCGTCGATTTCTCTCAGTCGTCACAGCACCCTATCGTTGTTACAAGAACTCACAGATCATCATATCTGGTTCTTCCGGCAATCTTCACGCTCACTAGCTAAGATAACTAGGGTCTTTACACTCATTGTAATTGTACTCTAACATTAATATTTGTACTCCAAAGTATTCGTATTAATAATATCTCGCGAGTGCATTCAAGCCCGAGACTAACAACCCCGGCAAATCTTGTGTTATTTACTTTTCCCACGGAAGTGTTCTCGCATTTGTTTGCTATCCATCCATTCCATCAATATTCATCTCCGGATAATATTTTGGGTAGCAACACTCTCATTTCACATTTCAAAGAAAATGTTTATGCTAATTTTGACCTAGAATTTGAGAATGAGTTACTAACGGATTATTCTAAGATGATCAATAGTTGGTCGGTTGAATGGTTTAATAATCAAATTCATAAAAATCAAAACTTGTACTTATGAGATTTTGAGCCTTGACTGCTTTATCATATATGCAAGTCTTTTATTTTTTGAGTGTACTTTTCATGTTGTAATACTCCAAAACTTGCATTGGGTATCGGTGTCCAAACCACATGTGTGTGCAATTTGTGAAAATTATCTAAATCAAATTTTGTTCAAAAGTCCTTCTAGATTCTTTACCTACCTAATGATATTTAATTCCCTCATTAACCCAATTGAGCTTATTGTCGATTTTATTGTTAACCACATACTGAGCTTTCAATCGCTATAATCCTTTGGCCCATACTTGAACGGTTAGAAATTATTTTTGACAAGGATGGAGATATTGTGTGGTGAAATTGGGTGGTATATATTGTGGATGGTGTTGAAAATAATGGAGAAATCAATTACTCCGCTGTTTTTGGAAACTTAGTAACCGGATATATTCATGAGCCCCATGTTTATATTCGTGTAAAACAGTTATCTTAGACATGAGTGTGCATAGAAGCAGCTTAAGTATATTTTTATCTTAGTAACTGGGTGTATTCATGTGACCCATCATTTCCATTCGCGTAAAACAGATAATAACAACTCAAGTATGATAAAAAAATTGGTTGGTTGGAAAGCAAGAAAAAGAGCTCAGATAATTCGAAACATAAGTAAGGGGATCGATAAAAGCTTCATTAATTAGCTTCTCAGTGCTTACCTGTTGATAAATATCGATTCATTTAATTTCTAATTGTTCAGTTCAAGTCACTTTATCCATATTTTCCTACCCAACCAAAGAGCCGACATTGTAACCAAAAGAAAAGAAATTTTTTCATAAATTTGCAACACACCAAGTGGTAGAGATAGTAGATAATTTGCAAGCTTATGGAATTTTTTGCTTCATTGAATGGGTCTGAGCGCAAATACATCTCTTATACACTTGTGAGAGAGATATACACTTTTTCGGTGAGTTTTGTGAATTTAAAGTATTAACCATGATTCTGAATAACTTGACGAATTTTAGAATTTGGTTTAATTCATTTCTTAATGGCTATTGAAATCTTTTGCATATTTATTTATTTTGAAGTGGAATGAGAATACTTCGGACTTTTAATTAATTAATAACGTTTAATAAGTTAATTTTTTTCTTGTTACTCTTACTATATATTTGCCCGAGGACGTGCAAATGATAAGTGTGAGGGAATTGTTTGGTATAATTTTGTTAGTATTTTTATTAGAAAATTATATATGTTTCTATATTTTGTGTGATAATTTATATTATTTTTCGTGTGTTTTCATTATTTTACTTCTAGTATATTTTTTAGTGATTATGTGTAATTTTTGTTATATTAATGGGAATTAAATTTTATCTACAGATTAGCACACCGGGTGAAGACATATCTGTCATTTTAGGGGCGATATTTTTAAAGATTCCGAATATATTCATGAGTGTCTCGTTTTATACGTCTCGTCGAGACGATCATTTTGATAAAGAGTTTATTCGAATCCGAGTTCGTATGAAGAAGTTATGGCCGTTCAAAGTTTTGGAGAAAAATTGAAACTCGCGAACCACTAATATCAAGACAAGTGGCGGAACCAGATTTGTCGGATGATGTCAGCATGATGTCACAGCACATGCCAACCGAGCCCACGTCACTGCACACGTGTACGGACAATCCAATAAGAAACTGCCACGTATCGTGCCACGTCAGCCACACGCCCGTCCACCATGGCAGATGAAGAACATTCGCAAGGCCAGCACGTGAGATACATGCGCCAGCTCAGAGCCATCCGATTGGCGCGTGGATCTCACGCGCGTGTTGAAATTTTGCCACGTCAGAGATGACGTGGCGGATCAGATTGTATTACTTTTTTTTTCATTTTTCTTTTTTCTTTCTTTCTTTCTTTCTTTCATTCTTCTTTCCCTTACCTGCCGATTGATTTTGCATTGAACGATGCAAAATAATTGAAGATAAGATGTTGCAATAATGCACAACATCTTTCATTTTTTTAATTATTCAGGCGAGGTTGATGTACTGCTATAAATAGCAGTATCCTCTCAACAGAAAGAGAGGGCAGTGAAGTAGTAGAGTGAGTAGAGAGAGCAGAAATAGTGCGTAGCACAATGTAATACAAAATACGTATCAGTTTTTATATTTTAGTTTTTGTATTTTTTTTCTGTATTTATGCTTTATATAATTATATTGTAATACACATAAGTAAATACTGCAGCTCAAATTATATTCCAAATAAAGATTAGTTAATATTATTTTTATTAGATAAACTTCACTTTTATGCTTTTATTTATAATTATAATTTTGTAATTTAAGGTCGTACGTTACATTCAAGCTGCCTGGATCAATTGGCGTATTGTTGATATAATGCTTGAGTTATTTATTTAATAATCCGAATCCCTAGGATCTTTATTATCAAAAACAGTATAATTCTACATTAAAGTCATTTTTATTCTTACTCCATTATCTTATTTAAATTGTTGTAATTAAGTTCTTAAATAGAATTTATTTCCTCTATTTGTATTTCTGCAAATTAGCTAAAATCATCAAAGCCAATTATTTAGAATGTTTAGATATTATTATTTTGAAAACTCATAAATATTGTAATTTTAACAATTAAAAACAAAGGGTCAAATCAAAGAAGATCTCCGTTATGGAGTCCCTTCTAAGCAGGCTCAAGTGAAACGACCTTGGTAAATTCATCAATACTACAAACGCCTCGTATACTTGCGAGTAGCTATTTTTACAAGTACATTTTGAGCGGAACAACACACTTCGATCAAAAAATAGCATTGTCCCTTGTATTATAGACTAGAAATAGTCTGTGTCACAATGATACGATTGTGGTAATATAATTTAATTACCAGATTACTTGGTTAAAAAAAGGGATTGGTTCTCAAAATTCTATCGGTGCCTGATGAGTCTGCCGTAAAAAAAAATAAAGTGAGTCAGCAGAATTGGCCTTCAAAAAAAAATAGTCGGCCACCGGATGAAAGTAAGTCAGCAGGCTTGGCGTAAAAAAAGAAAGAAAAGATAAAGTTGGTTGCGCGTTGGCTGTCGAAAGTGGCTCGCTGAAAGCGTGTCGCGACTGACATTAAAAATAAAAATAGCCGATCACGAGGTGGCCAAATGTAAAAATAATCGTCTGATCACGGTGGACCTCCGAAAAGTAGTCCGACGGCCTGAAGAAAAAAAACAGCCGACTGTCGGAGGTCCGTCAGCCGCCGATGGTGGCCCTCCGGAAAGTAGGCCGGCGGCCTGGCATTAGGAAGAAAAAAGATGACGGTCCGTTGGAGGTCCGTCGCCGCCGACGATAGCATGTCGGAAAATAGGCCGGTGGCCTGGCGTAATAGAACATATATCTTTTAATATGTAATAATGAATAATAATATTAAATACACACACCCACATATATTCAATTTTTTCATATCAAATTCATTAAATCATAATTTATCTATACTAAAAAAACGTACTATTCAAATTAAACTTGATTTTATAATAATGTATTATTATTATTGTTATATTTAAATTATATATTATTTAAAATCAGACAATTTTTAAAAATTTAAAAGTATATTGAAGGTCACAAGTCGTCACAAATAAGTGTAGAGGGGGTGAATAGACTTAGTCAACTCTTTTCCTGAATCTCATGTGAGTTTAATCAGCTGATAAAATGTGCAACTAAAAACTTATTTGCAGATGATTATGCGGAAGCACAACTGATAATAATGCAGGTGACTAATGTTGTCTGCAGGTGACTAATGTTGTCTGCATGTGACTTATGTCAACTATAAAACTAAGATGTGCGGAGGACAGTTGACTACTATATGGAACAGTTAATATAAATGCAGCAGATAAGTATGATGAATGTAGTAAAACACGCAGGCACTTATAGTGGTTTCAGAGGTGGGGTAATCATCTACTAGTCCACTTTTCTCCAAACCAATTGGAGATGAATTCACTATAACTCTCAACTAGTGATAAATGTTGCAATGGTTCAAACCAGTTACAACAGCTTCCAACCAGTGGAAACCCGTGGTCGTTGCAACTTCTTTGACTGCCTAGCACCTCCTGATTGAAAACTCGTGGATACCTCAACAACCCGCAAGCTGTCTATCACCTTCCAATCAAGAACCCATAGATGACTTATCAGTCCCGAAACTTCTGAAACCTCATTCACAGAAGTACCTCGTACTCAAACTTTTAAGACAAGAGTTTTTATCTTCTCCAACTTAAGAGCTTCTAAGAATATGACTGTTAAGCTTTGCTCTTCACGATGCTATTGTTCACTTTAATTGCTTTGTTTTCTTTGATTGCTTGTAAAATGTTATTCGCATCGTACTTTGCTCATTCTGATCTTCATATATTTATAGTACGAATATTGAGATTCTTCATAGCTGTTGCATCTTGTCACAAATCCGTCCGATGAGAGTGGACTTCTATGTTTATTATTTTATCTCTTTGCACGACTTGATTCCCTTTCTTCAAATCTGTCCGTTTTGAAGATTCTTCTCGTTGCGCCGCTTTTCTTGATTTATATATTCATAAGTCTTACGGGCGCAGATCCTTAGGAATAGACTATTCCTTAATTTTCGAGAATCACTCACTTTGTCTCCTTGAATTCACGTCCGCATGTCTTTCCATTATTGTTGACTTTTCAATGCTTTCCTGACGTGGACTGAGCTTCTTCAAAAACTTGGCTGCAGAATAAGTTTGGTAAACCTCCTCTGATGTTCTGTTTGACCGAAAACCTTGTCTGATAAAGAACTTGTCTGTAGTCAACCTGCAACTGATGTTTCACTTTGACCGAATGTTGCCTGAAAAACTCATCGGATGATATCTCAATTGTGGTCAAACCCAACTGATGTTTTGTGTTGACCAGACCTTCTCTGATAATAAGTCATCTGCGGTCAAACTTCTCTGATAAACCCTGTTGACCAGAACTCCTCTGATAATAGGTTGTCTGATGATAACTTGTCTGTGGTCAACCTTCTCTGATCTGTTTGAGTTGACCAAGCTCGGTTGAACTTTTCTTGCCTGATAATAACTCTTCTGCCCTTCGGCTGCTACAGTGTTTTGGTCAAACCTCTCTTATATTTCTGTTGACCAAAAATCGCCTGATAAAAAGGTCGCCTGATAACTTATCTGATATATCGTCGGTTCTATACTTGGCCGGTTTTTAACTGATTAACTTCAGTCAATCTTATCCTACATCAATGACTCATATAAGATACTTATTTGGTTCTTCTTTACAATACCAAGTATTTATAGTATACATTTGAATAAATTACAAGTACAGGGATGACATCATCAAAATCTAATAAGTATTCCTAACAATTTCCCCCTATTTTGATGATGGCAAAACTTAAACATTAAAATGTAAAACAAGTCTGCACAAAGATAAAGTACAAGACAAAAATCAAACTCAGTCTGTTTGAGACAACTAGTGGTTGTCATTCAAGTGACCGTTATAGATTTTTAGAGTTATTACATTACAGTTCAGAACAGTCTGAATGAAAGATTTACATGTAAAAATAAAAATTACAAGTAAACTGTAAATTACAAATAAATTACAAGTAATAAATATCATCTTCCTCATCTGCCTCTTCCTCTTCCTCTTATCTGCTTTGTTGGAGGAAGTGTTTTCAATAGTTTTGCTCCAATGGGTCTTTTTATAACTAGGGTTAACCTATATTTCTTCTTGACCACTAAGGAAGCAAACTGCTGCTGTTCTGGAGATGTGAAATTATTTTCGATACATACCTCTTTAATCTCTTCCTGAAGAGCAATTTCATCAAGTTCTCCATTCATGAGTGTAGGTGCTTCTTCAGGTCTGAAATTTGGGATCATGTGATATGCATTGAAATCTTTTTCAGCATATTTCTTCAAAAGTTCCCAAAGTTTGGGGAAATTCATCTCCATGAAGTTGATAAACGTTTCTTGTGGGGAGCAGTCCTTATCTTGAAGTATTTCCCAGAGGTAGTACTTCTCAATAAATTGCTTTCTTGCACTTCCCCACATATGTTCTGCCTCAGCAAGCATGAATTCTTTAACAAATTGGAGTTCTTTGCCTTCCCATTGGAATCTCATCCAGTTCTTTTTCTCTTGGCTGCAGGTGGGTCTGATGGTGCAGCTGTCTCTTTCCTTTTCAGGAAAGAACTACCTGCCTGAATGAGAGGGAGGTCTTGTTGATTTTTTGTTCTTGCTTCTTGCTTTTCTTTTCCTGTATTCCCATATTCCCCCTTTTTGCCAGCATCAAGAATTTTGTCTAGCTGATCCTTCACTCTAATCATAAAGTTAGACTGCCAAGAGGCATTCTGGAGCTTGAGGGTGGTGGGGAGGGTTCCTTCCTATTTATAAGGGTGTCTAACTTGTCATTTATGGTCTTCATCTCAAGTTTGACCTCGGTTGCCAGGAGTTGGGCAACTGTCTCTTCCATAATTCGTCTGACTATCTCAGTGAAGTTTGATGGCAGTTGAATTTCAGGTGCCATCTGATGAGCATTGTTCTCTCCTGAGCTTTCCTATGCTGATTTCCTAGCGGTAGATTTTTCAGATGTCAAGCTCCTACCAGGTGCTCTCTCGTCAGGTGGGGTTTTATCAGGAGTGCCTGATCTATCATCTGAAGTGGGCTGATGTGAGTTGAATGCTTGATCAGGTGCATCATGGTCATCAGTCTCATCATCTCTTCTTTCCTCCTCTTTTCTTTCTCCTTCTTCCTCTTTTTCATCTTCCTTTTCTTCTTCTTCTTCTTTCTTTTCTTCTTCTCTGATCTCCTCTTCTTCTTCTACTTTCTTTTCAACTTATTCCTCCTCTCCTGACTTATCTTTTTCAACCTCTTCTTTTTCCTCCTCTTTCTTTTCTTCTTCATCCTTTTCAACTCCTTCCTCCTTTTCATTTCTTTCTTTTTCAGCTTCCTTTTATTCTTCTCTGTCGCCCTTTTCAACTTCTACAATCATAATTCCTTTTTCTTTATCTACTCTTCTATTTTCCTTCTCTTCTACTTTCTCCTCCTCTCCAAGGGTTTCACCTTGTGATACACCCCTCATAACATGAAGGACGAAATGGTCCATGTTTTGTTTGAAATGAGACAGGAACCAGTTCTCCTTTAACAACAGACTTACATCTTTTTCTTGACAAAAAAACATAATATGTTGTTCAGTAGCCGTGGGGTGATCCCAGGTACTTCTTTCAACAAACTCTCGCAAATGAGTGAAGGTGAGTGTTTTAATGTAATACCCTTACTTTATATGAATTGTTGGCTTGACATTTCTTCAGTTTTGTCGCTCTGTAAACACTTATTGAGATGTTGTCGAAGTTGGTTTTAGAGTTTCGTACCTTTCGGATCATGTTCGCATTGTTTGGACCTTACGACGGTGTTGTGAGATAGGCAGATAGCGTACGCTAGGCCTAAGCTAACGCGCTATTTCTGTTGAGTAACGCACGCTAGCGTTGAGTCTTAGCGCACGCTAGCGTTGAGTCTTGGCAGAGGCAGTAGCTAATTCTACCCTCTGGGCTAGCAGTAAGCGCACGCTAGACATTAGCTAACGCACGATATTCGTGTTGAGTAGCGCGCGCTAGCATCGCCCGTAGCACACGCTAATGGGCTGAGTCGGCAGGGGCAATGAGCTGTTTCTATTTTATGGACTAGCAGGTAACGCATGCTAGGTCTGGGCCAGCTCATGCTATAGATGTTACGTAGCGCACGCTAATGCCCAGATATAGCGCACGCTAGCGGGTTTGGGTAGTGAGTTGGAATTTTTGGAGGATACCAGTTAGCGCATGCTAAGGTGTGCTAGCGTGCGCTAACATCGCAGGTCAGAAGCTACTGGACTACCGGGTGACCCCGTTAGTGCGCGCTAGCCCTGGATTTTAGGGCGCGCTAATCAGTCACAATATATAAGAGAGAGTCAACCATGCTCTTCGTCATTTTACACCTCTTTCACTCTTTTCCGATGGGAGATCTTGAGAAGGCGATTTGGGGGCGATCTTTCATCAACTATCATCCTCTTTGGTTGAATAACAAAGATTACACCACATGTAACCCGTTTCTACCTTCCAAATCAAGGTAAATTCCTTAGAACCCTAGTTTGGGGAATTTTTGGGATTTTCTTAGATTTGTCCAATTTATCCGTTTTGGGGTTTGAGATCTTTGAGATTATGATGTATCTACCCCGTACCCGTGTTTCCCCTATGATTATATGGATGTTTTTGTATCTTGTTCGAACTTGAGAGGGTTTGGATGATTTCCAAACCTCTAGGAGATTATCCTTGTAGTTTTGTGAACCGTAGGTATGTTTCGGGAGTTTCTTTGTGCGATTTGAGTATGGATTATTGATTATCATATTCCTTACGAATCTTTTAGATGCCGAAAGTGCGTTCTTGGACCTACCGAATTTGTATTCTTTTCATCCGATTCTCGATGTCTCAATGGCAAGTATATGTTTATGCTTGTACGTTCTTGACTTTGAAAGTAAGGTATATGAATTGTATGATGATATAGATTGACTCTGGGATGGGCCGACGGGTCCTCTAAGGGTTCTATAGTCTTTGGTGCGGTTCCGCGAATATTTTGAGTTAACCACTCTGGGAGGGTCCGACGGGGCCTCTGAGGGTTCCGTTGCCTTTGGTGCAGTTCCATGATTAATCATGTATGTATTGAAATGCGATATAATGAGATTTAGTTATTCCGGAATACTAATCTTGAGTTGATAAAATGATGATTACATTTACTTTATTGTTGAGAAGTATTGTGTTTCATATTCGATATACTTGTACTAGCTATTCGATGGCTAACCCCTTTATGGGGGAAATACCTTTCATGTATTTCAGGATCAAGGAGAGCGGATAGGTACATACCGGGTTGGCATGAAGATGATGGACAAGTGTGATGCTGTGTCTTGTCACTGGTTATGTTTTGTAATTCCTCCATTCAATGATGTTGTACTTGAATGGTTTTTGAGTACTTGAGTACTACTTTTGGTTTCCTTGATGTTTCGGCTTGTGTTGCCATGGTATTGATTCGTGATGTATTGTATTCGATTTTAGTGGATATTACCTTGGGTGTCAACTTTATTGTTCGCTGTTTGATTATGCTTGGACCTCATCGGTCAAAGTTCATGATTACGTGTGTGAAAAGCCTTGTGAGTCCCCCAGCGGGGCTCACGGTGCTGTAATATACCCTGAAAAATTTGGGGGTGTTACAGAATATGGTATCAGAGCTTAGATTTATGGATACCTATGTTGTCGGTCTTTTGGGTCGATTGAGTCATCGTTTGTCTACAGTATCACCACTTTGTCATCATCACAATGAGACTGGTACTAGTAAGTCCTTTTACTCTTCTTGTATTCTTCCTAATCGTTTCGCCTTTGTGTTGGTACTCTTGGGAATCAGTCACTTCTTTTTGATGTGCGATTTGAATTATACTTACGTACTTTGTGTGTCCTTCAGAATGTCTGCTAACAGGGGACAGAGGCGAGGCCTTGGTCGTGGACGCGGACGAGGACGTGGCGTGGCCGCTTCCCTCAGTTCTGTTGCGGGGTCGACTACACATAGTTTATCTAACTCAATGCATCCCGATAACGAGGGTCAGCACGACCAGTCGACCGGTCAAGGGAATAATGCATATATTGGGGATACGAACGTCCTTCAAAAATTGGCTAACCAGATGACTATCCTGGCCCAAGACGTTCGGCTGAATAATCCGAACCCGACATCGGATACCTTGCTTCAGAATGTGGTCCGTATACATCCTCCGCAGTTCAGCAGTGCTATCGACCCATTGGGTTGGGAGAATTGGCTAGCTGAATTGGAGAAAGTGTTTGAAGCAGTTGATTGTCCGGAAGTGAGGAAGGTACCGATTGCTCAGTACTTCCTTACCAAGGAAGCCACGACTTGGTGGAAAGTTATCAAGCTACAGGATCATGCTGCTTCATAGGGAGAAGTTAAAGAGCTACTGGAGGCTGAGTTTTGTCCTTGGCCAGTGCAAGAAGGCAGAATCCGAGCTTTTTTCGAGGCTAAGCCGCAGTACATTCCAGTCTCGCAGGCGATAGTGGAATACAACCAATATCTGATCCACGTGAAGAATCAAGTGGGATGTGCGTGACAAGATCTGCTGTTTTGACATGCGGATGAATATAGATTTACAGCGTTACATGGCCATGTTTGCTTGCACTACTTTGAAGAAATACCAAGACAGAGCTTTGGCATATGACATGTTAAGTCCCAACAATGATACCATAGAAGCACCGAAGAATCAGAAGATCACTGATAATTTTGCTGGCTCTAAATGTGGCAACATTCAGAGACCTCAGGCGACTAACCGTTTTGCCAGGCAGTCGTCACATTTCGTTAGAGGGAAGAAGAGTTTTTGTTGTGCTCCGGGCACCTCAACTCACCCGGTAACCTGTTTTAATTGTGGTCGTCCAGGCCACACCAATTTGGAGTGCAACTTCCTAACTTTGAAGTGTCACACTTGTGGACAGATGGGACATAGGGCAGCTTATTGCCCCAAAGAAGATCAGACTTTGGACACTCGGGCTTCTGCCTCAGTGCCTATAGATCAGAGTATGAATCAGCGGCAACCAGTTAGTCAGTCATAGCAGAGTTACGGTAAAGTCCGGTTACGGAGTCAGAATGTTAGAGGGGGAGATTCTAGCATCGGTTCGGCACACCCACGAGTCTATGAGATGCATCGAGCAGACGAACCTGATGCAGCGGTGGCCTCAGGTACCATTCATATCCTATCTCATCTAGTTCGTGTACTTTTTTATTCGGGTGCTACACATTCTTTCATCTCCTTAGAGTGTGTATGCCGTTTGAATATAAATTGTATGACTGCTTGCGATACTTTCGTTGTTAAACTACCTAACGGGGTAGAATCGTGGGGAATCAGGAGATTAGAGATTTTCCAGTGAATATAGCCGGTATAGATTGGTTATCGAATTTGATTGTGGTTGATATGGAGGGCGAGGATGTGATCCTCGGCGAGGATTCGCTTGATAGTCACCAAGTGATTATGAATTACCGCACTAAGGTTATCACTATGATGACTAAAGACGGTTCTGAGTACTCGTTTATGGGACGTAAATCGGGCCAACCTAAGTTGCTTATCAGCGCCATGAAGGCCGTAAAACTCTTGAATAAAGGTTGAACGGGCTATTGGTGTTATGCCTTGAAGTCGGAAGGGAATGAAGTCAATTTATCTTCGATTCCAGTTGTTAATGAGTATCTAGATGTTTTTCCAGACGACCTCCCGGGATTACCACCAGATCGAGAGAGATTTTTCTATGGATTTAGAGCCTGACGCGGCTACGATTTCTAAGGCGCCTTATCGGATGGCACCTTCTGAGATGCAAGAATTTAAGAATCAACTCGGAGAACTATTGGAGAAAGGGTACATCAGACCGAGCGATTCGCCTTGGGGCGCGTCTGTTCTTTTTGTAAAGAAGGATGGTTCACTATGTTTATGCATTGATTACCGCGAACTAAACAAAGTGACCATCAAGAACAAGTATCATTTGCCTTGTATAGACGATTTATTTGATCAGTTGCAGGGAGCCGCAGTATTCTCAACAATTGATTTGAGATCAGGATGCTACCAGCTCCGGGTGAAAGAGTCCGACGTTCCGAAGACTGCGTTTCGAACGAGATACAGACATTATGAATTTTTGGTCCTGCCTTTTGGATTGACTAATGCACCAGTAGTATTCATGCAACTAATGAACAAGGTATTCATATAGTACCTGGACAGTTGTGTGGTCGTCTTTATTGACGACATCTTGATTTATTCTCGGGATAAGGAGGAGCATGCCCGACCCTTGTGTTTGATACTAGATGTTTTGAGAGCCGAACATATCTACGTGAAATTCTCGAATTCCAAAGGCCGATTTTAGCTTTACCACAGGGCAATGAAGGATTTGCAGTTTATAGCGATGCTTTGGGATAAGGGCTTGGATGTGTGCTTATGCAGCATGATAAAACAACTGCTTTTGCGTCACGACAGTTGAAGCCGTATGAGATGAACTATCCTACTCACGATTTGGAATTGGCCGCAATTGTCTTCGCACTTAAGATTTGGTGGCATTATTTGTATGGCTCTCAGTGTCGGATTTATACCGATCACAAGAGTTTAAATTATATTTTCAGTCAGAAAGAACTGAATATGAGGCAGAGACGTTGGTTGGAATTGATCAAGGATTACGATTTGGAAATTCTTTACCATTCGGGAAAGGCCAATGTCATCGCAGACGCTTTGAGCCACAAAACGGCATCGCTTCAGATGCTCGAGGTTCTTACATCTCAGACGAAGATTCGTCAGGATTTAATTGCACAAGGGATAGAAGTTTGGCTTCAAAGAGTATAGGGACAATTGTGTATTCTCGAAATTACTTCGTCCTTGGTTGAGGACATCAAAGGGAAACAGTGAGTGACCCGATGATATCTCAACTGAAGGAAGATGTGGCCAAAGGAAAAGCCCCAGGTTTTATGGTCCATAAGGATAGTATTTTGAGATTTCAGGGCAGGCTTTGTGTTCTGAATGATCTAGAGTTGAGGCAGAAAATTCTCCGAGAAGCTCATGCTACTTCTTACTCTATCTACCCCAGAATGAGTAAGATGTACAAGGACTTGAAGTGAAATATTTGGTGTAATAATATGAAGAAAGATGTCACAGAGTTTGTACTATGATTCTTGACGTCTCAACAAGTCATGATTGAACATCAACGACCATCGGGGTTGTTGAAGCCGCTTTCCATTCCCGAGTGGAAGTGGGAAGATATCTCCATGGATTTTATCACTGGGATGCCGAGAGCTAGAGCCGGAATGAATATGATATGGGTAATCGTTGATTGGTTGACCAAGTCTGTGCACTTCCTAGGTATTAAGAATACTTGGGGACCAGAGAGATTGGCTCGAACTTTTATAGCTGAGATTGTGAGATTGCATGGTGACCCTAAGACTATTGTCTCCGATCGAGATGGTCACTTTGTGTCGCATTTTTGGCAAGCCGTTCATCAGGATTTGGGCACCGAGTTGAGATTGGGCATGTCTTTTCATCCTCAGTCAGACGGTCAGACGGAGCGGACGATTCAGACGTTGGAGGATATGTTGTGGGCTTGTGCCCTAGACTGGAGTAATGATTGGGAACTTCACTTGCCGTTAATCGAGTTTACCTACAATAATAGTTGGCATGCGTCAATCAAGATGGCACATTTTGAGGCACTCTATGGTAGGTGGTGTAGATCGTCGTTATGTTGGGACGAGGCTTCTAAGTTAGTCGGAACGGAGCTGAATATGTTGATGGAAACTAAGGAGAAGATTTCTATTATTAGGGACCGGTTGTTGATTGTCCAGAGTCTTCATAAATCTTATGCTGATACTCGTCGTCGACCTTTGTAATTAGAAGTGGATGATCATGTTCTACTCAAGGTGTCGCTGACCAGAGGAGTTTTTCGCTTCGGAAAAAAGGGGAAACTTAGTCCGAGGTATATCGGACCTTTTCAAATCTTGGACAGGGTTGGAGACTTAGCTTATCGCTTAGCGTTGCCTCCAGATTTGAGTCATGTCCATAATGTTTTTAATGTGTCTCAGTTGAGGAAGTACGTGCCGGATCCAAGTCATGTTATCGACTATAGTAAGATTGATGTAGCCGAGGATGTTACCTTTCTGGAGAGACCGTTGAAGATCCTTAAACGTCATGAGAAGCAGCTTCGGCACAAAACCGTCCCGTTGGTTAAAGTGCAATGGTTGAGAAATGGAGTCGAGGAGGCGACTTGGGAGACAGAGGAGAAGATGCGATCGGAATACCCGAAACTTTTATTTCTTAAGTTTTGGGACGAAACTTCTTTTTAGAGGGGGAGAATGTAATACCCTTACTTTATATGAATTGTTGGCTTGACATTTCTTCACGTTTGTCGCCCTGTAAACACTTATTGAGATGTTGTCGAAGTTGGTTTTAGAGTTTCGTACCTTTCGGATCATGTTCGCATTGTTGGGTCCTTACGGCATTGTTGTGAAACAGGCAGATAGCATACGCTAGACCTAAGCTAACACACGCTATTTTTGTTGAGTAGCGCATGCTAAGGGTCCGGGCTTGGCAGAGGCAGTAGCTGATTCTGCCCTCTAGGCTAGCAGCTAGCGCGCACTAGACATTAGCTAACGCACGCTATTCGTGTTGAGTAGTGCGCGCTAGCATCGCCCGTAGCGCACGCTAATGGGCTGAGTCGGCAGGGGCAGTAGGGTGTTTCTATTTTCTGGACTAGCAGGTAACGCACGCTAGGTCTGGGCCAGCGCACGCTATAGGTGTTGCATAGCGCACGCTAGTGCCCAAATATAGCGCACACTAGCAGGTTTGGGCAGTGAGTTGGAATTTTGCAGGATACCAGTTAGCGCGCGCTAACGTCGTAGGTCAGAAGCTACTGGACTACCGGGTGGCCCCGTTAGTGCATGCTAGCCCTGGATAGCGCGCGCTAATCAGTCACAGTATATAAGAGAGAGTCAACCATGCTCTTCGTCATTTTACACCTCTTTCATGTTAGGAATACTTATTAGATTTTGATGATGTCATAAGTATAAATTCAAATGTTTATTAGTTGGCAAAAATGTAAGGAAGAACCAAATGAGTATCTTCCATAGGCCAAATATGTTAAGTATAAAACTTGGCAAAATGTAAAGAAGAACCAAATGAGTATCTTCTATAGGCCAAAAATAAGTTAGGCTAAAAATCGGCTAAGTACTAAAGTACAGCTAAGTCCATCAGAGAGGATCAGCCGAGTCAAGTCAGAGTAGTTCTGGTCAACAATATATATCAGGGATGTTTGACCAGACTGCAGCCAAGGTACCTCAGACAAGTCACCTGATCAATGAAGTCATAAACAGTGAACATCAGAGAGGTCCAGACTGCATAGAAGTTAACTGCTCATCAGCCTAGTCGAGATCAGCCAAGTACTCCAAGTCCATGTCAGCATGCGTTGAAAAGTCAAGTATTATGGAAAGTCACATGCAACGTGAAGAGACAAATTGGAGAGATTCCTGCAAGAGATATGATTTAAATAAGCTATCCAGACCCACCTTGAAGACTTTAATCGTTTTATATTCAAAAGAATCGGTGCATCACATGCAGAAGTCTTCACAACGGTCGGAAGATAGATTAAAATATGGGAATCCAGCCTTGCAACGTTCAGAAAAGATTAAACAAAGAAGTCTCCCTCCAACGGACGGATTTGTTCAAAAGATTTGCAACAGCTATAAGGAAAAGCTCAGAGATCGTGACCTATATATATCCAAAGATTTGAAGCTGAGAATACCTTATGATAACAACTACCGGTGCTAACATACTTTCAAGCGATCAAAGCATTCAAGCTATCAAAGAGCGAAATACAGCATCGTGAAAAGAGCGGTTCTAAAAGTTCTAACTTGAAGAAGCTCTTAGTTGGAGAAGACAAAAACTCTTGTCTATAATCCTGAGTTCGGGGTACTTCACTGGTTGAAGTTAGTGACTGTAAAGGCATCCGAGGATCGAGGATCAAAAGGTGCAAGGCAGTCTAGTGTGGTACAATGGCACGAATTTCCACTGGTTGGAAGCTGTTGTAGTTTGTTGAATCACTGTAATATTTATCACTGGTTGAGAATTATAGTGAATTCATATCCAACTGGTTTGGAGAAAAGTGGATTAGTAGAGGATTACCCCACCTCTGAGACCACTATAATTGCCTGCGTTCTTTACTGTTTTATAGCATCATATTTTAACTGCTGCATTCATTGTTAAGTGTTTCATTAGTTGCTTTATATTCGTCATCAGCTGACTTCCGCACATATTAAGAACAAACGACTCCAAGTCATTTGTTTACCTATCAGCTGAAGAAACTCACTCTTTGAGAAAAAGAGTTTAAGAGTTTAAACAAGTCTATTCACCCCTCCCCCCCCCCCCTCTAGACTTGTTCCTGGATGACTTGTGACCTACAAGTGGTATCGTAGCGGTTGGTTCATTTATTTCACGAACCAGATCTATATCAGAGATATATCCTTACTCTCATTTTATAATGGAACACATGCATTCTAGACTCCCTGTGTTTTCAGTTGACGAGTATGATCTTTGGAAGATAAGGATGCAGGCACACTTATCTTCGATCCATGATGACATGTGGTGCATCATAGAGGACGGGCCATTCATCTTTGAGAAGGACAACACAGCAGAGGAGATTGCAGCAGGGAAGCCAGAGAAGATTCCTAAGAAGAGGACAGAGCTGACTCCCGAAGAAAGAAAGCTGGCCAATCTTGATAACTGGGCCAGAGATGTGCTATATCAAACTCTTGACAAATCCACCATGGTCAAGATCAAGAACTGCAAGAATGCTAAGGAAATCTGGGACACATTAGCTTTAATGTGTGAGGGCACGGAGCTAATCAAAGAAAATAAATTGTCAATCGCTATTCAAAAGTTTGACAATTTCAAAATGAAGAACGACGAATCCATAGATCAAGTGGACACAAGGTTCACTGAGATTATCAATGAAATCAAATCCCTCGGCAAAACTATGGCAACAGGGAAATGGCACTGAAGGTTCTCAGATCTCTCAACCCTGAATGGAGTATGAAGGCCGTGGCCATGAGAGAGTCCAAGGACCTGAATAAAATAAAAATTCAAGAGCTGTTCTCTGATCTGAAGGCCTATGAGTTCGAGCTTCCAAGTTCATCCTCAACTGAGCCTGCAGAGAAGGGAATAGCATTTGCAGCCGAGTCCCCCGCCAAGAGCCTATCTGATTTAAAGCCGCCAAATCCATTAGATTTTGAGGAAGAAATGGCATTTATAATGCAAAGGTTCAGCAACTTTAGAAAGAACTACTCCAAATACAAGAAAAATTATAAGGAGAATCCCAGGAGAAATCAGAAAGTTGGGAGCTGGAAGGTGGAGTGCTACAATTGTCACAAGACAGGACATATCCAAATAGACTGTCCTAATCTCAAGAAGGATGAGAGCAAGAAGGAGGTGGGCAGAAAAGAAGATAGAAGAAAGGCCCTCATCGGAGAAGACCAGGAGCATGTAGAATCAAGCAGCGGATTCTTTTCTGATGATGATGAAGAGTATGACTGCCTGATGGCAAACCAAGCTGATGAAGAGGTAACTTCTAAACCCTCTGGTTCAAATAATATTTCAGCCATGTCACAAGATATGGATCTGCACGAATGTGTAAATCAGCTATTTAAAGATTTTGAAACACTCAAATCTGCACACCAAACTGTATCAGCCGAGAAGACTCAGCTGCAAGATGAGAATAGGCAGCTGAAAAATGATTTCGAATAACTCAGCCTAGAACTGAATAAGGTTGAGATAACTGCAGTTGACTTTAAAAACCAGGTTGATGTTAATACAGCTGAGATAAATCGATTAACTATTTTACTTAAAGAAAAATCAGCTGCACTTGCTCATGCGAAAGCCGAGTTTACTAAGCTGACTCAGATAAATAAGACTCAGGCGCAGGAAATAACCTCCCTGAAGGCGTCTTCAACTCTGGAAGAATTGTGTACCAATAAAAGGCCACTATATTCCAAATCAGGATATGATCCTCACACTCCCTCTAGTTCTAAAAGAAAGTTTATCAAGGAAGAAACAATTGTCTCGACTACTGAGCCTACGTATAAACCGATATTTAAAACTAGGCAACAGCCAAGTCACATGTCTACGCTGCAGTCAGGTTACACAAGACAGCCACCTAGACAGGCGACTAGGCAATGGCCCAGGCAAAAGCAGCAGCCCAGACAACATGCCCACTATTATCAACAACTCCCTAAAAACAGATTTCAAAATGGGAGGGGCAGATGGAAACCTCAAGGTTATCCCAATTTCCAAAATGAACAAGTGTGGAGACCCCAAAGGTTTAATAAATGGTCTCAGCCAAGATTTAGAAATGGCCCACACTATCAAAATTTTGAGGAATATCCAGTATACAATCCCAACAGGAGATTCAGACATCGACCTTACACACCTTATGAGGGTTATAATAATAATAACAACTTTCACAATCCAAGGAGAAATCAATTCTCCAGGAAACCAGCTAACCCCAAAGGATCCACACAGATTTAGGTACCTAAATCTCTGCTTGTCTGATTGCAGGAAAGGTGGAAGGACTACAACCACATCTCCACAAGCTCAAATTTTGGAGGTGAAGAATGGTTTGTAGATTCTGGATGCTCGAGGCACATGACCGGGAACAAGAAGATGCTGTCCAAATACACCAAAGAAATAGGTCCTGATGTAACCTTTGGAGATAGCTCTAGAGGACAAACAAAAGGCTTTGGAGAGCTGCACCGAGGAAATATTGTGATATCCAAAGTTCATTATGTCAAAGGGCTCAAGTACAACCTCCTGAGCATAAGCCAGTTTTGCGACGAGAAGAACCTAGTAGTCTTCACCATCTGGAAATGTATGGTGATAGATATCCTGTCTGGAGAAGTGAAGCTCCAAGGTTTCAGAAGGAGAGATGTCTACATGATAGATTGGAACACAGGAACACCTAACTCCTACTTTCTATCCAAGACAGTAGCTGAGAATGGATGGCTGTGGCACAAAAGATTATGTCACCTGAACTTCAAAGCCATCAACAAGATAAGTTCTCAGAAGCTGGTTAGAGGACTTCCAAATGAAGCATTCAAGAAGGAAGCGCTTTGTGATGCATGTCAGAAAGGAAAGCAGACCAGAGCATCATTCAAGCCAGTCCAGCCTACAACTCTCACAACAAGGATCTTAGATCTACTCCACATGGATCTATTTGGTCCTATCAAGCCAAGGACTTTGAGCGGCCGAAAGCATGCACTTGTTATAGTAGATGATTATTCAAGGTACACTTGGATTATCTTCTTGTATAAGAAAAGTGAAACCTTGACCAAGCTACCTGAGCTGCTGAGAAGGATCCAGAATGAGAAATCCCTATCCATCATCAAGATCAGATCAGATAGAGGAGGAGAGTTTCTCAACAAGGCGATAACTGATTACATCGATCAGAATGGGATCCAAAGATGAGCTCTGCTGCCCAGGACTCCCAATAGAATGGCGTTGCTGAAAGAAGAAACAGAACCCTGAAGGAAGCAGCAAGGTCCATGATTGCAGAAGCAGACCTGGCCAAGAGGTTATGGGCTGAAGCTGTCAACACAGCTTGTCACACCCAGAACAGGAGTATGATAGTAGGGAGACATGGCAAAACTCCCTATGAGGTTTGGAATAATAGAACTCCTACTGTTGCTTACTTTCACGTTTCTGGTTGTAAGTGTTTCATCCACAACAACGGTAAAACACAACTAAATGCCTTTGATGCTAAAACTGATAACGGTCTCTTTATGGGATACTCACAAAGAAGCAAGGCATATAGAGTATTTAACAAAAGAACCTTAGTTGTGGAGGAAACACCCCATGTTGTTTTTGATGAATCTACTGTTGAGTACACGAAGCAAGTTGAGCTAATTGAGAACAAGCTCAAGTCAGCAACCCTTGAAGAAGTCATTGTACATGACACTGGAATGGTGGACTCACTGCAGACTCACCAAGACCCAATCAGAGCCGAAGACCCAATCACAGATCAAACAGATCACCAAACCTATCTCGATCCAGATTGCCGCCGATGAAGACCCAAACCAGGCCGATAAAGACTCACCCGCATATCGATCCAACCTGCAGATGACAAGACGGTAGCCGATCCAGATTGCACTGTAACCCACCGATGCGTAAATCCACCAGAGCAATCCAACAGGGGAATGCACTTAAGAAGACGATATCCCCAAATGGCTCAAAGATCACCCAATCCAGCAAATAATCGGGAAGCTGACTGATGGAGTCAAGACGAGACAGTCAACTCTACCTCCAGGAATGGCTATGTTCTCATGCTTTATGTCACAGATAGAACCTAAAACAACAGAACAAGCCCTGGAAGATTATTCATGGATAAATGCCATGCAAGAGGAACTGGAGCAGATGGAAAGAAACAAAGTTTGGGAACTAACAGACAGACCTGATCACAAGAAGGTCATTGGCACCAAATGGGTGTACAAAAATAAGAGTGATGAAGACGGAGCTGTTGTTAGGAATAAGGCCAGACTTGTAGAAAAAGGTTATGCACAGTGTGAAGGAATAGATTTTGATGAAACCTATGCACCTGTTGCAAGATTAGAGGCCATCAGACTATTCCTTGCATATGCAGCATTCAAGGATTTTGAAGTATATCAGATGGATGTAAAGAGTGCTTTTCTAAATGGAATCCTAGAAGAAGAAGTCTATGTAGAGCAACCCCCAGGTTTTGTCAAAGGAGACAAAGTCAATAAGCTGGTGAAGGCTCTCTATGGACTTAAGCAAGCACCTAGAGCGTGGTATGAAACATTGTCTGTGTTTCTTGAGAATAATGGTTTTTGCAAAGGGAAGGTGGACAAGACCCTATTCAGAGTGGAGCACGAAGGCCACATATTAATAGTCCAGATATATGTGGATGACATCATATTCGGTTCAACCAATCTAGAGTTATGCGAGAAATTCTCCAACCTCATGCAAGGAGAATTTGAGATGAGTATGATGGGAAAGCTTAACTTCTTTCTCGGACTACAAGTTAAGTAGATGGAAATAGGAATTTTCATCAACCAAGCTAAGTATACCAAAGATCTGATTAAGAGATATGGAATGGAATCAGCCAAGCCAGCAAGAATTCCTATGAGCACAAGTACTCACCTGGATGCAGACGAGGCAGGCATATCAGTGGACTCAACCCACTACAGAGGACTCATTGGATCTCTTCGCACCTCACCGCAAGGTGCCGGACATATCCTATGCCGTAGGAGTTTGTGCACGATTCCAGTCCAAGCCGAAGCAATCACACCTAGATGCAGCCAAGAGGATAATAAAATACCTTAAGTCTACAATCAATGTTGGACTATGGTATCCCAAGGATGATAACTTCGCATATCGGGATATTCGATGCATTTCGCAGTTGCAAAATCAATAGGAAAAGCACTAGTGGAACGTGCGATTCCTAGGAACCATCGATATCCTGGTTTAGCAAGAAGCGGGTTTCTAACTCTATCTCCACCACAGAGTCGAATACCTAGTCAGTAGTGTTGTGCATGATTTTATGGATCAGACAACAGCTAAGGGATTATAATATCATTGCCAACGAAGTTCCGATCTGGTGTGACAACAATAGTGCTATTGCAATAACCAACAATCCGGTTTTGCATTCAAGGACGAAGCACATTGATGTTAAGCACCACTTCATCAGAGACCATGTGCTTAACAAAATGGTTAGAGTTGAAAGAGTCAGCACAGACTATCAAATAGCTGACATCTTTACCAAACCCCTGCCAGAAGAAAGGTTTTTGGAGCTGAGCAGAGATCTTGGATTACTAGATTGGGAATCTAGTACTGAAGCAAGCTGAAGCATTTCAGAGGAAGGACGGACCCAGCTGAAGAATCAGATCCTAGCTAATTAGAATATCAGGCGAGAAGTCCATGAAGTCAACTCACCTGATGCAGAGCGGTCAACAATCAACAAGTCAGACCAGCTAAGTTCTCTAAACTCAACCGACCTCTGAATATTTAATTATTATCTGCCATATTCATAATATTATTATATTAATTTCGGTTCACAAATGGCATTTAAATATATTAATGTTCGATACACAAGTGGTAATTTAAATACACGTGTCAATCGCTTATTAAATCGACCTCCACAGTGGCCAATCAAAACCAACCGTCAAATTTTAAAATGGACCACCGATTCAAATTTGAAATTTAAAAGAATCTCAAAAGGCGTACCACCGTTTCAAATTTATAATAACTTAATCCAAATGTCTTTTCATCTTCTTTATAAGGAAGAAAATCCTTTCACTTTAACTTTTACGCTTACCAGAAACCCTAGATCTACAGAGCAAAAATTCCTTGAACTCCAAATACACTAAAAATCCTTTATTTGCAGAAATGGAATCATACTTCGAAGGCGTCAACCTGAAGGTGGTCAAGGACCAGATTATTTTCTCGCTGGTCGTCGATTTTGAAGGCTTATTGGAAGCAAATCTGGAGAATTTCGACGTGCTTGACCTAATCCGCACGATGAAGCTCAATGGGATCTACCCATTCCTAGACATCAACCCTCAACATCTGTACAAGGAAGATGTTATCGCGTTCTATCGCGAAGCCTGTTTAATTCAAGATGGAATTCGGAGCACAGTTGGCGGAAGACAAGTCGACATATCGCGTGATTCGATTCGCACAGTGTTTGGTATGAAACACCGCGGTATAGCTGTTGAAGCTCTCAAGCAGTCCGCCGCCGAAACCTGGAAGAAGAGCAAGGTGGAGAATTTGCCGGAAAAGCTGAAACTCACTGCTAAAAGGAGTGAGATTAAAAAGGTTTATCGTTTTGCGTTGGACATAACCAACAAAATAATCATGGGGATGGCCGGCAGTTACGACCAACTGTCGTCGGCGAAGTTCATAGTGCTGGGAGCACTAATTCAAGATGAGGAAATTGACTGGGCGGATTACATATTTAGGCAACTCGTTCGAGAAGTCAACAAAGCCGAATGGATTTCTGATGAAAAGAGATTTAAAACCAAGCTGGCGTTTGGAACGCAACTGAGTTGGTTGTTGGAAAAGACAGGTATGGCGAAGGGAAGCACTGACCCCTTCCACCCCAACAAAAGACTTGGTCATCTGGACCAAGAGACGCTGAGAAAATTGGGAGGCACAAGGAGAACAACCCAGATGTTGAAGGAGCTGCCTGAAACAAGGACCTACCCGAGATATTATTCGTCAGGCGAGTCGGACCGACCTGCAGCCGACAACCCAACTGAAGTCGAGTCAGACTCCGAGTCCGATAACACTCCCATAGCAGTCCGATTTAAGAGAAGGGGACCAACCCCTGAAGGACCTTCTATCATGCAGTCATCACCAGAACCCTCTCCCAAGAGGCCCAGGAGACTGCAGTTCAGTGAGGAAGAGCAGTCAAATCACCTTGCCAGCCCTACAGCCAGGTCACCGACTCACCTGGAAGACCAGCCTGCCCCAGGCACCCTCGAGACTCAGATTGTGGCTGTCCTCATCCCAGCTTACATTCCAGAAGAAGAAGAAGCAGGTCTAATAATCTCAATTCCTGAAGCCAATTATATCTTTAACCTGCTAGAAAACAATATTTTCAACCTATCAATCGAACAACTACAGCTTGTTAAGCCACAAGCATTAAAACACTCTTTTATCAATATTTTCGAAGAGTGGAAGTTTTTCAAAATCCTGTCATTTACTGATCTTCAAGCTTACATTGAAACTAGTGGTTGGGGATATCCCCAAGCTTCGGAGGATGTACTGATTCAGTTTTGTAAAGAATCAGACTTACTTTTAATCCACTAGGATAATTGGTTCATGTCTCATTTTAAAAACAACATGGACCAATTCATCCATTCCATTATGCTGAGTATTTTTTATGGTTCCTTTGGACAAGAGGATGAGGAGGAAGATGAGAGAGAAATTAGGATTGAAAAGGTAGATGGAGAAGAAGAAGTTGTTGTTTTGGACGATGAAGAAGAAGAGCAGGAAGATAGAAGAAAAGAAGAAAAGATTTTAGTTGAAAATCAACCTGAGGAAGTTGAGAAAACAGAAGAGTTGAATGAAGAAGAAGAAGAAGAAGAAGGAGAAGAAGTAGAACGGGATGAAGGAGAGAAGGATGATGAAGGAGAAAAAAGATGATGAGGATTAAGGAGAAAAAGATGGGAAAGCTGATGATGACAATAATGATGATGAGGATGATGATGATAAAGATGAAGGAGGAGATAAAGGAGCTGAAAAAGAGAAATAAAAAGATGAAGGAAAAGAAAAAGAAAACATTGAAGAAGAAAAGGAGGAAGAGCAGGAGAAAGAACAAGAGAAGGAAGAAGGAGAAAAGGAGCCGGAGCCAGAGCCGACACAAGAAGCTGCAGATAGGACTGGGGCACCTGCCCGGTACACCAGCCTAGACGCGGAGTTAGCTGAGGACTCCAGATCAAGGACCCCAGAGAAGACCCCATCTGGAGTACCAGCTTCAGATAGGAGCCTGCAGTCTGGTGGTTCAATTGCAGAAGGCTCAGGCGAGCACTCTCCACCAGCTCAGTTCTCACCTGCATTGACTGAGCTGATCAGGCAGATAGTGAAGGATACGATTGGAGAGCTGCTGGCATCTCAGGTCACTCCTGACCTCCAAACCATCAATGCAAAGATTTACACTTTGCTGCAGAGAGAAGTTCCTCAGCCTCCTCCCCCTACCAACAATAGAATGCCATTTGGCATGTCTGACTGGATGAGCAGAATAGAGCAGCAGTTGACTACCTTAGTTGATGCTGGCAAAAAGGGGGAAGATAGAATTCAGGGGGAAGGAAATGATCAAGAAGAGATAAGGAAGGAGTTTAGATCGAAGAAAAGGCAGGATGTCCAGATGATCACTGCTGGGACATCCTCAGCCAAGAGGAAGGGAGGAGCAGATCCAGAAGAACAGGCTGACCAGCCTGAAGGCAAGAAGAGGAGGACTAGAGGAGGTTTTGAGCCTACTCTAGAGTGGGAAGGAAAGGAGTTGTGGTTTATGGAGGATTTTGTTCCATATGAAGCTCTGGACATGTGGGGATCTGCAAGAAAGAAATTCATCAGAGACTACTACATCTGGGAAATACTCCAGGATGATAACCTCTCCCCACAGCAGATCTTCATAAATTTCATGGAAGAAGCTCATCCGCAACTCTGGGCTATTCTGAAGAAACATGCTGAGAAACTAAATGCCTATCCCATGATTCCTTCATTCAGTGCCAAAGATCCTCCTACTTTGGAAAGAGGAGGTGCGTTGGATGAACTTGCGCTACAAAGAAAAATCAAGAAGTTATGTCTTGAGAATAGATTTTCATCCCAACAAGAACAAGACTTTGCAGCTCTTGTTGTGAAGAGGAAGTATGGTCTTGCCCCAGTCAAGACAAGACCAATCGGAGCGAAACCCTTCAGACCTGCCAAACAGTCTATTCGAAGAGGCAGAGGAAGAGGCAGATGACTTTCACTCATTTTTTAATTGTAATGATTTATGTACTTGAAAATTTTCTTGTAAAATTCAGCCATGTACTTGTAAAATTAATTTGATAATAGTCTTTTTGAATGACAATTCCCAGTTGTCTCAAAAATTAGATTGATTTTGAGTTTGTGTCTTGCACCTAAGTGCAGACTTGATCATTTGATTACTTGCTTAAAGTTTTTCCATCATCAAAATAGGGGGAATTTGTTAGGAATACTTATTATATTTTGATGATGTCATAAGTATAAATTCAAATGTTTATTACTTGGCAAAAATGTAAGGAAGAACCAAATGAGTATCTTCCATAGGCCAAATATGTTAAGTATAAAACTTAGCAAAATATAAAGAAGAACCAAATGAGTATCTTCTATAGGCCAAAAATAAGTTAGGCTAAAAATCGGCTAAGTACTAAAGTACAGCTAAGTCCATCAGAGAGGATCAGCCGAGTCAAGTCAGAGTAGTTCTGGTCAATAATATATATCAGGGATGTTTGACCAGACTGCAACCAAGGTACCTCAGACAAGTCACCTGATCAGTGAAGTCATAAACAGTGAACATCAGAGAGGTCCATACTGCAGAGAAGTTAACTGCTCATCAGCCTAGTCGAGATCATCCAAGTACTCCAAGTCCACGTCAGCATGTGTTGAAAAGTCAAGTATTACGGAAAGTCACATGCAACGTGAAGAGACAAATTGGAGAGATTCCCGCAAGAGATATGATTTAAATAAGCTATCCAGACCCACCTTGAAGACTTTAATCGTTTTATATTCAAAAGAATCGGCGCATCACATGCAGAAGTCTTCACAACGGTTGGAAGATAGATTAAAATATGGGAATCCAGCCTTGCAACGTTCAGAAAAGATTAAACAAAGAAGTCTCCCTCCAACGGACGGATTTGTTCAAAAGATTTGCAACGGCTATAAGGAAAAGCTCAGAGATCGTGACCTATATATATCCAAAGATTTGAAGCTGAGAATACCTTACGATAACAACTACCGGTGCTAACATACTTTCAAGCGATCAAAGCATTCAAGCTATCAAAGAGCGAAATACAGCATCGTGAAAAGAGCGGTTCTAAAAGTTCATACTTGAAGAAGCTCTTAGTTGGAGAAGACAAAAACTCTTGTCTATAATCCTGAGTTCGGGGTACTTCACTGGTTGAAGTTAGTGACTGTAAAGGCATCCGAGGATCGAGGATCAAGAGGTGCAAGGCAGTCTAGTGTGGTACAACGGCACGAATTTCCACTGGTTGGAAGCTGTTGTAGTTTGTTGAATCACTGTAATATTTCTCACTGGTTGAGAATTATAGTGAATTCATCTCCAACTGGTTTGGAGAAAAGTGGATTAGTAGAGGATTACCCCACCTCTGAGACCACTATAATTGCATGCGTTCTTTACTGTGTTATAGCATCATATTTTAACTGCTGCATTCATTGTTAAGTGTTTCATTAGTTGCTTTATATTCGTCATCAGCTGACTTCCGCACATATTAAGAACAAACGACTCCAAGTTATTTGTTTACCTATCAGCTGAAGAAACTCACTCTTTGAGAAAAAGAGTTTAAGAGTTTCAACAAGTCTATTCACCCCCCTCTAGACTTGTTCCTGGACGACTTGTGACCTACATTTCACTCTTTTTCGACGGGTGATCTTGAGAAGGTGATTTGGGGGCGATCTTTCATCAACTATCATTTTCTTTAGTTGAATAACAAAGATTACACAACATGTAACCCGTTTCTACCTTCCAAATCAAGATAAATTCCTTAGAACCCTAGTTTGGGGAATTTTTGGGGATTTTCTTAGATTCGTCCAATTTATCCATTTTGGGGATTGAGATCTTTGAGATTATGATGTATCTACCCCGTACCCGCATTTCCCCATGATTATATAGATGTTTTTGTACCTTGTTCGAACTTGAGAGGGTTTGGATGATTTCCAAACTTCTAGGAGATTATCCTTATAGTTTTGTGAATCGTAGGTATGTTTCGGGAGTTTCTTCGTGTGATTTGAGTATGGATTATTGATTATCGTATTCCTTACGAATCGTTTAGATGCCGGAAGTGCGTTCTTGGACCTACCGAATTTGTATTCTTTTCTTCCGATTCTCGATATCTCAAAGGCAAGTATATGTTTATACTTGTACGTTCTCGACTTTGAAAGTAAGGTATATGAATTGTATGATGGTATATATTCACTCTGGGATGGGCCGATGGGTCCTCTGAGGGTTCCGTAGCCTTTTGTGCGGTACCGCAAATATTTTGGGTTAACCACTCTAGGAGGGTCCGATGGGGCCTCTGAGGGTTCCATTGCCTTTGGTGCGATTCCACGATTAATCACGTATGTATTGAAATGCGATGTAATGAGATTTAGTTATTCCGGAATACTAGTCTTGAGTTGATGAAATGATGATTACATTTACTTTATTGTCGAGAAGTATTCTGTTTCATATTCGATATATTTGTACTAACTATTCGACGGCTAACCCCTTTATGGGGAAAATACCTTCCATGTATTTCAGGATCCAGAAGAGCGGATAGGCACGTACCGGGTCGGCATGAAGATGATGGGAAAGTGTGATGCTGTGTCTTGTCATTGGTTATGTTTTGTAATTCCTCCATTCAATGATGTTGTACTTGAATAGTTTTTCAGTATTCGAGTACTGCTTTTGATTTTCTTGATGTTTCGGCCTGTGTTGCCATGGTATTGATTCGTGATGTATTGTATTCGGTTTTATTGGATATTACCTTGGTTGTCAACTTTATTGTTCTCCATTTGATTATGCTTGGACCTCATCGGTCAAAGTTTATGGTTTCGCGTGTGAAAAGCCTTGTGGGTCCCCTAGCGGGGCTCACGGCGCTGTAATATACCCTGAACACTTGGGAGTGTTACTTTAATTCCTTCCACTCTTCAAAAATATTAACGAAGGAAAATTTAAGAGATTGTTGTTTTACCATTTCTAATTGCTCTGAGGTGAGGTTCAGGGGATTGTTCTCCCTGAGATTGAGGTAATATCCAGCTTCTGGTATATCAATAGTTTCCTCAGCTTCCTCTTCCTCAGTAACACTTGGAAGTGTTAACAGAGGGATTATCTCTACCACTAGCTCTGAGGAGTGAGCAAGTTCATCTTCAGGTTGATCTTCCAGTGCAGTTGGTTCAGGTGATATGACTATCTGCATCTGATCAAGTTGTTCTACAATCGGTGCAGGTGCAGGTGATGTGGCAGTCTGCAACTCTTCTTTTTCTTCGGAAGAATAGTCTACCAGACCTCTCTATATCTTGGAGGTCTGATCAGGTGAGGATTGGATGTAGAAGACTTCCTACGGTTCAGATGATTTCCTCTTGAATATCTTGGACAGAGGAATGTTGTCTAAGTCAGAGTCATATACAGGTGGGACCTCAGGTGCAGGTGACTTTGACAGAATCTCAGCTGCAGGGGGAGCTGAGGTCATCTCCTCTGCAATTACTTCAGATGAGTGTTGGGCAGCTGCATCTAATTGTACCTCATCTGAGTCCGAAGGTCCTCTGTAAGGTGAGGTGCCGCTTTTCATTTCCCTCAACATCTCAGCTGCCTTCAGCTGCTTATATCCCAATTTCTTCAAAGTGTCTTGGTCCAGGTGCCCAAGTCTTTTGCTGATCTAAAATGTATCAGCTTTTTCTTTCGCCTTGCCAAGGAACTCTAAAATCTAGCTAATTTGAGTTCCATAGGCCACTTTCTGTCTGAATTTATTTTCACTCTCATCCAAACTGACTTTATTAACTTCCCTGACTAACTGCATATAAATGTAATCAGGCCAGTTAATCCTCTACCTTTGGATTAGGGCTCCCACCACAGTGTATTTGGCAGAGGAAAGTTGGTCGAAACTTCCTGCCATGCCCATGACTATCTTGTTGGTGATGTCAAGGACATACTTGTATTCCTTCTTCAGATCTCCCTTATTGGCCGTGAGTTTGACCTTTATTGCCTGCTCAGGTGACTTGATTTCGTACCAAGTTTCGGTCGGACTCTGCTTCAGGGCTTTGACCGCTATGCCCCTATTCTCCATTTTGAAGGTGTCGGCAATGATCTGTGGAGTTATGGTAACTTCTTCTCCAAAAATCGAGCTTATGATGCGGTGCTCCGTGGCCCGTGCTTCCCTGTAGAAGCAGATGACATCTTCCTTGAAAAGCTGCTTGGGGTAAATATATAGAAAATGGTTGATGCCATTTTTCTTCATTCTCCGGATGCGTGTGCCATATCCGCCGTGTTATTGGTCTCCAGCAATCCTTCAAAGTCGACTATGATGCTGAAGATGATCTGTTCCTTTACCAGCCTCAGGTTGACTCCTTCGAAATAAGTGGTTGAGTCCATTTCTGCAAAGAAGATGTTTCGATTTAGTGTAGTGAAATTCTAGGGTTCTTTGCTTTTGAAAAACCTCGGGTTCTTGAGCTTGAAGACGATAAGGTTTTTCTGAAATGATTTCTGTCGTCTTATATACCCAGTTGAAAATAATTTTTGAATTTTAATAATTAAATAAGCAAGCAGTGGTCTGATTATTAATAAATAGGAATGACGGTTAGGTTTGATTGGACATCATGGAGGTAGTGTGATCATGTGTTTTCTCCACGTGTAAATAAATATAATAATTATAAGTCGGTCAAGGAATGAGAAACTTAGCTGGTTGGCCGTTTGACTTCTGATGCAGCTATGATTTTAATTTCTTCTCTGCTCTGATCAGGGGACTTTTCTTGTTTGTGCTTCTGATCAGCTAGCTTTCCTTCGTCTTCTGCATTAGGTGAGGTATGTCGCCAGTGTTTGATATCAGCTAGATTTCCTCGTCTATCCTGCGGATCCTCGTCTGCTCTGATCAGGTGACTTCTTTGTCTGCTCTGATTAGGTGTCTTTCCTCGTCTCTTGTCTGCTTCAGGTCAGATGACTTTTCTTCAGGCCAGATGAATTTTCTTCTGTTCTTCATCTAAGTACTAGATTCCTAATCTAGTAATCCAATATCCCTGCTAAGTTCCAGAAATCTTTCTTCAGGTAACGACTAGGTAAATATGTCATCAATTTGATACTTAGGAATAAGTCTAGAGGGGGTGAACAAATTTATTCAACTCTTTTTCTGAATCTCAGGTGGGTTTAATCAGTTGATAAAATGTGCAACTAAAAACTTATCTGCAGATGATCATGCGGAAGCACAACTGATAATAATGCAGGTGACTAATGCAGTCTGTAGGTGACTAATGCTGTCTGCAGGTGACTTATGTCAACTGTAAAACTAAGATGTGTGGAGGACAGTTGACTACTATATGGAACAGTTAATATGAATGCAGCAGATAAGTATGATGAATGCAGTAAAACACGCAAGCACTTATAGTGGTTTCAGAGGTGGAGTAATCCTCTACTAGTCCACTTTTCTCCAAACCCATTGGATTGAATTCACTATAACTCCCGACCAGTGATAAATGTTACAATGATTCAAACCAGTTACAACAGCTTCCAACCAGTAGAAACCTGTGGTCGTTGCAACTTCCTTGACTGCCTAGCACCTCCTGATTGAAAACCCGTGAATGCCTCAACAACCCGCAAGTTGTCTATCACCTTCCAATCAAGAACCCGTAGATGACTTATCGGTCGCGAAACTTCTGAAACCTCGTTCACATAAGTACCCCGTACTCAAACTTTTAAGACAAGAGTTTTTGTATTCTCCAACTTAAGAGCTTCTTAGAATATGATTGTTAAGCTTTGATCTTCACGATGCTATTGTTCAATTTGATTACTTTGTTTGCTTTGAGTGCTTGTAAAATGTTGTTCGCATCATATTTTTCTCATTCTGATCTTCAGATATTTATAGTATGAATCTTGAGCTTCTTCATAGCTGTTGCATCTTGTAACAAATCCGTCCGTTGGAGAGTGGGCTTCTTTGTTTATTCTTTTATCTCTTTGCATGACTTGATTCCCTTTCTTCAAATCTGTCCGTTTTGAAAAATCTTCCCGTTGCGCCGCTTTCTTGATTTGTATATTCATAAGTCTTCCGGGAGCAGATCTTTAGGAATAGATTATTCCTTAATTTTCGAGAATCACTCACTTTGTCTCCTTGAATTCACGTCTGTATGTTTTTCCGTTATTGTTGACTTTTCAATGCTTTGCTGTCGTGGACTGAGCTTCTTCAAAAACTTGGATGCAGAATAAGTTTGGTCAACCTCCTCTGATGTTCTGTTTGACCGAAAATTTGTCTGATAATGAAAGGGAGTGAGATCTTCCTACGCTAAAGATGTGAAAATTCCATTCTTACATATGATTCTAATAGATATTTATGGACCGATTCAACCAGAGTGCGGACCATTTAGATGTTTTATGGTTCTGGTTGACGTTTCTGGTCATATGTCTCCCCCATTATCCACTAAAATTGCTGCTTTTGCAAAGTCACTAGCACAGATTATCTGTCTAAGGACTCACCACCCTGACCACCATGTTTGGTCTATAAGACTTGATAATGATGGAGAGTTCGCATCTAAAGTACTTGATGAATACTGCATGTCGATCGGGAGCGATGAAAAGCATCTCATCCCCCACGAGCATATGCAAAACGGTCTTGCGGAGGCAACTATCGAACGAATCAGATGGTTGCACGGACATTGGTTATGCACACCAATTTGCCTATTTCTGTCTGGGGTTATGTAGTCTTGCATGCAGCTTTACTTATTCGCTCTAACCAAATGATTTGTGCATACCAGATGGTAACTAGATAAGCCCTGATTTTTACATTTGGGACTCAGACGAGCTTGAGTGCCAATTACGCATATCTGGTTATGTAGTATTGTGCCTTCTGCACTCCCATAGTGCATGGGTCTTGAAAGACGATTAAGTAGTTACATTGGATACGAATCCCCAATGCTTATCCGCTATTAAAACCTTCGACAGGTGATCTCTTTACTGCTCGATTGTGGATTGTCACTTCGATGAGACAACCATCCCGTCGTTAGGGGGAGGAGAGAAGACGAAGTTTCTCAGGGAATGACAGGAATTGTCATACTGTATCCCTACTTTGGCTCATACTGATCCCCGTATTTCGCTATGTGATAGTGAAAATTCTTGATCTTCGAAACGTAGCAGAATCGATGCCTGATGCGTTTACTGATATCGTGAAAGTGACGAGATCATATATACCAACTGCAGCCTGTAAGGTTGAAAGTCGTCGGTAAGGGGCGCAACACCGACGAATCGAGTGCTGCCATCACACATGGTGGATGTGTAATTTAGGCCATAGCTCCCTAAAGGAAGAGGTGGAAGCTACTTGGTTCGATTTAGTACTCACCTAAGGAGGAGGTAGAGTAAGGCACAAACTTATATATTAGTCATTAATGAACTCGTTTCATGAGATCATACTTGATTTTACTATGTCCATGAGTCGTGACGAGGGGGACGCCCTGAAGATTGATATGATTTAGAAAAATAAGAAATCTCGATGAATAACGAGAGTGTGGACTGATCATCCACCCATTTTGATGATCTATCATTGCTCAAAGCATAGAGCAAGATGATGTCGAACCTCGCTCTGTTGTCTGATATCAACATTGAGTTGATTGGCTTTAAAGGATAAAGCATTCCACGCAGAACTAGATTTTTTGACAAAGAGACAGATAATTGGTAGGTAGTGCTAACCTCACCAAGTGTAAATCCTGTAGGACATAAAATAAACCTTTGTTAGTAATAATGAGAAGAATGAAGTCCTGAAGTACAAGGCTCTAAGATTCTCATAAATGTCGTGGAATTGACTGAGGAGACGTGCTCTCCCCTAAGCTACTTCATTGGCTTAGTAATTTCCGAAGGACTGGAAATGTAGCTCATAAATGTGGTTAGTCATATCTCTATGGGGATATTAATATATATATATATATATATATATATATATATATATATATATATATATATATATATATATGAAAGTGCTCGATGGCATTTCATTACCCAAGTCAAGTGACTCTAGATCATGGAGTGCTTTGCAGTACGGTTGAAACGCTCACTTTACGGATTAAAACAATCCGGGCAGATGTGGTATATCCATCTAAGTGACTACTTGATTGGAAGGGGATATAAGAATGACGAACTGTGTACCTGCATGTTTATTAAGAAAACAAGTTTCGGATTAGCGATTATAGCTGCATATGTCGACGATATGAACATAATCGGTACTCTTGACAAATTAAGAGAAACCGCAGCTATCTAAAATCCGAATTTGAGATGATGATCTGGGAAGACTCGGTCTTATCTAGGCATTGAGCTAGAACATCGAGCTAGTGGAATCTTCATCCACCCGTCTGCCTATGTCCAGAAAAAAATCAGGCATTTTAACATGGACAAGGCACATACGGTTAGCAGTCCCATGATCGGTTGTAGTTTGGACTTGAAGAAAGATCCATTTCGTCCGAAGGAATGTGACGAAGAGCTTTTTGGAGACGAAATTCCCTATCTAAAGTGCAATAGGTGCATTATTGTAATTGGCTCAGTATACTCGACCTGATATAGCTTTCTTAGTGAACTTGTTGGCTAAATATAGTTCTGAGCCCATGCAACGTCATTGGAATGGTACCAAAATCATCTTTCGATAACTCAAAGGAACCATTGACTCGGGACTTTTATTTCCCTATTAGGATAACGAAATTTCCGATGAATGTGCCATCACTAAAATAAGTGTGAATTCCGACGAAACTACCCTGACGAATGTGTTGGTAGGATTTGCTGATGTTGGGTACATCTTGGACCCATATAAAGATCGCTCCCAGATTGGTTATGCTTTTACCATTGGGAACACTGCGATATATTGGAGATCAACTAAGCAAACCCTTGTTGCTACCTCCTCGAATCATGCGGAGATTATAGCTCTACACGAGGCGGTACGCGAGTGTATATGGTTGAGAACCATCGTTATAAATATTCGAGGTAACAGTGGACTAAGTAATGTCACTGATGCGCCCACATGCATATACGAAAATGATGTTGCTTGCATCGAACAGATGAAGCTTGGGTATATCAAGGGGGATAATACGAAGCATATCTCTCCAAAGTTTTTCTGCAATAAGCAACAACGGGCCCTCCTCAACATCCAAGTTAAGCAAGTGAAGTCTGAGGAGAATGTGGCTGATTTATTCACTAAAATCATTGTCCAAGGCCGTATTTGAAAAACATGTGAGAAACATCGGAATGCGTAGGATTTCCGAACTCCCGAGATCGAAGTAAGGATCTGATGGGAGGGTGAGGTATAACGAATTTTACCCACCAATATTGTAGTCTTTTCTTTGACCAACATTTATTTTGTCCCAATGGGTTTTGTTACTTGGCAAAGTTTTTAACGAGGCAACAGCACATGCACTGTTTTTCAGATTCCTTGATTTACGAACTAATCAGGGGGATATGTAGACTTGAGGGGGAGTCTTACATCCACGTCGCAAGTTACACTCTTTTCCTTAACCGAGGATTATTTTTTTCCCACTGGGTTTTTATTACTTGGAAAGATTTTTAACGAGGTAACTAGACATTTTAGCTCACTAATCGATGAACTAATCACGTTCTTGAGCACACATTGATCGACGAAATGATCAATAGAGGTTTTGGCTTAATGAAATTAGCATAACCTATATGGCTGGATGTTGTACTCTTTTTTCTATGATCAAGGCATTTTTCCCATGTGGTTTTTGCTTGACGAGGTTTTAAAGAGACAACTTGACATGCGTTGGAGACTCGGCACAAGGGGGAGTGTTAAAGTAAATACACAGTGTGTGCCTTAGTCTACAGGCTATTGGGCATCTCCCAACTAGTATAGGGCTAGGCCTGTTAGAATGTTTCAGAATATGTAATCTCTCCCTATTTAAAGGGACCATATGTATGCCCTCCTCACCGGAGCAGATGCCTGCCTCCTACGGACGTGGCCAAACCATCTCAATCTCTCTTCCCTAACTTTCGCAGAAATTGGCGCCACTTCTAGCCCGTTCTTGAGAACCCCGTTCGAGATTCTATCCAACATTGTACAACCACACGACCAACGTAACATTCTCATTTCAGCCGCTTCCAACTTGCTCTCAAGCGACTTCTTCATCGCTCAACATTCGAAGCCATACAACATTGCAGGTCTGATTGCCGCTCTATCCCTTCAACTTTAGAGGGATTTTCTTGTCGCACAGGACCCCTTTCGCTGCTCTCCACCTTAGCCACCTCACCTTGATACGATGAGTGACATCATCTTCACACTCACCTTCCTTCTGAATGATCGAACCCAAATACTTGAACTTATCCATACGGGGTACGATATGATCCGCAATCATTATCTCTACTTCTTCCTCGTTGGCCTCACCACTAAAGTTACACCAGAGATACTCGGTCTTAGACCGGCTCACACGCAAGCCCTAGGATTCTAACTTATACCTCCATAGCTCCAACTTTGAGTTCACCTCCCTCCTCGACTCCGCCACTAACACAATGTCGTCAGCAAAAAGCATGCACTGTAATACCCGAGATTTCTGTTATGTAATTGGAACTTATGATATTGTAATGATTGTACTTGATCTGAGTATTATTTTCCGTATTTCATATTCCGATGTTGTCGAGCGTTTAAATTCGTGGTTGTGATTTAAAGATTGTAAACCTGCGCATGTAGCGCACGCTACCAGCTATGTTTAGCGTGCGCTAACGTAGATTCATAGCGCACGCTACAGAGGGTCATTAGCGCACGCTATGCATGGTCAATTTGATTGAGACGTGCGGTAGGTGAGATCTGGCCGGGGGACCCCTGTCGGATCGTGTCGGATGTATCTGGACGGCTTTCGGGGAAAAGCCGAGTCAACGCCTTAGCGCACGCTACAGGTACATGCGTAGCGCACGCTAAGTGCTAAGTACAGATTAGTCAGTGAGCCGTTAGCGCACGCTACGAACAGGGTCTAGCGCGCGCTAATAGACATTTATTATAAATAGGACAGCATCCTATTCGTGATTTCAATTCCTTCTTCTCCCATTACCCGAATTCTTACACTTAGAACATAACTTCCCTCACCCTAAACACTTCATAGCAACACCCTAGCTCGTGATTGAAGATCATACATCGTTGGAGATTGGTGTTCAAGCCTTCGGTGTTGGATTGCTTCAACTTCCTCCGTGTTCTTCACTACTTTGAGGTAGGTGATTCTTCACCGATGTTAGTAATGTTTTTAAGGACGTCTGATCATGTTTAGATAGCCAGTTATTTCGCTTATGATCGGTCATCACATGTTAGAAGGATACTTTTGACGTATCGGCACTATTTATCGTATGAACCTTTGAACCATCTTAGTAGTATGGACTCCTAAGCGTTTTCTAATCGATTTATGATCAGTAATCGGAGATTACCTAGTTCGTATGTTTTACGTAAGGAATCATATGTTTTGGGACTTGGAATAATCGGAACTTAGAATATTTCTTGAAGATCGAAGATAAGATTATGATGTTGAGTTGATTATCCGTATATTTGTACCTCATGATCATGGAACTTCCACAAAACCTTATTAGCATGACATGCTTGAGGATGACTTGTTGTATCATCATAGAATTCATGAATTCACCACTGCTCAACCGCTTTTCCGTTAGCGATTCGCCATGCAACGTTAGCGCACGCTAACATATGTGAGTTAACGTGCGCTATCGGGGTTCGATTAACGCACGTAACGTCGTAGCGTCGTTATGTATCGGCCGATTCGAACTGCCGATTCGTAGCTAGCGCACGCTAGTCTTATACGATAGCGTCGCTTCGAGGCGGCTTAGCGCCGCGTTACGTAGAATACGTAGCGCCACGCTTCATGATCGAGCATTGTTTATTTTGAGCTTTTCGGCCGTAGACCGAATTGTTAGGCCATCGTTCGACTTGAGATGATTTGTATATCGTTCCTTTTGTTAAGGTTCGAGCTTGTTACGTTGATCGAAGGAGGCGGCCTTCGAGTGTGTCGAGATCATTGAAGTGTTTCGTCCTTGCCATTTTTGAGGCAAGTATCATATGTCGAGTTCGATTTATCATGCGTGTGGTTTTATTCATATTGTTGAATATGAGATGTATTTCTGAAAATTCTCGTGATAGTCGTTGTTGTTTGTTCGTATTGATGAACATGTTGAAATGCATATGTGTATGCATAATTGATTGATTATGGTATAAATGATCTGAGGGGGTCAGGAGGATCTATGCTGAGGGCGCTGGATCGAATGTCCACCATGCGTTGGTCCGACGGGATCATCATGGGGATCTATGCTGAGGGCGCTGTATCGTTGGATGGGTTTTCCACCATGCGTTGGTCCGACGGGATCATCATGGGGATCTATGCTGAGGGCGCTGGATCGCTGGATTACCTTGTATTGTGTTGATGGAATCGTGAGGATTCGCATCGTTGGATTCCGGTGGCGGAAGTCCGTTTTGCATGTTTTATGATGCATTGATGATTTATTGTATGATGATACTTGTACTAGCATTGTTTTGCTAACCCCTTCGGGGGTGGACATTGTTTTGATGTTCAGGTAGCCGAGGAGCGGGGAGGCAACCACAATACCGACAGGAAGATGAAATGGCTCAGTGATGTGATTGATGTTATTGTTATTGTTATTTGTCTTCTTGGTTCGTTTAGTACTCGAGTACGTCTGTTTTAATAAGTCAATTCGATATGGTTGTATAAGTTAACTCATTTGATCGGTTGAATCAAATCTGTATTTGAACTTCAGTTGTTCGATTGTATTGTTTTTTACACTTCTTCTAAATTTAGCCTTGTAAATCCTTATCTAAAGGGTTTACGGCGCTGTAATTATTCCGAATATCTCGGGGTGTTACAGAATATGGTATCGGAGCTAAGATTTGTGGATATCTTGGCAGTCGGGTTAGTTGGGTCTGTTTACGTTATTGGATTATTGGTCGTTCGTAACATCAGTGCTGAGCCAGCATCGTCGCGTGGACTGTGGTTGTAAGTTTCCTAATCTCGAATACTACTGTTTTATTTAATTCATGTCTTGTAAACATTGATGGATGTACTTTGAGAAAGTTTGTCCTGGATATTGAGTATTTATGTTTACAGTATGTTGAGAGGAGGTCGTGGACGCGGACGCGGTCGTGGACGCGGACGTGGAAATGCGAGGCAAGAAGAGTCGGTATCTACTCCAGAGATAACCGCTAGTCGAACGGATTCACATTCCGGGGGACAAGCGAGATCGGCAAATAATAATGCAGATCCTAACGTGCGGGAGTGCTTCAGCAGTGGTTGCCCAGATAAACCGGTTGCTCAAGTTGTGGATCGCATGCGAGGCGATGGGGCGGCATAACGCAGATAATCGGGAGATAAATGGCTTACCGAGGTGGTCAAACCGCATCCTCCGAAATTTGATTCCAGTTCCGAGACGCTTTCGTGGGATCATTGGCTGAAGGAATTAGAGAAGATTTTTGCAGGGATTAACTGTCCCAACGATAGGAAGGTTCCGGTCGCCCAGTATCTTTTGACCGGGGAGGCTTTCGACTGGTGGGAGGCCATTCGACCGGAGGAGCACAATGTTGACTGGACGGAATTCAAATTGATGATGGAGGCACAGTATTGTCCTCGTCCAGTTAGAGAAGCCCGGATTCGGGAGTTTTTCTCACCACAAGATTCGGGAGCATCTGTGACGGACGTGATTAAGACTTTTAATCACCAGCTGACTTATGTGCGCCACTTGGTCAGGACCGAGGCGGAGAAGATTTTTCATTTTGATATGCGAATGAAGCCGGAAATTCAGCAGTATATGTCCGGATTTGAATGTACCACCTTGCGACAGTATCAGGACAAGGCGTTGGCCTATGATATGAAGGAGGCAGCAGTAGAGAAAGCGACGGAAGCAAAGAAACAGAAGGTGTCTGGCAACTTCACGGAGGATAAGAGTAGCGGACCTCGCAAGGGTCAGCCCTCTTTTCATTCATCCAGGAGACCTCCGCATCCTTCTCGAGGTGGAAAGAAGTTCCGGGCAGACTGCTTTGAGCACGGGAAAGAAGTGTTACAACTGTGGCAAGGCGGGACATGTTCGACGTGATTGTTTCGCGCCTGCTGTGACCTGTTTCGAGTGTGGACAGGAAGGACATCGCGCAACATTTTATGGGAATGCGACCCGATCTTTTGGTACTCGCACTCCAGCTCCAGTCCCGAAGGAGACGAGTGTGAACCAGACGCAACAAATTGGATTTCAGCATCAGAACGCGGGGAAGAGAGAGACATCCAGTGCTGGATCCGTTCCTCCGCTATGCATTTAAATGAGGAAATCGATGATCGAACAATGTTGCATCAGGTACGATTCAGATCCTTTTGCAACCAGTTAGTGTCTTGTTCGATTCGGGAGCTACGCATTCTTTTATATCTTTGAATTGTGTTAATCGTTTGAAAATCTCGTGCTTGTATCATTGTGAACCTTATGTTGTGGGATTACCGAGCGGAGAGAAAATTGTGGGAACACTAGAAGCTAGGGATTTCCCAGTATCTATAGAAGGAAGAGAGTGGCCATCAAATCTCATTGTAGTTGACATCTACGGTGACGATTTAATTCTCGGAGATGATTGGCTCAACCGTTATGGAGCTGTTCTGAATTACCGAGAGAGAGTCATTTCCATCATTGCTGGTGACGGATCTGAACACTTATTCCGAGGATGGAGACCGGGAAGCTCGGGAAAATTGATCAAGGCAATGAAAGCCGTGAAATTACTGAAGCAGGGATGTCACAGACTTTGGTGCTATGCCATGAGGAAAGAGGAAGGAGTAGAACTCTCGTCTATTTCAGTTGTGAATGAGTTCTCAGATGTTTTTCCTGACGAACTACAGTTTACCTCCAAAGGGAAGTGGAATTCACTATCGAATTAGAGCACAGGCGGCTCCTATTTCCAGAGCACCATACCGCATGGCGCCAACCGAGATGTATGAACTCAAGAAACAACTGGAGGAATTGTTGCAAAAAGGTTATATTCAACCGAGCGTTTCTCCTTGGGGAGCGCCCGTTCTCTTTGTCCGGAAGAAAGACGGATCCCTCCGACTGTGTATTGATTACAAGGAGCTCAACAAGATGACAATCAAGAATAAGTATCCTATACCTCGGATCGACGACTTGTTTGATCAACTGCAAGGAGCAAGGGTATTCTCGAAGATTGACTTGCGATCAGGATACCACCAGTTGAGAATAAAGGAATCGGATATACCGAAATCTGCTTTCAGATCGATGCAGGCATTATGAATTTGTAGTAATGCCATTTGAACTTACCAATGCTCCTGCAGTATTCATGCAATTGATGAATCGGGTATTCTTGGAATACTTGGATAAATTTGTGGTCGTTTTCATTGATGACATTTTGATATATTCGAAGGACGCAGAGGATCATGCCGAGCATTTACATGTGGTTTTGAGCACCTTGAGGAAGGAACAGCTGTATGCAAAACTTTCGAAATGCGAGTTCTGGCTTAAGGAAGTAACCTTCCTTGGGCATGTGATATCAGCCGATGGAGTTCAGGTGGACCCGAAGAAAGTCGAAGAAATCTTGGATTGGGAAGCTCCTAAAAACGTGAAAGAAGTCCGAAGCTTCTTAGGACTTGCTGGATATTATCGCCGCTTTGTAGAAGGATTTTCCAAAATTGCTCGTCCGCTCACCCAGTTGTTACAGAAAACTCAAAAGTTCATGTGGAATGAGAAGTGCCAGGCTGGTTTTGGCGAACTTAAGAGGAGGCTGACGACAGCACCTATATTAGCATTGCGGAGGAGGCCCGATGGATTCATGGTATACAGCGACGCTTCAAATCAGGGTTTGGGTTGTGTGTTGATGCAGAAGGATAAAGTGATTGCTTATGCTTCTCGGCAATTGAAACCGTATGCGGTTAATTACCCGACTCACGATCTGGAGCTAGCAGCTGTGGTCTTTGCCTTGAAAATTTGGCGGCATTATTTGTATGGCACTCATTGTCAGATCTTTACAGATCATAAGAGCCTCAAATACATTTTCAGTCAGAAAGAGTTAAACATGAGGCAGAGAAGGTGGCTGGAATTGATCAAGGATTACGACTTGGAGATTCTCTATCATCCGGGGAAAGCAAACGTAGTAGCTGATGCTTTGAGCCGTAAACCTGTTTCTCTTCGAGTGTTGGAAGCACTTACGTCCCAAACCAGTATTCAACGAGGCGATCCGCGAGGATTGAAGTATGGGCACCGGGAATCAAGGGCAACTTTATGTGATGGAACCGACTTCATCACTAGTCGAGGAGATCAAGTCTAAGCAATCGAGCGATTCCCCGATCCTTCGATTATGTGACGAAGTAAAGAAAGGAAAAGCCCGGATTCGTGATACAAGACGATGGAGTTACGAGATTTGAGTCGACTTTGCGTTCAGGGATGATGATTTGAGACGGACAATTTTGAAACAAGCTCATATCGCGCCTATTCTATTCACCCGAGTAGTAAGATGTATAAAGATTTAAAGCAAAACTTCGGTGGGGAATATGAAGAAGGACGTGTGATGCGTTTGAAGTGTTTGACTTGTCAGCAGGTTAATATTGAACATCAGCGACCTGCCGGAATGTTAAAGCCGCTTCCGATCCCTGAATGGAAGTGGGAGGATATCTCGATGGACTTCATTACTAGTATGCCAAGGACTAGAACGGGAATGAACATGATTTGGGTTGTAATTGATCGACTAACCAAGTCGGCTCATTTCTTGGGAATTAGAGATACATGGGGACCCGAGAGATTGGCGCGAGTATTTATTGCGGAGATAGTCAGATTGCATGGGACGCCAAAGACCATTATTTCGGATCGAGATGGTCGCTTCGTGTCACATTTCTGGAAAGCGATTCACAGGGCTTTGGGGACTGAGCTCAACTTTAGCACAGCTTATCATCCCCAAACGGATGGTCAGTCTGAGAGAACTATACAGACTGTAGAAGACATGCTTAGAGCTTGTGCTTTGGATTGGTCAACTGATTGGGAAGTTCATTTGCCATTAGTTGAATTCACCTACAATAAATAGTTGGCACGCTTCTATTAAGATGGCCCCATTTGAAGCTTTATACGGGAGAAGATGCCGATCACCCCTTTGTTGGGATGATTCTTCGGATTTGATCGGGACGGAACCGGAATTGATTATTCAGACTCAAGAGAAGATAGCTTTGATTCGAGAGAGACTGCTGAGCCCAGTCGACAAAAGTCTTATGCAGATGTACGTCGTCGCCCTCTAGAGTTCGACGCTGGGGACCATGTACTATTGAAGGTGTCTCCTACACGAGGGATTTTCCGTTTTGGGAGGAGAGGCAAGCTTAGTCCGAGATATATCGGACCATTCGAGATCCTCGAGAGAGTGGGAGATTTAGCATACAGGTTGGCCTTACCGCCATCGCTGAGTCACGTTCGCAATGTGTTTCACGTATCCCAACTGCGGAAGTATGTACCAGACCCCAGTCACGTCATTGATTTCGACGAGATCGAAATAGCCAATGATGGCACCTTCGAAGAGAGACCGATCAAGATACTTGAGAGCCGGATCAAACAATTGAGGAATAAACCAATACACTTGGTTAAAGTCTGATAGTCACGACATGGAGTCGAAGAGGCCACTTGGGAAACGGAGGACGGTATGAAGACTAGATATCCGGAGTTGTTTTCATCTTAAGTTTCGGGACGAAACTTCTTTTTAGGGAGGAAGGATGTAATACCCGAGATTTCTGTTATGTAATTGGAACTTATGATATTGTAATGATTGTACTTGATCTGAGTATTATTTTCCGTATTTCATATTCCGATGTTGTCGAGCGTTTAAATTCGTGGTTGTGATTTAAAGATTGTAAACCTGCGCATGTAGCGCACGCTACCAGCTATGTTTAGCGTGCGCTAACATAGATTCATAGCGCACGCTACAGAGGGTCATTAGCGCACGCTATGCATGGTCAATTTGATTGAGACGTGCGGTAGGTGAGATCTGGTCGGGGGACCCCTGTCGGATCGTGTCGGATGTATCTGAACGGCTTTCGGGGAAAAGCCGAGTCAACGCCTTAGCGCACGCTACAGGTACATGCGTAGCGCACGCTAAGTGCTAAGTACAGATTAGTCAGTGAGCCGTTAGCGCACGCTACGAACAGGGTCTAGCGCGCGCTAATAGACATTTATTATAAATAGGACAACATCCTATTCGTGATTTCAGTTCCTTCTTCTCCCATTACCCGAATTCTTACACTTAGAACATAACTTCCCTCACCCTAAACACTTCATAGCAACACCCTAGCTCGTGATTGAAGATCATACATCGTTGGAGATTGGTGTTCAAGCCTTCGGTGTTGGATTTCTTCAACTTCCTCCGTGTTCTTCACTACTTTGAGGTAGGTGATTCTTCACCGATGTTAGTAATGTTTTTAAGGACGTCTGATCATGTTTAGATAGCCAGTTATTTCGCTTATGATCGGTCATCACATGTTAGAAGGATACTTTTGACGTATCGGCACTATTTATCGTATGAACCTTTGAACCATCTTAGTAATATGGACTCCTAAGCGTTTTCAAATCGATTTATGATCAGTAATCGGAGATTACCTAGTTCGTATGTTTTACGTAAGGAATCATATGTTTTGGGACTTGGAATAATCGGAACTTAGAATATTTCTTGAAGATCGAAGATAAGATTATGATGTTGAGTTGATTATCCGTATATTTGTACCTCATCATCATGGAACTTCCACAAAACCTTATTAGCATGACATGCTTGAGGATGACTTGTTGTATCGTCATAGAATTCATGAATTCACCACTGTTCAACCCAGTTTTTCCGTTAGCAGTATTCTGCCATGCAACGTTAGCGCACGCTAACATATGTGAGTTAACGTGCGCTATCGGGTTGATTAACGCCTGAACGTCGTAGCGTCGTTATGTATCGGCCGATTGACTGTCGATTCGTAGCTAGCGACGCTAGTCTTATACGATAGCGTCGCTAACGAGGCCGGCTTAGCGCCGCGTTACGTAGAGTACGTAGCGCCGCCTAGCGATCGAGCATTGTTTATTTTGAGCTTTTCAGCCGTAGACCGAATTGTTAGGCCATCGTTCGACTTGAGATGATTTGTATATCGTTCCTTTTGTTAAGGTTCGAGCTTGTTACGTTGATCGAAGGAGGCGGCCTTCGAGTGTGTCGAGATCATTGAAGTGTTTCGTCCTTGCCATTTTTGAGGCAAGTATCATATGTCGAGTTCGATTTATCATGCGTGTGGTTTTATTCATATTGTTGAATATGAGATGTATTTCTGAAAATTCTCGTGATAGTCGTTGTTGTTTGTTCGTATTGATGAACATGTTGAAATGCATATGTGTATGCATAATTGATTGATTATGGTATAAATGATCCGAGGGGGTCATGAGGATCTATCCGAGGGCGCTGGATCGAATGTCCACCATGCGTTGGTCCGCGGGATCATCATGGGGATCTATCTTGAGGCCGGATCGTTGGACGGGTTTTCCACCATGCGTTGGTCCGACGGGATCATCATGGGGATCTATCTTTGAGGCGCTGGATCGCTGGATTACCTTGTATTGTGTTGATGGAATCGTGAGGATTCGCATCGTTGGATTCCGGTGGCGGAAGTCCGTTTTGCATGTTTTATGATGCATTGATGATTTATTGTATGATGATACTTGTACTAGCATTGTTTTGCTAACCCCTTCGGGGGTGGACATTGTTTTGATGTTCAGGTAGCCGAGGAGCGGGGAGGCAACCACAGTACCGACAGGACGATGGAATGGCTCAGTGATGTGATTGATGTTATTGTTATTGTGATTTGTCTTCTTGGTTCGTTTAGTACTCGAGTACGTCTGTTTTAATAAGTCAATTCGATATGGTTGTATAAGTTAACTCATTTGATCGGTTGAATCAAATCTGTATTTGAACTTCAGTTGTTCGATTGTATTGTTTTTTACACTTCTTCTAAATTTAGCATTGTAAATCCTTATCTAAAGGGTTTACGGCGCTGTAATTATTCCGAATATCTCGAAGTGTTACATGCACCACGGGACGCCTTTTGGTATCCCCCGCGAAATGACGTCAAGGATTAGAGCGAAGAGAAGAGGGCTAAGCGCCGACCCCTGGTGTAGCCCTATATCAACTGGGAAATACTAGGTGTCACCAACTGGGGTCCTAACGCAAGTGCTAGCTTGGGAGTACATGTCTTGGATCGCTCTAATGAACGACAACGACATCCTCCTCTCTTCTAGGCTCCTCCAAATAACATTGCGCGGAATGCTATCATAAGTCTTCTCTAGATCAATGAACAACATATGGAGATCCTTACGGTGCTCTCTAAACTTCTCCATAAGGCATCTGACGAGATGAATTGCCTCAGTCGTGGACCTCCCCGGCATGAAGCCAAATTGGGTCTCTGAGATCTCAACTTCTCTTCTAACCCTGCATTCCACCACTCTTTCCTAAAGTTTCATAGTAAGACTGGGGAGTTTAATACCCCTATAGTTACTACAACTCTGAGCATCGCCTTTGTTCTTGAAAAACGGCACGACAATACTATGCCTCCACTCCGTCGGCATCTTAGAACCTCTGAGGAGCATGTTGAATAGCTCTGCTAGCCACTGAACTCCAAATTTCCCCAGACAAAGCCACACCTCAATAGGGATCTGATCCGGGCCTACAGCCTTAGCTCTACCCATTTTCATTAGGGTACCCTTTACTTCCTCCTTACTGATGCTCTCGCAGGAACTAAACGAACGAGTAGAAGATAGACTAACTCCTTGCACCACCGAGTCGCTTCCCCTAGCTTCATTGAAAAAGTTCAAAACTTACCTATTCCACCTCTCCTTAATAGCCACATTGATCGCTAACACTTGGCCCAATTCATTCTTAATAAACTTAACGGGGCCCAGGTCGCGCCGCCCTCTTTCCCTAGCTTTCGCTAGTTTAAAAATAGCATTCGCTCCTTCTTTGGTGTTTAGGCGCTTGTACATCTCCTCGTATGCCTCACCTTTAGCATTAGCCATTGCTTTCTTAGCCTCTCTTTTCGCCACCTTGTACGCTACAATCTTCAAAATTCTCTCCTCCCCAGCACTAACCAACAAAAGCTCCTTGAATAGCGTTTGTTTAGCCTTAACCTTCTTTTGGACCTCTTCATTCCACCACCATGCCTCCCTAGGTCCACTAGACCTACCCGAAGAAACCCCTACCACCTTCTCGCCAACACTCCTAATAACGTTGGCCATGCTGGTAAAACCTCCTTCGCGGGTCAGAGACTCCCTGAATTCTATCGCATTCTCACCCTTCAGATCCTTCCAGAGAATCCTAGGTCTAGCTTCTCTAGCCATGCTAACAACACGACCTCCCATGGATAAATCCATAGCCAGCAGCCGGTGTTGAGAAGCACAAGCTTCGCTCCGGAACACCTTGCAGTCCACGCACGCCCTAGCATCACGATTGCGTAAAAGAAGGTAGTCTATTTGCGTGTTGTGCCCCCCACTACCGAAGGTGATGAGGTGCTCAGCTCTCTTCTGAAAAACAGAGTTAGCAATTACCAACTCATGCGCAGTGGCAAACTCCAACAGTGCGGAACCTCCTGCATTCCTAACTCCGAAGCCAAAACTCCCATGAGCACTATGGTAGCCATCCACCCCCTCACCAATATGCCCATTGAAATCACCCCCCAAAACAATAAATTGATCATCCGGAATACACCCGACCAACTCATCTAAACAGACCCAAAAAGCTTCCTTAACAAGCACACCCAAGTCAACATGTGGTACATACGCACAAACCACATTAACCACCTTCTCCCCAACCACCACTCTAACGGACATAATCCTATCGTTACACCTCTTCACTTCCACGACGTTATCCTTAAGCTCCTTAGACAAAAGAATACCCACATCATTACTCGAGTTAGCAAGGCCTGATACCACAATTTATAATTGCTCGCCTCTCTGGATTGCGCCCCCTTCCACCTAGTCTCCTGAATACAAGCCACACCAACTCTTCTCTTACCCAAAACATCCACGAGCCCCAAAAGCTTACCCGTCAAGGTACCGAAATTCCAACTACCAACCTGCAAGCAGTACGACATCGACCAACACAAAACCCAAACACACTACGAAAAATAAAATATGGTAGTGTAGCCAAAAATGAAAATATGATGAGAATGTAAAAGACAATTTAAAAGCAAGCAAACCACATAAAAATCACAGTAAATAGTAGATATAAGGCTGACGAAAATGAAAGTTAACAGAAAAGTACAATGATACCAGACTTCGACAGGAAAAGCCGCGGAAGCTGGAAACCGATCGACTCATGAACCAAACCCGGCTCGACTCTCTGCGTACGCGCCTCCTGAGTCGGGAGCTGGTCCCTTGGGAGGGAAAATGCAATCGGTAGGCCAACGGTGCACAGGAGCGATGCAGGAAGATTTCGGCACTGAAAATCCATTGGGAAACCTGCAAAACAGACAGCTAAAATGCAATACTACTGTTAAATTGACGGGGAGGGATGAATGCAGCGGTGAAATGTTATTATTCCGGCGATACGCCGACCAGAGATGACCAGCAGCCCGGTGCGACGCAAGCACAAGTTAGGCCAAAACGATAAGCAACGGCTCAGATAAAAGCCCGGAGCAACAAATCGCGAAATTCAAATCGCGAAAAGTGCAAATCAACTGTATCGAGATTGGGATTCAGCCCGGCAGATATTTGGTCACAACACAGAATTCGATAGGGGGAAAATGACCAATAAATGAACTCCTTCGTTTTGTTTTCCTTTTCCCTTGACAAATAAACAAAAATAAATACAAAACCCTAGAAAACCAACACGAGATGCCGAATGAAACAGAAACAAAAAAGCCTATATAAGATAATCGGATTTCGTTTTCACTCTTCTCACCCTCCGCGTGCGACGCCGAGTGAGGAATTAATGGGGAAACGACCCGCTACTGCTAAATTTGCAGCGACTTGTGTCTAATGGGGAAACGAGCGCTTAGAAAAAGTGCAATCGGTTTAATGATTATAAATGAACAAAAACCAAGAAATTACAAGAAAGACGGAAACGTGAATGTCCGCTTGTTAATTATTAAAACAATAAAAGAATGAATGAAACATTAATCCATATATTACACATATGCTATATAAAAGTGTAGCCCATTTATGGCGACAAAATTGCTTTTTAATTTTAATATCTGTTATACATAATTGGGTCGGCCACTTATAAATATTATGGCCCACCTATAAACATCATAAGTGACGAAATTAAATATTCGAAATTAGTTTCGGGTGATTCGATTTATACTGCTGGTCTGGACAATTGAATTGAATCGATTTAACTTAATTTTGGAGATTAAAAACTAAAAAAATCAAATTAAATCGAAAAATAAACTGGAATTTTGGTTTGGTGGGCTTGGTTTGGCTGTTTTTTTTTGGGGTTGAAAATAATGCTCAGTTCTAAGTACATGTTGAGTTTGTACGAGGTGAATTTAAATATTAAAATAAATCTAAGCTAAAAATTTGTTATTAAATTATATATATTATTTAAAATCTTAATTTAATATAAAAAAATAAAGACGTAAGAGTAATAAATTATAATTCTAATAGAATCTAATGTAAATAAAACAATTATTAATCTAGAGTTATTTATAAAAAGAAATAAATAAATGAAGAGTAATTAATAAATATACTATTAAAAAAATTATTGTAATTATATATATATATATATATATATATAAACTAACCAACCAAAAATGAAGAGTTTGATTTTAGTAATGTAGTATAAATATGTCAAACTTCTTAAAATATGAAAATTATTGATAATTAAGTTATTTAAATATAATATTGTTAATATGAAAAAAATTATTGATAAGTAGTACATTCTTTACCGTTGTATATTATTTAAAATCTTATTTTAAAATTAGATATTTTCTTTAATTAAACTATATATCCTAACTTAAATATTTTAACTAAATTATGTATAATATTCACGATCTTATATTTAAAATCTTTATTTTTATTATTTTGATATTCTCCGAGATTCCTTTTTTCCAGATTGACCCGAAAAATCAACGCTTCTTAATATTAGAAGATTCTGTTTCGAAAACCTTACTGTTGAAACGCACTGGGTCCGTTGGCGGCAGATTTGTCGTCCTGTCTCCGAGGGAGGCCTCGGGATTCGGAGCCTTTCGGATATGGCGAGAGCTTTTAGTTATAAGCTCTGGTGGCGCCTTGTGGCCCAGCACGTCTCTGTGGGCGCGGTTTATGCTCATGAAACCGCTCTTCGCCTTTATACGCCTATGCGTCTTCTTAAAGCTCGTGCAGCCACCCTTGGCGCCGTCTCCTCCGCGTGGGTATTGAGGCTCGGGAGTTCATTCGCTGGACTCTTGGTCGTAGGCTGCGGGAGGTCGAACACGGGACGATACTTGGATTGGGGATAGCCGCTTTCTTCTTCTGTCGGGTTTAAGTAGACCCCACCTTAGGATTTATGAGTTATGGGTTGATGGGTCTTGGGACTTGGGTAGGTTGGTGACTATTGTTTGAGAGGAGCTAGGATTTACCCCTCGGTTCATCCAGAGATCTCGCGATTCCCATCGCCGAGGAGGATTCGGATAGTATGTCTTTGGACTCTTACCTCTTCGGGTGCATTCTCATTATCATCGGCTTGGTCTCACATCAGGGTGAGGGGTCAGGCTAATCTTATTTACGGGGCCATATGGACTGCCTTTCTCACACCGACCATTTCGGTGTTTATTTGGCGTCTTCTCATGCGACGGATCCCGACTGATGACATCCTTCAGAGGAGGGGCGTTTCATTGGCTTCTAGATGTTTATGCTGCTCGCATACCCGTACCCAGACCTTCCATTCCGAGACCATTGCCCACCTTTTCTTGGAGAGTGATGTGGCTCGTGACGTGTGGGAGTATTTTGGCGCTTGGACACATTTATCCCTACCCCATACTCAGAATATTTTTGAGCTCCTGAGTTTTTTCGCACACGGCACACACTTTAGGCACGCGACTTTCATTATTCCTTGTCTGATCCTTTGGTTCATCTGGACAGAAAGGAATAGTGCAAAGCATAGGGCGGTTACTTTTGTTTCCTCTCATGTCATTGTGCAGGTGGAGCGCCATGTTGCTTTATTGGCTGCTGCGGGGCTTATTTGCTCTGACTTCTGGGTGGGTTGCTCGCCGCCTGATCGTTTCCAGCGAGCTTCACCCTCCCCTTCTCGGACTCGTCGCCCCGTTCTGGTGGTTTGGCTTCGACCCGAGACCCCTTGGATCAAGCTGAATACGGATGGTTCGTTTGATAGAGACACACAGATCGCGGGTGGGGGAGGTCTGATTAGAGATCATCACGGAGAGCTCCTTCTTGCTTTCCATTCCTCTTTTCAGGCCTCTTCGAGTTTTGATGCAGAGGTCCAGGCGTTGGCGATTGGTTTGATTCTAGCTTCCCAGAGATCGAGATATGTTTGGATTGAGCTTGATGCTGCTGCTGTGGTGACCCTGCTATCATCTGGCCATCGGGGCTCTTGGCAGGTTTGTCACACTCTTATGCGTATCCGACACATTCTCAGAGATATTCAGTTCAGAGTCACTCATATTTTCCGGGAGGGCAGTGGCCGACTATCTTTCTGAGCTCGGCATGTCGTCCCTCGGCATTCAGACATATACTTACGATACTGCTCCTCCATTCCTCCTCTCCCTTATACGGATGGATCAGCTTGGTTATCCGTCATTTAGATTTAGATAGGTTTTAATTTTATCGATTGCTTGATTGCCTACTGTCCGCACATTAGCCCACGGTTTTAGTGGTGCAGCTTGTACTGATCTAGCGGGCAGTAGGCACTTTAGATTTTAGGTTCCGGATTATGGCCCATTTTTGGTCACAATTCGGGGTTGAGTTGTTTTGTTCTACGGGTCCGCACATTAGCTCACGATTTGTGGTGCACTTGGTTGTTATTTAGCGGACCGTAGTTTTCTCCGATGTTTGGACCCGAATTATGGCCCTTTATGGTCATAACTCGGGGTTGATACTTTGTATTTCTTGATTTTCTTATCTACAGGTTGGTGGGTCCGGCCTCAACCCCCCGTCCACTCTGGACGTTTTTTTATTAAAAAAAAAAAAAAAAAAAAAAACCTTACTGTTGAAAGGATTTTGGGAGTGAATTTTTTTTGCCAGTGGCTTTTACTTCGAAGGGCTCAAATATATGATTTAAAATCTTTCACACCATAAAATTTTTTGTATTCTAAAACAAAAATATGATTTTATTTTTAAAAAAGGGTGAAAGATAAAAATTGTAACTAGTGACGATGTTTTATCCTGAAGGAACGATGATATTCCTCAAGTGTTTAACAAAAAGCATTTCACCAATGTACTGGATTTAATTTTCAAGCATGGAGTTTGGAAAATTTTATGATTTGCAAAATGACTCCCATTTTCAAAATAAACATATTTATAATTGAGTTAAGATACAATGTGTGCATGATGTTGATTTATCGCTTAATGCGATAGGGTAGAATTGCGACTAACGCATTTGTGTGAAAGACCAAGTCATTTTGACATAATTTCATATTGCCTGCCACTCTCGTTGGAGAATTTTGATTGTGTACCCAAATGACAAATGTTGTGTCGCTTCGTCTAGATTTATTTTGTAGCTTGTATGATGTTGCTTCCGTGCGAGATGATAGCGCTTAAGTCCTTATGTTGCATACACGCATAAACGCTTCGTGACTTTTCGGTATATTTTTAGTGACTATCGTTCAAAGCTGTTTTATTTTGTTCTATATTTAACACAAAACACAGCACGATATATTTCAGCACAACATTTGATTGATAAATCTTACTGACCAGTTGCCAAAAACGCAAGACACCAAAATAAAAATTAAGGCAATTCAGAGTCTGGCATAGATCATGCACTTAAATTAACGAATTTATACTGGCGAAGTCGATGTCACAAATAACTTACGAGGGAACAACAATGGAGAAGTACGTCCAGGTTTGCGTGGAGGCACCCATACAGTACGTCTACGTTTGAAAGGCTTGCAACAGAAGTTATCACTGAAAATGAAAAGATGAAATTGTAAAAGGGGTAAAAGTCAATTGTAACAATATTACTAGTTAATATCTAATAGTAACGTTGAAATAAAAATTACTATTTCTCATGGTTGAAATTCTTCATCGCCTTGCTTGACTCATCATCACACTTTCCCTGCAAGAAGAAGGTACATGTGTTGCAGATTGCTACAAGGACGTAGGTTCGAGTCCCAGAACCAGATGTGGGAGTTTTATCCTCCAGGTGTGGGGATAGGCTTAAGGCACTGTACACTGCTCTCGCCACCTAATGCATTGAGTCATACCATGATTTAATTCCTCCACCAATCCCTATCGGGTCGGGGGTGGGGCCCTAAGGGCGAGGAATTTCACCTTTTGCTACAAGGTAAATGTGCAAAAAACAAAAGAAGTTTAAAAATACCTACTCCGTTCAATTATATGAGATTGGTAATTATTGAAGCCATGTTATTGAAGTATCTTGAACACGTAAATTACTAGAAAATTACCGATTAGGGGTATAAACTTTCCCAAATTTTGCACTTATGGTGTCAAACTTTTTTTTATATCAATTAGGTTGTGTTTAGCACTAACTTATCAACTAGATTATTGGCTTCAGGAGCTTATTTGACCATTGACTAAAAAAACTCGTTTCGCAAAACGACCAGCTTCTCAAATCAGCTAGCTTATAAGCTAGCTGATTGATAAGCTAATTTTTCAAGTTTATGAAAAAAAGAAGCTAGCTTCTCATCTTTATATATTCCATATATGTGACCTAAATAAAAATATATTTCCCTAAATAAGGTTCGTGACGACATTGCAGCTTTGATACGGGGAAGTGATGATCTAGCTTAGTTTTTTTTAGACCACATGGAAGTTCATTAAAATTTTGTGTTCGATTTATTTTTTATATTTTACGGAATCTTTTTGATACCTATTGTTGTAAACTTATTCGTAACTAAAATAACTATTATTATACACACAAGTCCTATTTAGCGGCAATTTTAAACTATCAAACAAATTATCAATGGCTTTTCAAAGTGATAGTGGACTGTGAATAATACATATGTGTAATTTAGAGGTGGTATATATTAAAATAATAATAGACAAAAATATCATCTCTTTTATTTTAGAACAATTATTGTTATAATATAATGAGAGTTTAAAAAATAATAGAAAAATAGAAGTGATGTCATTTTATGCAATTTTATAAAAAAACAGTTAACTTATCAGCTAATTTGCTAAATATCTACGTTTAAATCAAATTTAGCTTATCACCAATTTCTTAATCAATTCTTCAATCGATTATCAATCAACTAGCTTATCAGCTAGTTTTGCTAAACACAATCTATGAACTTTTCCAAATTTTGCACTTATGGTGACAAACTTTTTTTATATCATTTAGGGTATGAACTTGTTTCCGTCCAACCAAGTTAGTGTATCCATGAAAATCCGTCAGTTAAATCTATTGATGACCTGTCTGTTAAGTGACACATGTCACGTTCTAATTGGTTCATATAATAATAAAAAAATAAAAGTCTACAAAATAAAAAAAATAAAAAATCTGAATTTTTTTTTAAAAAATCCAAACTTAATTTAAAAAAAATTAGAATATTAATATTAAAAATCGGGTGTTTTTATTTAAGGTTTGAAAATAAAAAAATAAAAAATCTGGATCTTATTCTGCTAGTTTTTATTTTCGTTATTTTTTTTTCTTTTCACAAAATTGTGGACGGCTAAAAATGGCAAAACGGGACACATTTTCGTGGCCAGAGGTAGTAATATTTATGAATTTACTTTTTAATTTGTGACTTTTTTAAAATTAATATTTATGAATTTACTTTTTAATTTAATTAAGAAGTAAGATTATACATGATATTAAATATATAAAAATAAAAATGATCAAAATATAAATCTAGAAATTAGTGAGTTGACATTCTTGGCCGGGTGCTTTAATTAACTTTTGAAAAGTCGTTTTAATATGATTTAATTTTTTTAAACAAAAAAGTATAGGATTAATTTAAAATTGGATAGTTTTCGATATTCTAGCAACAAAAAATAACAAGAATATATAGCAACACAATAAATTCGAATTTGGGACACTTGTGTTCTTGAGTGATTTATGCAAGAGTGATTTAGTTTATGTTGTTGGAGGAGTTTATTGTTTCTTTCTCCTTTATCTACTAAGGGAGTTAGGATCAATTATTTCCCTTTTTCAATTAATCATGATTACTCAAGCTTGTAATATGTTAAATAAAGTCTCATGGGTTATGTTATCCTTAGTTAAGATTATAAACAAAGTTTGTCATGTTATTTAAGTTTGTATAAAGATCTATTATGGATTACTTATTATTGTGTATGATTTTCATTGTTTTACCAAACTTTATTTATTTGGCCAATAAATGATGATATTTATGGACTTCATATATTTTGAAATAAAATATGTTGATTAGATCAAATGTTTTTCGCTCTAAGTTGTTCTAGAGGATAGAAATATACCTCTAGACCTTAGATGATTCTTTGAGTTATTTTCGTAAAACCTAATGCTATGTATTGAAGCCAATCAACATAGAAATATAGTGGATTGATTCAATATATAAGGGGTGTTTTGACATTCGAAAGAGGAACCGTCTTTTTAAGGAAAATCGAATCTACACAACATAATAAATAAATACATCTTATGATCTCCTATATATCTTCTACAACTAATGATGAACTAACTTTGTAATCCCAACTATTTCATTTCTCATCTTATAATTCTATTATTAAGTGAACTCTTTTACTTCTTTAAATTTTAGAACCATTATTGTATTTCATTGCAATTGCCAAATTAAACTTTTAGATTGTGTGCTTCATCTATATCGCTATAACAAATAGATAAATATTGTATAATTCAATATATAACCTAACTTTCTCATGGGATCGCTAAACCGGACTCAAAAAGCCCACTTACTGCTTGATAGGATATCGTGCACTTGCGATAGTTACACCAAAAACCATGCAGATTCTCTCAGAGGTTCATAAGAGATTTCTCGAAAATAGCAAAACCTCACTGTTCTTTGCTTGAGAAAGATACACCATTCGTTTTCACAAATGAATGCCACATGGCCTTTATAACTTTGAAGGATAAGCTTACATCAGCTCCAATCATCATTTCTCCAGATTGGACTATCCCATTCATTCTGATGTGCGACGCAAGTGATTATGCTGTGGGGGTCGTGCTAGGCCAGAAGAAGGATAAAATGATGCAAGTGATCCATTACGCTAACCGGACTATGAATGATGCACAACTGAACTACAACACAACTAAAAAGAGATGCTTGCGGTGGTTTATGCCTTTGATAAATTTCGATCCTACTTATTGGGATCAAAAGTCATCGTCTACACTGATCATTCAGCTTTGAAATATTTGATGACAAAGAAAGATGTTAAGTCAAGGCTAATCCCATCGGTCCTACTTATGCAAGAATTCAACATAGAAATCCGAGACAGAAAGGGACCAGAGAACCAAGTGGCGGATCATCTCTCACGACTGTACCAGAACAATGCTCAAGAGAAGGAAATAAATGAAGTATTTACGTATGAACAACTATTACAAATCTTTAATGTGCAGGAAAAACAAAATGCACCATGGTATGCAGACATCGTCAATTTCCTTGCAAGTGAAATAATTCACCCAAATTTTTCCCACCATCAAAAGAAAAATTCTTCTCCGAGTTGAAATACTATTACTGGGAAGACCCTCTATTTTTCAGATGAGGACCTGATCAAATCATCCAGAGATGCATACCGGAAGAAGAAATGGAGAAGGTATTGGAACGAGATGTCCTTCCTCTCACTATGGAGGACATTTTGGTGCTTCAAAAACAGCAGCAAAAGTTCTTGAAGCAGGATTCTATTGGCCTACTCCGTTCAAAGATACACATACACTTGTCTTTAAGTGTGATCAGTGCCAAAGACAAGGAAACATGTCAAAAAGAAATGAAATGCCAATGAATTTCATCTTAGAAGTTGAAATATTCGACGTTTGGGGAATTGATTTCATGGGACCTTTTCCATCATTGTTCTCTAATGAATACATCCTTGTAGCTGTGGACTACGTATCTAAATGGGTGGAGGTTGTTGCATTACCAACAAACAAAGCTAGAGTCGTAAATTTTCTAAAGAAAATATATTCACTCGCTTAGGAACTCCGAGAGTTATCATCAGTGATGGCAGATCTCATTTCTGCAATCACCAAGTTAAGGCTCTACTGACCAAATTCGGAGTAAAACACCGAGTTGCTACCTCTTATCACCCACAAACCAGTGGACAAGTCGAGGTCTCCAATCGTGAACTGAAACACATACTAGAGATGACAGTCGACTCATCTCGGAAAGAATGGTCGAAAAAGCTAGATGATGCACTCTGGGCTTACAGAACAACTTATAAGACACCAATAGGTATGTTCCATTTCATTTGATTTTTGGAAAAGCCTGTCACTTGCCAGTAGATATTGAACATCGAGCCTTCTGGGCTATTAAAAAAATTAAACTTTGACGAACAGTTGGCTGGGAAGAAAAGGTTGCTGCAATTAAATGAGTTGGATGAAATCAGACTCGACCCATATGAAAATGCCTAGGGCTGTAAACGAATCGAGGCGAGCCGAGCTCAATTTTTTTCCCTGACGAGCCGAGCCGAGCCGAGCTTTGTTATCGCACAAAAAACGTGTTCGAGCTCGAGCTCGTTAATAAAACAAGTCGAACTCGAGCTGTTCGTGAACAACTCGAGCCGAGTCGAGCTCAAGCCGAGCTCGAGCTATTCGTGAATAATTATATATTTTTAAATTATTTAAATAATATATTTGAATTATTTAAAATAAATATTTTAAAATAATCATTAAAAATTATATATTTTTTTAAATATATATAAAAATTAATATTTTAATATATGAAAAATATTTAAAAAATTATTAATCTATAATCTAATATATAAATATTATTAAAATAAATTTAAAAATATATTTATCAATCAAGCTTAACGAGCCGAACCGAGCTCGAGCCGATCTCGAGCTGAGCTCGAGCCGCACATGCCCAAGCTCGGCTCGAGCTCGTTTTCTTAACGCACAGATTTTTGTGTTCGAGCTCAAGCTCGAGTTCTTAACGAACCGAGCCGAACCGAGCCCTTAACGAGCCGAGCCGAGCTTTGTTCGCGAACAGCTCTGCTCGTTTACAGCCCTAAAAATGCCAAAATCTACAAAGAGAAGACAAAAAGATGGTATGACAACCAAATTCTGAGAAGATATTTTAAGCAGGAGACCAAGTTCTTTTTAATGCAAGACTGCGTCTATTTTCGGGTAAGCTGCGATCACGGTAAACGGGCTACACAATCAAAGAGGTATTTTCTCATGGAGCTGTGGAGATTTACAATACAGTGAATGGGAGTTTCAAAGTAAATGACCAACAGTTAAAGTCATATTTGAGAGGAGAATTCTCGACAGCAAAGTCAATCATAGCGCTGGAAATGCCAAATTGATCAGACGAGAAGTCAAGCTAAGGACGTTAAACAAAGCGCTTATTGAGGCAACCCAATTTCCTTTTTTTTCCGCAAAATAAGTTTGGGGGTAACACAGAAAGATTCAACAGCCGGAGCAAGGATCATATCATTAAAAAATCGAGGGAGTCTTTGTTGCATTATTCTTACACATAATAAATATAATTTTTTTTTTTAAAAAAAATATACAAAAATTTTTCTTACGGCCGTAAGCACAATATTACGGCCATAAAACTCCTACATGTTACGGCCGTACATCTCTAAGTTACGACTGTATCCCATCTGTTGTTAAAATGTATTTTTACGAAGCTTTGTTACGGCCGTAACTTCTTATTCATACGGCCGTATGTTGTTCTCATGTGATTTTTACGAAAGCTTCTTACGGCCGTAACTCCTACATGTTACGGCCGTACCAGGCTCAATGTTTGTTTCTACGAAAGCCCTTTACGGCTGTAACTTTGGTATGTTACAGCCGTAACACAATTTTTTTTTTTCAAAAGCAGTAAGCGCCATACGGCCACAACTTTGGTATGTTACGACCGTAACTCACCTGTTATAAAAAACACGGGGTTTGAGAATCAGTTTCTCATAACCCACGGCAAAACACACAAAAAAAAAAATTCCCCTTTTCGAACCCTACTTTTAAAAACTCAAATTCATCATTACAATTCGTTCCCCTTTCAATCTTAACACCTAATCGTCAGGTTTTTCTCTAAATTCTTGTTTTAATTTCGATTTTTATTATTTTAGTTTCTTAGTTTATATTTATTTTTAGATTTCAAATTTCGTACGATTCTTTGTTTGGGACATGTATATTTTATTATTGTTCATATTAGAGTGGTTATAGATAGATGTTTCAATGATTTGTGATGAATTGGTGGATTTGAGTTTGATTGTCATTGAAAAACTTGTTAAAAAACTATGAACTCAAGGTGTCCGACGAAATGCCACAACGAAAATCTTTGATGGTTTTACTTGATAATTATAGTAGTGTGATTGGAAGCGAATTGTTTTTGTTTAATTTCAAGGATGGCACCTAAGAAATCCGCAACAGGAAAAGAGAAGGTCGGTTCTTCGTCTCAAGAACCGACATCATCTCAAAGAGTACAAAACCAAGGGTGCAAAAAGGAGCGACTTTTCAAACTAGAAGATTTCATTGGGCATCCGGACTGCGACACTATCAGGATACCTTTCATCCAAAAATTCTTAGACAACGGGTGGGACAAATTCGTGTCCGACCTTCCAAATGGTAACCCCATTTTAACCCTCAACTTTTACAGAGCTTTCAACAAATCAATTGGGCAGGTGGGGTCGCCTACATATCATCAGACTATGATGAATGGAAAAGTTATTACTTTTTCACCGGATGTGATCAATAATTACTTGGGGGTTGACTATACTAATGCGATCTATTATGTATTACTTATTATTGTGTGTGATTTTCATTGTTTCACCAATCTTTATTTATTTGGCCAATCTTTATTTATGTGTTATGTATAAAATATGATGATAATATATCACCCCTGCCGGAATTTTCACTCTTTGGCTTCTGCAAATACCAGTAATAAGGCAGGGGTATAGCATCTTTTGTCTAGTAGGAACCGTGTCGGCATAGTGACAAATGGTATTTTATATGTGAGTACCAAAATCCATTTTCACGCCACGGCGGATAGCAAATATGCCTCTCAGATGGCCGATGGAAACAGTAGTCAGAGTCGAAGTCGGGTAAATGCTCCCGGCCGCCCACATCCATAAAAACCAAGCATCATAAATGAGGTCCGACTGATTGTATCGGGGTTTGATGATCCCGATACTGTCATGAAGCTCGCTCACTAGTTCCCATTGTAGCACCCTATAATCGGGCATCTCCTCATTCAGTAAGGTGGAAATATCGACCGCATTAGTACAATCAACCCTCAAGTAATTGTTGATCACATCCGGTGAAAAATTAATAACTTTTCCATTCACCGTAGTCTGATGATATGTAGGCGACTCCACCTGCCCAATTGATTTGTTGAAAGCTCTGCAAAAGTTGAGGGTTAAGGTGGGGTTACCATTTGGAAGGTTAGATACGAATTTCTCTCACCCGTTGTCTAAGAATTTTTGGACAAAAGGTGTCGTGATAGTGTCACAGTCCGGATGCCCAATGAAATCTTCTAGTTTGAAAAGTCGTTCCTTTATGCACCCTTGGTTTTGTACTCTTTGAGGTGGTTCCGGTTCTTGAGATGAAGAACCGACCTTCTCTTTTCCTATTACGAATTTCTTAGGTGCCATCCTTGAAATTAAACGAAAACAATTCGCTTTCAATCACACTACTATAATCATCAAGTAAAATCATCACAAATTTCAAAGATTTTCGTTGTGGCATTTCGTCGAACACCTTGAGTTCATAGTTTTTTAACAAGTTTTTCAATGACAATCAAACTCAAATCCATCAATTCATTACAAATCATTGAAACATCTATCTATAACCACTCTAGTATGAACAATACTAACAAATATACATATCCCAAACAAAGAATCGTACGAAATTTGAAATCTAAAAACAAATATAAACTAAGAAACTAAAACAAAAAAAAACGACATTAAAACAAGAATTTAAAGAAAAACCTGATGATTAGGTGTTAAGATTGAAAGGGGAACAAATTGTAATGATGAATTTGAGTTTTTAAAAGTAGGGTTCGAAAAGGGGAATTTTTTTTTTTTGTGTGTTTTGACGTCGGGTTATGAGAAACTGATTCTCAAACCCCGTTTTTTTATAACAGGTGAGTTACGACCGTAACATACAAAAGTTACGACCCTATGGTGCTTACTACTTTTAAAAAAAATTGTGTTACGGCCGTAACATACCAAAGTTACGGCCGTAAAGGGCTTTCGTAGAAACAAACATTGAACCCGGTACGGCCGTAACATGTAGGAGTTACGGCCGTAAGAAGTTTTCGTAAAAATCACATGAGAACAACATATGGCCGTATGAATAAGAAGATACGGCCGTAACAAAGCTTCATAAAATTGCATTTTGACAATAGATGGGATACGGCCGTAACTTAGAGATGTACGGCTGTAACATGTAGGAGTTGTACGGCCGTAATATTGTGCTTACGGCCGTAAGAAAATTTTTTGTTTATTTTTTTTTTTTAAAAATTATATTTATTATGTGTGAGAATAATGCAAGAAAAACTCCATGAATTTTTTAATGATATGATCCTTGCTCCGGCTGTTGAATCTTTCTGTGTTACCCTCAAACTTATTTTGCGAAAAAAAAGAAGTTGGGTTGCCTCTCAATAAGCGCTTTGTTTAACATCCTTAGCTTGACTTCTCGTCTGATCAATTTGGCATTTCCAGCGCTATGATTGACTTTGCTGTCGAGAATTCTCTCCCAAATATGGCTTTAGCCATTTACTTTGAAACTCCCGTTCACTATATTGTAAATCTCCACAGCTCCATGAGAAAACACCTCTTTGATTGTGTATGGGCTCGTCCACCGTGATCGCAGCTTACCCGGAAATAGACGCAGTCTTGCATTAAAAAGGAGAACTTGGTCTCCTGCATTAAAATCTCTTCTCAGAAATCAGTTGTCATGCCATCTTTTTGTCTTCTCTCTGTATATTTTGGCATTTTCATGAGTCAAGTCGGATTTCATCCAACTCACTTAATTGCAGCAACCTTTTCTTCCCAGCCAACTGTTCGTCAAAGTTTAATTTTTTAATAGCCCAGAAGGCTCGATGTTCAAGTTCTACTGGCGAGTGACAGGCTTTTCTAAAAATCAAACGGAATGGAGACATACCTATTGGTGTCTTATAAGTTGTTCTGTAAGCCCAGAGTGCATCATCTAGCTTTTTCGACCAATCTTTCCGAGATGAGTCGACTGTCATCTCTAGTATGCGTTTCAGTTCACGATTGGAGACCTCGACTTGTCCACTGGTTTGTGGGTGATAAGAGGTAGCAACACGATGTTTTACTCCGAATTTGGTCAGTAGAGCCTTAACTTGGTGATTGCAGAAATGAGATCCGCCATCACTGATGATAACTCTCGGAGTTCCGAAGCGAGTGAATATATTTTTCTTTAGAAAATTTACGACTCTAGCTTCATTTGTTGGTAATGCAGCAGCCTCCACCCATTTAGATACATAGTCCACAACTACAAGGATGTATTCATTAGAGAACGATGATGGAAACGGACCCATGAAATCATTTCCCCAAACGTCGAATATTTCAACTTCTAAGATGAAATTCATTGGTATTTCATTTCTTTTTGACATGTTTCCATGTCTTTGGCACTGGGCACACTTAGAGACAAGTGTGTGTGCATCTTTGAACAGAGTGGGCCAATAGAATTCTGCTTCAAGAATTTTTGCTGCTGTTTTTGAAGCACCAAAATGTCCTCCATAGTGAGAGGAATGACATCGTTCCAATACCTTCTCCATTTCTTCTTCCGGTATGCATCTCCGGATGATTTGATCAGGTCCTCGTCTGAACAATTGAGGGTCTTCCCAGTAATAGTATTTCAAATCGGAGAAGAATTTTCTTTTGATGGTGGGAAAAATTTGGGTGAATTATTCCACTTGCAAGGAAATTGACGATGTCTGCATACCATGGTGCATTTTGTTTTTCCTGCACATTAGAGATTTGTAATAGTTGTTCATCCGGAAATACTTCATTTATTTCCTTCTTTTGAGCATTGTTCTGGTCCAGTCATGAGAGATGATCCGCCACTTGGTTCTCTGTTCCCTTTCTGTCTCGAATTTCTATGTTGAATTCTTGCATAAGTAGGACCCATCGAATTAGCCTTGACTTAGCATCTTGCTTTGTCATCAAATATTTCAAAGCTTAATGATCAGTGTAGACGATGACTTTTGATCCCAATAAGTAGGATCGAAATTTATCAAAGGCATAAACCACCGCAAGCATCTCTTTTTCAGTTGTTGTGTAGTTCAGTTGTGCTTCATTCATAGTCCGGCTAGCGTAATGGATCACTTGCATCATTTTGTCCTTCTTTTGGCCTAGCACGGCCCCCACAGCATAATCACTTGTGTCGCACATCAGAATGAATGGGATAGTCCAATTTGTAGAAATGTTGATTGGAGCCGATGTAAGCTTAATCTTCAAAGTTGTAAAGGCCATGTGGAATTCATTTGTGAAAACGAATGGTGTATCTTTCTCAAGCAAAGAACATAGAGGTTTTGCTATTTTCGAGAAATCTTTTTTGAACCTCCGATAGAATCCTGCATGCCCCATAAAACTCCTTACTCCCTTCAGCGAGATTGGTGGAGGAAGTTTTGCAATCACTTGGATCTTTTCCTTATCGACTTCAATTCCATATTGTGAGATTCTATGGCCAAGTACGATTCCTTCCTGGACCATTAAGTGACATTTCTCCCAATTGAGAACTAGATTTGTGTCTTCGCATCTTTCCAAGACCATGCCTATGTGATTTAGGCATTTATCAAATGTATCTCCGAAAACGGAGAAATCGTCCATGAAAACTTCAATGAAATTTTCAACCATGTCTGAGAAGATTGACATCATGCATCTCTGAAATGTGTCAGGAGCATTGCACAATCCGAATGGGATTCTTCTATAAGCAAACGTTCCGTAAGGGCATGTGAATGTTGTTTTCTCTTTGTCTTGTGGGGCTATGACGATTTGATTGTACCCTGAATAGCTGTCAAGAAAACAGTAGTAAGAATGTCCGGCCAATCTTTCGAGCATTTGATCAATAAATGGGAGCGGAAAATGATCTTTTTCGGTCGTCTTGTTAAGCTTTCTATAATGAATGCACATTCTCCATCCGGTTATGGGTCGTGTCGGTATAAGTTCATTGTGCTCGTTCTCTATGATTGTGATTCCACTCTTTTTGGACACCATATGTACAGGGCTCACCCATGGACTATCTGAAATTGGATAAATGATTCCTGCGTCAAGTAATTTAAGAACTTTCGCTTGTACAACTTCCTTCATGATTGATTCAAACGGCGTTGATGCTCAATTGAAGGCTTGCAGTCATCTTCCATCAGAATTTTGTGCATGCATATAGAGGGGCTTATTCCTCTAATGTCCGCATTGGTCCATCCAATCGCTCTTTTATGATTCCTCAATACCCTTAGTAATTTTCCTTCTTCAAGATCGGCCAATATGTAAGATATGATGACCGGAAGTGTAGAGGAAGTGCCCAAATAAGCATATCTCAAATGTGTGGGTAGAGGTTTGAGATCAAGTGTTGGAGCTTCTTGCAAAGAAGTGAGGGGTTTAGCGTATCAAGTAGTATCCCATCTGTTGTCAATAAGTAGTATCAAAATAAGAAGTTACGGCTGTATCCCATCTGTTGTCAAAATGAATTTTTACGAAGCTTTGTTACGGCCATAACTTCTTATTCATACGGTCGTATGTTTTTCTCATGTGACTTTTACAAAAGCTTCTTACGGCCGTAACACAATTTTTTTTTTCAAAAGCAGTAATCACCATACGGCCGTAACTTTGGTATGTTACGGCCGTAACTCACCTGTTATAAAAAAACGGGGTTTGAGAATCAGTTTCTCATAACCCGACGGCAAAACACAGGCAAAAAAAAATCCCCTTTTCGAACCCTACTTTTAAAAGCTCAAATTCATCCTTACAATTCGTTCCCCTTTCAATTTTAACACCTAATCATCACGTTTTTATTTAAATTCTTGTTTTAATTTCGATTTTTATTGTTTTAGTTTCTTAAATATATTTGTTTTTAGATTTCAAATTTCGTACGATTCTTTGTTTGGGACATGTATATTTGTTAGTATTGTTCGTATTAGAGTGGTTATAGATAGATGTTTCAATGATTTGTGATGAATTGGTGGATTTGAGTTTGATTGTCGTTGAAAAACTTGTTAAAAAACTATGAACTTAAGGTGTCCGACGAAATGCCACAACGAAAATCTTTGATGTTTTTGATGGTTTTACTTGATGATTATAGTAGTGTGATTGGAAGCAAATTGTTTTTGTTTAATTTCAGGGATGGCACCGAAGGAATCCGCAACAGGAAAAGAGAAGGTCGGTTCTTCGTCTCAAGAACCAGCACCACCTCAAAGAGTACAAAACCAAGGGTGCATAAAGGAACGGCTTTTCAAACTAGAAGATTTCATTGGGCATCCGGACTGCGACACTATCACAACACCTTTCGTCCAAAAATTCTTAGATAACGGGTGGGAGAAATTCGTATCCGACCTTCCAAATGGTAACCCCACCTTAACCCTCAACTTTTACAGAGTTTTCACCAAATCAATTGGGCAGGTTGGGTCGCCTACATATCATCAGACTACGGTGAATGGAAAAGTTATTAATTTTTCATCGGATGTGATCAACAATTACTTGAGGGTTGATTGTACTAATGTGGTCGATATTTCCAGCTTACTGAATGAGGAGAGCCCGATGATAGGGTGCTACAATGGGAACTAGTAAGCGAGCTTCATGATATTATCGGGATCATCAAACCCTGATACAATCAGTCGGACGTCATTTATGATGCTTGGTTTTTATGGATGTGGGCTGTCGGGAGCATTTACCCGACTTCGACTCTGACTGCTGTTTCCATCGGCCACCTGAGAGGCATATTTGCTATTCTCCGAGGCGTGAAAATGGATTTGGGTACTGACATATATAATACCATTTATCACTATGCCGGCATGGTTCCTACTAGACAAAAGATGTCATACCGCTGCCTTTTTACTGGTATTTGCAGAAGCCAAAGAGTGAAAATTCCGGAGGGGGGCAATATATTGACGCACGGGGACCAACTCAACATCTGAAGTAGTATTTTTCGCAGTAATCAGTTGAGGATCAAGCGGGCAAGTGAGGAACCGGAAGTGAGGGTAGACATGAGGAGGATTTTGAGCCCGAGGATGATGCCAGGAATGACATGACGCCTTTTGAGAGAGATTTGCTTGAAAGGGTTCGGGGATTAGAGACGTCCCAGGCAGAAATAGCGAGAAGCCAGAACGAAATAATCGAGTGACAAATAAGAACGGAGAAGTGCTTCAAAAAGATTTTTTGTTTTCTATACATCCCTGACGACACACCGGGAGGATCACAAAGCTAAAATTTCAAGGGAGTTTTCTACTTTTCTCACTTGCTTTTCATTTCTAAAAACTGAGGATATTTTTATTTTTAAGTTTGGGGGTGTTTTTGAACAGTTGTTTTGAATTGTGTGATTGAATAATTGGTGTGAATTGTGTGGTTTGTTTAAATTCTGTTTAACGTTTTGTTTTGCTTTGGTTTTGGTGTGATTGGTGGAGTTTATTTGTTTAAATTAATTTTTATTTTTTTGTGTGGTGTGTTGTTTTGTTGGTTTGGAGTATATATTTATATATATTTATTTTGTTTTGTGTGATTTCTAGATCTGGCCATAACACCAATAAGTTAGCTATATACAAGTTTCTAAGAATTGTTTTAACCGGTTAAAAAATTGTATATTCCAAAATTTTTGAGCCTTAATCTCTCTTTCCAAGACTTGTAATTATCAGTTAAAATCGAGTCATTCGTTACCTTGAGAAAAGAAGAATCAGCTGGTTGATGAAAAATTGAACTGAAATTTACTTAATTTGAGGAGTTTTTAATTTTTCATGCTTAACTAAAAACAATTTTCTGCAAAAATCATATTCCCTAAAAAATATCAATATTATTCCTGTCACCATTTTCTTGTCTTTTTAGTTCGAGTTATTAAGTCTATAAGGGCTTTAACTTGATGCCTTGAGTGAAGAGCTTGGGAGTCGTCGACTAAACACTCGCTACATGGACTAATTAGAAAGCTTGACTATTTGGGACATTATATTAATTTATATTACATAAATAAAAGGAATGTAGATTATAAGCAGATTTGAATTATTGGTGGCTGAATTTCAATACACTCAATTTCGTGAACAATCACAATATTTGATGACGCTGATAAAATTCTTTTTCATATTGAGTCGAAAAATAAACGAGTGATCGAGAGCAACCATTAAAGGAAGTCGTGTGTGTCACGAATAGGAAAGAAATAATCAATCTTTTTGGGGGGAAACCTTGCATTTTGGAATTACAAAAATAAAACCGTGTTTTAACTTCAAAATCATTAGTAGATTTATTTTGGATCTTGATTCATTTCTATCGACTGTATAAAGCTGGTTGTTGTGTAAATGGCATCTCGATCCCTTTTTCTCTCTATATATATAAGTATTATCTTAATTTGTGTGTGTTTTATTAATTTATGTGCTATTTTTATTTTTACATTGAGTGGGAATAATAAAGAGTCTTGCTCGGGACTAGCAAGAATTCAAATTTAAGGGTGTGATAAGTGTCAGTTTTATACACTTATTCGTGATTGGTATTGATATATTTCACCCATAATTATGAGCTAGTCTACTCGTTTTTGTTTTAGATTAATTAGTTTTATTTTTATAAGATGAAGATGTAAAGTTAGCCTTAATCGGATTGTACTAATTAATTCAAGAAATAACATGTTTGAGAAAATTATCAAATTGGTCCCGTATGTGGGACCAATTGGCCAGAAAGTCGTGTCTCTCTCTGGCGGACCAAAAAACCCCACATCTCCCCTCTGTTTTCGCCAATTTAGTCCTCCGTCGCCGGCCGGAGTATTTTCCAGCCATTGGAGCTGACGTGGACGACACGTGGTTGACAAGTGGCAAAAATAGTGGGTCCGCCTGAGACAGACAGGGCTTTTTGGCCAATTAATCCCACATACGGGACCAATTTGATAATTTTCTCATTATATATATATATATATACATTTATTTTCCAATAAATGTAATAAATATAATAAATATTAATGGCACATGATATAAAGAACTATAATTTAATTGAGTTTAAATTATTTGTGGCAAAAAAATTTTATCAAATGAAAAGTTGATTATAAAATTTTTATTTTGATGGAAAGATATTTTGATTACTACTTTAAGAATCGATTTACTTTATATAATATATCATCCATAATAAAATTATAATACTTTTAGTACTGTTTTAAGAATAGGTTCTCTTTGTATTATCCAACAAAAGAATACATTCTTGCAATAAAAGAAATAATTTTAATACCCAACAATAGATTTCTTTATTTAACATACTTTGCATTTATGCTAAAGAGCTTACTTAGTTGATTTTTTTTCTAAATAATAAAAATAATAGTATTATTCAATCAACTTAGGAGAGAAATTGAATACATTTTAAGTAAGTTTAATTGATTTAGAAAATATATTTATAAATCAATTATAGCAGAAAACTAAAAATCTGACATAAAAATATAAACAAACTATAAATCTTTTTTGCAAGCAATAAAATTTAACCAATCTTTATTTGATAAATAATTCTACCCTCGGAAAATAAAAATTTTATCGCTCATCAACTTTTCATTTGATAGAAGTTTTTTGCCACAAATAATTTAAACTCAATTAAATTATAGTTCTTTATATCATGTTCCATTTATATTTATTATATTTATTACTTTTATTGATATATATATATATATATATAATGAGAAAATGATCAAATTGGTCCCGTAGTGGGATCAATTGGCCAAAAAGTCCTGTCTGTCTCAGGCGGATTCACTATTTTTGCCACTTGTCAGCCACGTGTCGTCCACGTCAGCTCTGATGGCCGGAAAATACTCCGGCCGGCGATGGAGGACTAAATTAGCGAAAACAGGAGGAAGATGTGGGGTTTTTTGGTCCGTCGGAGACAGACAGGGCTTTTTGGCCAATTGGTCCCACATACGGGACCAATTTGATAATTTTCTCTAACATGTTTATAAAATACTCTCTTTATTGAGTTTTTATGTATAAATGTTGTAGAGCTTTACGAGACAAGTTCGACGGTCTTTCCCTATTCAAAATCAGAGTTGCATATCAAAAGTTATCATCCAAAGAAGATTTGGGGCAAAAATGCAAGAGTCTAAGAAATTCTGGGCTGAAAATGAAGTCTGAAACTCCATACGGTCGTACAAATAATGTTACGGTCGTAACACACATAGAGAACTTACGTAAAAAAACGAAGCCATCTTAGGCCGTAACATCCAAAGCTTACGGTCGTAAGTCCTCATAGTTACGGTCATAACTCCTCAATGTTACGGCCGTAACTCTTGACAGATGTATGATCATTTTTAAATCATTTATACTTTTGGTCTATTATTGAGAGGATAGCTGGCCTTGATCCGATCTAATGTAATAATGCTAGAGTTTTGGAGCTATTAGATGACTTTAGATGTATAAGTAGACCCCTTAGATCTATCATTTATCATCCTTCATCTTATTATTTTCTCACTTTGTAATATTTTTTCTTTGTGTGAAGAACACACTTGTTCTTGAGTGATTTATGTGAGAGTGATTTCGTTTATGTTGTTGAGGGAGTTTATTTTTTCTTTCTCCTTTATCTACTAAGAGAGTTAGCAATTCTTTCCCTTTTTCAACTAATCATGATTACTCAAGCTTGTAATATGTTGAATAAAGCCTTCATGGGCTACGTTATCCTTAGTTGGGATTATAAACAAAGTTTGTCATGTTATTTAAGTTTGTATAAAGATCTATTATGGATTACTTATTATTGTGTGTGATTTTCATTGTTTTACCAATCTTTATTTATTTGGCCAGTAAATGATGATATTTTTGGTCTTCATATATTTCGAAATAAAATATGTTGATTAGATCAAATGTTTTTCACTCTAAGTTGTTCTAGAGGATAGAAATATACCTCTAGACCTTAGATGATTCTTTGAGTTATTTTCATAAAACATAATGCTATGTGTTGAAGCCAATCAACATAGAAATATAGTGTATTGATTCAATATATAAGGATTGTTTTGACATTCGAAAGAGGAACCGTCTATTTGAGGAAAATCGAATCTACACAACATAATAAGTAAATACATCTTATGATGTCCTATACATATTCTATAACTAATGATGAACTAAGTTTGTAATTCCAACTATTTCATTTCTCATCTTATAATTCTATTATTAAGTGAACTCTTTTACTTCTTTAATTCCTACTACAGTCAACCCTACCAAATACAGAACACACAAACATATCTTTTTCCTCCCCGCAATCGTCCCTCATCTGATTTCTGCCGATTGTCAACAGCTGACAACCTCCATGCAAATCTCACCTTCAGTACAAAATAGAATATTCACAAATAATTCCAGTTGGTTTTCTCCAGCAGTCAACATCTATCGACAGGCATCTTCTGCAACTTCTTCTCTTGAAGAAAGGTAAACTCCTCAGACCATCATCCTTATTTTTTTTTCTGTACTTATTTTGTTTCACAAATTTAATTTAAAAAAAAAAACAGAAATCAATCCAAACCCCAAATCCAGTCCCGGTTTTCAGGAAACAAAACCCGATCATCTTCAACACAGAGACCATCCTACTCGACTCATCGAGTTCACCTGGTGAGTCATCTCGAAGCCAGAAACCCAAATTCCATAAATGTTTACTCAAGCCATGAAGCTCTGTGCAAATCATAAATCAAATCATGTCAGTATTGAGCAATCGGCCATACGAGTCCTCAACATCAGAATTTAAGCCAATCGAAAACAAAATTTAAATCACCGAGTCCAACCCAAAACCAGAAACATCAAACCCAGATCGAATCTACCCGGTTCAATTCCTACCTGAACCCACGGTCATGAGGAAAAGTGGGGGATTTGTTATTCCGCCCGTTCACCTTCACGGGCCCTAAGAAATCGGACTCGCGGCGGAGCTCCATCAAACCAAAACCAGGCCCGTACGAGCCCAGCCCTACTCCGGCCGCGACCCGCCATTCTCTTTTCCTTTCTTTTGTGTCCGCGGCGGCCTTATTGTATCATGGTGTGAGGTTGCACCGTATGTCTCTTTGATGTGTGTCCGTTCGTGTTTCTTTGTGTGTGTGTGTGTGAGAGAGAGAGAGAGAGAGAGATGAGAGCAGAGAGTGAGAGAGGGAGCGGGCGAGAGACGAGAGGTAGAAGATGTGAGGGTGAGAATGAGGAATAATTCGGCCGACAACTGTGTTAATAGGGTATTTATACCCCCTAATTTCCTAGGGTTATTCAATTGAGTCCCCCTTGTTTCCAGACCTTTCGATTCAACCCCAGATTTTTTTCAGCCTTTTTATTTCAGTCCATTCAGTCTTAATTCCCTCAAATTAACCCCAGCCTATTTATAATTATTCCAATTTCAGTCCTTGCATTTTCTCAATTTTTTTAATTTGATCCCAGCCAATATTTAATATTTAAAATCAGACCCCTTTTTACTCAATTATAAATTCAATAATTTATATTAATTTATTTTGGGCACTATAATGATATTAAAATTTAATTGTTATTTAGGAGACGAGGACTCGGAGCCTAGGATTTGAACTGCATTCGCATCTCAAATTTTCAAGTATCATCATCGTAATTCGAGGTGGGGATTTTACGCTTGTTTTATTTAATGCATGATCTTGTATATATGCTTGTTTCTTGCCAAACATTTATATGCTCAAAGTTTGCATATTTAATTACATTGTAGCCTCCAATGAGTAGTAGGCATAATGTGCTCAAAGTTTGCATATTATTTACATTGTAGCCTCCAATGACTAGTAGGCATAATGTGCTCAAAGTTTGCATATTATTTACGTTGTAGCCTCCAATGAGTAGTAGACATAATGTGCTCAAAGTTTGCATATTATTAACGTTGTAGTCTCTAATGAGCAAGCTTCAGATTTCCTTAACATTCTTCGGAGGTAACCAATCTTGGATAGCCTCCGTCTTTTGAGGATCAACACGCACTCCGTCTGATGAAATTACATGCCCGAGAAACGTCACTTCGGACATCCAGAACTCACATTTGGAAAACATTCCATAAAGTTGCTCTCGTCTCAACACATCGAGAACTTGATGAAGGTGAACCTCGTGGTCCTCTCGGTCACGAGAATAAATCAAAATAAATACCAACTCTGTAACACCCCAAAACTAGGCGGATATTACAGTGCCGTGGACCCCCGATTGGGACCCACCAGGTGAATGAAAACTGATGAATTAAATAATATAATTGTAGTACCGAACCACATTATATTACCAAATACTCCGATGAGGAGCTTAAATACAATACACCAGGACAATACAGAATACTAGTATATTTTATATGAAGATAAAATACACCACCCTGAATAAATAAACATCTCAAACGGAATTTGCAGCGGAAATACATATGAAGAGAAACAAGAATGACTGAAAGGACTGGGGCCCCCTACTAGTATCACTGGGACTCCTTGCCGTCAATGTGCTCTTCCCGTGCTTTTACCTTGCCATGACCTGAAAACAATATCCCCCAACGGGGTCAGTTACACAGAACAACAATCCTCCAGGATTGAATATACACAATCATGATATACATTTAGTTATGAAATATCCTTAGTTATGAATTTAAGCTGAAGATGAGCATCATAGTACGCCCGTAATGTTCTGTGCAAGTGTACAAGACGAATGACCGGACACACCCGTCCTTGTACCTAATTAGTCTCACGGAGGTAAGCGTTACCGTATGCACAGTCCAATGTATCAGTGAACCCAACACATGACTATCGTGTGCTCGACTAAAAATTCCACACATCCACACCCGGCCACACAATATGAACCCAGAAGGTCATATGAACGAGAATGACCAAAATGAATATCAATGAATAATAATCCGACAAAGTCAAGAATGACTCACCGAGATGAAAATAATAGTGAAGTGAATGATAGCTCAATGAAATGATTGGAACCGTTGTTCCTCGTGAATGAAGTGATTATTCGAGAATTACAAGTCTCAATACGGTTAATACATTATGAATGAGTTATGATTATGAATGAATCAACAACAAAAGGAATGAATATCCTTTTAACCGAGTAAGAATTAACTTACACAACACCGGTGAACAATGTCCTTCCACGAACAAACGTCCTAAATGAGATGTCGGTCACTCGAAAAACATTGAATAACACAATTACCAACAATCCGTTCAACATACTAATCAAACACGAACATAACGAACTCAAAACTTCGATACGACTAAACCAAGTTCATTGGGGCATTATATCAAACACGTTGAGACCGATCTCCGATCGTTTACAACCAAACCTTAACTATACCAATATCAAAACCCCAAGAAGTATTCCAAACCAAAAAAAACATCTTCAATACAATCAATAATCCAATATGAATATCCAAATTCGTGATTACAACAATAATTAATCGAAACCCCCAATTTCAACTCAATATTCAAAGTGTTCTTGAATAACCCTTCAATAATCCAATGAATAATCATACACATCCATAATCATGCGTACATCTCTTCATAAAACATGATTATAACGTCCAAAACATCATATCTCAACACAAAATCGAAATCCAAGATGTTTGAAGAAAATTACCTTTGAAGATCCAAGCACTTTGATCCGATGAACACGCGTTAGATCGACTATCCGAGCTTCACAATCGAATGGAGATGAAGAAAACTGAACATCCAAGTGATAGATGATGGAAAAATCTCTCCCTGAAGCTCTCTCTCTCTCGGATATAAGTTAAAGAATGAGAAAATGAGTAAAAAGTCCTGTCCAATCCCTTATAAACTGCCGGAAGTTACGGCCGTAACTCGGCCTACTTACGGCCGTAACATCCCAGGTCAACGGCCTTACGGCCGTAACCAGCCATCTCGTACGCCCGTAACTCGACTTCGTCCAGAAACTGCCGACAGCCATACAGCCGTACTCACACCTGTCTTACGGGCGTAACTCGCCCTCGTCCAAAACACCTGCCGACAGCTATACGGCCGTACCCGCACACCTTACGGGCGTAACTCGACCGATACGGCTGTACCCGGCCAAACTTACGGGTGTACGACCCCTTCGTCGAAACTGACCAGGCACCCTGCCTGCAACGTACGGCCATATCCGGCCAAGCCTTACGGCCGTACCTGCCTCATCTTACGGCCATATGCCGCAACCCTTACGGCCGTAAGTCCTTCTCGTCCGACAAATCCTAAAAATTACGAACACCCCTTACGGCCGTAGCCTGCCCACCTTACGGCCGTATCTCGCCTCATCTTATGGCCGTATGCCGAAACCCTTATGGCCGTAAGTCCCATTCGTCCGAACTGGCCTGAAATCAACGAACGCCTGTTACGGCCGTATCCGAAAATCCTTACGGCCGTAACTCACCTTTGTCCAAAATCACCTTGAACGAACGAATGCATGTTACGGCCATAATGTATGATTAGTTACGTCCGTAACTCGTTGCTGGACAAGATGAAAATCCGACAACTCCGACTTCTCGCTACGATTGATGAATGATCCGACATACCATACGTATGTGAAAGTGAACAAGTCCAACACATGACAAAGATGATACTTCCAGCACAAGACTACCAATCACGATGATAATGATAATACTCCCATCCCGACACTCAAACGGAGATGAAATGACGATCGGTAACTGATACACGGTTACAACATGCCAACAATGAACACAAATGAATGAATCAAGAAGGGTGAGTGATTATTAATGAGTGAAAATTACTGAGTGACAATTACTGATTGATAATTACTGAATGATAATGAATAAATTACAACCAGGTATTACATACTCCCCCTTAAAAGGAGTTTCGTCCCCGAAACTAAGGGTCAAACAACTAGGGATAACCCTCCCGCATACTATCCTCGGTTTCCCAAGTAGCCTCTTCGACTCCATGTCTAGACCACTGAATCTTGACCAAAGGAATCGTCTTGTTCCTCAACTGTTTGATTCGCCACTCTAAAACTCATATAGGACGCTCCCCATACGAATGATCATCCGCGATCTCGATTTCGTCGAACTGAAGTATGTGGCTCGGGTCAGAAACATACTTCCGTAATTGAGAGATGTGAAACACATTATGAATTTGTCTCAACGCCGGAGGTAAAGCCAATCAATAAGCTAACTCGCCTACTCGATCCAAAATCTCAAACGGTCCAATGAATCTCGGACTCAACTTCTCCCGTTTTCCCAAAAGGAAAATACCTCGACTCGGGGATACCTTGACCAACACGTGGTCACCTGTCTCGAACTCTAGTGGTCGACGACGATTATCTGCATATGATTTACGCCGACTGAAATACAACAAACGACTCCTGATTAAAGCTACCTTCTCACGGGCGGCTATAAGCATATCGGGCTCGGTGACGATTGATTCTGATAAGTCATCCCAACACAAAGGAGATCAACAACAACGACCGTACAAGGCCTCGTAAGGTGCCATCTTAATCGAAGCATGCCAACTATTATTGTACGTGAACTCAATCAACGGTAATTGGGCTTCCCAATCATCTTTCCAATCGAGGACGCATGCCCTCAACATGTCCTCCAATGTCTGAATGGTCCTCTCTGATTGTCCGTCGGACTGAGGATGAAAAGCGGTACTGAGATTAAGCTGAGTTCCCATAGCACGATGAACTAATTTCCAAAATGAGACACGAACCGTCCGTCACGATCGGAAATGATACTCTTAGGAGTACCGTGCAGTCTCAGTATCTCTTTGATGAACAACTAGGCAAGTCTCTCGGGACCCCACATATCCTTAATCTCAAGGAAATAAGCCAATTTAGTTAAGCGGTCCACAATCACCCAGATTGTATTGTGGGACTAGGCCGCGGACGAGGCCGCGGTACGGGCCGAAACCCGAGAGCTCATGTGAATACACGTGCGAATGCTAGGAATAATGCTAATTCATCGAGCAGCGACGCTGCCACTCATTCACCTGGACGTAATCATTCACTATCAGGGAGTCGTACCCGGGACACGGCTCAGTCAGAAGGTGTTCAGGTTGATCCACTCGCTTTTATGCAGGGCATGATGGCCCAAATGACTCAGATGACACAACTGATGGAGACGATGCATAACTCAGCTACTCAAAATCAACAGGCTCCTCCGCCGCCACCTCAGATGCAAGAGAGGAGTGTGGGCAGTATCATTGGTGACATCTCTCGCCAAAGGCCACCTACTTTTGAGGGCCCATCCGAGCCGGAGGATATTGTTCATTGGCTCAAGCATTTCGAGAAGTTATTAGCTATGGTAGAGTGTCCCGAAGGACACAAAGTTTCAGTTCCGGCTTACTATCTCGGTAAGAGCGCTCATTCTTGGTGGTTGTCATTGAAGCCCACCGATGGATCATGAAATTGGGATCAATTTAAGACTCTCATGATGGAGAGGTATTATCCGGCCCCACTCAGAGAGGCCAAACTATTAAAATTACTCACTCCCGACCCCTCAGCAGACGAGGATGTTCTCGCCATTGCCGAGAAATTTCAGGAACTTCTTCCGTTCGTCTCATCTATCATTCACTCCGAGGCGGATAAGATTAAGTATTTCAGCAAGAGGCTGAAACCCCGCATGCGGATGCAGTTACTTAATCATAATTACACCACTCTAGCCGAATTCATTGAGAAGGCTCTTACTTATGAGCTTAGTGCTAAGGAGATTGCTAAGCAGCAACCTTCATCTGCTAGCAAGAAGTCAAAGAATCATAATCAGTCTGAAGGCGGTCAGACAACCTTCAAGAAGCCTCGTGCAGGATCTACTTTCTCTGAGCGACCTCCTGTGGTGCCCAGACCGACGAAATCGCAGTCCCGAGCGGCCATTTCGGCCATCACCTGTTTCAACTGTGGGGAACTTGGTCACGTCAGCACCAAGTGCCCGAGGCAAACTATCACATTCCATAACTGTGGGATTGCTGGGCATAAGGCCCGTTTTTGCCGAAGGGACTCCAAACCTACTCCGGCATCATCTCAGTCCCCAAAGCAGTTAGCTGTTCATAATCAGGCCACTCAGTCTGCGTCGTTCAAGACAACAAGAGCGAATAAAGGTGGAGCCTATAGTCATCAGACAGGAGCGTCCGGTGCTAGGACTAGCAAGCCCCGAATTTATGAGATGAAGAAGACCGACGATCCGAAGTCCCGGATGATCTCAGGTACACTCGATATTCTATCTCAACCTATGTGTACCCTTTTTTATACTGGTGCATCACATTCATTCATTTCCGAGTCATGTTTGAGTAGACTACGTCTGGGTAGTGCTACTAGTTGTGAGCCCTATGTCATTGGTCTACCTGACAGTAGAAGAATTATCGAAAATTGTGAGATTTAGAATTGTCCGATTTAGTTTCATGGCCGTGTATGGATATCAGACCTAATCGTGGTGTATTTACCGAGAGACGACGTCATCTTGGGTATTGATTGGATGGATCGTCACGATGCCATCATTAGTGTCCGTAAGCATATGGTCACTATCATTTCTGACGATGGGGTCGAATGTGTTTATCAGGGAGGTAATCCCGGCTGTTCTGGTAAGGTCATTAACTTGATGAAAGCAGTGAAATTACTCAGTCAGGGGTGTGTTGGTTATTGGCGATATATGACCAAAACCGAGAAATCACCAATAATGTTGACGGATATTCCGGTAGTGAGAGAATATACCTATGTGTTTCCAGACGAGTTACCTGGTTTGCCTCCACAGAGAGATGTGGAATTCACGATTGAGTTGGAGCCCGGTATGTCCCCGATATTGAAGGCACCATACTGGATGGCCCCAACCGAAATGCAGGAATTAAAGAATCAACTTGAGGAGTTGTTCGAGAAAGGTTATATCCGACCGAGTGCGTCCCCGTGGGGAGCACCAGTGTTGTTTGTCAAGAAGAAGGATGGTTCATTTCGCTTGTGTATTGATTATCGGGAGTTGAACAGGGTAAAGATCAAGAATAAGTATCCTCTACCCCGTATTGATGATCTCTTAGATCAACTTCAGGGAACTTCAGTATTTTCCAAGATCGACTTGAGATCTGGATATCATCAGTTATGAATTCGAGAGTCGGATATCGCAAGGACAGCATTTCGTACACGTTGTGGGCATTATGAGTTCGTGGTAATGCTATTTGGGTTAACTAATGCACCTGCGGTATTCATGGAGTTAATGAATCGGGTTTTCATCGACTTTTTGGATCAGTTTGTGGTTGTCTTCATTGATGACATTTTGATTTATTCTCATGACCGAGAGGAGCACGAGGTTCACCTTCATCAGGTTCTCGATGTGTTGAGACAATAGCAACTTTATGGAAAGTTTTCCAAATGTGAGTTCTGGATGTCCGAAGTGACGTTTCTCGGGCATGTAATTTCATCAGACGGATTGCGTGTTGATCCTCAAAAGACAGAGGCTATCCAAGATTGGTTACCTCCGAAGAATGTTAAGGAAATCCGAAGCTTTCTCGGATTAGCCGGTTATTATCGGTGGTTTGTGGAAGGATTTTCTAAAATCGCTCTACCAATGACGAACCTTTTGCGAAAGGATAAGAAATACGCGTGGTCCGACGCATGTCAGCGGAGTTTTGAGGAACTCAAGAGCTGGTTAATTTCAGCACCTGTACTTTCCTTGCCACAAGGGACGATAGGATTCGTGGTTTATAGTGATGCGTCCAGACATGGTCTCAGATGTGTATTAATGCAGAATGGGAAGGTTATTGACTATGCTTCACGGCAATTGAGACCTTACGAGGTTAATTATCCGACCCACGACCTGGAGCTAGCAACCGTGGTTTTCGCGTTGAAGATTTGGCGTCATTACCTTTATGGCGTCACCTGTCAGATATTCACCGATCATAAGAGTTTGAAGTATATATTTACTCAGAAGGAGTTAAATATGCAACAGAGGCGGTGGTTGGAACTAATCAACGATTATGATATCGAGATCCTGTACCACCCGGGTAAGGCAAACGTGGTTGCCGATGCCTTGAGTCGTAAGTCCGTTCAGGAGCAAATGCTTGCTCGTTTGACAGTTCAGAAGGAGCTTCAGTAGGAATTTCTTAGGCCCGAGATTGAGTGCAGCCGGCGAGTGCAAGGGCAACTTCGCATGTTAGAGATTTCATCGCCACTTGAGGAGGCAATCAGAGCGAATCAGGGTTCAGACCCATCATTGTTGCGCATCCGTGAGGATGTGGCTTAGGGGAAAGCCCCTGGATTTGTGGTCCACGAGGATGGACTATTGCGATTCAAGAATCGGTTATGCGTACCGGTGAATGACGAGTTGAAAAACTCAATTTTGAGAGAAGTTCATGCTACCCCTTACTCCATTCATCTGGGGTCTAGCAAAATGTACAAAGACTTGAAACAAAATTACTGGTGGAGTAATATGAAGCGAGAAGTCGCGGAATTTGTTGTGAGATGTTTGACCTGTCAGCAAGTCAAGATAGAACATCAGCGACTGGCAGGTATGCTGAAACCGCTCCCTATTCCAGAGTGGAAGTGGGAAGATATTTCCATGGACTTCATCACGAGTTTGCCGACGAGTCGTTGTGGCATGAATACAATCTGGGTGATTGTGGATCGCTTAACTAAATCGGCTCATTTCCTTGAGATTAAGGATATGTGGGGTCCCGAGAGACTTGCCCAGTTGTTCATCAAAGAGATAGTGAGACTGCACGGTACTCCTAAAAGTATCGTTTCCGATCGTGACGGACGGTTCGTGTCTCATTTTTGGAAATCAGTTCATCGTGCTATGGGAACTCAGCTTAATCTCAGTACCACTTTTCATCCTCAGTTCGACGGACAATCAAAGAGGACCATCAGACATTGGAGGACATGTTGAGGGCATGCGTCCTCGATTGGAAAGATGATTGGGAAGCCCAATTACCGTTGATTGAGTTCACGTACAATAATAGTTGGCATGCTTCGATTAATATGTCACTTTACAAGGCCTTGTACGGTCATCGTTGTCGATCTCCTTTGTGTTGGGACGACTTATCAGAATCAATCGGCACCGAGCCCGATATGCTTATAGCCGCCCGTGAGAAGGTAGCTTTAATCAGGAGTCATTTGTTGACAGCTCAGAGTCGATAGAAATCATATGTAGATAATCGTCGTCGACCACTAGAGTTCGAGACAGGTGACCACGTGTTGGTCATGGTATCCCCGAGTCGAGGTATTTTTCGTTTCGAAAAACAGGGGAAGTTGAGTCCGAGATTCATTGGACCGTTTGAGATTTTGGATCGAGTAGGCGAGTTAACTTATCGATTGTCTTTACCTCCGGCGTTGAGCCAAATTCATAATGTGTTTCACGTCTATCAATTGCAGAAGTATGTTTCCGACCCGAGCCACATACTTCAGTTCGACGAAATCGAGGTCGCGAATGATCATTCGTATGAGGAGCGTCCTATACGAGTTTTAGAGCGGCGAATCAAACAGTTGAGGAAAAAGACGATTCCTTTGGTCAAGATTCAGTGGTCTAGACACGGAGTCGAAGAGCTACTTGGGAAACCGAGGATAGTATGCGGGAGGGTTATCCCGAGTTGTCTGACCCTTAGTTTTGGGGACAAAACTCCTTTTAAGGGGGGAGTATGTAATACCCGGTTGTAATTCATTCATTATCATTCAGTAATTATCAATCAGTAATTGTCACTCAATAATTTTCACTCATTAATAATCACTCATCATTCATGATTCATTCATTTGCGTTCATTGTTGGCATGTTGTAACCGTGTATAAGTTATCGATCGTCATTTCATCTCCGTTTGAGTGTCAGGACGGGAGTATTATCATTATCATCGTGATTGGTAGTCTTGTGCTGGAAGTATCATCTTTGGCATGTGTTGGACTTGTTCACTTTCACATACGTATGGTATGTCGGATCATTCATCAATCGTAGCGAGAAATCGGAGTTGTCGGATTTCCATCTTGTCCAGCAACGAGTTACGGCCGTAACTAATCATACATTATGGCTGTAACATACATTCGTTGGTTCAAGGTGATTTTGGACGAAGGTGAGTTACGACCGTAAGGCTTTTCGGATACGGCCGTAACATGCGTTCATTGATTTCGGGCCAGTTCGGACGAATGGGACTTACGGCCGTAAGGGTTTCAGCATACGGCCGTAAGATGAGGCGAGATACGGCCGTAAGGTGGGCAGGTTACGGCCGTAAGAGGTGTTCGTAATTTTCAGGATTTGTCGGACGATAAGGACTTACGGACGTAAGGGTTGCACATACGGCCGTAAGATGAGGCAGGTACGGCCGTAAGGCTTGGCCGGATACGGCCAGACGCTGCGTGCGGTGGTGCCAGTCGGGTTTGATTTAAGGGGTCGTACGCCCGTAAGTTTGGCCGGGTACGGCCGTATCGGTCGAGTTACACCCGTAAGGTGTGCGGGTACGGCCGTATGGATGTCGGCAGGTGTTTTGGACGAGGGCGAGTTACGCCCGTAAGACAGGTGCGGGTACGGCCGTATGGGTGTCGGCAGTTTCTGGACGAACCCGAGTTATGGCCGTACGAGATGGCTGGTTACGGCTGTAAGGCTGTTGACCTGGGATGTTACGGCCGTAAGTAGGCCGAGTTACGGCCGTAACTTCCGGCAGTTTATAAGGGCTTGGACGGGACTTTTTACTCATTTTCTCATTCTTCAACTTATATCCGAGAGAGAGAGCTTGAGGGAGAGATTTTTCCATCATCTATCACTTGAATGTTCATTTTTCTTCATCTCCATTCGATTGTGAAGCTCGGATAGTCGATCTAACGCGTGTTCATCGGATCAAAGTGCTTGGATCTTCAAAGGTAATATTCTTCAAACATCTTGGATTTAGATTTTGTGTTGAGATATGATGTTTTGGACGTTATAATCATGTTGTATGAAGAGATGTACACATGATTATGGATGTGTATGATTATTCATTGGATTATTGAAGGGTTATTCAAGAGCACTTTGAATATTGAGTTGGAATTGGGGGTTTCAATTAATTGTTGTTGTATGGTTTGGAATACTTCTTGGGGTTATGATATTGGTATAGTTAAGGTTTGGTTGTAAACGATTGGATATTGGTATCAACGTGTTTGATATAATGCCCCAATGAACTTGGTTTAGTCGTATCGACGTTTTGAGTTCGTTATGTTCGTGTTTGATTAGTATGTTGAACGGATTGTTGGTAATTGTGTTATTCAAGGTTGTTCGAGCGACCGACATCTCATTTAGGACGTTTGTTTGTGGAAGGACATTGTTCACTGGTGTTGTGTAAGTTAATTCTTACTCGGTTAAAAGGATATTCATTCCTTTCGTTGTTGATTCATTCATAATCATAACTCATTCATAATGTATTAACCGTATTGAGACTTGTAATTATCGAATAATCACTTCATTCACGAGGAACGACGGTTCCAATCATTTCATTGAGCTATCATTCACTTCACTATTATTTTCATCTCGGTGAGTCATTCTTGACTTTGTCGGATTATTATTCATTGATATTCATTTTGGTCATTCTCGTTCATATGACCTTCTGGGTTCATATTGCATGGCCGGGTGTGGATGTGTGGAATTTTTAGTCGAGCACACGATAGTCATGTCTTGGGTTCACCGATACATTGGACTGTGCAAACGGTAATGTTTACCTCCGTGAGACTAATTAGGTACAAGGACGGGTGTGTCCGGTCATTCGTCTTGTACACTTGCACAGAACATTACGGGCGTACTATGATGCTCCTCTTCAGCTTAAATTCATAACTAAGGATATTTCATAACTAAAGATATATCATGATTATGTATATTCAACCCTGGAGCATTGTTGTTCTGTGTAACTGACCCCGTTGGGGGTATTGTTTTCAGGTCATGGCAAGGCAAAAGCACGGGAAGAGCACATTGACGGCGAGGAGTCCCAGTGATACTAGTAGGGGGCCCAGTCCTTTCAGTCATTCTTGTTTCTCTTCATATGTATTTCCGCTGCAAATTCCGTTTGAGATGTTTATTTATTCAGTATCTGTATTTTATCTTCATATAAAATATACTAGTATTCTGTATTGTCCTGGTGTATTGTACTTAAGCTCCTCATCGGAGTATTTGGTAATATAATGTGGTTCAGTACTACAATTATATTATTTAATTCATCAGTTTTCATTCGCCTGGTGGGTCCCAGTCGGGGGTCCACGGCACTGTAATATCCGCCTAGTTTTGGGGTGTTACAAAGTTGGTATTCATTTTGATTTATTCTCGTGACCGAGAGGAGCACGAGGTTCACCTTCATCAAGTTCTCGACGTGTTGAGACAAGAGCAACTTTATGGAATGTTTTCCAAATGTGAGTTCTGGATGTCCGAAGTGACGTTTCTCGGGCATGTAATTTCATCAGACCGAGTGCGTGTTGATCCTCAAAAGACGGAGGCTATCCAAGATTGGTTACCTCCGAAGAATGTTAAGGAAATCTAAAGCTTTCTCGGATTAACCGGTTATTATCGGCGGTTTGTGGAAGGATTTTCTAAAATCGCTCAACCAATGACGAACCTTTTGCGAAAGGATAAGAAATACGCGTGGTCCGAAGCGTGTCAGCGGAGTTTTGAGGAACTCAAGAGCCGGTTAATTTCAGCACCTGTACTTGCCTTGCCACAAGGGACAGAAGGATTCGTGGTTTATAGTGACGCGTCCGGACACGGTCTCGGATGTGTATTAATGCAGAACGGGAAGGTTATTGCCTATGCTTCACGGAAATTGAGACCTTACGAGGTTAATTATCCGACCCACGACCTGGAGAAAGCAGCTGTGGTTTTCGCGTTGAAGATTTGGCGTCATTACCTTTATGGCGTCACCAGTCAGATATTCACCGATCATAAGAGTTTGAAGTATATATTTACTCAGAAGGAGTTAAATATGCGACAGAGGCGGTGGTTGGAACTAATCAAAGATTCTGATATCGAGATCCTGTACCACCCGGGTAAGGCAAACATGGTTGCCGATGCCTTGAGTCGTAAGTCCGTTCAGAAGCAAATGCTTGCTCATTTGACAGTTCAGAAGGAGATTCAGCACTTTTGAATACTACCTTCCGAGTCATGTCTCATTTGAAATTGTCGTCATCGGACTAGTGTCATTGGACTTTTGCGTCACGTGTGACCTGTGCAAATGCCGAGCCCCTCAGACCAAGAACTGTAAGACTTCTAACGCCATGGTATAATTTCTGGCAATAATCATTCATTCATCATTCAACAATCCTTATCATCATTCATTTTGATCGGGATGATTATGTTAACTCATTAATCACTCAGTTCATTTCACAGTTCAATTGTTGATCTTGAGGATCATATCATTAATCTTGTTAACTTGTCCAAGATAATCATTTCAAGAATTTCATCAGATAATCATGTCACCCCAGTTAATCACTCATGTAATCACTATGTTAGAGCGCGTATGCTCATTTTCATCATTTCATGACGTAATCATAACGTGATATTCATGCGAGAGATATAATTATCATGTGACTTTCCTACTTCAGTATGGAGAGAGCAGGCAGAGGACGCGGGGGACGAGGCCGCGGTACGGGACGAAACCCGAGAGCTCGTGTGAATACACGTGCGAATGCTAGGAATAATGTTAATTCATCGAGCAGCGACGCTGCCACTCATTCACCTGGACATAATCATTCACTATCAGGGAGTCGTCCCCGGGACACGGCTCAGTCAGAAGGTGTTCGGGTTGATCCACTCGCTTTTATGCAGGGCATGATGGCTCAAATGACTCAGATGGCACAACTGATGGAGACGATGCATAATTCAGCTACTCAAAATCAACAGGCTCCTCCGCTGTCACCTCAGAGGCAAGAGAGGAGTGTGGGCAGTATCATCGGCGACATCTCTCGCCAAAGGCCACCTACTTTTGAGGGCTCATCCGAGCCGGCGGATATTGTTCATTGGCTCGAGCATTTTGAGAAGTTATTTGCTATGGTAGAGTGTCCCGAAGGACACAAAGTTTCAGTTGCGGCTTACTATCTGGGTAAGAGCGCTCATTCTTGGTGGTTGTCGTTGAAGCCCACCGACGGATCATGTACTTGGGATCAATTCAAGACTCTCATGATGGAGAGGTATTATCCAGCCCCACTCAAAGAGGCCAAACTGTCAGAATTACTCACTCCCGACCCCTCAACAGACGAGGATGTTCTCGCCATTGCCAAGAAATTTCAGGAACTTCTTCCATTCGCTTCATCTATCATTCACTCCGAGGCGGATAAGATTAAGTATTTTAGCAAGAGGCTGAAACCCCGCATGCGGATGCAGTTAATTAATCAAAATTTCACCACTCTAGACGAATTCATTGAGAAGGCTCTTACTTATGAGCTTACTGCTAAGGAGATTGCTAAGCAGCAACCTTCATCTGCTAGCAAGAAGTCAAAGAATCGTAATCAGTCTGAAGGCGGTCAGACAACCTTCAAGAAGCCTCGTGCGGGCTCTACTTTCTCTGAGCGACCTCCTGTGGTGCCCAGACCGACGAAATCGCAGTCCCGAGCGGCCATTTCGGCCATCACCTGTTTCAACTGTGGGGAACTTGGTCATGTCAGCACCAAGTGCCCGAGGCAAACTATCACATTCCATAACTGTGGGATTGCTGGGCATAAGGCCCGTTTTTGCCGAAGGGACTCCAAACCTACTCCGGCATCATCTGAGGCCCCAAAGCAGTCAGCTATTCATAATCAGGCCACTCAGTCTGCGTCGTTCAAGACGACAGGAGCGAATAAAGGTGGAGCCTATAGTCATCAGACGGGAGCGTCCGGTGCTGGGACTAGCAAGCCCCGAATTTATGAGATGAAGAAGACCGACGATCCGGAGGCCCGGATGATCTCAGGTACACTCAATATTCTATATCAACCTGTGTGTACCCTTTTTGATACTGGTGCATCGCATTCATTCATTTCCGAGTCATGTTTGAGTAGACTACGTCTGGGTAGTGCTACTAGTTGTGAGCCATATGTCATTGGTCTACCTAACGGTAGAAGAATTATCGGAAATCGTGAGATTCAGAATTGTCCAATTCAGTTTCATGGCCGTGTATGGCTAGCAGACCTAATCGTGGTGGATTTACCGAGAGACAACGTCATCTTGGGTATTGATTGGATGGATCGTCACGGTGCCATCATTAGTATCTGTAAGCGTATGGCCACTATCATTTCTGACGATGGGGTCGAATGTGTTTTTCAGGGAGGTAAACCCGGATGTTCTGGTAAGGTCATTAACTTGATGAAAGCAGTGAAATTACTCAGTCAGTGGTGTGTTGGTTATTGGTGCTATATGACCAAAACCGAGAAATCACCAATAATGTTGACGGATATTCCGATAGTGAGAGAATATGCCGATGTATTTCCAGACGAGTTACTTGCTTTGCCTCCACAGAGAGATGTGGAATTGACGATTGAGTTGGAGCCCGGTACGTCCCCGATATCGAAGGCACCGTACCGGATGGCCCCGACCGAAATACAATAATTAAAGAATCAACTTGAGGAGTTGTTCGAGAAAGGTTATATCCGACCGAGTGCGTCCCCGTGGGGAGCACCAGTGTTGTTTGTCAAGAAGAAGGATGGTTCATTTCGCTTGTGTATTGATTATCGGGAGTTGAACAGGGTAACGATCAAGAATAAGTATCCTCTACCCCGTATTGATGATCTCTTAGATCAACTTCAGGGAGCTTCAGTATTTTCCATGATCGACTTGAGATCTGGATATCATCAGTTACGAATTCGAGAGTCGGATATCGCAAGGACAGCGTTTCGTACACGCTATGGTCATTATGAATTCGTGGTAATACCGTTTGGGTTAACTAATACACCTGCGGTATTCATGGAGTTAATGAATCGGGTTTTCATCGACTTTTTGGATCAATTTGTGGTTGTCTTCATTGATGACATTTTGATTTATTCTAGTGACCGAGAGGAGCATGAGGTTCACCTTCATCAGGTTCTCGACGTGTTGAGATGAGAGCAGCTTTATGGAAAGTTTTTCAAATGTGAGTTCTGGATGTCCGAAGTGACGTTTCTTGGGCATGTAATTTCATCAGACGGAGTGCGTGTTGATCCTCAGAAGATGGAGGCTATCCAAGATTGGTTACCTCCGAAGAATGTTAAGAAAATCCGAAGCTTTCTCGAATTAGTCGGTTATTATCGGTAGTTTGTGGAAGGATTTTCTAAAATCGCTCAACCAATGATGAACCTTTTGCGAAAGGATAAGAAATACGCGTGGTCCGACGCATGTCAGCGGAGTTTTGAGGAACTCAAGAGCCGGTTAATTTCAGCACCTGTACTTTCCTTACCACAAGGTACGGAAGGGTTCGTGGTTTATAGTGACGCATCTGGACACGGTCTCGGATGTGTATTAATGCAGAATGGGAAGGTTATTGCCTATGCTCCACGGCAATTGAGACCTTACGAGGTTAATTATCTGACCCATGACCTGGAGCTAGTAGCCGTGGTTTTCGCATTGAAGATTTGGCGTCATTACCTTTATGGCGTCACCTGTCAGATATTCACCGATCATAAGAGTTTGAAGTATATATTTACTCAGAAGGAGTTAAATATGCGACAGGGGCGGTGGTTGGAACTAATCAAAGATTATGATATCGAGATCCTGTACCACCCAGGTAAGGCAAACGTGGTTGCCGATGCCTTGAGTCGTAAGTCCGTTCAGGAGCAAATGCTTGCTCGTTTGACAGTTCAGAATGAGCTTCAGCAGGAATTTCTTAGGCCCGAGATTGAGGTCTAGCTTCAGCGAGTGCAAGGGCAACTTCGCATGTTAGAGATTTCATCGCCACTTGAGGAGGCAATCAGAGCGAATCAGGGTTCAGACCCATCATTGTTGCGCATCCGTGAGGAATTGGCTTAGGGGAAGCCCCTAGATTTGTGGTCCACGAGGATGGACTATTGCGATTCAATAATCAGTTATGCGTACCGGCGAATGATGAGTTGAAAGACTCGATTTTGAGAGAAGCTCATGCTACCCCTTACTCCATTCATCCGGGGTCTAGAAAAATGTACAAAGACTTGAAACAAAATTACTGGTGGAGTAATATGAAGCGAGAAGTCGCGTAATTTGTTTCGAGATGTTTGACCTGTCAGCAAGTCAAGATAGAACATCAGCGACCGGCAGGTATGCTGAAGCCGCTCCCTATTCCAGAGTGGAAGTGGGAAGATATTTCCATGGACTTCATCACGAGTTTGCCGGTGAGTCGTCGTGGCATGAATACAATCTGGGTGATTGTGGACCGCTTAACTAAATCGTCTCATTTCCTTGAGATTAAGGATACGTGGGGTCCCGAGAGACTTGCCCAGTTGTTCATCAAAGAGATAGTGAGACTGCACGGTACTCCTAAAAGTATTGTTTCCGATCGTGACGGACAGTTCGTGTCTTATTTTTGGAAATCAGTTCATCGTGCTATGGGAACTCAGCTTAATCTCAGTACCACTTTTCATCCTCAGTCCGACGGACAATCAAAGAGGACCATTCAGACATTGGAGGACATGTTGAGGGCATGCGTCCTCGATTGGAAAGATGATTGAGAAGCCCAATTACCGTTGATTGAGTTCACGTACAATAATAGTTGGCATGCTTCGATTAAGATGGCACCTTACGAGGCCTTGTATGGTCGTCGTTGTCGATCTCCTTTGTGTTGGGATTGTAATATCCGCATTTTCCCTTCCCTTGTATTTTTATTTTTTATGTATTTCTCGGTCGTAGTGACCCTCGTGTATCTTACAGTGTATCTTTTCCGTTATCTATTGATTTGATTCCCGTTATCGTTGTGCGGAACCGCCGTTTCGGGGTTGCCGTGGATCCATTCTATGTTATGATACCCGTTGAGATGTTCCGTTAGATGTTTCGTTCACATTTCGGTGTCTTTGGACCGTTCATATTTCGTACCTAGCGCACGCTACTTCTTCTGCATAGCGCACGCTGAGATCTTAGTAGCGCACGCTACGTTTGTTTCAGAGCGCGCAGCGAGTAGCCCCGGGAGTGGCGATCTTGTTTTCCGATCTTCGGACTAGCGTATTAGCGTCGCTACATATGCTAGCGCACGCTAATGTCGAGGGCTAGCGCACGGTGATGATGCCCGTGCGTGCGCTAGCGTGAGTGTCCAAGATCTTTGACGATTTACTCACGAACGGTCAGTGCGATTAGCGCCGCGCTACGCTCGTATGGTAGCGCACGCTAACGTATCGATTAAGCGCACGCTACGCTTGTATAGTAGCGCACGCTAACGTATCGTGGGTTACGGCGGTGCCACTGGACTCGATCGATGTCCGGTAGCGCACGCTATTGGTCGGTAGCGCGCTCCCGAGAGGTTATTAGCGCACGCCACGCTTTGAGTAGCGCACGCTAACGCCAAAAGTCGCTCTTTGGATCGACGCTAACTATTTTGGCTCGTAATTTTTCCCCCTTCGCGCACGCTAACCTTGAGGATTAGCGCACGCTAACACTCCTGGTTATATAAACCAGGAGTTGACCGAGATAATCACAATTTCTCATTTCTCTCCTTCTTCGCGGCGAGCGACTCCAGAGGCGATTTGAGGCGATTTTGTTCTTCCAATCACTTCGGAGATTCTTCGCTTGAATTCTTGGTGTAGAATAACATCATCCACTTGTGTTTCTCATCCTAAATCCAAGGTAAATCTCTTAGAACCCTACTTTTCGATAAATTGGGGGTTTTGGGATTTTCTTCCGATCCGTTCCGTTTTGTTGATGGATTCATGCGGAATATGATTAATCTTGTTGGTATTCTTAGTTTCCCTACGGATTCATGGTATATTTCGTAATTTTTACGGAATCGAGAGGGTTTGGTTGTGGTCCGCCCTCGTTGTTGTTTATGTACGAATATACATGAATCGTAGGCGGGTTTTCGGGTGTATTCCAATTCCGTATTCGTTTAGAAATGGTTGTGATTGTATTCTTCGAATCGTTAGGTTCGGTTTCATTGGTTCCTAGCGTTCGTCGGTGACTTTCCTTTCGTTCTTCGCGTCGTCATTAATTCAAGGCAAGTATTTTTGGAAACCTTTAAGCTTAACATGAAATGGTGATGTATATTACTTGTGTGTAACTCACCTTGTGTTGGCCCGACGGGGTCAAGAAGGGAAATCTATGCTGCCGCCCTGGATTTCACGAGTTTCGTACCGCTAGCCAACTCGGGAGGGTCCCTGCGAGGCCTCGAGTGAGAATGTATGCTGCCGCCCTGTTCTCACGGCATAGCGTGTGCGTGGTTTTGTTTTTCTGAAATTGTAGCCAACTCGGGAGGGTCCCTGCGAGGCCTCGAGTGAGAATGTATGCTGCCGCCCTGTTCTCAAGGCTAATTGTGGACTGTATATTTTCCGGAAAAGACATGTCTAGTTTTGGTTTTTGAAATGATATTGGTGCATGTACTATGAAATGTGTAAGCGATTGGTTTGCCTTGATTACTTGTACTAGCGTAATTGCTAACCCATTTGGGGACCCGTTTTGGGGAAATTCTTGTTATGGATTTCAGGTTACGATTATCCAGACGAGCGGGCACCAGGACGACGAGGATGTTGGCTGTGGTCGTTGACATGTGCATTTGGGTCTACTTATTTCCTTTGTCCATTTCGATATGGTTGTTCCCACAGTTTTAAACTTATAGATTATACTCGCGAGTACTTAGGCTTATCGTTTCAAACTCCGTATTGTATTGCCTTAAAATTGTCACGTTGTTAGTTGATGCTTATTTTGCCGGTTGCTCCGGGTGTATCTTTATATGTCATATTATTTAATTGTGTATCCTCGCTAACCAAGATGGTTAGTCGAGTGGAGTTTTCTTATCGTAGCCTGGTGGGTCCCATGTAGGGGTCTACGGCGCTGTAACATATTCCGAATATCTCGGGTGTTACGAAAATGGTATCGAGCTCTAGGTTTATGGATACCTAGGCTTGTTGGTTAATTGGGTCTAGTCGTGTTTGTTTTGCACATTGTCACACCGCCGCCAGATCCCAGTACTTCCAGTGCTCGTAAGTTTTCTTATTCGGCTCTTTTGTTTCTGCATTGTATTTCCACTTTTGAATCGTAGTTGTTTTTCCTCCCTTACTCATCATCGATATACTTCGTTATCTCTCAACATCGGTATGGATGCCGGAGAAACCGTGGTTGTGGTCGTGGTCGTGGGACGCGGCCGAGGACGTGGGCGGCCGGTGGGGCGGCCACGCCGCATTCTTCGAGCCGCAGCGTCACGGTGACCGTCACGATCATGCTTCTTCTCGAGCGCGCCGATCTTGGTATTGCGGGCATTATGCAGGCAAATGGTTAACAGATGGCGGCTATAGCTCAGTGGTCAGAACCCGATCGTGCCCATGCTAATCGGGCGGAGCGGATCGCCGGCTTCAGGATGTCATCAAGATGCATCCTCCTCGGTTCGGGAGCTTCGGACCCGATCGGCTGGGAAGGGTGGATCAAGGAGATATCCAAAGTATTCACTGCTACCAACTGCCCCGAGGACCGCAAGGTCCCTATTGCTCAATATTTTCTCACGGGAGATGCTACAGATTGGTGGGAGGCCGTTGGTCCCAAAGATCATGTTGCTTCATGGGCCGAATTTCAAGAATTGATGGAGACCGAATATTGTCCGTGGCCGGTCGGGTGAGCCCGAGTGCATGCTTTCTATGACGCCCAACCACGGGATATTCCCGTATCTCAGGCCATTGCCGACTTTAACAAGGAGTTGGGTTATGTGAAGACCCAAGTTGTCGCTGAGAGCGACAAAATTTTCCATTTTTCCAGGAGGATGAAGCTGCCTATTCGGGACTATATGTCTGGGCTCGTCTGTACTACCTTGAAGGATTATCAGAGTCGAGCTCTTGCTTATGATATTTCAGTGACGGCTAGCGATTTGGCTCGTGAGAGCAAGAAGCAGAAGTCGGTCGGAAATTTTTCTGGTCCCAAGAGTGGAGGCGGCCAAAATCTCAAGCTGCAAATATTTCAACGGCGGTTCGGCTCGTTTCTGCAGGAGCTTTCGGTGCCTCCGAACCTCCGCTCGTGAACCTACATGTTTTAAGCGTGGTGTGCGGGGCCATAGGAGCCGCGGTGTTCTCGTCCAAGCTTACTTGTCACACTTGTGGACACAGGCCACAGGGCCCCTTTTTGTGAGCGAGTCAAACGGCTTCGTGGCGCCGTTCTTCCCAACCGATGCCGTTGGAGCCGAGTGTGAACCGTGGCTCATTTGCTCCGCCGCCTCCACCGAGTGCCGGCCGAGGTAGGGGTCGGGGTCACCGCTAGGGTGGAGCTTCAGTGTCGGCTCTGCTCGGCGCGTATCTATGAGATGAGGAGAGCCGATGATCCAAGGCATCTTGTAGCGGCAGTACCGTTCATATTCATTTCCATCCTGTCGGTGTGCTTTTCGATTCGGGTGCTACGCATTCATTCATTTCTCTAGAGTGTGTACGCCGTTTGAGTCTCACTGTTTGTCACCTTGCGAGCCTTTCATCGTTAAACTTCCTAGCGGTGATAGAATTGTCGGTGATCGAGAGGTCCGAGACCCTTTCTGTGATTATTTGTGAGAGCTTGGCTCTCTAATCTTATTGTCGTTAATATTGAGGGTGAGGATTTGATTCTAGGGATGATTGGCTCGAGCGGCATGGTGCAATCATGAACTACCGCACGAGGATCATCACCATGTTAGCCGAGGATGGCAGAGCACTCCTTCGCGGGGACGAAGGAGGGGAAATCGAAATTCGTCATTAATGCCTTGAAGGCGATGAGTCTCTGCGAAAGGGGTGTACGGTTATTGGTGCTATGCCTTGAAGGCGGAGGATGGTGGAGTCGAGCTTTCGTCGATTCCGGTCGTTAATGAGTTTCTGATGTATTTCTGACGAGTTACCGGGTTGCCACCGGATCGTGAGGTTGAGTTTGCTATAGAGTTAGAGCCGGGTGCGGCTCCGATTTCAAGGCGCCGTATCGCATGGCACCTTGAGAGATGGCAGAGTTGAAGAAGCGATTGAGTGAGCTTCTTGAGTCGGGGTATGTTCGACCGAGTGCCTCGCCTTGGGCGCACCGATCTGTTTGTGCGGAAGAAGGATGGTTCACTACGTTTGTGTATCGACTACCGCGAACTAAACAAGGTGACCATCAAGAACAAGTATCCCTTGCCGAGAATTGATGACTTGTTCGATCAATTGCGAGAGCGCGGTGTTCTCAAAGATTGATTTGAGATCGGGGTACTATCAGCTCCGAGTGAGGGAGTCCGATGTGCCGAAAACAGCTTTTCGGACGAGATACGGACATTATGAATTCGTAGTTATGCCTTTCGGGTTAACTAATGCGCCGGCGGTATTCATGCAATTGATGAACAAAGTCTTTATCGAGTATTTGGATAAGTGTGTTGTCGTCTTCATTGACGATATTCTTATCTATTCGAGGAATGAGGAAGAGCATGCCCATCATCTGCGGATAGTGTTAGACGTTTTGAGGACCGAGCAACTCTATGCGAAGTTCTCGAAATGTGAGTTCTGGCTAAAGGAAGTGATGTTTTTGGGTCACGTGATTTCAGCCGAAGGAGTCCGTGTGGATCCGCAGAAAATTGAGGCAGTGTTGGATTGGGCATCGCCCGCAAATGTGAAGGAAGTCCGTAGTTTCTTGGGTTTGGCTGGCTACTACCGTAGGTTCGTCGAGGGTTTCTCAAAACTAGCTCGGCCACTTACTCAGTTGCTCCATAAATCCGAGAAGTTAAATGCGGAACGACGAGAGGCAATCGAGTTTTGAGGAATTGAAGAAGCGTTTGACTTCACTCCGGTTTTGGTGTTGCCATGTGGCAACGAGGGATTCGCCGTGTATAGCGATGCTTCGGTCGTGGTCTTGGATGCGTATTGATGCGGCACGGCAAGACCATTGCCTATGCGTCGAGACAGTTGAGGCCGTATGAGCTTAACTACCCTACTCACGATTTAGAGTTAGCGGCGGTTGTCTTTGCACTCAAGATTTGGCGTCACTATCTTTTCGGCTCGCATGTCGATTTTCACCGATCATAAAAGTCCAAATACATATTTACTCAATGGGAGTTGAATATGAGGCAGAGGAGGTGGTTAGAGCCGATTAAGGATTATGACCTTGAAATCCTTTATCATCCGGCAAGGCAAACGTCGTGGCCGACGCCTTGAGTCGGAAACCGATTGCGTTGCGAACGCCTGAGGTCCTTACGCCTCAGTCTGAGCTTCGGCGGGCTTTGATCGGGTTAGATGTTGAGGTTTTGTTGCCTGGAGCTGTCGGGCAACTTTGTGCTTTAGAGATTTCGTCGTCTTTGATCGATGAAATTAAGCTGAAACAATCATAGGATCCGATGATTACTCAAATCCGAGAGAACGTTCTTAAGGGAAAGTCTCCTGGATTTGTGATTCACGAGGATGGTGTTTTGAGATTCCAGAGTCGGCTTTGTGTGCCGAACGATCCAGAGCTGCGACAGAGCATTTTGCATGAGGCCCATTCCACACCCTATTCCGTTCATCCTGGTTCGAGTAAGATGTACAAGGACCTGAGGAGGAACTTCCGTGGAATGATATGAAGGAGGAGGTCGCACAGCTTGTAGCGAGATGTTTGACTTGCCAGCAGTCAAAATAGAGCATCGGCGACCGGTCAAGTTATTGCAGTCACTTCCCGTTCCGGAATGGAAATGGGAAGACTTATCGATGGATTTCGTTACGAGTTTGCCGAGATCGAGGTCGGGCATGAACATGGTATGGGTGATTGTTGATCGTCTGACCAAGTCGGCACATTTTCTGGGCATCAAGGACACTTGGGGCCCGGAGAAGTTAGCTCGTGTGTTTATCGCGCAGATTGTGAGACTTCACGGTACTCCGAAGTCTATTGTTTCGGATCGTGATGGCCGTTTCGTATCGCATTTTTGGCAGGCGGTGCATAAGGCGTTAGGTACCCGTTTACATTTGAGTACCTCTTTTCATCCCCAGTCAGATGGACAGTCGGAACGCACCATCCAGACATTCGAGGACATGTTGCGTGCTTGTGCTCTCGATTGGAGCAACGACTGGGAGGAGCATTTGCCATTGATCGAATTCACGTACAACAATAGTTGGCATGCGTCGATTCGGATGGCACCATACGAGGCACTTTATGGGCGGCGATGTCGGTCACCGATTTGTTGGAATGAGGCGTCCGATTTGGTCGGGACCGAGCCGGATGTCGTTTTAGAGACGAGGCGGAAGATAGAATTAATTCGAGAACGGATGTTGACTGCCCAGAGTCGACAGAAGTCATATGCCGATGTCCGTCGTCGACCTTTAGAATTCGAGGTGGGAGACCACGTTTTGCTGAAGGTGTCGTCGACGAGAGGAGTTTTCCGTTTCGGGAAGAAGGGGAAGTTGAGTCCGAGATTTATTGGACCCTTCGAGATTCTCGAGCGAGTCGGTGGGTTAGCATAACTTTTGGCGTTACCCCCGGCCCTGAGTCATGTTCATAACATTTTTCATGTTTCCCAGCTGAGGAAATATGTCCCGGATCCTAGTCACATCATCGACTATGGGGAGATTGACGTTGCCGAGGATATTACTTTTGAGGAGCGTCCTTTGAAGATTTTGGAACATCGGGAGAAACGACTGAGGCATAAGACCATCCCTTTGGTCAAGGTGCAGTGGTCGAGACACGGTATCGAGGAGGCAACTTGGGAAACCAAGGATAGCATGCGTGCTAAGTACCCTGAGTTGTTTGTTTCTTAAGTTTCGGGACGAAACTTGTTTTTAGAGGGGTAGAATGTAATATCCGCATTTTCCCTTCCCTTGTATTTTTATTTTTTATGTATTTCTCGGTCGTAGTGACCCTCGTGTATCTTACAGTGTATCTTTTCCGTTATCTATTGATTTGATTCCGTTATCGTTATGCGGAACCGCCGTTTGGGTTGCCGTGGATCCATTCTATGTTATGATACCCGTTGAGATGTTCCGTTAGATGTTTCGTTCACATTTCGGTGTCTTTGGACCGTTCATATTTCGTACCTAGCGCACGCTACTTCTTACGCATAGCGCACGCTGAGATCCCTTAGTAGCGCACGCTACGTTTGTTTAAATAGCGCGCGCTAGCGAGTAGCCCCCGGGAGTGGCGATCTTGTTTTCGATCTTACGGACTAGCGTATTAGCGTCGCTACATATGCTAGCGCACGCTAATGTCGAGGGCTAGCGCCGCCGATGATGCCGTGCGTGCGCTGGCGTGAGTGTCGATCTTGGGCGATTTACTCCGAACCGGTCAGTGCGGTTAAGCGCACGCTACGCCGTATGGTAGCGCACGCTAACGTATCGATTAGCGCACGCTACGCTTGTATAGTAGCGCACGCTAACGTATCGTGGGTTACGGCGGTGCCACCGACTCGGCCCGATGTCCGGTAGCGCACGCTATTGGTCGGTAGCGCGCTCGAGAGGTTATTAGCGCACGCTACGTTTCGAGTAGCGCACGCTAACGGCCAAAAGTCTGGCTACTGGACTGGACGCTAACTATTTTGGCCTGTAATTTTTCCCCCTTCGCGCACGCTAACCTTGAGGATTAGCGCACGCTAACACTCCCTGGTTATATAAACCAGGGAGTTGACCGAGATAATCACAATTTCTCATTTCTCTCCTTCTTCCGCGGCCGAGCGACTCCAGAGGCGATTTGAGGCGATTTTGTTCTTCCAATCACTTCAGAGATTCTTCTGCTTGAATTCTTGGTGTAGAATAACATCATCCACTTGTGTTTCTCATCCTAAATCCAAGGTAAATCTCTTAGAACCCTACTTTTCGATAAATTGGGGGTTTTGGGATTTTCTTCCGATCCGTTCCGTTTTGTTGATGGATTCATGTGGAATATGATTAATCTTGTTGGTATTCTTAGTTTCCCTACGGATTCATGGTATATTTCGTGATTTTTACGGAATCGAGAGGGTTTGGTTGTGGTCCGCCCTCGTTGTTGTTTATGTACGAATATACATGAATCGTAGGCGGGTTTTCGGTGTATTCCAATTCCGTATTCGTTTAGAAATGGTTGTGATTGTATTCTTCGAATCGTTAGGTTCGGTTTCATTGGTTCCTAGCGTTCGTCGGTGACTTTCCTTTCGTTCTTCGCGTCGTCATTAATTCAAGGCAAGTATTTTTGGAAACCTTTAAGCTTAACATGAAATGGTGATGTATATTACTTGTGTGTAACTCACCTTGTGTTGGCCCGACGGGGTCAAGAAGGGAAATCTATCTTTGCCGCCTGGATTTCACGAGTTTGCACGCTAGCCAACTCGGGAGGGTCCCTGCGAGGCCTCGAGTGAGAATGTATGCCGCCGCCCTGTTCTCACGGCATAGCGTGTGCGTGGTTTTGTTTTTCGAAATTGTAGCCAACTCGGGAGGGTCCCTGCGAGGCCTCGAGTGAGAATGTATCTTTGCCGCCTGTTCTCAAGGCTAATTGTGGACTGTATATTTTAGGAAAAGACATGTCTAGTTTTGGTTTTGAAATGATATTGGTGCATGTACTATGAAATGTGTGGCGATTGGTTTGCCTTGATTACTTGTACTAGCCTAATTGCTAACCCATTTGGGGACCCGTTTTGGGGAAATTCTTGTTATGGATTTGAGTTACGATTATCCAGACGGCGGGCACCGGGACGATGCGAGGATGTTGGCCAGGGTCGTTGACATGTGCATTTGGGTCTACTTATTTCCTTTGTCCATTTCGATATGGTTGTTCCCACAGTTTTAAACTTATAGATTATACTCGCGAGTACTTAGGCTTATCGTTTCAAACTCCGTATTGTATTGCCTTAAAATTGTCACGTTGTTGGTTGATGCTTATTTTGACGGTTGCTCCGGGTGTATCTTTATATGTCATATTATTTAATTGTGTATCCTCGCTAACCAAGATGGTTAGTCGAGTGGAGTTTTCTTATCGTAGCCTGGTGGGTCCCATGTAGGGGTCTACGGCGCTGTAACATATTCCGAATATCTCGGGGTGTTACAGAAAATGGTATCAGAGCTCTAGGTTTATGGATACCTAGGCTTGTTGGTTAATTGGGTCTAGTCGTGTTTGTTTTGCACATTGTCACACCGCTGCCAGCATCCCAGTACTTCCAGTGCTCGTAAGTTTTCTTATTCGGCTCTTTTGTTTCCTGCATTGTATTTCCACTTTTGAATCGTAGTTGTTTTTCCTCCCTTACTCATCATCGATATACTTCTATTATCTCTCAACATCAGTATGGATGCCGGAGGAAACCGTGGTTGTGGTCGTGGTCGTGGACGCGGCCGAGGACGTGGGGCAGCCGGTGGGGCGGCCACGTCGCATTCTTCGGGAGCCGCGTGCGGTGACCGTCACGATCATGCTTCTTCTCAGAGCGCGCCGATCTTGGTATTGCGGGCATTATGCGGCAAATGGTTAACCAGATGGCGGCTATAGCTCAGTGGTCAGAACCCGATCGTGCCCATGCTAATCGGGGCGGAGCGGATCGCCGGCTTCAGGATGTCATCAAGATGCATCCTCCTCGTTCGGGAGCTTCGGACCCGATCGGCCGGGAAGGGTGGATCAAGGAGATATCCAAAGTATTCACTGCTACCAATCGCCCGAGGACCGCAAGGTCCCTATTGCTCAATATTTTCTCACGGAGATGCTACAGATTGGTGGGAGGCCGTTGGTCCCAAAGATCATGTTGCTTCATGGGCCGAATTTCAAGAATTGATGGAGACCGAATATTGTCCGTGGCCGGTCGGGCGAGCCCAGTGCATGCTTTCTATGACGCCCAACCACGGGATATTCCGTATCTCGTGCCATTGCCGACTTTAACAAGGAGTTGGGTTATGTGAAGACCCAAGTTGTCGCCGAGAGCGACAAAATTTTCCATTTTTCCAGGAGGATGAAGGCCTATTCGGGACTATATGTCCAGGCTCGTCTGTACTACCTTGAAGGATTATGAGTCGAGCTCTTGCTTATGATATTTCGGTGGCTAGCGATTTGGCTCGTGAGAGCAAGAAGCGAGTCGGTCGGAAATTTTTTCGTCCCAAGAGTGGAGGCGCAGAAATCTCAAGCCGCAAATATTTCAACGGCGGTTCGGCTCGTTTCTCAGGAGCTTTCGGTGCCTCGGAACCTCCGCTCGTGAACCTACATGTTTTAAGCGTGGTGTGCGGGGCCATAGGAGCCGCGGTGTTCTCGTCGAAGCTTACTTGTCACACTTGTGGACACAGGCCCACAGGGCCCCTTTTGTGAGCAGGTCAAACGGCCGTGGCGCCGTTCTTCCCAACCAAGACTGCGTTGGAGCCGAGTGTGAACCGTGGCTCATTTGCTCGCCGCCTCCACCGAGTGCCGGCCGAGGTAGGGTCGGGGTCACTGCTAGGGTGGAGCTTCCAGTGTCGGCTCTGCTCGGCCGCGTATCTATGAGATGAGGAGAGCCGATGATCCAAGCGACTCTTGTAGCGGCACAGTACCGTTCATATTCATTTCCATCCTGTCGTGTGCTTTTCGATTCGGTGCTACGCATTCATTCATTTCTCTAGAGTGTGTACGCCGTTTGAGTCTCACTGTTTGTCACCTTGCGAGCCTTTCATCGTTAAACTTCCTAGCGGTGATAGAATTGTCGGTGATCGAGAGGTCCGAGGCGCTCTGTGATTATTTGTGAGAGAGCTTGGCTCTCTAATCTTATTGTCGTTAATATTGAGGGTGAGGATTTGATTCTAGGGATGATTGGCTCGGCGGCATGGTGCAATCATGAACTACCGCACGAGGATCATCACCATGTTAGCCGAGGATGGCACCGAGCACTCCTTCGCGGGACGAAGGAGGAAATCGAAATTCGTCATTAATGCCTTGAAGGCGATGAGTCTCTGCGAAAGGGGTGTACCGGTTATTGGTGCTATGCCTTGAAGGCGGAGGATGGTGGAGTCGAGCTTTCGTCGATTCCGGTCGTTAATGAGTTTCTGATGTATTTCTGACGACGAGTTACCGGGTTGCCACCGGATCGTGAGGTTGAGTTTGCTATAGAGTTAGAGCCGGGTGCGGCTCCGATTTCAAGGCGCCGTATCGCATGGCACCTTGAGAGATGGCGAGTTGAAGAAGCGGATTGAGTGAGCTTCTTGAGTCGGGGTATGTTCGACCGAGTGCCTCGCCTTGGGCGCACCGGTCTGTTTGTGCGGAAGAAGGATGGTTCACTACGTTTGTGTATCGACTACGCGAACTAAACAAGGTGACCATCAAGAACAAGTATCCCTTGCCGAGAATTGATGACTTGTTCGATCAATTGCGAGGAGGCGGTGTTCTCAAAGATTGATTTGAGATCGGGGTACTATCGGCTCAGTGAGGGAGTCCGATGTGCGAAATGACTTTTCGGACGAGATACGGACATTATGAATTCGTAGTTATGCCTTTCGGGTTAACTAATGCGCGGTATTCATGCAATTGATGAACAAAGTCTTTATCGAGTATTTGGATAAGTGTGTTGTCGTCTTCATTGACGATATTCTTATCTATTCGAGGAATGAGGAAGAGCATGCCCATCATCTGCGGATAGTGTTAGACGTTTTGAGGACCGAGCAACTCTATGCGAAGTTCTCGAAATGTGAGTTCAAGCTAAAGGAAGTGATGTTTTGGGTCACGTGATTTCAGTAGAAGGAGTCCGTGTGGATCCGAGAAAATTGAGGCGGTGTTGGATTGGGCATCGCGCAAATGTGAAGGAAGTCGTAGTTTCTTGGGTTTGGTGGCTACTACCGTAGGTTCGTGAGGTTTCTCAAAACTAGCTCGGCCACTTACTCGATTGCTCCATAAATCCGAGAAGTTAAATGCAGGAACGACGAGAGGCAATCGAGTTTTGAGGAATTGAAGAAGCGTTTGACTTCAGCTCGGTTTGGTGTTGCCATGTGGCAACGAGGGATTCGCCGTGTATAGCGATGCTTGGTCGTGGTCTTGGATGCGTATTGATGCGGACGGCAAGACCATTGCCTATGCGTCGAGACAGTTGAGGCCGTATGAGCTTAACTACCCTACTCACGATTTAGAGTTAGCGGCGGTTGTCTTTGCACTCAAGATTTGGCGTCACTATCTTTTCGGCTCTGCATGTCGATTTTCACCGATCATAAAAGTCGAAATACATATTTACTCGGAGAGTTGAATATGAGGCGAGAGGAGGTGGTTAGAGCCGATTAAGGATTATGACCTTGAAATCCTTTATCATCCGGCAAGGCAAACGTCGTGGCCGACGCCTTGAGTCGGAAACCGATTGCGTTGCGGCAGCAGAGTCCTTACGCCTCGATCCGAGCTTCGGCGGGCTTTGATCGGGTTAGATGTTGAGGTTTTGTTCTTTGGAGTGTCGGGCAACTTTGTGCTTTAGAGATTTCGTCGTCTTTGATCGATGAAATTAAGCTGAAACAATCAGAGGATCCGATGATTACTCAAATCCGAGAGAACGTTCTTAAGGGAAAGTCTCCTGGATTTGTGATTCACGAGGATGGTGTTTTGAGATTCAGTCGGCTTTGTGTGCCGAGCGATCCAGAGGCTGCGACAGAGCATTTTGCATGAGGCCCATTCCACACCTATTCCGTTCATCTGGTTCGAGTAAGATGTACAAGGACACGAGGAGGAACTCAGTGGAATGATATGAAGGAGGAGGTCGCACGATTTGTAGCGAGATGTTTGACTTGCCAGTGAGTCAAAATAGAGCATCGGCCGGCCATTTATTATTGCGATCACTTCCGTTCGGAATGGAAATGGGAAGACTTATCGATGGATTTCGTTACGAGTTTGCCGAGATCGAGGTCGGGCATGAACATGGTATGGGTGATTGTTGACCGTCTGACCAAGTCGGCACATTTTCTGGGCATCAAGGACACTTGGGGCCCGGAGAAGTTAGCTCGTGTGTTTATCGCACAGATTGTGAGACTTCACGGTACTCCGAAGTCTATTGTTTCGGATCGTGATGGCCGTTTTGTATCGCATTTTTGGCAGGCAGTGCATAAGGCGTTAGGTACCCGTTTACATTTGAGTACCTCTTTTCATCCCCAGTCAGATGGACAGTCGGAACGCACCATCCGGACATTCGAGGACATGTTGCGTGCTTGTGCTCGATTGGAGCAACGATCGGGAGGAGCATTTGCCATTGATCGAATTCACGTACAACAATAGTTGGCATGCGTCGATTCGGATGGCACCATACGAGGCACTTTATGGGCGGCGATGTCGGTCACCGATTTGTTGGAATGAGGCGTCCGATTTGGTCGGGACCGAGCCGGATGTCGTTTTAGAGACGAGGCGGAAGATAGAATTAATTCGAGAACGGATGTTGATCGCCCGTGAGTCGTGAAGTCATATGCCGATGTCCGTCGTCGACCTTTAGAATTCGAGGTGGGAGACCACGTTTTGCTGAAGGTGTCGTCGACGAGAGGAGTTTTCCGTTTCGGGAAGAAGGGGAAGTTGAGTCCGAGATTTATTGGACCCTTCGAGATTCTCGAGCGAGTCGGTGGGTTAGCATACCTTTTGGGTTTTACTCCGGCCCTGAGTCATGTTCATAACGTTTTTCATGTTTCCCAGCTGAGGAAATATGTCCCGGATCCTAGTCACATCATCGACTATGGGGAGATTGACGTTGCCGAGGATATTACTTTTGAGGAGCGTCCTTTGAAGATTTTGGAACATCGGGAGAAACGACTGAGGCATAAGACCATCCCTTTGGTCAAGGTGCAGTGGTCGAGACACGGTATCGAGGAGGCAACTTGGGAAACCAAGGATAGCATGCGTGCTAAGTACCCTGAGTTGTTTGTTTCTTAAGTTTCGGGACGAAACTTGTTTTTAGAGGGGTAGAATGTAATATCCGCATTTTCCCTTCCCTTGTATTTTTATTTTTTATGTATTTCTCGGTCGTAGTGACCCTCGTGTATCTTACAGTGTATCTTTTCCGTTATCTATTGATTTGATTCCCGTTATCGTTGTGCGGAACCGCCGTTTCGGGGTTGCCGTGGATCCATTCTATGTTATGATACCCGTTGAGATGTTCCGTTAGATGTTTCGTTCACATTTCGGTGTCTTTGGACCGTTCATATTTCGTACCTAGCGCACGCTACTTCTTCTGCATAGCGCACGCTAGGGATCTTTAGTAGCGCACGCCACGCTTGTTTCAGAGCGCGCGCTAGCGAGTAGCCCCGGGAGTGGCAAGGCTGCTTCCAGCCTTACGGACTAGCGTATTAGCGTACGCTACATATGCTAGCGCACGCTAATGTCGAGGCTAGCGCACGCCGATGATGCCCGTAACGTGCGCTGGCGTGAGTGTCCGATCGATGCTTTACTATCGAACCCGGCCAGTGCGGTTAGCGCACGCTACGCCGTATGGTAGCGCACGCTAACGATTAGCGCCACGCTACGCTTGTATAGTAGCGCACGCTAACGTATCGTGGGTTACGGCAGTGCCACTGGACTCGACTGATGTCCGGGTAGCGCACGCTATTGGTCGGTAGCGCGCGCTCCCGAGAGGTTATTAGCGCACGCTACGTTTCGAGTAGCGCACGCTAACGGCCAAAAGTCTGGCTACTGGACTGGACGCTAACTATTTTGGCCTGTAATTTTTCCCCCTTCGCGCACGCTAACCTTGAGGATTAGCGCACGCTAACACTCCCTGGTTATATAAACCAGGGAGTTGACCGAGATAATCACAATTTCTCATTTCTCTCCTTCTTCCGCGGCCGAGCGACTCCAGAGGCGATTTGAGGCGATTTTGTTCTTCCAATCACTTCAGAGATTCTTCTGCTTGAATTCTTGGTGTAGAATAACATCATCCACTTGTGTTTCTCATCCTAAATCCAAGGTAAATCTCTTAGAACCCTACTTTTCGATAAATTGGGGGTTTTGGGATTTTCTTCCGATCCGTTCCGCTTTTGTTGATGGATTCATGGAATATGATTAATCTTGTTGGTATTCTTAGTTTCTACGGATTCATGGTATATTTCGTGATTTTTACGGAATCGAGAGGGTTTGGTTGTGGTCCGCCCTCGTTGTTGTTTATGTACGAATATACATGAATCGTAGGCGGGTTTTCGGGTGTATTCCAATTCCGTATTCGTTTAGAAATGGTTGTGATTGTATTCTTCGAATCGTTAGGTTCGGTTTCATTGGTTCCTAGCGTTCGTCGGTGACTTTCCTTTCGTTCTTCGCGTCGTCATTAATTCAAGGCAAGTATTTTTGGAAACCTTTAAGCTTAACATGAAATGGTGATGTATATTACTTGTGTGTAACTCACCTTGTGTTGGCCCGACGGGGTCAAGAAGGGAAATCTATGCTGCCGCCCTGGATTTCACGAGTTTCGTACCGCTAGCCAACTCGGGAGGGTCCCTGCGAGGCCTCGAGTGAGAATGTATGCTGCCGCCCTGTTCTCACGGCATAGCGTGTGCGTGGTTTTGTTTTTCTGAAATTGTAGCCAACTCGGGAGGGTCCCTGCGAGGCCTCGAGTGAGAATGTATGCTGCCGCCCTGTTCTCAAGGCTAATTGTGGACTTTATATTTTCCGGAAAAGACATGTCTAGTTTTGGTTTTTGAAATGATATTGGTGCATGTACTATGAAATGTGTAAGCGATTGGTTTGCCTTGATTACTTGTACTAGCGTAATTGCTAACCCATTTGGGGACCCGTTTTGGGGAAATTCTTGTTATGGATTTCAGGTTACGATTATCCAGACGAGCGGGCACCAGGACAGTACGAGGATGTTGGCCAGGGTCGTTGACATGTGCATTTGGGTCTACTTATTTCCTTTGTCCATTTCGATATGGTTGTTCCCACAGTTTTAAACTTATAGATTATACTCGCGAGTACTTAGGCTTATCGTTTCAAACTCCGTATTGTATTGCCTTAAAATTGTCACGTTGTTGGTTGATGCTTATTTTGCCGGTTGCTCCGGGTGTATCTTTATATGTCATATTATTTAATTGTGTATCCTCGCTAACCAAGATGGTTAGTCGAGTGGAGTTTTCTTATCGTAGCCTGGTGGGTCCCATGTAGGGTCTACGGCGCAGAACATATTCCGAATATCTCGGGGTGTTACGTAAAATGGTATCGAGCTCTAGGTTTATGGATACCTAGGCTTGTTGGTTAATCGGGTCTAGTCGTGTTTGTTTTGCACATTGTCACACCGCCAAAGATCCCAAAGATTTCCAAAGGCTCGTAAGTTTTCTTATTCGGCTCTTTTGTTTCCTGCATTGTATTTCCACTTTTGAATCGTAGTTGTTTTTCCTCCCTTACTCATCATCGATATACTGCTATCTCTCAACATCGTGATGGATGCCGAGGAAACCGTGGTTGTGGTCGTGGTCGTGGTCGTGGACGCGGCCGAGGACGTGGGGCAATGGGGCGGCCACGCCGCATTCTTCGAGCCGCAGCACGGTGACCGTCACGCCATGCTTCTCGGGGAGCGCGCCGATCTTGGTATTGCGGCCATTATGCAAAGAAATGGTTAACCAGATGGCGGCTATAGCTCAGTGGTCCGTAACCCCGATCGTGCCCATGCTAATCGGGCGAGCGGATCGCCGCTTCGTGGATGTCATCAAGATGCATCCTCCTCGTTCGGGAGCTTCGGACCCGATCGGGCCGGGAAGGGTGGATCAAGGAGATATCCAAAGTATTCACCGCTACCAATCGCCCGAGGACCGCAAGGTCCCTATTGCTCAATATTTTCTCACGGGAGATGCTACAGATTGGTGGGAGGCCGTTGGTCCCAAAGATCATGTTGCTTCATGGGCCGAATTTCAAGAATTGATGGAGACCGAATATTGTCCGTGGCCGGTCGTGTGCCCGAGTGCATGCTTTCTATGACGCCCAACCACGGGATATTCCCGTATCTCGTGCCATTGCCGACTTTAACAAGGAGTGGGTTATGTGAAGACCAAGTTGTCGCCGAGAGCGACAAAATTTTCCATTTTTCCAGGAGGATGAAGTCGCCTATTCGGGACTATATGTCCGCTCGTCTGTACTACCTTGAAGGATTATCGAGTCGAGCTCTTGCTTATGATATTTCAAAGGACGGCTAGCGATTTGGCTCGTGAGAGCAAGAAGCGTAAGTCGGTCGGAAATTTTTCTCGTCCCAAGAGTGGAGGCCACAGAAATCTCAAGCCGCAAATATTTCAACGGCGATTCGGCTGCTTTCTCGGGAGCTTTCGGTGCCTCCGAACCTCCGCTCGTGAACCTACATGTTTTAACCGTGGTGTGCGGGGCCATAGGAGCCGCGGTGTTCTCGTCCCGAAGCTTACTTGTCACACTTGTGGACACCGGGCCACAGTGGCCCCTTTTTGTGAGCAGTCAAACCTTCGTGGCGCCTGTTCTTCCCAACCAGCACTGCTGAGCCGAGTGTGAACCGTGGCTCATTTGCTCCGCCGCCTCCACCGAGTGCCGGCCGAGGTAGGGGTCGGGGTCACCGCTAGGGTGGAGCTTCCAGGTCGGCTCGCCACCGCGTATCTATGAGATGAGGAGAGCCGATGATCCAAAGAAGCTCTTGTAGCGACAGTACCGTTCATATTCATTTCCATCCCGCATTGTGCTTTTCGATTCGGTGCTACGCATTCATTCATTACTCTAGAGTGTGTACGCCGTTTGAGTCTCGACTGCTTGTCACCTTGCGAGCCTTTCGTCGTTAAACTTCCTAGCGGTGATAGAATTGTCGGTGATCGAGAGGTCCGAGACTGCTCTGTGATTATTTGTGAGAGAGCTTGGCTCTCTAATCTTATTGTCGTTAATATTGAGGGTGAGGATTTGATTCTCGGGGATGATTGGCTCGAGCGGCATGGTGCAATCATGAACTACCGCACGAGGATCATCACCATGTTAACCGAGGATGGCATCGAGCACTCCTTCGCGGACGAAGGAGGGGAAATCGAATTCGTCATTAATGCCTTGAAGGCGATGAGTCTCCCGCGAAAGGGGTGTACCGGTTATTGGTGCTATGCCTTGAAGGCGGAGGATGGTGGAGTCGAGCTTTCGTCGATTCCATCGTTAATGAGTTTCCTGATGTATTTCTGACGAGTTACCGGGTTGCCACCGGATCGTGAGGTTGAGTTTGCTATAGAGTTAGAGCCGGGTGCAGCTCATTTCGAAGGCGCCGTATCGCATGGCACCTTCAGAGATGGCGAGTTGAAGAAGCGCTGAGTGAGCTTCTTGAGTCGGGGTATGTTCGACCGAGTGCCTCGCCTTGGGGCGCACCGGTCCTGTTTGTGCGGAAGAAGGATGGTTCACTACGTTTGTGTATCGACTACCGCGAACTAAACAAGGTGACCATCAAGAACAAGTATCCCTTGCCGAGAATTGATGACTTGTTCGATCAATTGCAGGGAGCGGCGGTGTTCTCAAAGATTGATTTGAGATCGGGGTACTATCAGCTCCGAGTGAGGGAGTCCGATGTGCCGAAAACAGCTTTTCGGATGAGATACGGACATTATGAATTCGTAGTTATGCCTTTCGGGTTAACTAATGCGCCGGCGGTATTCATGCAATTGATGAACAAAGTCTTTATCGAGTATTTGGATAAGTGTGTCGTCGTATTCATTGACGATATTCTTATCTATTCGAGGAATGAGGAAGAGCATGCCCATCATCTGCGGATAGTGTTAGACGTTTTGAGGACCGAGCAACTCTATGCGAAGTTCTCGAAATGTGAGTTCTGGCTAAAGGAAGTGATGTTTTTGGGTCACGTGATTTCAGCCGAAGGAGTCCGTGTGGATCCGCAGAAATTGAGGCAAAGTTGGATTGGGCATCGCCCGCAAATGTGAAGGAAGTCCGTAGTTTCTTGGGTTTGGTAGCTACTACCGTAGGTTCGCCGAGGGTTTCTCAAAACTAGCTCGGCCACTTACTCGCCTGCTCCATAACCGAGAAGTTCGTCTGAACGACGAGAGGCAATCGAGTTTTGAGGAATTGAAGAAGCGTTTGACTTCACTCCGGTTTTGGTGTTGCCATGTGGCAACGAGGGATTCGCCGTGTATAGCGATGCTTCGGTCGTGGTCTTGGATGCGTATTGATGCAAGACGGCAAGACCATTGCCTATGCGTCGAGACAGCTTGAGGCCGTATGAGCTTAACTACCCTACTCACGATTTAGAGTTAGCGGCGGTTGTCTTTGCACTCAAGATTTGGCGTCACTATCTTTCGGCTCGCATGTCGATTTTCACCGATCATAAAAGTCTCAAATACATATTTACTCAATGGAGTTGAATATGAGGCAGAGGAGGTGGTTAGAGCCGATTAAGGATTATGACCTTGAAATCCTTTATCATCCGGCAAGGCAAACGCCGTGGCCGACGCCTTGAGTCGGAAACCGATTGCGTTGCGAACGCTGAGGTCCTTACGCCGCCCGAGCTTCGGCGGGCTTTGATCGGGTTAGATGTTGAGGTTTTGTTGCCGAGCTGTCGGGCAACTTTGTGCTTTAGAGATTTCGTCGTCTTTGATCGATGAAATTAAGTCAAACAATCGAGGATCCGATGATTACTCAAATCCGAGAGAACGTTCTTAAGGGAAAGTCTCGGATTTGTGATTCACGAGGATGGTGTTTTGAGATTCCAGTCGGCTTTGTGTGCCGAACGATCCAGAGTCGCACAGAGCATTTTGCATGAGGCCCATTCCACACCCTATTCCGTTCATCCTGGTTCGAGTAAGATGTACAAGGACCCGAGGAGGAACTTCGTGGAATGATATGAAGGAGGAGGTCGCATGCTTGTAGCGAGATGTTTGACTTGCCAAAGCAGTCAAAATAGAGCATCGACACTGGGTTATTGCGATCACTTCTGCTCCGAATGGAAATGGGAAGACTTATCGATGGATTTCGTTACGAGTTTGCCGAGATCGAGGTCGGGCATGAACATGGTATGGGTGATTGTTGATCGTCGACCAAGTCGGCACATTTTCTCGGGCATCAAGGACACTTGGGGCCGGAGAAGTTAGCTCGTGTGTTTATCGCGCAGATTGTGAGACTTCACGGTACTCAAGTCTATTGTTTCGGATCGTGATGGCCGTTTCAGACGCATTTTTGGCAAAGGTGCATAAGGCGTTAGGTACCCGTTTACATTTGAGTACCTCTTTTCATCCCGCCGATGGATACCGGAACGCACCATCCGCATTCGAGGACATGTTGCGTGCTTGTGCTCTCGATTGGAGCAACGACTGGGAGGAGCATTTGCCATTGATCGAATTCACGTACAACAATAGTTGGCATGCGTCGATTCGGATGGCACCATACGAGGCACTTTATGGGCGGCGATGTCGGTCACCGATTTGTTGGAATGAGGCGTCCGATTTGGTCGGGACCGAGCCGGATGTCGCTTTAGAGACGAGGCGGAAGATAGAATTAATTCGAGAACGGATGTTGATCGCCCGCAGTCGACGAAGTCATATGCCGATGTCCGTCGTCGACCTTTAGAATTCGAGGTGGGAGACCACGCTTGGTCAAGGTGTCGTCGACGAGAGGAGTTTTCCGTTTCGGGAAGAAGGGAAGTTGAGTCCGAGATTTATGGACCCTTCGAGATTCTCGAGCGAGTCGGTGGGTTAGCATACCTTTGGCGTTACCCCGCCCCGAGTCATGTTCATAACGTTTTCATGTTTCCCACCGAGGAATATGTCCTGATCCTAGTCACATCATCGACTATGGGGAGATTGACGCTGCGAGATATTACTTTTGAGGAGCGTCCTTTGAAGATTTTGGAACATCGGAGAAACGACCGAGGCATAAGACCATCCCTTTGGTCAAGGTGCAAGTGGTCGAGACACGGTATCGAGGAGGCAACTTGGGAAACCAAGGATAGCATGCGTGCTAAGTACCCCGAGTTGTTTGTTTCTTAAGTTTCGGACGAAACTTGTTTTTAGAGGGTAGAATGTAATATCCGCATTTTCCCTTCCCTTGTATTTTTATTTTTATGTATTTCTCGGTCGTAGTGACCCTCGTGTATCTTACGGTGTATCTTTTCCGTTATCTATTGATTTGATTCCCGTTATCGCAGCGGAACCGCCGCTTCGGTTGCCGTGGATCCATTCTATGTTATGATACCCGTTGAGATGTTCCGTTAGATGTTTCGCTCACATTTCGGTGTCTTTGGACCGTTCATATTTCGTACCTAGCGCACGCTACTTCTTCCGCATAGCGCACGCTAGGGATCTTAGTAGCGCACGCCACGCTTGTTTCAGCGCGCTAGCGAGTAGCCCCGGGAGTGGCAAGGCTGCTTTTCCAGCCTTCGACTAGCGTATTAGCGCACGCTACATATGCTAGCGCACGCTAATGTCGAGGGCTAGCGCCGCCGATGATGCCCAGAACGTGCGCTAGCGTGAGTGTCCAAGATCGATGCGATTTACTACCGAACCCACAAAGTGCGAAGCGCACGCTACGCCGTATGGTAGCGCACGCTAACGTATCGGGCGAAGCGCACGCTACGCTTGTATAGTAGCGCACGCTAACGTATCGTGGGTTCGGCGGTGCCACCGACTCGACTGATGTCCGGGTAGCGCACGCTATTGGTCGGTAGCGCGCGCTCCCGAGAGGTTATTAGCGCACGCTACGTTTCGAGTAGCGCACGCTAACGGCCAAAAGTCCGCTACCGGACCGACGCTAACTATTTCGCCTCGTAATTTTTTTCTCTTCGCGCACGCTAACCTTGAGGATTAGCGCACGCTAACACTCCCTGGTTATATAAACCAGGGAGTTGACCGAGATAATCACAATTTCTCATTTCTCTCCTTCTTCCGCGGCCGAGCGACTCCAGAGGCGATTTGAGGCGATTTTGTTCTTCCAATCACTTCAGAGATTCTTCTGCTTGAATTCTTGGTGTAGAATAACATCATCCACTTGTGTTTCTCATCCTAAATCCAAGGTAAATCTCTTAGAACCCTACTTTTCGATAAATTGGGGGTTTTGGGATTTTCTTCCGATCCGTTCCGTTTTGTTGATGGATTCATGCGGAATATGATTAATCTTGTTGGTATTCTTAGTTTCCCTACGGATTCATGGTATATTTCGTGATTTTTACGGAATCGAGAGGGTTTGGTTGTGGTCCGCCCTCGTTGTTGTTTATGTACGAATATACATGAATCGTAGGCGGGTTTTCGGGTGTATTCCAATTCCGTATTCGTTTAGAAATGGTTGTGATTGTATTCTTCGAATCGTTAGGTTCGGTTTCATTGGTTCCTAGCGTTCGTCGGTGACTTTCCTTTCGTTCTTCGCGTCGTCATTAATTCAAGGCAAGTATTTTTGGAAACCTTTAAGCTTAACATGAAATGGTGATGTATATTACTTGTGTGTAACTCACCTTGTGTTGGCCCGACGGGGTCAAGAAGGGAAATCTATGCTGCCGCCCGGATTTCACGAGTTTCGCATCGCTAGCCAACTCGGGAGGGTCCCTGCGAGGCCTCGAGTGAGAATGTATGATGCCGCCCTGTTCTCACGGCATAGCGTGTGCGTGGTTTTGTTTTTCTGAAATTGTAGCCAACTCGGGAGGGTCCCTGCGAGGCCTCGAGTGAGAATGTATGCTGCCGCCCTGTTCTCAAGGCTAATTGTGGACTTTATATTTTCCTAAAAGACATGTCTGGTTTTTGTTTTGAAATGATATTGGTGCATGTACTATGAAATGTGTAAGCGATTGGTTTGCCTTGATTACTTGTACTAGCGTAATTGCTAACCCATTTGGGGACCCGTTTTGGGGAAATTCTTGTTATGGATTTCAGGTTACGATTATCCAGACGAGCGGGCACCAGGACAGTACGAGGATGTTGGCCAGGGTCGTTGACATGTGCATTTGGGTCTACTTATTTCCTTTGTCCATTTCGATATGGTTGTTCCCACAGTTTTAAACTTATAGATTATACTCGCGAGTACTTAGGCTTATCGTTTCAAACTCCGTATTGTATTGCCTTAAAATTGTCACGTTGTTGGTTGATGCTTATTTTGCTGTCTGTGTGTATCTTTATATGTCATATTATTTAATTGTGTATCCTCGCTAACCAAGATGGTTAGTCGAGTGGAGTTTTCTTATCGTAGCCTGGTGGGTCCCATGTAGGGTTCACGGCCAGTAACATATTCCGAATATCTCGGGGTGTTACGAAAATGGTATCGAGCTCTAGGTTTATGGATACCAGGCTTGTTGGTTAATTGGGTCTAGTCGTGTTTGTTTTGCACATTGTCACACCGCCGCCAAAGATCCCAAGATTTCCAAAGGCTCGTAAGTTTTCTTATTCGGCTCTTTTGTTTCTGCATTGTATTTCCACTTTTGAATCGTAGTTGTTTTTCCTCCCTTACTCATCATCGATATACTGCTATCTCTCAACATCGTATGGATGCCGAGGAAACCGTGGTTGTGGTCGTGGTCGTGGTCGTGGACGCGCCGAGGACGTGGGGCAGCGGTGGCGGCCACGCCGCATTCTTCGGGAGCCGGCATCGGTGACCGTCACAGCCATGCTTCTTCTCAGAGCGCGCCGATCTTGGTATTGCGGCCGCAGGCAAAGAAATGGTTAACCAGATGGCGGCTATAGCTCAGTGGTCCGTAACCCCGATCGTGCCCATGCTAATCGGGCGGAGCGGATCGGCCGCTTCAGGATGTCATCAAGATGCATCCTCCTCGATTTCGGGAGCTTCGACCCGATCGGGCCGGGAAGGGTGGATCAAGGAGATATCCAAAGTATTCACTGCTACCAACCGCCCGAGGACCGCAAGGTCCCTATTGCTCAATATTTTCTCACGGAGATGCTACAGATTGGTGGGAGGCCGTTGGTCCCAAAGATCATGTTGCTTCATGGGCCGAATTTCAAGAATTGATGGAGACCGAATATTGTCCGTGGCCGGTCAGGCAGCCCGAGTGCATGCTTTCTATGACGCCCAACCACGGGATATTCCCGTATCTCGTGCCATTGCCGACTTTAACAAGGAGTTGGGTTATGTGAAGACCCAAGTTGTCGCCGAGAGCGACAAAATTTTCCATTTTTCCGTGAGGATGAAGTCGCCTATTCGGGACTATATGTCCAGGCTCGTCTGTACTACCTTGAAGGATTATCGAGTCGAGCTCTTGCTTATGATATTTCGGTGACGGCTAGCGATTTGGCTCGTGAGAGCAAGAAGCGTAAGTCGGTCGGAAATTTTTCTCGTCCCAAGAGTGGAGGCCAAGCAGAAATCTCAAGCCGCAAATATTTCAACGGCGGTTCGGCTCGTTTCTGGGAGCTTTCGGTGCCTCCGAACCTCCGCTCGTGAACCTACATGTTTTAACTGTGGTGTGCAGGCCATAGGAGCCGGCGTGTTCTCGTCCGAAGCTTACTTGTCACACTTGTGGACACCAGGCCACAGTGGCCCTTTTTGTGAGCAGTCAAACAGCCTTCGTGGCGCCTGCTCTTCCCAACCAAGACTGTTGGAGCCGAGTGTGAACCAGGCTCATTTGCTCCGCCGCCTCCACCGAGTGCCGGCCGAGGTAGGGGTCGGGGTCACCCTGCTAGGGTGGAGCTTCCGGTCGGCTCGCTCACCCGCGTATCTATGAGATGAGGAGAGCCGATGATCCAAAGCATCGTAGCGGCAGTGTACCGTTCATATTCATTTCCATCCCGTCATTGTGCTTTTCGATTCTGGTGCTACGCATTCATTCATTTCTCTAGAGTGTGTACGCCGCTTGAGTCTCGACTGCTTGTCACCTTGCGAGCCTTTCATCGTTAAACTTCCTAGCGGTGATAGAATTGTCGGTGATCGAGAGGTCCGAGACCGCTCTGTGATTATTTGTGAGAGAGCTTGGCTCTCTAATCTTATTGTCGTTAATATTGAGGGTGAGGATTTGATTCTCGGGATGATTGGCTCGAGCGGCATGGTGCAATCATGAACTACCGCACGAGGATCATCACCATGTTAGCCGAGGATGGCACGAGCACTCCTTCGCGGACGAAGGAGGGGAAATCGAAATTCGTCATTAATGCCTTGAAGGCGATGAGTCTCTGCGAAAGGGGTGTACCGGTTATTGGTGCTATGCCTTGAAGGCGGAGGATGGTGGAGTCGAGCTTTCGTCGATTCCAAGTTAATGAGTTTCGATGTATTTCTGACGAGTTACCGGGTTGCCACCGGATCGTGAGGTTGAGTTTGCTATAGAGTTAGAGCCGGGTGCGGCTCCGATTTCAAGGCGCCGTATCGCATGGCACCTTCAGAGATGGCGAGTTGAAGAAGCGATTGAGTGAGCTTCTTGAGTCGGGGTATGTTCGACCGAGTGCCTCGCCTTGGGGCGCACCGGTCCTGTTTGTGCGGAAGAAGGATGGTTCACTACGTTTGTGTATCGACTACCGCGAACTAAACAAGGTGACCATCAAGAACAAGTATCCCTTGCCGAGAATTGATGACTTGTTCGATCAATTGCAGGGAGCGGCGGTGTTCTCAAAGATTGATTTGAGATCGGGGTACTATCAGCTCCGAGTGAGGGAGTCCGATGTGCCGAAAACAGCTTTTCGGATGAGATACGGACATTATGAATTCGTAGTTATGCCTTTCGGGTTAACTAATGCGCCGGCGGTATTCATGCAATTGATGAACAAAGTCTTTATCGAGTATTTGGATAAGTGTGTCGTCGTCTTCATTGACGATATTCTTATCTATTCGAGGAATGAGGAAGAGCATGCCCATCATCTGCGGATAGTGTTAGACGTTTTGAGGACCGAGCAACTCTATGCGAAGTTCTCGAAATGTGAGTTCTGGCTAAAGGAAGTGATGTTTTTGGGTCACGTGATTTCAGCCGAAGGAGTCCGTGTGGATCCGCAGAAAATTGAGGCAGTGTTGGATTGGGCATCGCCCGCAAATGTGAAGGAAGTCCGTAGTTTCTTGGGTTTGGCTGGCTACTACCGTAGGTTCGTCGAGGGTTTCTCAAAACTAGCTCGGCCACTTACTCAGTTGCTCCATAAATCCGAGAAGTTCGTCTGGAACGACGAGAGGCAATCGAGTTTTGAGGAATTGAAGAAGCGTTTGACTTCAGCTCCGGTTTTGGTGTTGCCATGTGGCAACGAGGGATTCGCCGTGTATAGCGATGCTTCGGGTCAGGGTCTTGGATGCGTATTGATGCAGCACGGCAAGACCATTGCCTATGCGTCGAGACAGTTGAGGCCGTATGAGCTTAACTACCCTACTCACGATTTAGAGTTAGCGGCGGTTGTCTTTGCACTCAAGATTTGGCGTCACTATCTTTTCGGCTCTGCATGTCAGATTTTCACCGATCATAAAAGTCTGAAATACATATTTACTCAGCGGGAGTTGAATATGAGGCAGAGGAGGTGGTTAGAGCTGATTAAGGATTATGACCTTGAAATCCTTTATCATCCGGGCAAGGCAAACGTCGTGGCCGACGCCTTGAGTCGGAAACCGATTGCGTTGCGAACGCTTGAGGTCCTTACGCCTCAGTCTGAGCTTCGGCGGGCTTTGATCGGGTTAGATGTTGAGGTTTTGTTCTTTGGAGTGCTGGGCAACTTTGTGCTTTAGAGATTTAGTCGTCTTTGATCGATGAAATTAATCTGAAACAATCATAGGATCCGATGATTACTCAAATCCGAGAGAACGTTCTTAAGGGAAAGTCTCCTGGATTTGTGATTCACGAGGATGGTGTTTTGAGATTCCAGAGTCGGCTTTGTGTGCCGAACGATCCAGAGCTGCGACAGAGCATTTTGCATGAGGCCCATTCCACACCCTATTCCGTTCATCCTGGTTCGAGTAAGATGTACAAGGACCTGAGGAGGAACTTCTGGTGGAATGATATGAAGGAGGAGGTCGCACAGTTTGTAGCGAGATGTTTGACTTGCCAGCAGGTCAAAATAGAGCATCAGCGACCGGCTGGGTTATTGCAGTCACTTCCCGTTCCGGAATGGAAATGGGAAGACTTATCGATGGATTTCGTTACGAGTTTGCCGAGATCGAGGTCGGGCATGAACATGGTATGGGTGATTGTTGATCGTCTGACCAAGTCGGCACATTTTCTGGGCATCAAGGACACTTGGGGCCCGGAGAAGTTAGCTCGTGTGTTTATCGCCCAGATTGTGAGACTTCACGGTACTCCGAAGTCTATTGTTTCGGATCGTGATGGCCGTTTCAGATCGCATTTTGGCAAAGTGTGCATAAGGCGTTAGGTACCCGTTTACATTTGAGTACCTCTTTTCATCCCCAGACAGATGGACAGTCGGAACGCACCATCCAGACATTCGAGGACATGTTGCGTGCTTGTGCTCTCGATTGGAGCAACGACTGGGAGGAGCATTTGCCATTGATCGAATTCACGTACAACAATAGTTGGCATGCGTCGATTCGGATGGCACCATACGAGGCACTTTATGGGCGGCGATGTCGGTCACCGATTTGTTGGAATGAGGCGTCCGATTTGGTCGGGACCGAGCCGGATGTCGTTTTAGAGACGAGGCGGAAGATAGAATTAATTCGAGAACGGATGTTGACTGCCCAGAGTCGACAGAAGTCATATGCCGATGTCCGTCGTCGACCTTTAGAATTCGAGGTGGGAGACCACGTTTTGCTGAAGGTGTCGTCGACGAGAGGAGTTTTCCGTTTCGGGAAGAAGGGGAAGTTGAGTCCGAGATTTATTGGACCCTTCGAGATTCTCGAGCGAGTCGGTGGGTTAGCATACCTTTTGGCGTTACCCCCGGCCCTGAGTCATGTTCATAACGTTTTTCATGTTTCCCAGCTGAGGAAATATGTCCCGGATCCTAGTCACATCATCGACTATGGGGAGATTGACGTTGCCGAGGATATTACTTTTGAGGAGCGTCCTTTGAAGATTTTGGAACATCGGGAGAAACGACTGAGGCATAAGACCATCCCTTTGGTCAAGGTGCAGTGGTCGAGACACGGTATCGAGGAGGCAACTTGGGAAACCAAGGATAGCATGCGTGCTAAGTACCCTGAGTTGTTTGTTTCTTAAGTTTCGGGACGAAACTTGTTTTTAGAGGGGTAGAATGTAATATCCGCATTTTCCCTTCCCTTGTATTTTTATTTTTTATGTATTTCTCGGTCGTAGTGACCCTCGTGTATCTTACAGTGTATCTTTTCCGTTATCTATTGATTTGATTCCCGTTATCGTTGTGCGGAACCGCCGTTTCGGGGTTGCCGTGGATCCATTCTATGTTATGATACCCGTTGAGATGTTCCGTTAGATGTTTCGTTCACATTTCGGTGTCTTTGGACCGTTCATATTTCGTACCTAGCGCACGCTACTTCTTCTGCATAGCGCACGCTAGGGATCCCTTAGTAGCGCACGCTACGTTTGTTTCGTAGCGCGCGCTAGCGAGTAGCCCTGGGAGTGGCGGGCTGCTTTTCCATCTTACGGACTAGCGTATTAGCGTACGCTACATATGCTAGCGCACGCTAATGTCGAGGGCTAGCGCCGCCGATGATGCCGTGCGTGCGCTAGCGTGAGTGTCGATCTTGGGCGATTTACTACCGAACGGTCAGTGCCGATTAGCGCACGCTACGCTCGTATGGTAGCGCACGCTAACGTATCGATTAGCGCACGCTACGCTTGTATAGTAGCGCACGCTAACGTATCGTGGGTTAGGCGGTGCCAGCTGGACTCGGATCGATGTCCGGTAGCGCACGCTATTGGTCGGTAGCGCGCTCGAGAGGTTATTAGCGCACGCTACGTTTGAGTAGCGCACGCTAACGGCCAAAAGTCGCTCTTTGGACTGACGCTAACTATTTTGGCTCGTAATTTTTCACCGTTAGCGCACGCTAACCTTGAGGATTAGCGCACGCTAACACTCCCCTGGTTATATAAACCAGGAGTTGACCAAGATAATCACAATTTCTCATTTCTCTCCTTCTTCCGCGGCGAGCGACTCCAGAGGCGATTTGAGGCGATTTTCTTCTTCCAATCACTTCAGAGATTCTTCGCTTGAATTCTTGGTGTAGATTAACATCATCCACTTGTGTTTCTCATCCTAAATCCAAGGTAAATCTCTTAGAACCCTACTTTTCGATAAATTGGGGGTTTTGGGATTTTCTTCCGATCCGTTCCGTTTTGTTGATGGATTCATGCGGAATATGATTAATCTTGTTGGTATTCTTAGTTTCCCTACGGATTCATGGTATATTTCGTGATTTTTACGGAATCGAGAGGGTTTGGTTGTGGTCCGCCCTCGTTGTTGTTTATGTACGAATATACATGAATCGTAGGCGGGTTTTCAGTGTATTCCAATTCCGTATTCGTTTAGAAATGGTTGTGATTGTATTCTTCGAATCGTTAGGTTCGGTTTCATTGGTTCCTAGCGTTCGTCGGTGACTTTCCTTTCGTTCTTCGCGTCGTCATTAATTCAAGGCAAGTATTTTTGGAAACCTTTAAGCTTAACATGAAATGGTGATGTATATTACTTGTGTGTAACTCACCTTGTGTTGGCAGACGGGTCAAGAAGGAAATCTATGCCGCGCCCGGATTTCACGAGTTTCGTGCCGCTAGCCAACTCGGGAGGGTCCTGCGAGGCCTCGAGTGAGAATGTATCTTTGCCGCCTGTTCTCACGGCATAGCGTGTGCGTGGTTTTGTTTTCTGAAATTGTAGCCAACTCGGGAGGGTCCTGCGAGGCCTCGAGTGAGAATGTATGCCGCCACATTCTCAAGGCTAATTGTGGGTCGTATATTTTCCGGAAAAGACATGTCTAGTTTTGGTTTTTGAAATGATATTGGTGCATGTACTATGAAATGTGTAAGCGATTGGTTTGCCTTGATTACTTGTACTAGCGTAATTGCTAACCCATTTGGGGACCCGTTTTGGGGAAATTCTTGTTATGGATTTCAGGTTACGATTATCCAGACGAGCGGGCACGGGACGATGCGAGGATGTTGGCCAGGGTCGTTGACATGTGCATTTGGGTCTACTTATTTCCTTTGTCCATTTCGATATGGTTGTTCCCACAGTTTTAAACTTATAGATTATACTCGCGAGTACTTAGGCTTATCGTTTCAAACTCCGTATTGTATTGCCTTAAAATTGTCACGTTGTTGGTTGATGCTTATTTTGCCGGTGGCTCCGGGTGTATCTTTATATGTCATATTATTTAATTGTGTATCCTCGCTAACCAAGATGGTTAGTCGAGTGGAGTTTTCTTATCGTAGCCTGGTGGGTCCCATGTAGGGGTCTACGGCGCTGTAACATATTCCGAATATCTCGGGGTGTTACAGGGATGACTTATCAGAATCAATCGGCACCGAGCCCGATATGCTTATAGCCGCCCGTGAGAAGGTATCTTTAATCAGGAGTCGTTTGTTGACAGCTCAGAGTCGACAGAAATTATATGTAGATAATCGTATTCGACCACTAGAGTTCGAGACAGGTGACCACGGGTTGGTCAAGGTATCCCCAAGTCGAGGTATTTTCCCTTTCGGAAAACAGGGGAAGTTGAGTCCGAGATTCATTGGACCGTTTGAGATTTTGGATCGAGTAGGCGAGTTAGCTTATCGATTGTCTTTACCTCCGGCGTTGAGCCAAATTCATAATGTGTTTCACGTCTCTCAATTGCGGAAGTATGTTTCCGACCCGAGCCACATACTTCAGTTCGACGAAATCTAGATCGCGAATGATCATTCATATGAGGAGCGTCCTATACGAGTTTTAAAGTGGCGAATCATACAGTTGAGGAACAAGACGGTTCCCTTGGTCAAGATTCAGTGGTCTGGACACAGAGTCGAAGAGGCTACTTGGGAAACCGAGGATAGTATGCGGGAGGGTTATCCCGAGTTGTTTGACCCTTAGTTTCGGGGACGAAACTCCTTTTAAGGGGGGGAGTATGTAATACCCGGTTGTAATTCATTCATTATCATTCAGTAATTATCAATCAGTAATTGTCACTCAGTAATTTTCACTCATTAATAATCACTCATCATTCATGATTCATTCATTTGCATTCATTGTTGGCATGTTGTAACTGTGTATCAGTTACCGATCATCATTTCATCTCCGTTTGAGTGTCGGGACGGGAGTATTATCATTATCATCGTGATTGGTAGTCTTGTGCTGGAAGTATCATCTTTGGCATGTGTTGGACTTGTTCACTTTCACATACGTATGGTATGTCAGATCCTTCATCAATCGTAGCGAGAAATCGGAGTTGTCGGATTTTCATCTTGTCCAACAACGAGTTACGGCCGTAACTAATCATACATTACGGCCGTAACATACATTTGTTGGTTCAAGGTGATTTTAGACGAAGGTGAGTTACGGCCGTAAGGATTTTCGGATACGGCCGTAATAGGCGTTCGTTGATTCCAGGCTAGTTCGGACGAATGGGACTTACGGCCGTAAGATGAGGTGAGATACGGCCGTAAGAGGTGTTCGTAATTTTCAGGATTTGTCGGACGAGAAGGACTTACGGCCGTAAGGGTTGCGGCATACGGCCATAAGATGAGGCAGGTACGGCCGTAAGGATTGGCCGGATACCGCCGTACGTTGCAGGCAGGGTGCCTGGTCAGTTTCGACGAAGGGGTCGTACGCCCGTTGTAATATCCGGAATTTCTACTACCGTTGTTTAATATTATTTTATCCGAGTTATATTGTACATCGTGGAATCTATACAGTATAGATAAAATAAATGAAGGACTGAGATGTCAGTATCAGTATAATTGTCGTACTTGGTCGACAATTGTATTAGAGGATATAGTGCGTCATGTATACGTATCCTATATGTCGAGACGTTGGACAAGAATAGCTGAAAATGGCAAAGTATAGCCTTATTAGCGCACATTAATAGTTAAGCTTAGCGCACGCTACCATGCAGAGTTAGCGCACGCTAAAGGTAAAATCATAGCGCACGCTAATGTAGTAAGATCGGAAGGAATCTGCGTGTGGACTAGGCCACTTTCGGCGCACGTTCTGATAAGTCAACGGATGTTTGTAATGTAGTACTAGCGCACGCTAAACCCTAAAGGTTAGCGCACGCTAATGGTATATTGGACAAAAAGGAATCTTATCCTCGTCAGTACTTTCGGCTTGTGGACCAGTCTTCGGAGCATACAGACAAACGAGTCAACTGATATTAGCACACGCTAAACGCAAGGACTTGCGTATGCTAGAGAGTGTAAGTTACGTACGCTAATGCATGGGCGTTACGTACGTAAGCACATGTACGAAGCCACACTGTAGCCTCTGGACTGCGATAGCGCACGCTAACAAAGTCAGTTAGCGCACGCTAAGGCCGTAGCGCACGCTAAACATAAGGTTTAGTGCACGCTAGTAATATACTTTATAAAAAGGGACAAACGGGTATTATGAAGCATTTCGTCCATTCTCTTCTTGCAACCGATAGAGAGAACCTTGGGAGGTACCTGAGGTCCAGAAACACTCCGAGATGATGATCTTTATCAAGATTAAAGATGGAAATCATGGATTAAAGCTTTGTTCTTTAAATCATTTGCGGTTCTTGGAAATGGATTCAAACTTGGGATTCAATCCATTCCTTCAAAAAGGTAATCCCTCTTCATCTTTGGATTTCGTTTTGGATTGAATGTTGGTGTTCTTGAGTTGATGATTATTACATAAACAAGTTGATAAGCATGATTATGAGATGGATTACCGGAATATGATGATATTAATATGATTTGGGTGATTTGTATTGTGTAGTTCATTTTCTTGAGATAAGTTGGTTAATCATCCTTCTCCTTTGCGGATGTTGATGTTATTGTTGATGATTACTCCCTGTAATGATAGATTATGGAAGTGTTGTTACGTTCTTAATGTTTTATGATGTTGATATTGAGGAAGATGATATATGGATATAGGACTTGGATTATAAGTTGAATGATTGTTTGTATGTTAAAGGATATCGGATTTCGTTGTTTTGATGACTATAAACATGGTTTTGAATCACTTAGTGTTCTGGATAATCGTCATATGTTGATCGGTACCTGAAAAGCATGCAAACTGTACAGCATTAGCGCATGCTAAGATTATTGTCTAGCGCACGCTAATGGGAACAACTTAGCGCACGCTACGTTAAGTGATTAACGTGCGCTAAGTCATCAGGCAGGGTAGTATATTCTGTTTCGGTTATGAATTCGTGATCGTTTAAGTTGGTTTGATCATAATTGTGGTTAACCGAGATATTGTTGAGCCGTTGGGTTTGTGAATTGATTTTTATCGATTGTTGATTGTTATCGAACTTGTTGTTTATCGAATTACTAGGTTGAGAATATTGATCGGTGGTTATAACCGTATGCTGCGGTCGTGTTCGAGTATGTTCGTGAATTACTTTGGTCGGGACCGAGGGACTTGTATATGATGGCAATGGAATTGGTAACGGCTTCATCGGTATTAAGGCAAGTTATTACTTGCTCAGTTTATAATATTTAATGAATGGTTTCAGTTTCATTCGTTTATAATTCGTATAGCAATGTTTATAATCGTAATCACATGGGATTTGGGATTATAGGTTGTATTCGAGTTTTGGGAATTAAATCATAAGGTATATGATTTACATTTATTGTTATACTTAGTATCGAGGATACATTGTGGTATAGACGAAGATGTGAATTATTTACCGTCCGTGGTAATTTGTACCATCGAGTATTGAGGATAATTGTCCGTGATGGTTTGGACATCGAGATTGCTCTCGAAGGACTTGGGACAAGTACTCTAATTATTTTTGTCATTTTGCGTCGATCATGTTGCGATACATTTGTGTATCGTTGTTGTCATGTATTTGTGCACGGTTGTTGTCGTGCATTGTGTACTATTGTCTTGTGCAGTCGTGCATTGTTGTCGTATGTCCACCATGCGTTGGTTCGACGGGATCATCATGGGAATCTATAGCTGTGTGCGCTGGATCACTGGACAGGTAATGCCACCATGCGTTGGTCCGACGGGATCATCATGGGAATCTATAGCTGTGTGCGCTGGATCGTTGGATTACCATATTTGTTTTTGTTATTGTGCATATATATATTATGGGTTTGCCATAAGTATACATTGTTGTTATTGTTGTGAACATATTGACGTTGTCACATGAGTATGCATTTGTAGGTCTTGCGTTAGGACCATGTTCGTATGTTGTGTTGATCTGATCTTGGATTAGACTGACGTGATTTCGTCATGGTATTTCGTATCTTGTGGTATGTTCCATATTTCCTTGATACTTGTTTTTGATGGACAATCGATTATCGTATTGGAATTGTCGACGTTATCCGATGGATTGAATTGGCCAGAGTTGGTATAATTTCCGTATCGCGAATTATGATAATGTTTTGAGAACCTTGAGTATTGTTGAGATACCGTACAGATATTTTGGTATTATCTTAAGATGTTGTTAAGGATACGAATCGTGAATTTTCGTAAAGTTACGACGGTAAGATTACATTGGTCGTATTCTTACTTAGTATTTCCATTGATATGTAATTATTGACGTGATGTGATGGTTATCATTGTTGGATATTATGGCTGACCCCGTCGTGGGCTTTCTTTTTAGGTTCTTGGATTATCAAGCTTGTAGAGGTCGTGAAGAGATGAGCTTCCCGGAGGATACTGGCTAGGACATGTATTTGTATATTGAGCTTCTGATCTGTTGTTGTATTCCGCTGCTAGAGTATTTTAATTGTTTGTCTTTATCCGCTGCGTGAGTATTTTTAAATGGCCTTTTGGTATCTAGAAACTTAGGTTACTTTGGCAATCATTTTCTAAATCTATTCTGTCGGTACGTGTAAGCGATAGCTTAACGTATGTTTGTAAACTATTGAGTTTTAGCATTTCGGGCCTTGTGGTTTCAAATGAGATTTTACGACGGTTTTGATAAACGAGTTTTATAAAGTCTGCGAATGTTTTAAATAGATAATACCGTCGTTAGCCTCTTGGACGTTTGTAAATGTTTGCGAAAATTTCCTTCAGCCTTGTGGGTTCCATCTCGGAGCCCATGGCGCTGTAATATTCCTAGTCGGATCTAGGGGTGTTACACCCGTAAGTTTGGTCGGGTACGGCTGTATCGGTCGAGTTATGCCCGTAAGGTGTGCGGGTACGGCCGTATGGATGTCGGCAGGTGTTTTGGACGAGGGCGAGTTACGCCCGTAAGACAGGTGCGGGTACGGCCGTATGGCTGTCGGCAGTTTATGGACGAAGCTGAGTTACGGCCGTACGAGATGGATGGTTACTGCCGTAAGGCCGTTGACCTGGGATGTTACGGCCGTAACTTCCGGCAGTTTATAAGGGCTTGGACGGGACTTTTTACTCATTTTCTCATTCTTCAACTTATATCCGAGAGAGAGAGCTTGAGGGAGAGATTTTTTCCATCATCTATCACTTGGATGTTCAGTTTTCTTCATCTCCATTAGATTGTGAAGCTCGTATAGTCGATATAACGCGTGTTCATCGGATCAAAGTGCTTGGATCTTCAAAGGTAATATTCTTCAAACATCTTGGATTTCGATTTTGTGTTGAGATATGATGTTTTGGACATTATAATCATGTTGTATGAAGAGATGTACGCATGATTATGGATGTGTATGATTATTCATTGGATTATTGAAGGGTTATTCAAGAACACTTTGAATATTGAGTTGGAATTGGGGGTTTCTATTAATTGTTGTTGTAATCACGAATTTGGATATTCATACTAGATTATTGATTGTATTGAATATGTTTTGTTGGTTTGGAATACTTCTTGGGGTTTTGATATTGGTATAGTTAAGGTTTGGTTGTAAATGATCGGAGATTGGTCTCAACGTGTTTGATATAATGCCCCAATGAACTTGGTTTAGTCGTATCGACGTTTTGAGTTCGTTATGTTAGTATTTGATTAGTATGTTGAACGGATTGTTGGTAATTGTGTTATTCAAGGTTGTTCGAGCGACCGACATATCATTTAGGACGTTTGTTCGTGGAAGGACATTGTTCACCGGTGTTGTGTAAGTTAATTCTTACTCGGTTAAAAGGATATTCATTCCTTTTGTTGTTGATTCATTGATAATCATAACTCATTCATAATGTATTAACCGTATTGAGACTTGTAATTGTCGAATAATCACTTCATTCACGAGGAACGACGGTTCCAATCATTTCATTGAGCGCTATCATTCACTTCACTATTATTTTCATCTCGGTGAGCCATTCTTGACTTTGTCGGATTATTATTCATTGATATTCATTTTGGTCATTCTCGTTCATATGACCTTCTGGGTTCATATTGCGTGGACGGGTATGGATGTGTGGAATTTTTAGTCGAGCACACGATAGTCATGTGTTGGGTTCACCGATACATTGGACTGTGCACACGGTAATGCTTACCTCCGTGAGACTAATTAGGTACAAGGACGAGTGTGTCCGGTCATTCGTCTTGTACACTTGCACAGAACATTACGGACGTACTATGATGCTCCTCTTCAGCTTAAATTCATAACTAAGGATATTTCATAACTAAAGATATATCATGATTGTGTATATTCAACCCTGGAGGATTGTTGTCCTGTGTAACTGACCCCGTTGGGGAATATTGTTTTCAGGTCATGGCAAGGCAAAAGCACGAGAAGAGCACGTTGACGACGAGGAGTCCCATTGATACTAGTAGGGGGCCCCAGTCCTTTCAGTCATTCTTGTTTCTCTTCATATGTATTTCCGCTGCAAATTCCGTTTGAGATGTTTATTTATTCAGGGTGGTGTATTTTATCTTAATATAAAATATACTAGTATTTTGTATTGTCCTGGTGTATTGTACTTAAGCTCCTCATCGGAGTATTTGGTAATATAATGTGGTTCGGTACTACAATTATATTATTTAATTCATCAGTTTTCATTCGCCTGGTGGGTCTCAGTCGGGGGTCCACGACACTGTAATATCTGCCTAGTTTTGGGGTGTTACAGCAGCCCCAACATCCAAAGCGCCATATAGAATGGCTCCGAAGGAACTTCAAGAATTAAAGGTCTAAATTCAAGAGCTGTTGGAACTCGGATTTATTCGTCCTAGTGTGTCACCATGGGGTGCACCAATGTTGTTTGTAAGAAAGAAGGATGAGTCACTTCAGATGTGTATAGATTACAGAGAGTTGAATCGACTCATGGTAAAGAACAAGTACCCACTACCGAGAATCGAGGATCTATTCGATCAGCTGAGGGGAGCCGGAACCTTTTCGAAGATTGATTTGCAGTCGGGGTACCATCAACTGAAGATTAGGGAGTGTGAGATTCCCAAGACGGCTTTCAGGACCCGTTATGGGCATTTTGAATTTGTAGTGATGCCATTTGGTCTGAGTAATGCACCGGCAGTCTTTATGGATTTGATGAATAGGGTGTTCCAACCTTACTTGGATAAGTTCGTGATAGTCTTCATAGGTGACATCTTGGTGTATTCTAAGGACAAGGAACAACACCAAGAGCATTTGAGGATTACATTGGAGATACTTCGCAAGGAGAAGTTATATGCCAAGTTCAAGAAATGTGAGTTTTGGTTAAACAGAGTTGGATTTCTTGGACATGTGGTGACTTCAAAAGGAATTGAGGTAGACCCCGACAAGGTTGTAGCAGTGAGTAGTTGGGGAGTACACAAGAATCCGAGCAAGGTTCACAGCTTTCTGGGCTTAGCTGGCTATTATAGAAGATTTATCGAAGGATTTTCGAAAATCGCCTCTCCTATGACCCAATTAACAAGGAAGGGTGTGAGGTTTGAATGGAGTGAGAGGTGCGAGGAAAGTTTTCAAGAGTTGAAAAGGAGACTAACCTCGGCACCAGTATTAACGATTCCTGATCCGACAGAAGACTCTGTTATTTATAGTGATGCCTCAAAGCAGGGTTTGGGTTATGTTCTGATGCAACATGGTAAAGTAGTGGCCTATGCATCGAGACAGCTTAAACCACATGAGTTAAACTATCTAACACATGATCTGAAGTTGGCTATTGTAGTACATGCGCTGAAGATTCGGCGTCACTATCTCTACGGAGGGAAGTGTGAGATATACACAGACCATAAAAGTCTGAAGTATCTTTTCACACAGAAGCATCTTAATATGAGGCAAAGGCGATGGTTAGAATTGGTGAAGGACTATGGGTGTACCATCCATTACCGCCCGGGTAAGGCTAATGTGGTAGCTGATGCTTTGAGTCGAAAGACTAGGGGCGAGTTAGCTTGCTTGACCGATCAGGAGAGTTTGATAAAAGAGTTCTCCCAGTTGAGAATTGAAGTAGTTGAGTCTTCAAAGAGTTCGAAAGCAATCCTATCATCTTTGGTCTTGCAACCAAACTTGAGGGATAAGATTAAGGAGGCTCAACCACGTGATAAGTTTTTGTGCAAGATGAAAGATCGAGCACAAGATGGAGGTATTGAGAAATTTGTCGTTGCCGCAGATGACGTTTTGACTTACGATGAGAGGTTGTGTGTTCCAAAGGATCCATCCCTTAGGAGGCAAATCCTTGAAGAAGCTCAGAATGCACCATACTCTCCCTTAGGAAGTACCTACAGCTGTTTTGGAGCGTAAGGTACATCGGTTACGAAATAAAGAGGTTAAACTGGTGAAAGTTCAGTGGACCCGTCATGGACCGAACAAAGCGACTTGGGAACGTGAAGAAGAGATCCGTTCTAAGTATCCGACGTTCACCATTGAAGGTAGATAATTTAAGTTGTTCGAGGACGAAAAATCATTTAAGAGAGGTAGGTTGTAACGCCCCGATTTTCGAGCATGCATTTATTTTATAATTTATAGAAAGCGCATGAATAATTTTAAATGTCCAACAATTTATTTACGAATTTTAAATAAGGTACAATTTTCCTTATTCGCATATCATGATTGTAGTTTACGCTCCAAGCTCTAGTCCAAGTTCCCATATTATTATAACCCAATAGTGTTTATTTCTATAAATAGTCCAAGTCGAATTTCATTTAATTATGCCCAAAATATTATTTAGCTGATTACTATAATAATTATTATTATGAATAATATTTCTATTATTATAGTTATCATTATTATTTTATTTTATGTAAGCCAACTATTTAATTAGTCCAATATTATTATTATTAATATTAATATTATTGTCTATTAATTTAATGACCCAAGTCTTTTTCTTAGCCCAATTCAGATTTTCTTTCAAAACCCTAGCCCATAACTTCTTATACCCTAAAACCTAATCTATACAGTATAAATACTATATTCCTACTGCAGTCAACCCTACCAAATACAGAATACACAAACATATCTTTTTCCTCCCTGCAATCGTCCCTCATGCCGATTGTCAACAGCTCACAACCTCCATGCAAATCTCACCTTCAGTACAAAACAGAATATTCACAAATAATTTCAGTTGGTTTTCTCCAGCAGTGAACATCTATCGACATGCATCTTCTGCAACTTCTTCTCTTGAAGAAAGGTAAACTCCTCAGACCATCATCCTTATTTTTTTTTCTGTACTTATTTTGCTTCACAAATTTAATTTTTTAAAAAAACAGAAATCAATCCAAATCCCAAATCCAGTCCCGGTTTTCAGGAAACAAAACCCGGTCATCTTCAACACAGAGACCATCCTACTCGACTCATCGAGTTCACCCGGTGAGTCATCTCGAAGCCAGAAACCCAAATTCCATAAATGTTTACTCCAGCCATGAAGCTCTGTGCAAATCATAAATCAAATCATGTCAGTATTGAGCAATCATCCATACGAGTCATCAACATCAGAATTTAAGCCAATCGAAAACAAAATTTAAATCACCGAGTCCAACCCAAAACCAGAAACATCAAACCCAGATCGAATCTACCCGGTTCAATTCCTACCTGAACCCACGGTCATGAGGAAAAGTGGGGGATTTGTCATTCCGCCCTTCACCTTCACGGGCCCTGAGAAATCGGACTCGCGGCGGAGCTCTATCAAACCAAAACCAGGCCCGTACGAGCCCAGCCCTACTCCGGCCGCGACCCGCCGTTCTCGTTTCCTTTCTTTTGTGTCCGCGGAGGCCTTATTGTATCGTGGTGTGAGGTTGCACCGTATGTCTCTTTGATGTGTGTCCGTTCGTGTTTCTTTGTGTGTGTGTGTGTGTGAGAGAGAGGAGAGCAGAGAGTGAGAGAAGGAGCGGGCGAGAGACGAGAGGTAGAAGATGTGAGGGTGAGAATGAGGAATAATTCGGCCGACGCCTGTGTTAATAGGGTATTTATACCCCTAATTTCCTAGGGTCATTCAATTGAGTCCCCCTTGTTTCCAGACCTTTCGATTCAACCCCAGATTCTTTTTTATCTTTTTAATTTCAGTCCATTCAGTCTTAATTCCCTCAAATTAACCCCAACCTATTTATAATTATTCCAATTTCAGTCCTTGTATTTTCTCAATTCTTTTAATTTGATACCAGCCAATATTTAATATTTAAAATCAGACCCCTTTTTACTCAATTATAAATTCAATAATTTATATTAATTTATTTTGGGCACTATATTGATATTAAAATTTAATTGTTATTTAGGAGACGAGGACTCAGAGCCTAGGATTTGAACTGCATTCGCATCTCAAATTTTCAAGGATCATCATCGTAATTCGAGGTGGGGATTTTACGCTTGTTTTATTTAATGCATGATGTTACTTGCATATATGCTTGTTTCTTGCCAAATATTTATATGCTCAAAGTTTGCAAATTAATTACGTTGTAGCCTCCAATGAGTAGTAGGCATAATGTGCTCAAAGTTTGCATATTATTTATGTTGTAGCCTCCAATGAGTAGTAGGCATAATATGCTCAAAGTTTGTATATTATTTATGTTGTAGCCTCTAATGAGTAGTAGGCATAATGTGTTCAAAGTTTGCATATTATTAACGTTGTAGCTTCCAATGAGTAGTAGGCAGTATGCACAAAGTTCGTATATGAATGGCCCTCGGACAATCACCAGGTTCAGGCATGTCATATATACTTGACAACATGTATGTACTTAAATTTAACAAAGCATTCCCTCCTCACTGAGTGAGTTGTACCTTTCAGGTTGAGGAGTCTGACGTGGCGGGCAAAGGCGTGGCGTGATAATAATATTTATCAGCTTTTTTATTTATTTCGTTCATTTAAAGTTTTAACTTTGGTTTCAATGTCATGTTGAATATTATGGATGTTTGAAATGTTGAGAATTTATTTTTATTTACTTGCGAAATGGATGACCTTATTTCAATTTCCGCTGCAATTATTCAATTATTTTTTTTGAGATGTTTAATCTCCCTTGAAATTATTTTAAAAAGACATTTTGAAAAGTGGTCGCTACAGGAGTATTAGTATTCTCAAGAATAAATTTGTCAATTTGAGGATTATTTTTTGAGTGATAGAAAAATATTTCCATTGAGAGGTATGAGAACAGAGAGAGATCCAGAAACAAGCAGATACTCATTTGCGGAAAAGAAAGTACAAAGAGAGAGAAAAAAGAGGTGGTGGTATTGTACATTAACCCTAATCTTAACCTATGACCCTTTTTATATACATACAATTTGCACTCGTGACCCCTCTTTTATTTGCACACAAAGATTCTAACTTTACTAACTATTCGCTTTTAGCCCTCTCGCATGCATTTATAAAAACAATTTTTTTGTTATAACCGGTTCATTCATAGTTTACTAGTAAGCACGGGTGCGGGGATACGGGTGCGGGTGCGTAGTATGGGGATTCGGGAATTCAACAAATTTAAAAATATGGGGATTCGGGTGCAGGGGGATACGGCATATATAAAAATACTTATATATATATATATATTATATATATATAATATATAAATGATTTTAGATCCAACAAAATTCATTAAAATGCAAGAGTTTCATTGATTTTAGATAGAACATTAAATTTTATTTATTTTTGAAGGATAGCATTAATATCACTACATGTAACTGAGTTTTTGACCAAATTAGTGTTATTGAAAAAAATATTTACCATAATAGTGTAGTTTCAAAAATATTTACCATAATAGTGTATTTTTCAATTTTCTTCAATTTCCAGCATTTCATCATTTTTTATATTTATGTTTGGGTAAAATTTTTTTCACTAAATGCTTTTGGGCTAATTTAAAGTTACACCACAACTTTTTTTTTCATCCGACACCAAAACCTTTCAAAAATTTTGAAATCACACAAATCGTGTGGATGGCGTTAAGAATTTTAGTCAAAAAATAAAAAGTAAAAAAAAACTGAAAAATCTGGAAAATCTAAAAAATCTGAAAAAAAATAAAAAAATTCTGAAAATTCTGCAAAATTTAAAAAGCAGAAAAAATCGGAACTTTTATTTTTTAAGAAAAAATTATCTGAAATAATCGAGGGGCAGAGCACCCGCGTGGTTTGGGGCAGCGCCCCAAAAGGTATTCGGAAATTTGGATTATTGAGTTAGTGAAAATTCTGAATTTTAGAGGGAGAATTCGCTAAAATTGACTAATTTCGTCAATTTTAGATAACATTGTGATTTTTAACTAACCCCTGAGCTTTGCCGTAACTTGCGCTTGCGCCGCCCCGGGCTGCTGGTCATCGCTGGCCGGCGTATCGCCGGAAGAATAACTTTACACCGCGGCATTCATCCCTCCCCGTCAATTTAACAGTAGTATTGCATTTTAGCTGTCTGTTTTGCAGGTTTCCCGTGCTGCTCCCAGGTGTCGTCGGCCTATCGATCGCCTTTTCCCTGTTCAGGAGTTGATCGGTTTCCAGCTTCCGCGGCTTCTCCTCCCTCGTCTCCAAGGCATGTCGAAGTCCGGTATCATTGTACTTTTCTGTTAAATTTCATTTTTGTCATCCATATATCTACCATTTACTGCGATTTTTATGCGATTTGCTTGTTTTTATATTGTCTTTGTCATTCTCATCTTATTTTCATTTTTGGCTTCACTACCCCATTGTATTTCTCGTAGTGCGTTTGGGTTTTGTATTGGTCGATGTCGCATTGTTTGCGGGTTGGTAGTTGGAATTTGGGTACCTTGTCGGGTAAACTTTTGGAGCTTGTGGATGTTTTGGGTAAGAGAAGGGTTGATGTGGCTTGTATTCAGGAGACTAGGTGGAAGGGGGCGCAGTCAAGGGAGGTGAATGGTTATAAATTGTGGTATTCAGGCCTTGCTAACTCGAGCAATGGTGTGGGCATTATTTTGTCTAAGGAGCTTAAGGACAACATCGTGGATGTGAAGAGGTGCAATGATAGGATTATGTCCGTTAGAGTGGTGGTTGGGGAGAAGGTGGTTAATGTGGTATGTGCGTATGCCCCACATGCTAGTTTGGGTGTGCTTGTTAAGGAAGCTTTTTGGGTCTGTTTAGATGAGTTGGTCGGGTGTATTACGGACGATCAATTTATTATTTTGCGGGGTGATTTCAATGGGCACATTGGTGAGGGGGTGGATGGTTATCATAGTGCGCATGGGGGTTTCAGCTTCGGAGTTAGAAATGCAGGAGGTTCCGCACTGTTGGAGTTTGCCACTGCGCATGAGTGGGTAATTGCTAACTCTGTTTTTCAGAAGAGAGCTGAGCACCTCATCACCTTCAGTAGTGGGGGGCACAACATGAAAATTGACTACCTTCTTTTGCGCAGTCGTGATGCTCTGGCGTGCGTGGACTGCAAGGTGTTCCGGAGCGAGGCATGTGCTTCTCAACACCGGCTGCTGGCTATGGATTTATCCATGGGAGGTCGTGTTGTTAGCAGGGTTAGAGAAGCTAGACCTAGGATTCTCTGGAAGGATATGAAGGGTGAGAAGGCGACAGTATTCAAGGAGTCTCTGACCTGCGAAGGAGGTTTTTTGCGTGCGGGCGATGCTAACCTTATGTGGACCAGCATGGCCAATGCTATCAGGAGAGTGGGCGAGAAGGTGGTAGGGATTTCTTCGGGCAGGTCTAGTGGACCTAGGGAGGCTTGGTGGTGGAATGAGGAGGTCCAAAACAAGGTTAAGGCTAATCAAGCTCTATTTAAGGAGCTTTTGTCGGTTAGTGCTGGGGAGGAGAGAATCTTGAAGACTGTAGCGCACAAGGTGGCGAAAAGAGAGGCTAAGAAGGCAGTGGCTAAGGCTAAATGTGAGGCTTATGAGGAGATGTACAAGCGCCTAGACACCAAAGAAGGAGCGAATGCTATTTTTAAACTAGCGAAAGCTAGGGAAAGAGGGCGGCGCGACTTGGGTCCCGTTAAGTTTATTAAGGATGATTTGGGTCAAGTGTTAGTGAACGATGTGGCTATTAAGGAGCGGTGGAATAAGTATTTTTTCGAACTTTTAAATGAGGCTAGATGTAGTGACACGGTGGTGCAAGGAGTTAGTCTATCTTCTGCTCGTTCGTTTAGTTCCGGTGAGAGCATCAGCAAGGAGGAAGTTAAGGGTGCCCTAATGAAAATGGGTAGAGCTAAGGCTGTAGGCCCGGATCAGATTCCTATTGAGGTGTGGCTTTGTCTGGGGAAAGTTGGAGTTCAGTGGCTAGCAGAGCTATTCAACATGCTCCTCAGAGGTTCTAAGATGCCGACGGAGTGGAGACATAGTATTGTCGTGCCTTTTTTCAAGAACAAAGGCGATGCTCAGAGCTGTAGTAACTATAGGGGTATTAAACTCCCCAGTCATACTATGAAACTTTGAGAAAGAGTGGTGGAATGCAGGGTTAGAAGAGAAGTTTGTAACACCCCAATTCACAAATGGGACATTACACGCCGTAGAACCCTCGTGAGGTCTACCAGGCTGACACATGACACATAAACTACCATATAATTCCAAATGATGCACTCAAAAGTAAGTAAGGCCATGGCCTCGGCCAAAACATTTTAACGGAGTACATGAACATAAGATAAATCCAATTCATTGCCCACGCAGGGGACTTAAACCAAGTTTCAAAGTAAACAGTCTAACTCCGGTACTCGACAAATGCAATGACACGACATAAAAATACAGACTCGAGCCACATCATCAAGCCATCCCATCCTTTGCGTGCGTGTCCCGTGCCTGATCCTCAGCTCTCCCGGTACCTGAAATGCATAAGACGCATTTCCCCCATTTAAGGGGTTAACATTCGAATGGCTAGTGCAAGTACACAATTACACAACATTATATACAAAATACGGTTTTTACACAATCATCTCAAACATAAGTCATTTGCCATATATATATATTCCGGAATACTACATTGGCAATCAAATCAGTTTCCAATCATCGCGATATCACAAAATCACAACTGGTATCCCGTGGCCGTACCCCTTAGTATCGACCCCCAGACATCCCGTCGAACGCTCCGGGTGGGATACCACTTCCGCGGCCGTACCCCTTAGTATCGACCCCCAGACATCCCGTCGGACACTCCGGGTGGAAGTTCAATCACACACGCACCCAAGTCCACTTCCACGGCCGTACCCCTTAGTATCGACCCCCAGACATCCCGTCGGACACTCCGGGTGGAAGGAACACAACTCACGCACCCGAAAATCACAGTTCATCATTTATTTCGAAAATCACAACATACATAACGAAATGTAATACATGTACTTGGCTTGAATGAAACGAAACGAAGGAAACGACGAAGGAATAGGTTTCAGTCCGAACAATCCTTCCAAATCCGTTCCTAACACAATAACGGTATACATAAGTCTCAATAACGCGGAAAGGTAAGAATAAATCCTAATTCTACCCGCTGGAACAATTTGTCGGTCATGACTTGGGTATCGTCGACTATAAGTGACGAACAATGGAAAACTTGAAGTCCAAAACCACAAATCATCAATAAAACGAAGGATTACAAGTACACAATCGAAGTCTAGCGATAAACCAGTGATAATTCGGACTATAAGAGTCAAATCCCAAGAAATCCCCAAATTTCCCCCAAAATCTCAAAACAAGGGTTTTGGGAGTTTTTACCTTGATTCGGATGTGGAAGGTGATTAGGAACTTGAAGAATTCACGCAAGGAATGCACGGTGGTAGTGAATGATGATCTACAGTCGGAATCGGCCCTAACCCTCGCCTGGAATCGCTCAAAGCCGAGAAGGATAAGAAATGAAGGAAAAATGACGAAGTTGACTGCTGCTGTCCTATTTATATAAAACAGTCTTAGCCCACGCTACGCACAAGCATTAGCGTGCGCTAACGGGGCGGGGAAAAACAGTCTGCCTGCTGTCCTCCAGTTAGCGTGCGCAAGCTGACATGGTTAGCGTGCGCTAATATTAGGAATTAGCGTGCGTTAACGCTGAATTAGCGTACGCTACGGCCCAAGATGAAACATCGAACCTGTCTGCATCAGAAATCGTTAACGCACGATACTAACCACAGTTCTACGTACGATATCCACACAGTGATAGCGCACGCAAGTAAGTCCGGTGTAGCGTGCGATACTCAGGCAGCCAAGATCGCACGCGATAATGCACGCCAACAAAGACAAAAGTGTCGAAATGCGAAGCAAGACCAGAATCCGGAAACATAAACACGTAATAATCAAGATGACAAAGCTGAGCGTGGAAAGAGGATATAATCCCGATCACTAGAGAGTCCTTAATGAAGCACATAAAGCAAAATTCCCCAAACTTATGAAAATTACAAAAACGGCCCAAGTGCCCGAAAAATCGCGATACAACGTCGGATTAACAATCCGAAAGTTTCAACACGTCCAATTCAACCATACAAACTTATGAAAATCAAGAAACAACGAAAACGAACAAGTTTTACGAGAATCGAACGTACATGCGGCAAGATGTAATTCAAGATGAAATTATGGAAAAACATCCTCGAAACTCGACCAGACGGAAACTCCAAGAACAAAATAGATTCAGAATTCCAAAACAGTGCCAAGCGAGTTGTCCGAAACGAACATACACCAAAAATAAAAATTACCGAAATTAGAAAACACGGATATTACAAAGTTGAGATCTCAGAGAACCAATTTGGCTTTATGCCGAGGAGGTCCACGACTGAGGCCATTCATCTCGTCAGACGCCTTATGGAGAAGTTTAGAGAGTGGCGTAAGGACCTCCATATGGTGTTCATAGATCTAGAGAAGGCTTATGATAGCATTCCGCGCGATGTTATTTAGAGGAGCCTGGTAGAGAGGAGGGTGTCGTTGCCGTTCGTTAGGGCGATCCAAGACATGTACTCCCAAGCTAGGACGTGCGTTAGGACCCCAGTTGGTGACACCCAGTATTTTCCGGTTGAGATAGGGCTACACCAGGGGTCGGCGCTAAGCCCTCTTCTCTTCGCTCTAATCCTTGACGTCATTTCGCGAGGGATTCAAGATGGCATCCCGTGGTGCATGCTTTTAGCTGACGACATTGTGTTAGTGGCGAAGTCGAGGAGGGAGGTGAACTCGAAGTTGGAGCTTTGGAGAGCTAAGTTAGAATCCCAGGGCTTGCGTGTGAGCCGGTCTAAGACCGAGTATCTCTGGTGTAACTTTAGTGGTGAGGCCAACGAGGAAGATGTTGAGGTAATGATTACGGATCAGATCGTACCCCCGTACGGATAAGTTCAAGTATTTGGGTTCGATCATTCAGAAGGAAGGTGAGTGTGAAGATGATGTCATGCATCACATCAAGGCGGGGTGGATAAGGTGGAGAGCAGCGATTGGGGTCCTGTGCGACAAGAAAGTCCCTCTAAAGTTGAAGGGTAAATTCTATAGAGCGGCAATCCGACCTGCAATGTTGTATGGCTCCGAATGTTGGGCAATGAAGAGGTCTCTTGAGAGCAAGTTGGAAGTGGCTAAAATGAAAATGTTACGTTGGTCGTGTGGTCGCACAATATTAGATAGAATTGCGAACGGGGTATTCAGCAACGCGCTGGAAGTGGCGCCCATTTCAGCGAAAGTTAGGGAAGGGAGATTGAGATGGTTTGGCCACGTCCGCAGGAGGCAGGCATCTGCTCCGGTGAGGAGGGTCGAGAGTTTAATGGTTGTCGGGGAGAGGAGGAGAGGCAGACCGAGGAGGACGTGGGAGGAGCAACTGAGATAAGATTTGAAGGCCTTAAACCTTTCCGAGACCATGACTATTGATAGGTGCGCTTGGAGGCGCCAGATCAGGGTTGTGGATTATTTTGTAGGGAGCGGTGCTGTAGTTGAGAGCCTCAGGGTTGGGTTGTCGCATTTAGCTTTGACATAGAGCATTGCATTTTTACTTTTATTGTGTATTTTATCCTATTGTCTTGGCATGTGGTGTATTTTTGACAGGGAGTTGTGCGTAGAGCCAACCTCTATTAAGTTAGAGCAGCGTTCATCGGGAGTGAAGTAGCCAAATTCCGCTTAGGTAAGTCCCATGTGGATCAAGCCATGGGCTCAGGTATGGTCTCGAGCTTTTTCGAATCATATGTTTTCCTTTGTATTTATCACACAAGATTCTGCTGTGCACTAAGCTGGGGTCTTCACGGAAACAGCCTCCATACCGTAATAAGTAGGGGCATGGTCTGTGTACATCGTACCCTCCCCAGACCCTGCTCTGAGCGGGATGTACTGGTATGTTTGGTTTGGTTTGGTTTGGTTTTTGACTAATTTCGTCAATTTTGGAAAACCATCCGTCAACCCTAAATTCCGGATCACTACTTAAAAACCTAATGACGGCGCCACCTCATGTTTAACCCTAATCCGCCCCAATGCAACCCTAATTCGACATGAATAAATAGGCTCTTCACTTTGAGTCTATAGATACCCTTCTCTGAGCTCTCTCTTTTTCTGATAAACTTAGAATTTCTCTAGCAATTTGGCTTATGTTTCTGTGCCTAGATTCGTAAGTGTCCTTTTGGATTATCCTAGGCTGAATTTCTTGTAACACGGGCATAGGGTAGAAATATCAGTTCGGAAAGTGATTACACGATCCATTGGGAATCCGGATCTCCATAATAAACCTTAATACCCCAACACTGATAAGCCCTTGCGTTAACCTTAAATTTCATTGGGTGTTGGTTGTTGCTATCAGGCATTACAAACCTTTGCCGTGGTGGATTGACGAACCTTGCAAATAAAAACTATAAATAAATAAAAAATAAAAAAAATGTCGGTTAAATATGAATAGAAACAAATAATGTAATGGATTAAATCCATAAAATACATACATCAAGATTTCTTTGACGGTCATCCATTTTAAAAGAATAAATGTGCGAATTGATTTTTTTTCTTTTTTGTAAAAGTAATAAAAGCACGCCGCAAGGCTTAAGGTTTATGAATTTGGTAAATGTATATGAATTTCGTGTAATGGATCCAAGGTTGATGGATCAAAAAGTCCCGGAGTTAATGAAACTAAAAGAGGCCTAAATCAGAACTCGGCTTTATTTCAAAAAAAAAAATTCTGAACTTTGATATAATAATAATAAAAAAGTATATATTGCAAAACTCATTCCTATAGTATGTCCAAATCTCAGGTGCAGTCCCTGGTTTTTCAAAAACGCAAGCGTAGTCCTTGTGAAAAACTTTTGTGCAATCTGGACATACCAGATGCACAATTTTTGCAATCTAGTCAATATTATAAATAAATAAATAACCAATTACCTTCACATATTCGGCCTCCTGATCTGAGTATTAAGATTTGTGCTTTTGGTGGGTGGGTGTACGACAGGAGTATTAGTATTCTCAAGAATAAATTTGTCAATTTGAGGATTGTTTTTTGAGTGATAGAAAAAGATTTCCATGAGAGGTATGAGAATAGAGAGAGATCCAGAAACAAGCAGATACCCATTTGCGGAAAAGAAAGTACAAAGAGAGAGAAAAAAGAGGCGGTGGTGTTGTATATTAACCCTAATCTTAACTTATGACCCTTTATATACATACAATTTGCACTCCTGACCCCTCTTTTATTCACACACAAAGATTCTAACTTTCCTAACTATTCGCTTTTAGCCCTCTCGCATGTATTTTTATAAACAATTTTTTTTTGTTATAACCGGTTCATTCATAGTTTACTAGGAAGCACGGGTGCGGGGATACGGGTGCGGGTGCGTAGTAAGGGGATTCGGGAATTCGACAAACTTAAAAATATGGGGATTCGGGTGCAGGGGGATACGGCATATATAAAAATATTTAAATATATATATATGTGTGTATATATATTATATATATGTAATATATATAAATGATTTTAGATCCAACAAAATTCATTAAAATGCAAAAGTTTCATTGATTTTAGATACAACATTAAATTTTATTTATTTTTGAAGGATAGAATTAATATCACTACATGTAACTGAGTTTTTGACCAAACTAGTATTATTAAAAAAAGTATTTACCATAATAGTGTATTTTTCAATTTTCTTCAATTTCCAGCATTTCATCATTTTTCTATATTTATGTTTGGGTAAAAATTTTTCACTAAAAGCTTTTGGGCTAATTTAAAGTTGCACCACAACTTTTTTTTTCATCCGACACCAAAACCTTTAAAAAATTTTGAAATTACACAAATTGTGTGGATGGCGTTAAGAATTTTACTCAGAAAAATAAAAATAAAAAAAAAACTAAAAATTTTGGAAAATCTAAAAAATCTGAAAAAAAAAAAATTTCTGAAAATTCTACAAAATTTAAAAAATCAGAAAAAAATCGGAACTTTTATTTTTTAAGAAAAAATTATCTGAAATAATCGAGGGGCAGGGCCCCCGCGGGGTTTAGGGCAGCGCCGCAAAAGGTCTTTGGAAATTTGGATTAGTAGTTAGTGAAAATTCCGAATTTTAGAGGGAGAATTTGGTAAAATTGACTAATTTCGTCAATTTTGGAAAACCATACGTCAACCCTAAATTCCGGATCACTACTTAAAAACCTAATGACGGTCCCGCCTCATGTTTAACCCTAATCCGCCCCAATCCAACCCTAATTCGACATGTATAAATAGGCTCTTCCCTTTGAGTCTATAGATACCCTTCTCTGAGCTCTCTCTTTTTCTGATAAACTTAGAATTTCTCTAGCAATTTGGCTTACGTTTCTGTGCCAAGATTCGTAAGTGTACCTTTGGATTATCCTAGGCTGAATTTCTTGTAACCCGAGCATAGGGTAGAAATATCAGTTCGGAAAGTGATTACACGATCCATTGGGAATCCGGATATCCATAATAAACCCTAATACCCCAACACTGATAAGCCCTTGCGTTAACCTTAAATTTAATTGGGTGTTGGTTGTTGCTATCAGGCATTACAAACCTTTGCCGTGGTGGATTGACGAACCTTGCAAATAAAAATTAAAAATAAATAAAAAATAAAAAAAATGTCGGTTAAATATGAATAGAAATAGATAATGTAATGGATTAAAGCCATAAAATACATACATCAAGATTTCTTTGACGGTCATCCATTTTAAAAGAATAAATGTGCGAATTGATTTTTTTTTTCTTTTTTGTAAAAGTAATAAAAGCACGCCGCAAGACTTAGGGTTTATGAATTTGGTAAATGTATATGAATTTTGTGTAATGGATCCAAGGTTGATGGATCAAAAAGTCCCGGAGTTAATGAAACTAAAAGAGGCCCAAATCAGAAATGGGCTTTATTTCAAAAAAAAATTCTGAACTTTGATATAATAATAAAAAAAGTATATATTGCATAACTCATTCCTATAGTATGTCCAAATCTCAGGTGCAGTCCCTGTTTTTTTCAAAAACGCAAGCGTAGTCCTTGTGAAAATCTTTTGTGCAATCTGCACATACCAGATGCACAATTTTTGCAATCTAGTCAATATTATAAATAAATAAATAACCAATTACCTTCACATATCTGGCCTCCTGATCTGAGTATTTAGATTTGTGCTTTTGGTGGGTGGGGGTACGACAGGAGTATTAGTATTCTCAAGAATAAATTTGTCAATTTGAGGATTGTTTTTTGAGTGATTGAAAAAGATTTCCATTGAGAGGTATGAGAACAGAGAGAGATCCAGAAACTAGTAGATACCCATTTTCGGAAAATAAAGTACAAAGAGAGAGAAAAGAAGAGGCGGTGTTGTTGTACATTAACCCTAATCTTAACCTATGACCCTTTTTATATACATACAATTTGCACTCCTGACCCCTCTTTTATTTGCACACAAATATTCTAACTTTCCTAACTATTCGATTTTAGCCCTCTCGCATGTATTTATAAAAATAATTTTTTTGTTATAGCCGGTTCATTCATAGTTTATTAGGAAGCACAGGTGCTGGGATACGGGTGCGGGTGCGTAGTATGGGGATTCGGGAATTCGAGATATGACATAATATGGGGATACGACATATTTATTGTTCGATTAGAAAGTTATCTGCAGTCGATACTTGTGATCTGCATTATTATCAGTTGTGTCTTCCGCATTATCTGTCTGCAGTCGACATAAGTCATCTGCACTTAATCACAGCTGGGAAACTCACCTTAGATTCAGGAAAGAGTTTAATAAGTCTATTCACCCCTCTTTAGACTTATTCATGAGGACTTGTGACCTATAAGTGGTATCAGAAAGGTTGGTTCAATTTTTACAGAACCAGATCTATATATTGAATATATATTTTAATCTCTCAGTATAATGGAACACATACAACACATGCACTCTATATTACCTGTATTCTCTGTTGATGAATATGACTTATGGAAAATAAGAATGCAGGCTCATGTGTCATCCATTCATGATAACATGTGGTGTATCATTGAGGAAGGACCCTTCATATTTCAGAAGGATAATACACCAGAAGAAATTGCTGCTGGGAAGCCAGAGAAGATTACAAAGAAGAGGACAGAGATGACTCCCCAAAAATAGATTTCAAAATGGGAGAGGCAAATGGAAACCTCAAGGTTTTCCAAAGTTCCAAAATGAACAGGTGTGGAAACCTCAACGATTTAACAATGGTCTCAGCCAAGATTTAGGAATGGCCCACACCAGAGATTTAATGAGGCATATCCAGTATACAATCCTAACCAAGGATATAGAACCAGATAGCACACACCTTATAGGGGTAGACAACATAACTTTGATAATCCAAGGAGAAATCAATTCTCCAGGAAGCCTACTAATCCCAAAGTTCCCACACAAATTTGGGTACCTAAATCTCTGCTTGTCTGATTGCAGAAAAGGTGGAAGGACTACTACCACATCTCCTCAAGTTCAACAATAGGAGGTGAAGAATGATTTGTAGATTCTAGATGCTCAAGGCACATGACAGGGAATAAGAAGGTGCTCTCAAACTACATCAAAGAAATAGGTCCAGATGTAACCTTTGGAGATAGCTCTAGAGGTCAGACAAAAGGATTTGGAGAGCTGCTCATAAGAAACATAACCATATCCAAAGTACATTATGTCAAAGGGCTAAAATACAACCTATTGAGCATAAGCCAATTCTGTGATGAAAAGAATCTAGTAGTCTTCACCATTTGGAAATGCATCATTCAAACCAGTTCAGCCTACCACTCTCACCACCAGAGTATTAGATCTACTTCATATGGTTCTCTTTGGCCCCATCAAGCCAAGGACATTGAGTGGAAGGAAGCATGCCTTAGTAGTAGTGGATGACTACTCAAGATACACATGGGTTGTTTTTCTCTATAAAAAGAGTGAAGCATTCTCAAAGCTTTCCGTAGCTGCTGAGGTAGATTCAGAATGAGAAATCCCTCTCCATCATCAAGATCAGATCAGACAGAGGTGGAGAATTTCCCAACAAGGTAATCACTGAATACAGTGATCAGAATGGAATCCAGCAAGAAGTATCTACCGCAAGAACACCACAACAAAATGGTGTTGCTGAAAGAAGAAACAGAACCTTGAAGGAAGCTGCCAGGTCAATGATTGCTGAAGCTGACCTACCAAAGAGGTTCTGGGCTGAAGCTGTCAACACAACATGCCATACTCAAAACAGGAGTATGATTGTATGGAGACATGGCAAAACCCCCTATGAGGTTTGGAATGGCAGAACACCAATTGTTGCATACTTTCATATATTTGACTGTAAGTGTTTCATCCACAACAATAGCAAAACCCAACTGAATGCCTTTGATGCTAAAACTGATGATGGTATCTTTATGGAATACTCACAAATAAGCATGGCATACAGAGTTTTTAACAAAAGAACATTAGTTGTGGAAGAAACACCTCATGTTGTGTTTGATGAGTCGACCGTTGAGTACAGGAAACAGGTGGAATCAACTAAGAAAAAGCTCAAATCTACCACCCTAGAAGAAGTTACCATTCATGACACAGGAATGATGGACGCACCTGAAGACCCAACTGCAGATCAGCCTGAAGACTCAACTACAGATCAGATAAGATCCCAAAACCAGGCTAATCCAATTGCAGCTGATGAAGATCCAACTGCAGCTGACAAAGATGCACCTGCAGAGCAGACAGGATCCCCATCTGCAGATGACAAGACCATAGCTGATCCAGTTCAAAAAGAACAGAACCAAGCTGATTCAGAGAGAGAAGAAGCCCATCAAAGCAACTCAATAGGGGGAACAAACCCTGAAGATGATATCCCCAAATGGCTCAGATATCATCCCATTAAACAAATCATTGGAAACCTAACTCACGGAGTGAGAACCAGACAATCTACAGAACCAGCAGGAATGGCAATGTTCTCATGTTTCATGTCTAAGATGGAACCCAAGACAACAGATCAAGCACTGGAGGACTACTCATGGATAATTGCAATGCAAGCAGAGCTCAACCAAATGGAAAGGAACAATGTCTGGGAACTAACGGACAGACCAGATCACAAGAAAGACATAGACACCAAATGGGTGTATAAGATGAAGATGGAGCTGTTGTTAGGAATAAAGCCAGACTCGTTGCAAAAGAATATGCTCAATGTGAAGGAATAGATTTTGATGAAACATATGCACCGGTAGCAAGATTAGAAGCTATCAGACTATTCCTTGCATATGCATCATTCAAGTACATTGAAGTGTACCAAATTGACGTAAAAAGTGTTTTTCTCAATGGAGTACTAGAACAAGAGTCTATGTGGAGCAACCCCCCGGATTTGTCAAAGGAGACAAAGTATATAAGCTTTTGAAAGCTCTACATGGACTCAAGCAAGCACCAAGAGCATGGTATGAGACTCTACCTATATTTCTGGAGAATAATAGATTCAGCAAAGGAAAGGTGGAAAAGACCCTCTCCAGAGTGGAATATGAAGACCACATATTACTTGTTCAAATATATGTGGATGATATCATATTTGTATCAACCAATCCTGAGCTATGTGAAAATTTCTCAAGTCTCATGCAAGGAGAATTTGAGATGAGTATGGGAAAGCTAATTTTCTTTCTTGGTTTGCAAGTCAAACAAGTTGGCAATGAAATCTTTATCAGCCAAGCCAAGTATACAGGCGACTTAATCAAAAGATTTGGCATGGACTCAGCTAAAACACTAGGAGTTCCCATGAGCACATCCCTACACCTTGATGCATATGAAGGAGGCATTTCCGTGGATCCAACTAGCTACAGAGGACTAATCGGATCACTCTTATACCTCACTGCAAGCAGACCAGACATTTCATATACAGTGGAAGTATGTGCAAGATTCCAGTCCAAGATGAAGTAGTCTCACCAGGAAGCAGCTAAGAGGATAATCAGATATCTTAAATCCACAATCAATGTTGGATTATGGTATCCCAAGGATGACAACTTCGAGCTTTCAGGATATTCAGATGCAGATTTCGCAGGATGTAGGATTGACAGGAAAAGCACCAGTGGAACATGTCAGTTCCTAGGAACTAGACTAATATCATGGTTCAGCAAAAAGCAAGTATATAACTCAATATCCATAACTGAGTCAGAATACTTAGCTGCAGGTATCTGTTGTGCTCAAATCTTATGGATCAAACAATAGCTAAGGGACTACAACATCATAGCAAATGAAGTTCCAATATGGTGTGACAACAACAGTTGCAATAACAAATAATCCAGTATTGCACTCAAGAACAAATCCCATAGATGTCAAACATCATTTCATCAGAGATCATGTGCTTAACAGGAGAATAAGAATGGAAAGAGTCAGCACAGAGTACCAAATTGCTGACAAATTCACAAAACCTTTACTAGAAGAAAGGTTTCTAGAGATAAGTAGGGAACTTGGACTACTAGATTGGGAATCTAGTATAGGCGAGAAAAGTCACCTGACTTGAAGCTGGAGGAAAAGTCATCTGAACCAAACGAAGAAAAGCTACCGGATGTGAAGACCAGACAAGGAAAAGTTACCTGATTCATCTGATCATAAGCATACAAGAGACGAGGAAGCTACCTGATCAGACCAGACGAGGAGCCGCCTGATGCAGAAGATGAAGAAAGCTAGCTGATCAGAGTACAGACAAGACAAGTCCCCTGATCAAGTCAAAGAGTCAACCGTTTTCTGTTTCTTTAAATACTTAACTTCATTACATGTACCTAATAATACACGACCATACTACTTCCACGATGTCCAATCAACTCTAACCGCCATTCCTTATTTATCAAAAATTGAACCGCCACTTGATTATTTAATTATTAAAATTTAAAGAGTCCTTTCAACTGGGTATTTAAGGCGGCGGAAATAATTTCACAAATCTTTATCATCTTCAAGCTCCAAGAACCCTAGTTTTCAAAAGCATAAAAATCTCTGAATATTCACTGCACTCAAATCAAAACCTTATTTTTTTGCTGAAATAGACTCTACCCAGTATTTAGAAGGAGTTAGCCTCAAGATGGTGAATGAGCAGATCATTTTCAGTATCGTAGTCGATCTCGAAGGATTGCTGGAGGCGAACATGGTGGACACTGGATAAATGAGCCATGTTATCCGAATGATGAAGAAAAATGGTATCTACCATTTCCTTGACATCAACCCGAAGCAGTTGTTCAAGGAGGCCGTCATTTGCTTCTTCAAGGAAGCACAAGTCATGGAGCACTGTATCATGATCTCAATTTTTGGAGAAGAGATCAACATCACACCTCAGACCATTGCTGCTGCCTTCAAAATGAAGAATAGGGGCATTGCAATAGAAGCCCTAAAATAAAGCTCTGTTGAAACCTGGTATGAGATCAAATTACCAGAACAACCAAACAAGGTCAAGTTTACGGCGAGGAGAGGCAACCTCAAAAAGGATTATAGATACATCCTTGACATCACAAACAAGATTGTCATGGGCATGGCCGGAAGCTACGATCAGTTATCATCTGCCAAGTTTATTGTGATGGGAGCGCTGTAGGTCACTAGTCATCAGGAATAAGTCTAGAGGGGGTGAATAGACTTATTGAAACTCTTTTTCCACAAATGGTTAGGAGTTTCTCAGCTGTGATAAGTACAGATGACTTGAAGTCGTCTGTAGATAGGATATGCGGAAGACATAGCTGATGACGTAAGCAAATAACTAAACAATCAAACTGTAAATATGTATGCAGCAGGTAAGTATGATGTTTAAAGCAGTAAAACCGCAGGCAATTATAGTGGTCTCAGAGGTGGGGTAATCCTCTACTAATCCACTTTTCTCCAAACCAATTGGATATGAATTCACTATAATTCTCAACCAGTGATAAATATTACAGTGATTCTTCCTAGCTACAACAACTTCCATCCAGTGGAAATCCCGTCGTTGCAACTCCTTTGACTGCCTAGCACCTCTTGATCTAAAATCCTCGGATGCCTATCAGTCTAGCAAACTTCAACCAGTGAAGTAACCCGAACTCAGGTTTAAAGACACGAGTGGTTTGTATTCTCCAACTAAGAGCTTCTTCAAATAAGAATTTTGAACTCTTGCTCTTAACGATGGTATTGTTCGCTTTGTTTGCTTTGATTGCTTTGATCTGTTGTAAGTGTTGTGCGCATCGTACTTTGCTCAATTCAAATCTTCAGGTATATATAGATGTCGATCCTTGAGCTTCCTTCATAGCCGTTGTATTTCCTGTAACAAATTCGTCCGTTGGAGAAATAGGCTTCTTTGTTTTTCTTTTCGAACATTCTAAGGCTGGATTCCCTTATTTTAATCCATTTCTGACCGTTGTGAAGACTTTCACGTTGTAGCGCCGAATATTTAGATTATAATATGCTTAAACTCTTCAGAGGTGGGTCTCGATGAATATTTAATTCATTGCTTTCCGGGAATCTCTTCAGTCTGTCTCTCTACGCCTGTATATGGCCTTTCGTGATTATTAACTTTTCAATGCATGCTGACGTGGACTGGATTACTTGGCTGATCACTTATCTGATCTTGTACATTCATCCTTATCTGATGTCGTACTTCTCTGATGTAACTTCTCTAAGATGAAGTTCTCTGTCCCGACTAATCTTCTCTGATCTGAAGTCTTCTGACCTGATGAACTTATCTGATCTGATGGTCAAACTTCAGTTGACTTGGACTCCGTCTGATCTCTTGACTGCAGTTTGGCAAACTTCTCTGATAATGAGTTGACTAGGACTTCTCTGATAAATCTCTTTCTACAGAATGTTGTCTGATGATAAGTCGCATGTGGTCAACCTTCTCTGAACAGTTGAGTTGACCAAGACTTCTCTGATTAAACTTGTTTGCAACTCGACTTTCTGCAGTGTTTGGTCAAACTTCTCTGATGTATCTGTTTGACCAAAACTTCTCTCTGATTTATACTTATCCGATTTTAGCCTAACTTACATGGCCTACAGAAGATACTCATTTGTTTCTTCCTTATATGTTGCCAAGTATTCAACTATACAGAAGATACTCATTTGGTTCTTCTTTACATTTTGCCAAGTACTTACAACATACATTTGAATAATCAAATATAGGGATGACATCATCAAAATCTAATAAGTATTCCTAACAAATTCCTCCTATTTTGATGATGGAAAAACTAAAGCATTCAAATGTAAATAAGTCAGCACAAATAAGGTTCATGACATATATCGAAACTCAGTCTTCCTTTGAGACAACTAGAGGTTGTCCTTCAAGCGACTGTTATAAATTTTTCCAGAGATGTTTACAAGTACAGTGCTTTTTGAATGATCAAAATACAAGTAAATTACAATAGATTTACAGGTAGTTTCCAAACCAAATTTACAAGTAAATGAAATTACAGGTCTAATTTATCAATCTCCCTCTTCCTCTTCCTCATCTGACTTGTTGCTTGGCTGGAGGGATAGACCTCAAAGGTTTTGCTCCAATTGGCTTTTTGGAGACTGGCATTAATCCATACTTCCTCTTGATTATCAGAGAGGCAAATTCTTGATCTTCGGGGGCAGACCAGTTATTATCCACACACAGCTTCCTAATTTCCTCCTGAAGAGCCAATTCATCTAACTCATCATTCATCAACTGAGGGGCTTCTTCAGGTCTAAAGCTGGGTATCATGGGATAGGCACCAACCTTTTTGGCATCCTTTTTCAGAGTCGCCCAGAGCTTTGGGAATGTTGAGGACATCCAGTTTATAAATGACTGCTGTGGGGAGCATTTCTTATCTTGGAGCAGCTCCCAGAGATAATATTTCTCAATAAATTGCTTCTTTACAGTTCCCCATATTAGACTTATCTCAGCTTTTTGGAATTCCTCAACGTTCCACAACTCTTTTCCCTCCCATTCATATCTTTGCTCATACACTTGCTTGGTCCTCCTCCTCTTGGCTGCTGGTTGATCTTCAGGTTGAGATGGGGCAGCCAGTTCCTTTCTCTTCAGGTGGGATGAACCGGCCTGTAGGGTAGGGTGGTCGTTTATTTTATTTGTTCTGACTTCTTCTCTGATGTCCTCTTCAGCGTCTTCCCCCTGTCTGATGTGGCCTTTGCCTCTTTCTTCCTTTCCTTTCTCTTCCCCCTTTTTGCCAGCATCAACCAGAGTAGCTAACTGTTGTTCCACCTTTGCCATGAAGTAAGACATTCCAAGAGGCATTCTGGAATTATTTGGTGGTGGTGGGGGGGGGGGGTCATTCTTCGCCAACAAAGTGTTCATCTTATGATTGAGGGACTGGAGATCCGGCTTCATGTTGGTTGCTAATAAATTTACAACTGTCTCCATGATGAGTCGTCTGATCAGCTCGGTTATCTCAAGTAAGATTGAGATGGAAGGTACTTCTTGAGGTGAATTTTCACCTGAGTCTTCAACTGCGTCAGGTCTCTTGGCAGTTGACCTGTCTGATTGCAGATTCCTATCTGCGGGTGGCTGAACAGATGGGGTTTTGTCTGGGGTCCCCGATCTGTCATCTTCATCTGGCTGATGTGAGCTGGAAGCTTGATCAGGTGCTCCATGCTCATCATCATCATCTTTCCTTTCTTCCTCCTCTCTTTGTCATTTTTCTTCGACTTCTTCTTTTTCTTTTTCTTTTTCATCTTCTTCGACTTCTTCCGTTTTCTTTTTTTCTACTTCTTTTTTTTTGCTGTTTTTCAACTTATTCTCTTTCTTTTTCTTCAACTTTTTCTTCAGACTCCTCTTCAACTTCTTCAATTCTTATATCATTTTGTTTTTCTTCTTCCCTCTCTCCATCATTTTCAACTTCTCCAGCTAAAATACTCTTCATGATAAATAGGATGAACTGGTCCATATTATTTTTAAAATGGGACATGAACCAGTTCTCTTGGAGCATTAATAATGTCTGTCTCACGACAGAAGCCCATGAGAAGTTGCTCCGTAGCCTGGGGATATTCCCATGTACTCTTCTCAACAGAAAGTTGCATTTGAGTGAATGAAAGTGATTTTAAGTTCTTCCATTCCTCAAAAATATTGACAAACGAGACATTTGAAGATTGTACCTTTACTAGCTTAAGTTGTTCCGTTGTCATATTCAAAGGATTATTCTCCAAAAGGTTGAGAGAATATCCTGCTTCAGGAACTTCAATGATCAATTCTTCCTCTTCCTCCTCAGTCATGATAGGAAGGGATAGAAGGGGGATCACTTCAGCCATCAAATTGATCTGTCCAGGCTTATCTTCGTCGTGGGTGGGAGCAGGAGTAGTGATTATTTGCATCTGAGTTACAGTGTCATGGAAGGGCTCAGGTGCAGGTGACATGACTGTCTACTCTGCTTGGATTGCTTCTTCTTCTTCAAAGTCAAGGCCTCTCTGCCTTTTGGGTGAGTGATCTGAGAACGAGACAACATGGACAACCTCCTATTCAATAGGTAACTTTCTTTTGAATCACAGGCCTCGAGGGGTATTTTCTGAGTCCGAGTGATCTGCAGATGATTCATGCTCTGCAGGCCGGGTAGATGTGATCTCCTCTACAGGTAGGTCTTCGGCTGGCTGTTCTACAACATCAGAGCGGACTTCGTCTGAGTCCGAAGGCGCTCTATATGTAGTGGGTACACTAGTCATCTCTTTCAACAACTGGGCTGATTTCCTTTCTACCCCCAACTTCTTCAGCGTTTCTTGGTCCAAGTGACCAAGCCTTTTGTTCGCATAGAAGGGGTCTGCATATCCTTTCGCCTTACTGAGGAGCTCCAAGATACAACTGATCTGGGTTCCGTATGCCAGCTTTGTCTTAAATTTCTTTTCCTCTTCAATCCAACTGGCCTTGTTGACTTCTCGGACTATCTGCCTATAAATGTAATCAGGCCAGTTAATCATTTGATCCTGGATAAGTGCTCCCAGCACCATAAATTAGTAGATGACAGCTTGTCGTAGCTGCCTCCCATCCCCATTATGATTTTATTAGTATTGTCCAGGACGTATCTGTATTCCTTTTCAAATCTCCTCTCTTTTCCGTAAGTTTAACTTTTGTCGGCTACTCAGGTAGCTTAATTTCATACCATGTTTCCACTAAGCTCTGTTTGAGGGCTTCCACCGCAATGCCTCGTGCTTTCATCTTGAACGCGTCCGCAATAGTCTGGGGATTAATCTTCACCTCTTCCCCGAAAACTGAACTTGCGATTCCATCTTCGGTGACCTTAGCTTCTTTGAAGAAGCAGATAACCACTTCCTTGTATAATAGTTTGGGGTTAATATCCAGAAAGAGATAAATCCCATTCTTCTTCATCATCCTGATGATGTAGTGTACATCCGTCGCTAGATTTGCCTCCAATAGATCCTCAAAATCGACTACGATGCTAAAAGTAATCTGGTCCTTTACGAGCTTGAGGTTGACGCCTTCGAAGTATTGGGTGGCCTCCATTTCTGCAAAAGATTAAGTTTTTCGCTGAGTGTATAGAAGATTCGAGAGTTTTTCTGCTTTTTGAAAATTAGGGTTTTTCGAGTTTGAAGATGATAAAGTTTTTGAGAAATTATTTCGCCGACTTAAATATCCATTTGAAAAGAAATTTTGAATTTAATAATAAATTAATTTAAGCGGTGGTTCAACTTTTGAGAACTAAAAAAATGACGGTTGTATTTTTAAGTGGACATAATGGCGGTCGTGTGAATATGTATTTTCCACGTGTAAATAAATAGTAATATAATATTCAAGAGTCGGTCAGGGATAGAAAAACTTAGTTGGTTGACCGTTTGACTGCTCTGCATTAGGTAAGCTATGTCGCCTCTGGTTTCAATCAGCTAGGTTTCTTCGTCTGTCATTCGGCTTCTCGTTTGGTCTGATCAGGTGAGTTCCTTGTCTGCTTTGATCAGGTAACTTTTCCTTGCTCATCTGATCTGGTCATCAGGTATCTTTCACATCTGTACTATATTCCCAATCTAGTAGGCCAAGTTTCCTGCTCAGCTCCAAAAACCTTTCTTATCTCTTCCAGATCAGATATCCTTTGATCTGCTTCAGGTCAGGGTATTCTTCCTGTCTGTTCTTCGGGTCAGGAGACTGGTCTGATCAGGTGGGTTTCCTTAACTGGTTTCTTGTCATTTTCCCTGGATCAGGTGGCCTGTTCCTTCGTCTTTTACGATCAGATAATTTGTCTCAGCTGTGGGTCTGATCAGATGATATTTCTTTTCTGATCCGATCAGATAGATTTTCTCTCGTATGGTCCGTGGATCAGGTGACTCTTCTCGCCTACTTTCAATAACTTTTCCTTCCTTATTCTGGTGGCTTTCTCAACTGCATCTGACCAGGTGACTTTTTTTTTCTTATTAGGGCATCCTTCAGCTAACTTTTGAGATCTTCAATTAGGCACTTGATTTCTTGCTACTGATGCGTATGCTTCATCAAGATTTATTTCTTCATACTCAGGATGACTTTTTGCTACCAGCATTCCTTGTATTCCTAACAAGTTCTTTAGCAGGTTCCCCCTCATTGGGATGCCAGATGTTTCTTTGATCTGATTTGTTCATATGAGCTCTCCCCTATTGATTCATCTGGGTCTCTTTTGATTAGCTGATATTGACACCTTTTTTAATTCCTTTGATTGACATTCTTGTTCCGGGTCATGTGACTAAACCACCTTGAGATTGCATGTCATTCTTCAGCCATTGCTAATGACTCTGTGGTTTCTACACAGTAGTCTTTTTATTTTACCTGCAATCAGATAAGAAGCGATTTGGGTACCCAGATTTGTTTGGGTCCTCTAGGATTAGTGATTCTCTTGTGAACCTTATTCCTGTATGTTTCCTTATGCTCTCTGTATCCTTGGTCTGGATTATGCATATAATATGATTGGCAACTAAATGGATGTGGTCTGTTATGTTGTTTCCACATATTTTGAAAATTATGATTGTTGCCTCTGAAAGGTGCATAGTATTGTTTGGGCCTATATCCTAGGTTAGGATTGTGTACTGGATATGCCTTATAAAATTTATGGTGTGAGCCATTTCTAAATCTTGGCTGAGACCATTTATTACATCGTTGGGGTCTCCACACCTTTTCATTTTGAAACTTTGGATAACCTTGAGGTTTCCATTTGCCTCTCCCATTTTGAAATATGTTTTTAGGGAGTCTTTGATAGTAGTTGGCATATTGTTTTGACTGCTGCTTCTTCCTAGTTTGAAATACAAGTTTATGTGTAGGCTCAGTAGTCTGGACAATTGTTTCTCCCTTGATAAAAGTAGTTTTAGAAGTGGAGGGAGTGTTGGGGTCATATCCAACGCCTAATTTTAAATAAAGTGGCCTTTAGTTTGTACACAAACCATCTAAGGTTACATATGCTTTTAAGGATGTTATCTCTTTAGCATGAGCATCATTTGATTGTCTAAGTTTTGAAAGTTCAGCTTCAAGATTCATGAGTGCACCTGATTTTTCATTGTTTAAAACTGTTAGTCTTTCTATTTCAGCAAAAGCTAATTTTTCGATTTTAGCTTTGTTGCTTTAAAATTTTGAATCTGGTGAGTTTGTCAAAATCATTTTGCAGCTGATTTTTATCATTTTTCAGTTGGTTATTTTCAGCTGTCGCAGCCAGGTGTGCTGTTTTAAGAATTTCAAAATCTTTTAAAAGTTGGTTTACAGATTTGTGCAGATCGATATCTTCAGAGAAATATGAACTGAAACTTCCTGGAGCTTGGGGTTTATATGATACCTCTTCATTATCAAGATTGGCCATAAGTAAGTTGATTACTTCGTTATCATAATCAGATAGGAATCCACTTATTGATTCCTCGCTCTCTCTGATCAGCTCTGTTTCTTCACACATTGCTGCTAATGTATACCATGTTTCTTTGGCATTTCTGCAATGTTTGATTTTTGTCATGGTGGCTTGATCAAAGGTTTGGTATAAGATATTTCTGGCTCGATTGTCAAGGTTTGCCAGCTCCCTTTCTTCGGAAGTCATCTCTGATCTGGTATGGGGTATCTGTCTGGGCTTTTCGGCTGCAATATTCTCATCTGTGTTATCTTTCATATAGATGAAGGGACCTTCTTCAAATATACTCCACATGTCATCGTGGACAGATGATAAATGTGCATGCATTCTTATCTTCCATAAGTCAGAGTCATCTATAGAAAAAACGGGAAGATTAGAATACATATCTTCCATTACAAATGAGAGATTAAAAAATATATATCCTCTAATATATGGATGTGGTTCTAAGAAATTGAACCAACCTCTCTGATACCACTTGTAGGTCACAAGTCGTCAGGAATAAGTCTAGGGGGGGTGAATAGACTTATTGAAACTCTTTTTCCACGAAAGGTTAGGAGTTTCTCACATGTGATAAGTACAGATGACTTGAAGTCGTCTATAGACAGGATATGCGGAAGACACAACTGATGACATAAGCAAATAACTAAATAACGGAACAGTAAATATATATGCAGCAGGTAAGTATGATGTTTAAAGCAGTAAAACACGCAGGCAATTATAGTGGTCTCAGAGGTGGGGTAATCCTCTACTAATCCACTTTTCTCCAAACCAGTTGGAGATGAATTCACTATAATTCTCAACCACTGATAAATATTACAGTGATTCTTTCTTTCTACAACAACTTCTAGTCAGTGGAAATCCCGTCGTTGCAACTCCTTTGACTGCCTAGCACCTCTTGATCTAAAATCCTCAGATGCCTATCAGTCTCGCAAACTTCAACCAGTGAAGTACCCCAAACTCAGGTTTAAAGACACGAATGGTTTGTCTTCTTCAACTAAGAGCTTCTTCAAATAAGAACTTTGAATTCTTGCTCTTCACGATGCTATTGTTCACTTCGTTTGCTTTGATTGCTTTGATCATTTGTAAGTGTCGTGCGCATCGTACTTTGCTCAATTCAAATCTTCAGGTACATATAGATGTCGATCCTTGAGCTTCCTTCATAGCCGTTGCATTTCCTGTAACAAATCCATCCATTAGATAAATAGACTTCTTTGTTTTTCTTTCTGAACGTTGCAAGGCTGGATTCCCTTATTCTAATCCATTTCCGACCATTGTGAAGACTTTCACGTTGTAGCGCCGAATCTTTAGATTAGAATATGCTTAAAGTCTTCAGAGGTGGGTCTCGACGAATATTTAGTTCATTGCTTTCCGGGAATCTCTCCAATCTGTCTCTCTGCGCCTGCATGTGACTTTCCGTGATTATTGACTTTTCAACGTATGCTGACGTGGACTGGATTACTTGGCTGATCACTTATCTGATCTCGTACAGACATCCTTATCTGATGTCGGACTTCTCTGATGTAACTTCTCTGAGATGAAGTTCTCTGTCCAGACTAATCTTTTTTGATCTGAAGTCTTCTGACCTGATGAACTTATCTCATCTGATGGTCAAACTTAAGTTGACTTGGACTCCGTTTGATCTCTTGACTGCAGTTTGGTCAAACTTCTCTTATAATGAGTTGACCAGGACTTCTCTGGTAAATCTCTTTCTGCAGAACGTTGTCTGATGATAAGTCATCTGTGGTCAACCTTCTCTGAACAGTTGAGTTGACCAAGACTTCTCTGATTAAACTTGTCTGCAACTCGGCTTTCTGCAGTGTTTGCTCAAACCTCTCTGATGTATCTGTTTGACCAAAACTTCTATGATATTGAACTTCTATGTGATTTATACTTAGCCGATTTTAGCCTAACTTACATGGCCTACAGAAGATACTCATTTGGTTCTTCTTAACATGTTTCCAAGTATTCAACTATATAGAAGATACTCATTCGGTTCTTCTTTACATTTTGCCAAGTACTTAAAACATACATTCGACTAATCAAATATAGGAATGACATCATCAAAATCTAATAAGTATTCCTAACAAGAGCTTATCCAGCAACAAAGAATTAACTGGCCTAACTACATCTACAGGCAGTTAGTCCAAGATGTGAACAAAGTGAGGTGGAATACAGAGGAGAAGAAGTTCAAACAGAAAGTTGCCTATGGAACCCATATCAGTTGGATCTTGGAGTTCCTCGGAAAGGCGAAGGGAGCTGCAGACACATTTCATGGCATCAAAAGACTTGGTCACCTGGACCAAGAAACCTTGAAGAAATTGGGGGATCAGAGGAAGGCAGCCAAAATCTTGAGGGAGATGACAAGTGGAACTTCTCCCTACAGAGCGCCTTCGGAATCAGATGAAGTCCGCTCTAATGCAGCTGGCCAAACCTCCCAAAAGTTACCTGCATAGGAGATAACATCAGCCTCCTCTGCAGCTAAAATGCAAAACTTACCTACAGATGAGTCCGACGATGACAACCTACCTATTTCCAAATTATCAAAAAAGAAGCTACCTGTAGTAGAGGAGGCTGTCCACATCACCTCATCTACAGATAAGACCCCCAAAAGGCAGAGAGGATTGGAGGACTATCTACTTGAAGTTGAAGAAGAAGCAGTGCAGACTATAAGATCACTTGCACCTACACCAATTGAAGAAACTTCAGCTCAGATGCAGATCATCATTTCTCCTACGCCTACTCCTGCTGAAGATCAGTCAGATCAGCCAGATCAAATAGAACCGATGGCTGAAATAATCCCCCTTCTCACTCTCCCTAGCATGACCGAAGAAGAAGAGGCAGAAGAGATAATAGAGATTCTGGAAGCTGGATACCTCAGGGAGAACAATCCTCTGAACTTGAACTCAGATCAATTGAAGCTGGTAAAACAACAAGCTCTTAAGTTTTATTTTGTCAATATATTTGAAGAGTGGAATGACTTAAAATCCCTTACCTTCAGTCAATTAAAGATTTTGTTGAGAGAAGTACCTGGGAACACCCCCAGGCTACTGAGCAACTTCTCATGCTTTTCTGTCAAGACACAGATATACTATTTTTGCTTCGGGAGAACTGTTTCATGTCCAATTTTAAACAAAATATGGACAAGTTCGTCCTTCGTATCATGGAGGGTGTGTCTCTAGGTAAAACCCTTGGAAAATAAGACCAAGTTGAAAAGGAAGAGACAAGAGAATAAGAAAAAGAAAAAGAAAAAGAAAAAGAAATTAGAATTGTTGAAGTTGGAAAGGATGATACTGAAAAAGGAGAAGAATGAGCCGAAAAAGAGGAAGAAGAAGAAGGAGTTGAAAAAGAAGAAAATGAAGAAAAATAACAGGAAGAAGGAGTTGAAAAAGAAGAGAAGGAAGAAAAAGAACAGGAAGAAGAAGAAGTTGAAAAAGAAGAAGAAGAAGAAGAAGAAGAAGAAGAAGAAGAAGAAGAAGAAAAAGGAGAGAGGAAAGAAGATGAGAGAAGAGATGATGAAGCTGATGATCATGGTGCACTTAATCAATCATCCAGCTCTCATCATCCAACAGAGGATGACAAGTCAGGAACCCCCAACAAGACCCCCTCTGACCATAAGGCAGCTGATAGGAGCTTACCTTCAGAGAAGTCAACTGCTAGGAGGTCATCTGCACAAGAAGACTTAAGTGAAAATTCTCCTCAGATAGCACTTGAAGTTCACATCTCACCTGCAATGACTGATCTGATCAGATAAATAGTTGAAGAAACAGTTGCCAGGATTCTAGCAACTGAATTCAAGCCTGACCTGCAGTCCCTCAAAGCCAAGATGGACACCTTGCTCAACAAGAAGAAACCTTCCCCAACACCCTCAAACAATAGAATGGCTCTTGGCATGTCTGACTTCATGTCTATGGTGGAGGAGCAGCTAGCAACTATTATTGATGCTGGAAAAAAGGGGGACTATAAAGGCAAAGGGGAAGACAACAGGCAGGGGGAAGGCAGAGAAGAGTTCATGAAGAGACATCAAGACCTCTTTCTCCTACAGGCAGGAACCTCTCACCTAAAAAGAAAAGAACTTGCTGCAACTGTAACACCCCCAATCCGCTCAGGGATCTCACACGTCGTAGAGCCTTTCCTCAAGGATCTACCAGGCTGGTAACAAAATCGAACAACTCAACAATGCCTTTAAGGCTAAAATGACTCAGTAGACTGATTTGGTCTTTCATTAAATACATACAACTCAATTACAATACATGCCCATGCAGGGGTCGAATACAACACACTCCCGTACAATGGGGAAAGAATACTGCAGCGGAAATAAAATACAACTAAACCAATATGACATCAAACGGGTCCTCGTGTGATTAGTATCGTTCATCTTTCATCATCCTTCGTGCCGACCTTGTGTTATGCTCCCCAAAACCGAATGCAATACAGACATCCATCCCCCGATTACTCGGGGGTTAGCAAAATTCTACTATTTTGCTGGTGCAAGTACAAAGTGCAAATACGAGCCATATAATTCAAGTTCCAAGAATAACAATAACCAGGAATCCTCAAAGATTCAAATACAACGAAACGAATACTTCCCGAGGCAAGATTTTGAGTAAAAGTTTCCAAATCCGAAAGATCACAAATAACGAGAACGGTTTGCAAAATGGTTTAAAATACCCTCGAGAGTTTTAATAGAAAACAATTTAGGATTATCAAATCCTTCTCTTTCCAAAATCAACAGGGTCACAGCCCAAAAGTTTTTGTTTTCGCAAATAGAAAAGCACTAACAATTCACAGGGTCAGAACCTATATCACGTGTCCTCGACGGACATAAAATCAACATAACGTAATCACACACACACGTCGCCTAGGACCGGGACGAAGCCACAAATCCCACTCGAGGCCTCTAAGGACCCTCCCGAGCTGGCCACAATTATAAAATGAATCACGCACACACGTCGCCTAGGACCGGGACGAATCCATGAATCCCACTCGAGGCCTCGAAGGACCCTCCCAAGCTGGCTAGCGAAACACACTCAAACCACCCATAAGTTATCTTGACATCGTACTCGCAAGTACCGATTCTCGGAGCCCTCTCCGGACCTACTCGATTAGATAACCTTATGGTCAAATCATATACACTGGCTGTACTCGCAAGTACGCGCCGCCGGAGGCCTCATAGGTCCCTACCCGGTCAAACATCAATCGAACATACCCACAAGTTATCGTGACATCGCACTCGCAAGTGACGATTCTCGGAGCCCTCTCCAGACCTACCCGAATTGATAACCTTGTGGTCAATTCATAAATGCATCGAGTTCACAACAACAAGGGTTTCACATTTGCCAAAATCACAAACACATCAAATCATGAGTTAATGTAACCAACACTTAACAAAACACCACGTCAAACCATAACGTACCGAAAAGAGATAATATGTGTATATATATTATCAAAGCATAACAACAACAACAACAATAACAACAACAACAACAAGCGAATTCATAGGGTTCACTTAATCATTCACGGGGCACAATATTCACAAAACACACACGTTTTGAAAGTGAGCCCTTAACGAGGCTAAACCGAATTTTTTGAAGATAATTTTCAAACGACCAAACAAACACATTTAGACGATCACTAATTATCGTATCCATAAAACAAGAATTATATGGACAAGGTACTTGCTTTGAAATCGGCACACAAGTAGTCCGACGAACACGGCTCAACCAGGAAGCTACGAAACGCCCAATGTCATCGAAAAGGAAGACGATGACGAACGTAAGGGTTCAACACGGTTTCTTTGCAAGAAACTCGACCCTAACATCATATAATTAATAAATCAATGGAAATAAATCATTATAATATACACATCAAATCGTACAAAATCAAGACAATACATGTCTTTTACCGGAAAACAGACAGTCACATCGCATTTCAAACTTGCTTAGGACCGGGGCTAAACCACTGGTCCATCCGAAGCCCTTACGGACTGAGTAATTCGCACCCATAAACATTCCCATAACATACTGAGCACAAGGTTTCACGAAAACACTTGCAAACTAACAAATCAGTTTGAAATATACACGCAACGGACGAAACCAACAGTCAAGAATACATAACCAGCGGCACTCCACATATAAACAAAATATGAGAGTCAAATAACCACATATCACGAAATCAAAATCCATAGGAGGATTCCGGCACTTAACACCTAATCATTCCAGTAACTCGCAACAGACGAGGCACTATCACAACGAATGGTCGCACGAAGATGATGATCGCCCCACGATACTAATCACGACCAACGAACTCAGACAACGCGTCGCTACACGACTCAGTCAGATAAAATCCGACGAGACAAAACTCAACAGACAAAACTCGACCCGACAACCTAGGTTTCCACAACCTAAGCTCCGATACCATTTATGTAACACCCCCAATCCGCTCAGGGATCTCACACGCCGTAGAGCCTTTCCTCAAGGATCTATCAGGCTAGTAACAAAATTGAACAACTCAACAATGCCTTTAAGGCTAAAATGACTCACTAGACCGATTTGGTCTTTCATTAAATACATAAAACTCAATTACAATACATGCCCACGCAGGGGTCGAATACAACACACTCTCGTACAACGGGGAAAGAATACTGCAGCGGAAATAAAATACAACTAAACCAATATAACATCAAACGGGTCCTCGTGTGATTAGTATCGTTCATCTTTCATCATCCTTCGTGCTGACCCTGTGTTATGCTCCCCAAAACATGACTGCAATACAGACATCCACCCCCCGATTATTCGGGGGTTAGCAAAATTCCACTATTTTGCTAGTGCAAGTACAAAGTGCAAATACGAGCCATATAATTCAAGTTCCAAGAATAACAATAACCAGGAATCCTCAAAGATTCAAATACAACAAAACGAATACTTCCCGAGGCAAGATTTTGAGTAAAACTTTCCAAATCCGAAAGATCACAAATAACGAGAACGGTTTGCAAAATAGTTTAAAATACCCTCGGGAGTTCTAATAGAAAACAATTTAGAATTATTAAATCCTTCTCTTTCCAAAATCAACAGGGTCACAGTCCAAAGGTTTTTGTTTTCGCAAATAGAAAACCACTAATAATTCACAGGGTCAAAACCCATATCACGTGTCCTCGACGGACATAAAATCAACACAACGTAATCACGCACAAGCATCGCCTAGGACCGGGACAAAGCCACAAATTCCACTCAAGGCCTCTAAGGACCCTCCCGAGCTGGCCACAATCATAAAACAAATCACGCACACACGTCGCCTAGGACCGGGACGAAGCCACGAATCCCACTCGAGGCCTCGAAGGACCCTCCCGAGCTGGCTAACGAGACACACTCAAACCACCCATAAGTTATCTTGACATCGTACTCGCAAGTACCGATTCTTGGAGCCCTCTCCAGACCTACCGAATTAGATAACCTTATGGTCAAATCATACACACTGGCTGTACTCGCAAGTACACGCCGCCGGAGGCCTCACAGGTCCCTACCTGGTTAAACATCAATCGAACATACCCACAAGTTATCGTGACATCGCACTCGCAAGTGACGATTCTCGGAGCCCTTTCCAGACCTACCCAAATTGATAACCTTGTGGTCAAATCATCAATGCATCGAGTTCACAACAACAAGGGTTTCACATTTGCCAAAATCACAAACACATCAAATCGTGAGTTGATGCAACCAACACTTAGCAAACACCACGTCAAACCATAACGCACTGAAAAGAGATAATATGTGTGTATATATATATAGATATATATATATATATATATATTATCAAAGCATAACAACAACAACAACAACAATAACAACAACAACAACAAGCGAATTCATAGGGTTCACTTAATCATTCACGGGGCACAATATTCACAAAACACACGCGTTTTGAAAGTGAGCCCTTAACGAGGCTAAACCGAATCTTTTGAAGATAATTTTCAAACGACCAAACAAACACATTTAGACGATCACTAATTATCGTATCCATAAAACAAGAATTATATGGACAAGGTACTTGCCTCGAAATCGGTACACAAGTAGTCCGACGAACACGGCTCAACCGGGAAGCTACGAAATGCCCGATGCCATCGAAGAGGAAGACGACGACAAACGGAAGGGTTCAACACAGTTTCTTCGCAAGAAACTCGACCCTAACATCATATAATTAATAAATCAACGATCATACAAGGAAGAATAATCGTAGAACGTCCGAAAACCCCTCTATGACATTCTACCGGACACCTTCAAGGCGTCGATCAAGAACTCGACCAAAACAACGAATCGATACGATACAACCATGGAATAACAATAGAAATGATATAATACATCTAAATAATCATCAATCTATCACAATCCTAAGTTAAATCGGATTAAACGGATGAAAACAACCAAAATAACTAAATTCCCCAAAACTAGGTTTCTAGATAAACTGACCTGATTCGCTCGATCAAAGGATGTTATAGGATGGATATATGATGATATGAACTCCGAGACATCATGAATTTAACACCTGAAAACATCCCTCCATGATCATCAAATCTCCAGCCGCAGAAGAGGATGAAACGAGTGAGAAAAATGATGAAAAACCCGTCTGCTGGGTCTTAAATACACAGCCTGTCGGACGCCTTACGTACGTAATCGGCCATGGCTTACGTACGTAACCGGCCATGGCCGAACTCACTGCCCAGAAATGCCGGCAGTGTTACATATGTAACTGTCGTGCCCTTCCAGCCGTTACTCGTCCAGGGCCTGGCCCCAACATGCCCGGCCATGACTCGGCCGGGGCCAACTCCGACGGCCCGGACGACCCCAAAACCCGAACCTGAATACCAATCAATGATACGGTTACGAAGTACTCGAAAAGATAAATTCGAGCACTAAGAGAACACATGATTCCGACCACCCAAAGGCTCGAAATTCGACGACGGAAAGTAATTACCCCAAACTCTGGGAAATTACGAAAATGGCCTAAAACGTCTGAAATACACGATATACGATCGAAACACCAAACCAAGGCTCGCAACATGAATAATAACATTAAATGAACTTATGAGGAACTCGAAACAACAGTTTCAGACGATATTCGCAAGAATGAAGCTCAAGTACGGAAAAGCCGCTTAAGAACACGAAACTCAACAAAACGATACCAAAACGAACTCGAACGTCAAAAAGTGCAGAATTAAATATTCTCAAAATGAAGAAACGGTCATGAGGGAGTCGTCAAAACGGACTTCTGCCAAAAAAAAAATTACCGGAAATCGAAATTGCGGGTATTACATACTACCCTCCTTAAAAGAAGTTTCGTCCCGAAACTTAAAACAAGTAGGGAGAAGTAATATCCTACCAGGAAAACTCAATGAGATACACAAGAACCGAAAACTCGCGCCCAACGGTGAAACATTACAAGCCACTCGAAGACATATGCGGCGTAAAAACACGCTCCGCGGCGACTATCACAACATCACAGGCAGAGACATAATAAAACCAACGAGTGACAAGCGTCATCAAATAGATAATACGATCAAGTCAATCATCTGAACAATCACAGAACACAAAGCACCTATGACAGGGAAAACATGCACAGTCAAGAAACAGAAAATAAACACAAAACGATTCACCAGGACAATCACAAACAATTCGGACCATGCCGAGATCCTCTAAAACCACACTAGGCATCTTTGTGCCCCTCGGAGTAGAGGCGTAACCTCGATCCTCAAATCTCTCAGCTACCGTCTCGCAATGTACGACTCAGTGACCCACCTGGCCACACTAGCTAACGGTGAACGACAAATTCTCCGCAGTACGAGACCAAACAACAAAAATCGGACAACCACGATTGAACAACAGTGACCGAACCAAAAACTATCGAACAACAACGGTCAAGCAACATCGATCGGACAACAATGCTCGGACACCAACGACCGGACAACAATGGTCGAACAACAACTCCGAAGTTCAAATTTCAACCAAAGTTATAAACAAAACTTGTGGAAACTAAAGGACGATAATTTCCGTCAATGTTCACAAGAATCGAACCAAACTCGAAAAGTTACAACGATAATCAGATTGATCCGAAACAAGATCACGACCCATTGAAACGATAGCAACCTAGAAACCAAACAAGTTCAAAAGGTATTAACGAACACGAGCGAGTCGATAGAATTGAGAAAGAGAAAATGCAGAAGCCAAAAATAATACGGGTATTACATTCGACCTCTTATAAAAGAAATGTCATCCCCGCAACTCACAATAACGGAAGCAAGGTAACAGCTCAAAAAGCAACCGACAGAAACATCTCCCATGGGCCTCTCAGAGCCGATTCTGATATATGTGCTGAAGCGCGAACTCCGGAAGTCTCGGTAACCAATTCTCAAAACTGGATTCGGTGTCCCTCGAGTCCGCACTTGAAACGCGTCACTGGCGAGGAAGGACAATTTGCACGTGTATGCCCCCGGCACATCACGGTTGAAACGCCTCGGCTCAGCATACCAAATATACAAATGCTAGATACAGCTGAACGTAACATCGCAAAACAACATACCGGAGATGCCAACTCAGCATAACATATCAACACATACAAAAATCACAACAACAACGGCATCGTTCGACGATTACAACAGCCCGAATGATAGCCAGCACACAATCACAAACATCATGAAACAATCACTCATGTACATAAACGTACAAACCCAAGCTTTAACAGCTCACACTCGTGCGACAACACGCAAATCACCATGAGGCGACAAACAGTGAATACCAGTTCACACCTCTTACAGAGGGCTAGTACAACAAATGCGTGGCAACGCCTCAACGTTCATGCCACCAATTTGATCATACTCGGGAGCTAACATCATAACGATAATGCGAACATCATACATACATTTCGAGACCGCAAATGGGAATTGATAAGTTTTAAAAAAAAATGAAAACCACCTTTTGAAAATAATTTTGGAAACACCGATTGATCTTGAGCATCACCTTTCAAAAAGTACAAATGTGAAACATCGTTATCGAGACTTTGGAAAACCATTTCGCATTCGATAAAAATGAGGACACTTTTTTTCGTGAAAAACTTTTGGAAATATTCGACCCTCGGGCCTAAGCAAAAGCTTTTCTAAATCATTGAAAATATCTCAAAACATTTTGGTCCTCGAGGTAGAAGAATTTTGAAATATATTGTGGCACCTTGGAAGTACCACGAGAAAACAATTCATTTTAAAAGTACGTCTCGAAATTTATTTTCTAAGATACTCAAGGTTTTCAAAAATAATTCAATGGGCTAGAATGCCCAAAAATGCTCATTTAACAATATTCGTTTAAACATATTATAATATACACATCAAATCGTACAAAATCAAGACAATACATGTCTTTTACCAGAAAACAGACAGTCACATCGCCGTTCAAACTTGCTTAGGACCGGGGCTAAACCACTGGTCCATCCGAAGCCCTTACGGACTGAGTAATTCGCACCCATAAACATTCCCATAACATACTGAGCACAAGGTTTCACGAAAACACTTGCAAACTAACAAATCAGTTTGAAATATACACGCAGCGGATGAAACCAACAGTCAAGAATACATAACCAGCGACACTCCACATATAAACAAAATATGAGAGTCAAATAACCACATATCACGAAATCAAAATCCATAGGAGGATTCTGGCACTTAACACCTAATCATTCCAGTAACTCGCAACAGACGAGGCACTATCACAACGAATGGAGACTTACAACCACAGGTCGCACGAAGATGATGATCGCCCCACGATACTAATCACGATCAACGAACTCGGGCAACGCGTCGCGACACGACTCAGTCAGACAAAATCCGACGAGACAAAACTCAACAGACAAAACTTGATCCGACAGCCTAGGTTTCCACAACCAAAGCTCCGATACCATTTATGTAACACCCCCAATCCGCTCAGGGATCTCACACGCCGTAGAGCCTTTCCTCAAGGATCTATCAGGCTGGTAACAAAATCGAACAACTCAACAATGCCTTTAAGGTTAAAATGACTCAGTAGACCGATTTGGTCGTTCATTAAATACATACAACTCAATTACAATACATGCCCACGCAGGGGTCGAATACAACACACTCCCGTACAATGGGGAAAGAATACTGCAGCGGAAATAAAATACATCTAAACCAATATAACATCAAACGGGTCCTCGTGTGATTAGTATCGTTCATCTTTCATCATCCTTCGTGCTGACCCTGTGTTATGCTCCCCAAAACATGAATGCAATACAGACATCCACCCCCCGATTACTCGGGGGTTAGCAAAATTCCACTATTTTGCTAGTGCAAGTACAAAGTGCAAATACGAGCCATATAATTCAAGTTCCAAGAATAACAATAAACAGGGGTCCTCAAAGATTCAAATACAACAAAACGAATGCTTCCCGAGGCAAGATTTTGAGTAAAACTTTCCAAATCCAAAAGATCACAAATAACGAGAACGGTTTGAAAAATAGTTTAAAATACCCTCGGGAGTTTTAATAGAAAACAATTTAGGATTATCAAATGCTTCTCTTTCCAAAATCAACAGGGTCACATCCCAAAGGTTTTTGTTTTCGCAAATAGAAAACCACTAACAATTCACAGGGTCAAAACCCATATCATGTGTCCTCGACGGACATAAAATCAACACAACGTAATCACGCACAAGCATCGCCTAGGTCCGGGACGAAGCCACAAATCCCACTCAAGGCCTCTAAGGACCCTCCCGAGCTGGCCACAATCATAAAACGAATCACGCACACACGTCGCCTAGGACCGGGACGAAGCCATGAATCCCACTCGAGGCCTCGAAGGACCCTCCCGAGCTGGCTAACGAAACACACTCAAACCACCCATAAGTTATCTTGACATCGTACTCGCAAGTACCGATTCTTGGAGCCCTCTCCAGACCTACCCGATTAGATAAGCTTATGGTCAAATCATACACACTGGCTGTACTCGCAAGTACACGCCGCCGGAGGCCTCACAGGTCCCTACCTGGTCAAACATCAATCGAACATACCCACAAGTTATCGTGACATCGCACTCGCAAGTGACGATTCTCGGAGCCCTTTCCAGACCTACCCAAATTGATAACCTTGTGGTCAAATCATCAATGCATCGAGTTCACAACAACAAGGGTTTCACATTTGCCAAAATCACAAACACATCAAATCATGAGTTGATGCAACCAACACTTAGCAAACACCGCGTCAAACCATAACGCACTGAAAAGAGATAATATGTGTATATATATATATATATTATCAAAGCATAACAACAACAACAACAACAACAATAATAACAACAACAACAACAAGCGAATTCATAGGGTTCACTTAATCATTCACGGGGCACAATATTCACAAAACACACGCGTTTTGAAAGTGAGCCCTTAACGAGGCTAAACCGAATCTTTTGAAGATAATTTTCAAACGACCAAACAAACACATTTAGACGATCACTAATTATCGTATCCATAAAACAAGAATTATATGGACAAGGTACTTGCCTCGAAATCGGCACACAAGTAGTCCGACGAACACGGCTCAACCGGGAAGCTACGAAACACCCGATGCCATCGAAAAGGAAGACGACGACAAACGGAAGGGTTCAACACAGTTTCTTCGCAAGAAACTCGACCCTAACATCATATAATTAATAAATCAACGATCATACAAGGAAGAATAATCGTAGAACGTCCGAAAACCCCTCTATGACATTCTACCGGACACCTTCAAGGCGTCGATCAAGAACTCGACCAAAACAACGAATCGATACGATCCAACCATGGAATAACAAGGGAAATGATATAATACATCTAAATAATCATCAATCCATCGCAATCCTAAGTTAAATCGGATTAAACGGATGAAAACAACCAAAATACTCAAATTCCCCAAAACTAGGTTTCTAGATAATCTGACCTGATTCGCTCGATCAAAGGATGTTATAGGATGGATAAATGATGATATGAACTCCAAGACATCATGTTAACACCTGACAACATCCCTCCATGATCATCAAATCTCCAGCCGAGGAAGAGGATGAAACGAGTGAGAAAAATGATGAAAAACCCGTCTGCTGGGTCTTAAATACACAGCCTGCCGGACGCCTTATGTACGTAATCGGCCATGGCTTACGTATGTAACCGGCCATGGCCGAACTCACTGCCCAAAAATGCCGGCAGCGTTACGTACGTAACCGGCCAAGGCTTATGTACGAAACCGGCCTTACGTACGTAACTGTTGGGCCCTTCCGGCCGTAACTCGGCCAGGGCTGGCCTGGCCCCAACATGCCCGACCATGACTCGGCCGGGGCCAACTCCGACGGCTCGGATGACCCCGAAAACCGAACCTGAATACGAATCGATGATACAGTTATGAAGTACTCGCAAAGACGAATTCGAGCACTAATAGAACACACGATTCCGACCACCCAGAGGCTCGAAATTCGACAACAAAAAGTAATTACCCCAAACTTTGGGAAATTACGAAAATAGCCCAAAACGTCTGAAATACACGATACACGATCGAAACACCAAACCAAGGCTCGCAACATGAATAATAACAATAATGAACTTACGAAGAACTCGAAACAACAGTTTCTGACGAGATTCGCAAGAATCGAACTCAAGTACGGAAAAGCCGCTTAAGAACACGAAACTCAACAAAACGATACCGAAACGAACTCGGACGTCAAAAAGTGCATAGTTAAATATTCTCAAAATGACGAAACAGTCATGAAGGAGTCGTCAAAATGGACTTCTGCCAAAAAAAGAAAATTACCGAAAATCGGAATTGCGGGTATTACAGCACCATCAGACCCACCTGTAGTCAAAAGAAAGAGAACTCGATATGAACCAGGGGTGAGGTACCAATGGGAAGGCAAGGAATTCAATATGTTGAAGAGAACTTGCCTGTGGAGGCGGCGCCAATGTGGGGAAGTGCCAGGGAGCAGTTTATAGAAAAGTATTATCTGTGGGAGATGCTTCAAGACAAACACTGCTCCCCACAACAAACATTCATTAACTTCATGGATATGAATTTTCCAAAACTCTGAGCAGTTTTGAAGAAATATGCTGTGAAGAATTTCAATGCCTATCCAAGGATTCCTGATTTCAGACCTGAAGAAGCACCCACACTGATGGATAATGAACTTGATGAGATGGCTCTTCAGGAAGAAATCAGAGAGCTTTGCATTGAAAATAACTTTACAACTCCAGAGCAACAAGAGTTTGCTTCATTGGTAATTAAAAGGAAATATGGGTTAGACCCAGTAACCAAGAGACCAATTGGAGCCAAACCATTGAAGTCACTTCCTCCAACTAGAGTCAGAGGAAGAGGAAGGGGGAGAGGAAGATAAACTTTTGTTTATAATTTACTTGTAATTTTTATTTTGTAATTTACTTGTAATTTTTTAATACTCTTAATTTTTTACTTGTATTTTGTTTCCATCAAACTGCACTGTAATGTAACATCAATAAAAATTTTATAACAGTCACTTGAATGACAACCACTACTTGTCTCAGCAAGACTGAGTCTTACTTGTGTCTTGCACTTTATGTTGTGCAGACTTGTCTACATTTGAAATACATTAGTTTTTCCATCATCAAAATAGGGGGAAATTGTTACTTGTTAGATTTTGATGATGTCATCCCTGTATTTTAATTCATTCAAATGTATGCTCTAAATAACTTGGCATTGTAAAGAAGAACCAAATGAGTATCTTCTATAGGCCTAAAAAATTAGGCTAAGTCTTGATCAAGTGTTGATCAATATCATAAGCGACTAAGTATAGAACTGCCACTTATCAGAGAAGTTTTCAGGCAAGTTCATTATTTGGTCAACGCAAAACATCAGAGAGGTTTGACCAAAACCATGCTGCAGTTAAGTTATGAAGAAGGCGTTACATTAGACAAGTTTTGGTCAACGCAGAATATCAGAGAGGTTTAACCAAAACCATTCTGCAGTCGAGTTATCAAACGAGATATGGTCAACAAAATATCAACTGAAGTTTGACCATTAGGTCAGAGAACTTCAGCCCTAAATGGAGCATGAAGGCTGTAGCCATGAGAGAATCAAAAGATCTCAACAAGATAAAGATCCAGGAGCTTTTTTTTGATCTAAAGGCCTATGAATTTGAGCTACCTTGTTCATCATCAAATGAACCAGCTGAAAAAGAGATAGCATTTGCAGTAGAATCATCTGCAAAGAGTCTAGCTGAAGTCAGTCCCCCCAGCCCCTTAAATTTTGAAGAAGAGATGGCTTTCATCATGCAAAGGTTGAGCAATTTTAGGAAGAATTATTCCAAGTACAAGAAGAACTACAAGGACAATCCAAGGAGGAACCAAAAGGCTGGCGACTGGAAGGTGGAGTGCTACAACTGCCACAACACCGGATATATCAAGTTTGACTGTCCAGAACTCAAGAAGGATGAAGCCAAGAAAGAAGTGGGCAGAAAAGAGGACACAAGGAAAGCTTTTATTGGAGAAGACCAAGAAAGAGTAGAATCTAGTAGTGGATTCTTCTTTGATGATTATGAAGACTATAACTGTCTGATGGCCAACCTAGCTGATGAAGAAGTAACATCTAAACCCTCAATTTCAAATAATGACAGCTCAGACATATCTCAAGATATTGACTTACATGAATCTGTCAATCAGCTCCTGAAAGACTTTGAAAAATTAAAATATGCACACTTGGCTGTGACAACTGAGAAAACACATCTGCAAGATGAGAATAGGCAGCTGAATTTTTTTTTGAAAAACTCAGCCAAGAGTTAACAAAATCAAATATGAACCTGAAAAACAGGCTGAAACAAATTGAAAAACTTAGTTGATAATACCACAGCTGAGATTAAAAGGCTAACTATTTTAAACAGTGAGAAATTAGCTGCACTTGCTCATGTCAAATATGAGTTTGCTAAAGTGACACAACTAAGTAAAGCACAAGCTAAGGAAATAACATCCTTAAAGGCATCCATAGCCCTGGATGAATTGTGTATGAACAAGAGGCCACTTTATTTAAGATCAGGCCTTGGATATGACCCCAACACTCCCTCTAGTTCTAAAACCATTTTTGTCAAGGGAGAAACTTATGTCCAAACTGTTGAGCCTATAAAACCCGTATCTCAAAATAGGCAGCAACCCAGTCAACAGTTTAGACAGCAACCAAGGTTCACGAGGCAGCCACCTAGACAAGAGACTAGACAATGGCCAAGGCAGAAGCAGCAGCCAAAACATTATGCCAACTACTGCCAAATACTCCCCAAAAACAGATTTCAAAATGGGAGAGGCAAATGGAAACCTCAAGGTTGTCCAAAGTTTCAAAATGAATAGGTTATACAATCCTAAACAAGGATATAGAACTAGACAACACACACCTTATAGGGGTACACAACATAACTTTTATAATCCAAGGAGAAATCAATTCTCCAGGAAGCCTACTAACCCAAAGGACCCACACAAATTTGGGTACCTAAATCTCTGCTTGTATGATTGCAGAAAAGGTGGAAGGACTACTACGACATCTCCTCAAGTTCAACAATAGGAAGTGAAGAATGGTTTGTAGATTCTACATGCTCAAGGCACATGACAGGGAATAAGAAGGTTCTCTCAAACTACATCGAAGAAAGTGGTCCAGATGTAACATTTGGAGATAGCTCTAGAGGTCAGACAAAAGGATTTGGAGCGCTGCTCAGAGGAAACATAACCATATCCAAAGTACATTATGTCAAAGGGCTCAAATACAACCTATTGATCATAATCCAATTATGTGATGAAAAGAATCTAATAGTCTTCACCATTTGGAAATGCATGGTGATTGATATCCTATCGAAAAAGTGAAGCTACAAGGATTCAGAAGAAGAGATGTCCACATGATAGACTGGAATACAGGCACTCCTAACACCTATTTTCTATCAAACACAATTGATGAGAATGGATGGCTCTGGCACAAGAGATTATGTCACCTGAACTTCAAAGTCATCAACAACATAAGCTCTCAAAACCTGTGTTGGGGAAAACAATGTTGTTTTGATAATTACCAAACATCAAAGCTTCATACAACAAGCTAGCATACAGCAAGATGATAAATGCCCAACATACAGCAAGCCGCTGTATCGAAAAGTCCGATCGAAGTTGTCAATCCTGTATCGAAGCCTTCTCATAGCGCTAGCATACAGCGAGCTCTCGCGCTACCAAGATACAGCAACAAAGTCTAAGTAAATGCCAAGTATGGAAGCTATCCGAATACAGCATCTTTCCATACAGCATCGGACTACTCCAATATTCCTACAGCATAATTGGATACATCATTCACATCGGAACAGGACTGAAGACCGTTTGGAAAGGAATCTTTAGTATTCGCTAAAGTCAAGTCCCGTTTGATAAAGAAGTATTTAAATACTGAAAGGATAAAGTATTTAAATACTGAAGCTGTCAGAGATCTTCAAATCCCGCAATATCCGGATCCTGGTCCTTTCAAGTCAACTATCTAGTTGTCACAGAATCTTGCTCAACGGATCTTTCTCAATGGATATATTTCAGAAGGCTATATATATATATATATCCAGAGTTTGAAGATACATATCAAGAATATCCCCATGAAACAACAACCACCAAGTGCTTACACGAATATTCAGAGCAAACATATTTCTTCAAGTATATTGCATATTCTGAGAAAAGAAATATTCAAGTGCTCAAATCTTGAACAACACACCATCATCTAAAGATCAAGAAAGTCGAGCTGTTGTTTAAACCATCGTTCTATCATTGAACAAACCCATCAGCCCTGTGTGGACTGAGAAGCCTTGCTTTTCCTGAACTGTGTGTGACGAATCTGCATTGAAGAGACGAAGCTTTGGAACTGTGTGTGAAGAAGCAAGTCAAGAAGGAAGCTTTAACCAATCTGTGTGAACGGTTGAAAGCGACAGTCTTTGTATCTATCTGTGTGAACGATACAAGGATAGGTTTGATTATAAATACATAGTTGTCTACGCAGTATTTATAATAAAGGTTTTACACCTGTGTGGAGGACCAGTGGACGTAGAGGGGTTTACCTCGAACCACTTAAATACTGTGTTATTTACCTTTTGCCGTTACTGTTTTCATAAATTGTGATTTATATAAGTATACACTGCAAAACCCTGTACGCACCAAGCTAACAGGAGAATAGACCAAGTTGCTGTATCGACAGCAACTTACTGTTGCAAGACTTCCGCTACGCACTCAGATTTAAAAACCGTACAGCCTATTCCTTAAACATTTCCCAAGCTGTATCCAGTATACTAAAGGGACCAACAAGATAGTCAGAGGACTTCCAGAAGAAGTATTCAAGAAAGAAGCTCTCTGTGATGCATGCCAGAAAGGAAAACAGACCAGAGCATCATTCAAACCAGTTCAGCCTACCACTCTCACCACTAGAGTATTAGATCTACTTCATATCGATATCTTTGGCCCCATCAAGCCAAGGACACTGAGTGGAAGGAAGCATGCCTTAGTAGTAGTGGATGACTACTCAAGATACACATGGGTTGTTTTTCTCTATAAAAAGAGTGGAACATTCTCAAAGCTTCCTTAGCTGCTCAGGAAGATTCAGAATGAGAAATCCCTCTCCATCATCAAGATCAGATCAGACAGAGATGGAGAATTTCTCAACAAGGTAATCACTGAATACAGTGATCATAATGGAATCCAGCATGAAGTATCTACCGCAAGAACACCACAACAAAATGGTGTTGCTGAAATAAGAAACAGAACCTTGAAGAAAGCTGCCAGGTCAATGATTGCTGAAGGTGACCTACCAAAGAGGTTCTGGGCTGAAGCTGTCAGCACAACATGCCATACTCAGAACAGGAGTATGGTTGTAGGGAGACATGGCAAAAACCCCTATGAGGTTTGGAATGGCAGAACACCAATTGTTGCATACTTTCATATATTTGACTGTAAGTGTTTCATCCACAACAATGGCAAAACCCAACTGAATGCCTTTGATGCTAAAACTGATGATGGTATCTTTATGGGATACTCACAAATAAGCAAGGCATATAGAGTTTTTAACAAAAGAACATTAGTTGTGGAAGAAACACCTCATGTTGTGTTTAATGAGTCGACTGCTTAGTACAGGAAATAGGTGGAATCAATTGATAAAAAGCTCAAATCCGCCACCCTAGAAGAAGTTATCATTCATGACACAGGAATGATGGACGCACCTGAAGACCCAACTGCAGATCAGCCTGAAGACTCAACTACAGATCAGATAGGATCCCAAAACCTATCTGATTCAATTGCAGCTAATGAAGATCCAACTGCAGCTGACAAAGACGCACTTGTAGAGCAGACATGATCCTCATCTATAGATGACAAGACCGTAACTGATCCAGTTCAAGAAGACCAGAATCAAGCTGATTCAGAGAGAGAAGAAGTCTATCAAAGAAAAGTACTATATATGGGAGATGCTCTAAGACAAATACTGCTCCGCACAACAAACATTTATTAACTTCATGGATATGAATTTTCCAAAACTTTGGGCAGTTTTGAAGAAATATCCTGCGAAGAATTTTAATGCCTATCCAAGGATTCCTGATTTCATACCTGAAGAAGCACCCACACTGATGAATAATGAACTTGATGAGATAGCTCTTCAGGAAGAAATCAGAGAGATTGCATTGAAAATAACTTTACAACTCCAGAGCATCAAGAGTTTGCTTCATTGGTAATTAAAAGAAAATATGGGTTAGCCCTAGTAATCAAGAGACCAATTGGAGCCAAACCATTGAAGTCACTTCCTCCAACCAGAGTCATAGGAAGAGGAATAGAGAGAGGAAGATAAACTTTTGTTTATAATTTACTTGTAATTTTTATTTTGTAATTTACTTGTAATTTTGTAATACTTGTAATTTTTTACTTGTATTTTGTTTCATTCAAATTGCACAGTAATGTAACATCAATAAAAATTTTATAACAGTCACTTGAATGACAACCATTAGTTGTCTCAGAAAGACTGAGTTTTACTTGTGTCTTGCACTTTATGTTGTGCAAACTTGTCTATATTTGAAATGCTTTAGTTTTACCATCATGAAAATAGGGGGAAATTGTTACCTGTTAGATTTTGATTATGTCATCCCTGTATTTTAATTTATTCAAATGTATGTTCTAAACAACTTGGTATTGTAAAGAAGAACCAAATGAGTATCTTTTATAGGCCTTAAAAATTAGGCGACGTCTTGATCAAGTGTTGATCAATATCAAAAGCGACTAAGTATAGAACTGCCACTTATCAGAGAAGTTTTCGGCAAGTTCATTATCAGAAAGTTTTGGTCAACGCAAAATATCAGAGAGATTTGACCAAAATCAAGCTGCAGTTAAGTTCCGAAGAAGGCGTTACATCAGACAAGTTTTGGTCAACGCAGAATATTAGAGAGGTTTAACCAAAACCAATCTGTAGTCGAGTTATCAAACGTGATCTAGTCAACATAATATCAGCTGAAGTTTGACCATCAGGTCAGAGAACTTAAGTCAAGACCAGATCAGAGAACATTATCAAAGAGAACTTCTACCAAGTTATATCAGAGAAGTCTTACATTAGAGAAGTTTGACCGCACATAAGGTAGGTTTGACCAAGAGATATCAGATAAGTTCTCAAACAAGATATCAGCCAAGTTCAGTCCACGTCAGCAAGCGTTGACGTAAACAATAATGGAAAGCCACATGCAGACGTAAGGAGACAAGCCAAAAAGATTCCCGGAAAGTTAGGAATAAAATATTCCTAGAGATCCACGTTCTGAAGACTTATGATTATTCTAATCAAGAATAACGACGCTAATGAAAGAATTCTTTCAAACGGTCGGAAATGAAAAGGGAATCAAGCTGTGCAATGGAATGATAAGATAAACAAAGTAGTCCACTCTCCAATGGACGGATTTGTTATAGTGATTCAACGGCTATGAAGGAAGCTCAAAGAATCATATTATAAATATCTGACGATATGAATTGAGCAAAGTACGATGCGAACAATACATTCAAGCGATCAAAGCAATCAATGCAATCATAGTGAACAAATAGCATCGTGAAGAGCAAATCTTAAACAGTCATATTTAAAGAAGCTCTTAGTTGGAGAAGATAAACACTCTTGTCTTAAAAGTTTGAGTACGGGGTTGCTTTTCCTGAAGGAGGTTCTTGAAAGTAAAGAGACTATAGACGCATCCATGGGTTCTTGATTGGAAGGTGATAGACAGCTTGCAAGTTGTTGAGGCATCCAGGGGTTTTCGATCAAGAGGTGCGCGGCAATCAAGGGAGTTGCAACGGCCACGGATTTCCACTGGTTGGAAGTTGTTGTAACAAGGAAGAATTCATTATAACTTTTATCATTGGTTGACCGTTATAGTGAATTTATCTCCAACTAGTTTCGAGAGAAGTGGATTAGTAGAGGATTACCACATCTCTGAAACCACTATAAGTGCTTGTGTGATTTACTGCTTTAAACAGCATACATAACTATTGCATACATATTTATTGTTCCATTAGAAAGTTATATGCAGTCGATTTTTGTGATCTGCATTATTATCAGTTGTGTCTTCCGCATTATCTGCCTGCAGTCGACATAAGTCATCTGCACTTAATCACAGCTGAGAAACTCACCTGAGATCCAGGAAAGAGTTTAATAAGTCTATCCCCCCCCACTCTAGACTTATTCCTGAGGACTTGTGAGCTACAAGTGGTATCAGAGAGATTGGTTCAATTTTTACAGAACCAGATCCATATATTGAATATATATTTTAATCTCTCAGTATAATAGAACACATGCAACACATGCACTCTAGATTACCTGTATTCTCTGTTGATGAATATGACTTATGGAAAACAAGAATCCAGGCTCATCTGTCATCCATTCATGATGACATGTGGTGTATCATTGAGGAAGGACCCTTCATATTTGAGAAGGATAATACACCAGAAGAAATTGTTATTGGGAAGCCAGAGAAGATTCCAAAGAAGAGGATAGAGATGACTCCTCGAGAAAAAAAGCTGGCCAATCTTAACAACCGAGCCAGAGATGTGTTGTACCAGACTCTTGACAAAGCAACCATGGTCAAGATTAAGAATTGTAAGAATGCCAAAGAAATCTGGGACACATTATCTGTAATGTGTGAGGGAACCGAGCTGATCAAGGAGAATAAGTTGTGAATTGCTACTCAAAATTTTGTCAATTTCAAGATGAAGTCTGGAGAAACAATTGACCAAGTGGACACAAGATTCACTGAGATACTCATTAAAATAACTTCCCTGGAAAAGACATATGGTAACAGGGAAATGGCTCTAAAAGTTTTAAGATCTCTCAACCTTGAATGGAGCATGAAGGTTGTGGTCATGAGAGAATCAAAAGATCTCAACAAGATAAAGATTAGGAGCTGTTTTCTAATCTAAAGGCTATTAATTTGAGATACCTTGTTCATCATCTAATGAACCAACTGAAAAAGGAATAGCGTTCACAGTAGAATCATCTGCAAAGAGTCTAGCTGAAGTCAGTCCCCCCAGCACCTTGAATTTTGAAGAAGAGATGGCTTTCATCATGCAAAGGTTCAGTAATTTTAGGAAGAATTATTCTAAGTACAAGAAGAACTACAAGGACAATCCAAGGAGGAACCAAAAGGATGGCAACTGGAAGGTGGAGTGCTACAACTGCCATAAAACCAGACACATCCAGTTTGACTATTCAGAACTCAAGAAGGATGAAGGCAAGAAAGACGTGGGCAGAAAAGAGGACAAAAGGAAAGCTTTCATTGGAGAAGACCAAGAAAGAGTAGAATCTAGCAGTGGATTCTTCTCTGATGATGATGAAGACTATGACTGTCTGATGGCCAACCTAGCTGATGAAGAGGTAACATCTAAACCCTCAATTTCAAATAATGACAGCTCATCCATATCTCAAGATATTGACTTACATGAATATGTCAATCAGCTCCTCAAAGACTTTGAAAAATTAAAATCTGCACACTTGGCTGTTACAGTCGAGAAAACACATTTGCAAGATGAGAATAGGCAGCTGAAAAATAATTTTGAAAAACTCAGCCCAGAGTTAACAAAAATCAAATATGAATCTGAAAAACAGGCTGAAACAAATTGAAAAACTCAACTGATAATACCACAGCCGAGATTAAGAGGATAACTGTTTTAAACAATGAGAAATCAGCTGCACTTGCTCATATCAAATCTGAGTTTGCTAAACTGACACAACTAAGTAAAGCTCAAGCTAAGTAAATAACATCGTTAAAGGCATCCATAACCCTGTATGAATTGTGTATGAACAAGAGGCCACTTTATTTAAGATCAGGACTTGGATATGACCCCAACACTCCCTCTAGTTCTGAAACCATTTTTATCAAGGGAGAAACTTATGTCCAGACTGCTGAGCTTATAAAACCCGTATTTGAAAATAGGCAGCAGCCCAATCAACAGTTTAGGCATCAGCCAAGGTTCACAAGGCACCGACCTAGACAAGAAACTAGGCAATGGCAAAGGCAGAAGCAACAACCATAACATTATGCCAACTACTACCAAAGACTCCTCAAAAACAGTTTTCAAAATTGGAGAGGCAAATGGAAACCTCAAGGTTTTTCAAAGTTCCAAAATGAACAGGTGTGGAGACCTCAACGATTTAACAAATGGTCTCAGCCAAGATTTAGGAATGGCCCACACCAGAGATTTTATGAGGCATATCCAGTATACAATCCTAACCAAGGATATAGAACCAGACAGCACACACCTTATATGGGTAGACAACATAACTTTTATAATCCAAGGAGAAACCAATTCTACAGGAAGCCTACTAACCCCAAATGACCCACACAAATTAGGGTACCTAAATCTCTGCTTGTCTGATTGTAGAAAAAGTGGAATGACTACTACCACATCTCCTCAAGTTCAGTAATAAGAGGTGAAGAATGGTTTGTAGATTCTAGATGCTCAAGGCACATGGTAGGAAATACGAAGGTGCTCTCAAACTACATCAAGGAAATAGGTTCGGATATAACCTTTGGAGATAACTCTAGAGGTCAGACAAAAGGATTTGGAGAGCTACTCAGAGGAAACATAACCATATCCAAAGTACATTTTTTCAAAGGGATTAAATAGAACCTATTGAGCATAAGCCAATTCTGTGGTGAAAATAATCTAGTAGTCTTCACCATTTGGAAATGCATGGTGATTGATATCCTATCGAAGAAGTGAAGCTACAAGGATTCATAAGAAGAGATGTCCACAGGATGGACTAGAATACAGGCACTCCTAACACCTGTTTTCTATCAAGCACCAAGAGCATGGTATGAGACACTATATGTGTTTCTGGAGAAGAATGGATTCAGCAAAGGAAAGGTGGACAAGACCCTCTTCAGAGTGGAATATGAAGACCACATATTACTTGTTCAAATATATGTGGATGATATCATATTTGGCTCAACCAATCCTGAGCTACGTGAAAAATTCTCAAGTCTCATGCAAGGAGAATTTGAGATTAGCATGATGGGAAAGCTAAATTTCTTTCTTGGTTTGCAAGTCAAACAAGTTGGCAATGAAATCTTTATCAACCAAGCCAAGTATACAAGAGACTTAATCAAAAGATTTAGCATGGACTCAGCCAAAACACTAAGAGTTCCCATGAGCACATCCCTACACCTTAATGCATATGAAGGAGGCATTTCAGTGGATATAACTCACTACAGAGGACTAATTGGATCACTCTTATACCTTATTGTAAGCAGACCAGACATTTCATATGTAGTGGGAGTATGTGCAAGATTCTAGTCCAAGCCGAAGCAGACTCACCAGGAAGAAGCTAAGAGGATACTCAGATATCTTAAATCCACAATCAATGTTGGATTATGGTATCCCAAGGATGACAACTTCGAGCTTTCAGGATATTCAGATGCAGATTTCGCAGGATGTAGTATTGACAGGAAAAGCACCAGTGGAGCATGTCATTTCCTAGGAACCAGACTAATATCATGGTTCAGCAAAAAGCAAGTATCTAACTCAATATCCACAACTGAGTCAGAATACTTAGCTGTAGGTAGCTGTTGTGCTCAAATCTTATGGATCAGACAACAGCTAAGGGACTACAACATCGTAGCAAATGAAGTTCCAATATGGTGTGACAACAACAGTGCAATTGCAATAACAAATAATCCAGTATTGCACTCAAGAACAAAGCACATAGATGTCAACATCATTTCATCACAGATCATGTGCTTAACAAGAGAATAAGAGTGGAAAGAGTTAGCACAGAGTACCAAATTGCTGATATATTCACAAAACCTTTACCAGAAGAAAGATTTCTGGAGCTAAGCACGGAACTTGGTGGACTACTAGATTGGGAATCTAGTACAGGTGAGATAAGTCACATGACCTGAAGCTGGAGGAAAAGTCATCTGAACCAAACGAAGAAAAGGTACCGGATGTGAAGACCAGACAAGGAAAAGTTACCTGACATCAACCACAGGCGATATGATTCATCCGATCAGAAGCAAACAAGAGACGAGGAAGCTACCTGATCAGACCAGATGAGGAGCCGCCTGATGCAGAAGACGAAGAAAGCTAGCTGATCAGAGTACAGACAAGACAAGTCCCCTGATCAAGTCAAAGAGTCAACCAGCTAAGTTTTCTGTTTCTTTAAATACTTAACTTCATTACATGTGGCTAAGAATACTCGAACACACTACTTCCACGTCTACCTCCAGACGTCCAATCAACTCCAACCGTCATTCCTTATTTATCAAAAATTGGACCACCACTTGATTATTTAATTATTAAAATTCAAAAAGTCCTTTCAACTGGGTATTTAAGGCGGCGTAAATCATTTCACAAATCTTTATCGTCTTCAAGCTCTAAGAATCCTAGTTTTCAAAAGCAGAAAAATCTCTGAATATTCACTGCACTCAAATCAAAACCTTATTTTTACATAAATGGACCCTACCCAGTATTTCGAAGGAGTTAACCTTAAGATGGTGAAGGAGCAGATCATATTTTGTATCGTAGTCGATTTCGAAGGATTGCTGGAGGCGAACATGTCCGACACTGGAGAAATGAGCCATGTTATCCGAATGATGAAGAAAAATGGTATATACCATTTTCTTGACATCAACCCGAAGTAAGATAATATATGTATATTATCAAATCAAAATACCAACATCAAACATATCCATAGGATTTACTTAATCATTCACAAAATACAACATTCATAAAATACACACACGTTTTGAAAGAGAGCCTTTAACGACGCTAAACTGAATCCTTTGAAAGTTCCTTTCAAACAACCAAACAAACACACTTAGACGATCACCGATCATCATATCCACAAAACAATAAATATATGAACAAGTTACTTGCCTCGAATAATCACGAACGCGGAGAATCGACCGAACTAAGGCGACACGAACCGACTACGAATTCGCCGACTCCGCTGAACACCAATCCACGACAATAAACTACGAACGATAATAACAACAATCAAAATGATTTCCATAGCACGACCTAAAGCAGCTGATTTCAAGGAACAAACGATGAAAGTTCAAAGCTTTCCCCCAAAATGGCCAAGAACACGAATCGGTCCGACAAAAATATGAAAACGAAATTCTAAACCATGGGTTATGTTCAACATGACTAGATAACTACAAAGTAATCAACAATTTCGGATTAGAATCACGAAATTGAGACAAACCGCCAAATATCACAAATCTAGGATTTTTAGAAGATACCTTGATTCACAAAAGGAATGATGATTGGTAGATGATTAGATGATGATAACAAGCATGGGATCTATGCTTTGATGACCTAGGATACTTCAAGTGATCTACTCTAGAAACCCTTGCCGAAAAGCCACCCGAAGAGAACAAGAAAAGAAAATCCCGAAATGAAGACTACTGCTCCAGTTTTTATAACTGGAGCAGAATAGCGTGCGCTAACAAGGGTCAGTATCAGCTACTGACTTCTGAATCTGATCTTCGTTAGCGTGGGTTAATGACATGCTTATCATGCGCTAACGAGACCTAATTCTAGGTACTGACTCGTGAATTCACTGCCCGATAGTGTGCGCTAAGGAATCCATTAGCGCGCGCTAATGCACCCAGAAACTACAGCAGTAGAGATCTCAAAACGGGTTACAACAACGGACTCCTCCGATCGAAATACCAAGTTCAAGATACACACCGAAAGCTCCAGAATGTGATCATACTAAGAGCTTAAGCTCCAATCAAACCCATACGCAACCATGAAAAGAGTTGAAACAACAAGTACGAAGGCGGATACCCAAAACTTTGAGAAATTACAAAATGGCCCAAAACGCCCGAAAATCACGATACGTGATCGAATAACTAGACCGAATTTCACAACATGTCTAACAAAGTTAAACGGACTTTGAAGCAACATGAAACAACATTTTCGAACAAAATTCACAAGAATCAAACTCAAGCGCAGAAAAGTCGCTTAAGAACACGGAACTCAACAAAACGACACCAAAACGAACTCGGATGACAAAAAGTGCAGAATTAATCATTCTCAGAATAACGAAACGGTCACAAGAGAGTCGCTAAAAAGGACTCCTGTCAAAAAAAAGAAATTTACCGAAAATCGAAATTGCGGATATTACACACTACTCTCCTTAAAAGAATTTTCGTCACGAAACTTAAAATAAGTAGTAAGGAGAAATATCCCACCAGGAACATATCAACAAGATACATAAGAACCGAATAACGCATGCCCGTCGGCGAAACGTTACAAGAAACGGAAAGAAACATACGACGTGAAATCACGCTCAACGACAACCATCACAATGTCACAAAAAGAGACATAATAAAACCAACATCACCAAATAGGTAGCACAATCAAGTCAATTATCCGAACAATCACAAAACAAAAGGTACATATTACAAGAAAACATGCACAGTCGAAAAAATAGAAATTAAACACACAACGATCCGCGAGGGTAACCACGAAGAACTCCGACCACGCCGAAATTCTCAAAAACCACACTGAGAATCTTCATGTCCTTTTAGAGCAGAGACGCAATATCGATCCCCAAACCTCTCAGCTACCATCTCGCAATGCACGGCTTGGTGTTCTAATTGACTGCAATCGAAACAGCTGACTAATGGTGAACGACAATTCTTCGCGGTATGGCCTGCTCGACTACAGTTAAAACACGTCTTTGTGGTGCTCACATTACTCACTGCAGTAGTAATACTCTCCCCATGTTCACGCGATCGAGGAACCTTCTTAGAATGACGACGCGAAGTCCCAGTCCCATGGGACCTACTCCCCTGACTTCTTGAGAAGTTCCCAACAGTTTTCAATTTCTTCGCCTCGGACATTTGCTCAGTCGATAATACAAATAGCCACTTCTTGAAGCCACTGATTTGCTCCAATGTTCTGTGTCACATCTGTATTACGTTGAACTGCTTGGGTCAACTGAGTCATCTGTGCAGCTACCTGCTGCAAAATAGTGGCAACACCGATACCAACACCATCACTGGCAGTACAATCCTGATCATGCGTCTGGCCGCTACGACCACGACCCCTGCCCCTCGGCATACTGAATAAGTAACCACTCAGCACAAGAGAAAATCGTAACACAATCACATACAGCAATTACCATCCTATGGCAACCCACATACACAAAATCACAGCAATGACGACATCCGTTCGGTGATTTCAACGGCCGAACGATAACCGGCACACAATTACAAAATATCATGAAACAATCATATATGTACACAATTATACAAACCCAAGCTCTAACAGCTCGCATAGGTGTGATAACATACAAATCACCATGAAGCGACAAACATTTAATACCAACATCACATCTCTCACAGAGGGCTAACACCCTGACGACAAAGCTAACATCATACACACATTCCCTGACCGCAAACAGGAAATGATAGGCTTTGAAAACGAAAACCACCTCTTTGAAAAAAAATTTGGAAACACCAGTTGATCTTGAGTATCACATTTTGAAAAAGTAATACAAACATCGTTATCGAGACTTTAAAAAAAACGTCTTACGTTTGATAAAAATGAGGACATTTTTCTTTTAGTTAAAATCATTCAATATTTTTGTCCTCAAAGTGGAAGAATTTTGAAACATACAGTTGTACTAGTAAGCACCTTGAAAATACCGCGAGGAAATAATCCATTTTAAAAATACGTCTCGAAATTTATTCTCTAAGATACTTAAGATTTTCAAAAATTCAGTAGGCCGGAATGCCCAAAAACTCACACGTTATAAAGTATATGTTAAGACTTTGCTCACACGTATCGAAATTAGCTTACACACCTCATAGTACATGCATCAAATTGTTTCAAATTCAAGACATGTCTTTTCCCAGAAAACAAACAATCAATAATCACAGTTGAAAATTGCCTAGGACCGGGGCTAAACCACTGGTCCCATCCTATGCCTCTATGGACCCTCCCGGACTAGCTATCTAAACAATCTATGAATCAGGAGCGAAATCACAAATTTCTCCGAGGCCTCGTCGGACCCTCCCGGAGTGAGCAAATCACACACATGACTCGCTTAGGACCGGGGCGAAATCACTGGTCCCATCCGAGGCCTCTACGGACCCTCCCGGACTGGCTATCCAAACAAGCTCGTGAATTAGGAGCGAAATCACATATTCCTCAGAGGCCTCGTCGGACCCTCCCGGTGTGAGCAAATCACACACGTATGCATTACTATTCCATGTTAAGCATAAGGGTTTCACAAGAATACTTGCAAAACGAGCAAATCATTTTGGAAATCATTAGCAGCGGACAAAAGCAACAGTAAAAAATACATAAGCAGCGACACCACTCCTCATATAAACAAAATATGAGAGTCAAGTAAACACATATCACGAAATCAAAATCTACATAAAGATTCCATCACTTAACAAGTAATCATACAAGTAGCTCGTATCACACGAGGCACAACACAAAGAAGGGAGACCAGCCACAGGTCACACAAAGATGATGATAGCCACATGATACTAATCACGACCAACAAACTCAGACGATGCGTCGCGACACGACTCAATCATGACTAAAACAACTCAACAATACACACTCGACTCCACAGCATAGGTTTCTGCAACCTATTTCTCTGATACCATTTATGTAACACCACCAATCCACTTAGGGATATTACACGCCATAGACCCTTTCCTCAAGGATCTACCAGGCTGGTAACTAAAATCAAACATCGAAATATCGCCTTTAAGATTAAAATGACCCAGTAGAGCGATTTGGTCTTTAAATTAATACATACAACTCAATCTCAATACATACCCACGCGGGGGTCAAAATACAACACGCTCCCGTACAATGGGGAAAACACTACAGCGGAAATAACTACAACTAAACCAATACAACATCGTATGGGTCTTCATGTGATTAGTATCGATCATCATTCATCATCGTTCGTGCCAACCCTGTGTTATGCTCCCCAAAACCTGAATGAACCTGGACGCAAAACAGGCATCCACCCCCCGATTTCTCAGGGATTAGCAAAATTCGACTATTTTTCTAGTGCAAGTACAAAGTGCAAATACAAGTCATACAAATCATATTCCCATAATAATAATAATCAGGAATCCTTAAAGATTAAAAAATAATGAAAGGAAATACTTCCCTAGGCAGAGAGTTTGAGTAAAATTTTCCAAATTCGAAAGATCACAAATCAAGATAATAATTTATAAAATGTTTAAAATGCCCTCGGGAGGTTTTGCGGAAAACCATTTAGGATTTATCGAATCCTTCTCTTTTCAAAAACCAAAAGCGGTCACGTCCCAAAGATTTGCTTTCTCAAATAGAAACCAACAAATATTTCATGGGGTCCACAACCCACACCACGTGTCCTCGACGGACATATAATCAAAAAAACATAACTACCCAAGATACGGAATCTTGGTAACACGTCTAAGGTACTCGGCCCTGGCAACACACATCCACAATCATATCCATGATACCGTGATCGCTTGTCATGTATCACCGTAAGTCTTCTTAGGCTCTCACGGTTGGACCGATCACTCGCCGTGTCCTGACCACCATGGTCACATGCCATGTGTCACCGTAGACCTCGTTCGAACATCACGGTTGGACTATGACCACACATTCACAAATCACACAACACTACGGTACACATAACAATATCAAGTAACAAAACACACCCGTAATCATATCCCTGATACCATGATCGTTTGCCACGTATCACCGTAAGTCTTCTTAGGCTCTCACGGTTGGACCGGTCACTTGCCGTGTCCTGACTACCATGATCACATGTCATGTGTCACCATATACCTCGTCTGAACATCACAGTTGGACTATGACTACACATTAACAAATCACACAGCACAATACACCAAGGATATCATAATAATCCACCCAAAGACAACAAACACGTAACAAGACACAATTGTTGAATCACAACGCACCGAAGTGAGATAATATATGTATATCTGTATATTATCAAATCACAATACCAACATCAAACGTATCCATAATATTTAATTAATCGTTCACAAAATACAACATTCACAGAATACACACACATTTTGAAAGAGAGCCTTTAACAAGGCTAAACCAAATCTTTTGAAAGTTCCTTTAAAACAACCAAAAAAACACACTTAGACGATCATCAATCATCATATCCACAAAAAAAGAAATGTATAAACAAGGTACTTGCCTCGAATAATCACGAATGCAGAGAATCAACCGAAGTAAGGCGACACGAACCGACTACGAATCCGCCGACTTCGCTGAACACCAATCCGCGACAATAAACTACGAACGACAATAACAACAATCAAAATGAATTCCATAGCACGACCTAAAGCCGCCGAATTCAAGGAACAAATGACGATAGTTCAAAGGTTTCCCCCAAAACGGCCAAGAACACGAATCGACCCGACAAAAACATGAAAACGAAAGTCTAAATCGTGGGTTATGATCAACATGACTAGATAACAACAAAGGAATCAACAATTTTGTATTAGAATCATGAAATCGAGATAAACCCCCAAATATCACAAATCTGGGATTTTTAGAAAATACCTTGATTCACAAAAAGAAGGATGATTGGTAGATGATTAGATGATAACAAGCATCGGGATATATGCTTTGATGACCCAGGATACTTCAAGGTATCTCCTCTAGAAACCCTTGCTGAAAAGTCGCCCGAAGAGAACAAGAAAAGAAAATCCCAAAATGAAGACTGCTGCTCCAGTTTTTATAACTGGAGAAGAATAGCATGCGCTAATAACACCAATAAGTGCGCTAACGAAGTCGATTCGACCATCGACTTCAATCCGATCTTCGTTAGCATGCGTTAATGACATGCTTAGCATGCGCTAATGGGACCTAATTCCAGGTACTAACTCCTGAATTCGCTGCCCTATAGCGTGCGCTAATGAATCTATTAGCGCACGCTAATGCACCCAGAAACTACAACAGTAGAGCTCTCAAATGGGTTACAACGACGGACTCCTACGATGGAAATACCAAGTTCAAGATACGCATGAAAAGCTCCAGGATGTGATCATACTAAGAGCTTGAGCTCCAATCCAACTCACGCGCGACCATGAAAAGAGTCGAAACAACAAATACGAAGGCGGATACCCACAACTTTGGGAAATTATAAAATTGCCCAAAACGCCTGAAAACCACGATAGAGGATCGAATAACCAAACCGAAGTTCACTACACATCTAACAAAGTTAAACGGACTTTCAAGGAACATGAAATAGCATTTTCGAATGAGATTCACAAGAATCGAAATCAAGCGCTGAAAAGTCGCTTAAGAATACGGAACTCAACAAAACGACACCGAAACGATCTCAGATGACAAAAAGTGCAGAATTAATCATTCTCAGAATGAGGAAACGGTCACAAGCGAGCCACTAAAACGTACTCCTGCCAAACAAAGAAATTTACCAAAAATCAAAATTGTGGATATTATTCATATTCCCATGACAGAGAATGTAAGAGCAAATTATTTGCCAAAAATGGGAAGTTTATTGGTGGATTGTCGCTCACGAACAATAACAATTTTGGGAGTAGCTCGGAGTAGCATCGGGAGGTAGGTGATGGAAATAAATAAAATAGCAGATTGACGAGCTCCCTTATTAGCATATCTAAACAGAGCAAGCTGCCAAATGACAAACAGGAGAAAGCAAAAATTGTGCGCAGGGCAGCTAGATTTTGTTGCTTTAATGGTGAACTATACAAAAGCTCTTACCTCGGACCATTTGCTCGGAAGAAGAAGGAGGGGACATAGTAGAGGAAATTCATGAAGGATGTCGCGGGATCACACCAAAGGAAGAGCATTAATCAGCAAAACATTAAGGGTTGTTTTTTTTGCCGACGATGAGCAAGAGGGCGGTCGAGATGGTTAAGCGTTGCCAAAAGTGTTAAATTCACGCACCGCTAATACACATCCCAGCATAGAACATGGTCACTATGGGGGCACCCTGCCCTTTCGCTAAATGGGGGATCAGTATTATGGGACAATTCGCAACTGGCTCAGGAGGAAGGAAGTTTTTGGTGGTGGCCATCGATTATTTCAGTAAATGGGTGCAGGCCAAGCCAGTGGCCACCATCACCGAGCAAAGGATCATAAGTCTTTTGTTTAACAACATCTGCTCCAGGTATGGGGCGCCCCAAATACTCATCTCGGATAATGCGACACAACTCAATGGGAGGAGAACTCAATACTGGTGCGAAAAAATGCACATCAAACAACGATTCACTGCGGTAGCCCATCCACATGCCAATGGATAGGTGGAAGTCACAAATGGAATAATATTGCAAGGGTTAAAAACCCGCCTGGACAAATCCAGGGGAGGATGGGTTGATGAACTTAGCTCGGTGTTATGGTCTTACAGAACCACACCTAGGTCGTCAACAGGGGAAACGCCTTTTAGTATGGTGTATGGGTCCGAAGCAGTAATCCCAGCAGAGGTCGGGAAAATGTCGCACCGAGTTTGATGGTTCAATGAAGAAGAAAACAAAGAAATGATGAAGGAAGCACTGGATACCATAGAAGAAAGAAGGGAAGTAGCTGCAATACGAACTGAGAGAACAAGAGTTTGATAAAAGCAGCTCATGATAAGAAGGTATATAAAAGACAGTTCCAAGTCGGCGACTTAGTGCTCAGGCGAGCTGATGCTCTCAAAAAAGCAGGAAAGCTGGAACCAAACTGGGAAGGCCCTTACAAGGTAATCTGAATCTACGCAGGGGGAGCTTGCGAACTCGAGGATATGGAAGGACACCCCATTAAGAGAGCTTGGAACATATGCCATTTGAAAAAATATTTTGTGTGAAGAAATTCTGGGAAAAGCTTGTAATGTTTTAATAAAATTCCATTACCAGAGAAATTCAGATGTGTAATTCGAACGAACTAAAAAATCTGACCTGGTGAAATGCCCTCAGATTCAAACAAGGGTGAACTGCCCTAAAAAATCTGAACGGGTGAAACGCCCTCAGATTCAAACAAGGGTGAACTGCCCTAGAAAATCTGAACGGGTAAAACGCCCTCAGATTCAAACAAGGGTGAACTGCCCTAAAATTTGATCGGGCGAAACGTCCTCAGATTCAAACAAAGGATAACTGTCCTAAAAACTTGATCGAGCTGTATTAACTTCAAAGGGTTGTTTTTTAAAGCCGATCTATGTTAATTTCAAAGAATTGTTTGAAGAAGTCGAGCTATATTAGCTTTAAAAGGTTGTTTTTAAAATCGAGCTATGTTAACTGGAAAGAGTTATTTGAAGAAGCCGAGCTATATTAACTTCAAGAAGTTGTTTTAAAGACCGAGCTATATTAAAAAGAGGTTGTTTTTAAAGCCAAGCTACATTAACTTCGAAAGATTGTTTTTAGAAGAGAGTTACATTAACTTGCATATCAATATCGTGCATATCTGAGCTACATTAACATTGAAAAGTCTTCATTTAAAATGGACATATGTGCCAGTACAAAGACAATATATATATATATATATATATATATATATATATATATATATATATATATATAGGGGTGGGTTCAGGTGAAAATGCAATTTAAGTTAAGAAATAAGAATGAATTTTATCCAAAGAACTTGATAAATAGATGGCCTAGATTTATTCTCACAAAAATTTGATGCACATAATGTAATATTTTAATGCATCGATATTTAGATGCATATAATGCTTATTTTAATGCATTGCAATTTTGATGCACGAAATGCATATATTTCATGCATAATTAGTACAAAACTCATGCATATTCACAATTCGCAGGATAAGAATCATTCTCATTTGATCCTAAATCTATCTATCTATATATATATATATACACAAACATACATACAAACAATCAAAGCTAATCTACGGGCTCAGGAGACCCGGGAGAAGATGGGGGAGAGGCCTCAGGGTCATCTCTCCCTGTCAGAACGTCAGGAACATCAGCCCTGCCAGATGAGCCAAGATGAGCTGCAGGGACAAGGGGGTAGCTGGCCACTTCAAATCAAGGCCGGATCGGTTATTAATTTTGTGAGAGCGGATTCCCACCAGGCAGCATCAGGGGACTCATTCACGTCTCCCGAACAATCCGAGGGGACAGGAGCTCCCTCCAAGGCAGCCGCCCTATTCATCTCGCCCTCAAAACCCAAAGCTTTTAACTGCTCCCGGGCACAGGACAAAGCAAAATCAAAGTACTGCGTCGCAGTCGGAGCAAGTCCGACCAGGTAGGCGGTTAAATTAGAATAGTGAGCAAGGAGGGATGAGCGATGGGCTCCCAAGAAGGAGTGCCCGACATTGTTAGTCAAGAAGCAGCGCTGGCTGCCCAAAAGCACTCGCTCATAAGTCGAAGACCCCTCGGATCTAGCCTCCGCAAGTTGAGCCTCGAGCTGCACAACCCTCTCAAATGCAGCCTTGTCCTCTGCAAGCCAAGCCTCGAGCTGAAGAACCTTCTCAGATTCAGCCTGAGCCTGAGTCTTCATAGGTTTCAGCTCCTGATTCAGCTGAACATTAGCCATCTGGGCCCGCTCCAAGACCGTTTATTGCTCGGAAATCTTCCTAAAAGCAATGTCCAGACGATGTTCACTCACAGATAGCCTCGCCTCAAGCTCTTCTTTCACCCCCAGGACAGACTTAAGCTCGGCTGATATATCAGCCACTTGAGAAGAAGAAGAATCTCCGCTCTTCTGCTCCTCAACCAGACACACCAGGGTTGAGCAGAGCTAAAAAAAGGGGGAAAAAAAATAAGCAAAGATAAAAGCAATATAATGGAGAGAGAAGCAAAAGTAATTATCTTCCCAAAATACATCATCTCAAGTCCAGAAGGGTATCACTCGAAGAATTCCGTAGTATCTCCCTGTCCCTATCAGGGATCACCGAGCTAAAGAAATGGAGGAACTTCTCAAACTCCTTACAGCGTAGCAAGGTATCCATGCCCGAACTGGAAGAACCCGCAGCCTTGGACCGCTTATCGGGAGCTAAGGAGCTCGGAGATCGGGCTCTCTTAGTGACCTGGAACTATAGAAAAGAGGTCGCCGAATCCCACCCAGTGGTTAGGGAGGAGCTAAGTCAGAAGGCAGGGTTACCCCGACCTTGGACACCTTGGAAGAAGCAGGCCTCTGTTTCGATTTGGATGAGCCCTCCGCCCCTTCTTTAGGAGGATTCACCGACTTAGGAACCTTATTCTTCGCAGGCTCGGCAAGCTTGGTAGCATCAGATTGGCAGGTCTACATAAAGTGATCTACAAATACATATGTCAAATCATCATCATACTACAATATATGCTAAAAAAATGTATATATAATAAACAAAACTAGGAAGACCTACCAATATCAGGAATGGGCGGATAAGGATTGGAACTCAACCCGCAATGAAATAATAGGTCGTGAAAATGCGTCAGCTAGAAGGCATTATAGGAAATGACATTTTACTCCTGAACCTTACTAACCCACCCATCTCGGATAGAGTTGCGTTTGAGGATCGGAGCCTGACTTGGAGTGGCTTGCACCCATTTCATTAGAAATCCCCAAGATTCTCCAGAAGGAAGACGAAGGAAAAAGAAGCATGTCCTCCAATCCTTCATGTTGGAATGGAGGTGCGTAAAGAAATGGGCGACGTTCCTAGAAGTTAGATAAAAAAAGCCCTTAAAGCTCTTAGCCCGAAACAAAGGTAAAAGAAATCTAGGTCGGGTTCCTCGTTCTTATAATAACAAATCACAAGAAAACTGACCATATAAAGAAATGAGTTCGGGAAAAATTGTTTGAGAGGGAGATTATACTTAGTAGAGATAGAAACAAGGAAAGGGTGAAGAGGAAAACGAAGGCTACTGTTCACCTGATCCACAAACCAAGTGATATGGCCTGGAGGAGGATGATCAGGGACGTCAAAATCCTGGTGGTGACAAAATCCCACCCCGGAGGAAGCCTAAGAAATCTCAAAGATCTCTAGTATGGCCGGGCTGGTCCTGGATAAAGGATAGGGAGGAAGGATGCGTGTAGCCCCCGCGCTTGCCTGATTAGGGTCGGCTAACAGGCCGGAAATCGTCACCTCGCTAGAAGGAGGAAGGGACGAGGGATCTACAATAACTAAAGGTATTCCAGAAGGAAGAGTAGGGGGTATGTCACCTAGCTCTGACCAATCTATATTGTCGATAGGCTCATCTACAAGATAAAGGGAGGAGCCTACAACTCGATCCGACCTACCACCTAAATCCCCTTCAAAAGAAGATAAACCTTCCAAAAAAGAATCCATGATCGATTGACCGGAGATATTTTGGGAGTCGGAAGCAGATGACATATATATATATATATGTGTGTGTGTGTGTGTGTGTGTGTGTGTGTGTGCGCGCGCGCGTGTGTATAACAAGCTCTAAAACACCAAATATAAAAGGGAGGAAGAGGTTAGGAGAAAAGCGGGAACTCAGATAAATATACCCATGAGCTGGGCAGGAAGAAGAATGCCGGAGATGGAGAGGAAAGACGTCGTCGAAAACGGTAGCTACGATCGAATGTCACCGGAAAATTTTTGCGTTCTAAGTATGAGAAAGGCAATGATGTGAAAATGAGCAAGGAGCATGAAGCCCTCCTTTTATAGGAGAGAGGGACGCAAACTGAGAAAGGTAAGGACGATCTGGAGCATCTGAAGACCTTTTCAAACAAACGGCCTAGATACAGCACCGCCTTGGAAGGCCTATGATAGTGTGACACCTAGACCTTGGTATAAAGGAGCGACCGTTGGGGAGCGAGACCTGAAAAAAGAAGTAGCGCGGCCATAAATGCACATGAATTCGGAGATAAATCATCATTACTTGGGAACCAGGCCCCGAGATTTTACCATATCGATGTCGCCAGAAGCCAAATAGTCTACTCTACTCAGTCTTACAGCTCCACTAGAATAGGGGGACTGGTTGATAGGACGATAAATGTAGACCTCCAAGTAACCTGGTCTAAGGAGCCAATTAACTTGCAGACCTACCGACCTCTCAGAAATTGAGGCCCTAACAAAGGGATTCCATGTTAAAAGAGTCCGACCTGACTGACCCTATCCCGAGCTCAGTAGACATGATGTAAATGTCAGCTAAGACAGGCAGACCTTTCGACCTCTCAAAAGAACGAGAGGTCTCGACAATGGGGTTCCCTCATGAAAGAGTCCGAGCTACATAACTCTACCCCGGGCTGGGAAGGGTCCGGGATCATAAAGATAAAACCCTTGGAAAGCTGGGATTTTATCTTTTTGAAAAAATCTCAGATATCCGGATTGATAGCTGCAGCCGAAATCTCAAATATCCAGGGATTTATAGCTGCAACCAGAATCCCTGAATATCGTATATTCCCCTAAAGCTAGAAATAGGATCTCAGGGAGAGTCTTCTCCTCTCTTTTGTAAATAGGGGAGAAGATGTTCCTCCCAGGGTTAAGTAATCAGAAACATTCACAAAGATATTTCATTATACATTCGGGTTTTCTTAGATCAAACCTTTAAGATTGACCCAGTTTCTAGTGGCCGATCAGCTCGGTTATATCAAATGATATTGTAATTATCGTAATGAATGAAATTGATTCGGGTTTATAATAAAAGATAATTGATATTGTGAATTATAATTTGAATCAATTATTTTTCCTCTATTTGAGTTTGGGTTTACAATTAATATGTAATTATAATAATTGAAAGGTGAATTAACGTTGATCTATTTGGGTTTACAATCAACCTTATAGTAGAGTTTTTGCAAGTTTACAGTTTGGGAATTCATAGAGTGAATAGATGATTTATTCATCAAGAGGTGATAATGTTGATATTTTGAAATGATGATAATGTGATATGAGAATTAATTTGTTGTTCATTATAATATAGGCAAAATGAGTGAAATAACGAGACTTTCTGGATGGAAAAATAAGAGGAAGACTCCCGACTCAAATGGGAGCTCTACAGCTTCTAGCCATGCGGTCCCTACGGAACCCACACCCGCAATCCATTATATTGGTCAGACTACGGGTCATGCCTCTCAGATATTAGAGGCTACCGACTTACATCCATTGACAGGAGCAACCTTTTAACCTATCGAGGTGTTTGGATTATCACATCCCACATAGAGAGTCCGCACCTAAAACTAGGGCTGAGCATCGGGTCTGACCCGGCCCGGACCGACCCGGTCCGGAATGGCCCAGATTATAAATGGTCGGACTTTATCGACTCGAAGTCCGGACCTGTTCAGAACTGGGCCAACCCGGTCTGGACCCGGTAAAACCGGGTCGGTCCGGGCTAGCCCGGTTCTAGCCCGATTTTGTAAAAAAAAAATTTTTTTTGCATATTAAGTGTCCTTTTATTACATATAAAATGCTTTCTTCTTTACATACTCCCATAAAATACAATTATCAATCTTAATATTTTCATTTAGTCATCAAACTCCCAAGTTCATCAATATTTTAGTATAAATAAACTTAATTAGAATAATGTGCAATCATAATCAAGCCATTAATCATCATTATTTCATCACCATCGAGGGTAAATTACAATAAAAAATATTTTTTTTTGTATTTTTATTTTTACCGGGTCGTTCCGGGCTAGACCCGGATTTCCCGAGTTTTGACCCGGTCCGGCCCGGAACCCAGTTTTAGACAAAATGCAGACCCGGGACTCGGACATAATTAACAGGTCCGGTCCGGGTCCGGGTAAAAACCGAGTTCGGACCATTTATGCTCAGCCCTACCTACCACTACCCCGATGACCGATCCAGCACCTTGTATGCCTTTTATACATCAGTCTGACCCTACCCATTTCACTTCAGAACATGCACATAGTTCCCCACAGGTATCAGATGGCCCGCCCCCGACTCTTTTCATGCCCCCCATGGCATCGTTCATTCCTGAGGTCGACGATACAGGTCGACCGCAACCATCTAGTTCGATAAGCAACAAAGGCTTACGGAACTGTATCTTAGCTTGTGGAATAGACGTGGCCCAGTTGTAGACGGTCGAAGACAAAAATTGCCAAGGAAATTCAATGTGACATAGAAGAAGTTGAACAACTTAAAAAGCTTGAGAAGAAGAAGGCGAAGACTCGAGGCCTATGTAAGGGCCTGGGACTTGAGAGACTAGTTAAAGAAAGTGGTCAATTGACCATACCTATTAATCAGTATGGTACTCCCGTGTTGTCTTCTGGCGTCGTTGCTTATCGCTGTTATTTGGGAGTTCTCATTCAAGATCGTGTTCCAATATTGTGGGCTGAGTGCAAGGACATCTCGATGTGCGTGAAGGAAAAGCTAAACAATGTTATGTCGGTAAACATATTCCTACATATGTTATATATATTTTTGGTTCTCGTTTTGTGAACTAGTACCATTTTTATTGGGAACGTCGTTGAAAAATTATATTGTCTTTATTTGAATAGTTTTTAGGTTTAGTTTGACATTTCTCCCTCCTTATTACACACTTGGTGTGATGAGAAGCTGGTCACGAAGTAAGTAATATTATTTATATGTGTTTGAGTTATTTATGTGCTCGAATAAATAAATCTCAAATCTTTATGCTTTTGTGTCGCTTGTATAGGTACAGGTCTTCTAAAAATGAGCTGCACCCATTTTGGGAGGCTTGGGTGGGCTTAGAAACTCCCTTAGAGTTTAAGTACCTCGTACACGAGTGGAAGTGGTTATGCTTTCATTTCAGCAACCCGAACTATATGGTATAAGCATTAGAAATTGCATAATTACTAAATTTATAGTATTGTGAGTTATGAATATATTACTGTTGTCGAATATATTTTATATTCAATGCCGAAATAATTTATTATTAAATAATTTATTTTTGAATTAACATGAATCCTTTTGTAGTCCACTAGTAAGGCCAATGCGGACAATCATGGTCATCTGGCGGAGCACCATAGTTTGGGATCACAGTCGTTAGCATGTGTTGCACACGAGATTTGTACTTCTGATCAAGTGGAGAATCAACTTGCATATGTCTCCGAGAAGGCAGATCCGAAATGTGTTGAAGAACATGTAAGGAAAAACATAATTAATTACTGAAATAATTTTTTTTCCCTATAATGTCATATCTTTTCTCTCACCTTCATTCATGTCCAATCACTCGCTTTTAATGTGAATTAGGCGAGGATCAGGATGGCGTCTGGGGATATATTGGCACGGTCGTGGGGGACAAGAATCCTGAGTTAGCCGAGACGGATCTCACTACAGTTATCGACCAGATCGATCAGACAGATCCTTATATCAAAGCTAAGGTGTGGGGTACCATTTATCCTCCTAAAAGGAGCCACATTCATACGCCGATGATAGGAACAAAGGGTAATAGATTTTTGAAGGATGTTATGGGCTTCCAATATCGTTGGGGCGACATGCAGAAGGCCTTTCTAGAGGAGCAATTGAAGATAAGAAATGAGCTCCGACCTGAGTTAGAAACGTGAGTTGAAGAGAAGTTTTCTAAATTCCAGGAAGAGCAACAGCAATTGATGGCTCAGCAGCAGCAAGGGATGGCGGACCAGCACCAGCAGACGATGGAAAGGCAGCAACAGAAAATGTCTCAGACGCAAATGATGTTAGTGTACATAAACTCACTCAGCTCGACTATGACTCAGGCGGGATTTCCGGCACCACCACCTCCGATTATCACTGTACATACTACACATTCATCTTCACAATACCATGACGATGACTCACATGACGATACTGATTATATTTTTCGTCATTTGGGGAGGATTTAGTTATCTTATGAATATGTTGTTGGAATATAAAACGCAGCGGAAGCAAGTTGGTGGAAATTATTTAATGAAAGGTTTTATAAACTAACCAACAGAAAAATCGGATCTATCTAGGCTTGTAAATTAATTAACTAAACAGATTAATAAATAATTAAATAAACATATTTATGCATGGAAGTCGGTAATTTATACCTTTTACGCGAAGTGGTAGAAATTCCCTTTTGGTCGATTTGTCTCCTCTTCGTGTTCCTCCCCGATCTTCTTGTATTTCTACCTCAAGATATTCTAGAGTATATCCCGCCTACGTCCGGATCTCGTGTGGGCAACAATCTACCGGACTGAACTTGGAGTGCTATATAGATCGGCCGAAACTTTCTTCTCAAGAAACTCACGATTTTTGTTCTCTCTATTTTTCTTGAATATTTTCAGTATTTTAGAAAAATATTTGTGTTATCTAAATTATGGAATCCAAGATACAAGTCAAGATCCACAATTAAACACATAAGCAAAAAAACGATTTTCTTGGGCAATTGGAAGTGTGAAAATCGGCCAAGGCATATGCTCCTTTTATAGGTGTTTTGGGCTACTCTAGGGACCTTAAGGAGGATATGGTAAGAACTCCCAATAGATATCTTTTTTCCAATATTAGGACTCTTCCTAATATTAAGACTCTATTAATATCAACTTAGTCCACTAATAAGTTAATATTGCACTTCCTACCAAAATCCCAACTTACGAAATTGGGCTCCTTTTTTGAATTAATTATTTCCCATGTTTAAGATATTCCATGTCCATTAATTAATTTAAGCTACTGACAGTTTTAATTTATTAATGTGTTATACATGAGTATACCACTCGACCTTTATTATTATATCGAAAATTAATTCCACCTGCAGAGTTTAATATAATAATCCTTTCGAGTGCCTCAAGGGACATGATCAACCCGACTGGTCGGGACACGATTTCTAGCTATAATATTAATTATCATATAAATAATAATATTGTCTAAAATATCGAGCATATTGAGTCCATCATTGTGGCTCTCACCCATGATAAATCAAAGCAATAAATATTAAATATATAATTAAATATTAATCACTAGAATTAAGAAATAATAATTGTACGAGATGTACGTTCTTCTTATAGTCAGTACAGAAGAATTTATCTCATCTCGATCTTGTTCAACGTATACCGAATACGGTAATATATGCTAATGGTCAAGACCAACCAATCTCAAGCATATAAACCTCTCACATAACGGTCTAATATTATATAGGTTGTGAACTAAATATTACTATATAAGGAACCGATAATGTGATCTTCTGTGTGACACGAAACACCACATTATCTACAATATAAAGTAATTTAGACTACATTTTCATAATCATAGCGTGAATAAATATGCAAAACTTGTGATAAATGAATTAAATATTCTCATAGATAAAGAACGGGAAATTAGGTAATACAAGCATAAAGTATGCTTTGATGTATACAACCCTAACAATCTCCCACTTATACTCAAAGCATGCTTTTGAAGTATACTATGTAGACTATGTCTATCTATCTCCCACTTATACTCAAAGTAATGCTGCCATACATCTCAACCCCATTCCTTCCACATGCCCTTCAAATCACTTTGAGGGCAACCCTTTCGTGAAAGGATCAGCTAGGTTGTCTTCAGATGCTATTTTGGAGACAATAATCTTCCTTCTCTTCACAAAATATCGAATGATATGATATTTGCGCTTGATATGTTTGCTTGCTTTGTGGGCCCGTGGTTTCTTCAAATTTGCAACATCACCGGTATTATCACAATAAAGTGTAATACTCCTAGGCAAATAAGGAATCACACCCAAATCCTTTAGGAAGTACTTAAGCCATACCACCTCTTTAGCTGCCTCTGAGGCTGCTACATACTCCGCTTCCATGGTAGAGTCTGCTATGCATTTCTGCTTCACACTCGTCCAACTGATGGCTCCACCTCCCAAAGTGAAAACATATCTGGAAGTTGATTTCGAATTGTTTTTTCCCGCACTGAAATCTGGGTCAGTGTAACCCAAAGGACAAAGTGTATCTGATTGATATACAAGCATATGCTTCCTAGTCCTTCTCAAGTACTTGAGTATATTCTCAACAGCAATCCAATGTCCCGGTCCTGGGTTCGACTGATATCTCGCCACCATGCCTACAACATGACAAATATCAGGCCTAGTACAAAGTATAGCATACATGAGGTTTCCCACTGCCGAAGCATAAGGGACCAGCTTCATGTCATCTATCTCCTTCTGTGTCTTAGGACATATAGCCTTAGATAGTTGAATTCCATGTCTGTAAGGTAAGAAACCTTTCTTGGAATTCTCCATGATGAACCTCTTTAGCACCGTATCGATATAGGATGACTGAGATATGCACAACATCCTTTTCTTGCGATCTCGAAAGATCTTAATACCAAGGATGTGCCCAGCTTCTCCCAAATCCTTCATATCGAACTGCTCAGACAGCCATACCCTTACGTCTGATAATACCTTCACATCGCTTCCAATTAGAAGTATATCATCTACGTGCAGTATAAGAAACACCAGCACGTTTCCATCGCATTTTTGTATACACAAACCTCACTAGGACACTGTTCCAAACCATACGATTGAATGACCTCATCATATCGCATGTTCCAAGACCTTGATGCTTGCTTGAGACCATAAATGGCTCTCTTAAGCTTGCACACTAAGTGCTCCTCTCCTTCAGCAATGAGTCCTTTAGGTTGGCGCATGTAGATTTCCTTATCAAGACTCCCGTTTAAGAACACAGTCTTGACATGCATCTGCCAAATCTCCATATCCAAATGCGCAACTATAGCTAAGAGAATTTGGATCGATTTAAGCATGGCTACTGGCAAAAAGGTCTCATCGTATTCGATGCCCTCCTTCTGAGTGTAACCTTTTGCAACAAGCCTTGCTTTGAAGGTTTCAACCTTCCCTTTCAATCCTCTCTTACATTTGTAGACCCACTTACTTCCAATGGGTTTTACCTCATTGGGTAGCTCTACTAGCTCCCACACTTGGTTAGAATCCATAGATCCCATTTCAGATTCCATTGGTATTTTCTGGGATTCAGCATCCTTATCTTGAACTGCCTGTTTGCACATACATGGATCCGTTTCATCCTGGTCCAGGGAGTGGTCCGAAGACACTCCCACGCTGATGAAACATTCAGGTTGAGGAACAACCCTCCCACTACGACGAGGCATGTACTTGGTCTGCATATCCACAATAGTGTTGATACGTAGTACACTAGGTGATGTGAATCAAGAAGCAGTCAGTCAGTCAGAAGAAGAACTATACATTCCTGTGGGACCAATAACAAGATCACGAGCAAATGCGATAAAGAATTCATTAACAATGCTCGTGCAAAATCCTTTTAATCAGACCGGTGATCATAAATATAATAACATATTTATTTGTGTTATTGAAGCCATCACATGTTAGATTAAAAGTGTTGATGTCATCATTCCAAGCAATAAGCCTAACTGAAGATGCGATACAATTGAAAGGAGGCGTTGGAAATTTCAGATACGATATATTCGTATTTTTATCATAACTTTCACGTCCGGTATCCGATTGAGACGATTCTGGTGGATTTGGAAAGCGAAGAGGCAGTACTACAATTATCTAGAAGACATGAAGATCAAAATCCGAAGTCTAGGATCTGTTATTCCACTAAAATGACAACAGCATATTTTTCTTTAACTTTGATTTCTTATCTTCAAAACTTAAGTCTTGGTCCTTGATTTTTGTCCCCTAAAAATGTGTTGACTCCTTAACTTATGGGTTGATTTGTCATGGATTAGATTTTAGGAGCTTTGAATGTTGAATTTATAATTTTTTAGTCTTTATTTTATAATTTTATATTGTAATAGTTGTAGGAATTTTGGCTATAAATAGCCCTCATTTTCATTTGTAAGGACACCTTGAAATTTATCAAAATTGTGAGTGTTTGTGTTAACAAACTTTATTCTTATTTTGTTGAGTGTGTCTCCAAAATATAAATCGTGATTTCAATTCACTTATCGAGGCGTTAGAAACCTTGTGGCGTGTTTGAATCGCATCTTCCGGTTTGCTACGGCGCGTCACGTAGAGGGCTTGAAGTAAAACAATCATTTGCTTAATATTGGAACGATCTTGGGAACTAAAATCATACTAGCGATAGCGGTTACCACGGCACGTCGTGTGGGGGTCGCATCACTAGGTGTTTGCACAATTGGCATTGTCGAAATCTCGCCCCTAAGTTCTTCTAGAATGACCTCACTCCTGGGCATGCGGCTTATCACATAGTCCTCCTCTAAGAATCGGGCATTGGTGCTAACAATGACCTTCTGGTCTTTAGGACTGTAGAATAAGCCACCGTTTGTTCCCTTTGGATATCCTACAAATTCTCGTACTTCTGTACGAGATGCCAACTTATCAGCTTCCTTATTCGGCACATGTGCCGGTAAACCCCAAATCCGAACATGTCCTAGACTGGACTTGCTCCCATTCCAGAGTTCTGTGGGTGTTTTTGGAACTGATTTCGAAGGCACCAGGTTTAAAATATACGCCGCTGTTTCCAAGGCGTATCCCCAAAACGAAATAGGTAAATCAGAATAACTCATCATTGACCTAACCATCTGTAATAAAGTACGATTCCTTCGTTCAGCAACACCATTTTGTTGTGGTGTACCAGGCGCTGTGAGCTAGGAAGTAATCCCCTCATGTGCTAAGAAATCCAAAAACTCTCCACTAAGGTATTCGCCACCACGATCAGATCGTAGTGACTTGATACTCTGCCCATGACGCTTCTCTGTTTCAGCCTTGAATTCTTTGAACTTATAAAAAGATTCGGACTTACGTCGCATCAAATAGATGTATCCATATCTCGAATAATCATCTATAAACGTGATGAAGTATTCAAAACCACCCTTAGCCTAGATGTTTATTGGGCCACATACATCGGTATGAACCAATTACAACACATTTTGTGCACGATTTCCTTTGCTTTGAAAATCCCTTTTAGTCATTTTACCTTCTAGACAGGATTCGCAGGTTGGAAATGACTCAACTTGGAGCGAATCCAATGGGCCATCGCTCACCAATCTTTGAATCCTTCTAAGGTTAATATGACCCAATCGTAGATGCCACAAATATGTTGGATTTATGCTCTAAGGCTCTTTTCTTTTATTAGGATTAGTCAAAGAATTAAGTGATTTATGCAAGGGAGCTTGTGCATCATTATTGATATAAAGTTCTTCACTATAAGTACTCGTGCAAACATATTCACCGTTTCTTTTAATAATTGCATTATCTTCAAAAGAATCTAAATATCCATCACAACTCAATTTAGAAACTGAAATCAAATTTATTCTAAAATCGGGTACCAATAATACATTATTAAGAACTTAAATCCTATCATCAACTTTTAGCTGCACGACTCCCACTGCAACAACCTTCAGCCTGGAATAGTCGCCCCAGCTTATTGTAATCTCATCCGCGCTAAGTACCTTGGTTACTTGGAACCCCTGCGAGTCATAACAAATATGATCAGTGGAGCCCGAATCCACTATCCACGAAGTGATGGAACAGACAGCCAAACAGGTTTTGACTACTAGTGCATGAGACGTACCTTTCCTAGGGCAGTCACTCTTGAAATGCCCTTTCCTAGGAGACTTTCCCTTAGCTTTGAAGGTTGCCACTTGCTTTTGGCCAACCTGATTATTCTTCTTTCCCCATTTGGTTTTGAAGAAGCAGCACCGGTTGCCGCAAGAATTTGATGATAACCTTGTTTGAAGAGACCTTCGGCAGACTGAAGCTCTGTCAGAAGTTCCGCCAATGTGTAAGTCCTACGATTCATGTTGTAGTTAAGGCGGAACTGTTTAAAGCTTCTTGGTAAACTGCCCAAGATGATATCGACCTGCGACTCCGCATCGATAGTGGCCCCCAGTATGCTCAGTTCGTTCAAATGAGACATCATTTTAAGAACATGATCCCTTACTGGAGTCCCTTCAGACATTTGGGTTGTCATCAAAACCCTCATTGCATTTTGCCTAGCCGCCCGGTTATGATGACCAAACATCTCAGTGAGATGTTTCATCATTTCTGCGGCTGAGCTCATCGTCCGATGCTGATGCTGCAATACATTTGTCAATGAAGCCAAAATGTAACAGCGATCCATCTTATCAGACTTTTTCCATTTCTGGAATTCAACCAACTCTTCAGGAGTGGCATCCGTTTCTGGTTCCAAAGGGCTCTCCTCAGTTAAAACAAATTTATGCCCCTCGGCAGTCAAGACAATATCAAGATTTATTTTCCAGTCGGCAAAGTTACTGCCATCAAGTTTGTTTTCATTGAGAATAACAGCTAGTGGATTGAAACACATCTGAGAATAAAATTAAAAACACCATTCATCAAATAATTCGACGCAAAATATATTGAAAAAATCTTAAAACAATATATATGCAATCAACCAACACCTTGAAAAACCGCACATGCAAGCCACGATAGTGTGGACATTTACACATACATTTTCAAGTAGATTTTAACGTCTTTAATTTTACTATCTAGCCAAGGTGCGTTTTGACAAGTAAAATTAATAGCTGGTTCCTCTTGGCCATGTATTTAATTAACATAGACTCCGCTGGGAAGATTATTAAACAATACACCTAAGTGAACACCATAATTTAACAAATCTTAGAATATCATTTAATGATAATAGTCCTACAGATGGAGAGGTCCTATCATAAGAAATAATATTCACCTTTTTGTTATCAAATTTGAAGTTTAAAACTAGTGAGCCAATAATTAGCACATGCGATGTGGAGGAAGACTCTAATGTCAACGCGCATGCTAATTATTTCACAATTTAAACCAATTATGGAGGCCAATTTGATTTTGAAAAATTAATTTAAAATCACTTAATTATTTTGAAAAATTAAGGTTTTTAATTTTCTCGTCCTAACATGCAAGGAAACATATCACGCATACATCCATGCATGCCAAACATCAAAACAATAAAAAACCAACAAATAATAAAAATTGGATAATTAAATCCAATTATCATGGCTTTTATTTCTCGTTGTGAATAACGGGAAAATCTTCGGCTCGTTTTCTCCCACTGCTTCAAGCATCTCGCGGAAAAACGAATTGAACGACCCGAACTGGACAACTTGACTCATTGGCCGCCGCCCGGCCGCCTGGCACTCGACCCGCCGGCCGCCTAACCGCCCGAGCCGCCAGTGCCGAGTGAAAGGCCATGGGCGAGAGCAGGTGTTGGCCGAGTCCTGATCGGCTCCCTGCTGGTCTCGGTCGGTTCGTCCGATCGAGACTCCTATTCGCGCTGGACTACTTTCTCTTTCGTACTTTGAGTGTTCCAATTCGATTACAATTTTATTTGAAATAAAATACATCGAATTTACATCAAATTACAAGAAAAATAAATCATATTCTACCCGTGGATTTTCTTACAGGAAAAACTTATACATGCCACAAAAACGGGCCAAATTACCAAAATGCGTAAATAAATAAAAAACATCACATAGCCATGATAATTGGATCATATTTTCTTGCAAGACAAATTCTAGCAAAATATCCAAAAAATCACACTATATGAATATTTAATTGCTAGCATATTAATCACCAAATTAATTAAATTGGACAGAACCTAAAGACCGTCTCTGATACCAATTGTTAGAATATAAAACGCAGCGGAAGCAAGTTGGTGGAAATTATTTAATGAAAGGTTTTATAAACTAACCAACAGAAAAACCGGATCTATTTAGGCTTGTCAATTAATTAACTAAATAGATTAATAAACAATTAAATAAACATATTTACGTATGGGAGTCGGTAATTTATACCTTTGACGCGACGTGGTAGAAATTCCCTTTTGGTCGATTTGTCTCCTCTTCGTGTTCCTCTCCGATCTTCTTGTATTTCTACCTCAAGATCTTCTAGAGTATATTCCGCCTACGTCCGGATGTCGTGTGGGCAACAATCTACAAGACTGAACTTGGAGTGCTATATGGATCAGCCGAAACTTTCTTCTCAAGAAACTCACAATTTTTGTTCTCTCTATTTTTCTTGAATATTTTCAGTATTTTAGAAAAATATTTGTGTTATCTAAATTATGGAATCCAAGACACAAGTCAAGATCCACAATTAAACACACAAGCAAAAAATCAATTTTCTTGGGTAATTGGAAGTGTGAAAATCGACCAAGGCATATGCTCCTTTTATAGGTGTTTTGGGCTACTCTAAAGACCTTAAGGAGGATATGGTAAGGACTCCAAATAGATATCTTCTTTCCAATATTAGGACTCTTCCTAATATTATGACTCTATTAATATCAACTTAGTCTACTAATAAGTTAATATTGCACTTCCTATCCAAATTTCAAATTACGAAATTGGGCTCCTTTTTGAATTAATTATTTCCCGTGTTTAAGATATTCCATGTCCATTAATTTTAAGCTATTGACAGCTTTTAATTAATTAATGTGTTATACATGAGTATACCACTCGACCTTTATTATTAAATCAGAAAATTAATTCCACCTGCAGGGTTTAATATAATAATCCTTTCGAGTGCCTCAAGGGACATGATCAACCCGACTGGTCGGGACACGATTTCTAGCTATAATATTAATTATCGTATAAATAATAATATTTCCCAAAATATCGAGCATATTGAGTCAATCATTGTGGCTCTCACCCATGATAAATCAAAGCAATAAATATTAAATATATAATTAATTATTAATCACTAGAATTAAGAAATAATAATTGTCCGAGATGTACGTTTTTCTTATAGTCAGTACATAAGAATCTATCTCACCTCGATCATGTTCAACGTATACCGAATACGCTAATATATGCTAATGGTCAAGACCAACCAATCTCAAGCATATACTACAACCTCTCATATAACGGTCTAAGGTTATATAGGTTGTGAACTAAATATTACTATATAAGGAACCGATAATGTGATCTTCTGTGTGACACGACACACCACATTATCTACAATATAAAGTAATTTAGACTACATTTGCATAACCATATCGTGAATAAATATGTAAAACATGTGATAAATGAATTAAATATTCTCATAGATAAAGACCGGGAAATTAGGTAATACAAGCATAAAGTATGCTTTGATGTATACACCCCTAACATATATTTGTGTAGATGTGATGATGTTTACGTATTTGAGATATTATGTTTGCGAATATTGTGATTTTATTGAGGTTGGTATATCTTGATGTATTTCGTGACGATGTTGGTTTATATTGTACTTATTTGACTTGTTGTGTATTTGGAATTGTGAATTGTTAATATTGTGTTGGTGTTTAGTTAATGACGGTGTATATTCAAAAACAGATTTTGGTAAAATAAAATATAAAATTGATTTTTGTATGAAAAAAGGGTATTAAGCTGACCACTTTTACACATGTTGTTAGATAAAGTCCATTTTTAATAAATAAAAAAATAGACTTTAGTCGGCAGTATGTCTTGAATCCATCGGCCAAAGTAATTTTTATTATTTAAATAATACACTTCAGCCGATGATAGTACTTGAATCCGTCGGTTAAAGTAATTTTTTATTTAAATAATACACTTTATCCGATGATAATACTTGAAACTGTCGGATAAAATAATTTTTTTATTATTTAAATAATAAACTATTTTGTCGTCGGCTAAAATTTAGCCGATGAATCTTAGCCGAGCAGACTTTAGCGGATAATTTTTACTTTAGCCTACAACTTTTTGTGGTCGGCTAAAGTCTTTTTTTTGTAGAGTTACCTACTTCTAGAGATGTTAAACGGGCTCGGTCCCGACGGGATGGCCCGTTTAACCCGCCAAAAAATCGGGTTAGGGCCGATCTTTCCTAGCCCATTTAAATCCGGGCTTTTTTTGACCCGGACCGTTTAACCCGAAGGCCGCTAGGGCTAGCCCAAAACCGCTAGGGCTAGCCCGTTTAACACACACACAAACACACACACACATGCACACACACACACATATATATATATATATATATATATATATATATATATAGCTCGTTTAACATCTCTACCTGCTTGGTTATATACCAGTGTCCCACTTTATTTTGAAAACAAACTATACTTGTACTAATAAAAAATGAGGTGCAGCATGGAGCAATCACTTGGGGGACGACTCATTGTGCGGGGTAGTTGAGAATATTTAAGAAACTGAAGCTAGATACACATCTCGCTATTTAACTGGTAGCAGTTGTAACACCCCCAAAACCATCCGGGATATTACAGCGTCGTAGGTCCCGCGCCGGAACCCACCAGGCTAATAACCATTTACAAAACCATTTCAAAAACGTTTAAAAACGCCAAAAGGCCAATGGCGGTAATATTTTAAATACTCTCAAATATTTTCAAAAACATAATTTTGAAATACCGTCATAAAATACCATTTGAAAATACAAGGCGAAGTGCCAAATCTCGATAGTTCAAAATGTACGTTAAGCCGCCACTTAAACGCGTCGAAAATAATTGGGAAAAAGCATTTGACGAAAATAACCCAAGTTCGCAAAGTGCCAAAAGGGCCATTTAAAATACACACACGCAGCGGATAAAGATACCGAAAAGCCATTTTGAAATATACACACGCAGCGGATAAATACAGTTCAAAATACACATTTGCAGCAGAAATAAATAACCGGAAAAGAATACTCAATTCTCCGAAAACAAGCCACAACCAGTATCACATCGGGAAGCTCATCCCTTCACGACCGCTACTAGCTCGATCTCCGAGTACCTAAAAATAAAGCCCACGACGGGGTCAGCCACAATACTCAATAATGATACCGATCACATCATCATAAATAATTACATACCAATGTAATAATACTGTAAGAATACTACCAACGTAATCTTACCGTCATAACCTTACCAATCCATGACAATTCATAACAAATCAATCCTTACCATAATCCATATTTCGCATTCTCAAATGACGAAATGAACTCAACAAAAATTATCTGTACTGAATTCCAAAACACCAACAATCCTCAAAACATCATCATAACTCACAAGTACGGAGTAATCCAATCTGTGTCAAACTCGTCATTCGGATTACACAATCAAATCTCAACCTGGATAAACCAATAATACACAATATTTCTGTAGATCAACTACCACATGATAATGATAACAAATCCCGAACATCGACGTACAACCCGAATGCTTATACGATCAATAACAATGATCAACCAATACCTCAACTGAGAATATCATCAACATGATAACTCCAATACGACCAACAAAGGATCAACGATAACCGAGATTACCATCAACATGATAACTCCGACACGATCAACAAATGATAAATAATAACCGAGAATACCATCAACAAGGTAAACTCCAAATGATCAACAAAGGACCAACAATAACCGAGAATACCATCAACAAGGTAAACTCCAAACGATCAACAATAATGGATCTCAAGAAAATAACCTCGACTGTCGAAACATACCCCTCGGGCGTATGAACAACCAGTCGTAAACCGTCGAACATACCCAACCATGAATGGAGGATGAACGACCAAACAATATGGCTCAAAGATGGAAATCATAGTACGCCCGATCCGGAAATGTGTCCGTGCACAAGCCACCCCGGGTATTGATCACATACACGTGTGGTCTTGTACCTAATTAGCCTCACGAACTACGTCTCGTGTGCACGGTTCAATGTGGAAATATCAACACATAACCATCATGTGCCCGGCTAAAAATCCTACACAATAACCAATCGGCACGCAGATATGACTCCAGATATGTCACGATGCAACATGACAACGAAACTCAAAGAAACACATATCCAATAAGGATCAAAAGACTCACCGAAGTGAACAACAACAGACCGAAAATGAAAAGTCGACATGACTAGTCAATATCCAAAACAGCAATCCTGGGATCATCATCCCCAAATGAATGACCAACATGATCTACGATCTCAATACAACAGTCCTGGGATCAACATCCCTCAACGAATAACCGATATGAAACTCATTACACGAAACCTCAACGTACAACATATACAACAACTCAACATAATAATTATCTCATAACTGACAATGCATAAATTACCTCAAAGTCGAAGACAACATCCTTTCCACGAACAACATCCCTGAACGAATACACAGTTATACAAATAATCTCAAATAAGGTACCATCCATTCAATACCAATAAACCTTTATCCCGATATTTATGTCATCACGATAACTATCCTCGACATCCGATATTCTATATCCTTGACCAAAGATAACTCACGTCTTCCCTGAACACAATTAAATCATATACCTTATGATTTAATACAACCAGAGCACGATATACAAACCATTATCCCGACAACTTACATTTCTAACAACATTGCTATACGAATTATAAATGAAATGAAAACGAAACCATTCATCAAATATTATAAACTGAACAAGTATAAACTTGCCTCGATACCGATACCACGAAGCCGTTACCAAAATCCATTGCCTTCGTCCACGAGCTCCTCAGCCCCGAACAAAGCAATACACGAACTCTTCGACCTCAACCGCAACACAACGGTCATAATCCACGATCAAAACATATCAACCTATTGCAATAACCGATAAACAACAATCTGATAACAATCAATAACCGACATACTCAACCAACAAACTCAACGGTTCAACGAAACCTCGATCATATACATAATACCAAATAATCCAACTCAACAAATACGAACCCATATCCACGATACAAGCCGTAACTCGATGATCACAAATAACAATCAATAACCGATCAACAACGGTTCTACAATTTCCCGATTAAACACAAATCCAAACAACCCAAACCAATCAAACACGAACTCAACACCAAAATACGATTCCACAATCCGAAGATCATATCAATAATCAATTTAAACCAACAAGGGTCTAACATTACCGATTCCAAACTCAATCTTAAATACGGATACAAGTTTCCTCCTTGTAAATTCATAATATAAACCAATTACCGGTTATCATTATCAATCCGGACGATCCGATTAATTCAACATCATAAATAACCATATTCCAAAGGTTTCAAATATTTCCATTCTCCGAAATCTTCCCAATAATCATGTATAACTCACGAGTTCTTCAAGAACACGAATCATCCGAATTCGCGTTCATAATCCATAAAACAACATAATCCGATGTTTTCTAACATCTAACCAATCTTTAATCATAGTTCAAGGTATATATATCATCATGTTCTTCAACATATGATTTTCCTAACATCAAAAATCGCAACAATACTGCCAAGGACATCAAGAACTCTAGGATTCCATAATCATAGCAACATAATCAAGACATAATCCAACATATCATCATCTTCCTTCAACATACACCTCATATAACCTCAAGAATCGAAACAACAACATCTTAATCATCTTCATACAAATCATTTATCAATAACAACATCAAAAAAAATCCGAAATGAAAAGGAGGATTATCCAACATACCTCTTAGAAGATGGAATACACAAGAAATCACTTCAAGAATCATCAATAACTCCATATCCAAACTCCAAATCCAAGCCCTCAAGCTCAAAATCGAATTAGGAGAGCCAAAATATCCCTCTCTCAATGTTTGGAGATGAAAAACGAAGAGAAATGTCAAGTGAAATGAAAGACGCGGCGTCCATTTATAAAACAATATGTTCGTTACGTCGTAACCTTCCATAGTTAACGTCGTAACACACCATTACGACGCTATCTCGACCTTGGTAGCGTCATTTAACGAAAGTCCAGAGTTAATCGACTCATTTTGGGCACTTCCTTACGTCGTAAATCTTGTACCATAACGCACGTAATACATACGTTGACTTGCTACAAGGTACCACCCACATTACGTCGTAATATGCCATACATAACGCACGTAATGGCCGAGGTTGACTCGCCGTCCACATCCTCCGCCGAAAGCGGACACGGGGTCCCACTGCCGACCACGACTCGATCGTCTCGATTCCCATGTTACGACGTAATGTCTCGCCATAACGCACGTAACTCTACCAATTTAACGTCGTAAGCTTCAACACATAACGTACGTAATGGCTTCCATACTTAGCCATTTACGGAATTCTGTCCAACGTCTTGGCGTAACAAATACGAACATACGGCATCAATACACATATACTCAACCCAAAATATTCTCATACAAGATACCCGATATCCAAATCGTTCAACCCGATACAACATATCCCGAATATATCTCACAATCAAAAACGATAATCACACCAAGATAGTCATTTGGTTCTCAATTTATTTTATCCATACTGTATAGATACCAAGCTATACAGTATATCTCAGATAAAATAACGCGAAAAATTTATACTGAAAATCCGGGTATTACAGCAGTATTGTTAGGCTGAAGCTGTTATCCCAAGGACTAGTTAGGTATAAGCTTGTAACCTCAATGTAAAAAAAATGAGGTGTTAATGGCGACGATCTTTTTAGTTGGTTTTTTTGACTTCTGACTTTTAGTTTCTCATCTGATCAAACAAGCAAAAAGAATATTTATTAATTGGTTTTTTAGCATAGTTAAGAAGTTGGCTTTTCCACCAATTAAAGACTAATTAGAGTAGGACTGTAAACGAACCGAGTCGAGCTGAGTTTTGATCGAACCGAGCTGAGTTTTAATTTTTTTCTAACGAGCCGATCCGAGCCGAGCTTCCTTACCAAACAAAAATCGTGTTCGAGCTCGAGCTCGTTAATAAATCGAGCCGCACACGAGCTTCTATCAAACAATATCGATCCGAGTCGCAGACGAGCTTTTAACGAGCAGCTCGTTAATAAGATGTAATCTTTTAAATTTAAAGACTTAATTTTGTTTGGACTGGTACTGGAAGTTGTTTAATATTTACAACTGTTTTTTCAAGACTTCACGTTGGTTGATTTGGTAATGGCTATTATAAATATGTTACTACTTACTGTAAATCCAGAAAATCAAGATAAAATAATTACATATTTTTTCGAGCTATAACGAGTCGAACCGAGCTCGAATGATTTCGAGCCGAGCTCGAGCAGCACACGCTCATAGATCGGCTTGAGCTCTTTTTCTTAACGCACAGATGTTTGTGTTCGAGCTCGAGCTTGAGTTCTTAACGAATCGAGCCGAACCGAGCCCTTAACGAGCCGAGCTCGAGCTTTTTTGTGAACAACTCGGTTCGTTTACAACCGTAAACGAGAGCAACTTTTTTTATTGGCTTTTTATTTTTCAATCTTGATAATTTGTTTTGTATGAAATAACCAACAACTAACAGTCATTTACCCGAATACAATTTATAAAGTCAAATGACTAACATAAACTGCTACTAAATCCACTAGTCAAACGAGCCAATAAAACAACTAACCACTAACAGTTAAAAGTCGTTTGCCAAACAAGCCTAATATAATATTAAATGTTTTATACTTTATTTTTTAAAAGTTTCCTAGCACTTAAGAACAATCAAAATAAAATGGTGTTTGGTTGAACATATTTAGTAGATAAGACTCATAAGCTAGCTCATAGTTGAAAAGTTATTTGATAGTTAAAAGTTGATTCACAATTTATAGCTGATAACTCATAACTAATAGATGGAAAACATGTTGATATAAATCAAAGTGTTTGACAAAAATACTAAAAAGACTGACTTAGGAGTTAAAAATAAAATTAAAAACAAAAATCACAAAAAATTATTTCAAATGCTTGTAAAATAAGCATCTCCAATAATTATGAGGTTCTCAAATAAGCTCTTTCAACCAAATACGACTAAGTTTTAACATAATGAGCTTATTGTTAGGGTTGTATACTGCAAAACATACTTTATGCTTGTATTATCTTATTTCCCTCTAACTACCTATGAGAATATTAATTACATTTAATCACATGTTTTGCATATTTATTCACGTTATGGTTATGCAAATGAAATGTCTAATTATTTTATATTGTAGATAATGTGGTGTGTTGGTATCACACGGAAGATCACATTATCGGTGCCTTATAAAATAATATAATAGTTCACAACCTATATAATTATTAGACAAATTATGTGAAAGATTGTAGTGTAGGCTTGAGATTAGTTGGTCTTGACTATTATCATGCATTAGCGTATTTGCATACGTTGAAATGGATCGAAGTGAGATAGTGCCTTCTGTATTGACTGTAAGAAGAACGTAAATCTCGAATAATTATTATTTCTTAATTCTAAGTATATAATATTTAATTGTGTATTTATAATATTTATTGCTTTGATTTACCATGGGTGAGAGTCAATATGACTGACTCAATAAGCTTCGTATCTGGGCAATATTATTATTTATATGACAATTATTACTATTACTAGAAATCGTGTCCCGGCTCGTGCGGGTTGATGATGACCCCTTGAGGAGCTCGATAATGATTATTATATTAAACCCTGGAGGTGGATTTAATTCTGATATAATAATAACACTACCAAAATTAACACTTTAGCCGACGACCCGTAAAAAAACGGTCGATGACTTTAAAGTGTCGTCGGCTAAACTTTGCACTTTAGCCGACGACTCGTGTTGCCGTCGGCTAAACAGTTTTAGCCGACGACTTGATCTAGGTCGTCGGCTATAGTGCAACATAGTCGTCGGCTATAGTAAAGAGGTTTATCCGACGACTCTTGAGATTGTTTAGCCGACAAAAAAAAAGACGTTTTAGCCGACGACTTGATCTAGGTCATCGGCTAAACCCTTTTCCAAAAAAAAAAAGTTTTAGCCGACGACTTGATCTGGGTCATCGGCTAAACCCTTTCCCAAAAAAAAATAAAGTTTTAGCCGACGGCAAGATCTAGGTCGTCGGCTAAACCTCCAAGTGAAAATTATATATAGTTTACGGAACACCAACCCAATCTTGCCCTTCTCCCTGCTAAAGAGCACCTTTCTATTCCCGACCCTGTCAGTTATTCCCGAAAAAAGCTTGTGAGTTGCTGCTTTGAGTATTGCGACCTTGCGAAAAAGATCAACCCGGTTCTTGGAAATCCCTTTGTGTATTTTTTGAGTTTGTGTTGCTCCTTTGAGTTGTGCTAGATGGAGTGACGAAGGTTTCTACCGGTTGTTATAATCACCATTTCGATTAAGGTACGTATTTTATTGTATTTTTTATTGTGATTTCGAAACTTTGTATTATTCATGTTGCACATTCGAAAGCTTTTATGTATAACGATTAAGTTTTATGATGATAATCATTATGATTAATTGTTAGTTGTGATTTCGTTTATAATTTGAACAATATTAGTTAGTTGGATTAATATTGTAAAATTTATACATTTTCAGGATGGACAAGAGTTGGATTGAGTTACGAAAATGGGATCCAAGTGTAATGGATGGGATGAAGCAGTTCATGAGATTTGTAAAAGAGCACGACATTGGTAATACGTTGCACTACTGTCCGTGTAATAAATGTAGATGTCGCAGTGATATGTATCATTTTCCATTTTATGAGGTCTGGGAACACCTAAAGAAGAATGGTTTTTGGAGTAAATATACATGTTGGGTATACCATGGTGAAGCACCGAATTCTGTTATTCCGTATGATCACGGACAATTTAGTGGTAACGACGGGTTCACCGATCCGAAGAGGAGGTTGATTGATGATGTGTTTGGTTTTTCTGAGACGTTTGTACCAACTGAGTCAATCCCACGACCCCGTAGACCGTTGCCTTTCAATACTGCTGGGCTTGACAGGTACAACAAGCTAATTCAACTCCAACAGACCCCTCTATACCCAGGGTGTAACATGACTGTTCTTGATTGTGTCATGGAAACAATGAGATTAAAGGTGGAAAACAGATCATCCATCAAGTCTGTGGATGATTATTTGGAGCTTACGAGTAATATGCTTCCACAGGGTCATCATCTTCCTAATACATATACGAAAATGAGACGAATTTTGAAAGATCTTGGTCTTTCCTACATTAAGATCCATGTCTGCATGTATGATTGTGTTCTATTGTGGGGGCATTCTAATGAAGACCTCACGAGATGTCTTGTATGTGATACAGAGAGATATAGGATCACTCCTTCTGGAAAAGAGAAACCGGTGAAGGTACTTTGGTATTTTCCACTAAAGGATAGGTTAGAACGGCTTTTTATGTCTCCTCACACGGCAGCAATGAGATGGCATGCCGAGCCGCGCACTAATGACAGAGATACTATGATACACCCTTCGGATGGAGAGGCGTGGAAGCATATAGATAGGGAGTATCTGAATTTTTCTTCAGATATCCGAAATGTGAGGCTTGGGATTGCATCTGATGGTTTCAACCCTTTTGGTAACATGAGTCTTTCATATACCATATGGCCTGTTGTAGTGATTCCTTACAACCTTCCTCCGTGGATGTGTATGCGGAAGGAGTATAATATGTTGACCTTGTTAGTTCCGGGGCCGGGATATCCGGGAAAGTGTATCGATGTGTATATGAGACCTTTGATAGAGGAGATGAAATTGTTGTGGGAGCAAGGTCATCCCACGTACGACAGTTATTCGTCCGAGACGTTCTACTTGCACGCCATGTGTATCGGCACTATTAGTGATTTTCCTACATATAGAATGCTGTCTAGATGTGTTATTAGCGGATATAGAGATTGTCCGATGTGTTTGAATGCATATTGTGCTAGGTACCACTGTAGAAAAGTTATCCGAATGCGTCATCGGATATGGCTTGAGAGGGAACATGAGTGGCGTATGGATGCTGCAGAATTTGATGGCACTGTAGAAATGGGCGAGCCACCACGACAGTGGACAGGTGATGAAATACTATCGATTCTTAATGAGTACGATTTTAGTCAGCATAGCAACCATCCTGATGTAATTGCAGCAACCCCTGAAAGGCCCGATAGGTATAAGTATTGGTCGCACAAAAGTATATTCTGGGAATTGCCTTACTGGTCCAAGTTACTGATAAGGAACTTCTTGAATGTCATGCACATTGAAAAGAATATTTGCGAAAGTGTGGTTGGGACAACCTTAGGTTGGGATGGAAAGACCAAAGACGGGCCAAAAGAACGCAAAGGTTTGGAAGAAATGAGCCTAAGAAAACATTTGTGGTTGAAAACTGTCAAGGGAAAACAAAAAATGCCTAAGGCAGCTTACACCATCACTGCCGAGCAGAGAACTGAGATATTTTGGTGGATAAAGACTGCTAGGTATCCTACCGGGTATGCTGGAAATATAGGAAGATGCGTTAATTTCAGGGAGAACAAGTTAACTGGTTTGAAGAGTCATGATTGTCATATCCTACTCCAACGCCTATTTCCGGTATTTATTCGACCATACTTACCAAAACAGGTGGTCGAGTCGTGTGTTGCATTGTCAAGATTTTTCCAGAAATTATGTACGAGAGAAGTGAAGATATCTGATTTGCATAAAATGCAAGATGAGATCATCTATATCTTGTGCAAGTTTGAGCGAATATTTCCCCCAAACTTTTTTGACCTCATGCCTCACCTCATGATCCACCTTCCCCGGCAGTTATTGGTCACTGATCCAGTGCACTATACGTGGATGTACCCAGTTGAAAGGTAACATAATTTTGTATGATATATATATATATATATATTATCAAATTAAGTATGATTTCTAACACAATGACAATATTACAGGCAACTCGGTGATTACAAAGACTCCATGGCCAATAAGTCTGCACCGGAAGGATGCATTACAGAATCTTATCTTGCGTCGGAGTGTATTACGCATATCAAGTTGTATTTGGGCACCTTCGAGCCCCCTTCCCGCTCTATTCCAGCAGATAAAAGACAATTCAATCTTTCTATCATATCCACTGAGGTTGACGTCTATGGGAGGTTGCCAGGAAGACAATTAGACCCGTACGAGTCACGAATTACACATTAGTGGATATTGCTCAATTGTCCAAAAGTTCAGTACTGGAAAGACATCCACTTGTCATGTGATATGGTGCGAGGTGACACTAGATTCCACAATGACACTTTTGCCGACTATTTTGGAGAATGGGTACGTATACATTCAGTTGCTATTGATTTTGGACTTAAGATATTTTTTTACATAAAAAGTTTATTTACAACAGATGACACACATACAAGATGACGGACATCCTAACTGGTCGCGTGAACTTATGCTTCTTTCTATGAAGCCGGTTATGTCAAGAATTTATTCGATGGCCAAAGTCAACGGTGTCACATTCGTATGCCTTGAGAGAGACCAAAAAAGAAGATGTCAAAATTCTGGGGTTATGATAGATGGTAGATATTACGATATTCTTTTGGAAGTGGTAGAACTAATTTACGGGGAAGGCATGACAATTTACTTGTTTAAGTGTCGATGGTACGACACCAGTCTTGGAACCGATATGCAAGACGACTACGGGCTGTTATCTGTTGACAATTACACTTCATGGTATGAAAGTGATCCTTTTGCATTTGCTACATCAGCAAAGTCGGTGTATTATTTGGACGACTTGGTGAAGAAAGGCACATGGAAGATAGTGAACGTTGTGACAACGAGGAATATTTATAGTGCTGCTACACTGGGAGAAACAACAGGTACTGATGATGATGATGCTTATCAAGAGCCAAATACAGAAAATATTCCACCATCAACGACAATTACAATAAATAATGTTCCTGAAGGACGAGTCGTCCGACTCCATGGTGATGCTCGTGGGTACGTTGACGTTGATACAAATGAATTACTTGAAAATTCTGATGACGATAATGCAGACGACTTGAGGCATATGTTGCCGGATATCAACTCAGATAATGAGACAGACTGTAGTGATGACTCAAACTATGAGCCATAAATTTATTAGACTTATATTTTCATATGTTAAATATAATTAAAAAAAATAGTAATAATAATAATCAAAACATTAATATAATATTAATAATATTATTAAAAAAAACGGGGGGTTTAGCCAAAAAATATGGTATACTTTAGCCGACGACATAGATATTGTCGTCGGCATAGATATTGTCATCGACATAGATAACTAAAGTTTTTAAAAAAAATGGTATATTTTAGCCGACGACATAGATATTGTCGTCAGCTAAACCACCGACCGTGTCAAATGACAAGGCCCGTGTCGCACCTGCCCAGAAAGTGAAAACAGACCGTATGCCTGACCCGGCCGTGTTAGACTATACGGCCCGTGTCATACTTGGGGTTTAGCCGATGACTATTGGAAAGTCGTCGGCTAAAGTATAATATTTTTTTTAAAACACTTTAGCCGACGACGTAGATCTTGTCGTCGGCTAAACCCCCTACATTTTATACGTTTTCTCCTTCTTTCTTGTATTATTTTCTCCTTCCCTCACCTGCCGATCGCTTTGACCCCGTCACCCAACCACCCGTCCGAAGCGCCGTCCCCGTCCCACCGCCCGTCACCCAGCCCCCAACCCCCGTCACCCAACCGTCGCCTGCCCGTTCGCCGTCCCGCCGCCTATACGACAGCCCCAGTCCCACCGGCTGCCGTCCCATCGCCCGTACGACAACCCCCGTCCCGCCGCCCGCCCGGCCGCCGTCCCGCCGCTCGCCCGACACCCTCCGCCTGCCGTCCGACCACCTCCCGACAGGTAACCCTTTTCCTTTTTTTTGTTAGATGAATTTATTGTATTTGTTTGATGAATTTGTTTAGATTATGTGATGAATTAGGTAAATTGTTTAATGAGTTGTAAATTTAGTATTTTCAATATTTTGTGTTTAATGAGTTGTGAATTTGATGAATTTGTTTGAGGAGGAAGGGATTGTATAGCTGGTGTTAATCGAAAGATTAACGTGGAATGGCATTGATAATTACTGTTGTGTTGAGTTGTGAATTTGATGAATTTGTTTAGATTATTTGATGAATTAGGTAAATTGTTTAATGAGTTTTGATGAATTTGTTTGAGGAGGAAGGAATTGTATAGCCGGCGTTAATCGAAAGATTAACGTGGTATGGCATTGATAATTACTGCTGTATTTAGTTGTGAATTTGATGAATTTGTTTAGATTATGGATAGAATAAAGAAAGCGTTGAGGAAGAAGTCGACAAAGTCGACCACTCCCGATTCGGGGGGAAGTTCGGCAGCCTCTAGTAAGGCGGATCACGCTCCACTATACATATCTCAGAGTAGCGTTCGTTCCCGCCAGATACTAGAAGCTACCGGCATGAACGCTGACGTTTTTTTTAGGGCTACAGATGAGCCCGCTGCACTAGCGCGGCGTTTATCCTTTCAGACACCACGGTCGACCCCCTCACAGATGGAGACTCGTCTGCCTCCCATCCACCAATCCACGTCTAGCCCTCATACATCAGGAGATGACGGAGTTTCTCGTCCGCGGTGCCCCACGGTTCACCGCCGACTCTATTCATGCCTCCGATGGTTCCGACTATTCCAGAGGTCGATGAGCCGGGAGTCCGAGTTCCCGTTCGATTGATTAGCCCTGACGAGGCGTACGTCTACGAGTCTTGGCCAGACAACATGTGTTGGCGGAGTTGTCGGGTTAAGAAGACGAAATTGTACGAGGAGATAGAGAGGGAGAAGGAGAAGGGGAAAAATGTAGTCGAGTAGGAGAAGAAAAAGAAGAAGACTCGTGGCCCAGCAAAGGGTCTGGCGCTCGACTCGTACATAAGTAAGCATGGCCGTTACGAGATTCCTCTAGACAGACACGGCCGGCCGGTGATGTCTTCTGACGCTACGACGTCATATAGCCGTAATGTTGGCTTTGTCATTCGGGGCAGAGTCCCTGTTTTGTGGCCCGATTGGGGGGACGTGCCGTAGTGCGTGAAGGATGCTTTGAACAATGCTATGTCGGTAAGTTAATAAATATTTAATAAGTGTTTTTCAATCAACACATAGTTCTTCAAAATGCAATATGTGATGTTTTTAAATTATTGCATATTTATGCTGTTCATAGGTGTGGTTTGTCATTTCCGACTCTCTACTACGTACTTGGTGTGACGAGGTGCAGTCTACCAAGTAAATCATTTTAATTTATTTTGTATCGACATTGTTTGCGTAATTTTTTTTCTTACGAATAATATATGCTGTGCAACGTGTGTTGTAGGTACAAATCTTGGAAAAATGAGATGCACATGTTCTCGATGACTGAGGTGATACCAGAGAGGCTACCCCGGAAGAATTCAAGTTCCGGGAGTACGAGTGGAAGTGGCTACGCGCCAATTTTCGCGACCCGGAGTTCATGGTATGACTAAAATACCCTCATTTCATTCTTTCTTTTTCAGTTTTTATTTTTTTGAATTCTAAATATAAACTTGATTTTTTTAATTTAATGTTTCAGAATTTAAAAAATACTTGAAGTTCCGATTTTTTTAAATTAGAAAAATCAACTTCGTATTTTTTTAAATTCTGGAATATTATTAATAGTAAAAAATCGGAATTTTTTATTCAAAAGTGGAAATAAAAAAATTTATAAACTCTGGATATTATTTATAATTTTTTTAATAAAAATAAAAACTAGAATATTATTTTCCATAAAAAAATAAAAATCTGAATATTGTATTTTATTTATTAAAAACTGCTAGTATTTAATAAAAATTAATAATATTTCAATTTTTATTTTTTTTGAATTCTAAATATAAACTCGATTCTAAATAATATTTTTTTGAAGGCGACTAGCTTGACCAATACGACCAATCGTGCTGGTCTGACTGACCATCACAGCCTGGGTTCCCGGTCGTTAGCCAGAGTTGCGCACGAGGCCATGTCTTCTGATTCGTTGGACGCATTTGCCTACGTGACTCAGAAAGCATATCCGAACCGTCCCGAGGAGCACGTAAGTCTTTCTTTATTTTATTTTGGTAATAAAATAAATGCCTTTGTATCATACTTTTATTGATATTGAAATATTTATTTTCATATTAACTTAGGAGCGTGTGCGGGAGGAGTCTCAGAGGATGCTTGCTGAGATTGCTCGGGAGTAGTATTCGGACTTAGCGGAGACCGACCTCGATTTTGCCATTGGAAAGATCGATCAGGCCGATCCTTATATTCGCGCTAGGGTGTGGGGTACCGTCTACCCTCCTGGAGCTAGTCACTACCGCACTAAGATGATGGGAGCCGAGGGTCACCGTGTATTGAAAGATACCCCCGGCTTTCAGCGCCCTCGCGGACGAGATGCACGGACTGCCTATCTCGAGGAGCAGTTGAGGGCGGAGAGGGAGCTCCGAGCTGAGAATAAAAGGAGGACTCAGACGCGGTTACATGAGAGCGAGCAGAGGACTGGTTCGCGGTTAGAGAGTTTCCAGAGACAGCAGCAGGCCATGATGGACTATATGATGATGCTGACTCAGACCATTACTCGAAGCCGGATCAGCAGCACAGTCCACCGCCTTCTCTCTTCGCATGCACCCATCTTCACAGCCTCGTGACGAGGATCTAGGGGATGGTGGTAATCCTTCTACTACTATATTTCGACATTTAGATGATTTTGGTAGTGGATTGTAATTGTGTTGTTGTAGTACTCTTGTATATTTATATTTGTGTTAGAATTGTGTAAGTGATTTTGTTGACGCTACTAGTATGTTGATGAAATTAATGTTCTTGAATGTGTTGTGCGTTGTGTTGCATATAATGTTGGGCATATTATTGATGGTATTAGTTGAATGTGTTGCGCGTTGATTGTTGTTGATAATGGGAGCTGGTGTATAAAAATTGCAGGTGCAAAAAATACAGGTTTTGGGATCCCAAAACCTGAATTTTTTTTTTTTTTATATTAGGTTTGAGCCGACGACTTTCCAAAGGTCGTCGGCTAAAGTAAATTATTTTTTTTTAAAAAAGTTTTAGCCGGCGACAATTAAAACCGTCGTCGGCTAAGGTGTCTTTTTTTTATAAACAGGTTTTAGCCGACGACATTTAAAAAGGTCGTTGGCTAAAGTGTCTTTTTTTTTAATAAACAGGTTTTAGCCGACGACATTGTCGTAGTGGTCGGCTAAACTTTGAACTTTAGGCGACGACTAACAAAAAAGTCGTCGGCTAAACCTTGGCCGACGAATATCAACCGACGGTTTTTTAGCCGACGACTGGGGGGATTAGCCGACGACATTGACCTTTAGCCGACGACTTAAAGTCGTCGGCTAAACCCCCGATATTGGTAGTGTAAGATTCGAGTGGTACTACTCTTGGATAAGATATTAATTAAAGTTGGCAGTAGCTTAAATTAATTAATGGACATTCGATATCTTAAACACGGGAAATAATATATTTAAATAAGGAGCCCGATTTTGTAAATTGGAATTTGGGTAGGAAGTGCAATATTAACTCTCTAGTGGACTGAGTTGATATTAATTGACTCAATATATTAGGAAAGGTCCTAATATGAAATTTTGCGGTCTATTAGGAGTCCTTCCCTAATATTCCTCAAGATCCCTAGAGTAGCCCATAACACCTATAAATACAACATAGGGGTTCAGCCGAAATCACCATTACTAAGCTTGTGAGTTCGATTTTTTGTATTTAATCGTAGATATTGACTTGTGTCTTTGATTCTACAATTTAGATAATACATTAATTTTCTAAGAGTGTTTACTAATACTAGAAAATAAAGAAAGGAAATATCGAGTGACATTAAGCATAAATGAGTTCGGCCGATTTCAAGTTGTTGTTCAAGGAAGTCCGGTAAATTGTTGCCCATACGACATCCGGATATAGGAGTGGATATACTCTAGAAGATCTAAAGGTAGAAATACGAAGGAAATCGAGTAAATATTCGAAGACTTCGCTTCAAAGGTAATGTATTCTTAGATCTCTTAGATCTAGATAAGAATACTACGAATTATCATAGTTGAACACGTAGATTAATATTGTTCGTTTAAATTGCCTATTAATCTGTTTAATTAATTATTTGACAAGTTTAAATGGATCCGATTCTTGAGGGACAATTTTTATAAATCAATCCTAAAGATTCCGCTGTGTTTTATTTCCAAAAATTGGTATCGAAGCCAGTCTTTAGGTTCCGTTCAATTTAATTAATTTTGTGATTAATTGCTAGCAGTTTAAAATTTTTCATATATTATGATCTTTGGAATATTTTTGCTAGAATTGTCTTGCAGGTGAATATAGTTCAATTATCATAGCTACATGATTTGATTTTATTTTTGCGCGTTTTGGTAATTTGGCCCGATTTTGAGGCTTGTATAAGTTTTTCCCGTGAGAAAATCCACGGGTAGAATATGATTTTATTTTTCCTTGTAATTTTGTTGTAAATTTGATGTATATTATTTCGTATAAAATTGTAATCGAATTGGAGTACACAAAGCACGAAGGAAAAAGGAGTCTCGCGCGAAAAGAAGTCCCAATCGGACGAACCGACCGGGATCGAGAAGCTACCGATCGGGTCCGGCCGAGGGCATGCGGTCCAGGTCGCGGATCATGCCACTGGTCGGGTTAGGTTGTCCGGGTCTGGTCATCCGGTGTATGGTCTTGTTTGTTTTTCCGCCGTCTGTTGCGTTCGTTGGTGCACAATATTTAAATTTAGAATTTTCTTGTGCAATTAATTTTGCATGGAAAATAAAGTTTTCAAATTTGAATTTTATGGGCCAACTGAAAAGAGGTGACGAGATGCTTGAAGCAGTGGGAGATTTCAAGCCGAAGATTTTCGCGTTAATCAAAACGAGGAATAAAAGCCATGGTAATTGGATTTAATTATCCAATTTATTTTATTGTTGGTTCTTATTGTTTTGGATGTATGGATGTATGCATGATATGTTTCTTGCATGTTAGGACGAGAAAATTAAAAACCTTAAGGCTAAAATAACTAAGTGATTAAATTGATTTATTTATTTTTAAATAAAATCAAATTGGCCTCCATAATTAATTTAAATTGTGAAATAATTGGCATACGCGTTGACATTAGTGTCTTCATCCATGTTAATTAATACATAGCCAAGAGGAACCAACTATTAATTTTACTTGTCATAACGTTGTTGTTACCCCAAATATTATTCGGAATGATTTGATGGATATGGCTACGGGTGAGTAACAATCAAAATGCAAGAGCACGAGCGATGGAATGTAAATAACAAAAGATTTGCCGAGGTTGTTAATCCCGGGCTTGAATGCTCTCGCGAGATATTAATAATAATAATAATACTACTTTGCAGTACAACTATTAATGTTAGAGTACGATTTCAATGAGTGTAATGACCCTAGTTGTCTATCTCTTGAATGTTGATGATTGCCGAAAGAACCAGAGTCAATGCTCTGTGAGTTCTTGTTACAAAGATTAAATATAGAGATGGTTCGTTTCTGCCGAACGTCTTTCTTATCTATGGGATTTCTCTTGAGGGGAATTCTCTGTGTCATTCCAAATGCTGGAAGTCTCCTATTTATAGAAGATGAGGTAGTTGGGATGTCTTAATCCCAAACGGGCGATCGCCTTTCCTACATTAAATGCCCATTTAATGCTTCTGACAAGCCATTAAGGGCGACCGGGGTGATCGTCCCAACAAGTGGGTCAGTTTCCTTAAAGTCCGCAGCTGCTACAGGATGGCGCCGTCTGTGGGAACCAATGAGAAAATAACACGTGCCTCATGTCGCAGTCTTGGGAGGTCCCGCCTAGGGCGCCATTTGCGGGTCTGTCGATAGGTGAGAGGCTGTCTTTCTCACTAATAGCTGGTGATGGGCTGGAGCCAAAAAGCCTTCTCCTGCTGCGCCGTTTGCGGGTCTGCACGTGGGCCTTCTTCCCGAGATTCGGTCTTTGTAGACTTGACGGATGTTGGCTTTACATGTGGCATAAGACGATTGTCCTTGGTCGGGCACTAGAGACGATCTCCTTGTAAAACGATCGCTAGGCACTTGAACTTGATCTGGCATCCTCGTTTGATAAGTCTGCCTTGGTTCATTTGATGTTGACTTTGGTCACTCGGCCCTTGTGCCGATCGCCGTTGAGGCGTATTAATCGCCGCACAACAATTGCCCCCCAGCTCGCTCCGATGTTAAAGACGTGGGGTGAGGTCATTCTACTGGCGATCATTTGAATTAAAGACGAGCGACATCACTTTATGGAACAGACGATCGTCTTCTCGAGCGGACTTTGATTTTGAATTTGGACAACCTACTCGGTCGCTGAAAAGAGCGGGAAGTGAAAGTTGACTTGAAACGTCATTAGGGCACGTGTCGCGTTCCTATTGGGGGAGTCCGACGGTTTCTCAGACTTATCCTCTGGCGTTCCCTCGAAACGACGCGCAAGCGGGACTCGAGGGCGGTATTAAAGTTGGACTTTTCCGACCTTTGCGCTTCGGCCCTTGAGATTTTGTTTATTTGCCCAGAAGCCCCTACGTTCGCCTATAAAAGGGACTAGAGTTTCTGGGTTAAAACCTATCTACACTTTGTATGAGAAGAAAGGTTGCCGGATTCCTTTGAAGCTTCGCGTCACCGAGCGTCGTTCGACTCAGACTTTTTAGGTAAGACAGCCTTTTCTCTTTTTCCCTTTCTTTTTTTTTTTATGATGTCCAGAGGAAAACCAACAGTGTATGAGATGGGTAGCACTTCCGCCGCCAGGACTTCGACCGCCCGGGATGAAATCTCGACGGAGTTCCATGTGGATACGGCCGTCGAGGCTATTCGCACCAGGATTGAGCACGCGGAGGTTGAAGAGCTCTTTAACGAAGCTGATGCGGCCAGGGCAGCGGAAGCGGAGCGAAAGCGTTCGCTGGCCGAAGAGGAGATGGCAGTGAAGGCGTATTGGGAGCGAAACAGTGCGTTCGGCAAAGCCTTTTCAGACTTTGCCGAACTTATAGAGAAACTGGCCGGCCCGATTCCCAAGTTTGACTTCCGCGAGTACTCAGTCACCCATCCCCATGAACCCAGAAGGCGGACGCTGTTCTGGGCTGCGTGCCGCTCCCCGTGGTCCATTGGCCAGATTAGAAGCTCGCCGACCAGGAAAGATTTGGACCGTTGGAGGGCGAAGTTCCATGTCCCCTCTGATGTTTGCCTCTATGTGCCTGCCGAAAACGAGCGTGCCGATCAACCTCCTGAGGGCATGGTCGTCGTTAATGAGGCGATCATGAGGGCCGGACTGCGGTTCCCACTGCCGTTTGCCGTGTCATACTTGCTGACCGCCTGGAATGTGGCGCCACTTCAGCTAACGCCGAACGCCTGGCTGTAGATCGTCTGCACTCTTACTTTGTTCGGCGGTCACCGGCTGTACCGTCTTCATTCGCCGCTGGAGATGAACTATCTCTTAGAAGGGTTCCGTTAGCGGCTACCACATTCAAGGTCGTTCGGTCCGGGTGATTCTTGGGGTCCCGAACAAGGTCCGAGGCAATCCGATGAAGTGGTTCTGGGTTGGCGGTGCGTGGAAATCGGCCACGATCGACAATCCCACCGATGAGTTAGATATCCCCACCGGTTTTTGGGAGAGAAATCCGAGTAAGGGTTTTGACTCTCCCATCGTTCGGATATATTATGAACTGATCTAATTTAGCTTTCTTTTTACAGGTGCCCTTGTTCCGGCGGCAGGCGAGCTAGTCTTTGATTTTGCGATCATTTGGGAACAGATATATAGTCTTCCAGACAATCATATTGACGCTTGCCAGATCAACAACGAAGCCTGCTGGTTAACCGCTCGGCTGTTTCGTTTTCTTCGCCACTTAAGGGTTCCAGGTACGAATTCTCCAAGTCTTCCTTTGCTTGACGATCGTCTTGCGGCTGAGAAAGGTGACTAACCTTTTCCGATTGTTTTCTTTGCAGAAATCCGCTTCCCTCGCTACCCAGAGGCCCCGAAAGAGGTTGCTATGTCGAACCCCGGGATTATGAGTCGCCTGCGCCAAGGGAAGAAAACGAGCCGAGTTCCTGCGGCGCCGATCCGACCTATCCCGGAGGCAAGGTCTCTCGTGGAGCTGATCGCCGGTGAACAAGAGCCTCGGGTAGAGGGGGAACTCCGGCTCAATTGCAAGAGGCGGAGGGCGGAGGAGCCCTCGGACTCTGCTACTGCTGATGCGCCTACCATGGCGTCGCTGATCGTCGTGCCTCCGCTTTCCGTGATTCCACTGGTGGAGGGGTCCACGCCCTCCTCGAGTTTCCTGGAAGCCGCGGTGGTTGCCCGTGCTGAGACCCCTCGTGGGAGGCCATTTTTTGGCCGGGACCGGGAGAAGGTCGCAAGGTGAGCTTAGTTGCTTTGCTGGGTTATGACATTTCCTTGCTGGAAATATACTAACTCTTTTGTTCTTGGTACAGGGCCCGTCGCAGCGACCCGAACTGCTCGCCGCTAGTGCTGGATTTCCTATCGAGCAATGCTCCTTGCGAGGCTTGCGATGTCCCTCACCACGTTTCTCGGGCTGTCGCCCCCTGCCCAAGGCCTGGACGATCGACCTGGACGGATCGCGCACCGGCGATCCGCTGACGCGATGCAGGCGACCTTCGCTCTAGCCCTTCAGACGGCGATAGAGATGGCAATGGATCTTGGATCCGGTCCAGATCCGCAGATCCGGATCTATTTTTGAGGATCTGGCTCTCAAATTTTTAGATCCATTGGATCCGGGTCGGATCTGGATCTATAAAAGAATTTGCGGAGCGGATCTGGATCTTAAATTTTCAGATCCGGATCCGACCCAGATCCGACCCGCGGATCTACATTATATATATATATATAATGTATATATATATATAATGTATATATATATATATTATATTTCAAATATAAATATATATTTTTAAAACCCTAATTCTTTATTATCAAATACAAAAGAAAAAAGAATCCCTAATTCTAGGATGTCGATGATGTTGAAAGTAGTTGTAACATGGAAGACTTGTTCTCATGGACTCAAGATTATTTGATCATGAAGATTTATTTTGTGATGTGATGTAACTTTGGACGAATATGTTTGTGTAATATTTTGGATTTTTTTGGATTTTTTTGTGATGTGATGTGACTTATCTCATGAACATGAAAGTAGCTCGTGATATGATGTTTGTGTTGCTAATTTATTTTGATTTTTTATAGTTGTGTTGTATTGATATTGCGTCATTTTAAGTAATATTTTAGCTTAAAAGAGGGATCCGTGGACCAGATCATGAGACCGCGATCAAGCGGATGCGGATCTGAATCTTAGATTTTCAGATCCGACGGATCTGGATCGGATCTGGATCTCAACAAAGAAAATGGATCTGGATCTGGGATCAACAAGATCCGGTCCAGATCCGGCCCGTTGCCATCCCTAGACGGCGACGATGGCTGCTCAGGCCGTGAAGGACTATGAGGGGCGGCCCTCCACTGCTCGTCTTCAGGCAGACCTCGAGGCTGCTTGAAAACAAAATGATGAGCTTGCCGACAGGCTCGTTGCGATGGAGAAGAGCTCCGTAGAGGCGGCCAACAGGGCGAGTCATGACCTTGATTGGGCCCGGGCGGAGAATGAACGGATGTGGGATCAAATGACAGATGCCCGCAGGTCGCACGCGGCCGCACAGAAGGAGGTCGCCGAGCTGAAGGCGATGGTCGACCGGCTGACCGGCGAGCTGGCGTCATCAAAGGAAGAGGTGGCCACCAAGGTTGCCGAGCTCCAGGGCGCGAACCAAACGCTTGCGGTGCTGAGGGAGAAACTAGAGTCGACCGAGGCCGATCCCTTTCTTAACATGGAATACGTCAGCGGATTTGCCTATTATATGGCTTATGTTGATGCAATCCATGCCTCTAAGAAGGGAGGGCTTGAGGTCGGCCTTTGGCTGATAACTTCAAAGTATACGTACTTGAGCACCCTTTGCAACCCGCCTTCTTCGTGCCGATCCTAGACCTCTCCTTGGATCATGGGGTCGACTTGAGCTGGTATCCGTCGCCCGACAACCTTGTTCACCTGGATGCCCTGAAGGACGGGGGTGCAGTGCCTGATGATGGCGAGGGAGCGAACGCCGATCCTGCGGCCGGGGGCGATGGCTCGGCAGGGACACCCTGATCTAGCTTTCTCTTTTTGTTTTTACTTGTAATTTTCTAGGCTTCCTTTTTGTATTTTGCCCTCGGGCGACCGTGCTTGTACTTCAAATGAAATAAAATGAGTATTTCCTTATCTAATTTCTTGTTTGTATGTTCGTCTTTCCGAATATTTTGCATTTGACCTCATACAAAGGTGTTTTGAGGAGGAGCGATTGTCGTACGTACAGCTCCAAACGAATTGATATACTTAAACTCATACTGGTAATTTTCAGAACAAAGTCGATCATCGCATGTATATCTGAACAAAGCAGATCGTCGTATGTAGAGCTTCACTCTCCCCCTTGTTTTTGTTTACTTAGGGAAAATAAGGGAACGAAAATAAATCGTTTAGCGAGCGATCGTTGGTCTAGTTCTTGCGATCTTTAATTTTGTAGATTCCTCGAGGAAGGCCGACCATCTCGGCCTAATAGAAGCTTGCACGGTCGTGAAGTTCGATGGAACCGACCTCTGCGACCATGTCTTCTGTGCGAGCGACATTCCGTCTGATGGTCTACGTCTCACGACTCACTTAATTGTGAGGGTCCTCCATAGTCTATGTTTTGCCTCGCAATGTAGCGATGGGGCGGAAGATCTCAGCCTAGAGGAGTCCTTGCACGGATCGCCGTCAGATAAATCGACTTCGCGACCGTGGCTTGTTAGCACTTTTCTGCCTGGGACCGACATGTTATATGGCGGACCTTCGAAAGCATATGTTGTGACGGGGGGCGGGACGCGTCGCATTGTCTGGGTTCACCATGTTAGATGATGGACCTTTGAGGGCGGGCGAGCGTGTCCACAAACCTATTTTGGAGGGTCCTTCAGCTACGCCAGCCTCGTATTTAAACGAAAGGGCGAGCGATCTTCACCCAAACGAACCTTGCATGGACGGGCTGTCGGTTCCATCGACCTCCACAACCATGGCTGCACTTTTCTACTTGGGATCGTCATGTTAGATGGCAATCCTCGACAGTATACGTTGTGCTGGGGGAGGCAATCGCTTACCTAGGCCCGTCATCTTAGATGACGAAATTTAGAGGGCGAGCGAGTCGTCCTCTTTTTGGAGGCGTTGCTCAGGCAGTAGCCTTTGATTTATTTTGCCGAAGCGAATCACTTTCATTATTATTGAAACTCTTGTTAAGCATTTTGCACATTAAGTAAATGAATACAGGGTGTTTCTACTGATAGTATTCCTCAAATGGATGGCGTTCCAGGGATATTGGTCCGGAGTTCCATCTGGATGTTGGAGCTCGTAGGCTCCTTTGGTTAGCCACTTGGATATCCTGAACGGGCCTTCCCAGTTCGGACCAAATACTCCCGTGTGGGTCTGGATCTTCTTGAGGACTAGGTCGCCCACTTGGAATCGCCTTTTTTTGACCTTTGAATTAAAGAACTTTTCGGATTTCCTTTTGTGGATCGTGTTCTTCATTTTCGAGGTTAGTCGTCGCTCTTCGAGCATATCCAAGTCAATTCGCCGAGCTACATCATTGTCCGTCATCAGTTGTTGAGCAATTCGGTGGCTGAGGACGGCGATCTCTGATGGGATCGCTTCTTCTGTTCCGAAAGTGAGGGCGAATGGGGTTTCGCCGGTTGAATTTCTTGTCGTCGTTAGGTAGGACCACAAAACATCCGGGAGCTTGCTCGCCCAGCGCCCTTGCTTGGATTCGAGTTTGGCTTTGATCGTGTGCTTGAGGATCTTGTTTACAGCCTCTACCTGACCGTTTGTTTGAGGGTGGTAAGCGGCCGAGAACAACTTTTTTATTCCCCACTTCTCGTAGAATTGCATAACTTCCAAACCGTCGAACTGCTTTCCGTTATCGGAGATGATAGCCTGAGGTAGACCGAAACGGCAGATGATGTTTTTCCAAATGAACTTAATTGCTTGCTCTTGGTCGTTCTTGTTGATTGGTTCGGCCTCTGCCCATTTCATGAAATAATCAAGCCCCACGATGGCGAATCTACATCCCCCCGGTGCTATCGGAAAAGAACCGATGAGGTCGATGCCCCATTGGGCGAACGGCCATGGACTAAACATAGAGGTGAGATGCTCGGGGGAGAGCTTGATGTTCGGGACCATTATTTGACACATGTGACAAGATCGGGCGTAGGCGATCACGTCCTTACGCAGGGTAGGCCAGAAAAAACCTTGCCTGGTGGTCTTGTTGATGAGGGCTCGCTCTCCCGCGTGATTTCCACAGATCCTGTCATGGATTTCGGCTAAAATAAGTCGTCCTTTTTCCGGCGTAATGCATCTGAGGAGGGGAAGGCTGAAAGCTCGCTTGTAAAGCCGGTCGTCCAAGAGGGTGTATCTGGTCGCTCTAAGCTGAAGCTGGCAAGCCTTGACCCGATATGTGGGGACCGTTCCATCCTTCAAGTATTCAATGAACGGAGTCATCCAGTTTTCTTTGGCAATGGCAACTGTGGCGACCAAGCTTTTGTCGATCGCCGATCTTGCCAACATAGTGATTTGGATGTTAGAGAAATATGTTGCCCCCCATCCGACGATGCGAGTTTAGATAGGGCATCGACCTGGGAGTTGTGCTCTCTTGGGATTTGCTCGATCAGCACTTCTTCGAAATTTGTGCACATTTCGGCGACCAACTCTTGATATTTGATCATCTGTTCACCGCGCGCCTCATATTCTCCCTTCACTTGGTTTACGACCAAGAGGGAGTACATGAAGATGTGAAGGCGACGAACGCCCACGGCGAGCGCTAGATCGAGCCCGCCTACTAAGGCTTCGTACTCGGCTTCATTGTTGGTCGCTCAGAAATCGAAACGCACAGCATTTGTGAAACTCTAGCCGTCGGGGCTGATGAGGACAATCCCTACCCCTGCTCGCGAGCTGGTCGACGATCCATCTACGAACATCTTCCAGGTGGGATGGCCGACTTGGGTCGGGCTAGGCGGGAAAGTTAATTCCACCACAAAATCCGCCAGCGCTTGGCCCTTGATCGCCGTGCGAGGAGCATATGTGACACCGTATTGGGCGATCTCCATTGACCACTTGAGGAGTTGCCCATTGGTGTCTTGCCGGTGCAGAACTTGCCTTAGATGGAGAGTCGTCAGAACCTCCAATTGGTGTTCGAAGAAATAGGCTCTTAGCTTGCGAACACTCATGACAAGTGCGTAGGCGAACTTCTATAGAGGCGTGTAACGTGTCTCCGCGTCGTGTGGCGCTTGACTAACGAAGTAGATCGTCAAGTGGGTTTGTCCCTCTTCTCGTACTAATACCGCATTCAGCGAGACCTCCGAGGCTGCCAGGTAAAGGAACAGCTTCTCGTCGGGGATCGATTTTGCCAAAATTTGGGGGTTGGAAAGATACTCCTTGATTTTGCCGAACGCCATTTGACTTTCTTTTGTCCACGCAAAATTTTTATCCTTTATAGTGGTGAAGAAAGGCTTGATTTTGTCTCCGAGCCGTGAAGTGAAACGATTGAGGGCTGCCAAACACCCCGTGAGGTGTTGCACCTGCTTGACATTTCGTGGTTCTTGCATGTCGAGGATCGCCTTGATCTTTGTGGGGTTCGCTTCGATCCCCCTTTGGCTCATGATGTGCCCAAGGAATTTTCCGGAGCTTACTCCAAAGTTGCATTTCTTGGGGTTTAGCTTCATGTTGAAATTCTCGAGGATGGCGAACGTCTCGGCGAGGTCTTTGAGGTGATTTACCTTTTTGAGGCTCTTGACCACAATGTCATCAATGTAAACCTCCATGGTTTTGACGATTTGATCGGCGAACATCCCGTTGACTAGGCGTTGGTAGGTCGCCCCCGCATTTTTCAGACCGAACGGCATTCGGACCCAAAGGAACACGTCTTTTTCCATGTGGAATGATGTGTGTTTTACATCTTTCTCCGCCATTGGGATCTGATAGTATCCGTATAAGGCATCCATAAATGACATTATTTCGCAACCTGTCGTGCTATCGACCAAGTGGTCAATGTGAGGCATTGGAAAGTCATCTTTTCGAAAAGCCGCGTTGAGGTCGGTGAAATCGATCCATAACCTCCAGGAGTCGCATGCCTTCTTGACGATCACCGCGTTGGCCACCCACTATGGCTTCTCGGTAGCTACCCCGATCAGTTTATTGTCGAGCAGCTTTTTGACTTCTGCATCTAGTGATTCCGATGTTCTTTCGTAGTAAACTGATCAGATCGTATTTCAGCTCAGGATCGATGCTCGAGCCGATATGCACTTCCCGCTCCGGGCGAGCCGAATCGATTGTTATACTTTCCAACTCTTCGGTGGGGACGGTCGCTTCTCGTTTAGATCGATCTCCAGACTCGATCCTTGGATCAACATCGAGGCTTGGCTCGAAGCCGATCCTCGGTTCGATGTCGTCCGAAGATCGATGTGAGATGCCATCTTCTGAGTTAGGCTGGTATGAGGCGCTTGGCTCGTCGATCTCTATTGGTTGGTTGTCAATCATCCCAGTGTTACAAAGAGGACAAGAAACGTTTGAAGGAAAATCTACAACACAAGAGTAGTTCAAACATTTCTTTGACATTAGCTGGTCTCCTTTTACAGTACCGATTGTCCCTTCGGTAGTGGAAAACTTGATATAATAAAAGAAAGAGGAGGCGACCACCTCAAAGGTTTCTAGAAAGGGGCGACCTAGGAACCCATTATAGATGTTGGGAATGTCTATGATTACAAAATTGTGGTTCCTAGTGATTTTAACGTTAGGATCGTAACAACAGACTAGCTCGACGGAGAGCTTGATCCTTCCACAGGCTTTGACCATGTTGTCGTCGAACCCTTGAAGCACGGTTTCGAACGGCTTGATGAATTTGGTCAGGTTGCCGAGCTGGTCTAGAGCAGACTTGTATATGATGTTGCAGAATCTCCCGTTGTCAACCAGCACGCGGTCGACCGATTTCCCAAGGATACAAGCAGAGATCACCAAGGCATCCCCCTTGGGGCACCGCACTCCCTCCCTATCCTTGTAGGAGAAGGAGATGAGCGCCTCTTTGGAGATGGTTGGCTCCAGGGGCACCACGACGTGGACTCCAGCGAACGCCCTCAGCTCGGCCTTCCGTTTTCTATTTGGCATGGTGGAAACCGGGGAAAGACCTCTGAGATTTCCGCCTCCTGATTGAAACATATTGACCCGGCCACCGGGGTTGATCGGAGGGATCAACTCATCTTAGTCCTACGGCTTGTTTCGCCAATTCTGGCGACCGGATTGGGAGGTTGACAGTCATTGTTCTGTCGCCAATCGCGGCCCCCAGTCCTTTCCGCCCGGGGCTCCGGCTTGGATACTAGACTATCCAGCTTGCCTTCCTCGAATAATCTCCAGAGTTGTCTGAGGAGGTCGTGGCATTGGCTGGTGTTGTGGCCAAGACTTTTGTGGTAGGCACAAAATTTATTGCGGTCCAGATAACCGTTGTCCCTCATCGGCTTTGGCTTGCTTAGCCACTCGCGCCACTTGATAGCAGTGAAGATATGGGCCGGAGATAGATTGAGGTTGCGGAGGATGTGGACTTCCACATCCTCGAAGGCCTTGAACTCACCGGGTGGCTTTGCGACCGCCTTTCTGGGCTTGGCGGTCGCCTTTTTTGGTATGGGAGATGGCGCCTTCCTCTCTCCAGTTGCCCCCTCGCCTAGACGAAGGGTGAGCAACCTCTGCCTGGCCAGAAAGTCGGCAGCCTTGGCGCGGAAGATCGCGTAGGTCGGGGGGATGTCCTTTGTGAGGTGCCTAAACATGGGTGAAAGACCATCGAATCCCCCCAGGACCGAGTAGAGGGTGAGTGCGTCGCTTATGGGCTCGCCGGTGAAGACTATTTCATCCATCCGGTCGATGTAATCTTCATCGGACTCGTCTTTCCCCTGCCTGATCTTCATCATGCAGTGGGGACCTTCTGGACGAGCGACCTTGGCAGCAAAGTATGAAGTGAAGTCGCTCGCCAGCTTCTCAAAACAATTAATTGAGCGTGGTGGCAATGAGATGTACCACCTATGGGCGAGATTGCCCAATGTTAAAGGGAACATTCGGCATTTTGTCGCGCCTGACGCCCCGCATCCGATCATGTAGATCCGAAACTTACTTAAGTGATTCTCCGGGTCCGATCTCCCCTCATACAAAGGTCTTTGAGGAGGAGCGATCTTTGGTTGCACGGGAGCAAGCTCGATCTGGACCGTGAGCCGCTCACTCGGTCCGGCGACCTTTCTCTTGGCGCCTGCCCCAGTTTCTAGGAGCATTTTCATATCGTCGAGCTGGCATTGCATTGCGGCCATCGCCGTAGCCTGGCGTCTCGCGGTCTGGCTCTCGGAGCGGGATCCGAGGCGATCATGTACTAATCTCCTAGCCCCGTTGTAGGCGACGAGGTCTTTGCCGCCGAGCTCGATTTTTTGGCGAGTGGGAGCCAAATGGCTGACCTGCTTTTTGGGAGTTGGGTATGACGAACTCCTGGTGATGGATTCGGACTCCGATGTCTCATGGCTGGGGCTAGAATGCCCAGGTTTCCATGAAGGATCACTTCATAGGCAGCTGAAGACGGAACTATCCCGCCTCGCGAGTGCCTTTTCTCGTGAATCGGGGCATTCTGACGATTGCTCGACATATAACCCCTTGAGCTTTCGTTTGCCCGCGCGGCAGATGGCTGAGGGGGTAATAGTGGGCGCATCACATGCTCTCCATCGCTCCCTTAGGATGGCCATGGCCTCCTTGATCTATTCCGCGGTTTGGAATTGATCGAGTGAGAGGCAGGGGACGTCCCTCGGGGGCGGGAGTGAGAGTCAGGCATCGCCGCGGCTGCCTTTCGCCATAGGTTGGGACTCAGTTTGGGCCGGAATAACGCGTCCGGCGGACCATAGGGTGACTCTCTTCGAGGTGGTGGCAGACGTCATGATTACAAGGGTTTTTGTTTGAAGAACAGTGAGTGTTTCTTCAAGTATATGTTCCGGAGAACAGTGAGTGTTCTTCGAAACGGTCGGAGAGAAAATAAAGATATCCCCTTCCTCTAGCGCCAATTGATGTTACCCCAAATATTATTCGGAATGATTTGGTGGATATGGCCAGGGGTGAGTAACGAACAAAATGCAATAGCACGAGCGATGGAATGTAAATAACACAATATTTGGTGGGGTTGTTAATCCCTGGATTGAATGCTCTCGCGAGATATTATTAATAATAATAATACTTTGGAGTACAACTATTAATGTTAGAGTACGATTACAATGAGTGTAATGACCCTAGTTGTCTATCTCTTGAATGTTGATGATTGCTGGAAGAACCAGAGTTAATGCTCTGTGAGTTCTTGTTACAAAGATTAAAAATAGAGAGGGTTCGTTTCTGCCAAACATCTTTCTTATCTCTAGGATTTATCTTGAGGGGAATTCTCTGTGTCTTTCCAAATGCTGGAAGTCTCCTATTTATAGAAGAGGAGGTAGTTAGGATGTCTTAATCCCAAACGGGCGATCGCCTTTCCTGCATTAAATGGTCATTTAATGCTTCTGACATGCCATTAAGGGCGACCGGGGCGATCGTCCCAGCACGTGGGTCAGTTTCCTTAAATTCCGCAGCTGCTACAGGATGGCGCCGTCTGTGGGAACCAATGAGAAAATAACACGTGCCTCACATCGTAGTCTTGGGAGGTCCCGCCTTGGACGCCTTTTGCGGGTCTGTCGGTAGGTGAGAGGCTGTCCTTGTCACTAACAGCTGGTCATTGTAATACTCGAGATCTTCCTTCCAGTTTTGTTGAATTTTCTTAGGTCGAACGGACTGTTGACGTCCGCGTCTTTGTAATCGCATGCTTGTACTATAGTACATTGAGTTTCGTAGCCTGTTCGTTACTGTTTTGGATCATAGTCGGTGTGTTCGCACAATCGAGTCATCGTCGAGCATCGAACCGGATGGTCAGGTTTAGGCTGGATCGAGTTACGGCTGTAATGCCTGGCCGATTACAGCCGTAAGACTTTCGGACACCTGGGACTGGGATGCTCGGTTACGGCCGTAAGGACTATCGGGCTACGGCCGTAAGGCTGGTTACGGCCGCTAGGCGCTGTCCGGTTACATACGTAACCATTCGGCAGAATTCGTCCAGTAGGTCTGGAATGCTCGATTACGGCGTAAGGCTTTGCCGATTACGGCCGTAAGGATGGCTGTTGCGTACGCTAGGTACTCGGCCATTATGTACGCTAGAGCGCGTTGACCGAGTTAGGACCGTAAGGCATTGCCGGTTACGGCCGTAACATTGCTGGTTATATATAGGCCTGGCTCGGCCAGACCTTGACCCATTTCACTTCTTCCTCGTTTTGTGGCGGCTGGCGACGGGAGTGGTCGGTAGGAGGAGTTCTTGGCCGATTCTACTGATCTCCAAGGATTTTTGGAAGGCCTTTGTTGATTAGAACAATGTCTAATTCGTGTTCTTCGTCAAATCAAGGTATTTCCTTACTTAGAACCTTGGTTGTATAATTTTTGAGAGTTTTCTTCGTGATTCGTTGATTTTGTCCGAGATTGATGAATTGGTTATGGTATTCTTATTGTCTTGACCATAATCTTCGGATTTTGTAACTCGGTTATCGGTTTTTACTAACCCGGAACTTGATTTTTCGATTTCCTTGAAGAACACTCGAATTCTTGTTGTTATTACGGATTGATTCGGATTCCGTTTAGCATTATTCATTCGTGGTGATGTTATTTTCGTAGCGTTCGTGAGGTTGTCGAGTTCTTGGTCGTTTTTGGAGGTTCGAGGGCTAACCGACTGTGTCCGTTCGTGGTTCCGTTGCTTGTGGTATCGAGGCAAGTATTTTGCCCATACGTTTCATGTTTCGTAGGCATGATTGTTGTTAAATGATTTTATACGAAATCCAAATGTTTAATGAATATTAAAAAGGATTGGTATGTTCTCGATAAATGTTGTCTTTCAACGATAACTCGTATACTTCGTGAATAGATGATTTTTGGAATATGGATGTTAGTTTCGTATGTTGAAAGATGTTATGATCACGTTTAGTGAATATAATAGACCGTAATCATTTGCCGATGGTTATGTGTTGTTATGTGTGTTTGTTCGGTAAGAACGTGACGTTGTGTGATGTTGGTTATTCTCCTTTGTAAAGAAGTTGTGATCCTTAGTGTTGTTTGACATTGGTGTTGTCTGCCGTTATGTATGAATTGTCATAAGTGATGTGCCTCCGGGCAAGATTGATGAATCTCCGGGATCCATACTTGTTAGAATGGGTCGGGCGTGACCGTATGGTTATCCAATCCGGGTATGTCTTGCAGGGACTCTGAGGTTCGGGGCTTGCTAGCCCGATGCCGAGATAACTTGTGGGGTTATCATCGGGTATGTCTTGCGGGGACTCCAAGGTTCGTGGCTTGTTAGCGCGATGCCGGGATAACTTATGGTTGTGGTTTGGTAATGGTTCTGTGACTGTTGTCACGAGGACATGTGATTTGATATGGTTTCCTATTGGGTTATTCACTCGAGTATGTTCTGTGGGAGCATCTGAGGTTCGTGGTTTGTTAGCACGGAACGCGAATAATCCTTAGGAATATGTGTTTGATGATTTGGGTCGTGGACCCTGTGTTTGATGATTTGGATCGTGGACCTTGTGTTTGATGATTTGGGTCGTGGACCCCGTGAATTGTTATCGGAACTTGTATTTTGGGAAAATGATCTTTGGGCCGTGTCCCTAAAGGTTTTGCGAAAGACTTGAGAATTATTTTATCCCAAATGTTTTCAAAACTCCCGAGATTTGTAAAATATTTTGTTAGAGATACTTTTGGGTTTATTTTCCCATTTTTCATGATTCGAACTGTCTTTATCAAATAATTTATCTCGGGAAGCGTCTTCATGATTGTTATATTCTCGGAGTATGTTGTGTATGGCTTGTTTTCGTACTTTATACTTGCACTAGCAAAACAGTGGAGTTTTGCTAACCCCCGAGTATTCGGGGGGTGGATATCTGTATTGCGTCCAGGTACTTGTAGGTTGTTGGGGAGCGAATCACAGGATCAATACGAAGGATGATGGAAGACGACGATACTAATCACATGAAGACGATTCGTTGAGTATTTTGGTAGAGTCTCACTATTTGGCTCTCCGTTGTGTAGTTTTCCCATTTTATGGGTATATTGATGTATTCCAACCCCTGCGTGGGTATGAGTTTTGAGTCGAGTTGTATATGTTTAATGTATTGTATTGTGGTAAAAGACCAAATCGGTCTAGCGGTTCATTATGTAGCCATGTCGGCATGTAATGTGAGGTATTGTTTTTGTTTTTAGCCTGGTAGATCCTCACGGAGAGGATCTGCGGCGCTGTAATATTCCCGAGCAGTTTGGGAGTGTTACAGAATATGGTATCAGAGCTTAAGTTGAGGAAACATAGGTCGTCGGGTTGAGTTGTGTGTTGTCGGGTCTTGTCATGTCTTGTCAGATGTTGCCTGACTGATTAGTGTCGCGACGCGTCGTCTGAGTTGTCGGTCATGATTAGTATCGAGGTGCAACCATCATCTTCGTGCGATGTGTGGTTGTAAGTCTCCCTACCTTGTTGTGTCTCGTGTTATACGAGCTTGTGTGATTATGTGTTAGTATGTGGAGTTTAAAATGTGAATCATGAATACTTACTCCATGTTTGTTTGAATTTTTGTAAATGCGCCGATGTATGTGTATATATGTGTATACGTATCCTTGTATAAATCATTTTTACAGGAGTGATGTTTTTGGTGTGGTAATGCAATGAAAGTTTATCAATGTGGCATTTTAAACTTTAAATATTTTGGAGAGTCACGTAAAATTTTCTTTCTAAAACATCCTTCGAGAAGGACAAATGTTTTGATTTCCGTATAATGACCTCGAGACCGAAAATTTTGAGAAATTCAAACTACATATATATTATTGTCATCTTGCATTCCAAATTTTCAAAATTTCATTTTTAAATACTCAAACGAGGTCTATCAAAAGTTTGCTCGAGATGTGACTTTCGCTTTCACCCTTTCGGTTTCATGAACTTCGGTTAAAAGGTATGTAGGGGGGATGTTATTATTTTGGTTATAATACTCAGAGTTATGATTAAAGTAATGGTGTGGATGTTGAGTCGTTCGGTGTGCTCTCGTCGAAATAGTTCTCTCGACTGGGAAGTGTAGACCCAGTTTGGAGTGTTATTTAACCTCTGATGGTTATTTGCGCAGTGTCATAATTATGTGAACTGTCGGCGTCTATATCCGAATATTGTTGTTTATTTGTGACCTTCGACCTTGGTGTTACTGGTATATGTTCGTGAACGTATGGTTGAATTAGAACAGTTAGCGCACACCAGGTGTGAAGCTAACACACGCTAACGTGGCGTGGCTAACGCACGTTAAGTTCCTATAGTAGCATGCGCTGATCAGTCTGGACGGAAATTTCAGACTGCATTTCTGCCGTCATGTCTAACATTTGCGATTGTTATACTGACCGTTTGTGACCGTACTCTGTGAGTGTTGTCCAGTGATAACAGCTGTCGTGTGTGATTATCTGTATTTTGAACTGTATTCTTATCCGCTGCGCGACTATGTTTCAAAATGACTTTTCGGTATTTTTGCCAAACCGTGTATATTCTAAAATGACCTTTTTGGGTATTTTGTAAACTTGGGTTATTTCGTTAACCCTTTTTCCTAACTCTTTTGTCGGTACATTTAAGGGGTGACTTAACGTACACTTTGAAAACTATCGAGTTTTGGAGTTTTTGCCTCGTAAATTCAAATGACATTTTATTACGGTATTTGGTATTTGGAAAATGACTTTTGTGAGTATTTGGAAAGTACTACCATCATCGACCTTTCTTGGCATTTTTGAATGTTTTTTAAAATGGTTTGCAACTTGGTGGGTTCCGGCGCGGGACCCGTACAGAAGATGGTTTTGATATAACTAATGACTTTAATTTCATTGCAAATATAGTTCATATAGCAATGACATTTTAAATGTAAATTGTCGGGACGATGGTTTGTATATTGTGCTCTAGAATTTGAATTAAATCTTAATGTATAGGATTTAATTGTGTGTGATTGTAGACGGAGATGTGTGATGTCCTTGGTATGTGTTATTATTTTTCGTTGCTATATGTTGTTGCTTGTTAGTATGCCGAGGGGTAGAGGTCGTGGTCGTAACCGTGGTGCTGATGGCCACGGGGATTAGATGCGGAATCGAGAGAACGTTGCTGGGAACGATTTTGGTTTGGGTGTTGCTACTATATTGCAACGAGTAGCGACTTAGATGACGCAGTTGACCCAGGTGGTTCAACATAACATTGACGCGAATCAGAACGTCGGCATAAATTAATGGCTTCGTGAGGCAGTTCGTATGAATCCCCCTCGATTCTCCGGTGCTGCAGATCCGTTGGGCTGGTATGGTTGGGTCTTCCAGTTGGGAAAGATATTCGAGGCTGTCGGATGTCCTGAAGAGCGGAAGGTACCTATCGCTCAGTACCTTCTTGACAAAGATGCCGCTAATTGGTGGGAAGCTGTTAAACCTCGTGATCGTAATGTCGCGTGGGCGGAGTTCCAAGCATTTATGGAAGCTGAGTTCTATCCGAAACCAATTAGAGAGCAGAGGATTCACGAATTTTATTTGGCAGAACCGCAAGATATATCGGTGTCGCAGGCTATCATCGACTATAGTAAACAACTCAGTTATGTGCGAGATCGGGTGAGAACCGACGAAAAGAGGATCCTTCACATTGCAGATGGATGAAACCGGAGATTCACTTGTATATGTCGGGATTCACTTGCACTTCATTGAGGGACTATCAAGATCGAGCCTTAGCCCGTGAACTATCTTCGTTATCGTCGGAGCGGGTGCCCGAATCAAAGAAGCAGAGGAAGTCCGAGGACCTTGTGGACAGTGTTGGAGGTGGTGTTTCTAGTTTACCACGTCGTAGTCTTTCCGCCGTGAAACTTCATCGCTCGATGCGTGGGACTGAGAGTTCCAAGTCGTCTGCTTTGACTCCTGGGAAGGCCAGGAGGTGTTTTAACTGCAATGTGTTGGGATATGTTCGTGCACATTGTCCTTCTCCGCCAGTGACGTCTTACAAGTGCGGACTCGAGGGACATCGGGTTCAGTTTTGCGAGTTGGTCACCGAGCCTTCCGAGGCACGGACTTGAGCACTGATATTAGGACTGACTCTGAGGAGTCCCTGAGTGGCGTGGTCTATCAATTGTATGTTATGTTATTTCCTTACTTTGTTGTTTCAAATTTCGGAGATAAACTTCTTTCATCTGAAGTGGATCGGATTTTGAACTTCTGTATTTTCGACTCTGTCGACTCATTGTGTTCGTTGACATTTTCTGAACTTGTCCTGTTTTGTTGCTTTTGTTGATCGGACGAGTTATGGTGTTGTTTTAGAATAACCCGTTTATCGTTGTGACTTTTCAATTGCTATTCCATTTCCTGTGGATCTTATGTGAATGCACATCTTGTTGTTTTTACCGGATCATATATTGTCTCGAGTCGAGATGTGAACTTTGGGGTTATTTTTTGAATTTTATCGTTCGTCGTGATTCGAACATGATTGTTCGATTGTTGTTGTCTTGATCGTGTGGTCCGATCATTCGATTGTTCAGTTTTGTTGAAAAGTTGTTTCATGATTGTTGAGCATTCAGACTCCTTCATAATTTCCTTAAATTCAAGAAATTATTTTCGTTTACGATCTTCCAACCCTTGGGCTGTGAAATTTCGTATTTGTTCAGCGATTAGCTCGCGTTTTGATTGATGCACTAATGGGTTGATCAATTGTATTGATTTTCGTTCGTGTGTTTTATTATTGTTCTGGTGTAGCGAGTTGGATAGTAGCAGCTACGTGCTGCATGTGAGCCGTCGCGGGTTGTCGGCAACGGATATCGTGTGCTATCTGGGTCTATTTTGCGTTGTTCGTTCTATGTTTCAAGTTTCGAGGACGAAACTTCTTTTAAGAGGGGTAGAATGTAATACCCGAGATCTTTCTTCCGGTTTTGTTGAATTTTCTTCGGTCGAACGGACTGTTGACGTCCGCGTCTTTGTAATTGCATGCTTGTACTATAGTACATTAAGTTTCGTAGCCTGTTCGTTACTGTTTTGGATCATAGTCAGTGCGTTCGCACGATCGAGTCGTCGTCGAGCATAGAACCGGATGGTGAGGTGTAGGCTGGATCGAGTTACGGCCGTAATGCCTGGCCGATTACGGCCGTAAGACTTTCAGACACCTAGGCCTGGGATGCTCGGTTACGGCCGTAAGGACTATCGGGTTACGGCCGTAAGGCTGGTTACGGCCGCTAGGCGCTGGCCGGTTACGTACGTAACCATTCGGCAGAATTCATACAGTAGGTCTGGAATGCTCGATTACGGCCATAAGGCCTTGCCGATTACGGCCGTAAGGGTGGCCGTTGCATACGCTAGGTACTCGGCCATTACGTACGCTAGAGCGCGTTGATCAAGTTACGGTCGTAAGGCATTGCCAGTTACGGTCGTAACATTACCAGTTATATATAGGCCTAGCTCGGCCAGACCTTGACCCATTTCACTTCTTCCTCGTTTTGTGGCGGCTGGCGACGGGAGTGATCGGTAGAAGGAGTTCTTGGCCGATTCTACTCATCTCCAAGGTTTTTTGGAACGCCTTTGTTGATTAGAACAACGTCTAATCCATGTTCTTCGTCAAATAAGGTATTTCCTTACTTAGAAAAATGGTTGTATAATTTTTGAGAGTTTTCTTCCTGATTCGTTGATTTTGTCCGAGATTGATGAATTGGTTATGGTATTCTTGTTGTCTTGACCATAATCTTCGGATTTTGTAACTCGATTATCGGTTTTTACCAACCCAGAACTTGATTTTTCGATTTTATTGAAGAATACTTGAATTCTTGTTGTTTTCCCGGATTGATTCGGATTCCGTTTAGCGTTATTCATTCGTGGTGATGTTATTTTCATAGCGTTCGTGAGGTTGTCGAGTTCTTGGTCGTTTTTGGAGGTTTGAGGGCTAACCGACCGTGTCCGTTCGTGGTTCCGTTGCTTATGGTATCGAGGCAAGTATCTTGCCCATATGTTTCATATTTCGTAGGCATGATTGTTGTTAAATGATTTTATACGAAATTCAAATGTTTAATGAATATTAAAAAGGATCGGTATGTTCTCGATAAATGTTGTCTTTCAACGATAACTCGTATACTTCGTGAATAGATGATTTACGGAATATGGATGTTAGTTTCGTATGTTGAAAGATGTTATGATCACGTTTAGTGAATATAATAGACCGTAATCATTTGCCGATGGTTATGTGTTGTTATGTGTGTTTGTTCGGTAAGAACGTGACGTTGTGTGATGTTGGTTATTCTCCTTTGTAAAGAAGTTGTGATCCTTAGTGTTGTTTGACAATGGTGTTGTCTGCCGTTATGTATGAATTGTCGTAAGTAATGTACCTCCGGGTAAGATTGATGAATCTCTGGGATCCATACTTGTTTGAATGGGTCAGGCGTGACTGTAGGGTTATCCAATCTGGGTATGTCTTGCGGGGACTCCGAGGTTCGGGGCTTGCTAGCCCGATGCCGGGATAACTTGTGGGGTTATCATCGGGTATGTCTTGCGGGGACTCCGAGGTTCGTGGCTTGTTAGAGCGATGCCGGGATAACTTATGGTTGTGGTTTAGTAATGGTTCTGTGACTGTTGTCACGAGGACATGTGATTTGATATGGTTTCCTATTGTGTTATTCACTCGGGTATATTCTGTGGGAGCATCTAAGGTTCGTGGCTTGTTAGCACGGAACGTGAATAATCCTTAGGAATATGTGTTTGATGATTTGGGTCGTGGACCCTGTGTTTGATGATTTGGGTCGTGGACCTTGTGTTTGATGATTTGGGTCGTGGACCCCGTGAATTGTTATCGAAACTTGTATTTTGGGAAAATGATCTTTGGGCCGTGTCCCTATAGGTTTTCCGAAAGACTTGAGAATTCTTTTATCCCAAATGTTTTCAAAACTCCCGAGATTTGTAAAATGTTTTGTAAGAGATACTTTTGGGTTTATTTTCCCATTTTTCATTATTCGAAATGTCTTGATCAAATAATTTATCGCGGGAAGCGTCTTCATGATTGTTATATTATTGGAGTATGTTGTGTATGGCTTGTTTTCGTACTTTATACTTGCACTAGCAAAACAGTGGAGTTTTGCTAATCCCCGAGTATTCGGGGGTGGATGTCTGTATTGCGTTCAGGTACTTGCAGGTTGTTGGGGAGCGAATCACAGGATCGATACGAAGGATGATAGAAGACGGCGATACTAATCACATGAAGACCATTCGTTAAGTATTTTGGTAGAGTCTCAGTATTTGGCTCTCTGTTGTGTAGTTTTTCCGTTTTATGGGTATATTGATGTATTCCAACCCCTGCGTGGGTATGAGTTTTGAGTCGAGTTGTATATGTTTAATGTATTATATTGTGGTAAAAGACCAAATCGGTCTAGCGGTTCATTATGTAGCCATGTCGGCATGTAATGTGAGGTATTGTTTTTGTTTTTAGCCTGGTAGATCCTCACGGAGAGGGTCTGCGGCGCTGTAATATTTTCGAGCGGTTTGGGGGTGTTACAGAATATGGTATCAGAGCTTAGGTTGAGGAAACCTAGGCCGTCGGGTTGAGTTATGTGTTGTCGGGTCTTGTCATGTCTTGTCAGATGTTGCCTGACTGATTAGTGTCGCGACGCGTCGTCTGAGTTGTCTATCGTGATTAGTATCGAGGTGCAACCATCATCTTCGTGCGATCTGTGGATGTAAGTCTCCCTACCTTGTTGTGTCTCGTGTTATACGAGCTTGTGTGATTCTGTGTTAGTATGTGGAGTTTAAAATGTGAATCATGAATACTTACTCCATGTTTGATTGAATTTTTGTAAATGCACCGATGTATGTGTATATATGTGTATACGTATCCTTGTATAAATCATTTTTACAGGAGTGATATTTTTGGTGTGGTAATGCAATGAAAGTTTATCAATGTGGCATTTTAAACTTTAAATATTTTGGAGAGTCACGTAAAATTTTCTTTCTAAAACATCCTTCGAGAAGGACAAATGTCTTGATTTCCGTATGATGACCTCAAGACCGAAAATTTTGAGAAATTCAAACTACATATATATTATTGTCATCTTTCATTGCAAATTTTCAAAATTTTATTTTTAAATACTCAAACGAGGTCTATCAAAAGTTTTCTCGAGACGTGACTTTCGCTTTCACCCTTTTGGTTTCATGAACTTCGGTTAAAAGGTCTGTAGGGAGGATGTTATTATTATAATACTCAGAGTTACGATTAAAGTAATGGTGTGAACACTGAGTCGTTCGGTGTGCTCTCGTCGAAATAGTTCTCTCGATCGGGAAGTGTAGACTCAGTTTGGAGTGTTATTTAACCTCTGATGGTTATTTGTGCAGTGTCATAATTATGTGAACTTTCGGCGTCTGTATCCGAATATTGTTGTTTATTTGTGACCTTCGACCTTGGTGTTACTGGTATATGTTCTTGAACGTATGGTTGAATTGGAACAGTTAGCGCACACCAAGTGTGAAGCTAACACACGCTAATGTGGCGCGGCTAACGCACGTTAAGTTCCTGTAGTAGCACGCGCTGATCAGTTTGGACGGAAATTTCAGACTGCATTTCTGCCGTCATGTCTAACTTTTGCGATTGTTAGACTGACCGTTTGTGACCGTACTCTATTAGTGTTGTCCAGTGATAACAGCTGTCGTGTGTGATTATATGTATTTTGAACTGTATTCTTATCCGCTGCGCGACTATGTTTCAAAATGACTTTTCGGTATTTTTGCCAAACCGTGTATATTCTAAAATGACCTTTTTGGGTATTTTGTAAACTTGGGTTATTTCGTTAACCCTTTTTCCTAACTCTTTTGTCGGTACATTAAGGGGTGACTTAACGTACACTTTGAACTATCGAATTTTGGACTTTTTGCCTCGTAAATTCAAATGGCATTTTATGACGGTATTTGGTATTTGGAAAATGACTTTTGTGAGTATTTGGAAAGTACTACCATCATCGACCTTTTTTGGCATTTTTGAATGTTTTTTAAAATGGTTTGCAACTTGGTGGGTTCCGGCGCGGGACCCATACAGAAGATGGTTTTGATATAACTAATGACTTTAATTTCATTGCAAATATAGTTCATATAGCAATGACATTTTAAATGTAAATTGTCGGGATGATGGTTTGTATATTGTGCTCTAGAATTTGAATTAAATCTTAATGTATAGGATTTAATTGTGTGTGATTGTAGACGGAGATGTGTGATGTCCTTGGTATGTGTTATTATTTTTCGTTGGTATACGTTGTTGCTTGTTAGTATGCCGAGGGACAGAGGTCGTGGTCGTAACCGTGGTGCTGATGGCTACGGGGATCAGATGCGGAATCGAGAGAACGTTGCTGGGAACGATTTTGGTTTGGGTGTTTCTACAATATTGCAACAAGTAGCGACTCAGATGACGCAATTGACCCAGGTGGTTCAACATAGCATTGACGCGAATCAGAATGTCGGCATAAATCAATGGCTTTGCGAGGTAGTTCGTATGAATCCCCCTCGATTCGTTGGTGCTGCGGATGTGTTGGGATAGGATGGTTGGGTCTTCCAGTTGGGAAAGATATTCGAGGCTGTCAGATGTCCTGAAGAGCGGAAGGTACCTATCGCTCAATACCTTCTTGACAAAGATGCCACTAATTGCTGGGAAGCTGTTAAACCTCGTGATCATGATGTCACGTGGGCGGAGTTCCAAGCATTTACGGAAGCTGAGTTCTGTCCGAAACCGATTAGAGAGCAGAGGATTCGCAAATTTTATTTGGCAGAACCGCAAGATATATCGGTGTCGCAGGCTATCATCGACTATAGTAAACAACTCAGTTATGTGCGAGATCGGGTGAGAATCGAGGAAGAGAGGATCCTTCACTTTGACAAATGGATGAAACTGGAGATTCGCTTGTATATGTCGGGATTCACTTACACTTCATTGAGGGACTATCAAGATCGAGCCTTAGCCCGTGAACTAGCTTCATTATCGTCGGAGCGGGTGCCCGAATCAAAGAAGCAGAGGAAGTCCTAGGACCTTGTGGACAGTGCTGGAGGTGGTGTTTCTAGTTTACCACGTCGTAGTCTTTCCGCCGTGAAACTCCATCGCTCGATGCGTGGGACTGAGAGTTCCAAGTCGTCTGCTTTGACTCCTAGGAAGGCCAGGAGGTGTTTTAACTGCAATGTGTTGGGATATGTTCGTACACATTGTCCTTCTCCGCCAGTGACGTCTTACAAGTGCGGACTCGAGGGACACCGGGTTCAGTTTTGCGAGTTGGTCACCGAGCCTTCCGAGGCACGGACTTGAGCACTGATATTAGGACTGACTCTGAGGAGTCCCTGAGTGGCGTGGTCTATCAATTGTATGTTATGTTATTTCCTTACTTTGTTGTTTCGAATTTCGGAGATAAACTTCTTTCATCCGAAGTGGATCGGATTTTGAACTTATGTATTTTCGACTCTGTCGACTCATTGTGTTCGTTGACATTTTCTGAACTTGTCCTGTTTTGTTGCTTTTGTTGATCGGACGAGTTATGGTGTTGTTTTAGAATAACTCGTTTATCGTTGTGACTTTTCAATTGCTATTCCATTTCCTGTGGATCTTATGTGAATGCACATCTTGTTCTTTTCACCGGATCATATATTGTCTCGAGTCGAGATGTGAACTTTGGGGTTATTGTTTGAATTTTATCGTTCGTCGTGATTCGAACATGATTGTGCGACTGTTGTTGTCTTGACTGTGTGGTCCGATCATTCGATTGTTCAGTTTTGTTGAAATCGTTCCATGATTGTTGAGCATTCTGACTCCTTCGTAATTTCCTTACATTCGGGAAATTAATTTCGTTTACGATCTTCTAACCCTTGGGCTGTGGAATTTCGTATCTGTTCAGCGATTAGCTCGCGTTTTGATTGATGTACTAATGGATTGATCAATCGTATTGATTTTCATTCATGTGTTTTATTATTGTTCTGGTGTAGCGAGTTGGATAATAGCAGCTACGTGCTGCATGTGAGCCGTCGCGGGTTGTCGGCAACGGATATCGTGTGATATCTGGGTTTGTTTTGCGTTGTTCATTCTATGTTTCAAGTTTCGAGGACGAAACTTCTTTTAAGAGGGGTAGAATGTAATACCCGAGATCTTCCTTCCGGTTTTGTTGAATTTTCTTCGGTTGAACGGACTGTTGACGTCCGCGTCTTTGTAATCGCATGCTTGTACTATGGTATATTGAGTTTCGTAGCATGTTTGTTACTATTTTGGAGCATAGTCGGTGCGTTCGCACGATCGAGTCGTCATCGAGCATCGAGCCGGATGGTCAGGTGTAGGCTGGATCGAGTTACGACCGTAATGCCTGGCCGATTACGGACGTAAGACTTTCGGAAACATGGGCTGGGATGCTCGGTTACGGACGTAAGGACTATCGGGTTACGGCCGTAAGTCTGATTACGGCCGCTAGGCGCTGGCCGGTTACGTACGTAACCATTCGATAGAATTCGTCCAGTAGGTCTGGAATGCTCGATTACGGGCGTAAGGCTTTGCCGATTACGGCCGTAAGGGTGGCCGTTGCGTACGCTAGGTACTCGGCCATTACGTACGCTAGAGCGCGTTGACCGAGTTACGGCCGTAAGGCATTGCTGGTTACGGCCGTAACATTGCCGGTTATATATAGGCCTGGCTCGGCCAGACCTTGACCCATTTCACTTCTTCCTCGTTTTGTGGCAGCAGGCGACGGGATTGATCGGTAGGAGGAGTTCTTGGCCCATTCTACTCATCTCCAAGGCTTTTTGGAAGGCCTTTGTTGATTAGAACAACGTCTAATCCGTGTTCTTCGTCAAATCAAGGTATTTCCTTACCTAGAACCTTGGTTGTATAATTTTTGAGGGTCTTCTTCGTGATTCATTGATTTGTCCAAGATTGATGAATTGGTTATGGTATTCTTGTTGTATTGACCATAATCTTTGGATTGTGTAACTCGGTTATTGGTTTTTACCAACCTGGAACTTGATTTTTCGATTTCCTTGAAGAACACTCGAATTCTTGTTGTTTTTCCAGATTGATTCGGATTTCGTTTAGCATTACTCATTTGTGGTGATGTTATTTTCCTAGCGTTCGTGAGGTTGTCAAGTTCTTGGTCGTTTTTGGAGGTTCGGGCGTTAACCGACCATGTCCGTTCGTGGTTCCGTTGCTTGTGGTATCGAGGCAAGTATCTTTCCCATACGTTTCATGTTTCGTAGGCATGATTGTTGTTAAATGATTTTATACGAAATCCAAATGTTTAATGAATATTAAAAAGAATCGGTATGTTCTCGATAAATGTTGTCTTTCAATGATAACTTGTATACTTCGTGAATAGATGATTTTCGAAATATGGATGTTAGTTTCGTATGTTGAAAGATGTTATGATCACGTTTAGTGAATATAATAGACCGTAATCATTTGTCGATGGTTATGTGTTGTTATGTGTGTTTTTTCGGTAAGAACGTGACGTTCTGTGATGTTGGTTATTCTCATTTGTAAAGAAGTTGTGATCCTTAGTGTTGTTTGACATTGGTGTTGTCTGCGGTTATGTATGAATTGTCGTAAGTGATGTGCCTCCGGGTAAGATTGATGAATCTCCAGGATCCATACTTGTTAGAATGGGTCAGGCGTGACCGTAGGGTTATCCAATCTGGGTATGTCTTACGGGGACTCCGATGTTCGGGGCTTGCTAGCCCGATACCGGGATAACTTATGGTTGTGGTTTGGTAATGGTTCTGTGACTGTTGTCACGAGGACATGTGATTTGATATGGTTTCCTATTGGGTTATTCACTCGGGTATATTCTGTGGGAGCATCTGAGGTTCGTGGCTTGTTAGCACGGAACGCGAATAATCCTTAGGAATATGTGTTTGATAATTTGGGTCGTGGACCCTGTGTTTGATGATTTGGGTCGTGGACCTTGTGTTTGATGATTTGGGTCGTGGACCCCGTGAATTGTTATCGGAACTTGTATTTTGGGAAAATGATCTTTGTGACGTGTCCCTATAGGTTTTCCGAAAGGCTTGAGAATTCTTTTATCCCAAATCTTTTCAAAACTCCCGAGATTTGTAAAATGTTTTGTAAGAGATACTTTTGGGTTTATTTTCCCATTTTTCATGATTCGAATTGTCTTGATCAAATAATTTATCTCGGGAAGCGTCTTCATGATTGTTATATTCTTGGAGTATGTTGTGTATGGCTTGTTTTTGTACTTTATACTTGCACTAGCAAAACAGTGGAGTTTTGCTAACTCCCAAGTATTCGGGGGTGGATGTCTGTATTGCGTCCAGGTACTTGCAGGTTGTTGGGGAGCGAATCACATGATCGATACGAAGGATGATGGAAGACGACGATAGTAATCACATGAAGACCATTCGTTGAGTATTTTGGTAGAGTCTTAGTATTTGGCTCTCCGTTGTGTAGTTTTCCCATTTTATGGGTATATTGATGTATTCCAACCCCTGCGTGTATATGAGTTTTGAGTCGAGTTGTATATGTTTAATGTATTGTATTGTGGTAAAAGACCAAATTGGTCTAGCGGTTCATTATGTAGCCATGTCGGCATGTAATGTGAGGTATTATTTTTGTTTTTAGCCTGGTAGATCCTCACGGAGAGGGTCTGCAGCGCTGTAATATTCCCGCGCGGTTTGGGGGTGTTACAGTGATGGGCTGGAGTCAAAAAGCCTTCTCCTGCTGCGCCGTTTGCAGGTCTGCATGTGGGCTTTCTTTCCGAGATTCGGTCTTCGTAGACTTGATGGATGTTGGCTTTACATGTGGCATAAGACGGTTGTCCTTGGTCGGGCACTAGAGAAGATCGCCTTGTAAGACGATCGCTAGGCACTTGAACTTGATCTGGCATCTTCGTTTGGTAAGTCTGCCTTGGTTCATTTGATGCTGCCTTTGGTTGCTCTGCCCTTGTGCCGATCGCCGTTGAGGCGTATTAATCTCCGCACAACAAACGTAAATTGACTAGGTAGTGAAATTAAAGACGTAAAACTCTACTTGAAAAATGTGTGTGTAAACATCCACACGATCGTGGCTTGCATATGCGGGTTTTTCGAGGTGTTGGTTGCTAGCATATATATTGTGTGTTTTATAGTTTTTCAATATATTTTGCTATACATTATGTGATGAATGTTTTTAATTTTATCTCAGATGTATTTCAATCCACTTGTTGTAGTTCTCAAAGAAAACAAACTAGATGGCACTAACTTTGCTGATTGGAAACGTAATCTTAATATTGTCCTGACTGCTGAAGAACACAAGTTTGTTCTAACTGAGGAATGCCAATTGGAGACTGATGCGGATTCGACACCCGATGAGGTTAAAGAATTCCGCAGATGGAAGAAATCTGATGAGATGACACGCTGTTACATCTTGGATTCTTCAGCAAATGTATTGCAGCATCAGCATCAGAGTATCGGCATGGCCGCGGAAATGATGAAAAATCTCGGCGAGATATTTGGTCATCAGAACTGGGCACTGCGCAAAATGTTATGAGGGTCTTGATGAAGACCCAAATGCGTGAAGGAACCCCAGTAAGGGATCATGTTCTAAAGATGATTTCTCATCTAAACGAACTTGATATCTTAGGGTCTACTATCGATGCAGAAACGCACGTCGATATCATCCTAGCCAGCTTACCTAGGGCAAGTAGCTTTGAGCAGTTCCACCTAAACTACAATATGAATCGTAGGGAGTATACCTTGACGGAATTGCTGACAGAGCTTCAAGCTGCAGAAGGTCTCTTCAGGCAAGGGTATCAAGTTCTTGCGGCTACTAGGGGGAAGAAGAAGAAGAAACAAGTGGGCCAGAAGCAAATGGCAACTCTCAAGGTAAAATGCAAGGCTCCTCAGCCTGAGGTGAACAAAAAGCCAAATGGGAAGTGCTACAAGTGCGGTCAGAGAGGACATTTTAAAGCGGGTTGTCCTGCTCTTAAGAAAGGTATGTCTCGTGCACTAGTAGTCAAAATATGTTTCGCAACTTGTTCTTCCACTTCGTGGATAGTTGATTCATGCTCCACTAATCATGTTTGCTTTGACTCGCATGGTTTTTAGGTAACCAAGCAGCTTAATATGGGTGAGATAACCATCAATTGGGGTGATTATTACAGGCTTATGGCTATTGCAGTGGGAGTCGTGCAGTTGAAGATTAATAATAAAATATTAGTCCTCAATAATGTATTATTAGTACTATATTTTAGAATGAATTTAATTTTGGTTTCTAAATTAAAATGCGATGGTTATTCAGTTTCTTTAGATGATGATGCTGTTATTAGAAGAAGAAACGGTGAATATATTTGTAAATGTATTTTTACTGATGGACTGTATGTCATTAAGACTCCACAAACTCCCATGAATAAACATAAATCGCTTAACTCTTTGTTTGAACCTAAAAAGCGAAAAGAACCTTCAAGCATAAACCAAACATATTTGTGGCATTTACGGTTAGGTCATGTAAACCTTAGGAGGATTCAAAGATTGGTAGATGATGGCCCATTATATGACCTCCAAGTTGAGTCATTTCCAATTTGTGAATCCTCTCTGGAAGGTAAGATGACAAAAAGGGCCTTTAAGACCAAGGGAAACCGTGCCCATAAGGTGTTAGAATTGGTTCATACAGATGTATGTGGTCCAATGAATATCCAGAATAGGGGTGGTTTCTAATACTTCATCATGTTTATAGATGATTATTCAAGATATGGATACATCTATCTGATACGACGTAAGTCTGGAGCCTTTGATAAGTTCAGAGACTTCAAGGCTGAAACGGAGAAGAGTCATGGGAAGAGCATCAAGTCACTACGATCTGATTGTGGTGGCGAATATCTTAGTGGAGAGTATTTGGATTTCTTGGCAAATGAGGGGATTTCGTCCCAACTCATTGCACCGGAAACTCCACAACAAAATGGTGTTGCTGAGAAGGAACATAACTCTTTTAGAAATGGTTAGGTCAATGATGAGTTATTCGGATTTACCTATTTCGTTCTTGGTGTATGCCTTGGAAACAGCAGCGTACATTCTAAACCTGGTGCCTCCGAAATCAGTTCCAAAAACACCCACAGAACTGTGTAGTGTGCGGAAGTCCGGTCTAGGACATGTTCAAATTTTGGGTACTCCAGCACATGTGCTGAATAAGGAAGCTGATAAGATGGCATCTCGTATAGAAGTACAATTGTTTGTATGGTATACTAAGGGAACGAAGGGTGGCTTGTTCTATAGTCCCCAGGATCAGAAGGTCATTGTTAGCACCAATGCCCGATTCCTGGAACAGGATTATATGATTAGTCACAAGCCCATGAGCAAAATAATTATGGATGAGTTGAGGGGAGAGACTCCGTCTATACCAATCGTACAAGCGCCAACTAACACTACACCATGTATCGATTCTGGGACTTTTACACCAACTCATGATTTGCCTCGTCGTAATGGAAGGGTTGTTCGTCAATCAGCACGATTCATAGGCACGGGACAATCTTCAGACTCAATCCCAGGTGAAGATGGATCACATCCCTAGACCTACAAGGAGGCAATCACTACACCAAAAACAAGATTTTGTGACATCGAACCTCATTGGATTTGTAACTGTTAATGACAGTCATAATTTTATGACTGCCAATAACAGTTACAAAGACCAAACACTGATAAATCTAAATATTTGTGACTGTTAATGACTGTCACAAGTGTTCTAAGGCTCTGTTCTTTTGGACTGAATAAATTCGAATCGAATCGAATCAATCGAATCAATGGAATCGAATCGAATCGAATCAAATATATATTAAAGGTAAATAATAATAATAATAATGTTAAATAATAATAATAGTAACTAACAACAACAACGATAATAGTAATATTATTAGTAATAATAACAATAATAATAATTAAGATTAATAATAATAAGAAGAAGAAGAAGAAGAACTGAGCTGAACTAAATCGAATCAATTGAATCGAATGGACTCGAATCAATCGAATCGAATCAATCGAATGGACTCGAATCAATCAAAACTAAAAATAAGTCCAAAAGAATAAAGGTTTAATCGTGTCTTGAGCAGTCACAAATCCAAATATTTGTGACTGTCTTGAGCAGTCATATAATTTTCACTTTTATATATAAATACATTTTGGCAAACCCTTAGTACAGGCGACGGCCACATCTGAAATAAGGGTAATATGGAAAAACCGGTCTAAAGTCCCCAGTTCCCATTCTATACTTCTCCTCTCTCTATGTGACTCCTCTCCCCCGACAGTTGGTCTCTCTCTCTCTCTCTCTCTCTCTCTCTCTCTCTCTCTCTCTCTCTCAGTCACGCGGAATACTTCTTCCAGCGACCCGCAGAACTGGTGGCCGAAGTAGTAGTGGGAATAGTCCATCGATAAGAGCAGCGATTGGGCTCTCCATGGTTCCCGGACTCGGGTCAGATCTCCACGAACCGCCCTTTGAATTTTCCAGCAAAATAAAAAAGCAGTCACAGTCTTCGATTCGGTAGAGCTTAGAGGCGGCGACGACGTTTCGAATCTAGAAATGAGAGTATAGTGGAGGAGTAGATGATGATTGAGTTTGTATTAGCCGAATAAAATATCAGGTTTGAATTCCTTTAGTTTTTTATTTCGGTCCTAAACAAAAATATGAGATTGTGCTATTGAATAATTTGGGTATTTAGTTTCCACATTTATGTGTGTGTGTGTGTGTGTGTGTGTCTGTGTGTATGAATGTTTGAAGATGAATTGGTTGGGGTGAAGACCGAGACATTTTTTTTCCAACGATGGACCTAGGTTGAAGAAACTAAAACTGGAAGATGGATTTTCTCTGAAAATTGAGATGATAAGTTTTTCTATAATTAGGAAGAGTCACATAGAATCACACAAGTTTGATTGTGTTCACTACATAAGAATTTGGGCAAATTTTGGAAATGAGTGTGTTGTGAAATTCTTGAGATGTGTGTTTCTTTGTTGTAAATGAGACTTTTGTATGTGTGCATATGAGATTTTGTAAAAGTGTTTTATTATTTTTTTTTAGAAAGGCGCAGGATATGAGAAAACAGCTTCTCTCGATCATGGACAAGTATATAATCCATTCTATTGTTCTTTAATTCTTTATGTCAACTTACCTTCATTCGTTTCTGTTTTGAGATTGTCTTTGGTTGGTATAACACCAGTCTTGACCTAATACAAACCAATTCTTCCAATTGCTTCTTGTTTTTGACACCAGGTCCTTTTAAATCGTTATCATATTTTCTCTAGTAATTCTACACATCAAATATTCCATCTCCGTAAAAGTCACTCTGCTGGTAATCACGCTTATAGCAATTCACATGTCAATACAAAAATAGGAAAATGGAGAGTTGAAGATGCAATAATGCAACAGCTGAAGTGATTCCATGTGTCAAAAAATGGGACTAAAACTGGTACCTATACTTACAGTTTCAGGATTGGGGACAAGGATTTTATATATCAGTGATGTTGCAGCATGAGAAAACCAGAATGGACATGAAAACTATTACGGTATGCTTTTAACAGTTTTAACCTTTTTGCAGCATAGACATGAAAACTGATCTCAATTTTATGTGCACTTTATCATTGTCAATTTAGGTTTTAACTCATGTAAAGTAAGCTAGGTACAGTGTGATACAATTGATTGGAGTTCCTAAGCACAAGGATTACTTCACTCTTAGCTATAAAGTAAGTGAAAAATTTCATGATTTTTCACGGCATACTATCAAATTCAATATGTACCTGTTTACTTGATGGTTGATGTTGTTCCTAATTTAAGTATCCCTAATACGTGAATTTCTTATGGTCTGATGGTCTCTCTTATGCTAAATATTCAATATCACTGGACTTAACTGAGAAACAAAATCTGAGATGGGACAGGCTGGAGTTATCAGAGTAGGAAAGTTTTAGTGAAACTGATATTGTATTTCTTAAATGTGCAACATCGTGCTGATGATGAATTTTACATTTTAATGAATACCTGTTGGATATCTTACCTCTCAATCATACCGAGTCCCAAGTTGATAATAATACTGAGTCCCAAGTTGATAATGAAGTAGGATTATAATTGACACTTGGATAAAAATTAACAGCACAGTTAGCATTCTGTTTTTTTTTTTTAATTATCATCAGTGAGTATAATATACCTTCCTTCTCAATTTGGAAATCTTAATTTAAGGAGCCCTGAGTAACACCTGTTGATTTCACCTTCAAGAAACAAGCCTCTGGATAGGCAATTAATCATCGTTTCAGTCACTGGTTCTGTTTTACTATCAAAGCATGTTAATTTATATAATCTGCTATTTTGCCTTACTTTTTACCTTAATAGATTACATGCTTCTCTGCAGGTGACGAATTTCTATGCTATTAGCAGCCGTTTTGGCACACCTGAAGACTTCAAATGATTGGTGGATGAAGCACATGGTTATTTTAAACTGTATTTTCAGCTAATAGAATAATTTGAAAGCTAAGATTTATGCAATATATTACTATTCTTGTATGTCTATATTTATTCTCTTTTTGAGATGGAACTCCTGGGTAGTTAATTAAGCTAATCTGAAAACAAATTTTGCCAGCTATTATTGGAGATATGAATCTTCATCATTGATTGTTAAGGTTTTGTAACTTAAAGTTCTCTATATCATTTGCAGGACTTGGCCTTCTTATTTTTCTAGATATCGTCCATTCTTATGCCGCAACTGATGAAATGGTTGGGCTATCATTTTTTGATGGATCAAATGATTGCTACTTCCACTCTGGTAAGCTGTTTCCAGTAGTGATCCTTTTTGAACTATTTTAGGCTCGATTTCATTTAGCGTGATCTTATATTAGTTGTTGTAGATGTTAAGCACATCCAAAACAAGATTAAGATCCCAATTTTTCCAGAATGGATTTGCTTTTTGCATCAATGTGCTAATATGCTTTTAACCTTTTCTCTCGTAACCATAGGAGAAAAGGTTTTAACCTTTTTACAACATGGACATGAAAACTGATCCCAATTTTATGTGCTAATATGCTTTTAACCTTTTTGCAGCAGGAGAAAACCAGATGATGACGATGAGCCTGCTACGGTATGTAACATTTTTTAACCTTGTAAACTTAATTTGAAGATTTCAAGGTAATAGATGAAATTAGCTCAGTTTAGAATCTTGTATGTTGCTACTTTTTGGCATAGCTTGATCTGTATGGGTGATTTGCTGTTGTTGCAGTAGCTTTTGCTTCACATTTTAAAATTAATCTATCATGCTTCTACCGTTTCAGTCTTTTTGCCGGTCCACCATTTTGACAGGTTTAATCAACTATAGAGTACGAATTGGAGATCCTGGCTGATGCGTGTTGATCTAACTGAGGTTCGGGTGATGAATTGCTGCCGTGATGATTAGAATTTGTGCAATATTTGTCACTATAGAGTTGCAGAGACTATTTGGTGAATAAGTTGTATAAGTGCTTTATTTGTGTGTAAAAGTCTAAGTAGAAGCAGAGTAAGATATCTGAAGCACTTCCCTAGTAGGGAGTGTTTGCCTCCTATTTTATTCCCAATGGGTTGGTTCGTATTTTTTTTACGTGTTAATTTTGAGTATTACATTGTGATTTTTATATGTCTTGTATAAATTAATTGGAGTGTTGTGTGAATACTTTGAGAAATATGTTTGAATTGTATTATGAATTCATTGTAAAAAATAATTAGACTGCATTCAGAGAAAAATGGGGTTTTATTATTTTTTTATATTTTTTCAACATTTGTGACTTCTAAAAACAGTCACAAGACAGTTAAGAAAAATGATATTTGTGACTTTCAATGGAAGTCACGAAAGTTAAAATTCATGACTGCTAATGACTTTCACAAAAGATGAATTTCGTGACTGCTAATGACAGTCATAAATTATATTTGTGACTGCCATAAAAAGTTGTATTGTAAAGTCATATAAATGAGGTTTTGTCACTGTTTTGTGACTGTTTTTGACAGTCACAAAAAAACTTGTGACTGGTGATTTTATGACAGTCATTTGTGACTGTTTTTGCCATTTGTGACCGTTTTTGACAATTACAAAATCGTGATTCTGATGTAGTGAATCCAAGATAAAGATGCTGACTCCTGGCAAGTAGCAATGAAATCAGAAATGAGATTTATGGATTCCAATCAAGTGTGGGAGTTAGTAGAACTACCTGATGGGATACAAGCCATTGGGAGTAAGTGGGTCTACAAACGAAAGAAAAGAGGTGACGGGAAGGTTGAAACCTTCAAAGCGAGGCTTGTTTCGAAAGGTTACACTCAGAAAGAGTGTATCGATTATGGTGAAACCTTTTCGCCGGTAGCCATGCTTAAGTCAATTCGGATTCTTTATCTATAGCTACGCATTTGGAACTGGAGATTTGGCAAATGGATGTCAAGACTGCATTCTTGAATGGAAGTCTAGACAAGGAAATCTATATGCGCCAACCAGAGGGATTCATTGCTCAAGGAGAGGAGCACTTAGTGTGCAAGCTTAAGAGATCCATTTATGGACTTAAGCAAGCATCTAGATCCTGGAACACTCGATTTGACGAGGTTGTCCAGTTATATGGATTCGTCCAATGTCCGAGTGAGAGTTGTGTGTATAACAAATGCGATGGAAATGTGTTGGAGTTCTTGTATTGTATGTAGATGATATCCTTCTGATTGGAAACAACGTGAAGGAATTATCGGACATACTAGTCTGACTATATGAGCAGTTTGATATGAAGGATTTGGGAGAAGCAGGACACATCCTTGGAATCAGCATCTTTCGTGATCGGAAGAAAAGGATGTTGTGCTTATCCAAGGCATCCTATATACAGTGCTAAAGAGGTTTAGCATGGAGAATTCCAAGAAAGGTTTTCTACCTTACAAACATGGAATTGAACTATCTAAGGATATGTGTCCCAAGGCACAAAAGGAGATAGATGACATGAAGTTGATCTTTTATGTGTCAGCTGTGGGAAGCCTCATGTATGCTATGATTTGCACTAGACCGGATATCTGTCATGCCATATGCATGGCTGCTAGATATCAGTCGAACCCAGGACTAGGATACTGGATTGCTGTCAAGCACATACTCAAGTATCTGAGAAGGACTAGGGAGTATATGCTAGTATATCAATCAGACGGTATGTGTCTGATGGGTTATACTGACTCAGATTTTTCATCAGACAAAGAAAAGTTCAAGTCTACTTCAGGTTATGTGTTTAGCCTGGAAGGTGGAGCCATTAGTTAGAGTAGTGTGAAGCAGAAATGCATCTCGAACTCTACCATGGAAGCCGAGTACGTGGCAGCCTCTGAGGCAGCCAAGGATGTGGTATTACTCATGTACTTCCTGCAGGACTTAGATGTGATTCCCGATTTGCCAAAAGGTTTTACATTTTATTGTGATAATACCGGTGCAGTAGTAAATTCGAGGGAACCACGAGCCCACAAGGCAAGTAAACATATCAACCGCAAGTACCACATTATAAGACACTTCGTAAAAGAAGGAGACGTAGTTGTAGCCAGGGTTGCATCAGAAGATAATCTTGCTGATCCTTTCACGAAAGGATTACCCTCAAAAGTTTTTGAAAGGCATGTGGAAGGAATGGGATTACGGTGTATGTGTAACACCCCAAACTAGGCGGATATTACAGTGCCGTAGATCCCCAACTGGGACCCACCAGGCAAATAAAAATGAATGAATTACACAAGATAAATGTAGTACCGAACTACATTACAACAATAATTACTCCGATGAGGAATTTAGTTACAACACACCAGGACAATACCGAATACTAGTGTATTTTATATGAAGATAAAATACACAACACTGAATGAAACGAAGTATTCAAATGAAAGTCTGCAGCGGAAAATAAAGGACAATAACATGAATAACTGAAAGATCGGGGACCCCTACTAGTATCACTAGGACTCCTCGACATCAACATGCTATTCCCGTGCGTTTGCCTTGCCATGGCCTGAAAAACAAAATCCCCAAACGGGGTCAGTTACAAAGAACAACAATCCTCAAGAGTTGAAAATACACAATCATGATTATATCTGAAGTTATGAAACATCCTGTCGAAACATACGCAATCAAACATGCTATATGAATCAACTATCAGTACGGCTCAAAGGAAATGGCGCCACACTACGCCCGGGATGGAAATGTGTCCGTGCACAAGCCACCAACGAGTATCGATCGAATACACGTGTGGTCTTGTACCTAATCAGTCTCACGAAACAATCAATCTCTAGTTCACATGCCAATGTGAGGCCACCAACCAACACACGACTATAATATGCCCGACATGAAAACCCTACACATACCAACCGGCATGCCAGTATGACCCGGAATGCCACGATATAACAAAAGTGACATCGAAAATGAATAATGACTCACCGAGATGGAATGGTAATGAAATAAATGACAGCTCAATGAAAAGATTGGAACCGTCGTTCCTTATGACTGAAATGATTAATTGATAACAACAAGTTTTGATACGGTTAATATAATGATGAATGAGTTATGATTATGAATGAACAACAACAAAAGGGATGAATATCCTTTTAACCGAGTAAGAATTAACTTACAAAATACCGATGAAGAAAGTCCTTCCACGAACAAATGTCCTAAATGAAGTGTCCGCACGAACAACCTTAATTCAATACAATTACCGACAATCCGATCAATATACGAATTAAACACGAATATAACGAACTCAAAACGTCGATACGATTAAACTAAGTTCATTGGGGCATTATATCGAATACGTTGTGGCCAAACTCCGATTGTTTACAACTAAACCTCAACAATACCAACCTCAAATCCCCAAGAAGTGTTTCAAACCAATAAAACATCTCCAATACGATCAATAATCCGATATGAATATCCAAAACGTGATTATAACAACAATTAGTCGAAAATCCCCAATTCCAACTCGATATTCAAGGTGTTCTTGAATAATTCCTCAATAATCCAATGAATCCTTATACAAACTCATAATCATATACATATCCCTTCATATAACATGATTATAACGTCCAAAACATCATATCTCAACACAAAATCGAAGTCCAAAGTGTTGAAGGAATTACCTCTTGAAGATTCAAGTACTTTAATCCGAAGAACACGCGTTAGATTGATTATCCGGGCTTCACGATCGAAAGGAGATGAAGAAAATCAAACACCCAAATGATTTGTGAAGGAAAAACCCTCCCTCAAGCTTTCTCTCTCGGTTGAAGGTGAAGAAAAGGAAGAAAAATGGGCTGAAATGCTGAAAAAATGAATTTATAGGGGTTGACTACCCTGCCGGACACGGCCCGTGCCGATCGGCACGGTCGTGTCGCACAGCTGGCCGACAGGGACTCGACCGTGTCCTGCTTGACACGGTCGCGGCGTGGAGGGCCTTCCGATAGTGACCCGTCCGACAGCGACTCGGCATGACTCGACCGTGTCCTGGGACACGGCCGCGTGGCCGGGCGATCGGTTACAGCTTATCCGGAAGAGTCCGACTGGCCGTGCTGCACGACACGGTCGGGTCCTGAGGCAGAGACTTCGGCATTTTCCGGACGAGTACGGCACGGGCCGTGTCGGACGACACGGCCGAGTTCGTTCGGCAGTGATCGGCCAATACTGAAGAATGAGCGGTTGAGCTAAAACGACCATAACTCTCTCGTCCGGACTCCGATTGACTCACCGTTTAAACCATTGGAAAGCTAACTCGATGCTCTATAATATTGCAAAGATTTAGAATTTTTGGAGTTACCAAAAATTAATGGTGATCTAACAAAGTCGAACTCATATGAGGAAAGTTGAAACAATGAACATTAACGATACACCACTCGAAGTTTTTCCGAACGGTGAACACGGTGAATGAATATGATTGGTGAATGATTATAATCGAGTGAATATACACTGAGTGACAATTACAGACTGATAATTACTGAATGAAAATGAATGAATTACAACCGGGTATTACATACACCCCCCCTTAAAAGAGTTTCGTCCCCGAAACTAAGGGTCAAACAACTCGGGATAACTCTCCCGCATACTATCCTCGGTTTCCCAAGTAGCCTCTTCGACTCCGTGTCTAGACCACTGAATCTTGACCAAAGGAATCGACTTATCCCTCAACTGTTTGATTCGCCGCTCCAACACTCGTACAGGACGCTCCTCGTACGAATGCTCATCCGCGATCTCGATTTCGTCGAACTGAAGTATGTGGCTCGGGTCGGCAACATACTTCCGCAACTGAGAGACATGAAACACATTATGAATTCGTCTCAACGCCGGAGGTAACGCCAATCGATAAGCTAACTCGCCTACTCGATCCAAAATTTCAAACGGTCCAATGAATCTCGGACTCAACTTCCCCCGTTTTCCGAAACGGAAAATACCTCGACTCGGGGGTACTTGACCAAAACATGGTCACCCATCTCGAACTCTAGTGGTCGACGAAGATTATCTGCATATGATTTCTGTCGACTATAAGTTGTCAACATACGACTCTTGATCAAAGCTACCTTCTCTCGGGCGGAAATAAGCATATCGGGCTCGGTACCGATTGATTCTGAAAAGTCATCCCAACACAAAGGAGATCGACAAAGACGACCATACAAGGCCTCGTAAGGTGCCATCTTAATGGAGGCATGCCAACTATTATTATACGTGAACTCGATCAGTGGTAGTTGTGCTTCCCAATCGTCCTTCCAATCGAGGACGCATGCCCTCAACATGTCCTCTAATGTCTGAATAGTTCTCTCTGATTGTCCGTCGGACTGAGGATGAAAGGCGTCTCGAGATTAAGCCGAGTTCCCATAGCACGATGAATCGATTTCCAAAATGTGACACAAACCGTCCGTCACGATCGGAAACGATACTTTTAGAGTACTGCGGCCTCACTATCTCTTTGATGAATAACTGGGCAAGTCTCTCGGGATCCCAAGTATCCTTAATCTCAAGAAAATGAGTTGATTTAGTTAAGCGGTCCACAATCACCCAGATTGTATTCATGCCACGACGACTCGTCGGCAAACTCGTGATGAAATCCATAGAAATGTCTTCCCACTTCCACTCTGGAATAGGGAGAGGTTTCAGCATACCCGCCGGTCGCTGATGTTCAATCTTGACTTGTTGGCAAGTTAAGCATCTCGAAACAAATTCCGCGACTTCTCGCTTCATATTACTCCACCAGTAATTTTGTTTCAAGTCCTTGTACATCTTGCTGGACCCCGGATGAACGGAATAAGGGGTAGCATGAGCTTCTCTCAAAATAGAGTTTTTCAACTCGTCATTCGCCGGTACACACATCCGATTCTTAAAGCTCAAAAGTCCATCCTCGCGGATCACGAATCTAGGGGCTTTCCCCTGAGCCACATCTTCACGGATGCGCAACAATGAAGGGTCTGAACTCTGATTCTCTCTGATTACCTCCTCAAGTGACGATGAAATCTCTAACATACAAAGATGTCCCTGAACTCGCCGGGCTGACTCGATCTCGGGTCTAAGGAATTCCTGCTGAAGCTCCTTCTGAACTGTTAAACGAGCAAGCATCTGCTCCTGAATGGACTTACGACTCAAGGCGTCGGCGACAACGTTCGCCTTGCCCAGGTGGTAAAGGATCTCGATATCAAAATCTTTGATTAGTTCCAACCACCGCCTCTGTCGCATATTTAACTCCTTGTGAGTAAATATATCCTTCAACTCTTGTGATTGGTGAAGATATGACAGGTGATGCCATAAAGGCAACGACACCAAATCCCCAACGCGAAAACCACGGCTGCTAGCTCCAGGTCGTGGGTTGGATAATTGACCAACTAATCCGAGGAAACATCGGATTTACTTAATATCTTTCGGAGGTTGCCAATCTCGGATAGTCTCCGTCTTCTGAGGGTCGACACGAACTCTGTCAGATGAAATTACATGTCCGAGAAAGTCACTTCGGACCTCCAGAACTCATATTTGGAAAACTTTCCATAAAGTTGCTCTCGTCTCAACACGTCGAGAACCTGATGAAGATGAACCTCGTATTCCTCTCGTCTACGAGAATAAATCAGAATGTCGTCGATGAAGAAAACAACAAACTGATCCAAAAAGTCGATGAAAACCCGATTCATTAACTCCCTGAATACCGCAGGTGCAACAGTTAGCCCGAACGGCATAACTACGAATTCATAATGACCATAGCGTGTACGAAACGCTGTCCTTGCGATATCCGACTCTCGAATCCGCAACTGGTGATATCCAGATCTTAAGTCGATCCTGGAAAATACTGAGGCTCCCTGAAGTTGATCTAAAAGATCATCAATACGGGGTAAAGGATACTTATTCTTGATCGTCACCCGGTTCAATTCCCGGTAATCAATACACAAACAAAACGAACCATCCTTCTCCTTGACAGATCACACTGGTGCTCCTCACGGGGACGCAATCGGTCGAAGATGACCTTCCTCGAACTATTCCTCAAGTTGAATCTTCAACTCCTGCATTCTGGTCGGGGTCATCCGATACGGTGCCTTCGATAAATGGGACGTACCGGCTCCCACTCATTCCTGAATTCCCTTACTGTATGTGAAGGTAACTAGATAACTCGCCTGGAAATACATCGTCAATCGATGACAATGATACCACGAATGATTGAACATTTCGATTGCCCTAGAATGGTCAATCGATAAAAAGAGATACCAATAATGATTGAACAACTCGATTGCTTTAGAAAGGCCAATCGATGAAGATGATACAAGGAATGTTTGAATAACTCGATTGCCTTTGAAAGGCCAATCGATGAAAATGATACAAAGAATGATTGAATAACTCGATTGCCTTAGAAAGGCCAATCGATGAGAATGATACAATGAATGATTGAATAACTCGATTGCCCTAGAAAGGCCAATCGATGAGAATGATACAATGAATGATTGAATAACTCGATTGCCCTAGAAAGGCTAATCGATGAGAATGATACAATGAATGATTGAATAGTTCGATTGCGGAATTTCTCTGCTTCCGCCATAATAAAATTTCTACTGGAACAATGGGGATTACTTCCCTGAAGCATACATTCGACAACCAACGACGGAAAGATAGCGACCAAACGCTAACAAGCACTGAGGATAGTATCAAGACGGTTAAGCCAACTAATACCGAAAATTACATCGTCCTAAGATAAGTTCACCACGATTAGATCCATCAACCAATCGCGGTCATTAAGCTTAATTCGGTATGATTCCGAAAATTCTTCCATCGTCAGGTAGACCGATGGTATGAGGTCCACAAGCAATAGGACTATCCCGAAATAAGTCTATTCAAGCATGATTCGAAAATGAATGAATGCGGTGTACCAGAATCAAAAGGCACACACAAGTTGAAATAAAATTACGAGTATACCTGAAATCGTTCAGACCACCGGATCGTCGATCCTCCTCATCATATGAATCTGGGACTTGCCGGTCCCCGAACCGGACGCTCCCGTCTGATAAATACGAGCTCCAACTCTATTTACTTCCATTGTCTTAAACGATGATGACAACGCAGTCTGATTCTGAAACGCTGGTTTCTTCGGGGCCTGAGATGCCGCCGGAGCCGACTTGGAGTCCCTTTGGCAAAAACGGGCCCTATGCCCAGCAATTCCACAGTTATGGCACGTGACAGTTCGCTTCGGACATTTGGTGCTGAAATGACCAAGATCCCCACAGTTATAACAGGTGATGGCCGAACTGGCCGCTCGGGAATGAGATCCCGCACGATTATGTGCCGTAGGAGGTCGCTCAGAAACGATAGGACTCACACGACGCTTCTTGCAGGTTGACTGACCGCCTTCGGATAGATTACGCTTCGTTGATTTCCTGTTGACATATGCAGGTTGCTGCTCAGCAATTTCCTTAGCGGTGCTCGTGACGGAGAGTTCTCTCGATTAATCCGGTCAGAGTGGCGTAATGATGATTGAGCAACTGCACATGGGTCATCATAGCCTGCATAAAAGTGAGTGTATCAACCCGAACATCTCCTGATCGAGCCGAGTCCTGGGCACGACTTCCCGGCAGCGAGTGATTATTTCTCGAGTTTCGGTCCGCACCGCGGCCTCTCCCCATGCATCCCCTGACAGCTCTCTCCATACTGAAGTAGGAAGGTCGCATAATGATTATATTTCCCGCATGATTAGCACGTTATGATTATGTCATGAGATGATGAAAATGAGTATACATGCTCTAACTTAGTGATTATATGAATGATTTACTGAAGTTACATGATTATCTGATGAAATTCTTGAAATGATTATCTTGAATAACTTAACAAGATTGATAATATGATCATCCAGATTGACAACTGAGTAATGAAATGAATTGAGTAATTAATGAGTTAACATGATCGTCCTGATTATTAACTGAGTAATGAAATGAATTAAGTGATTGATGAGTTAACATGATCATCCTAATCACAATGAATGATGATGTTTGAGGATTGTAAATTGATGAATGATGAATGAATGACTATTGCCAGAAATTATACCATGGCGTTAGAAATCTTACAGTTCTTTCGGTCTGATTGGCTCGGCATTTGCACAGGTCACACGTGACGCGAAAGTCCAATGATACTAGTCTGATGACGATGATTTCAAATGAGACATGACTCGGAAGGTAGTATTCAAAACCACGCTCCGATACCAACTCTGTAACACCCCAAACTAGGCGGATATTACAGTGTCGTAGATCCCCAACTGGGACCCACCAGGCAAATAAAAATGAATGAATTACACAAGATAAATGTAGTACCGAACTACATTACAACAATAATTACTCCGATGAGGAGTTTAGTTACAACACACCAGGACAATACCGAATACTAGTGTATTTTATATGAAGATAAAATACACAACACTGAATGAAACGAAGTATTCAAATGAAAGTCTGCAGCGGAAAATAAAGGACAATAACATGAATAACTGAAAGATCGGGGACCCCTACTAGTATCACTAGGACTCCTCGACATCAACATGCTATTCCCGTGCATTTGCCTTGCCATGACCTGAAAAACAAAATCCCCAAACGGGGTCAGTTACAAAGAACAACAATCCTCAAGAGTTGAAAATACACAATCATGATTATATCCGGTTATGAAACATCCTGTCGAAACATACGCAATCAAACATGCTATATGAATCAACTATCAGTACGGCTCAAAGGAAATGGCGCCACACTACGCCCGGGATGGAAATGTGTCCGTGCACAAGCCACCAACGAGTATCGATCGAATACACGTGTGGTCTTGTACCTAATCAGTCTCACGAAACAATCAATCTCGTGTGCACAGTCCAATGTGAGGCCACCAACCAACACACGACTATAATATGCCCGACATGAAAACCCTACACATACCAACCGGCACGCCAGTATGACCCGGAATGCCACGATATAACAAAAGTGACATCGAAAATGAATAATGACTCACCGAGATGGAATGGTAATGAAATAAATGACAGCTCAATGAAAAGATTGGAACCGCTGCTCCTTATGACCGAAATGATTAATTGATAACAACAAGTTTTGATACGGTTAATATAATGATGAATGAGTTATGATTATGAATGAACAACAACAAAAGGGATGAATATCCTTTTAACCGAGTAAGAATTAACTTACAAAATACCGATGAAGAAAGTCCTTCCACGAACAAATGTCCTAAATGAAGTGTCGGTCGCACGAACAACCTTAATTCAATACAATTACCGACAATCCGATCAATATACGAATTAAACACGAATATAACGAACTCAAAACGTCGATACGATTAAACTAAGTTCATTGGGGCATTATATCGAATACGTTGTGGCCAAACTCCGATTGTTTACAACTAAACCTCAACAATACCAACCTCAAATCCCCAAGAAGTGTTTCAAACCAATAAAACATCTCCAATACGATCAATAATCCGATATGAATATCCAAAACGTGATTATAACAACAATTAGTCGAAAATCCCCAATTCCAACTCGATATTCAAGGTGTTCTTGAATAATTCCTCAATAATCCAATGAATCCTTATACAAACTCATAATCATATACATATCCCTTCATATAACATGATTATAACGTCCAAAACATCATATCTCAACACAAAATCGAAGTCCAAAGTGTTGAAGGAATTACCTCTTGAAGATTCAAGTACTTTAATCCGAAGAACACGCGTTAGATTGATTATCCGGGCTTCACGATCGAAAGGAGATGAAGAAAATCAAACACCCAAATGATTTGTGAAGGAAAAACCCTCCTCAAGCTTTCTCTCGGTTGAAGGTGAAGAAAAGGAAGAAAAATGGGTGAAATGCCGAAAAAATGAATTTATAGGGTTGACTACCTGCCGGACACGGCCCGTGCCGATCGGCACGGCCGTGTCGCACACCTGGCCGACAGGGACTCGACCGTGTCCCGCTTGACACGGTCGCGGCGTGAGGGCCTTCCGATAGTGACCCGTCCGACAATGACTCAAGATGACTCGACCGTGTCCCGGGACACGGCCGGGCGTGGCCGGGCGGTTCTCGCTTATCCGGAAGAGTCCGACTGGCCGTGCTGCATTTACACGGTCGGGTCCTGAGGCAGAGACTTCGGCATTTTCCGGACGAGTACGGCACGGGCCGTGTCGGACGACACGGCCGAGTTCGTTCGGCAGTGATCGGCCAATACTGAAAAATGAGCGGTTGAGCTAAAACGACCATAACTCTCTCGTCCGGACTCCGATTGACTCACCGTTTGAACCATTGGAAAGTTAACTCGATGCTCTATAATATTGCAAAGATTTAGAATTTTTGGAGTTACCAAAAATTAATGGTGATCTAACAAAGTCGAACTCATATGAGGAAAGTTGAAACAATGAACAATAACGATACACCACTCGAAGTTTTTCCGAACGGTGAACACGGTGAATGAATATGATTGGTGAATGATTATAATCGAGTGAATATACACTGAGTGACAATTGTAACACCCCCAGATTTAACCGGAAATATTACAGCGCCGTGGGCCCCGAGATGGAACCCACAAGGCTAAAATGAAATTTTCGCAAACATTTACAAATGTCCAAGAGGCCAACGACGGTACTAACTTTAAAATTCACAAAGACTTATAAAATCCATTTATCAAAAACCGTCGTAAAACTCATTTGAAATCGCAAGGCCAAACAGCCGACACTCAAAAGTTCAGAAAACGATTTCCAAAGTAACCTCGCTACGTGATACCAAAAGAGCGTCTCAAAATACTCACGCAATGGAAAAAGACCAACCATAAAGATACTCTAGCAGCGGAATACAAGAACCGATCAAGAAACTCAATGCACAGAACATGTCCTAGCCAGTATCCTCCGGGAAGCTCATCTCTTCACGACCGCTACAAGCTCGATACTCCGAGAACCTAAAAGAAATCCCACGACGGGGTCAGCCATAATATCCAACAATGATAACGGTCACATCACATTAATAATAACATATCAATGAGAATACAACATAAGAATACGACCAATGTAATCTTACCGCCATAACTTTGCTTACTCAAGTGATTCTCATCAGAGTAGCCATTATCACATTTCACATCATGTACTCGATTTACCAATAAACTCGAACATAATATAAGTACTGTACCTCAAACAATACTCAAAGTTCTCAAACTGTCATAACCAACTCACGATACGGAAATATACCATTTCTGACCAATACGATCCATCGAATAACATCATCAAATCCCAAGAGGATAACCGATCGTCCATCAAAGACAAATACCAAAGAAATACGGAACATACCTCGAGATATGAAGTGCCACGACAATCATACCAGTCTAATCCGAGATCAGATCAATGCAATACGGACAAGGTCCTAACACAAGACCTACAAATGCATACTCATATGACCACGTCAATATGATCACAACAATAACAATCACGTATACTCAATGGAAATCCGACGATCCAGCGCCCTCAGCATAGATCCCTTTGTTGATCCTATCAGATCAACATAAGGTGGATAACTAACAATACACATGTGAACAACAACACATGATAAAATCAATGATGCGAATTCACCAGATTCCATCAACACAATACTGGTAATCCAACGATCCAGCGCCCTCAGCATAGATCCCCATGATGATCCCGTCGAACCAACGCATGGTGGAAAACCTGTCCAACGATCCAGCCTCAAGATAGATCCCAATGATTATCCCGTCGAACCAACGCATGGTGGACTTTCGATCCAGCCTCGGATAGATCCTCATAATCCCATCGGATTATTTACACAACAAAAACAACACAATATGCATACACATATGCAAATCAACACGTTCATCCACATGAACAACATAACATGCACGACAACATGACAATATACTAGGACGACTTCATGTTCAACAACATGAAAGAGAATGTACGAGACCAAAATAAATAACATAAAACCGTGACCAATATGGAATACTTGCCCCGAGTCCTTCGGAAGCAACCTCGACGTCCAATCATCACCGACGATTATCCCCACTGCTCGGCGATCCAAACGTACAACGAACTATAGATACTCATATCCTCGTCCTTACCATAATGTAACCTCGATACTCGAACATACCAATAACTGAGATAAAGCATATTCATTATGATTTACCTCCCAGAATCGAAAGAACAATATGCGATCCGGATACCCAGAGTTCACAATAATAATCATCGCTATATGCATTATAAACGAAATGAAACTGAAACCATTCATTAAATATTATAACTGAGCAAGTAATAACTTGCCTCGATACCGATACCACGAAGCTGCTGCCGAACACATTGCCTTTGTCTACGAGCTCCTCAGCCCCGATCAAAAGCAATACAATGGACATACTCGAACACGACCGCAATATCCGGTTATAATCACCGATCAGCAATCTCAACCTATCGAAGAAATCAAATAACACATATCCGATAACAATCAACAACTGACAATACTAACCAATCGAACTCAACGGTTCAACACAACCTCGAATAAACACAGTAACCAACCAAGTCAAACCATCACGAATTCCTAATCAAAACACAAAAATACCGCACTGTCGCCTACTTAGCGCACGTTAATCACCTAACGTAGCGTGCGCTAAGTTGCTCCCGTTAGCGCGCGCTAGGCGAGAACGTAGCGTGCGCTAATGTCGTGCGGTGGCATGCATTTCAAGCATCGTCTAACACTTCCATCATGACAATGATCAACTCATCTCGAGATTAAGGATTTCATAACAATCATGACATATAATTTAATAGCTCTTCAAGAACACGAATTATCCAAATTCACGTTCATGATCCATAAAATGATAAAATCCGATGTGTTCTAACATCTAAAAATCCTTATTCATCATGTTCTTCGACATACAATTCACATAACTTCAAGAATCACAGTAGCATAACCATAATCGTTACCATACGAAGTAACCAACGACAAAACATCAAAAATCCGAATTGAAGAAGGGAATTACCTCAACATATATCTTGAATTCCATCCAAAACCATACGAAACATATCAATACTCATATATTGATAACAACACTAACTTAGTACGGTAATCCAACTCGTTGTCATGCTCATCAACTTGTTTATATGATAATCATCAACTCAAGAACATCATATACAATCCAAAACAAAATCTCAAAGTGAAGAGTAATTACCTTTTTTGAAGGAAAGGATTGATTTCCAAGAATCACCAATGATTTCAAGAACAAAGCTTTACTCCATGATTTCCATCTTTAATCTTGTTAAAGAGGATCATCCCTCAGTGTTTAGGAACTCCAAATGTTCTCACAAGGTTGTCTCTATCGGGTGAAAGGAAAGAAATGGACGAAATGTTTCATGACACCCGTTTGTCCCTTTATATAGAATGCACCACTAGCGTGCGCTAAACCCTTATGTTTAGCGTGCGCTAGCCTTAGCGTGCGCTAACTGACTTTGTTAGCGTGCGCTATCGCAGTCCAGAGGCTACTGTCTTGCTTCAGAACTACCTTACGTACGTAATGCCCATGCATTAACGTACGTAAATCATCATGTCTAGCGTACGCAAGTCCTTACTCTTAGCGTGCGCTATCCGAAGTTGACTTACTACCGTGTTCACCTACCACTCTCCCCCACATTCCGACAGCATCTAGCAAGGATAAGATTCCTTGTTGACTGATACATAGTTAGCGTGCGCTAAGCCTAATATTTTAGCGTGCGCTAATACTTCGTGACAACAACCGTTGACTTACCGAACGTGCGCCAAAGCGGCGGGTCCATACGCAGATTCCTTCTCGATCGGACTACATTAGCGACGCTAACCTATGAACGTAGCGTGCGCTAATCTCGCACGATAGCGTGCGCTATGCATGAATATCACGTGCGCTAATAAGGCTATACTTAGCCATTTTCACTATCCTTGTCCAACTTCTCGACATTTCAAATACGAACATACGGCATATCAAATATACATTACTCAACACATTATATCTCAAATACAATTGTCGACCAAATACGACAATTATACCAATCTTGACATCTCGGTCCTTCATTTATTTTATCCCTACCGCATGCATTTCATGCTGTACAATATAACTCGGATAAAATAATATCAAACAACAGTAGTAGAAATTCCGGATATTACATTCTACACCCCTTAAAATAAGTTTCGTCCTCGAAACTTGCAATCCGTCATAAAACGAACAAACATACCGTTCAACTCAAAATATCCCAAAACCATCACGACAACGATTTATCATCATCATTACCGAATATCCAAAAGAGCATACTTCCAAATACGCAGGTCGACGATCTCCGGAGATACTAGCAAGCGATCTCACTGTACAGTCCCAATACGCTTACGATTACAATTCTCTGAGTCTCAACAAAAAGATATCGTCTTCGGATGAAACAATCTGCCCGAATCAAATCCTGTCTGCCTGATTACATAATCAAGTCTCAATTCTGATAAAACGAATAATATCCGATGTATCTGTGAAACAACTGCTCAATACAATGGCAACGAATCCCGAAACATCGATAGACAATCTGAACGCTCAGATGATCACCAACAATGATCAACAATCAACCGAATTTATCATCGACATGATAAATTCCAATCTGACCAACCAGAGGTCAAAACACAATCGAGAATATCATCAACGTGATAAACTCCAATACAACCAACGAACGATCAACTAAATCGAGAATACCTTCACACGGTAAACTCCAACACTATCAACACGAACCACGAAATGGATATACGAAAAGCAAAATTCTCAAAACGACACACCGATCACATACAGTGGATCTCAATAAACATATCCGACTGGCGAACATACCCCTCGGCATATGAACAACCAATCACAAACTGACGAACATACCCAATCATACACGGAGTGGAAACGACCACTCAATATCCAAAATAACCAGCGTGGGGTCACCATCCCCAAATTTGCACTTACAAGAAAATCATTCCAGAATCACTGTGGTAAAATCGCGCTACTACCGTACCAATGGAATCACATAGCACATATGTCCCGGTTTCACAAAATCCCTAGTTTCCAAAATTACATGATGTACCCGAACCTGCTACACACAGTATTTTTTTCTCTTATCCTGATAAATCAACCGATCATCTCTGGATAACCAAACTACCATACTAACGTTCGAACCTCTTTCATCGTACCATACTAATGTACTATCCAGTTCGTGAGTCACACTCATATCTTCACCATAATAGCATTATGCACTAAATGCGTATGTACATCAATCACATTTTCAAAACCAGTTTGAAATCATATATTCTTGTCAAAAGACAAATTTTCGAAAATTCTTTCAAGAGTTTGAAAACTCAAAACATAAATTTTGGTAAGACCACAAAATCAATTTTCGAAAAATTAACTTGGCTCGATGGTGCCAAGTATTTGATAATGATTCTTCGAATCCACACGATTTGAAGTTTTAAAATGAAAAGTATGCAAATGCTCGACTATATCCATACTCCCGTATACCAATTCGTCACCAATATCCACTGATATTCCATCGGAAAACCACACGATCGAGTTCCAAAATCTCAATATATAAATTCCGACTAAACTCCTTTTCCACACATGACTTGCAACGTCAGTCATTAACCCATCCTGGATCACCTTAAATATGATATGACAAAATATTGAAACAAATCCACACAGCGAAAGACTTCCCGAGAGGTTCAATTTGAACAAGTAAACCAAAGCCTCGAAAGGCGGAAATAACATAGGTAAACGATTGGTAAAGTATTTTACAAATCTCGGGAGTTTTAAGAAAACAGAAAAGCCGTTAGAAACATTAGGGTCTCAGCCCGTATCTCATTCCGCATTACAAAAAGTTTAAAAAGTAGAAAACCCTCTTTCGAACCCAAGTCCTGAGTTATAAAACCATTTCAAAATCAATTGGGTCTCGGCCCAAAATCATTTTCCGTAAAACATCCGTAAAATATTCATTTTGAAAAGTATCATTTTCAAATGCTCAAAACAGTTCATGTATCTCAAATGAATTAACATGCTACATGTTCTTCTCAACAATCCATAGTCCTTCTCCCGATTACACAATTCCGTTCCAAAATCTAGCTGATATACTGATTTCCAAAATCATAACTTCTCAAGATCATCAATCCTATCCCAACTCTGTCACCTTATATTGAAATGCATAATATCTCTGAATCTCAAAACATATCAACTTAGAACAGCGAGAAATCTCAATGAAATTCAAAATCCGAATACTTACAGATCGTGAAGCCGACGATTCCCGTGATATCGGCACATGTCTAGACTCAAGAAAATACTCGACACGGTATTTTCAAAACTCACGTTTGCAAACTCGGTGCAACTCAAGAACACAATATATCACGTAAACACCATTTGGAAAAGTTATAACAAGCCCGATGCGATCTTGGCAAATCCGATAACGCACAAGCTGAGTGAACAACAAAGACTCACGGCTCTAGTATTTCTCAATCGACAACTCGAATGACGCAACAAAACACGACCCAACTCGACCCAAATGCCTAGGTTTTCTCAACCTAAGCTCCGATACCATATTCGTAACACCCCCAGTTTAACGGAAATATTACAGTAGTGGGCCCCGAGATGGAACCCACAAGGCTAAAATGAAATTTTCGCAAACATTTACAAATGCCCAAGAGGCCAACGACGGTACTAACTTTAAAATTCACAAAGACTTATAAAATCCATTTATCAAAACCGTAAAACTCATTTGAAATCGCAAGGCCAAACAAATTACACTCAAAAGTTCGAAACGATTTCCAAAGTAACCTAAGTTACCAGATACCAAAAGAGCGTCTCAAAATACTCACGCAGCGGAAAAAGACCAACCATAAAGATACTCTAGCAGCGGAATACAAGAACCGATCAAGAAACTCAATGCACAGAACATGTCCTAGCCAGTATCCTCCGGGAAGCTCATCTCTTCACGACCGCTACAAGCTCGATACTCGAGAACCTAAAAGAAATCCACGACGGGTCACCATAATATCCAACAATGATAACGGTCACATCACATTAATAATAACATACCAATGAGAATACAACATAAGAATACGACCAATGTAATCTTACCGCCATAACTTTGCTTACTCAAGTGATTCTCATCAGAGTAGCCATTATCACATTTCACATCATGTACTCGATTTACCAATAAACTCGAACATAATATAAATCGTACCTCAAACAATACTCAAGGTTCTCAAAGTCATAACCAACTCACGATACGGAAATATACCATTTCTGACCAATACGATCCATCGAATAACATCATCAAATCCCAAGAGGATAACCGATCGTCCATCAAAGACAAATACCAAAGAAATACGGAACATACCTCGAGATATGAAGTGCCACGACAATCATACCAGTCTAATCCGAGATCAGATCAATGCAATACGGACAAGGTCCTAACACAAGACCTACAAATGCATACTCATATGACCACGTCAATATGATCACAACAATAACAATCACGTATACTCAATGGAAATCCGACGATCCAGCGCCCTCAGCATAGATCCCTTTGTTGATCCTATCAGATCAACATAAGGTGGATAACTAACAATACACAAGTGAACAACAACACATGATAAAATCAATGATGCGAATTCACCAGATTCCATCAACACAATACTGGTAATCCAACGATCCAGCGCCCTCAGCATAGATCCCCATGATGATCCCGTCGAACCAACGCATGGTGGAAAGCCTGTCCAACGATCCAGCGCCCTCAGCATAGATCCCCATGATGATCCCGTCGAACCAACGCATGGTGGACATTCGATCCAGCGCCCTCAGCATAGATCCTCATAATCCCATCGGATTATTTACACAACAAAAACAACACAATATGCATACACATATGCAAATCAACACGTTCATCCACATGAACAACATAACATGCACGACAACATGACAATATACTAGGACGACTTCATGTTCAACAACATGAAAGAGAATGTACGAGACCAAAATAAATAACATAAAACCGTGACCAATATGGAATACTTGCCCCGAGTCCTTCGGAAGCAACCTCGACGTCCAATCATCACCGACGATTATCCCCACTGCTCGGCGATCCAAACGTACAACGAACTATAGATACTCATATCCTCGTCCTTACCATAATGTAACCTCGATACTCGAACATACCAATAACTGAGATAAAGCATATTCATTATGATTTACCTCCCAGAATCGAAAGAACGATATGCGATCCGGATACCCAGAGTTCACAATAATAATCATCGCTATATGCATTATAAACGAAATGAAACTGAAACCATTCATTAAATATTATAACTGAGCAAGTAATAACTTGCCTCGATACCGATACCACGAAGTCGCTGCCAACACATTGCCTTTGTCTACGAGCTCCTCAACCCCGATCAAAAGCAATACAATGGACATACTCGAACACGACCGCAATATCCGGTTATAATCACCGATCAGCAATCTCAACCTATCGAAGAAATCAAATAACACATATCCGATAACAATCAACAACTGACAATACTAACCAATCGAACTCAACGGTTCAACACAACCTCGAATAAACACAAATAACCAACCAAGTCAAACCATCACGAATTCCTAATCAAAACACAAAAATACGCCTTTATGCCTACTTAGCGCACGTTAATCACCTAACGTGGCGTGCGCTAAGTTGCTCCGTTAGCGGCGCTAGGCGATGGCGTAAGCGTGCGCTAATGCTGTGCAGTGGCATGCATTTCAAGCATCGTCTAACACTTCCATCATGACAATGATCAACTCATCTCGAGATTAAGGATTTCATAACAATCATGACATATAATTTAATAGCTCTTCAAGAACACGAATTATCCAAATTCACGTTCATGATCCATAAAATGATAAAATCCGATGTGTTCTAACATCTAAAAATCCTTATTCATCATGTTCTTGACATACAATTCACATAACTTCAAGAATCACAGTAGCATAACCATAATCGTTACCATACGAAGTAACCAACGACAAAACATCAAAAATCCGAATTGAAGAAGGGAATTACCTCAACATATATCTTGAATTCCATCCAAAACCATACGAAACATATCAATACTCATATATTGATAACAACACTAACTTAGTACGGTAATCCAACTCGTTGTCATGCTCATCAACTTGTTTATATGATAATCATCAACTCAAGAACATCATATACAATCCAAAACAAAATCTCAAAGTGAAGAGTAATTACCTTTTTGAAGGAAAGGATTGATTTCCAAGAATCACCAATGATTTCAAGAACAAAGCTTTACTCCATGATTTCCATCTTTAATCTTGTTAAAGAGGATCATCCCTCAGTGTTTAGGAACTCCAAATGTTCTCACAAGGTTGTCTCTATCGGGTGAAAGGAAAGAAATGGACGAAATGTTTCATGACACCCGTTTGTCCCTTTATATAGAATGCACCACTAGCGTGCGCTAAACCCTTATGTTTAGCGTGCGCTAGCCTTAGCGTGCGCTAACTGACTTTGTTAGCGTGCGCTATCGCAGTCCAGAGGCTACTGTCTTGCTTCGTAAACTACCTTACGTACGTAATGTTGGAATATTTATTCCACACATTATTTAATTTATGTTTTGATGATTAAAGTTGCTAAACTACAAAACAACATCGAGGCAAAGCAAAACGGAGAAGCAGACGAAGACGCAAAAGTTGCAATCTGGACTGCATTAGCGCACGCTAAGGGACATATGTTAGCGCACGCTAACGAGGAGTCAGCTGCATTCCAGCCTAGTATCGAAGTAAGCTGCAGTGAAGTCAGCAGATGGATAGCGCACGCTACACTCTATTATTAGCGCACGCTACCCTCTATCATTAGCGCACGCTACAAAGGATGATTAGCGCACGCTAAGATGTTTAAATCTGGTCAATCCGAACGTTGGGAAAAGCAGGTCAAAGTCAGCATATCAAACGGTCACTTTGACAATCCATGCAACGGATATATTGGATTAGCGCACGCTACAAAGGAAGTGGTAGCGCACGCTAACTGTTAAGGGCAGTAGCTACTGGACTGAAATATAAAGTGATTAACGCACGCTAGCTAGTCAACTGGCAGCAACGGCTAGTAAGGAGGAAGAAGGCTATAAATACCAAGGAGTTAGTATTATTCCAAACAACAACATTAAGCAAAGCATACATACGTGTTATATCATTGTAAACATTATAGTTGTTGTTCTTGAGCTTAATTAAGAGTGATTGAGTGTTATACACAAGATCATACACGAGCGATAAAAAGAAAAGATACGATTTGATTCGGTGTTATTAGGATCAAGGATCCGGCATTGTTAGAATCACAATCGCTATCTTAGTGAGGTTTATCTAGTACCGATAGAAAGCTAGAGTGGTTGATTCCTTATCCAATAGAAAAGGAAAAACGGTTTTACTCGGACCGATAGAAGACGAGCTTGTAACGGTAATCCCTCGACCGATATAAGAGAGGCGTAGAGGTTTTGATCTTAAGCCTAAGGAAAAAGATACATCGAGAGAGGACGTAGGCTTCGTTAATAGCCGAACCTCTATAAATCCTTGTGTGATTTATTTTCCGCAATTTATTTTCGCTTCCGCATAAAACGGCGCAAATATCCGATTTGGTACCCAACAATTGGTATCGGAGCGGTACTCCAATACGCGGCTTAACATCCGAGGAGAAAAGATCCAATGGCGTTTCAAATGGCTCCCGTCGAAGGCCTTGCTCTCAACCGACCACCATTTTTTGATGGCTCAAACTTCATGACGTGGAAGAAGAAGATGTCTATATTCATCCGAGCATATGACATCGAGCTTTGGAAGGTGATTTGTCTTGGTCCGAAAATTCCAACAAATTCCAATGGTACGCTCAAAACCTTCGAAGAATATGACGATTCCGATTGGAAAAACGACCACTATAATTGTAAGGCAACTCAACTTCTCTATTGTGCCTTAAATCCGGAAGAACACAACCGGATATCATCGTGTGACAGATGCAAAGAAATCGGAAAATGCTTGAGGTAACACACGAAGGTACGTCTCAAGTCAAGGAGACGAAGATAAACATGCTCCTTCACGATTATGAATTATTCCAAATGAAGGACGATGAATCCATCTCGATTATGCTCGACCGATTTTCGGTCATCACTAATGGATTAGCATGTTTTGGAAAACCACTTTCGAGTAGTGAGAAAGTAAAGAAAATTCTCCGATCACTACCTCGAGAATGGGGCCAGTGCAGTTACGGCAATAATGGAATCAAAAGATTTAAATACTCTCGATTTTAGTGCTCTCGTTGGTTCTCTTATCAACTACGAGATTGTTCTAAAATCTCGGAATGCCAAACCGAAACCAAAGGAGAGGTCGATAGCCTTCAAGGCTAAAATGTCAAGAAGAAAGAAGAAACCCGGTGGACGAAAGTGACGAAGAAATGGCATATTATGCCAAAAATATTAATAAGTTCCAACACTTATTAAACCGGAGAAAGAAGGACATTCAAGCGGGCGAACCTAAGAAATTCGACAACACTTGCCGATTATGTGGTAAACCAGGCCACTTTGCTAAGAAGCGTCGAGTAAAGCAAAAGGAGGTTCTAATCGCAACATGGAGCGACGAAGATCCCGATGAAGATTTTCTTGAACAAAATAATCTCGCTCATGGCGGAGTTCATTCGACGATAGCGGCGTCGAAAGCCAAGTAAGTAATTCTTCGACGAACTTTTGAAGCATTCGAATTATTACATACGGACTATCAAAATGCTTTAAACGAAATTAAATCCCTCAAGTCTAAATATAAAACTTTGGAAATTGAAAATTCCAAAATACTTGAAAAAGGGAAATTTGTCGAAATCGATCATTCGAAATGCATTGAAAATGAAAATATTTTGAAGAATGATCTCACTAAAATCCAAACCGAGCTTAAATCTTTGACAAAGAAATTCTCGTGCGGAAACGAGAAATTTGAACAAATGCTTGGTGTTCAAAAGTTTACTTTGAATAAAGAGGGGTTAGGATTCAAAACTCGTTTGAAAAACGAATCCGTTAATTTCAATATATCCCATTGCGAAAAGTGTTTAAAAATCGGGCATCATATTTCCAATTGCAAAAGCCCAAGACGGACGATAAAAACTAAAAGGATTTGGGTTCCTAAAGGAACAAACGTTTCAAACATCGTCTATGTCTCAAAAGAAAAACCAACTATCGGTTGGATCCCCAAAAATAAATTTTGATAAATGGTATTTTACAAAGGGGGAGAAGGAAATAATATTTTCAGGGGGAGTTTATACCCTTCTTTAATGCATAAATTGGTATCATGCATATTTATATTTCATTTGGTATCCTTTATATTTTTTTTACTTTTTGATGAAAACAAAAAGGGGGAGAAAGATATGAATTGAGATAAAAATGATAAAAATGAGAAGGAGATGAAGAGGAGATAAAAATGAGAAAAATCGAAGAAGTCGAAAAGAAAAGAAAAGCATACAAATAGGGGGAGTTGAAAAAATTGAAAAATAAAAACACGAAGGAGTTGAAAAATAAAGGAGATGTCGAAAAGAGAATTGGAGAAACTAACGAAACGATCAAAGCCGAAAACTTTGATTCGTAGAAATATACATATATTATTTTTTACAGATTATTCAATTCAAGGGTTGTTTTGTAATCATCAAAAAGGGGGAGATTGTTGGAATATTTATTCCACACATTATTTAATTTATGTTTTGATGATTAAAGTTGCTAAACTACAAAACAACATCGAGGCAAAGCAAAACGGCGAAGCAGACGAAGACGCAAAAGTTGCAATCTGGACTGCATTAGCGCACGCTAAGGGACATATGTTAGCGCACGCTAACGAGGAGTCAGCTTCATTCCAGCCTAGTATCGAAGTAAGCTGCAGTGAAGTCAGCAGATGGATAGCGCACGCTACACTCTATTATTAGCGCACGCTACCCTCTATCATTAGCGCACGCTACAAAGGATGATTAGCGCACGCTAAGATGTTTAAATCTGGTCAATCCGAACGTTGGGAAAAGCAGGTCAAAGTCAGCATATCAAACGGTCACTTTGACAATCCATGCAACGGATATATTGGATTAGCGCACGCTACAAAGGAAGTGGTAGCGCACGCTAATCAAGGGCGAGCTACTGGACTGAAATATAAAGTGATTAACGCACGCTAGCTAGTCAACTGGCAGCAACGGCTAGTAAGGAGGAAGAAGGCTATAAATACCAAGGAGTTAGTATTATTCCAAACAACAACATTAAGCAAAGCATACATACGTGTTATATCATTGTAAACATTATAGTTGTTGTTCTTGAGCTTAATTAAGAGTGATTGAGTGTTATACACAAGATCATACACGAGCGATAAAAAGAAAAGATACGATTTGATTCGGTGTTATTAGGATCAAGGATCCGGCATTGTTAGAATCACAATCGCTATCTTAGTGAGGTTTATCTAGTACCGATAGAAAGCTAGAGTGGTTGATTCCTTATCCAATAGAAAAGGAAAAATGGTTTTACTCGGACCGATAGAAGACGAGCTTGTAACGGTAATCCCTCGACCGATAGAAGAGAGGCGTAGAGGTTTTGATCTTAAGCCTAAGGAAAAAGATACATCGAGAGAGGACGTAGGCTTCGTTAATAGCCGAACCTCTATAAATCCTTGTGTGATTTATTTTCCGCAATTTATTTTCGCTTCCGCATAAAACGGCGCAAATATCCGATTTGGTACCCAACACGTAATGCCCATGCATTAACGTACGTAAATCATCATGTCTAGCGTACGCAAGTCCTTACTCTTAGCGTGCGCTATCCGAAGTTGACTTACTACCGTGTTCACCTACCACTCGCCCCCACATTCCGACAGCATCTAGCAAGGATAAGATTCCTTGTTGACTGATACATAGTTAGCGTGCGCTAAGCCTAATATTTTAGCGTGCGCTAATACTTCAGGACAACAACCGTTGACTTACCAGAACGTGCGCCGAAAGCAGCCGGGTCCATACGCAGATTCCTTCTGATCGGACTACATTAGCGTACGCTAACCTATGAACGTAGCGTGCGCTAATCCTGCACGATAGCGTGCGCTATGCATGAATATCAGCGTGCGCTAATAAGGCTATACTTAGCCATTTTCAGCTATCCTTGTCCAACATCTCGACATATCAAATACGAACATACGGCATATCAAATATACATTACTCAACACATTATATCCTCAAATACAATTGTCGACCAAATACGACAATTATACCAATACTGACATCTCAGTCCTTCATTTATTTTATCCCTACTGTACAGATTTCATGCTGTACAATATAACTCGGATAAAATAATATCAAACAACAGTAGTAGAAATTCCGGATATTACAACAATTACAGACTGATAATTACTGAATGAAAATGAATGAATTACAACCGGGTATTACAGTATGGCAGCATTGCTTTGAGTATAAGTGGGAGAAATGAGAGACTATGTAATAGAGTATTATATTTAAAGGCATGCTTTGAGTATAAGTGGGAGATTGTTAGGGTTGTATACTGCAAAGCATACTTTATACTTCTGTTACCTTATTTCCCTGTAACTACCTATGAGAATATTAATTAAATTTAATCACATGTTTTGCATATTTATTCACGTTATGGTTACGCAAATGAAATGTCTAATTATTTTATATTGTAGATAATATGGTGTGTGGTGTCACGTGTAAGATCACATTATCGGTGTCTTATAAATAATATAATAGTTCACAACCTATATAATTATTAAACAAATTCTGTGAAAGGTTGCAGTGTATGTTTGAGATTAGTTGGTCTTGACTATTAGCATGCATTAGCGTATTTGCATACGTTGAACTGGATCGAAGTGAGATAGTGTCTTCTGTACTGACTGTAAGAAGAATGTAAATCTCGAATAATTATTATTTCTTAATACTAAGTATATAATATTTAATTGTGTATTTATAATATTTATTGCTTTGAATTACCATGGGTGAGTCAAAATGATTGACTCAATAAGCTTCGTATCTTGGGCAGTAATATTATTTATATGACAATTATTATTATTATTATTATTAGAAATCGTGTCCCGACTCGGGCGGGTTGATGATGTCCCATTGAGGAGCTCGATAATCATTATTATATTAAACCCTGTAGGTGGATTTAATTCCGATATAATAATAAGGTTCGATATTACTCTTGGATGAGATATTAATTAAAGTTGTCAGTAGCTTAAATTAATTAATGGACATTCAATATCTTAAACGCGAGAAATAATATATTTAAATAAGGGGCTCGATTTCGTAAATTGGGATTTAGGTAGGAAGTGCAATATTAACTCTCTAATGGATTGGGTTGATATTAATAGACTCAATATATTAGGAAATGTCATAATATGGAAATTTGAGGTCTATTAGGATTCCTTCCCTAATCCTCCTTAAGATCCCTAAAGTAGCCCATAACACCTATAAATACAACATAGGGGTTCGGCCGAAATCACCTTTACCAAACTTGTGAGTTCGATTTTTTTTCTTTTGTTTAATTGTAGATCTTAACTTACGTCTTTGATTCTACAATTTAGATAACACATTAATTTTCTAAGGGTGTTTACTTATACTAGAAAATAAAGAGAGGATAAATCGAGTGACATTAAGCATAAAAGAGTTCGGCCGATTGTAAGTTGTTGTTCAAGCAATTCCGGTAGATTCTTGCCCACACGACATCCGGATATAGACGGAGATATACTCTAGAAGATCTAAAGGTAGAGATAGGAAGGAGATCGAGTAAAGATTCGAAGACTTTGCTTCAAAGGTAATGTATTATTAGATCTCTTAGATCTAAATAAGAATACTACGAATTATCATAGTTGGACGCGTAGATTAATATTGTTCCTTTAAATTATTTATTAATCTGTTTAATTAATTATTTGACGAGTCTAAATAGATTTGATTCTTAAGGGACGGTTTTATAAATCAATCCTGATGCTTCCGCTGTGTTTTATTTGCAACACTTATAAATTCGCTTTTGGTGCTCATGAAAGATACACATAAGCTTCTACATATTATAAATGTGATTTTAGAGCTAATAAGTTGTGTAGATGTTAATTTAAAAAGTAGGTTGTTAAAGTGTTCGAATAAAGAAAAGATAGTTTGGGCTTATAAGATTTATTTATTTATTCAAAATAAAAGAGTTTATAAAATGTCGTAGACTAAGTTAGGATGAAGATACTTTTTTTAGGAGTTTATAAACTTTTAATTATAAGACATTTTGAAAAGTTTATAAACTCTATAAAACACAGTCTAAATAAAAAAAATCTAACATTGTCTCGCAGTTTGAAAAAAAAAAGTAAAAATAAATATTTTTATTATGGTAATGCTTGGAGGATTAAACTGTTGATACACTCTCTTTTGATATCTTTATAATTTATTTACAGAGAAAAATATAATCACGTATGATGTTGTCATATTCGTCTCGATATATACTTTTGAAATATCGATTCTTTTATATATTTTAGTAATAAATAATTTAAAATATTAATTATTAAGAGTATGCACTGCTCTTTTCGTTTTTAATATTATCTTTTCAAAAGAACATGGATTGTATTTGCCAATGGTTTCATAGTAGTGTTAGTCAAGAATAAAAGACAAATACCCAAGTGATTCACAAGAATAGGCATATATATATATATATGTATATATATATATGTATGATACATCATTACATCCAAGTTATAACATATCATGAAATATGTATAGACATAATAAAGCTGTCCTTTTTTAACGCAGTAGCGAAGAATATTTAAGAACCTGAAAGTAAAATACACATCTCGCGATTTAACTGTTAACAGTATTATGAGGCTGGGACTGCTATCTCGAGAATTAGTCAAATATAAACTTGGAACCTCGGTGTAAAAAAATAAAAGTGTCCTTGGTTAAAAAAAACAAATCAAGCCAAATAAATCCCAAAGGATGAAAGGAAAAAGGGGTTTTGTTACTGCACACTGGTTTCAAGGTCACGAGCCAGAAGATATAGAGGTTTTATATTCACAGTTTGGGGTAGAGAGAATAGAATCTACTTTTCAAGTACAGCCTGAACGCATTGCAAAAATAAAAGGGGAGAGATAGTAAAAAATTTAACCCATGGACCCCATTTCTTCTTTACCTTTTTCTTTTCTTCCTTCTTTTCCTTCTTTTTAGACAAATTAATTAAAGCTTTGTTAAAGGAATAATACCTATCATGTGCTCAAGTACATTGGTTTAGAACTTACAGATAGGATTTGGTGGCTGTTTGTATGTCTTGGCTATTTAAGGGATCCCATTGATGGAATAATACAACATTTTGCCCTACTTTCTCGTCTTGTGTTATTTTCCCTTCAACACGTTATCAGCACGTGTCTAACCAACTGAGAAAAATCCCGGCCGAAAATTCTGAAAAAAAAAAAAAAAAAAACCTAAATCTGCCGCGCCGTCATCTCTTCCCGAACCCTAGATCTCCATCGCCGACGTCATCACCTTCCCCGACGTCCGACGCGACCTGCTCCTCGGTTTTCTCCAGTCCAGATCGAATCCCCGCTCAGATTCGCCCGCTCGCTGCAAACCCTAGCCGACGAGCGACCTCCCCCAGTCATCTTCACCACGACGTGCGACCTCGCCTGCTCGCTTTTTCTCCCCGACGTCCGACCTCCGTCGCCTGCTTCATCCCGCGCGCGAAGATCCATCTGACGCGACCTCCTCCGGCTTCTCCAGATCGCGACCTCCTCCGGCTTCTCCGATCGCGACCCGTCCACTGCAACTCGTCGTCGTCTCCTGCAATTGAGGCCCGTCGCCGGTTCCCCAAATCTCAGGCCGTGACATCATCCCGCGACCCGGACCCGAGAAGGAGAACAACGGCCGATTGCTTGTGAAACCAGATCCGGTTGCTGACCCGACCCGCACGCAGTCTTGTTTTCAGTTCGTTTCTGCTCCTATTCGCGAAACAAAGTACACAAATACGAACCCTACTATCTGCAACGTGCGAATTTACATTTTTTTTAATTAATTACTATTAATTGCATATTGTACTTTGAATTTATTTATGCTTAATTTAACCAAAAGCATGATGCATCCATAATTTTAATTAAATTAAAATAAATTGCTTAAGCAACTTGAATTAAAATAAATTCACGTTGAATTAATAATAATTGCGGCATAAGATACCTCTTTGACTGCATATATACGTGTATAGATATACTCATAGGGCTATGTGATTATATCTATAATTATATATATATTTTGCATGCATTATTAGTTATGGCATGTATATTAAGTTCATCATTAGTAGAACTTAGAGGACTTATTTCTACTATTAATATCAACTCGAACCGTGATAAAGTAATTTCATCGGTATAAAACCCCAATAGCATCGAAAGTAATTTTGACCATATCTTGGTTCTGAAAAATAATAACCCTCCACATTATTGAAAATTTTATCATGGAAAGTACTCATGATATCTTGTGAAAATTCATTTTCCTTTTTCTTGTCTCAAGATGGTGATCCAACTCGTCCGAATTTGACATCTTGGACTCGGAAGGGCTTGAGTACCATAGATGGGTTTCGACGTAGAGACCACTTTTATCGCTAAGGATTATAGTGCTACTATCTTTGAAAAAGCGGTAAGTACCGTCGACAAGACCAAAGCTAGTGCATTAATGTTCCTTAGGCGACATATCGACCGAGCCTAAGGTGGGAATATCTGCAGTTGAAATCCCGAAAGAATCGTGGGATGCCCTTAAGGGCCGTTTTGGGAACATCCACAATACTTTGCTCCCGAGTTGGCCGTGCGGTGGAATGAAATCCGCTTGCTTGATTATAAACGGATCAACGATTTCAACAAAGATATGCTCCGTCAAGGCACGCCTTAATTTACGTGGAAAGGACCTCACGAGAAGATGATATGATTCAAAACTCTTTCCACTTTCCCTACTTCCGCCCTTATACTAGCGAACCAAGATAGCCGGAGTATGACAATAAACGCATCACTACCTTCAATAAGCTTATCAACCTACCGCATGTGGCCGAGAGGCACAATGAAGTATTGGTGAGCAACAATGCCAGGCCGGCTGGGACAAAGAAAGTTCCCGAGGCCAACTATGGCAAAGTGAAAGGTGGAAAGAAACCCAATGCACAGGGGACTGGTCATGGCAACCCCAAACCACAGCGTGGAAGAGGGCACAGTGGTCGAGGACGTGGGGGTTCTTCCAATGTAATGAGTAGACTTGGTGCTCCCGGCTCTTCTGGCCAAGGAAACAAAGCACCTACCCCCCATGTCGCTCCCAAAGTCAGAGTTGGCAATGAACCGTGCTATCGATGTGGAGATGCTGGACATTGGTACAAGAACTGCCATGCAAGTAAACAAGTCGCAGCACACTACAAGAAATATAGAGAGTCCAAAGAATGGGAGGCTCACTATATGGAGGAAGATGCTCTCGACGAGTCCCCCGACGTCAATTTCACAGTCACCGATAATCGCAATGAGCCATACGTGTCACAGTCATTAGAGGCACCCCTTTATGACTGAATGTTTTCATTATGTTTACTTTCTCGTTTACATTTGGCATTGTTAACTCGGAACGATTTTTTCGATGTTTTATTTTCAATAATGGTGTGATGAAACTTTGTTTTTCTAGAACAAGATATTATTATTGCTTACGTTATATCCATAGCTTTATTTTCAAGAAATGAATATTCAATGCATGTTTATGGTTCGATTTTTTTTATATCCTTTTCGTAGTAATGATAATGGGAGAACTTTAATGTTTGGTTGTGACAGTGGGACCACCCACACCATTCTTAGGAATAGGCTTCTATTCACGGAATTAATTGCATGTCAAACCTCGGTAACCACGATGACTGGGTCCTCCCAACTCATCCAAGGGCGAGGCAATGCCCGATTTTTATTGCCTAACGGCACTCTTATCCGAGTTACCGATGCTCTATACGCACCTAGGGCCCCTCGAACCTTACTAAGTTTTAAAGATATACGTAGCAATGGTTTCCACGTCGAAACCCACTGTGAGAATGGAATCGAGTTCCTTTATATTACATCTAATGAATGTGTACGTAAACGCATATTAGAAAAACTTAAGAGTCAAAATAGTGGATCAGTACACCACAACCATTAGGGTATTCGAATCCTATGTCACCATAAATGAAATTTGGGACAAAGACTCATATATGCTTTTTCATTATATACTAGGTCATCATGGTCGAGATATGATGATCCGTATCCTAAAGAACTCGCACGGACATCCTTTCTTTCGAGCGAAAAAGGGGCAACAACTCAACACGAAGAACAGTATTGATGTTAATCATGCTATGTCATCTAAAGAAATAGAGACATATGCCCCTTCTAAGCAATTGACTATGTCAAAAGCACATCGCTCATTCTCGCAAAGCCTGCTCTTTAGCTAAAGTAGGAGCGAGACCTTCCTACACTAAAGATACTAAAGCGAACATCCCATTCTTACAACGTATACAAGGAGATATTTGTGGACCCATCCACCTGCATGCGGACCATTTAAGTACTTTATGGTATTGGTGGATGCTTCGACACACGGTCACATGTCGCACTCCTTTCCACTCGAAATGCCGCATTTGCAAAACTCCTAGCTCGCATCATTCGTCTAAGGACTCACCATCCGATCACCCTATCAAGTCTATTCGACTCGATAATGCAGAGAATTTACATCTAAAGTATTTGATGACTACGCATGTCAATCGGAATCGATGTAGAGCATCCGTTCCCCATGTGCATACACAAAATGGTCTCGCAGAGGCAACCATTAAAAGAATCCAAATGGTTGCACGAGCATTGGTTTTGCGCACTAATCGCCCATCTCTCGCTTGGGGATATGCGATCCTACATGCGGCCGTACTTATTCGCTTTTCACCCGTTGGCCAACCATTTTCATGGTACCGGTTGGTAAATGGATATGAACGGATATTTCACACCTACGCATATTTGGTTGTGCAACATATGTGCCGATTGCGCCCCACAACGCAATAAAATGGGTCCTCGAGAGACGTTTAGGTATTTACGTTGATACGAATCCCCAACAATTATCCGCTACTTAGAACCCTTGACAGTGATCTCTTTACCGCACGTTTTGCGGATTGTCACTTCAATGAGTCGAATTCCCGTCGTTAGGGAGAGGAGAAAAGAAGTTTCTCAAGGAACGACAGGAATTGTCTGCACGTCCCCGAGTCTGTCTCATTATGATCCCCGTACCTCACTATGTGATCGTGAAGTACAACGAATCCTCGATCTTCGTAGCGTAGCATTCGATGCATGCGTTCGATATCGCCAAAGTGACAAGATCACACATTCCACGCAAATGTGCCCGCAAGGTTAGAAGTCCCGAATAAAGGGCACATCACCAACGCATCGAGTGATGCGATCGCACCCAGTGGAAATGCGATCGAGGCCGTGGCTCCCAAAAGGAAAAGGGGAGGCCACCGGTTGCTGAGACACCCGCCCAAGGAAGAAAAGGGCGGGTGAGGCACAAACCAACCCATTAATCATCAATACTGGAATCCTTCCCACGAGATCATCTCGACTATAGCTATGTCCACGAATCATTAATGGGGACGCCCGGAGATCGATTCAGCATTAGAAAACAAAGAGATCTCGATCAATTATGAAAGTGCGTCTGATTTGATGGAACGATCGACCACTCACATTGATGATGTGTTTGCATACACAGTTGCTCAAGAAATCATAGAGCACGATGATGTCGAACCACGCTCTGTTGAAGAATGTCAACAAAGAGCCGATTGGCCTAAATGGAAAGAAGCTATCCAGGAAGAGCTTGACTCTCCGACAAAACGCAAGGTACTTGGCCCAGAGTGCTAACTCCGCCAAGTGTAAAGCCCGTTGGACACAAATGGGTTCTTGTCGAAGCGTAATGAGAATCACGAAGTCCCGAGGTACAAGGCTCGCCTTGTTGCACAAGGTTTCTCACAACGCCCGGTATAGATTACGAGGAAACGTACTCCCGTAATGGACGTTATTACGTTCCGCTATCTAATCACCTAGTTATTTCCGAAGGATTGGAAATGCACTAATGGACGTGGTCACCGCGTATCTCTATGGGGATCTAGATACGGAGATTTACATGAAAGTGCCCGACGGCATTTCATTGCCCAAATCAAGTAACTCCAGGACCACGGTTGCGTATTCGATTCGTTTGAAACGCTCACTTTACGGCTTGAAACAATCCGGAAGGATGTGGTATAACCGTCAGTGAATACTTGATTGGAAAGGGATACAAGAACGATGAAGCGTGTCCTTGCGTCTTTATAAAGAAAACAAGTTCGGATTTGCAATCATCGCAGTTGTCTCGGCGATATGAATATAATCGGCACTCTTGATGAAATAAGAGAAACCACCGGATACTTGAAAACCGAGTTTGAGATGAAAGATCTTGGGAAGACTCGTTTCGTCTTGGTATTCGGATAGAACATAGAGTCTGTGGAATTCTCATCCACCACCGCTTATGTCCAGAAGATGCTTAGACGCTTTAACATGGACAAAGCACACCCGGTTAGTACTCCCATGATCGGTCGTAGCTTGGATGCGAAGAAAGATCCATTTCGTCCAAAGGAAGATGACGAAGAGCTTTTGGGAGCTGAAATTCCCTACTTAAGTGCAATAGGCGCTCTATTGTACTTAACTCAATGTACGCGACCGGACATCGCCTTCTCAGTAAACTTACTAGCTCGATTTAGTTCAGCACCGACGCAACGTCATTGGAATGGTATCAAGAATATATTCCGATACCTAAAAGGAACCATTGACTTGGGACTATTCTTTCCCTACAAGCAGCAAAGGAAGTCGCTTAGTAAAGGCAAATGCTAAAGTAAATGCTAATGCCATAGAACCTACCCCGACGAACGTATTGGTAGGATTTGCTGATGCAGGGTATCTCTCCGACCCACACAAAGGTCGTTCCCAAACTGGCTATGTATTTGCTATTGGGAACACTGTTATATCCTGGAGATCCACAAAGCAAACCCTTGTAGCTACCTCATCTAATCACGCCGAAATTATCGCTTTGCATGAGGCGGTACGTGAGTGTATTTGGTTAAGAGCTATCATTACACATATCCGAGGTAACAGTGGACTAAGTAATGTCACTGGAGCACCCACATGCATATATGAAGATAATGCAGCTTGCATCGAACAGATGAAGCTTGGGTATATCAAGGGGGATAACACAAAACACATATCTCCGAAATTCTTCTATAATCAAGAACAACAGGCTCTCCTCAATATTCAAGTAAAGCAAGTCAGATCTGAGGAGAATGTGGCCGATTTGTTCACCAAATCTCTGCCTAAGGCCGTGTTTGAAAAACATGTGAGAAGTATCGGAATGCGGAGAATTTCCGAACTCCCGAAATCGATGTAAAGGTAGAGGGAGAAGGGTGAGTCATAAAGAAACTTACTCACCGACGTTGTACTCTTTTCTTTGACCAAGGTTTATTTTCTCCCACTGGGTTTTGTTACTTGGCAAAGTTTTTAATGAGGCAAACGACACATGCACAAGTTTTTCAAAGTATCCTTGATTGATGTACAAATCAGGGGGAGATGTAGACTTGAGGGGGAGTCTTACATCCACAACGTACGTTATACTCTTTTCCTTCCAAGGAACATTTTTCCCACAGGGTTTTTATCACTTGGAAAGGTTTTTAACGAGGTAACAAGATGTACGATTTTAGGGATCGATGGAATGGTCACCTTAGTAGCGCTATGATCAAATGTAACGATCATATGAGAGGATAGATTCAAAGGACGAAGTCTAAACTCGATGTGTCTAGATGCTGTACTCTTTTCCCTACGATCAAGACATTTTTCCCACTGGGTTTTTGCTTGACGAGGTTTTAACGAGGCAACATGACATGCGCTTGTAGACTAGGCACAAGGGGGAGTGTTAAAGGAATAATACCCATTGTGTGCCTAAGTCTGTTAGTTTATGGGCTTTCCTAGATAGGATTTGGCTGATGCCTGTTTGTATGTACTTCACCCTATTTAAGGGATCCCATTGATGGAATAATACAACACTTTTGCCCTACTTTCTCGTCTTGTGTTATTTTCCCTTCAACAAGCTTATATTTTTATGCAGGCAAATGTTCAATTGTTGTGTAAATTCGTTTATATTTTTATTTAAGGTGGATCTCACCAATAAGTTATACATATAAATTAATATTTAATATGAATTCTCTGTATTCATAGTACTTCCTACGTTCTCTTATTATTGCAACGTGTTAATTATTATACTGTTCACAAACTCTCTTTTGACCATCTTTTGTGATTTATACATATGAAAAAATATAGTCATGTGGGATCTTGTTAGATTCATCTCGAAATATACTTTCAAAATATCAACTTCTTATAATTTTTAAAAGTAAGGAATTGAAGATATTAATAATCAAAGTTGTGCATTGGCAAACGTGATAGTCCAGATGTTGCAGTTATAAGAGAACAGAGGTAGTATGTAGTAATGCATATTTATTTTCTCGGATTCGCGGCAAATATTTTGTACGGATTCATTATTCATTGAAAGTAAAAATGATTATGCATTACCACATCTCTCTTATATACTAATGCAGAATATGCTGATCCTATGTGACAGCTTATCATGTTTCGGCTGCCACATGTCTTTTACTGGTGCTTCGTGTGCTTATGTGTCAGCCTCTCATGCTTCAGCGGACACATAATCAATTACTGGCCTAATCATCATTGCATTAATTACATTATAATTTAACTCAAATAACTCATACCTACCTTATTAAATTTTACAAATTAAGGAATATGAATTATGAATAAATAGGAATTGATTATATTTACAGAAATATTCACGTTTTCATTAATAAAAAAATATAAATCTCAAACAAAGAGAAATTTAATATAATAGTGTGCACTATATATTAAAATCCTAAATTTAAAATCTCACGGAAATATTATATATTTCCACTAATTAATTAATTTATATTAGTTAGTCACTATAATTAGGTATATCAATAAAAAAATATCAACTGAAATGAATGATGCTTGGGAGTATTGCAAAAGAACTGTTGAGTATATATAATTAAAAAGTACTCGAAGTCCTAATCAATTAAATAAATCGAAATTATCTTATTAAAAAATATTATTAAAAGTGTAGAAACAATGATTTTAATTATTATTTATAAATAAATCAAAGAAATTATGGAATAAATCAATTAGTCTATCTTAGTTTTAAATCTTATAATTAATATAAAATAACAAAATAAATGAAAAAACTCATATTTTCTAGATTATATAATTACCGATTTTATGAATTTTCAAAGAGATATTTCTAAATACATAAGCTATTAAATTTAATAATAATATACTAATCCGTATATTCATCTTTGTACAAAGCGAATTTCAGAAAATAAAAATTAGTCGTTTTAAGTGATTTGTATTTTTAATTGTATCCAAATAATTTATGTAATTTTTTTTTCAAATATAAGGATTAAATTATCTCTTTTTTGACCATTTAACAGAAACTATTAAATACTTATTGGACCATTTTGGCAAAAAAAGACCAAAAAGGACGTGGAACCATTTTTAAACAATTTTTATAGGACCAGAGTGTATTTTTTCTTCCTAAAATATGTAAGCATATTTTTTTTGATAACAACATATTTATCAATCGAATGTATCTAAATAAAAGAGGGTTATAGAGAATAAAAGTTAACTATATATCTTTTTAAAAATATATCTCGATAAGTATTTCAATTATTTTTTAATTTCAGTCACTCAAAAAATAGGAAATTTGTGTGAGAAAAGAAGGGAATTATTGTGATATTGCAAGATTAATTGATTATGTGAGAGACTTTAGTTTTATTTATTTTATTTTCTAATATGCTTTGAATGATGCATATTTGTAATATTTTAGTACAATTGCTTCTATAACATTTATTATGTTATACTACACATTTAAGAGTAAAGTATTTATTCCACAAATAATATTAAACTCATCAGATAGTAGATTGACATTTAAATTTCAAAGACGACAATTTCCACTAATTATGCTTTTCGCACTCTCTCATGTTGGCGTGCATCTACCAAGATTTTTATTCAATCATGGTCAGTTTATATAGCCGTATCAAAATGAAGAGCACGAAAGACTTCAATCTTTTTATTGCGACAAGAATGGTGTAATCGTAAATAGAACAACTAATGTAATTTACAAAGAAGTGCTATGAAATTTATGGCGAATGGTTGGATATTATGAGTTTCTATGTGAATTTTTTCTTATATTCCCATATTTTATACGGGTGATATAATAGTATTATATAGTTTTCAATGAATCCGTATTAAATATGTAAGGACTCATATTCATAGTTTAAGAACTGTGTTGGGAAAAATAATGGTGTTTTGATAATTATCATATATCAAGCTTCATACAGCAAGATGATAAATGCCCAGCATATAGCAAGCAGCTCTATCGAAAAGTCGATCGAAGTTGTTGACTCTGTATCGAAGACCCTTTCATAGCGCCAGAATGCAGCAAGCCTTCGCACAGCAACAAAGTCTAAGTAAACACGAAGTATGGAAGCTGTCCTGAATACAGCATCTCTTCATACAGTATCGATCTATTCCAATATACCTACAGCATAATTGGATACAACATTCATATCGAAACAGGACTGAAGACCGTTTGGAAATAAATCTTTGGTATTCACTAGAAGTCAAGTCCCGTTTGATAAAGAAGTATTTAAATACTGAAAGGATAAAGTATTTAAATACTGTAAGCCGACAGAGATCTTCCAATCCCGCAATATCCGGATTTCAGTCTATTCAAGTCAACTATCGAGTTGGCACAGAATCTTGCTCAATGGATCTATCTCAACGGATATATTTCAGGAAGCTATATATATCTCCAGAGCTTGAAGATCAACTACGACTGCTGTGAAACAAGTGCTTACATGAATATTCAGGGCAAACATATCTCCCAAAAGCATACTGCTATTCTGAAAGAAGAGATATACGAGTGCTCAAACTGTGAACAACACATCACCAACTAAAAGCTCAGAAAGTCAAAGTTGTTGTTCAAACATCGTTCAAACCTTGAACAAAACCCATCAGCCCTGTGTCGACTGAGAAGCCTTGCTTTTCCTGAACTGTGTGTGACGGGTCTGCATTGAAGAGACGAAGCTTTGGAAATGTGTGTGAAGAAGCAAGTCAAGAGAAAGCTTTAACCAATCTGTGTGAACGGTTGAAAGCGACGGTCTTTGTATCAATCTGTGTGAATGATACAAGGATAAGTTTGATTATAGTCACGTAGTTGTATACGTAGTGATTATAATAAACGTTTTACTCCTGTGTGGAGGACCAGTGGACATAGAGGGGTTTACCTCGAACCACTTGTATACTGTGTTATTTACCTTTTGTCGTTACTGTTTTCATAAACTGTGATTTATATAAGTATACACTGCAAAACCCTGTACGCACCAAGCTAACAGGAGATTAGATCGAGTTGCTGTATCGACAGCAACTTACTGTTTCAAGACTTCCGCTACGCACTCAGATTTGAAAATAGTACAGCTTGTTGCTTGAATACTTTCCAGGCTGTATTCTGTATACTTAGGGACCAACAAGTGGTATCGGAGCGGTTGATTCTAAAAAGAATCAGTCGTATTTGTAACCGAATCAGATCCTAAATCACTTATTTTTCGAAAACAATTTATCTTTCCTATTTCCTCACATATGGATACCTAATTAATAAGCAAGGTACCTATGTTTTCTATTAACGAGTTTGATGACTGGAGAAACAGGATGAAGAACAAACTCAAGACCTTCATTGGAGAATCAAAAGCTTCACCCGCATCAACAAAGACTGAATGTCTCCAGGTGGTTACTGACAGTGACTCGTCTGATGATGAGCTAGAAGATAGAGCCTACATGTGCTCTATGGCCAAAGTTAACGAGGAAAATGAAGATGGCGATGATGATGAGGTAAGCTCTATCTCAACTATTCTTGTAAATACATCTCATACCTTTGAAAATATGTTGAATGAATTTAATAACATTCAAAAAGCACATGAGATATTGAAAAGAGAAAACTTACAGCTTGAAATTTCTAACTTAGAGCTGAAGGAAGAAAACGACTTGCTGAATGATAATTACGAAAATATGTCTGTTGACTGTGAAAACAGCAAAGTCAACTTAGAAAAACTCATGGAGAGCAATCATCAACTTGCTCACGATCTAAATGAGACTAAGTCTCATTTTGAAAGCAAGACAAATGATTTGGCTCTACTCGAAGCCAAAGTAAAATCTCTCGAGAAACGTGAAGGAGAATTAGAGACAATCTTGAATTCTTTCGAGAAATCCTCTAATAGAATGGAAGAGATCCTAAGAACTGGGCAACATGCTCATGATAAACGTGGCTTAGGATATAACTTGTTCTCCAACAAAGGAAAATCTAGTACGTTATTCGTCAGAAGTGTGGAACCCATTCCTGTATCGGAAGAAATTCCAAGTCCTGTGAAGGAACCTGTTGCACCACGAACTGCAAAAGCTGCCATTCCGCCACCACAGTCATATTCCAGATAGCAAAATCACCAGCCATTCATACCTGTAAGGCATATCCAACAGCATGCTCCCCGAGCATATCAACAGCGCCAACAGCCGTTCAGAAAGAAGGTTGTATCCAAATATCAAAGGCCCGCACGACAGTACTTTCAGTACAGCGCACCTAGATATTGGATACAGGAGCCCCGTTATCCATCAAGAAAACAGGTCTCAGCGCAGTATCAACAACAACTTTGGGAAATCAACTGGAGACCCAGGAGACAAGCTATAAAATCTATGAAAATAGCTCCACCTCCTAGACGACAATTGTACAGGAATAATAACTATAACTCTCGATTTTACATGCATAATAATCATGATTACTGCAGCTACGTGCTTGCCCCACGTAGACATCTCAAAAGCGGACCAAAAGTAACCTACAGCAAACCAATTGTTGTCCGGCAAATTTAGGTACCGAAAGGCACTATCACAACAGGACCCAAATTTACTTGATTTCTATGCTTCGACAAGAATTGGGAATGCTATAGCCAAACTCCCTGTAAGTTTTTATGCTTTTACTCATTAATTGAGGGAGAATACTGTAAGACCCAAGAATACAGTATCTACCATTAATTAACTGTACACTCAGAACAGTCAAGATAGCACTGTAGGACAAAGAAGGCATGAAACCTTCCTACAGCTGACGTATGCATTAATTAAGGGGGAATACAGTATGACCCATGAATACAATGTTGATCCAAATATTAATGTAAGAATTGAATCCTGTGTGAACCTTTTAAGGGGGAATGCTGTATCATTCGTGGATACAGTATTTACACTACAGGACATCAATTATGCTTGATAGTTCTATTGTGATTACAAACAGTTTTAAGCCACATGTCCTGTTTTTATTTTTTTTAAAAACACTTTACATGACAATCTCGACTCCACTATCTCAAACAACGCGAATTTAAACTCAACTTTTATTGCTGCAATCAAACAAGTTTAAGTATTAAGCTGCAAGAATTTGTCTGCGAACAGTTCATAGGTTCAGTTGTACTGAACTAGATCACACTGTATGATTGTGCCTGCGCGCAAATCATAAGTTTAAGATGTAATACACTTCCCTGTTAGATGCTATTACTTTAGAATTTGGCTGCGAGCAGTTCACATTTCTTTTAGACTAAGTGCTGAAGACCAGATCATTCGAACAGAAGATCAAGAAGCCTGCTCTTGACATTATCGAAAAAGAGGGAAACAGTTGGGATAAACAACTCCTGCATCGAACTCTTCTCAAAATATCAAACATACAGCAAGACCTCGTATAAGTCATCATACAGCAAGTAGCTGTCCCGATGATGATCGTACAGTTGGATAAACTCCCTGTATCTTGCATTGTCAAACATACATCAAGATGACAAGTGCCTCAATCATACAGCAGAAGGATAATTGAACATTCGGAAGACCAAAAAGAAAGTCTCCCATTAAAGACGTTTCAAAGAGGTTTTGGCATCAAAGTTTTGGCATCATCAAGAAGTTTTAGAAATTATCAAAAAGGGGGAAATTATTGGGAAAAACAATGGTGTTTTGATAATTACCGTACAACAAGCTTCATACAGCAAGATGATAAATGCCCAGCATACAGCAAGCAATTGTATCGAAAAGTCAATAGAAGTTGTTGACTCTGTATCGAAGACCTTTTCATAGCACCAGAATACAGCAAGCCTTCGTACAGCAACAAAGTCTAAGTAAACACCAAGTATGGAAGCTGTCCTGAATATAACATCTCTTCATACAGTATCGATCTATTCCAATATACCTACAACATAATTAGATACAGCATTCATATCAAAACAGTACTGAAGACCGCTTGGAAAGGAATCTTTGGTATTCACTAGAAGTCAAGTCCCGTTTGATAAATAAGTATTTAAATACTGAAAGGATAAAGTATTTAAATACTGTAAGCCGACAGAGATCTTCAAATCCCGCAATATCCAGATTTTAGTCTATTCAAGTCAACTATCGAGTTGACACAGAATCTTGCTCAACGGATCTATCTCAACGGATATATTTCAGGAAGCTATATATATCTCCAGAGCTTGAAGATCAACTACGACTGTTGTGAAACAAGTGCTTACATGAATATTCAGAGCAAACATATCTCCCAAAAGCATACTACTATTCTGAAAGAAGAGATATACGAGTGCTCAAACTATGAACAACATATCACCAGCTAAAAGCTCAGAAAGTCAAAGTTGTTGTTCAAACATCGTTCAAACCTTGAACAAAACCCATCAGCCCTGTGTGGACTGAGAATCCTTGCTTTTCCTGAACTGTGTGTGACCGATCTACATTGAAGAGACGAAGCTTTGGAAATGTGTGTGAAGAAGCAAGTCAAGAGGAAGCTTTAACCAATCTGTGTGAACGGTTGAAAGCGACGGTCTTTGTATCAATCTGTGTGAACGATACAAGGATAGGTTTGATTATAGTCACGTAGTTGTGTACGTAGTGATTATAATAAATGTTTTACTCATGTGTGGAGGACCAGTGGACGTAGAGGGGTTTACCTCGAACTACTTATATACTGTGTTATTTACCTTTTGTCATTACTGTTTTCATAAACTGTGATTTATATAAGTATACACTGCAAAACCCTGTACGCACCAAGCTAACAGGAGATTAGACCGAGTTGCTGTATCGATAGCAACTTACTGTTTTAAGACTTCCGCTACGCACTCAGATTTGAAAATAGTACAGCTTGCTGCTTGAATACTTTCCATGCTGTATTATGTATACTTAGGGACCAACAAACTGGTTCACATTTGAACTATATATATATATATCATTTGAAAGATTATATACACTGAAAAATATATAATGTAATTAATAAAACTATATTAAATGGCTCGACGGTTGGCATAGGGTCTTTTGGTGTTGGTTCTAGCCTCCAATACCCATGCACACACCATTCTCAAGTAGTTGTTCACATAACTTAGGGTATAGTAGACTTGACGTCCTCAAATATTCAACATATTTATTGCATTGTGTTAAAAATAAAGTTGTGAATATACAAATTAAATAAACAAGATGAAAATAAATTGCCAATTATGAATATAGCTGACTCTCCAATTCCTATTCTTGAGGTGTTAAATTGACCGTGTTGGTTGAGGGGCCGTACAAATTGCTAGTTTTGTTTTTAGCTTCCACCATGCTCCATATTTTCCCTTAAGATAATCAAATTTATTACGCATCAGTTTTTTGTCAACGATAAAATTATGAGTGGCTTTGAGTGTTTCAGCAACTTTGATCCATGAATTCGGTTTCAATGCGCTACCTTTTTTCTCATTCAATGAAACCTCAAGAATACAACTTTCCAAAAAGTTTTTCATAACGTTGGAGTCCCTCCGATTTATCCTAGTTCGTTTATTTGATTGTGTTTCCCAATTACTTTCGTATCTAAAACAATCAAATTAAAGTATTGTAGGATACCTAAATCAGAAATCAGAAAAATCGAAACAGATTATTGTTGGGAAAACCACGACTAACGTCACAACGAGAAATGTGGAAACCCTCGTTTGACAACTTCCCTCTCTTCAATTGTAACTTTGTGGTTACCGACAAGTAGAGCAATTCAATTACAACTCGATAATATAATACAAATGATATCCAAAAAACAATAATACGAGACACAATATTTTAGCATGGAAAACCCCTCAAGACGAGAGTAAAAACCACAGGACCGAAGCCGCTTAAATCCACTATCACCAATACACAATAAATGATTCGTCCCTGATACAAACTAGGGGTATACACCAATAATCTTCAAATACTTGGTAATAAACAAACTTCAAGTATTTGGAATACACAATAACAACAAGATCGAGAAAAGAAAACACCGTAAATAACTTACACAAAAAGTTAACGAAATACCCGAACTTCCGGACTCAAAAACTCGATCTACTCCGGTGAAAAGATTTGCCCAATAGCTACCAATCTCTTGTCAAAATATCACGACGATCCGACCGATAAATCTCTGGAAAATTGAAGAAATGTATTTCTCTCTTATTTCTCTCTCTATCTCTTTTTCTTTCTCTCTCAAAGTGTAGGTCTTGGATAATGAAACCCCGCAGGAAATATGCATAAAAAGATCCGTTAATTACAGAGTTGACCTTGTGTGCCGCGGCCCGGATGCTGTGTGCCCGGGCCGCGGCACACTACAAGAAACTGCTCTGAAAAATCGTGGGGGGAGGGGGGGCGCGGCCCAGAGTACAGGCGTGGCTGCCTTGTTGGGGTGATTCCGGGGGCCACGGCTCGACAGCCTTATGCCGCAACCCTAAATGCAAAATTGGGAGGGGTGATTTTTCAGCACAGGCCGCGGCTCGGAGGCTTTGTGCCGTGGCCCGCAGTCCAGTTGACTCCAAAAATACCTATATTTTGGAATTACTCCTACAAATCTCCCCCTTTTCGGAATATAGGAAGAGTTCGCCATCCCGGCAATCGAACAACAAACTTTCACCTTCTCTCTACTCAAAGCCTTGGTTAACATATCGGAACCATTATCATCGGTATGAACTTTATCAAGTTCAAATAAACCATCCTCCAATGCATCTCGGATCCAATGGTACCTCACATCGATATGCTTTGTTCTCTTGTGAAAAGTCGCGTTCTTATACAAATGAATCGCGCTTTGACTATCACAAAGAACCACGTAACATCGTTGTCGGAAGCCTAGCTCTCGTAGAAACATTTTCAACTATAAGATCTCTTTACTCGCATCCACCGACGCAATATACTCGGCCTCCGTTGTAGATAAGGCAACGCACTTTTGCAATCTTGATTGCCATGACCCGGCTCCCCCTGCAAATGTCATCATATAACCGGAAGTGGATTTTCGGTTATCTTCGTTACTGGCCATATTCGAATCGGAATAACCAACAAGCATTGCTTTCCCATTTCCAAACGTAATCCCCAATTTTGAAGTACCCCGTATGTAATATCCGACTGTAACTATTCATTTTTACCTGTCGTTGTATTATTCGGATAATCTGATTATCATAAATCGTTGCATTTAGTATTATGTTGAGGTATTATAGATTTGAATATCATATCGTTGTTAGTTCATTTCAAATGTGATGATTCGATGTTAATTAGAGTGTTGCATTTTCGAATTTTTCTGTTAATGTAGCGTACGCTACACAGTACAATTAACGTACGCTAATCATGCGACTTAGCGTGCGTAAGGTTTCCTCTGTTGCGTACGCTAAGAGGGAATCTGGCATCAGTTGACTTCAGCACGTGAACTCCTTAGCCGTTAGCATGCATGTGATCTAGGTCTGAGCTGTCGTGTCGGTGAGAATATACTTTTATTAGCGTGCGTAACCCATTTCTCGTTAGCGTGCGCTAACGGCCTGCGATAATTCAAGACAGTAGCCACTGTAAGCCGCTTACGTACGTAATATCGACCGGATAGCGTACGTAAGTGCATTAGCGTACGCTAAACTGTCCCGATAGCGTGCGCTAAGTCTGCACAGTCTATTTATAGGACCAACCTGTTTTTCATTTCTTCACAACCCCAAACCGAATTTCTCTCTTCACATATCATACCTCTGCATTACAAAAACGATATCAACCTTCACCAACTTGTTTCTAAGCCTTGAATCTTGGAGTGGAGTTCATTCCCTTGGAGATTTGGAGTTGTTTTTGAGCTTGGAATATATTCTCTCATAGCATTGAAGTTGTTCTTCATTTCTGGAGGTGGGTGTGCTTTCTTCTCTGCATTATTTTCTTATGTTGATGTTAATGACGAATTATACTTCACCTAGAGTTAGATTAAGCAAGTAAAACATGGTTATAATTAAACTCTTTAAACACTTCTTGATGAATATGATAAATGAGGGTTTAGATTAGAGGAGTTCTTGATATTGTAGTAATGGTAACCATGATTGTAGTTGTCATTACTCATCTTCTGGACGAATTTAGCTCAGTAGGACATTGTTGGATCGGTTAGCTTCATCATAACTGGATTTAGTCAAGAACTTGATATCATAAAGTGTTTAAACACCATTTTAGGTATTTATTTACCTTGAGAAGAACTTGATAATGTTAAAGATAAGATTAGATGATCTAGTTCGAAATCTTAGAAGCTTTAACAAATCATATTTGTTCGGCCACAAGTCTTTGAAGATTGATAAGGATCTTGATAATTACAACAATAACTTTTCATTAATCTAATGTGTTGAGAACTTAGAATGTTTTGATCATCATACTAGATAAATGGTGAATTCACCATCATGTTAATGAATCTTCCAGCCTTGTAAACAAAGACTTTGATAACCCTCATGGGTATGGTGTAATCTCAGAACTTATGAACTTGTTGTTAGCTTAAAGTCAATTTAGATGAGAGGAGAATAATCATAATGTGCAGATTTTACCTTTCAACCTTTTAATGTTTTGGAAAGTTTAATCATCATAAGATGATCTTAACATCATAATTGGTTATTCAACATACCCTTGATAGAACTCTTGTATATGATGAACTATGCGAACATTCGGTAAATATTGTAAACCGATTCTTATGGTTGTAATGATATTAGAAGGACTCCTGGCATAAGGCTTCAATAATTGGTAGTAACAAACTATTCTAAAGGATTGTAGGTTGACGTCTTACTAATCCTATATTGATAATTATACGAATATGTTTTTGAGTAAAATGTATTTCGTTTAAGGTTGATTGTTCGAGTAAACAATATTAGTCGAGGACCGTTCGTTCGTTCCAACAAGAAGAGGACTATTCTCGTCTCCGTATTAAGGCAAGTTATCTTGCTTGGTTATAATGATGATTAGATTCTTGTGATGATTATATATTTCATGTGTATGAATTGTTCCATGTGACGTTTGCCGTGATTTGACATTGTCCTTGACATTATGGGATTGCATTCCCAAGTACGTCGTTTTGAATCGTTGATCTCGTTGGTCCTTATTTTCACTTTGGTGAGTTTTTCTTGATCCTTAATTGGATGTGTATTTCATTGAACTTCGATGTCATGTTGTGTCGTGACATTTCCAGAATCATATCTGCGTGCCGATTGGATATTGTGTAGGATTTTTAGCCGGGCACTTGTATAGTCATACGTGGATGTTTCCGTATTGGACTGTGCACACGAGATGTAGTTCGTGAGGCTAATTAGGTACATTGTCACACGTATATTCTGGATTCCGTATACGGGGTGGACATGTACACGGACACATTTCCGGATCGGGCGTACTGTGATGTCCATCTTGAGCTATATTGTTAATCGTTCATAGTCCATGTATGATTGGATGTGTTCGATGTTTTGTGACTGATTGTTTCATATGCCCGAGGGGTATGATTAATAGTCGGAATGACTTTCTTGAGATCTATATATGTGAATTGTATAATGTCGGAAGAATTGGTTATCATGTATATCTGACCCTGTGTTGGGCGAAATACTTGTATTGTATTTTAGGTCGAGGCAAAGGCAAGGCACGGGAAGAGCATGTCGACGGCGAAGGGTTCAAAGGATACTAGTTCGGGCCCCCCTCGTCTTTGTTGTCCGGTTATGTTAAACCGTGTTATGTTATTTTCTGCTTCATTTAAATTGTTATTTGGTTGTATTCGACATTTGAAGTATTTTCCATCCCCATATGGTCTATACTTGTTTTTCGGATCCTGTGTGTTGTAAGGCCGTTGGCCATATTTTAATAAACTCCTAATCGGAGTAACGACTATTCGTTGTGATTCGGTATCACAAATAATATTTATTTAATTTGTTTTGGATATCGCCTGGTGGGTCCCAGTGTGGGATTCACGGCACTGTAATAGCCGCCTTTTGGGGTGTTACAGAAGATGGTATCGGAGAGTTGTTTCTTTTCTTTTATGAGTCATTGAGAAATGAACTAGTATCAAGAGACCTTCGTGTCACGTGTGACCTGTGCAAGTGCCTGACCCTACGAGCCAAATACGGTATGTACTTTATGAGCCATGATTTAATTACTGGCATGATATTGATATCAGTATGGGTCTCCTTGTTGATCATGTTATTTCGAGGAATTGTGACAGGATTTATCTGATTGATAATCCGAGGTAAATGCTGAATTGATTATACAATTGAAATTGTTCGACTTGACACCGATATGATATGCGGTGCGACATTTGTGGTATCGATAACCGTTTTCCTTTAATATGTGATTCCTTGTTGCTATTAACTTAACATGAATTTTAGTATCTTGAACTGTACTTATGGTTATAATTATGATTGATTCTTTCAGTATGGAAAGAAACCTGAGAGGTCGTGGCAGAGGGGGACGAGGCCGCGGAAGGGGCCGAATCCCAATACCTCGAGCCAACAGACGTGCGAATGCGGATCAGAGTTCCGCAGACAGTGGTTCACCTTCTAGGGAACAATCGCACCACAGTGGGCGCGGGGATGCGCGTGTCGATCCTTACGTCGTAATGCAGGGCATGATGACACAGATGACCCAGATGGGTCAACTAATGGAAGCTATGCAGAGGGCCGCTCGCGGCGGCGGGGGCTCATCCTCCTCCTGTGATTGGCGGACCCGTGAGTCGGATTATCAGCGACATCTCTCGCCAGCGACCACCGACTTTTGAAGGCTCCTCTGAGCCTACTGACATTGTGCATTGGATCGAGCATTTTGAGAAACTTTTCTAGATGGTGGACTGCCCGGAAGAGAATCGCGTCTCGGTAGCCGCGTATTACCTTAGCAAAGGCGCTCATACCTGGTGGCTTTCAGTAAGGCCAGCTGATGGTGTTTACACTTGGGAGGAATTTAAAAACCTCATGCTAGACCGTTACTATCCAGGGCCACTCCGTGAGGCCAAACTGTCGCAACTTTTGAACCCCGACCCGTCTGAAGACGATGATGTATTATCTGTTGCTGAGAAATTCCAGGCACTCCTTCCTTTTGCCACAACAATTATCCGAACAGAGGCCGATAAGATCAAATACTTTCTCAAGAGGCTTAAACCCCGAATGAGAATGCACATTGAATCACCACTGTACTACCTTACGAGTTCATCGAGAAGGCTCGAGTACGAACTCACCGCGAAGGAGATTTCCAAGAAACAACCACAGTCCAACAACAAAAGGTCCAGAACCGAACTGCACTGAGAGTAACCGGGGGACATTCAGGAAGCCCCAGTCATTGCCAAACCCTTCTGATCGACCACCCATGGCGTCGAAGCCAGCTGGATCGCACTCTCGAGCGGTTCCCTCCTCTGTTGTGTGCTATAACTGCGGAGACCAGGGACATATCAGCTCCAAATGCCCGAAGCCTGCCGTCACATGCCATACTTGTGGCAAAAATGGTCACCGTGCTCGTTTTTGCAGGGGTGGACCCGGACCTGAACCAGTAGCGTCTCATGCCCCAGTTCAATCCTCTGTCCAGAACCGGATGCCTCCGTCCGCTTCCTATCAGACCACCGGGGCGAATAGGGGAATGGGCCGTGGGAATCAAGGTGGTACACCTGGTGCCGGAACTGTGAAACCCAGGATTTACGAGATGAAGAAAGCTGACGATCCCGAGGCCAGCATGATTTCAGGTATACTCGAGATCCACTCCCAGCCTGTATGTGTTCTTTTTGATACCGGTGCTTCACACTTCTTTATATCTTCTTCTTGTTTAAGTCATTTGCCTCTAGAACATGTTATCAATTGTGAGCCCTACGTGATTGGTCTACCTGATGGTAGAAGAATTATTGGGAGTCGTGAAGTCCAGGACTGTCCGATTCATTTGAACGACCGTGAGTGGTTGTCAAATCTGATTGTAGTCGATCTACCTAAGGATGATATAATCTTGGGTATCGATTGGATGGATCGTCACGATGCAATACTCAATATCCGCAAGCGGATGGTTACCGTCACTTCTGATGATGGATTCGAGTGTATTTTTCGAGGTGATAATCCCAGTCGTTCTGGGAGAGTCATCAGCGCTATGAAAACAGTGAAACTGCTTAATCAAGGGTGTATTGGTTATTGGTGCTACATGACCAAAGCAGTGATCGACCATTGAATTGGCCGACATTCCGTAGTCCGAGACTACCCGGATGTATTTCCAAACGAGTTGCCAGGCTTACCTCCTCATCGTGACGTGGAGTTTATTATTGAGATAGAACCAGTGCGTCCCCGCTCTCAAAAGCACCGTACCGTATGGCTCCGACCGAGATGCAAGAATTGAAGAACCCGGCTTGAGGAGTTGGTGACAAAGGCTATATTCGACCTAGTGCGTCCTTGGGGAGCACCGGTGTTATTTGTGCGGAAGAAAGATGGATCTCTACGATTGTGTATTGATTACCGTGAGTGAGCAGGTAACCATCAAGAACAAGTATCCCTTGCCTCGTATTGATGATTTATTGGACCAACTTCGTGGAGGCTGCCGTGTTTTCTAAGATCGACTTGAGATCCTGGTTATCATCGATTGAGGATTCGAGAGTCGACATTTCAAGACAAAGATTCCGTACTCGCTATGGGCATTATGAGTTTGTGGTGATGCCATTTGGACTGACTAATGCACCGGCAGTGTTCATGGAGTTGATGAATCGAGTTTTTATTAACTATCTGGATCACTTTGTAGTCGTTTTCATTGACGACATTCTGATTTACTCTCGCGACCACGAGGAGCACGAGAGTCACCTCCACCAAGTTCTCGATACATTGAGGCGGGAACAACTTTATGGGAAATTTTCTAAGTGTGAATTCTGGATGCCTGAGGTTGTCTTTCTCGGGCATGTGATATCAGCCGAAGGGGTGAGAGTGGACCCACAAAAGATGGAAGCCATTCGAGATTGGCTACCACCGAAGAACGTGAAGGAAGTTCGTAGTTTCCTCGGCCTAGCAGGTTACTACCGACGATTCGTAGAAGGATTCTCTAAAATTTCGCAACCGATGACTAACTTACTGCGGAAGGACAAGAAGTATTTGTGGTCAGAAGCATGTCAGCAAAGTTTTGAAGAGCTCAAGAGTCGATTGATTTCGGCACCTGTTTTGGTCTTACCAAAGGGAACGGAAGGATTTGTGGTGTATAGTGACGCGTCGAGGCGAGTGCAGGATGTGTACTAATGCAGGAAGGGAAAGTAATCGCCTATGCATCGAGACAATTACGACCCTATGAAGTTAACTATCCGACCCACGACTTGGAGTTAGCAGCCGTGGTGTTTGCTTTGAAAATCTGGCGTCACCATCTTTATGGAGTTACCTGCCAGATCTTTACAGACTACAAGAGCCTAAAGTACATTTTTACTCAGAAGGAGTTGAACATGAGGCAGAGAAGGTGGCTAGAATTAATCAAGGACTATGATATCGAGATCCTTTATCATCCGGGTAAAGCAAATGTGGTTGCCGACACATTGAGCCGTAAGACAGTGCAGAGCGAGATCTTGAGCCGTTTAACAGCACAGAGGGAATTGCAGTTGGACCTTATGAGGCCAGAAATTGAAGTTTGGTTACAGCGTGTTCAGGGACAACTTTGCACCCTTGAGATTTCTTCGTCTCTTGATGATATGATCAAATCGAAGCAAATTACGGATCCATTCTTATCTCGAGTACGGGATGAAGCAACCTAGGGGAAAGCCCCTGGATTCGTGATCCACGAGGATGGATTGATACGTTTTAGAAATCGAGTTTGTGTACCCGCTGACGAAGAGTTGAGGAACTCTATCATGAGAGAAGCCCATGCTACCCCGTACTCTATTCACCCGGGCTCTAGCAAGATGTATAAGGATTTGAAACAGAATTATTGGTGGGGGAATATGAAGCGTGAGGTTGCCGAATTCGTTTCGAGGTGTTTGACTGTCGTGAGTTAAGATTGAGCACCGGCGACCCGAGAATCTTTGAATCGCTCCCGATTCCTGAGTGGAAATGGGAGGACATATCTATGGATTTTATCACTAGCTTGCCGACGAGTCGTCGAGGAATGAATACGATTTGGGTGATTGTGGACCGTCTGACCAAATCAGCCCACTTTTTGGAAATTAAGGACACATGGGGCCCCGAGAGATTGGCCCAGCTGTTTATTAAGGAAATTGTGAGACTACACGGTACCCCCCAAGAGCATTGTATCAGACCGTGACGGGCGATTTGTGTCACACTCGAGGCGATTCATCGTGCGATGGGCACGCAGATTGAATTTCGATCGGCTTTTCATCCACAGACCGATGGTCAGTCGGAGAGAACCATCCAGACTCTAGAGGATATGTTGAGAGCATGTGCTCTTGATTGGAAGAACGATTGGGATGCCCAGCTGCCTTTGGTGGAATTCACTTATAATAATAGTTGGCACGCTTTGATTCAGATGGCACCGTATGAGGCATTATATGGCCGTCGCTGTAGGTCCCCTTTGTGTTGGGACGAACTGTCAGAATCTCTGGGTACGGAACCCGACATGTTATTAGCAGCTCGGGAGAAGATCACTTTGATTAGGAGTCGGTTGTTAACGGCTCAAAGTCGGCAAGTCTTATCTTTGATCACCGTCGACGACCACTGGAGTTCGAGGTTGGTGATCATGTGTTAATGAAGGTGTCTCCTACCCGAGGTGTTTTTCGTTTCGGGAAGAGGGGCAAGCTGAGCCCGAGGTACATTGGGCCATTTGAGGTTTTGGAGCGTGTAGGTGATCTGGCCTATCGACTAGCTTTACCGCCGACTTTGAGTAAGATTCACAACGTGTTTCATGTCTCCCAGTTGAGGAAATATGTTGCTGATCCGAGCCATGTACTTCAGATCGAAGAGATTGAATTAGCAGAGGATCATTCGTACGAGGAGCGTCCTGTACGAATACTCGAGAAGAGGATCAAGCAGTTGCGGAACAAGACGATTCCCCTACTGAAAGTTCAGTGGTCACGACACGGAGTCGAGGAGGCTACGTGGGAGACCGAGGATAGTATGCGAGCGAGATACCCCGAGTTATTTACCCCTTAGTTTCGAGGACGAAACTCCTTTTAAAGGGGGGGAGTATGTAATATCCGACTGTAACTATTCATTTTTACCTGTCGTTGTATTATTCGGATAATCTGATTATCATAAATCGTTGAATTTAGTATTATGTTGAGGTATTATAGATTTGAATATCATATCGTTGTTAGTTCATTTCAAATGTGATGATTCGATGTTAATTAGAGTGTTGCATTTTCGAATTTTTCTGTTAATGTAGCCTACGCTACACAGTACGATTAACGTACGCTAATCATGTGACTTAGCGTGCGTAAGGTTTCCTCTGTTGCGTACGCTAAGAGGGAATCTTACATCAGTTGACTTCAGCACGTGAACTCCTTAGCCGTTAGCATGCATGTGATCTAGGTCTGAGCTGTCGTGTCGGTGAGAATCTACTTTTATTAGCGTGCGTAACCCATTTCTCGTTAGCGTGTGCTAACGGCCTGCGATAATTCAAGACAGTAGCCACTGTAAGCCGCTTACGTACGTAATATCGACCGGATAGCGTACGTAAGTGCATTAGCGTACGCTAAACTGTCTCGATAGCGTGCGCTAAGTCTGCATGATCTATTTATAGGACCACTGTTTTCATTTCTTCACAACCCCAAACCGAATTTCTCTCTTCACATATCATACCTCTGCACTACCAAAACGATATCAACCTTCACCAACTTGTTTCTAAGCCTTGAATCTTGGAGTGGAGTTCATTCCCTTGGAGATTTGGAGTTGTTTTTGAGCTTGGAATATATTCTCTCATAGCATTGAAGTTGTTCTTCATTTCTGGAGGTAGGTGTGCTTTCTTCTCTGCATTATTTTCTTATGTTGATGTTAATGACGAATTATACTTCACCTAGAGTTAGATTAAGCAAGTAAAACATGGTTATAATTAAACTCTTTAAACACTTCTTGATGAATATGATAAATGAGGGTTTAGATTAGAGGAGTTCTTGATATTGTAGTAATGGTAACCATGATTGTAGTTGTCATTACTCATCTTCTGGACGAATTTAGCTCAGTAGGACATTGTTGGATCGGTTAGCTTCATCATAACTGGATTTAGTAAAGAACTTGATATCATAAAGTGTTTAAACACCATTTTAGGTATTTATTTACCTTGAGAAGAACTTGATAATGTTAAAGATAAGATTAGATGATCTAGTTCAGAAATCTTAGAAGCTTTAACAAATCATATTTGTTCAGTTTCACAAGTCTTTGAAGATTGATAAGGATCTTGATAATTACAACAATAACTTTTCATTAATCTAATGTGTTGAGAACTTAGAATGTTTTGATCATCATACTAGATAAATGGTGAATTCACCATCATGTTAATGAATCTTCCAGCCTTGTAAACAAAGACTTTGATAACCCTCATGGGTATGGTGTAATCTCAGAACTTATGAACTTGTTGTTAGCTTAAAGTCAATTTAGATGAGAGGAGAATAATCATAATGTGCAGATTTTACCTTTCAACCTTTTAATGTTTTGGAAAGTTTAATCATCATAAGATGATCTTAACATCATAATTGGTTATTCAACATACCCTTGATAGAACTCTTGTATATGATGAACTATGCGAACATTCGGTAAATATTGTAAACCGATTCTTATGGTTGTAATGATATTAGAAGGACTCCTGGCATAAGGCTTCAATAATTGGTAGTAACAAACTATTCTAAAGGATTGTAGGTTGACGTCTTACTAATCCTATATTGATAATTATACGAATATGTTTTTGAGTAAAATGTATTTCGTTTAAGATTGATTGTTCGAGTAAACAATATTAGTCGAGGACCGTTCGTTCGTTCCGACAAGAAGAGGACTATTCTCGTCTCCGTATTAAGGCAAGTTATCTTGCTTGGTTATAATGATGATTAGATTCTTGTGATGATTATATATTTCATGTGTATGAATTGTTCCATGTGACGTTTGCCGTGATTTGACATTGTCCTTGACGTTATGGGATTGCATTCCCAAGTATGTCGTTTTGAATCGTTGATCTCGTTGGTCCTTATTTTCACTTTGGTGAGTTTTTCTTGATCCTTAATTGGATGTGTATTTCATTGAACTTCGATGTCATGTTGTGTCATGACATTTCCGGAATCATATCTGCGTGCCGATTGGATATTGTGTAGGATTTTTAGCCGGGCACTTGTATAGTCATACGTGGATGTTTCCGTATTGGACTGTGCACACGAGACGTAGTTCGTGAGGCTAATTAGGTACATTGTCACACGTATATTCTGGATTCCGTATACGGGGTGGACATGTACACGGACACATTTCCGGATCGGGCGTACTGTGATGTCCATCTTGAGCTATATTGTTAATCGTTCATAGTCCATGTATGATTGGATGTGTTCGATGTTTTGTGACTGATTGTTTCATACGCCCGAGGGGTATGATTAATAGTCGGAATGACTTTCTTGAGATCTATATATGTGAATTGTATAATGTCGGAAGAATTGGTTATCATGTATATCTGACCCTGTGTTGGGAGAAATACTTGTATTGTATTTTAGGTCGAGGCAAAGGCAAGGCACGGGAAGAGCATGTCGACGGCGAAGGGTTCGAAGGATACTAGTTCGGGGGCCCCTCGTCTTTGTTGTCCGGTTATGTTAAACCGTGTTATGTTATTTTCTACTTCATTTAAATTGTTATTTGGTTGTATTCGACATTTGAAGTATTTTCCATCCCCATATGGTCTATACTTGTTTTTCGGATCCTGTGTGTTGTAAGGCCGTTGGCCATATTTTAATAAACTCCTAATCGGAGTAACGACTATTCATTGTGATTCGGTATCACAAATAATATTTATTTAATCTGTTTTGGATATCGCCTGGTGGGTCCCAGTGTGGGATTCACGGCACTGTAATAGCCGCCTTTTGGGGTGTTACACCGTAAATATCTAAATATCCATTTTACGGCTTCCCAATGCTTCTTCCCCGGATTCGATAAAAACCGGCTCACCACTCCTACGGCGTGAGCAATGTCGGGCCTAGTATATACCATAGCATACATCAAACTCCCAACCGCCGAGGCATATAGAATTTTATCCATATCCTCAATCCTCCTTCGTAGTAGGGCAATCCTTGCTCGTCAATTTAAAATTGTTAGTAAGAGGCGAACTAACAACTTTAGTTTTGTCCATGTTGAAGCATTTAAGCACCTTCTCGATATATTGCTCTTGCAACATGTGTAATTTCCGAGCTGCTCTATCCCGAGTAATTCTTATCCCAAGAATTTGTTTAGCCGCCTCCAAGTCTTTCATGGCAAAAGACTTATTCAATTCTTTCTTCAAGTTGGAAATCATTTCGGTATTCTTGCCAACGATCAACATATCGTCCACATAAAGCAATAAGATGATAAAATCGTCATCTCCAAATTTCTTGAAAAATACGCAATGGTCTAGAGTCGTCTTCCGATAGCCTTGCTCCCCCATAACCAACTCAAACTTCTTGTACCATTGCCGTGGTGCTTGCTTCAACCCATATAAACTCTTCCGGAGTTTACACACATAATCCTCTTTGCCTTTGACCTCAAACCCTTCCGGTTTCTTCATATAAATTTCTTTGTCAAGGTCTCCATGAAGAAATGCCGTGTTGACATCCATTTGCTCGACCTCAAGATCAAGACTAGCTGCAATACCAAGGACCAATCGAATCGATCCTATCTTCACAACTGGAGAAAAAATCTCGTCAAAATCAATGCCCTTATTTTGACTAAATCCTTTCACTACGTGTCTAGCTTTGTATCGGGGCAACGAAGTATGCTCCTCAGACTTCACCCTATACACCCATTTGTTTCTCAAAGCTCTCTTGCCTTTAGGAAACTTCACCAACTCGTACGTGTTATTCTCATGCAAGGAACTCATCTCGTCTTGCATGGCATCCATCCACTCCTTCTTCTTTTCATCCTCCATAGCCTCCACAAAATATTCCGGCTCTCCCTCGTCGGTGAGTAAGACATACTCATCAGCCGAATAATGAGTGGAGGGATGACGGTCCCTCGTCGATTGTCTATGTGGAACAAAGGATGGCATGTTCGTCACGGGTAGCTTGGGATGAGCTCCATCGGTGTCATCTTGTCTCAACTCATCATTGTCACCGACATCATGTTGTTCATCATTTTAGACATCCTCTCCACCGGCTGTCTCAACATGTTCTGGAGGAACGGGGTCTAAATCAATAAGATCATAGTCGTGTTGTGGAGCCGACTCTCCATTCTCAACATCTTTCACCGTTTGATCTTCAACAAAAACAACGTCTCTTGACCGAACAAGCTTCTTAGTAATCTGTTCATACAATCTATACCCGAACTCATCAAGACCATAGCCAATAAAAATACACGGCTTCGTCTTGGAATCAAGCTTCGACCTTTCATCATTCGGAATGTGTACAAAAGCTTTACATCCGAAAACCCTTAAGTGGTGGTATGAGATGTCTTTACCGCTCCATACTTTATCCGGGACATCAAACTCCAAAGGAACACACGGCGTCAAATTAATCATGAACCGCCGTGTTCAAAGCTTCTCCCCAAAACGACTTTGGTAATCCGACCTGTGAGAGCAAACAATGAGCTCTCTCGACCAAAGTCCGGTTCATACTCTCCGCCAATCCATTGAGTTGCGGAGTCTTCGGGGGCGTCTTTTGATGTCGGATCCCTTGCTCTCGGCAATATTCATCCAAGGGCCAGATGTATTCTCCACAATTGTCCGTCCGAATACACTTTAGCTTCTTCCCAGTCTCTCTTTCCACCGAGGCATGAAATTGTTTGAAAACATCTAACACTTGATCTTTGGCCTTCAAGGTGTATGCCCACACATTCCTCGAGTGATCGTCGAGTGATCGTCGATGAATGTGACAAAGTATCGGCAACCACCGAGCGTCCTAGTCTTCATAGGACCACAAACATCGGAATGAACAAGACCAAGAACATTTTCCTTCCATGAAGAAGTATGACTCTTAAAAGTAGCTCTTCTTTACTTCCTGGCTAGATAATGAGAGCACCTTTTAAGATGTATCTTGTGAACCCCGAACAACATCTCCTTCTTCGACAATAGCGCCATCCCTTTTTCGCTCATGTGACCGAGCCTCTTATGCCATAGCTCAGCCATGTCATTATTGTCGATTGTGTTCACGGAATTAGTTGCGAACTTTGGAAGTGTCACGTATAGTTTCCCTATCTTCTCTCCTCGACCGACAATCAAGGAACCTCTAGTGAGTTTCCACAATCCCTTGTCAAAACCGCTATGATAACCATCATCATCGAGTAAACCAATAGACATCACATTAAGTCTCATATCCGTAACATGTTTTACATTCCGTAAAACAAGTTCCACACCGGTGTCGAATCTCAAATGAACATCTCCCACTCCAACAATTTTGGATAACCCATCGTTACCCATCTTGACTATACCATAGTCACCCGGAGTATAAGAGGAATAAAAATCTCTACGTGATGTAACATGACACGTAGCTCCACTATCAACCACCCAACTCGAATCATCTCTCGCAAGGTTCACCATATCATAATCACAACAAACAAAGAATTCTTCGGTAGTAGTATTTACTTCAGCTTTTTCATTACTACCGTTTTCCTGCTTTTGAGAATTCTATCGGCCTTGGCGATTCTCCTTCTTCAATTGTCGGCAAAATTTCTTAGTATGCCCTTTCTTACCACAATGGTAACATTCATATTGGCATACTTCCCCCGGGAATTACTCCTTTGTGGCCCTCTATTACTCGGACCTCTACTTTGACCTCTCCCCCGTCTTTCGGTAACAAGAACATCCGACTTTGATGAAGATCTCTGTGCTTTTCTTTGGACCTCCTCATTCAACATGTTCCCCTTGGCAAGTTCCATCGAAATGACTCCATCGGGCGCCGAGTTAGACAACGACGTACGGAACGTCTCCCAAGTGCCCGGCAATGTGCCCAATAACCACAAAGCTTGCACCTCCTCTTCGAATTTAATTCCCATTCTGGTAAGTTGATTAATTATACCTTGGAGTGCACTCAAATGATCCGATGGAGGAGTCCCGTCTCGATACTTCAAGTTCATCATTTTTTTAATGAGGAATAACTTATTATTCCCCGTCTTCCGAGCATACAATTGCTCGAGCTTGTGCCATAACTCTCGAGCATCCTTATCTCCACTAATATGGTTCAAAACATTGTCACCAACCCATTGTCGAATATATCCACAAACTTGGCGATGTAAAATAGTCTACTCCGCATCGGACTTGCCTTCCGGTTTATCTTTGCTAAAAACCGGTAAATAATAATCCTTCACATATAGTAGGTCTTCCATCTTCCCCTTCCATACGTGGTAGTTCGAACCATTCAAGTTAACCATTCTACTCGTGTTGGATTCCATCTTACAATTGAGATACTAATCAACCACGAAACAACAAATCCCGTGGCTCCGATACCACTTTGTTGGGAAAAACACGACTAACGTCACAATGAGAAATGCGGAAATCCTCGTTTGACAACTCACACTCTTCAATTGTAACTTTGTGGTTATCGACGAGTAGAGCAATTCAATTACAACTCGATAATATAATACAAATGATATCCGAAAAATAATAAACACGAGACACAATATTTTAGCATGGAAAACCCCTCAAGACGAGAGTAAAAACCATGGGACCGAAGCCGCTTAAATCCACTATCACCAATACACAATAAATAATTCGTCCCTAATACAAACTAGGCGTATACACCAATAATCGTCAAATACTTGGTAATAAACAAACTTCAAGTATTTGGAATACACAATAACAACAAGATCGAGAAAAGAAAACACTGTAAATAGCTTACACAAAAAGCTAACGAAATACCCGAACTTCCGGACTCAAAAACTCGATCTACTCCGGTGAAAAAAGTTGCCCAATAGCTGTCAAGCTCTTGTCAAAATATCACGATGATCCGACCGATAAATCTCTGGGAAATTGAAGAAATATATTTCTCTCTCTATCTCTCTTTCTTGCTCTCTCAAAGTGTAGGTCTTGGATAATGAAATCCCGCAGGATGCATAAAAAGATCCCCTAATTGCAGAGTTGACCTTGTGTGTCGCGGCCCGGATGCTGTGTGCCGCGGCACACTACAAAAAACTGCTCAGAAAAATCGTGGGGGGGCCGCGGCCCGACAGGAGGGCACCGCGGCCCAGAGTACAGGCGTGGCTGCCTTGTTGGGGTGATTCCGGGGGCCGCGGCTCGGCAGCCTTGTGCCGCGGCCCTAAGTGCAAAATTGGGAGGGGTGATTTTTCAGCGCAATGCCGCGGCTCGGAGGCTTTGTGCCGTGGCTCGGACTCCAGTTGACTCCAAAAATACCTATATTTTGGAAATGACTCCTACACTTATTCAGATGTTAATCTTTGATCGCATGAGATGGCCGTGATAATCATAGGTCCTTCGTTCTTTTTTCCTTGCATGGACTCTATTTCGCATTATTCAGATGTTAATCTTTGATCATATTTCTTTCTACCAACGTAAAAATAGATATTAGCATGAAACATGTTGAAGTTGCTTCAATACATATATTATTTTTTTGGTATTTTTTACTAATATTTACTTGTACATATTAATAATCAAAATTATAAACTGAATTTATCTAATGTCAATGTTGCAACTATAAATTAACAGGGGTAGTATAATTTTCTGTGGTGTGTACTAATGGGGAAAGTATTCAGTGCTTAAGCATTTCATGCAGTGGCGGAGGCAGAGAAAATATACGGTGGTCCAGACTATCGAGTATATATTTAAAATTTTTATAAAAAACAATAAGTTCAAATATAAAATAATAACATCAAATACAATTAATATTCAATAACTGCACCGCTAACGGTCAAGTCACCCCTCAAACACGTGGTAAAGGCGGTAAGTCCAGTCTGCGAGATCCCATAACTTGGAAATATTGAATAATCACTTCATTGTCAATACCCAAAAAAATATCTTTTTCGACATAACACACCATACAGTCGGTCAAAAATTCATCTCCCATCTTGTTGCGCAAATCTGTCTTGACAATATTCATTGCAGAGAAGGCTCGTTCTACACTAGCAGTTGCAACATGCAAAACTAAAGCCAACTTGATAAGAAGATACACCAAGTGAAAAGTTGTGTGAAATCCCACTTTCACCATATTAGTCGCAAGTTCTCTAATATTTTCTAATTTAGAAAATATTGCATTTCTTCTCATTTCAGAAATCCACATTTTTAGTTGCTCTTTGAACTCCATTCGATCATCCACCGAAAAATCTTGCGGCTATAGTTCTGCAAGTCGAACTAACCCTGAAGAACTATAATTGGAGAACGAATTCTTAGGATCAAGGCATGCTATGGATATAAGCAATTCTGTGTTGGTCTCAGTGAAACAATTCTCCATCTCTTGACTAATACGGTCAACAACCTATTACATATAAAATAATGGGAACATGTTTAAAAAAACAGGTATAAATAAACTAATTATAATAAGTAATTTTGACTAATTACAAGTATAAATGGATAGATAGTTGGTTACCTGATAAAATATCTCAACTCGGAAATGGTGAAAGAATGTGTGCTTACGACGAAGACGACCCGGGATATTATCTTCCATATTCGGGATGCTAATATCATTTTTAGAACAAAAACTATTGACATCTCCTAATAGATCATCCCATCCGTTCTCTCTGAGATATTGCAATTGTCTCTTAGTAGTAACAACCAAACTCATAACATGTACAATGTTTTGGTCTTTTTGTTGCAAAAATTGTGACAAACTACTTGTCAACCCCAATACTACCTTCATCAAGTGAGCAATGAATACAAATTCATAAGTTTCCATCTTGTCAATCAAGCCAACAACGATGCCTTTACTTTTGGATTCAGGTCCATCTTCGTATATATTCTGAAGGACTTCAAGCACTGAAGACCACATAGCTAGAAGACGGACAATTATTTTATAGTGCGAACCCCAACGTGTGGCACCTGGTCGAGCTAAACTAGTTTCTTGATTCAAACCTCTTCTTGTCGAAATATCACCCTTTTCTAAACTCTCAACAATATTTTTATGTTGCGCTTCTTTTAGTTCATCTATTCTTTTGCAAGAAACACCAACTGTGTTTGTTATCAAAGTCACATATTCAAAAAAGTTGCACACAAATTGGTTTACTTGAGCAAGAGCCACTACTACCAATTGAAGTTGGTGAGCAAAACAATGGACATACCTTGCACATGAATTTTCATTCAAAATAAGAGTCTTCAAACCATTTAGCTCACCCCGCATGTTTGATGCCCCATCATATCCTTGACCTCTTATTTGGGACATTGATAACTTATGTGAAAGAAAAAAAATTATCAATTGCCCTTTTCAAAGAAAGAGCGGTTGTTTCTCTAACATGAACAACTCCAGTAAACCGCTCTAAAACTTCACCCTTGTTGTTTACATAACGTAAGACAACGACCATTTGCTCTTTTATTGAACTATCCCGAGCCTCATCAATCAGTAAAGCAAAGAACTTATCACCAATATCAGCAACAATAGCTTTCGTTGTTTCCGAAGCACAAGCTCTAACAATTTGTTTTTGAATACAAGGAGAATTAAGTTGATGGTTTATAGGTGCATTCTCGTTAACTACTTTGCCAACTTCATCACAACGCAAACTATACCAATGAAGTATTTCAAGAAAATTACCTCTATTTAACGAGGTGGACGACTCATCATGCCCGCGAAAAGCCAACCCACATTTTAGAAGGAGTCGAACGACATCTACACTTCTTTGTCAAGCGAGTGCGATAAGCGGCATTTAGTACTTGCGCTCCATCATATATTTTTCTAGTCACACTTTGTCGTTGATCTTTGAATGCAACATATGATGTCCGAGCATTGTTGTGTGCGCTTCCTTCACTTCCGATATGATCACCAAATTTCTCGGAAGCTTTCTTCCAATTTCGAAATCCTTTTTTGGAAAATACCTCATCTCCGACTTTTTTATCTCCAAAAAGATAACACCATAAGCAAAATGCGGCATCTTTTGAAATGCTATATTCCAACCATTCCCATTTTTTGAACCATTCAACTTGAAACGCCCTCATTCGATCTTGTATTTTTATTTTCGGATAAACATGAGAAAGTGGTTGACAAGGACCCATTTGCACATATTTTCTTCTAACTTCATCTCTAATTCGCAGCTCATACTCGTTTATGCATTTGCGAAGTCCCGGGTCACTAATAATATCACCCCCCTCACAAATAGGGTTAGTCTCCGATTTCGTTCTAACTCTTTTTCCACTTGATTTAACAATAAAATCCTCTCTCGGCGTACTTGAAGACACAACAAGTTGTTGTTGTTGGGGAGTACTCGTTGTTGATGGGCTCTTAGTTCGTGAAAAATATTTTTCCATATTCCTATATCAATCAATCAATCAATCATGAATCAACAAGCAATAAATAAATTCATACTCCCAAAGTACGATTCAACAAATTTCCCAAAATCAAGTAATTTAACAAATTTCCCACAATCAAGTAATTTAACAAGTAATACTCAAGTGACTCAACATATATCAATTAGTAATTTAGTATGGAATGCATAAATATTAAATTGTGCTTTTGAAGATATCTCAAATCCCAATTTCAATAAATAAATCCTAAATTATAAATCTAAATTAATAAAAAATCATAATTAAAACCCTAAAATTTAAATAGAACCTTGTCTTCCTGAATCTTGAGCTAGACGAATACTCCAACAATTGAATGGGAAGCAAAGCAGGATGCAAAAATGACCGGTGTAATTTATCTCCTCGCCTCGCTTGCACATAGTCGCTCGCTTCGAACAGACCTGTTGCTTTTGTTTGTTTGGTTCTGTTCTGTGGCTTTAGTACAGAAACAGAAGAAGCACTGCCCTTTCTTTTAATAACCCACCGTCTGTAGACTGTATTTTATTTTTCTTTTTTTTTTTAGTACGAAACGACGTCGTTTAGGTTCAGTAAGTTTACTTACTGAAACGACGTCGTTTCACATAAAGGAGAATAAAAAAAAAGAAAAAGAAAATCGAGACATCAAGTCTCCTTCCTTCCCCAGCCGTGCGGCGCTGCAACTCCCAGGAACCCCCTCCTCCCCGGACCCTCCCCGGACCCCCTTCCCTTAAAATTCCGGCCGGCCAGCAGAGTCCGTGGACCCTCCTGGACCCCCTGGCTCCGCCCCTGGTTCCATGCTTAAACTGTGCTTAAGGATTTTGAGTATTTGAACACTCATCTATTCGGACAAATGAGTACACGAGTATACATTTGCTCAGCCAAATGAATATTATTATACTCATACAATATGAATAGTAGTTTACTCATACTAATATGTATGAATGTATACTCAGTGAAATAAATAGAGAGTACGCATGTACTCGACCAAATGAATACACCAATATTCATATTATTTAGTGGAGCAAGTATAATTTACTCATAGTTTAAGGACAATTTAGATACAAAAACTTAAGCACGTAATCCTTTTGTTCCATAGTAATAATGGGTTCTTGATAGGGGTGGCATTTCGGAATCGAAACTCGAAAAAAGAATCGAAAAAACCCGAAAAAGAACCGAAAAACGAAACTGAAGAAAACCCAACCGAAAAACAAAAAAATAGAACCGAGCCGAACTAATTTGGTTCGGTTTTCGGTTCAGGGTCGGGCGGAACTAAGCCGGACCGAAATGGACCGAAGTTAAATTTAAACATACTAAAATGACCTTGTTTTGTGATTTTGGTGTGTTTCGAATTTTAGTATAATTCGTTTTCTGTTTGTAAGACCCTCATGGGTCCAAGGAGGACCGATAATATTCTCATGTAATTTGTAATTCAATTAATTTAGGTTGAGAGAATGAGCTACTGTGATTTACGATTGTTATATGTTTTGAGATATTTGTAAATTATGGCTGGGACCGGTTCGGTTCTTGGTAAAAATTAAAGAACCGGAACCGATTTTTAAATACATAAACCGGTTCGGTTTTTGACCACATTTTTTATGGAACCGAACTAGGAACCGAAACCGAGAAAACCGATTTTTTTCTTCAGGAACCGAATTAGGAACCGGAACCGAATTTAATGTGTAAAAACCAGATTTTTCGGTTCTTCTAGGAACCGAATTGTGCAAAAAAAACGAATTTTGTAAAAAGAACCCGAATTTTGAGTAGAAACCGAATCTAATGTGAATATTTTGAACAAAATACATTTAATTTGCTTTATTTAATACCTCTATTATGTAAAAATTTATATATAATATTATTTTTATTATTATTATTATTATATATATATAATATATAGAACCGATTCCAAACTGATTTTTTCTAACATCATAAAAAAGGAACCGGAACCGGAACCGAATTATTAAAAAAGAACCGAATTAAGAACCGAAACCGGTTAATAATAAAAAAATCGGAACCGGAACCGAATTTTTCGGTTCGGTTCTTATTAAAATTCGGTTCTTCGGGTAAAAATCCCAGCCCTATTGTAAATTGCTATACAACTCTAGCTTTTATCTTGAACATATATATAACTCTTGTTGGTTTGTTGTTATATATAATTTATTCTATTGCATATAATATTTGAATTTATATTGTGGAAGACCGAAAAAACATCAAACCAAATAGAAACCGAACCGAATATTTATAAACCGAACTTAATCGAACCGAACTTAATCGAACCGAACTTTAAAAAGAACCGAACCATACCAAAACTGAATATTTGATTCGATTCTCAATTACGATCAAAAATCGACCGAATGGAACCGAATCCACTTTTAGTTCTTGATACGTCCTGTTTGTGGGAGAGAGAGAGAGAGGGAGGAGAAGAGAGGACTAAAAGAATCCCTATTAGTCTCAGGAGATCTAAGAAAATGGTGGTCCCTTTTTCTTGAAGCCAGAACCCCAACACGTCTTTTTCTTTTGACCAGCATTGACTAAAATTTATTCCCTAATAACCAACCAGAGATCAAGAAATGGAGACATATAACGGGGGAATATGACTTTTTTTTTTTGAAAAGTAGGGGAATATGACTTTTGAAAGAAGTGGGGAATTGGGGGTGGGGGTGGGGGTGGGGGTCCTTGCCCCCACTTTACTTTATAGACCAGTAATGTGCTATTATGAATCAATGTGGATCCTAAAAGCCCAGCAAAAATCAGCTGCCCCATGATAGCAAATCCCTCTCTCTCTCTCTCTCTCTCTCTCTCTCTCTCTCTCTCTCTCTCTCTCTCTCTCTCTCTCTCTCTCTCTCTCTCTCTCTCTCTCTCTTGTGTGAGAGAGAGCATTTTGGTGTCTATGTGTTTTGTATTGTTGCATGAGGATCTGCATATTGCCTCCATCCTAAGAGTCTAAGACTCTATGCAGATGACCTAAAGGGGCTAAAAACCCTAAGCATGCATTAAAAACATTTCCCACATATATATCTATCTATTTCAGTTTCCTACATAAACTACTGTGGAAAGTGACCACAAGTGTTGGGGTGGGGGGTCATCAGCATCCCACTTGTATCATATTACAAAAACTTTATGTGGCATATCAAATTTTTAATTTAGTTAAACATGCCAATACTTGAGATTTTAGGTTAATTTGTACTCTTTCTATTCCACCCATCTTGAGAATTTGTTTTTCGTCACAGGATTTAAGAATATATTATTTAAGGTATCTTGATGACCAAGTATCTTGAACCGCCCAAAAAGGAATATGAACCAAGATCGTTATGACGGATGGGGTACTTTTTATTTACATGTAGTAAAAATTCAATCTCCCAAAGTAAATAAATTAAAAAGGATTTTGTATATCTTTTATCTTAAGCATCTCAAGAGCTATCAATCCCCAAGAATTTGGGGATATAATTTTTTATATACCATACTTTTTACACATATTCTAAAAACGTTCCAAAATAGCGTCACATGGATCCGCCTCAGTATTGAGCCCAAAAACTCCAGTTTTAGAGTGCACATGGACAAATGTAATGTGAAATGATATGTAAATTTGTACAGTTAGTAAAAAATTGAGACGTAATTGAAGAAATTAATTTTTCTGGGACATTTTTTGGAAAAAAAAAAAGTCATGAAGCGTAAAAGAATTTCTCTAAACAAGAGTAATTAATGTCAAGAAAATATAGAACCGTGCAAGAAAGGATCGTAAGGTTATAAATAGTCCTCCATTATTACATATGCATGCAATAAAGTGAGAATTTTATCGACTATCGACTAGTTATTACTTAATTATTAAGTTAGTAGTGATGTGGTTTATTAAAAGATATTTTATTTTTGGGCATGGACCAACTCAAAAAGGCTTATTCGTAAATATAAAATCGAAGTCATTAGGCCCAAGTTATGGTAATCTATGTGAAGTTCATCTGCATAACGATTAAGTTTTTTAACTCTAGTAAAACAAATTATTAAGATTTTTACATTGTTTAATAGAGTAAAGTAACATCAAATAGTGTTAATAACAGGGACAAAGTCAGGAATTTGGGTTTGGAGGACGAGAATACAAATGAGCCATAAAAAATAATTATCAAAAAGTGTAAAAAAGAATTTGCATGAAAACATGATACGAGTTACTCGAAAATATAATATATGCTAAGAAATATTATTTGTGTTATAATTTTGGCCCAACCAAGCCCAAATATATATCTTCTAAAAAATATGGCCCATACCAATTGAGCCGGCCCGGCCCCATGGCAGTCCCCTTTAATAGGGACCGTCCGATCAGATGTATTAAAGCATCTTTAATTTGGACCGTCCACCAATCCCTATCAATACCCTAACCCTACCCCTACCCCTTCTCATTTATGCGCCGCCTCCTTTTTTTCTTTCCTCACCCCCTTCTCTCCAGTGGGTTTCCTTTTTTCTTTCCCTCTCGGTATTGCGATGGATCTTCGGGATTTCTTGGTCCATCCTGGTGTGTATACAAAGCTCGACCAGGGAGCTGGGTGAGATACACCAAAAAGGTTTGAATACCGAGTTGCATCTTGAGAATCCGAGTGAAATCTTGTGATATCTTTGTTGTGATGTCTGTGAGTAAGATCGGGGAAAGATTTCTGGGGTTTCTGGGTTTGTGTGGAGGTGCTACCGGGTCCGGTTGCCGGCCGACTATGTGTTCTTCGGTCACTATTCCGGCCGACTGTGGTTCGGACGTTTCCTCTGTGGATTAAGTCCGTATTGGTGTCAATTGCTAAGGGTGTTTCGGAAGATCTGAGCCTACTCATCACGTTCCTAAAGGGGTTCTTCCGATCCTTATCTTTTTCTTTAATATATATATATATATATATTCGTTATATATATATATTGTCATATTATTCGTTATATATATATATATATTATAATAAATATATTCATTATATTTGCATTCATAATTTGCTTACTGTTGATGGTGCCTAAAATCCTTACTTTGTGTTTCAGATTTATTCTGGGTGGTAAACTTGGTTCCGACAGGTTCGGGTTTTTCGGGTTCTTTGATATAATTATATTGGTTATAATCAAAGGTTCGTTTAGTTGGCCTGTAATCCTTAAATCCTGTCCCGTAAGAATATATCTTGTAATAGTTATATTCGGTAATCTGCTGTATAATCGATCATGTTCAATTTTTGGAGTATCCGACCAGTTACTCAACAGTGGTATCGGAGCCCGTTTTCTCGGGTTTCGGGTCCTTTGGCATCTTGGTGATACGGAATAACCCATCCGGGTTTTCCGCTCTGGTATTTTGGCTAAACTCCACTCTTTTACTGTTTTCGTGGATACCGCTTGCCGCAGTTGGTTATTGTGCTTTTTTTTACAATCTGTGTGATTAATCTGGTCACATTGCTTATTCCGATTTCCTGTGTGAATTTTCTGCACTCGGTTTATATCGTTTAGGAGTTTTATTGCTGTTTCTGGGTGGAGTGCTGTACGTTTTTCAACTCCTTGCGTGTAAACCCTCCTGCCTGGACCGCTTAGCGTCCTTGGATCTTGTAGGAGCTTGGGGTTGTAATCTACAGACTCGGTTGTGTTAATTTTAACTCCATTGCGTGAGTGCAGTGAGTGCAGTGTTGCTGTTTTGGTTTTACTATTTTTACTTAAACTTTTTGTTTTTCAAATGGGCATGTCTTCTACATTTTACTTGGCCCCGTTTGATGGAAAATTGGATTTTCAAATATGGCAGCAAAAACTGAAAGGTATTTTAATACAACAAAAAGTGTTTAAAGCCATTGATCTAACTTTTGCTGCTGATACTTCGGCCGATAAAAAGGCTGAATTGGATGAGTTTGCTTACTCGTCTATTATCTTGAACTTGACTGATTATGTGATAAGAAAAGTTGGTAAACAAAATTCGGCTAAGGAACTTTGGGAAAAATTGGAAGAATTATATGTTGAAACCTCTTTGTCAAATAAGCTTTTTTTGCTTGAAAAATTCTTCTGTTTTAAACTTGATTTGAATAAAAGTCTTGATAAAAATCTTGATGTGTTTACCAAGTTAGTTCAAGATATTAAAAATTCCGGTGATAAACATATTGATTACTACTCTGCTATTGTACTTTTAAATGCTATTCCAGAGTCTTATGGTGATGTTAAATCTGCTATTGAGTATGGTAGAGATAACATATCTTTAGATATTGTTGTGTCCGGTCTAAAGAGTAAGGAATTAGACTTAAAAAATAAAGCGAGTAATAATTTGAATTTCGAATCAGTTTCGATGGTTAGGAATGAAAATTGCTATGACTATTTCACTAAGAAGGATGGTCAAAATTTTAATTTCGACAGAACTCAAGAAATTGTTATAGTTGTGGAAAAAGTGGCCATATTGCTAGTAATTGTCCTAATAGGAACAAAAAGGGTAAAAATCAACCTGATGATAAGGCTAACTTGGCTACATCTGATATCAATCTTAGTGATGTATATTAGTTGACCCTTGTGGTTTTTTAGTCCTTAGTGGGCTGTGGAGTGTCTTTGTGACTTATTCATAGTGGGCTGTGGAGTGTCTGATTTATATGTCTGTGTGACTTATGTGAATTATTCGTGGTTCTAATCCTTTCTGGATGTAGGTAGTATAACCTCTGTGATTATTTTTCCTTGAACTTTGTGTCCTGTGTTATTTCTATGCTGGCTGCGGTGTTGTGGTTCGGTCGCCCAACCATTTGTGTTTTGCAGCTTTCATGTTTTGGCGGTTTTGTGTAAACCTCCGCTCTTTTTTTCAGGTGGACAACATGCTTAGTGCTTTGCGTTTGAGATGGAGTGGTGTCCCCTCAAATCTGTGTTGCTTATATCGTTCATTTTCCTTAATGCGTTTGTGCTTTTGGAAATATTTTGGTATATGTGTGCTTTGTGCAATTTTAGCTTTCTTTGTGTTATTCCTAAAATATTTTTTGTGCTAACTGTGTGTTTGAGTTCGGATGGGTACTAAGTCTGCCTATTGAAAAATTAAAATCCTGTTTGAAAAGACTGAATTTTGATTCAGTCGAATAAATTTTTGGACTTTGTGTTTTTAAGGGGTTATCTTTGTTATGAAGTATTCTTTGTGATTACTATTAACATATTTACTTTAAGTGTAAATGCAGGTACCCCGAACTAGGCGATGATTAATCTTCTCCGAAACCCGCAAATGCAATTTGACTGGTTGAACCAAAAGGTGGATAAATGTTATAATTTTGGCCCAACCAGGCCCAAATATATATATATCCTAAAAAATATGGCCCATACCACTTGAGCCGGCCCGACCCCATGGCAGCCCCCTTTAATAGGAACCGTCCGATCAAATGTATTAAAACATCTTTAATCTGGACCGTTCACCAATCCCTATTACTACCCTAACCCTACCCCTACCCCTTCTCATTTCTGCACCGCCTCCCTTTTTTCTTTCCTCACCCCCTTCTCTCCCGTGGGTTTCCTTTTTTCTTTCCCTCTCGATATCCCGATCCCTATCTTCTTACCTTATTCCCCTGCCGAGCCTTTACTGTGATGGATCTTCGGGATTTCTTGGTCCATCTGGGTGTGTATATAAAGCTCGACCAGGGAGCTGGGTGAGATACACCAAAAAGGTTTGAATACCGAGTTGCATCTTGAGAATCCGAGTGAAATCTTGTGATATCTTTGTTGTGATATATGTGAGTGAGCACTACTACAAAACTGGCTTTTAAAAGCGGTTAAAATGCCCAATTAACGGCGGTTCCGGAACCGCCGTTATATGTACCGCTGTTAATATCAACGGCGGTTTTCAAAACCGCCGTTGAATTTGCCAAATAACGTCGGTTCATATTAACCGCTGTTAAATTTGTTACGGCGGTTTCTGGAAATCGCTGTTAAATGGCACATTTAACAGTGGTTACATGTAACCGCTGTTAAACCTGACACTTCACAGCGGTTATAGAACCGCCGTTAATTTTAAAAAATAACAGCGGCTTCGGAGGAACCGTTGTTGAAATATTAATCATTTTGTCCAGTTTTTCCCCTATTTTGCACAATCCAGTACCTGAATCGGATCAAACTAATCAATAAACCACCAATTCATCGAATCCAAACACACCGAAAAGAACTAACCAACACCAAATTCATTGAACCACCAATTCATTGAAAAAGATAATACAAAAAATCCCAATTCATCCAAAATAATTCATACAAATATCCAATGTACAATTCATAAAAATAATTCACACAAATATCCAATGTACAATTCATACAAATAATTCACACAAAAACACCAAAATCATGTCGCGAGACGATTTCGAACCTCCAAAAAATAAAGTCCCCAATCAACTCGAATTTTATCAAAAACATCTTCAGACAGTGCTCCAACATCATCAAACATCTGCACATATAAACGTATAATAAACAAACTTTAAATATAAAAGAGTAAACAGTTTTATCACCACTTCAAGTAAAAAATATACTACCTCCATCCAACCATCCAAAATACGCGCTCGGGCGATAGTCGACATCCAGTGCATAACATAATAACCACACTCCCAACCTCCATTTTGTTTATTACACTAAAAAAAAATAAGACACAATTATATGAGTCGCTTTCAGTAAATAAAATCAACACACAACATACACAGTAAACAACACACACTGACACAAACACACAATGCACAAAAAAAAAAAAAACAGCACACACACTTCACACACACTGCACACAAACATACACAAACACACACATACACACAGTACCCACACACACACACTGCACAAACAGAAAAAAAAGAAAAACAACAACACAAACACACACACACTGCACACAGCATAAACACAATACACACACAAACAGAAAAAAAAACAACACAAACATAAACACACACAACACACACACACACTGTACAAATAGAAAAAAGAAAAAAAAAACAACACAAACACATACACACACACTACACACATCATAAACACAATACACACACAAACAGAAAAAAAAAACACAAACATAAACACACACAACACACACAGTACACACAGCACACACACACACCTACTGCACACAAACACACACATACACACAGTACACACACACATTGCACACAAACAAACACACACACACACACAGTACACACACACACACTGCACAAACAGAAAAAAAAACACAAACACACACACACTGCACAGCTAAACACACAATACACACACAAACAGAAAAAAAACACAAACACACAATACACATACAAACATAAACACACACAACACACACAGTACACACAGCACACACACACACATACTGCACACACACACACACATACACACAGTACACACACACAAACAAACACACACACACACAGTACACACACACACACACACACCGCACAAACAAAAAAAAAACACAAACACACACACACACTGCACAGCTAAACACACAATACACACACAAACAGAAAAAAATACAAACACACAATACACACACAAACATAAACACACACAACACACACAGTACACACAGTACACACACACTGCACAAACAGAAAAAAAACAATCATATCATGCCGCATAGCACACTCGAGTTATTCTTACCAGTATAAAAACCCGTATACACCTTTCGTCGTCCTAAAATCCCAAACCCCAAACAAAGAAGAAAAAACAGTATCCAGGAAAAAAAAATGGGCTCATTTCAGAAATCTGAGGAGGAATGGCGGTCCACTCTCACTCCTGATCAGTTTCATATTCTCCGCCAGAAGGGCACCGAGTCCGTGTTCTCCTGAGCATTCCTTTTTCTTATTATTATTTTTGCATATATTAATTATACTCTGCTGGACCTAATTAAAATTTCTTACAATTTTATGCGGTCCACATTATGCAGAACAACTTCTTTAGAATTAAAAATCAGAAATATCACAAAGGAAGCATTGAAAGAAGCACAAGAGGCCGGCACTAATATAAGAGGGAAGTGCAATATTACTTTTGACTAAATTGAGTTTTGATGGATCACTACTGCTACTGGATGTATACTAAGCATGCTTAAACACTAAAAACACAATCACCAACACAGAATACATCAAATGCACAAGATCTCATGGACAGTTAACAATAATAGCAGGCCTCAATGTCATATTAAGCAATCTTTGACTTTTTCCCAATAACCTACCTATAATTTGATTCTATTAACCTAGATATACCTACTGTAAACTAATGATGCAAGAAGATAAGCAAAAAGCAGACACAAACACCATAACATCAGCAGATCCAAACACCCTTGAATACCTAAGATTACACTACAAGTTGCAATCTTTAAACTATACCTACTGAATTTTAGCTTGCAACAGATTAAGTGAACACTATAGAAGCTATTGGAACAGGAATCTCACACAAAGGACAACAATAACAAATAACCACAAATTACTCTAAAACAAGGCAGTTAACTACTCCATACTAGAAACTAGGATAAGCAACCTAGTAAACTACTACCAATGATCAAGCAAGCTATCAAAATAGTAACATAAGCAAGTTCTAACAGTAAATAAGCAATCACATAAGGTCTACACTACTTTACTCAGAAATAATGAAAAAATAATACTAAAATTAAATAAGAAAACTTACAAATGTATCCCTAACTAAATAAGGGATTCTTTTCAACCAAGCTTATCTTTAGATTGCTTAATATGTTGGGAGAAAAAAAAACCAACACAAACACACACACTGCCACTGCACACACACTGCCACTGCACACACACACACACACACACTGCATAGAAAAAAAAACCAACACAAACAAACGGACACTTCATACACGATATGTTGGGAGAAGATCCTTAAGACGAAAGTTAACATCTATCCCAAAGGGAGAAGATCCTTACGACGTTAACCACGTCTATCCCAAAATAATTCGTGTTTCCAAAAACAATATTGTCGTACACACTCAAATATTCATACACACAAACACACATATTTACACTCATGTAATTAAATGTATTACCTTGGGATATATCCAACTAACCGCCTGCTTTGATTTACTTGTATGCATACCATCCATGGTCTTGAATGCGGTCACGACACTGCTTAAAAGTAACAATAATATATTGAGTCGTTGATATAAAATTTTAAAGCAAATATGTTATAAATAAAATCTTACTTTTGGAGTATGGCCTTAATGCGAGAGTGAGGCCTACTATGTAGTGAGCAAAACCATAGAATAGTTCCTCTTGCTGGCACAATGACCAGAAGTTGCCAATGAAGCCTACATAGATAAATGCATTTGAAAGAAAGATCATATTACTACAGTATGTTGTAAAAAAAAAGGAAATAGTTTTGTTAAAAAGAAAATATTTTGAAATTTACAATCTTTTATCTTACTTATGATGGTAAGCTCCCATGTATATTTGCTTCTTAGACTCAAGCATACGCGTCGATATATATCTCGAGATCTCCTCTCCCCTCTGTCTCAAATTTTGTATGGATTGAGGATCAAAATATCCATACAAAACCTCATCCATCGTGCCCACATTCATATTAGACAAATACCTAATTTGTTAAGCAAAATATTAATAGAAAAAAACACTCCACACACTGCACACAAACACACACACACACACTGCACACACACACACACACTGCCACACAATAAAAACACACACACTGCACATACACACACACTGCACACACACAACACATACAAACACACACACACACTGTACACACACACATACTACGAATGTAGAAAAATTCCATAAAGGAAATTACTCACATAGTCCAAAGCTGTAAAACTGATAAACTAAGCCACTCCTTTCCTTGAACGATCTCTAAAATATCAGTGTGAGCGATGTACAATGGAACATCATCACCACCACAACCAAAGATAGCTGTATCCCACGGCACTGATATCGGATAGTCTGATAAATCTTTTAAAGAACTGATTAATCACACGAGAATAAAGATAGAGTCCCATTCTACATGTCAATACATGTCAGGGGTTAAAATATTTTTATATATATACTATCTAAATATATACTCCAATAAAGTCAATAAAACAAAAAAGAATAGGGCTTATTATTTTTATTTATTATTATTCCTACATATTTCCATTCCTTTGGGATGTTACTACACATTTTGGTTGCGTTTAATCTTTTCCATATTAAAAATCATAATCAATTTATATTGGATTGATTTTGCAATAATGTTTGGTAGTTACTAAAAAGAAAAAGAAAATATTTACCTTTGAAAAATCGGAGAAAATAAAATCTCGTGGCCATGCAATAAATCCACCTAAAGCTTCCCCCACGACTCTCACCTCATCGGTCGCCCACGGGGACTTGGTACTGCATCTACGGCCTCCTCAACCACTACCTTAACCAAATGAGCTGGTAAAGGAGCACAATGTAGGGTCGAATCGCCCTGAATAACCCCACTGATAGCAACTAGACGGGGAGGATGCTCGTCCACATAAAATCCAACTCGATGAGTGTCTCCAGTCACAGGCCTCTCTCCGGAAGGGCCAAAAATAGCATCAGCACAACTCCCCTTCGTGCTAACACGAGTAACCTCATCCGGTGTATGAATATCAACAGGCCGCTGGGAACTAGCACCCATTGTCTGGCCGAGCTCTTTCCTCAAAGTCTTTGTGACATCAAGGGTGATCTCTTTACTTAGCTGCTCCAACACATCTTTACTTACGGAAGACGTCAATCCACATGATCGTCCAAAGTAATCGCGAATACCCACACCAAAACCAATGACACGAACACGACCAAGGTGCTCGGGTCTCCCAATGGCAGCCGCCAATATATCCGGTCGTCCCTCAGGGATGAAGGTACCTTGTGTATACTGCTTCTCCAAATCATCCTACAAAAATTTAATTTGGCACCATATTACACAATTTTGAAATTTGCAAACAACTGATACAAGTTGATGAAAGAGAAAAAACAATACGAGAATGTAGATAAAAATAATTGGGTAGAAAAGTGGTTATTTACATTTAATAAAGCAAATAATTTACCTCAAAATTTTAATGTTTGCTAACACTTAGCAACAAAAAGGAGCTTTTTCTTTTTCTTACAAGAAAAAATAATTCTTAAAAAAGAACTTACAATCCTCTCGACAATCTCCCGTGCAGCATCGGATGACGTACCCTCCCGTCTTTTTGTATGACCAAGCTTCCACCTTTGATGACGCGTAGGTGGTGACGGAGGATCAATAACAATATCTTCTTCAGATTTAGATACTTCTCGACGCTCCTTCATCTTCCTCTCCATCTCCCGTATATCCACCAAGTTATACCCTCCTCGAGCCATATAATGCGGAATGTTCATTTTGGCTAATTCTTGTTTCTTAATTCTTTGTTCCTGATACAAGTATCAAATAATCCATAAACAATTTTATAAATATTTTCAAATTGAAAACATTTTTTTCATATTTTATGTTCTTAATTAGAAATAGGTTCTTAATTAGAAATTGTTTTATTTGATTCTTGTAAAATTATTCAGATTTTATGTTATTAATTAGAAATTATTTTATTTGATTGTGCGTTCATTATTTTGAGCATTGAACTTTAAAAAAAAAAATTAAAACATTTTTTTATTTCAGATTTTATGTTATTAATTAGAAATTATTTTATTTGATTGTGCGTTCATTATCTTCAGCATTGAACTTTAAAAAAAAATTAAAACATTTTTTTATTTCAGATTTTATGTTATTAATTAGAAATTATTTTATTTGATTGTGCGTTCATTATTTTCAGCATTGAACTTTAAAAAAAAAAAACTTAAAACATTTTTTTATTTCAGATTTTATGTTATTAATTAGAAATTATTTTATTTGATTGTGCGTTCATTATTTTCAACATTGAACTTTAAAAAAAAAAACTTAAAACATTGTATTCAGTTTTACATCCCAAGCGGAGTCCTCACGAATCCTTTTGAAATCTCTCCAGTCCTCCTCGGAGATACCATACTTGTCACAAGGAGATTTTTCTTTGCTTGGACCATATATGTACTCACCGGTCAAATCAGACTTAAACTGCCTCCATTTTACGCCAATTGACTGTAAACATGTCTTCTGAAAATGACCAAGATTGCTAATCTGGCTAACATCAAAATTGGCCTACATATTGACAATTCAAACTAGAGTTAGACAATGTCTGATGTAAAAAACTACTAATAAAACGAATGCTGCTAACTAATTCAATTTGAAGCATAAATTTGCTTTTCGGGGAGGGGAAGAGAACAGCTACTACAGCTGGTCGGGGGGATGAAGATTTTTTACCTGACTGAAACAGAAGTAGAAAGTCAAAGTCAAGCAAAGCAAGCCAGCCAAAGAGGGATAGGCATGATCATTCTATTCTAAAGGTAGAGATCCTGAACTAAGGACTTCAAGCTAGAAGTTCTCTATGTGAACATAGGATCCTATATAAACAGAAATGCTAGACTAACTGCCCTAGAAGCAACCTACTGGAGAAAGGCAGCAAAAAGGACCAACTTGGACATTAAAATGGGTTAACTATAAAAAGTACCCTTGAGGTTTGACTAATTACAAAAAGAGATCAGCTGACTTTCGAAATAACAAAAACACCTATTGACATTTTATTGTCTTACATTTACCTCTTCATAAACAAAAAACATTTCTCCGATTTTTAATACAAAAAGAGAGTCATGTACCAATATATCCTGCCACAACATTTCTTTATCCGGCTTGTCAGGTACTTGCTTCCAACTCTTGTACAGTATCGAGACATGATCTTTGGCAAGTTTTCCCAAGTACGTACTTAACTTCAATTTGTGTTCGTATTTGATCTTTCCCCGTACTGGATCAATGTGAAGAGGTAATTTTTTTCCGTCAACACGGCGTTTCGACATACTTCTACATCGCGTGGGATTTCTCGATGTAGAAGTACTACGTGTATGAGCATCGGGAGACCGGGAGGAATGAGGAGAACGAGCGGGAGGAGTGTGAGGGGAACGAGAAGGAGACGCCATGTGCCTGCATTAACAAATAAATTTAATTAGAAAGAAGTAATAAACTAAATCTAATCAACTAAATCTAATCAACTAAATCAGTAGAGACCTAAATTAGAGACCTAAATTAGAGACATGTAATCTGAATTCAACTAGAACAGAACACTTAATTAGAGACCTAAATTCAACTACGACTATTTAAAGCTAGAACATATAAAGCTAGAACAGAACACTTAAAGCTAGAACAAGAACAGTTAATTAGAGACCTAAATTCAACTAAATCTAATCAACTAAATCAGTAGACAAGAAGTAATCAAGAAGCTGGAAAAGACATAAACATATGCAGGCAGAAAAACTATCAACTACGACTATTTAAGCTAATAATAAGACTAACAATTGATCAAACTAAGCTCTAGAAAGTAGAATAAGGTGAAACATATGACAACAAGCTGGAAAAGAACACGTATGCTAAATTTCAGACAAGAATAAGCTAAAACACAAAGTTTATGTAAGGAGTAGTTGGACAAAACAGTTGTGCAAGCTAGTGCGGGGGCAAAATTAACCTAACCAAAAGCCTCTAAAAGCTACTCTAGGGGGGAGATTAAACTAAGTTATACTAGGAGAGTCCTAAAAGCACTAAGGGGTCAGAATAAGCAATAATCACTAAGCCTACAGTATTAAACATGCAATCAAAACAAAGAACAAGGGCTGCACATAAAAGGGTAAAACAGGCCTACAGGGCTACATTAGTGGCCTAAAAGCAGCAGGTAAAAAAAATCATAAAAATAGAATAAAAATATGGGGCAGAACACAAGCAATCAATGATGAACCATGCAAATTTTTAGAGTAAACGGGCTTATAACGAAGAAATGAAAAATCAAAAACTTCTGGGGTGTGTGGTGGTTTTTTTGAACAGCAAAACAGAAAAAAAATTGCAACTTTAAGCTAAAATCTAGATAAGCTAATGGTAAAACTAGTGTGTAAAAGCTGTTGGAATGTAAAGTTAAGCTGTGAGAGAGTGATTAGAAACAAAAATTATGGATTTTTAACAAGAAATGAAATAGGAAAATGGACATGAAAAGGTGCTAAGACAGAATGGTAAGCCCGATTTGCAGTCTAAAATTCACTAACTAAATGAGTTCAAAAATGAAAGAACAAGCTAAATTACTAAAGTCCTAACTAGAAACATCTAGTAAATTCAAAATCGAATGCTAAATCTTACTTACACTAAACTATTTTTTGCATTAAAATTGGCTGTGATCACAGTATGGATGAACCTTCAGAAGTGCAGACTGCACATTCGATTTTTATAGTATGGACCTGAGTTCGATTTCAGTTTTTAAGAGTCATTTTCAGTTTTCTACAACAATTTTGTAAGTTTTATTTTATTAATAAATTTTTTTTTTGGACCATTTCTCGATTGTCATTAGTTATCTTATGAGCTTTTATTGTGTTATTAATATGTAAATTTTATTGTACGACTCGCGAGTCAACTCATACGAGCTGATCGTTTTTTAAAACATTGCTATACACACTACACACAGTGCATATACACATGCACACACACATTTTTTTAATAACAAATAATGAAATAATCTTAATTACTAAAATATAAAAACTTGATTCTTCATAACAGAACGTTCAACATTAATACTAAAATTCAACAAAACCAACATTATCATTAACAATGTCACAAAATTGAACATTAATACTACAATTCAACATAATCGACTGTGCCTTCATCATCAACTATCTAACTTGACTCTAGATAACAACGTTTTCCCATATGCCTTCATCATGATCATCTCGAATGGGTTGTATGTAAATGCTATATTTTCTTCAACGATAGTCGGCATCCGTGTTGATAAAGGAATAAACTCACAAATGTCAAAACTTGACTCTTCAGTTTCATTAATATCCACACTTCTACCCGGAATGACCATTGACAATATTTCATTGCATGGATCCTTGACATAAAACACCTGTTTAGCTTGATATGCCATGATAAAAGGCTCGTCAGTGTAAGCTATCTTATGAAGATCTACCAATGTAAAGCCCAGTTCATCGATTACCACACCCGTGTTATTATCAACCCACTTACACTTAAAAATAGGCACTCTAAACTTAACATAATCAAGTTCCCATATATCTTCAATAACTCAATAGTAACTTGTCGATGCCATAACTGGATTTTTATCTTTCGAGCTTGAAAAGTGCATGGACTCGGCTTGAAGAGTAACTCCGCTATTTTGAACCGAACTTTTGTCATCTTGTGACTTTGTATAGAATGAGTACTTATTGATATCATATCCATTCCAAGTTACGACATCGGACTTCGGCCCGTAAGCTAGCTATTTTAACATTTCATATGCGCTATCACTTTCAGAGATTTGTACATTAAACCACCTCAAAAAAGTCTTATTATGTTCAATCAACAACCATTTCTCGCTCATTCGGGGAGTCTTTGTCTTCAAAAGATTCTTGTGAGCAGACAAGTACGGAAGAACCTCATCAGTGTTATTCAAAACGTACAAATGTGCTTGAAGCACCTCATCGCGATTCTTGATTAATATTTTAACACCCTGTGTACCCTTTCCATTAAGTTTCCCATCTTGTCGAGACTTCGGAAGCCCAACAGATGGTGTTTGTGACATGTAATCTGTGCAAAACTCGATTGCTTCTTCTACAATATACCTCTCAACAATAGATGCTTCTGGACGAAATGGGTTTTTACTATACCCTTTAAAAATCTTCACGTATCGCTCAATCGGAAACATCCATCGCAAATAAACGGGGCCACACTCTTCAATCTCTCTAACTACATGGACAAGTAAGTGAACCATAATATCAAAAAAAGAATGAGGAAAATACATCTCCAATTGGCACAAGATAACAACAGCCTCGTTTTTCCACTCATCCAAAACCAAAGGATCAATCACTTTGCTACATATAGAATTGAAGAAAAAACACAAGCGAGTTATGGCATTTCTCACTTTTTTAGGCAAGACGTCACGTATAGCCATAGCTAGAAGTTGTTGCATCAAGACATGACAGTCATGAGACTTTAAGCCGACCAATGTCAGATTTTGCATCGATACAAGACTCTTAATATTCGACGAATAACCTTGTGGCACTTTAATGCCTTGTAAACAATTACAAAAGCTGATTTTCTTTCTTCTGGATAAAGTATAACATGTCGGGGGAAGATAAGTTCGTTTACCGACTACTTGCGGATGCAACTGAGGACGTATACCCATTTCCTCTAAGTCTTGACGAGCCTGGACACCATCCTTTGTTTTGTGTTTAACATTGAGAAGTGTGTCGATCACACTATCGCAAACCTTTTTTTCGACATGCATAACATCTATGCAATGTCTAACATCTAGATGTCTCCAGTAAGGAAGATCAAAAAATATTGACCTCTTCTTCCAAATGTTTGTCGTAGTAGCCTTCTTTTTAGTTTTTCCAAATATAGTATTTATGTTCTTCACACGATCGTACACTTGCTCACCTGTTAAGGGCATCGGCGCAAGTCCATTTTCTGGGAATCCATTAAAAGCTTTTCGCAATCTACGATACGGGTGATGGCGACTGAGAAACCTCTGATGTTGAGTGTAAACTGTTTTATTTCCATGTTTCAACTGGATGTAGCTTGTGTTTTCTTCACATATAGGACATGCATGATGTCCCTTCACACTATATCCACTCAAGTTTCCATATGCAGGAAAGTCATTAATCGTACAAAATAACATTGCACGCAACTTAGAACTTTGCTGGCGGTAACCATCAAACACGTAAATCCCTTCATCCCAAATCATTCTCAAGTCATCAATCAACGGACTTAGATAAACATCTATGTCATTTCCTGGTTGTTTTGATCCTGAAATCATCATTGACAACATAACGTACTTCCGTTTCATACATAACCAATGAGGTAGATTATATATCACAAGTAAAACAGGCCAAGAGCTATGCTTGGTGCTTAAGTTACCGAACGAATTCATTCCATCTGTGGAAAGTCCAAGCCTAAGGTTTCTTGCATCACTCCCGAAATCTGGAAATAAATGATCTATTTTCTTCCATTGAGCAGCATCAGCTGGATGACGAATTAGCCCGTCGCATTTTCTCTCATTTGCGTGCCATGTGAGATTCTTTGCATCATCTCTATTAGCAAACAATCGCTTGAACCTTGGAACAATCGGAAGATACCATAACACCTTCGCGGGAGGTCCTTGTTGTGTGTTCTCTCCATCATTCTTCACTTTGTATCGTGATACCCCACACCTAGGACACTTATGCAATTCTTCAAACTCTTTTCTGTACAGTATGCAATCATTGGGACAAGCGTGTATTTTTTTATACTCCATACCCATCAGACACAAAACCTTCTTCGCCTCATAGGTACGCTTAGGCAATGTATTGCCTTTTGGTAGCATCCATTCATCAACTGGAGCAATTCGGTGAAACTTTTGTCACTCCACCCATTTATTGCCTTCAAATTAACCAGCTTCAACACGGCAGATAGACGTGTGAAATTTTCACACCAGATACAATGGAGTCTCTGAATCACTTTTCAATGCATCATAAACATGAGCTCTTTGAAATGATTCTTGTCCGACATCACGAATCATTTCTTCAAATTGATCACCATCTATATGTACATGAGTGTTTCTAGTTGGAACATCTACTATTTCGCCATGCCATATCCACACCGTATAGTTGGTGTTTATCCCCTCACAAACAAGATGTTCACAAATTGTGTCAGCCTCATGTCGTCTTCCATTCATACACTTCACACAAGGGCAAAAGTATCGTTCATCGGGTTCCAAGCGATGTTGTCGAGCAAATTTAAGAAATTACTCAATTCCATTGTCATACTCACTTTTCATACGACTTGCATTCATCTAACTTCGATCCATTTCTTCTTTTCTGTTACACATACTATGTTCATCAATTTTCTATTATTTTGTATAAGGGGAAGAATTTCATTTCTATATGATTACTAACTTTTTGAAAATTGTTTTGACAGAGAGAATGACAAAGGTATGGTAGTCCTATAATTGTTGTTTAAAATAGAAACATGAACGACGGTTGTCAAGATAGAATTAACTATATACTACGTCAACTTATGGCTTTGTCAAGATTGCTAACTCTATCTGCCCGAACTGTTGGGAGAAGATCCTTAAGAGGAAAGTTAACATCTATCCCAAAGGAAGAAGATCCTTAAGAAGTTAACGAAAGCTATCCCAAAATAATTCGTGTTCCACAAAATACTGTTGTGAAAAGCAACACACGTAATTAAACACACACACTCAACTAAATCGATTAAATTATACGACAAACAAGAAGAAAATAACATGTAAAACTACATTACACACTCACATACACATAGTGCACACGCACATACATATTTTGTCCGTTATGTGCATTTGAATACCACGTTTGTGATTATTGTGGTTTTATTGAGGTTTTAACATTATTCTCCAAAACAATCCAGGTATAATTAAAAGTCCACACACAAACAATACACACAACACACACTGCCACACACAACACACACACACACTTCCACACACAATACACACACACACACTGCCACACACACACACACAACACAATACACATACACACACTGCACGCACACACACTGCCACACCTATAGATGCATATACACACACAACACACATATTAAACAGCACACAACAATCCTTAAAAGACTAGATAAAATTACCAAATAGGAACAAAGAAGAGAGTTCGGAATAATTACCAAATAATTCGCGGTGGTCGATTGTGAAACGCCGAGGAGGTTGCAGGGGTCAGGAGGTCGCCGGAGGTCGCGGGGGTCACGAGGTCGCCGGAGGTCACGGGTCGACTGTGAAAAGTCGCGGAGTCAGAAGCGTAGGAAGAAAGAAAGGAAAAAAGAAGAAAGAAAGAAAGAAAGAAAGAAACGGGTTGTAATTAAATGGAATATTAACAGCGGTTATAAATAACCGCCGTTAAAAGAAGAAAAAGAACGGCGGTTTTCAAGTAGCCGCCGTAAAATATGAAAAATTAACTGCGGTTGCTTAATAACTGCCGTTAATTGTCGGAATTTAACAGCGGTTTGGCAAAAACCGCCGTTAACTTCTTAATTTAACAGCGGTTTCTTTTATAACCGCTGTTAATTTTTCATAATATTTACGAACCGTGCCACCGCACAAATTTAACAGCGGTTTTAACATAACCGCTGTTAATTGTCCGCTGTTAAATGGGTATTTTGTAGTAGTGAGATCGGGGAAAGATTTATGGGGTTTTTGGGTTTGTGTGGAGGTGATGCCGGGTCCGGTTGCCTTCGGTCACTATTCCGGCCGACTGTGGTTCGAATGTTTCCTCTGTGGATTAGGTCCGTATTGGTGTCAATTGCTAAGGGTGTTTCGGAAGATTTGAGCCTACTCATCACGTTCCTAAAGGGGGTTCTCCGATCCTTATCTTTTTCTTTAATATATATATATATATATATATATATATATATATATTCGTTATATATATATATTGTCATATTATAATATATTATATATTCGTTATATATATATATATATTATAATAAATATATTCATTATATTTGCATTCATAATTTGCTTACTGTTGCTGGTGCCTAAAATCCTTTGTGTTTTAGATTTGTTCTGGGTGGTAAACTTGGTTCCGGCAGCTTCGGGTTTTTCGGGTTCTTTGATATAATTATATTGGTTATAATTAAAGGTTAATTTAGTTGGCCTGTAATCCTTAAACTCTGTCCTGTAAGAATATATATTGTAATAGTTATATTCGGTAATCCGCTGTATAATCGATCCTGTTCAATTTTTGGAGTATCCGACCCGTTACCCAACAATTTGTCGGTATAATAGTTATGGTTTTACACTTACTAAGAGGCTCTCATGGGAAGACTGGCAATGAAGAACGATCATGCAAAGCATGTACGTGCCTCGAGGCTCGATCGTATGTGGATGCAGGAGGCATGCCATGTGGATACAGGAGGCATGCCACGTGGATGCAAGATCAAGGGGTCAGGATAATGCCTCCACACACGATCGTGCATGGCATGGGTGAGTTTAGGTCGCCTTCTCAAATTGTTGGTACAAGAAAAAATAGAAGAAACAAACTTGCAATTATGTCTAACACGTTGCGAAGATATGTGAATAAGATGACATTGGCCATGGTACAGTCGGATATAAACGAGGTCCAAATGATGGCAGACACCACCGATTAGGCAACGTGGAAAAGGTGGCGGTGGAGATGAGGGATGATGAAGGACCTCACTCTGACGGCCATTATTTGAAGAATATTTTTTTTCTCTAATTTTGTTTGAATAGACAATTTGTGTTTTTTTTTTTGGTAGTTATTTGATTTTAAACGGCGAATGATGAACAACATTCCATAATTCTGATATCCAATTTTGCAGTAAGGTATTTAATGATGTATTTAGCTATTTTTTGTTGGTCTTTTGCCGTCAACTCTCTTTATTTGTTCATGGACACACAATGGTGCATAGAAATACTCTGACCGTGCATGATCCTGGCTACTCTAACTGCATACAATTGTGCGTACATGATCATGGAGTGTCCAAAAGGTTCGAACAGTCGGTTCCGGTTCTACACCGCTGGTTCAAAATTTCCTAAACCTCGAATCGAAATGAGCAGCCAAACCGGGCGGTTTGGGACATTTCTCGAACTGTCGGTTCAAGTTGGGTTCGGTTCCATCTCGAACCTGCGGTTTAAAAAAATATTATTTCCAAAATTCTATTTTTTGAGTCTTTTCTCAATCGAAAAGTTGAAAAAATATGAATAAAAGGCGGACGAATTGGCAAAATAGTGGGAGGAGGTATGTTCGGAAAAATAATACCTCAAGTGTTTTGATAAATGCACCCTACAATCTGTCCCTACAGCTGAACTTCATACAGCACCCAAAAAGTCTATATCCTACAGAAGTTCTGGAGTACAACAAAAAGAACTGTTGGCTACAGCAAAGAAGTTGTAGGTGTTTTAATATGGAAAAGTAAAACACAATCCAACAAGACTGAGACTTAAAACCTTAAACCGTTGTGATATAACCAATTCTTTATTCACAAAGTATTAACAATTTTAAAGTAGCATTTGATGCTGACAGGACAATATTTAATGCAGCTGAAGAGACTACAGACAGAAGAGCATTTAATGCGGATCAAAGAGAATGTCTGAATCATTAAATGCGAAACGTCTTTAATTCAAATATTTTGGAACCGCCAATCAGACCTGTCAAAATCTCACCAACCGGATAACGACTATATTTATAACGGATCTAATTTCAAAGCTATAAATATCCCAAGAAAGGGGACATTGCTCACTTACTGACTTACTGAATGATCTCTCATACACGAGCTTATTTGTCACGACCCGATATGTCGTGTCTGTGTTGACCGTCCAAATGAGGCGTGCCTTCTGGTTAGCTTGCCACAAGAGGGGTAAAGGGGGCGACATTAGCGTTAAGGCGTTGTTTGCCCGGATGCATCGGTCTGGCCGAGTCAGGCATGCTGACTCGATTTAGTCTGGAGAGCTTGTCGCTGGTCGAGGACTTGACTATGAAGGGGATCGTTGCGGATAAGGCACAACTGTTCGGGAGCTACTGCCGCCTCTCTGATGAGCCCATGGCAGGGCAAAACCAGTTGGCATGCTATGTGGGATAGGCTGGTTCCGAGGTGTGAGGGACCCTGGGACGCCGCACGGGCTTCGGAACTCCCATCCCGTGACACGGGCGGCGCCTGGCAGGATTATTGGTTACGAGTATTTGAGTGAGAGCTAAGACCCCATTCCCGAACGATGTTCGTATTTCAAATTCTTTCAACTTGCTTCAAAATGTTGGTCTTGATATAGACCGCGGTTCGTATTTTTGAAAGTTTTTTTCAACATGTTTTAAACATTGGTATAAGGGTTAATTAACCAAAGAGATTTGACGAGATCTCCAAGGGTTAATTAATCAGGGGTCTTGAGCAGGATTTGCCGAATGAGAGGTTGTGTCTTCGATTGTATTATGATGATATTCTGTGTATTGGGTCGAGGACCCCGCGAGATGTTGAGATTTTTGATCTTGTGGTGTTATTCTATAAATTGGGTCGAGGACCCTGAATAACGTTGAAATGGTTTTCTTGTAAATTGTTTTCCACATGCCGGGTCAAGGACCCGAGAATTTTTGAAGTTATTTTTATAAAAGTATTCCATTCGATTTTCAAAACCTCAAGATAGCCCGAGTCAATAATAACATTTTCAGACTATCTTATCTAAACATTCTCCTTTTAAAAAGGGGATTTTTCAAACTAGATCTTTTGACTCATTGGGCTCGTTTAAAGTTTCATTAGTGTTATGACCCGTAATGAGATTATGACTATGTGATTATCTTTCACCTTGTTGTAAGCGAGTGTTTTCTCTGTGTCGATTATGGGAATGCATGGTTTGTGTTAAGGCTTCGCGGCTGTTGAGTTTTGTGTTGATATTGTTCGTATATCTTGTATATTATGTACTTGCACTAGCAAAATTCCAATTTGCTAACCCCCAAGTTTTCGGGGGGTGGGTGCCTGTTATGCGCTCAGGTTTTGGTGGTTCGGAAGCAGTCACGGGATTGGCTTGGAAATAGATGGAAGACGATGATGCTACTCACACAAGAGTCAGAGTGTTTTTCTATTGTTTCATTTTGGTCGGTATTTCCCTTTTGGTCGAGTATTCACCCTTGCATGAGTGTAGATTTCATTTACTAAATTGAGTTGTCATTCCTTTCTGAGTTTAAGTTTGTTATTGTCATTGAGATATGAAGTCCATTAGTTTCTGAATTATTTAATGACCTTGTCGGTCTGCTTTGTAATTAGATTGACCCCGGTCGGTCAATCATTGAGTAGTCTTTTGGAGTTTAGCCTGGTAGATCCTTTTGATAAGGGTCTACGACATGTGACATTCCCGGTCGTGTTATGGGGTGTTACATATATGGTATCGGAGCTTAGGTTTGTGAAAAACCTAGGTCGTTGGGTCAAGTCCATGTCCTGTGTAAGTCGCGCGCATCAGAGTTGTGATTAGTATCGTGCTTCCGACATCATCTTCAGGCAATCCGTGACGGTAAGTCTCCCGATCATAAGTCCCCTTATATACGTATTTGATTATATCGTGCTAATGTGTTTAATGTGAATAAGGGTTGGAATTTGTTGGTGATATTATTGTTTTAGGATGTAACATGCGTATTCGGTCTGAGTGTAAATGGTTATGTAGTATGCTTCAGAAGTCGAGCATATTAATCGGGTTCTGCGTTTCATTAGAATAAATCTTTGAGTGATAATTTTATTCGCTGCGTGAGTATTTTGAAATGACTTTTGGTATCTTGCAAACTGAATTTTATTTTGTAAGAACCTATTCTCTAAACCGAGTTTTGGCATTTTGGCCTTGCACGTTTTGACGGTATACTTATGACGGTATTTGATATTTTATAAATGGCTTTTGTGAATATTTGAAAATATTACCGTCATCGGCCTTTTTGGCGTTTTGGACCTTTTTAAAAATAGTTTTTAGTCTAGTGGGTCCCGGCACGGGGCCCACGGCGCCTTAATATCACAGACATTTTAAAGTGGTGCTTCAAAATTTCCTAACATTGTGAAAACCCATGATTTAACGTCGTCATGTCAAATGGTCACGTATCTCGGTGAAAAATCCTTTCGATTAAGCATTTTGGTAGAAGAGGAAATATTTTCAAATTGTGGTATTTGGAATTCAACACTTTTGAAATAATTCAAATTAGTCACGATTCATAAAAAAATTTCTTTTATACATTATTCGAAAATAAATTTTTTAGTCGATGTATAAACTTCCTCTTCCAAAATAAAGGATAGTATCTTCAAGTTTTGGGCGTAACGTGACACGCCCTCCTTTTCAAAAATTTGTTTTCATTAAGTGTATACATATAATGATCGTCCTCGTCGAAGGGCTCGAAATTGACTTCAGAAAACTTTGTGCTTTACGATATTACCGTTATGCTAAAGATGTTAACTAAACCCTGTGTTGATAATTGTGGTATACTGTACGACTAATTATTTGATAATGCTAGAATGGTACTATCTGTATTAGTATGTCGAGCCTTCGCGGGCGTAGGTGTGATGATGGAAGTGGAAGCGGCGAGGTGGTTCGTACGACAACTATCCATGCTATGGTGAAGTAGTATCAAGATCAAACGATATACTATGAAATCTCTTCAGTGATCGGGCCCACGAGCGAAGAAAAGAAACCGAGGACAGCTGGGAAATTTCTGGGCAGTGAAGAGACCAAGGCTCCCAAGCCCTCACGTCGTTCGAAGGCGTTGTCTTCGTGGTCGGGAGTGAGCACTGAAAATCCCAAACCAGCATCGGTGACCCTTGGTAAGAAGAGAAGGTGCTTCAACTGCAACCGTCAGGGGCATGTTCGTGTAAATTGTCCCTTTCCACTTTTGACTTGTTACCGGTGCGGGTGTGAAGGTCATCGGGAGAAACACTGTGAGATAGTTTCCGAATTGCCAAAGAATGCTGCCCTGTTGTGTAATATCCGTACTTTCTATTTTTGGTAATTTCTATTTTTGGTGTATGTTCGTTTCGGACGACTCGCTTATTACTTGTTTGGAATTCTGAATCTATTTTGTTCTTGGAGTTTTTCCATCCGGACGAGTTTCGAAGATATTTTTACGTATTTTCATCTTGAATTATATTTTGTTGCATGTATGTTCGATTCTCGTAAAACTCATTCGATTTCATTATTCCTCTGTTTCTATGAGTTCGTTTGGATGAGTTGCTCATGTTGTAAGTTTCGGATTGATAATCCGATGTTATATCGTGACTTTGGGACGTTTGGGCTATTTTTATAAATTCGTGTTACTTTGGGTATTGTTGTCATTATTTGTTCTTAACCTACCTTCGTGTGACCGAGGATTTGTATTGGTCGTGATCTTTGTCTCGTCAGTAGTGTATTAGAGGGTGTCCAGTGGTCCTACTCTGGTATTTTTATTTTCGGTGATTGTCGAGCCACTCATTCTTCGCTGCAGGCAGGCTGCCCAGTTTTCTGGGCTGGGTTACGGCCATAAGGTGGCATGTATTACGGCCGTAAACCTCTGTACATTACGGCCGTAATGTCTTCTTTGTTACGGCCGTAACGATGTGTTCCAGTAAGTTCTGGACTACCATTACGGCCGTAAAGGGTCTCATATTACGGCCGTAACGCTGCCCAGTTTATTAGGCTGGACAGCGGGTCTCTTTCTCATTTCTTTCATTCTTTCATTTCCTTCGCGACGGGAGCGATTTCTCCAGCCTAGGGTTCGTCCGATTCCGTCCAACCTTAGTTGTGAAGCAATTTTGGATCATCATATCATCACTCTAGCATCAAACCAACCATTGTTCATCTTCTAATCGAGGTATATTTTTCTAGAACCGTAGTTTTGGGGGATTTTGGGGATTTCGGGATTTTTGACATAATTCTTCCTTTTAATCCGATTTAGCTCCGTCGAATTGTTAGATTACGAATGTGTAGTCGTAATCCCTTGTTTCCATTATAGTCTAACGAATTTAACCTCGTAGTTTCGCCATTGTAAGATTAAAACCATCTAGGACTTCATAGTGACCGACAAATTGTTCCAACGGGTAGAATTAGGAATAATTCTTACCTTTCCGCAATATTGAGACTTGTTTGTATACCGTTATTGTTTTAGGGACGGATTTGGGAGGATTGAACGGACCGAAACCTATTCTTTCGTCGTTTCCTTCGCGTTGTGTTAACCAAGGCAAGTACATGTATTACATTCCATTATGCATGTTACGTTTTCAAAATGTATGATAAATTGTGGTTTTTGGGTGCGTGAGTTGTGTTCCTTCCACCCGGAGCGTTCGACGGGATGTCTGGGGGTCGGTACTAAGGGGTATGGCCGCGGAAGTGGACTTGGGTGCGTGTGTGGTTGAACTTCCACCCGGAGCATTCGACAGGATGTCTGGGGGTCGATACTAATGGGTACGACCGCGGAAGTGGTGTCCCACCCGGAGCGTTCGACGGGATGTCTGGGGGTCGATACTAAGGGGTATGGCCACGGGACACCAGTTGTGATTTTATGATATCGTGATGAATTGATAACTGGTTTGAATGTCAATGTAGTATTCCGGAGTATCTATGGCAAATGATTTCTGATTGAGATGACTGTGTTAAATCGTATTTGTATATAATGTTGTGTAATTGTGTACTTGCACTAGCTATTCGAATGCTAACCCCTTAAATGGTGGAAATACGTCTCATGCATTTCAGGTACCGAAAGAGCTGAGGAGCAAGCACGGGATATGCACGCAAAGGATGGATTGGCATGATTATGAGGCTCGAGTCTTTATTTATGTTCGGTCATTTATACTGTTATATTGGAAATTGTCTGGATTTATTGTATTCGGTTAAAGTCTCCTGCGTGAGCAATGATACGGTAGCGACTTATATTTTCACGTACGTCCATTAAAACATTTTGGCAAGGCTCAGTCTGGTTCGCGAGTCTTCGGGAGTCAGTCGCCATCAGTTGGGCGAGGAAACGGTTCTAGGTCTGCTCCTACCGGTTCCGTTCGTGGTCCTACGTGCTTCAACTGTAGTCGTCCGGGCCACATGATGAGTGAGTGTGATAGGCCTCCGATTCAGTGTCTTGCGTGTGGTCGGATGGGTCATCGTGCTAAGTTTTGTACGGAGGCAGCTCGGGCTCCAGTTACTCAGATATCAGCCCCAGCTGTGGGAGAGCCGAGTGTGAATCAGGCACCGACAGCTCCTCAGCCGCAGCAGAGTTTTGGTAGAGGTCGAGGACGTGGGCAGCCTTTTAGAGGGGGAGCTTCTAGTGCGGGGTCTGTTCCGCCCCGAGTGTATGAGATGAGACGAGCAGGAGATCCTGACGCGACGGTGGCTACAGGTACCGTCCACATCCTTGATCATCCCATTTCCGTATTGTTCGATTCTGGTGCTACGCATTCTTTTGTATCTATGGATTGTGTGCGTCGTCTGCATGTTGATTGCCTAGTTGATTGTGAGCCTTTTGTTGTTAAACTTCCTAGTGGGGATAGCATCGTGGGGGATCGTGAGATTAGAGATTTTTCTGTGAGTATCGCGGGGAGGGATTGGCCTTCTAATTTGATCGTGGTAGATATTAAAGATGAGGATTTGATTATTGGTGAGGATTGGCTGGACCGTCATGGGGCAAAAAAAACATATAAACTTCTCTAAAAGGCATTTAAATTCTGCCATTTGTTCATTCAACCGTCTGCCCCACCATTACGTACAAAACACGTAGATATTCAACCAAAGAGTGCATCGCACGGGTTGGATAATGCCTCATACAAACACAAACTTAAAACCCCCACATCACACAATAAAGTTGCTCTTAGAAGAGTCCACTCTCTACAACCTTTCACAAACTTAAAACCCCCACATCACACAATAAAGTTGCTCTTAGAAGAGTCCACTCTCTACAACCTTTCATTAATTCGCAGTCTGTTTCAATATCATGGTTGAGTACTCCTATTAAACCATATAATTAGTTTTTATTTTTTTTAAACATCAAACTAGTAATAATAATAATTATTATAATCATATACGTTAGGGTTTCCACGGCCCCATTTTTACATTGGTGATTGTGTCTTTGGGATTTTCCTGTACGGAATGTGTGTCTTGTGTTAGCCTGGTAGACCTCATGAGGGTTCTACGGCGTGTAATGTCCCAGTTGTTAATTGGGGTGTTACATTTATGGTATCGGAGCCTTAGGTTTTGAATGCCTAGGCTGTCGGTTAATTTTGGGTCTGTCAGTTATGTCGTTAGAGTCAGTCGTTGAGCCTAATATCATCGTGCTGCCATCTTTTCGTGCGACCCGTGGCTTTAAGTCTCCTCGAACTCTTATACTTCTGTAATTCGTTTTCTTGCGTTGTTCATAATTGTGAATTATGAATTTTTCTGATCTTGTTCCTTTCATATTTTCTTCAGTATGTTGAGAGGTCGCGGTAGACTAGCTAGGGGACGCGGCCGAGGCCGTGGTCGTGGTGCTAATAACGAGGAAGGCTCAATTTCTCAGTCCTCTGCAGATTCGGCTTCCTATTCAGTGCCGTCGGGTAATAACGCCGATGCCGGGGCTACTACCGTACTTCAGCAGTTAGTAGCCCAACTCACTCAGATAGCTCAGGGTGGACGCCAAAATCCACCCCCGACTCCAGAGGACGAAGCTAGTAAATGGCTTCAGATAGTAACTAAGATGCACCCCCCTCGTTTCGCTGGTTCTTCTGACTACCTCGGTTGGGAGAATTGGCTCTTTTAGTTGCGCAGGACTTTTGATGCCGTAGCTTGTCCCGATGACAGGAGGGTACATATTGCTCAGTACCTCCTGGATAAGGAAGCTGCGTAATGGTGGGAGGCTGTGACGCCCAGAGACCGTCAGGCCATTTAGGAGGAATTTAAAGCTGCTATGGAAGCAGAATATTGTCCACCGCCAGTCAAGGAACGCAGGATTGTGGAGTTCATCATCGCTACACCTCAGGATGTGCCTATTTCTCAGGCCATCATCACTTATAATCAGCAATCAGGATTCGTGAAAGATCAGGTGAGGACCGAGGCCGACAAGATCCGTTATTTCAATATGCGCATGAAACCGCATATCAGGCAGAGTATGGCACCGCTCATGTGTGTCACCTTGAAGGAGTATCAGGATCGCGCCCTAGCGATCGAGATGGCTGCACCAGAATCCGAGTTAGGTACAGAGGCCAAGAAACAGAAAACGGCTGGAAGTTTTTCAGCCGGCAAGAGTGGCCGATTTTCGAGAGCACAGTCTGCCCCTACACCTGGGAAGAGGCTGTTTCATCAGTCTGGAGGATCTCAGGGTAATCGTTCAGTCCAGTCCGTTGCTTCTGGTGGCAGGGTTTGTTTTAACTGCAACCAATATGAGCATTTGATGAAGGATTGCCCTTCTCCTCTAGTTACTTGCTTTACTTGCGGGCAGACCGGGCACCGAGCAGCACATTGTGAGAGAGCTACTAGGGTTACCAGAGCTCCGACTACCGCCTCCGTTTAGAGAGAGCACAGTATTGATCAGAAGACTCCAGTTACTCATGTTCCTCAGAGTTCGGGCCGTGGTAGGGTCCGGGGTCAGCCGGACCACCGAGCTGCATCTAGTTCGGGCTCAGTCCACCCTCGGTTATATCGAATGAGGCGCACGGAGGAGGCAGACGTTCCGGTGGCGTCAGGTAACACTCAGATCCTCTCTCATCCAGTTTCGGTGCTTTTCGATTCGGGTGCTACTCATTCTTTTATTGCTTCGGATTGTGTGTGTCGTATTGGTATTGACTTCTTGTTCGAGTGTGAACCGTTTGTAGTGGGTACGCCTAGCGGGGATCGTATGGTTGGGGACTGGGAAGTTAGGGATTGTCCAGTGAGGATCGGGAGCCGAGATTGGCCCTCAAATCTCATTGTTATAGACCTTAAGGGTGAGGATTTGATCCTCGTGTAATATTCGCATTTTTTCTTTTCCCGGTATTTTCATTTTTGGCGTATTTCTCATTTGTAGCGACCCTCGTATATTTTTTCAGTGTATTTCTTTCGTCATCTATTGATCTGATTCTCGTAATTGTTGTTCGGAACCGCCGTACGGGGTTGCCGTAGATCCATTGTATGTTATCATACATATTGTGTTGTTCCATTTGATGCTTCGTTCGTGTTTTGGTGTTTCGGACCGTTGTTACCCTGTGCCTAACGTGCGCTAATGTTACTTTATAGTGCGCGCTAATCATCCTTCAGTAGCGCACGCTACGCTTGTTTTGTAGCGCGCGTTAGCGAGTCTGTCCAGTACTGGATAGTTTGCCACTGGATTCGGACAGGTGCCCAGGTAGCACACGTTATGGCCGATAGCGCGCGCTACCGATACGTTTTTAGCGCATGCTATGGTTGGCCAGTAGCGCGCACTAACGGGGTCAGGTGAGTACTGGGCAGTTCACTTCTGGACTCGGCTGATGTCCAGGTAGCGCACGCTATGGCCGATAGCGTGCGCTACCGAGAGGCTATTAGCACACGCTACGTTTCGGGTAGCGCACGCTAACGGCCAGAAATCTGGCTACTAGACTGGGACGCTAACTGTCTGGACTGGAGTTTTATCCCGTTAGCACATGCTAACTTTTGAGGATTAGTGCGCGCTAATGCTCCCTGGCTATATAAACCAGGGAGTTGACCCAAATTTTTACTTTCTTTCATTCCTTCTCCTCACCGCGACGCAGAGCTCCTTCAGGCGATTTTCGGGCGATCTCTTCCTCCCATCATTTCAGGCGTCTTCTACCTTTAGTTTTTGAAGTAGATTAACAACACCTACTTGGGTTCTTCATCCTCAATCCAAGATAAATCTCTTAGAACCCTACTTTTGGGCGATTTGGGGTTTTTTGGATATTCGTCCATTTCGTTCCATTTTGTTGGTTAATTCATTATGAATATGATTATTCTTGTTGATATCATTAGTTTTCCTACAGATTCATGGTATATTTTCGTGGTTTTTCGAAAGTGAGAGGTTTTGGTTGTGGTCCGCCCTCGTTGTCATCTTTATTCGAATATACATGAATCGTAGGTGGATTTTCAGGAGTATTCCATTTCCGTAATCGTCTAGAAGTGTTTGTGATTGTATTCTTTGAATCGCTAGGTTTGGTTTCAACGTTTCCTCGCGGTTGTGCTTGACTCTTCCTTCCCGTTTGTGTCACCGTCTATTAATCGAGGCAAGTACACTTATGAACTTACAATCTTATCGTAGTAGTATTGCATGAGAATTGTGTGTGTGTATGCTCACTACGGGTTAGATCTGACGGGGTCTCGGTAGGGGTACACAAAGGCGTGGGTCCGCGAGCTTGCTTTTAACCACTACGGGCTAGATCCGACGGGGTCTCGGTAGGGGTCCATAGAGGCGTGGGTCCGCGGTTAATTGTGGTGCATTTTCCAAATGTGTTTTGATATTGGTGTTTCCGGAAATGTGTGTTTCAACTGAAGTTTTCATTATTGCATGCTTTGACTATATGTGTAAGATGTAAGTTGTTCATTTGGTTACTTGTACTAGCGTAATTGCTAACCCCTTTGTGGACCCATTTTGGGGAAATTCGTTTTATGAATTTCAGGTCAGGTTCATCGAGACGAACGGGCGCTGGACCAGTATGCGGATGATGGTCGTGCGTGATGATTGTGCACAAGTGGCGTCTTATTGTCTTTTACCTTTCTTTTCGTTTGTGGGTTGTAAACTAATAGAAGTACTAGAGTACTTAGGAGTTCTTATTCGTACGGATTGTATCGTTGTCTATTGTGTTTGTGTCGGATGATTGTGTTGTGTTTGACCGGTTGAATCGAGTGTATTATTTTCGTTTTGCGACTTTATGACAAGGTGTTATATGGTTGTTTTCCGAGTCGATGAGTATGATAGTTGTTTAGCCTGGTGGGTCCCAAGTAGGGATTCACGGCGCTGTAATATATCTCGAATATCTTGGGGTGTTACAGAAAATGGTATCGAAGCATCTAGGTTTATGGATACTTAGGCTTGTCGGTTATTGGGTCTTGTTGTGTGTCGTTTTGCACATCATCATCACGCTGCCATTATTCCGATGCTATCGGTGCCCGTAAGTTTTTCCTTACTCCGTTCTTTGTTTCCTTGCATCACATCTTTGATTCTTGATTGTGGTTGTTTTCCTCTCGTACTTACCATCGTATGGCCTTTGCTACTTCTTTAACAACATTATGGATGCTGGAAGAGGCCGTGGTCGTGGTCGTGGTCGTGGATGCGGCCGGGGACGTGGGGCAGCCGGTGGGGCGGCCACGTCGCAGTCTTCGAGAGCCGGCAGTACCGGCGACCGTCACAGTCATGCTTCTTCTCAGGAGCGCGCCGACCTTGGTATTGCGGCTGTTATGCAGCAAATGGTGAACAAAATGGCAGCGATAGCTCAGGCGGTTCAGAACCCGGATCCGGCCCATGGTAATCGGGGCGGAGCAGACCATTGGCTCCAAGATGTCATCAAGATGCATCCCCCTCAGTTTTCGGGACAGACCCGATCGGCTGGGAGGGGTGGATAAAGGAGATATCTAAAGTCTTTGTTGCCACCAACTGTCCCGAGGACCATAAGGTCCCTATTGCCCAGTATTTTCTCATTGGGGATGCTACTGACTGGTGGGAGGCCGTTGGGCCTAAGGACCACGTTGCTTCGTGGGTGGAATTCAAGGACCTAATGGAGACCGAATATTGCTCGTGGCCAGTTAGACATGCTCGAGTTCATGCCTTTTATGATGCTCAGCCTCGGGATATTCCTGTTTCTCAAGAAATTGCCGATATCAACAAGGAGTTGGGCTATGTGAAGACCCAAGTTGTAGAGGAAAACGACAAAATTTTTCACTTCTCCAGGCGGATGAAATTGTCGATTCGCGACTACATGTCTGGGCTCGTCTGCACTACCTTGAAGGATTATCAGAGTAGGGCCCTTGCTTATGATATGTCGATGATGGCTAGCGAGGCAGCCCGCGAGAGCAAGAAGCAGAAGTCCGCCGGGAATTTTTCGGGCCACAAAGGTGGGGGTCAGCAGAAATTCCAGTCTGCTAACTTTTCCGCTGGTGGTGGCCCAGCTCGATCTACTGGGGTTCCCCGCAGGGCTGCCAGTGCCCCTTCTCAAGAGGTGAAGTGTTTTAACTGTGGCCAACTAGGCCACATCAGTCGTATTTGTCCGAACCCTTTGCTGACGTGTAATCGGTGTGGCCAGCCGGGCCACAAAGCTGGTTTATGTGCTGAGAGAGAGAAAATCCTTGGTGCCCAGGCTTCCATTCCAGCGCCTAGGGAACCAAGTGTGAATCAAGGATCGTTTGCTCCTCAATCCCCACCGAGTGCCAGTCGAGGGAGAGGTCGGGGTCAGACCGCCAGAAGGGGGACTTCTAGTGTCGGCTCCACCCCTCCATGAGTTTATGAGATGAGGGGGGCCGATGATCCGACCACTACCGTTGCCACAGGTACCGTTCACATTCATTCTCATCCTGTCAGTGTGCTTTTCGATTCTGGTGCTACGCATTCATTTGTCTCTCTGAAATGTGTGCGTCGTCTGGGTTTTGATTGTTTGTCGCCCTGCGAGCCTTTCATCGTTAAACTTCCTAGCGGTGATAGGATCGTTGGTGATCGAGAGATCCGAGATTGTGCTGTGATTATTTGCGAGAGGGCTTGGCTCTCAGATCTTATTGTCATGGGTATTGTGGGTGAGGATTTAATTCTTGGGGATGATTGGCTCGAGCGGAATGGTGCGATCATGAACTACCGCACGAGAATCATCACTATGTTAGCCGAGGATGGCACCGAGCACTCTTTCGCAGGATGAAAGAGGGGAAACCAGAAGTTTGTTATTAACGCCTTAAAGGCAATGAGACTCCTACGAAAGGGGTGTACCGGTTATTGGTGCTATGCCTTGAAGGCAGAGGATGGTGGAGTCGAGATTTCGTTGATTCCAGTCATTAGTGAGTTTCCTGATGTTTTTCCTGATGAGTTACCGGGATTTCCACCGGATCGTGAGGTCGAGTTTGCTATAGAGTTAGAGCCGGACGCGGCTCCTATTTCAAAGGCGCCGTATCGCATGGCACCTTCAGATATGGCTGAGTTGAAGAAGCAGTTGAGTGAGCTTCTTGAGTCGGGGTATGTTCGACCGAGCGCCTCGCCTTGGGGCACACCGGTCCTGTTTGTGCGGAAGAAGGATGGTTCACTGCGTTTGTGTATCGACTATCGCGAACTAAACAAGGTAACCATCAAGAACAAGTATCCTTTGACGAGGATTGATGACTTGTTCGATCAGTTGCAGGGAGCTGCGGTATTCTCGAAGATTAATTTGAGATCCGGGTACTATCAGCTCCGGGTGAGGGAGTCCGATGTGCCGAAAACAGCTTTTTGGACGAGATACGGACATTATGAGTTTGTAGTTATGCCTTTCAGGTTAACTAATGCGCCGGCGGTGTTCATGCAGTTGATGAACAAAGTCTTTATCGAGTTTTTGGATAAGTGTGTCGTCGTTTTCATTGACGATATTCTTATTTATTTGAGGAACGAGGAAGAGCATACCTATCACTTGCGGGTAGTGTTAGACATTTTGAGGACCGAGCAACTCTATGCGAAGTTCTCGAAATGTGAGTTCTGGCTGAAGGAAGTGATGTTTTTAGGTCACGTGATTTCAGCCGAGGGGGTTCGTGTGGATCCGCAGAAGATTGAGGCAGTGTTGGATTGGGCGCCGCCCAAGAATGCGAAGGAGATCCGTAGTTTCTTGGGTTTGGCCGGCTACTACCGTAGGTTCGTCGAGGGCTTCTCGAAACTAGCTCGACCACTTACACAGTTGCTCCAGAAGTCCGAGAAGTTCGTCTGGAATGACGAGAGGCAATCGAGTTTTGAGGAGCTGAAGAGGCGTTTGACTTCAACTCCGATTTTGGCGTTGCCATGTGGCAACGGGGGTTTTGCTGTTTATAGTGATGCTTCGGGTCAGGGTATTGGGTGTGTGTTGATGCAGCACGGCAAGACCATTGCTTATGCGTCGAGACAGTTGAGGCCGTATGAGCTTAACTACCCTACTCATGATTTGGAGTTAGCGGCAGTTGTCTTTGCGCTTAAGATTTGGCATCACTATCTTTTCGGCTCTGCATGTCATATTTTTTCCGATCATAAAAGTCTGAAATACATATTTACTCGGCGGGAGTTGAATATGAGGCAGAGGAGGTGGTTAGAGTTGATTAAGGATTATGACCTCGAAATCCTTTATCATCCGGGCAAGGCGAACGTCGTGGCCGACGCCTTGAGTCGGAAACCGGTTGCGTTGCGAACGCTTGAGATCTTTATGTCTCAACCTGAGCATCAGCGGGTTTTGATCGAGTTGGATGTTGAGGTTTTGTTGCCTGGAGCTGTCGGGCAACTTTGTAATTTAGAGATTTCGTCATCTTTGATCGATGAAATTAAGCTGAAGCAGTTGGAGGATCCGATGATTACTCAAATCCGAGAGAACGTTCTTAAAGAAAAGTCTCCTGGGTTTGTGATTCACGAGGATGATGTTTTGAGATTCCAGAGTCGGCTTTGTGTACCGAACGACTCAGAGTTGAGACAGAGTATTTTGCGTGAGGCCCATGCTACACCTTACTCTGTTCATCCTGGTTCGAGTAAGATGTACAAGGACCTGAGAAGGAATTTCTGGTGGAATGATATGAAGGGGGAGGTCGCACAGTTTGTAGCAAGATGTTTGACTTGTCAGCAGGTCAAAATCGAGCATCAGTGACCGACTGGGTTATTGCAGTCACTTCCTATTCCGGAATGGAAATGGGAAGACATATCGATGGATTTCATTACGAGTTTGCCGAGATCGAGGCCGGGCATGAATATGATATGGGTGATTGTTGATCGTCTGACCAAGTCGGCACATTTTCTGGGCATCAAGGACACTTGGGGCCCGGAGAAGTTGGATCGTGTGTTTATCGCGCAGGTTGTGAGGCTTCACGGTACTTCAAAGTCTATTGTTTCGGATCGTGATGGCCGTTTTGTATCGCATTTTTGGCAGGCGGTGCATAAGGCGTTGGGTAGTCATTTTCATTTGAGTACCTCTTTTCATCCTCAGTCAGATGGACAGTCGGAACGCACTATCCACACATTCGAGGATATGTTGCGTGCTTGTGCTCTCGATTGGAGCAGTGACTGGGAGGAGCATTTGCCATTGATCGAATTCACGTACAACAATAGTTGGCACGCGTCAATTCGGATGGCACCGTATGAGGCACTTTATGGGCGACGTTGTCGATCACCGATTTGTTGGAATGAGGCGTCCGATATGGTCGGGACTGAGCCGGATATCGTTCTGGAGACGAGGTGGAAGATAGAATTAATTCGGGAATGGATGTTGACTGCCCAGAGTCGACAAAAGTCATATGCCGATGTCCGTCGTCGACCTTTGGAATTCGAGGTGGGAGACCACGTTTTGCTAAAGGTGTCGCCGACGAGAGGAGTTTTCCGTTTCGGGAAAAAGGGGAAGTTGAGTCCGAGATTTATTGGACCCTTCGAGATCCTCGAGCGAGTCGGTGGGTTGGCATACCGTTTGGCGTTACCCCCGGCCCTGAGTCATGTTCATAGCGTTTTTCATGTTTCCCAGCTGAGGAATTATGTCCCAGATCCTAGTCACGTCATCGATTATGATGATATTGATATCGCCGAGGATATTACTTTTGAGGAGCATCCTGTGAAGATTTTGGAGCATCATGAGAAGCGACTGAGGCATAAGACCATCCCTTTGGTCAAGGTGCAGTGGTCGAGGCATGGTGTCGAGGAGGCAACTTGGGAAACCGAGGGTAGCATGCGTGCTAGGTACCCCGAGTTGTTTGTTTCTTAAGTTTCGGGACAAAACTTATTTTTAGAGGGGTAGAATGTAATATCCGCATTTTTTCTTTTCCCGATATTTTCATTTTTGGCGTATTTCTCGTTTGTAGCGACCCTCGTATATTTTTTCAGTGTATTTCTTTCGTCATCTATTGATCTGATTCTCGTAATTGTTGTTCGGAACCACCGTACGGGGTTACCGTAGATCCATTGTATGTTATCATACGTATTGTGTTGTTCCGTTTGATGCTTCGTTCGTGTTTCGGACCGTTGTTACCCTGTGCCTAATGCGCGCTAATGTTACTTTATAGCGCGCGCTAATCATCTTTCAGTAGCGCACGCTACGCTTGTTTTGTAGCGCTAGCGAAGTACATCGATCTTGGGCGGTTTGCCATCAGACTCGGACAGGTGCCCAGGTAGCGCACGTTATGGCCGATAGCGTGCGCTACCGATACGTTTTTAGCGCACGCTATGGTTGGCCAGTAGCGCGCGCTAACAGGGTCAGGTGAGTACTGGGCAGTTCACTTCTGGACTCGGCTGATGTCCAGGTAGCGCACGCTCTGGCCGATAGCGTGCGCTACCGAGAGGCTATTAGCGCACGCTACGTTTCGGGTAGCGCACGCTAACGGCCAGAAATCTGGCTACTGGACTGGAGTTTTATCCCGTTAGCGCACGCTAACTTTTGAGGATTAGCGCGCGCTAACGCTCCCTGGCTATATAAACCAGGGAGTTGACCCAGATTTTTACTTTCTTTCATTCCTTCTCCTCATCGCGGCGTAGAGCTCCTTCAGGCGATTTTCGGGCGATCTCTTCCTCCGATCATTTCAGGCGTCTTCTACCTTTAGTTTTTGAAGTAGATTAACAACACCTACTTGGGTTCTTCATCCTCAATCCAAGGTAAATCTCTTATAACCCTACTTTTGGGCGATTTGGGGGTTTTTGGATTTTCGTCCATTTCGTTCCATTTTGTTGGTTAATTCATGATGAATATGATTAATCTTGTTGATATCATTAGTTTTCCTATGGATTCATGGTATATTTTCGTGGTTTTGCGAAATCCAGAGGGTTTGGATGTGGTCCGCCCTCATTGTCATCTTTATTCGAATATACATGAATCGTAGGTGGGTTTTCGGGAGTATTCCATTTCCGTAATCGTCTAGAAGTGTTTGTGATTGTATTTTTCGAATCGTTAGGTTTGGTTTCAACATTTCCTCGCGGTTGTGCTTGACTCTTCCTTCCCGTTTGTGTCACCGTCTATTAATCGAGGCAAGTGCACTTATGAACTTACAATCTTATCGTAGTAGTATTGCATGAGAATTGTGTGTGTGTGTGTGTATGCTCACTACGGGTTAGATCCGACGGGGTCTCGGTAGGGGTCCACAAAGGCGTGGGTCCGCGAGCTTGCTTTTGACCACTACGGGCTAGATCCGACGGGGTCTCGGTAGGGGTCCATAGAGGCGTGGGTCCGCGGTTAATTGTGGTGCATTTTCCAAATGTGTTTTGATATTGGCATTTCCGGAAATGTGTGTTTCAACCGAAGTTTTCATTATTGCATGCTTTGACTATATGTGTAACATGTAAGTTGTTCATTTGGTTACTTGTACTAGCGTAATTGCTAACCCCTTTGGGGAAATTAGTTTTATGAATTTCAGGTCAGGTTCATCGAGACGAACTGGTACTGGACCAGTATGCGGATGATGGCCGTGCGTGATGATTGTGCACAAGTGGCGTCTTATTGTCTTTTACCTTTCTTTTCGTTTGTGGGTTGTAAACTAATAGAAGCACTCGAGTACTTAGGAGTTCTTATTCGTACGGATTGTATCGTTGTCTATTGTGTTTGTGTCGAATGATTGTGTTGTGTTTGACCGGGTGAATCGAGTGGAATATTCTCATTTTGCGTCTTTATGCCGAGGTGTTATATGGTTGTTTTCCGCGAGTCGATGAGTATGATAGTTGTTTAGCCTGGTGGATGCCAAGTAGGGATTCACGGTGCTGTAATATACCTCGAATATCTTGGGGTGTTACACCTCGGGGACGATTGGTTGGATCGTCACGGTGCTATCATGAAGTATCGGACTCGTACCATCTCGATAGTGGCCGAGGACAGCACCGAGCATACTCTCAGCGGTTGTAAACTAGGTAGATCGGGAAGTTTGATTAGCGCCTTAAAGGCGATGAAACTTCTGAATCAGGCTTGTGTCGGCTATTGGTGTTACGCTCTGAAGGCAGAGGATGGCGGAGTCGACATGTCGTCGATTCCAGTTGTCAGCGAGTACCCCGACGTATTTCCAGATGACTTGCTGGAATTACCACCACAGCGAGAGGTTGAGTTTCCTATTGATCTTGAGCCGAATGCGGCTCCCGTTTCTCGAGCGCCATACCGTATGGCACCGTCGGAGATGTTAGAAATGAAGAAACAGTTAGGGTAATTGTTAGATAAAGGGTATATTCGACCGAGCACATCGCCTTGGGGTGCGCCCGTACTTTTTGTTAAGAAGAAGGATGGATCGCTTCGTTTATGCATCGACTACCGAGAATTAAACAAGTTGACCATAAAAAACAAGTACCCTTTGCCAAGGATCGACGACTTGTTTGATCAGCTTCAGGGAGCGTCAGTCTTTTCGAAGATTGATTTATGATCGGGCTACTACCAGTTGAGGATTCGGGACAGCGATATACCGAAAGCTGGCTTTCGGACGAGTTATGGCCATTACGAGTTTGTGGTTATTCCTTTCGGGCTAACCAATGCCCCAGCAGTGTTCATGCAGTTAATGAACAAAGTTTTTATCGAGTATCTGGACAAATTCGTAGTCGTCTTTATCAACGACATCCTTATCTATTCCCGGAGCCGAGAGGATCATGCTTTACATCTCCGGATTGTGTTGGACACTTTGAGAACTGAGCAGTTGTACGCGAAGTTCTCTAAGTGTGAGTTTTGGATTAAGGAAGTGATGTTCCTCGGGCACGTGATTTTAGCGGAGGGAGTTCGGGTAGATCCACAGAAGATAGAGGCGGTGATGGCATGGGAACCGCCAAAGAATGTGAAGGAAGTGAGGAGTTTTCTGGGACTTGCAGGCTATTATCATAGATTCGTTGAGGGATTTTCTATGATCGCTAGACCGCTCACTCAGTTACTCCATAAAACTCAGAAGTTCGAGTGGACCGCAGACAGACAAGATAGTTTTGATGAGTTGAAGAGACGATTGACTACCGCACCCATTATAGCATTGCCTCAGGGGAACGAGGATTTTGTGGTGTATAGTGATGCTTCGGGCCTTGGGCTCGGATGTGTGTTGATGCAGAGAGATAGGGTTATTGCTTATGCGTCCCGACAGCTGAAACCTTACGAAGCAAATTACCCTACACATGATTTAGAGTTAGCTGCAGTCATCTTTGCTTTAAAAATCTGGAGGCATTATCTCTATGGGTCGTCGTGTAAGATTTACACTGATCACAAGAGTCTGAAGTATATCTTCAGTCATAAAGAGTTGAATATGAGACAGATTAGGTGGTTGGAGCTAATTAAAGATTATGACCTCGAGATATTTTATCATCCGGGTAAGGCTAATGTAGTGGCTGATGCGTTGAGCCGGAAACCGATGGCGTTACATATGTTAGAGGTACTTACCCCAAAGAGCAGGATCCAGCGGGATTTTATTTGTCAGAATATCGAGGTTTGGGTTCATAGAGTTCAGGGTCAGTTATGTGCTTTGGAGATCACTTCGTCCTTGACTGATGATATCAACGCGAAACAGTATGATGATCCGTTTTTGGTCCAGTTGAGGGAGGATATGAGGAAGGGGAAAGCCCCTGGATTTGTGTTTCAGGATGATGGAGTTTTGAGATTCCGCGGCAGATTATGTGTATCGAGTGATATTGAGTTGAGACAGAAGATATTGAGTGAAGCTCATACCACACCTTACTCCATACATCCTGGTACGAGCAAAATGTAGAAGGATGTGAGGAGTAACTATTGGTGGAGCAATTTGAAGACAGACATTAGCGAGTTTGTGGCGAAGTGTTTGACCTGTCAGCACGTTAAGATTGAGCACCAGTGGCCCGCGGGGTTGCTACGTCCACTTCCCATTCCGAAATGGAAGTGGGAAGACATCTCTATGGATTTCATTACCGGGATGCCTAGGACTCGGACTGGAATGAACATGATTTGGGTTATTGTCGATCGACTAACCAAATCAGCTCATTTCCTGAGTATTAAGGACACTTGGGGGCCGGAGAGGCTGGCACGAGTGTTTATTGCAGAGATCGTGAGGTTACATGGGACTCCTAGGAGTATTATTTTGGATCGAGATGGCAGGTTTGGTCACATTTTTGGCAGGCTGTTCATCGAGCTTTGGGGACTGAGTTGAGACTCAGTACATCTTACCACCCTCAAACTGACGGGCAGTCAGAGCGGACGATCCAGACGCTGGAGGATATGTTGAGAGCCTGTGCCTTAGATTGGAAGGATGATTGGGAGTCGCACTTGCCATTGATCGAGTTCACGTGCAACAATAGTTGGCATGCCTCGATCAAAACTGCACCATTTGAGGCATTATATGGGAGGAGGTGCAGATCACCGTTGTGTTGGGATGATGCGTCCGAGTTAGTTGGTACCGAACCCGATATGGTAGTTGAGACGAGAGAGAAGATTGCTCTGACTCGCGATAGGTTGTTGACGGCCCAGAGTCAGCAGAAGTCTTATGCCGATACGCGTCACCGGCCATTGGAGTTCGAGGTGGGGGACCATGTCTTGCTTAAGGTTTCGCCGATACAGGGAGTTTACTTTTTCGGCCGGAAGGGTAAACTTAGTCCGAGATATATTGGACCGTTCGAGATTTTAGAGAGAGTTGGAGAGCTTGCATATCGGTTAGGCTTGCCGCCGTCCTTGAGTCACGTGCATAACGTATTTCATGTTTCCCATCTTAGGAAGTACGTACCGGGCCCTAACCATATTATTTATTTCGGAGAGATTGAGTTGGGACCCGAAATTACCATCGAGGAGAGGCCGATTCAGATTTTAGAACGTCGGGTGAAGCAACTTAGGCACAAAACCATCCCTTTGGTTAAAGTTCATTGGTCGAGGCATGGATCCGAGGAAGCCATGTGGGAGACGGAAGAGAGTATGAAGTGGAGATATCCTGAGTTATTCGCGTTGTAAGTTTCGGGATGAAACTTATTTTTAGGAGGAGAGAATGTAATATCCGTACTTTCTATTTTTGGTAATTTCTATTTTTGGTGTATGTTTGTTTCGGACGACTCACTTATTACTAGTTTGGAATTCTGAATCTATTTTGTTCTTGGAGTTTTTCCATCCGAACGAGTTTCGAAGATATTTTTACGTATTTTCATCTTGAATTATATTTTGTTTCATGTATGTTCGATTCTCGTAAAACTCGTTCGATTTCATTATTCCTCTGTTTCTATGAGTTTGTTTGGATGAGTTGCTCATGTTGTAAGTTTCGGATTGATAACCGACGTTGTATCGTGACTTTTGGGACATTTGGGCCATTTTTATAAATTCGTGTTACTTTGGGTATTGTTGTCATTATTTGTTCTTAATTGAACTTCGTGTGACCGGGGATTTGTATTGGTCGTGATCTTTGTATGGTCAGTAGTGTATTGGAGGGTGTCCAGTGGTCCTACTCTGGTATTTTTATTTTCGGTGATTGTCGAGCCACTCATTCTTCGCTGCAGGCAGGCTGCCCAGTTTTCTGGGCTGGGTTACGGCCGTAAGGTGGCATGTATTACGGCCATAAACCTCTGTACATTACGGCCGTAATGTCTTCTTTGTTACGGCCGTAACGATGTGTTGAAATCAGTCCAGTAAGTTCTGGACTACCATTACGGCCGTAACGTGTCTCATATTACGGCTGTAACGCTGCCCAGTTTATTAGGCTGGACAGTGGGTCTCTTTCTCATTTCTTTCATTCTTTCATTTCCTTCGCGACAGGAGCGATTTCTCCAGCCCAGGGTTCGTCCGATTCCGTCCAACCTCAGTTGTGAAGCAATTTTGGATCATCATATCATCACTCTAGCATCAAACCAACCATTATTCATCTTCTAATCGAGGTATATTTTTCTAGAACCCTAGTTTTGGGGGATTTTGGGGATTTCGGGATTTTTGACATAATTCTTCCTTTTAATCCGATTTAGCTCCGTCGAATTGTTAGATTATGAATGTGTAGTCGTAATCCCTTGTTTCCATTATAGTTTAACGTATTTAACCTCGTAGTCTCGCCATTATAAGATTAAAACTATCTAAGACTTCGTAGTGACCGACAAATTGTTCCAACGGGCAGAATTAAGATTAATTTATACCTTTCCGCAATATTGAGACTTGTTTGTATACCGTTATTGTGTTAGGGACGGATTTGGGAGGATTGTTCAGACCGAAACCTATTCTTTCGTCGTTTCCTTCGCGTCGTGTTAACCAAGGCAAGTACATGTATTACATTCCGTTATGTATGTTACGTTTTCAAAATGTATGATAAATTGTGGTTTTCAGGTGCGTGAGTTGTGTTCCTTCCACCCGGAGAGTTCGACGGGATGTCTGGGGGTCGATACTAAGGGGTATGGCTGCGGAAGTGGACTTGGGTGCGTGTGTGGTTGAACTTCCACCCGGAGCATTTGACGGGATGTCTGGGGGTCGATACCAAGGGGTACGGCCGCAGAAGTGGTGTCCCACCCGGAGCGTTCGACGGGATGTCTAGGGGTCGATACTAAGGGGTACGGCCACGGGACACCAATTGTGATTTTATGATATCGTCATGAATTGATAACTGGTTTGAATGCCAATGTAGTATTCCGGAATATCTATGGGAAATGATTTCTGATTGAGATGACTGTGTAAAATCGTATTTGTATATAATGTTGTGTAATTTGCACTAGCTATTCGAATGCTAACCCCTTAAATGGGGGAAATGCGTCTTATGCATTTCAGGTACCAGAAGAGGTGAGGAGCAGGCACGGGATATGCACGCAAATGATGGATTGGTATGATTATGAGGCTCGAGTCTTTATCTATGTTCGGTCATTTATACCGTTTGAATATTAGAAATTGTCTGGATTTATTGTATTCGGTTAAAGTCCCCTGCATGGGCAATGATATGGTATCGACTTATATTTTCATGTACGTCCATTAAAATATTTTGGCCGAAGGCCACGGCCCTATTTTTACATTGATGATTGTGTCTTTGGGATTTTCCTGTACGGAATGTGTGTCTGGTGTTAGCCTGGTAGACCTCATGAGGGTTCTACGGCGTGTAATGTCCCAGTTGTGAATTGGGGTGTTACATATTGGAGAGCAGAGCAAGTGACCGGAGAGTGTCCCGAAACCCTATGTTTCCTTCTGAGGATCCTAACATGGGCGAATGAAGATGTTGTACTATGTCTTAATCGTTGTTGTTTCCAACAATCGTGATTTCGATCATTTTTTGTCTCATTGTTTTATGTTTCCAACTCCCGTTGTTCTAAGTTCCGGGGTCGTTATGTCTTTTTAGTATGGGGGAATGTATTGCCCGTACTTTTCTTACTATTTTCAGTATTGTGTGACTTTTCATTGTTGGTAATGCAATTGTGATCCTCTCGACGATTTTAAACTACCCTGTTTTACTTAGCCTGCCGTTCTCTGAACGAATTCCAGAGTTGTTTTGCTAAATCCTGTAGATTATTATGGCCTTTCCACATCCGAATTTGATTCTTGCAAGTTTTGTTTGAAACTATTGTGCCATCGCCCTCTATTTTAAGTTTCGGGACGAAACTTCTTTTAAGGAGGGTAGTATGTAATACCCGTAATTTTCTCTTTTGGTAATTTTTTGTTTTAGGTATTTTTCTGGTTTTCAGAACTCGTTTGCGAGCGTTTTGACATTTTGATGATGTTTTGTTCTGCGTATTTGGTCATCCGAGTTTGTTTCGGGGCTATTCTAACTGAATCCGTGTTTTGAGCGATTTTTCCGCAGTCGAGTCCGATTCCTGTGAATCTCGTTCGAAACTATTGATTCGGGTTTCTCATCAGTTCATTTAACGTTGTTATACGTACTGTGGGCTTCGGTTTGGCTATTCGTTTTTGTATCGTGATTTTTGGATGTTTTGGGATGTTTCGTAATTTCCCAAAAGTTTGGGGGTAATTACTTTTGTTGTCCTATTCCGAACCTTTGGGTAGTAGGAATCGTACTTTATTTTTGCGCTTGAGTTCGTCATTCTGCACTCTTCGTATGCATGGCCTCGTCTTGTGTTATTGTCGTTGTTTCGCGGTTTCGTCGCGCTCGTACTCGACGAGCTGAACTTAGCAGTTCTGGAACTGCTAAGTTGTAATACCCGTAATTTCGATTTTTCGGTAATTTTATTTTTTTTGGCGGAAGTCTGTTTTGACGACTCGCTCATGACCGTATCGTCATTCTGAGAATGATTAATTCTGCACTTTTTGTCATCCGAGTTCGTTTCGGTATCGTTTTGTTGAGATCCGTGTTCTTAAGCGGCTTTTCCGCACTTGAACTCGATTCTTGCGAATCTCGTCCGAAACTGTTGTTTCGAGTCTCTCGCAAGTTCATTTAATGTTATTATTCATGTTGCGAGCTTTGGTTCGGTGTTTCGATCACGTATCGTGATTTTCGGACGTTTTGGGCCATTTTCGTAATTTCCCAAAGTTTGGGGTAATTACTTTCCGTTGTCGAATTTCGAGCCTTCGGGTGGTCGGAATCGTGTATTCTCTTAAGGCTTGGATTCGTCTTTGCGAGTACGTCGTAACCATATCTTCGATTCGTATTCAGGTTCGGGTTTCGGGGTCGTCGGGCCGTCGGAGTGGCCACGAGGCCGGGCGGGCTGGCAGTTACGGCCGTAAGGTGCGATTCTGCCGTACGTGCTCGCGAGCATGGCAGCGAATGCGATTCTGGCCGTAAGGGCCGAGTTCTGGCCGTGACGGGTGCGAGCGGCTTCACGACGAATGCGATTCTGGCCGTAAGGACTGCCGATTCTGGCCGTAAGTCTTACGGCCGTAAGGCCTGTCGATTCTGGCCGTAAGCGGTCATTGGCGAGTTTTGTGAATGCGATTACGGCCGTAAGGCCTGCGATTCTGGCCGTAACATCGGCCATATATAGCGATGGCCCAGACTTCATTTTTATCACATTTCTTCACCGGGTGCGGTGGCGGGGAAAATCGGGAAGTGGAGTTTTGGTCGATTCCACTCGATTTCTAAGCGTTTTGAGGATCCTTATCGATTATATCATCATCAAATCATTGTTCTTCGTCGGATCGAGGTAATTTCTTGAAATCTCCTAGGATTGGATTTTCGAGATTTGTTCTTGATTTTCGATTCTAGTCGATTTTGATGAATCGGTTGATGTTAGTAAACATTATTAATCATGTTCTATGGATTGTATATCCATATTTTCGATTCGTTCAACCCGATTGATGATTTTTAGGCTCTTGAGAAACTTTGAACATTTAGTGTTCGATTAAATGCCTCAAAGAGTTTCTTTCGGTCGTTATGTTGTTTTCGATTGATATTGTGTTATTGAATGAATTGTATTTCATTCAAGGTGGTTCAGTACTTGTGATTAGGAGGACGCCGTTCGTTGTTCGTGGAGGGATTCCATCGCCTTCGGTTGAGGCAAGTTTTATACTTGTACTAGTCAATGAGATTAATGTTATCATATATGTGTATGAATGTGTTGTATCATTCCGAGACTTAGTCTCTTCATGAATTCATTGATATCAAGAGATCGTTCGATACGATACCTTTCGGCAATTTTGCCAAATGTTTATTGTTGTTCGTTAACGGCCGATTCAAGGCATTGTGATACTCATTATTAATGTCATTGTCGATAGCCGGTTCGCGGTATCGATGTATCGATTGTTGTTAATATAGATGTCAATTAAAGACATCGTTGAGATCATTGTTATTCCTGTTTGGATTGTCATTAAAACTGTACAGGCCGATTAAAGGCATTGGCTTATTCATCTCTCGCCTTCGTCGTCGGTAACCGATTAAAGGTGCCGAGGCATCCTTCATATCATTGTTATCGAATTGCCGTTCTCAGGTAAATCGAAATGTTCAATCATTCACTAAATCATTGTTATCGATTGACCTTTCTAAGGCAATCTAGGTATTCACTCATTCATCGTATCATTGTTATCGATTGGCCATTCTCAGGCAAATCGAAATGTTCAATCATTCACTGCATCATTGTTATCGATTGACCTTTCTAAGGCAATCGAGGTATTCACTCATTCATCGTGTCATTGTTATCGATTGGCCGTTCTCAGGCAAATCGAAGTGTTCAATCATTTATGGTATCATTGTTGTCGATTGACCGTTTTAGGCAATCGAGGTATTGAATCATCCATTTGCATCATTGTTGTCGGTTGGCGTTTTAAGGCAATCGAGGTGTTAATTTGGGACTGTCAGGGCGGTGTCTATCCGTGTGTTACTATCATCGTGTTGGCCGACTCAAGGCGGCACACTATCATTCATTGTGATACGGTGGATCTGGTGGCCTAATTGTGATACGGTGGATGCCGTGGCCGCCCTAATTGTGATATGGTGGATGCCGTGGCTTCGGCCCCTAATTGTGATACTGGTGGATGCCGTGGCCCGGCCCTAATTGTGATACGGTGGATGCCGTGGCCCGGCCCTAATTGTGATACGGTGGATCGTGGCCGGCCCTAATTGTGATACGGCTTTCATGCGTGGCTTCGCCCTAATTGTGATACGGTTTTCATGCCGTGGCTTTCCCCTAATCAATAACTTAAATGGTTTCGACTTCATGTGATTGTGATATTTGGACTTAATTTGAGTGTCTTTAAGGCCTTTGTGATTGTCTTGGTAATTTCATTGGAGCCTTCGGGTATTGTGATTCATAATTAATTCGATTCTAGTTTGGTTCATGTCGTGTAATTCATTGTGGTACTCTGTGATTATGATTCGCCGTTGGGCACTTATGTTCTAACACATTGAGCAATTATTAATAGTATGCCGTGGGCATAGTATTTCACGAATGCTCGGTTCTTACATTGGTTTGTGAGCATCTCGTATTATTATCATTATGGTTTCATTACGCCTTTGGATGCATATCATGTTATACATGTATTTGATATTCATTATATGGATGGTGACCCAGTGTGGCGGAACATGTTTTCATGTTTTAGGTGCTTGCGAGAGAGAGTTGAGACACGGGGCATGATGATGGCGGCGAGGCATTCGAGCGATACTAGTCCGAGTTGTTCATTGTCGGTCGATCGGTTGGAGTGTACTCCAGTCTTGTCGATTATTGTCGTGTTGTATTACAGACAGGATGTTCGTGGATGTTGTTGTATTTCATTTTGGCCATGTAGGCCACTTTTGTCGTTGAAATTCCTTATCGAATATTGTGTCGGTTATCATAGTAGGGACTATGATTTTCCCTTGTTGTTTAATTTAATGTATTTTAGTCATGTTCTTTGGTGGATCTCTGGCGTGGGGTCCACGACCTTGTAATAACCGATAGGATTTGGGGGTGTTACAGAAATGGTATCGGAGCTTTGGGTTGTGGAATACCCTGAGATGTGAGTTATGTAGTCCTACCGACGCGGTAGTAGTGGGATTGTCAGGTTATGACAATCTAGTCAGTCAGGTTTTGTGAGTCGTAATATTGGTGCGACTGCACGAGTCATTCATTCATCGAGTCGTCGTCAGTGAAGACTAGTATCGCGAGACCTCGAAGCTTCGTATGACCTGTGTAAGGACTCGATTCTCTTTATGTTCATACATTCATCATGTCATTAATTATTCATGCTTTGTGGAAACATATATGTGATATTATTGTTATGATTGATTCATGACTAATTGTTTTGGGACACGTGTGGCTTGTGTAAGCATTAAGGATCAACTCATTCATCAGTTAATAATCCTCAATCATCATTCTGATCTTGTCGATCATGTTAATTCATTCATCACTCAGTCAATATCATTACTCAGTTAATTCATCGCTCAGATAATTCATTCATCACTCAGTCAATATCATTCATCACTCAGTCAATATCATTCATCACTCAGTTAATTCGTTCATCACTCAGTCACTATCATTACTCAGATAATTCATTCATCACTCAGTTAATTCGTTCATCACTCAGTCAATATCATTACTCAGATAATTCATCCATCACTCAGTCAATATCATTCATCACTCAGTTAATTCATTCATCACTCAGTCAATATCATTCATCACTCAGTTACTTCATTCATCACTCAGTTAACATCATTCATCACTCAGTTAATATCATTCATCACTCAGTTAATTCGTTCATCACTCAGTTAATTCCTTCATCACTTAGTCAATCTCATTGTTCATATTAATTCATTAATCACTCAGTCAATCTCATCGTTCAGTTAATTCATTCATCACTCAGTCAATCTCATCGTTCAGTTAATTCATTCATCACTCAGTCAATCTCATCATTCAGTTAATTCATTCATCACTCAGTCAATCTCATCGTTCAGTTAATTCATTCATCACTCAGTCAATCTCATCGTTCAATTAATTCATTCATCACTCGGTCAATCTCATCGTTCAGTAATTCATTCATCACTCAGTCAATCTCATCGTTCAGTTAATTCATTCATCACTCAGTCAATCTCATCATTCAGTTAATTCATTCATCACCCAATCAATCTCATCGTTCAGTTAATTCATTCATCACTCACCAATCTCATTGTTCATTAATTCATTCGTCACTCGATCAATCTCATTGCTCGGTTAATTCATTCATCACTCGATCTATCTAATTGTTCAGTTAATTCATTAATCATCCAGTCCATCTCACGGTTCAATTGTTGATCTTGTGGATCGAATTTTCAACCTTGTTAACTTGTTCAAGGTAATCATTTCAGGAATTTCATCAGATAATCATGTTACCTCACTTGATCTTTCATGCGATCTTATCATATTCTGGCGTCATGTCGACGATCATTTCATTGCATTATTAATGCATTCATTGTGTTAGAGCGTGTATGCTCATTCTTATCATTCCGTCTCATAATCATAATGCGATCTTCATACGAGATCTGTAATTATCACGTGACTTTCCTGCCTCGGAATGGAAAGAGCTGTTAGAAGGACATCGGACTCCGACGTCCAAGAGATTGTTTTCTAGTCGTCTTCGTGCTGGGAGAGCATCTTCATCTCGGACGACGAGTTCGACTGTTGTTGCTTTAACTGTGATACAATAGGACATTCATCACCGGTTTTTGAGCAAGTTAATTCTTGTTCGGTAATAGTATAATCATTCATTTCATTTGTCGTTCATTCATTCAAATAATTCATTCATCATATATCAATCACGTTGAGACTTATAATTATCAAACTAATCATTCAATTCACGGGGAACTATGGTTCCAATCATTTCATTTGAGCTGTCACTCATTACGTTATCATTTCACAACGGTGAGTCATTCTTGATCCTTGTTGGATTTCGATTCATTATCATTCATTGTGATCATTCTTGTTCGTGTGTATCTCGTCAATTTTTCCTGGAGGGATATTGCTTCTCCCTACTTGTTTTAAGTTTCGGGACGAAACTTCTTTTAAGGGGGGTAGTATGTAATACCCGTAATTTCGATTTTTCGGTAATTTTATTTTTTTTGGCGGAAGTCTGTTTTGACGACTCGCTCATGACCGTATCGTCATTCTGAGAATGATTAATTCTGCACTTTTTGTCATCCGAGTTCGTTTCGGTATCGTTTTGTTGAGATCCGTGTTCTTAAGCGGCTTTTCCGCACTTGAACTCGATTCTTGCGAATCTCGTCCGAAACTGTTGTTTCGAGTCTCTCGCAAGTTCATTTAATGTTATTATTCATGTTGCGAGCTTTGGTTCGGTGTTTCGATCACGTATCGTGATTTTCGGACGTTTTGGGCCATTTTCGTAATTTCCCAAAGTTTGGGGTAATTACTTTCCGTTGTCGAATTTCGAGCCTTCGGTGGTCGGAATCGTGTATTCTCTTAAGGCTTGGATTCGTCTTTGCGAGTACGTCGTAACCATATCTTCGATTCGTATTCGGAGTTCGGGTTTCGGGGTCGTCGGGCCGTCGGAGTGGCCACGGCCGGAGCCGGCGAACTGGCGAGTTACGGCCGTAAGGTGCGATTCTGGCCGTCGTGCTCGGCGAGCATGGCACGGCGAATGCGGTCTGGCCGTAAGGGCCGAGAGTTCTGGCCCGTCGGTGCGGCGGACTTCTGACGGCGAATGCGATTCTGGCCGTAAGGACTGTCGATTCTGGCCGTAAGTGCAGTTACGGCCGTAAGGCCACTGTCGGTCTGGCCGTAGCGGTCATTTGGGCGAGTTTTGTGAATGCCGGTTCTGGCCGTAAGGCCTGCCGATTCTGGCCGTAACTGTCGGCCATATATAGGCGATGGCCAGACTTCATTTTTATCACATTTCTTCACCAGGTGCGGTGGCGGCAGGGAAAATCGGGAAGTGGAGTTTTGGTCGATTCCACTCGATTTCTAAGCGTTTTTGAGGATCCTTATCGATTATATCATCATCAAATCATTGTTCTTCGTCGGATCGAGGTAATTTCTTGAAATCTCCTAGGATTGGATTTTTGAGATTTGTTCTTGATTTTCGATTCTAGTCCGATTTTGATGAATCGGTTGATGTTAGTAAACATTATTAATCATGTTCTATGGATTGTATATCCATATTTTCATTCGTTCAACCCGATTGATGATTTTTAGGCTCTTGAGAAACTTTGAACATTTAGTGTTCGATTAAATGCCTCAAAGAGTTTCTTTCGGTCGTTATGTTGTTTTCGATTGATATTGTGTTATTGAATGAATTGTATTTCATTCAAGGTGGTTCGAGTACTTGTGATTACCGGAGGACGCCGTTCGTTGTTCGTGGAGGGATTCCATCGCCTTCGGTTGAGGCAAGTTTTATACTTGTACTAGTCAATGAGATTAATGTTATCATATATGTGTATGAATGTGTTGTATCATTCCGAGACTTAGTCTCTTCATGAATTCATTGATATCAAGAGATCGTTCGATACGATACCTTTCGGCAATTTTGCCAAATGTTTATTGTTGTTCGTTAACGGCCGACTCAAGGCATTGTGATACTCATTATTAATGTCATTGTCGATAGCCGGTTCGCGGTATCGATGTATCGATTGTTGTTAATATAGATGTCAATTAAAGACATCGTTGAGATCATTGTTATTCCTGTTGGGATTGTCATTAAAAGCATGCGAGGCGATTAAAGGCATTGGCTTATTCATCTCTCGCCTTCAAGTCGGTAACCGATTAAAGGTGCCGAGGCATCCTTCATATCATTGTTATCGAATTGCCGTTCTCAGGTAAATCGAAATGTTCAATCATTCACTAAATCATTGTTATCGATTGACCTTTCTAAGGCAATCTAGGTATTCACTCATTCATCGTATCATTGTTATCGATTGGCCATTCTCAGGCAAATCGAAATGTTCAATCATTCACTGCATCATTGTTATCGATTGACCTTTCTAAGGCAATCGAGGTATTCACTCATTCATCGTGTCATTGTTATCGATTGGCGTTCTCGTGCAAATCGAAGTGTTCAATCATTTATGGTATCATTGTTGTCGATTGGCCGTTTTAGGCAATCGAGGTATTGAATCATCCATTTGCATCATTGTTGTCGGTTGGCGTTTAAGGCAATCGAGGTGTTAATTTGGGGATCAAGGACGGTGTCTATCCGTGTGTTACTATCATCGTGTTGGCCGACTCAAGGCGGACACTATCATTCATTGTGATACGGGATGCCGTGGCCCGGCCCTAATTGTGATACGGTGGATGCCGTGGCCCTAATTGTGATACGGTGGATGCCGTGGCTTCGCCCTAATTGTGATACGGTGGATGCCGTGGCTTCGCCCTAATTGTGATACGGTGGATCTGGTGGCCCACTAATTGTGATACTGGATCGTGGCCGGCCCTAATTGTGATACGGCTTTCATCGTGGCCCTAATTGTGATACGGTTTTCATGCCGTGGCTTCGCCTAATCAATAACGACTTCGGCTGTTTCGACTTCATGTGATTGTGATATTTGACGGCTTGGTGAGTGTCTTTAAGGCCTTTGTGATTGTCTTGGTAATTTCATTGGAGCCTTGGGCATTGTGATTCATAATTAATTCGGTTCTAGTTTGGTTCATGTCGTGTAATTCATTGTGGTACTCTGTGATTATGATTCGCCGTTGGGCACTTATGTTCTAACCGTTGAACAATTATTAATAGTATGCCGTGGGCATAGTATTTCACGAATGCTCGGTTCTTACATTGGTTTGTGAGCATCTCGTATTATTATCATTATCGTTTCATTACGCCTTTGGATGCATATCATGTTATACATGTATTTGATATTCATTATATGGATGACTGACCCGTGGGGCGGAACATGTTTTCATGTTTTAGGTGCTTGCGAGGAGAGAGTTGAGACACAGGGGCATGATGATGGCGACGAGGCATTCGAGCGATACTAGTCCGAGTTGTTCATTGTCGGTCAGTCAGTTGGAGTGTACTCCAGTCTTGTCAGTTATTGTCGTGTTGTATTACCCGAACAGATGTTCGTGGATGTTGTTGTATTTCATTTTGGCCATGTAGGCCACTTTTGTCGTTGAAATTCCTTATCGGAATATTGTGTCGGTTATCATAGTAGGGACTATGATTTTCCCTTGTTGTTTAATTTAATGTATTTTAGTCATGTTCGCCTGGTGGATCTCCTGGCGTGGGGTCCACGGCACTGTAATAACCCAATAGGATTTGGGGGTGTTACATAAGTGACTTATGTATGATATGCTATAACGCACGCTATCGCCATGTGCCTTACGTACGCTAATCCCTTCTCATAACGTACATAAGGGGGGGTCTTCACAGTTCAGACATTGAGTTCTGGCCGTCGATAACGCACGCTATGTGTTGATCATAGCGTACGTTAACTGTGCTCCTTACGTACGTTAAGTCCTAGCCATAACGTACGTAAGGGTCTTCGCTATTCTGGACAGGAGGGTCTGGCCATCGATTACGTACGTAATCATTCATGCATTTACGTACGTAATACAGGTAACATACGTTATCCTTCTTGGTTAATGTACGTAACGCATGCACAAGTATTTATATATCGAGGGTTGACCGTGTTCGTCATTTCTCACCCTTTCTTCATTTCCTCCGCGGTTGAGGCGATTTGTGGGCGATCTAGGGGCAATTTTGGAGTTTTGTAAATCCAAGTTTACATCTTCCTTGAGTTCTTGGTGTTGATTAACATCATCAATCCGTGTTCTTCATCTCCGATCCAAAGTAATCATCTTGTAAACCCTTCCTTTATATTTCTTGAATCTTCAAGATTAGGGTTGTTCTTCATGAATCGTGTTGTTGTATATCATCAATCGGTTGTATTAATCCTAGCCCCATAATTTGATTCGTATTTCTTATCGTATTCGGGTTCGGATGATGTTCTTGGTGTTCTTGGGGAAATATTGAACCTCAAGTGTTCGATCGTTTGTTTCTACGAATTGTTGTTGGGAATTTCACATACTTTCCATCTTCCTTGCGATCGATCTTACAGCGATTGTGTTGTTCTTGTGTTTTCAAACTAGTTGGAAGATTCGAGGGTTTTCGGTCGAGCTTTCCCGTTGCTTCGCGTGCTTTGGATTTGAGGCAAGTACCTTGATATACGAATTATAACTACATGAAATCATTGTTGCCGAAGTGTGTGAATTATTTCTATAAATACAAATATATCATATATTTATATGTTAAATATATGTATGAAGATATACGTATGTATATATATATATATATATGTGTGTGTGTGTGTATATAGGTATAGGTATATATATACATAAATATGTTGGTGAATGTCGGGTGATTAATACCGATACTAGTTGACGTTCTCAACTTGGATTAAAGTACGAATCATAATTATAGAGATAACATAGTAAGGTTTATGTACTCGGTTGAGTTACGATATAAGGGTATATGTGTAGCGTTGGATGGTTTTGCCGAAGGCTCATTGAGTTGAGTCTTGATTGATAACGTGCGTGTTATTGTTTACTTGTGTGGTTGTGGGTTGACGGATAAATTGTGTGAATTGGTGTGCTGATTTGATAATTGTTGCAACGATTGACTGTGTGCTTGATAATTGTAACAATGTGAATACTTGTTGTGAGAGACGTCATATCTGGGAGCCTCTGAGGGCGGGGCGTGTACTCCGGCCTGGTGTATGCTGCAATGAGCAGATCCATATGGTTGGTGAACACCGGTGTTACCTAATGCGTGTGCAAGGGGCAGCTCTTGCTGGAGTGATCGTCGGCGCGGTGACATGTCCAAGAGGCGGCCAACATAATGGAGTGAACGCCTGTGCACAGGTGTGCAAGGGAGGCGCCTGGCAGGCATATTGGTTATGGGTATTTGAGTGACAGCTAAGACCACGTTACCGAACGATGTTCGTATTTCAAATTCTTTCAACTCGCTTCAAAATGTTGGTCTTGATATAGACCGCGATTCGTGTTTTTGAAAGTTTGTTTCAACTTGTTTTAAACATTGGTATCAGGGTTAATTAACCAAGGAGATTTGACGAGATCTCCGAAGGTTAATTAATCAGGGGTCTTGAGCAGGATTTATCGAATGAGAGGTTGTGTCTTCGATTGTATTGTGATGATATTCTGTGTATTGGGTCGAGGACCCCGCGAGATGTTGAGATTTTAGATCTTGTGGTGTTATTCTATAAATTGGGTCGAAGACCCAGAATAACATTGAAATGGTTTTCTTGTAAATTGTTTTCCAGATGCCGGGTCAAGGACCCGAGAACTCTTGAAGTTATTTTTATAAAAGTATTCCATTCGATTTTCAAAATCCCAAGGTAGCCCGAGTCAATAATAACATTTTCAGACTATCTTATCTAAACATTCTCCTTTTAAAAAGGGGGTTTTTCAAACTAGATCTTTTGACTCTTGGGCTCGTTTAAAATTTCATTGGTGTTATGACCTGTAATGAGATTATGGCTATGTGATTATCTTTCACATTGTTGTAAGCAGGTGTTTTCTCTGTGTTGATTATGGGAATGCGTGGTTTGGGTTAAGGCTTCACGGCTGTTGAGTTTTTTGTTGATATTGTTCATATATCTTGTATATTATGTACTTGCACTAGCAAAATTCCAGTTTGCTAACCCCCGAGTTTTCGGGGGGTGGGTGCCTGTTATGCGCTCAGGTTTTGGTGGTTCGGAAGCAGTCACGGGATTGGCTTGGAAAGAGATGGAAGACGACGATGCTACTCACACAAGAGTCAGAGTGTTTTTCGGTTGTTTCATTTTGGTCGGTATTTCCCTTTTGGTCGAGTATTCACCCTTGCATGAGTGTTGATTTCATTTATTAAATTGAGTTGTCATTCCTTTCTGAGTTTAAGTTTGTTATTGTCATTGAGATATGAATTCCATTAGTTTCTGGATTGTTTAATGACCTTGTCGGTCTGCTTTGTAATTAGATTGACCCCGGTCGGTCAATCATTGAGTAGTCTTTTGGAGTTTAGCCTGGTAGATCCTTGTGATAAGGGTTTACGGCATGTGACATTCCCGGTCGTGTTATGGGGTGTTACATATATGGTATCAGAGCTTAGGTTTGTGAAAAACCTAGGCCGTTGGGTCAAGTCCATGTCCTGTGTAAGTCGCGCATCAGAGTTGTGATTAGTATCGTGGTTCCGACATCATCTTCAGGCAATCCGTGACGGTAAGTCTCCCGATCATAAGTCCCCTTACATACGTATTTGATTATATCGTGCTAATGTGTTTATTGTGAATAAGGGTTGGAATTTGTTGGTGATATTATTGTTTTAGGATGTAACATGCGTATTCGGTCCGAGTGTAAATGGTTATATACTATGCTTCAGAAGTCGAGCATATTAATCGGGCTCTGCGTTTCATTAGAATAAATCTTTGAGTGATAATTTTATCCGCTACGTGAGTATTTTAAAATGGCTTTTGGTATCTTGCAAACTGAATTTTATTTCGTAAGAACCGATTCTCTAAACCGAGTTTGGGCATTTTGGCCTTGCACGTTTTGACGGTATACTTATGACGGTATTTGATATTTTATAAATGACTTTTGTGAATATTTGAAAATATTACCGTCATCGGCCTTTTTGGCATTTTGAACGTTTTTAAAAATAGTTTTTAGCCTAGTGAGTTCTGGCGCGGGGCCCACGGCGAATTAATATCACAGACATTTTAAAATGGTGCTTCGAAATTTTCTAACATTGTGAAAACCCATGATTTAACGTCGCCATGTCAAATGGTCACGTATCTCGGTGAAAAATCCTTTCGAATTAAGCATTTTGGTAGAAGAGGAAACATTTTCAAAATGTGGTATTTGGAAGTCAACACTTTTGAAATAATTCAAATTAGTCATGATTCATAAAAGAATTTCTTTTATACATTATTCGAAAATAAATTTTTTAGTCGATGTATAAACTTCCTCTTCTAAAATAAAGGATAGTATCTTCAAGGTTTGGGCGTAACGTGACACGCCCTCCGTTTCAAAAATTAGTTTTCATTAAGTGTATACATATAATGATCGTCCTCGTCGAAGGGCTCGAAATTGACTTCAGAAAACTTTGTGCTTTACGATATTACCGTTATGCTAAAGATGTTAACTAAACCCTGTGTTGATAATTGTGGTATACTATACGACTGATAATTTGATAATGCTGAACGGTACTATATGTATTAGTATGTCGAGCCTTCGCGGACGTAGGTGTGATGATGGAAGTGGAAGCGGAGAGGTGGTTCGTACGATAACAATTTATCATAATTTTGGTTTGTGGTTTTGGAACCATTCGGTTCCGGTTAACCGCTAACTATATTTTTTTAAGTAGGATCCACAAACCGCACCCTAACCATAAATAGTGGTTCTCGGTTAACCGAAATCACGTCGGTTCGGTTCGGTTTCGGTTAAAACCACTAACCACGAACCTTTTAGACAGCCCTATTGACCTCGAACAACATTAACTTGTGTGTTATTAGTTTCCATACTTATTATTCTCATACTGTCTGTGATTTTGGTATACTTTCTTTGAACATCATGTAAACACCAAGCTACAGGAGATTGTCAAGTTGCTGTACTTATAGAAACTTAGTCTAAGATTTTCGCTACGCAAATCAAACTTCGAAAAAGAGTACAACTTATTCAACCCCTCTATTCTAAGCTGTAAGATAAGTATAATGTGACCAACAAGTGATATCAGAGCAGTTGATTCTACAAAGAATCAGTCGGTTCTTAACTTGAATCAGATCCAAATTACTATCTTTTGAATATCCTAGTTTTGTACTTAAATCATTCATCCCACCATTGTTATGGATACATAAATGATCAATAAAGTTCCCATGTTTTTTATTATCGAGTTTTATGACTGGAGAATCATGTTGGAAGCCCATATTGCTGTCATGCACGAAGAAATGATCTTTGTTATACAAAAAGGATCAAAATTATGAAGGTCAACCTAGCTGCCAGGATAAAAGGCCAAGCTCATGCAGAAGTACTTGAAAAGAAAAGGGAACAATGGACAAATAATGATCGCAAGCGTGCGAATCTGGACAACATCGCAAAGAATGCGCTATTTGTCACTCTCGACAAAGGCACATTTTCAAAGGCAAAAATCAACAAGACCACCAAAGAAATCTGGGAAAAGCTCAAGTTAATTTGTGAGGTTACTGAGCTCTCAAAAGAAAAGAAAATTTCAAAACTCACTCAGCAGTTTGAATGTTTTGAAATGAAAACAAATGAAACACTTAAGGAGCTTGATCTTAGATTTACCGTTATTGTCGATGAACTTGAATCGTTGGGCAAAGTGTATACCCAAAAGAAGAGGAATCTCAAAATATTTAGATTACTCCCTTCGTGATGGGATATTGAGACACCAACTATGCATGTGTCTTGCAATTTAAATGACATATCTACTTTTGACCTCTTCTCTGACCTCAAAGCTTTTGAGTATGACATTGACATGAGAGAAAAAGCTGCAGAGTCCCCTACAAATACTACAACACTGGCTATTGTATCCAACAAGAGATAGAGCTCTGCACCCAGCACATCCAAAGCTGTTGACAACGATGATGACATCCTGTCACCAGATGAAATGTCTCTGCTCATGCACAAATTTCGGAAATTCATTAAGAAATCTAGAAAAACTCCCTACAAGCATAAATCCTTTAAGGTAAGCTCTGACTCACCACCGTTCGGAGACTTTAATCTATGTTATAACTGCAAAAAACCAAGACAGTATGCAAATAGATATCCTCATCCTAAAGTATAGAAGTTATCTAAAGTTGAGCAACAGGAGAATGATGAGAAAAGATGTGTCTGGAGAAACAAGTTTAAGGCACTGATCGGAGAATCAGAAGCCACGCCCTCATCAATCAAAACATAGGAATATCTACAGGCTGTCACCGACAGTGACTCTTCCGATGATGAAATCGAAGATAAAGCCTTCATGTGCTTTATGGCAAAGAAAGAGGATGATGATGACAGTAATGATGAGGTAAGCTCAACCTCAATTAACCCTTTAAATGCATCACATACTTTTGAAAATATGATGAATGAGTTTTGGACCATTCAAAAACCCATGATATGCTTAAACAAAAAAACATACAGCTCTTCCTTTCAAATCTAGAGCTCAATGAGGAAAATAACCTGCTGAGAAACAATTATGAAAATATGTCCTTAGACTACGAAAACAGCAAGGTCACTCATGAAAAAATCATGGGAAACATCAACTTGCAACTGAGCTAAATGAGATAAAATCTCATAATCAATGCAAGACAAATGATTATGCTTTACTAGAAGCTAAGATATAGCTTCTCGAGAAAATAGAAGGAGAACTCGAGACCATCCTCAAATCATTTGAGAAATCATCTAGGAGAATGGAAGACATCCTGAGCACTGGACAACATGTCCATGACAAACGTGGCTTGGTATACGACTCATTCTCCAACATAGACAAAATTAGTACTGTGTTTGTCAAATGAGTGGAACCCATTCCTAAAACTAAGGAAGCTCCAAAGGCTTCGCCTATAGACAAAGGAAAGGCTACAACTGTCCCTTCTTAGAAACTAAAGGGTGTCATTCCGCCACCTAGCTCTTATCATATGCAGCGGAAAGGAAAACCTCACAAATATGCAAGACGCAATGCTCATTATCAACGGTATGCCCATCAAGCATACCAACAGCTTCATCAGCAGAAAAGAAGGAAGGTTGTACCCAAGTATCACCAACACCATTCACCTCAGTACTACCGATAGTACAATGCTCCTAAATACTGGGTACAGGAACCCAAGTAACTTTCTCGTAAGCAAGTTGTCGTGCAGTTCTGCCAATAGCAGGTCTGGGAATCAAAATGGAAACCCTGGAGGAAATCTAGAAGACAGAGAAGTACAGTTCCTCCCCCTAGATAACAACCGTACTATGGAAAAAATTCAAAATTTTAGAGGAATAATAACAATGATTACAGTGAGTATGTGGCTGCCCTACGTAAATATCGCAAAAGAGGACCTAATACAACCTACAGCAAACCCATTGCTGTCAGGCAAATATGAGTACCTAAAGGCACTAACAGTGAAGGACCCAAAGATCTAAAGGGACCTAAATCTACTTTATCCAGGAGAATGACATCTGGTATTTCGACAGCGGATGTTCTCGCCACATGATAGGAGATATCACCAAGCTAACATATTATGTAGATGGTCGTAGTCCAAATGTGCGATTCGGTGACAAATCAAAAGGAAGAACAAGAGGGAAAGGAGCCCTACTTGTAGGAAAATTTAAGGTCACCGACGTAACCTACGTAGGACTATAGTACAATCTTCCTAGTATTACCCAGTTCTATGACAAACATTTCTCGTTCAAATTCTATGTAGATCATTGTAGGGTGAAGGACATAAAGACCAACAGATTACCCTAACACAAAGCTAGTAAGGTAACTTGTATATTGCTGACTGAAAACCCACTACTGCTGTAATTCATTGTTGTGTTGCCAAAGGCACTGCAGATCAAAACTGGCTATGGTTGCATATTTTTATGGAACCACATGATGTATGGAACAAGCATCACAACAAAACTATGTGAGTCAAAATTCAAGCATCATGACAAAACCACATGATGTATGGAACAATATAATTCCTATGGTTGCATATTTTTACATTTTTTGATGCAGGTGTTATTGTAACACCCCAAATTCAATTAAGGGATGTTACGCGCCGTAGAACCTTCTCAAGGTCTACCAGGCTAACACATGACACAAAATTCACAGGCAATTCTCATAAGACATAATAATCATAGTAAAATAGGGCCACGGCCTCGGCCAAAATATTTTAAGCGGACATCAATAAATATGAGTCAATACGAGTTCATTGCCCACGCGGGGGACTTTAACCAAGATTAAGGAAACCAAATAATATCCAACACCCAAGTAGACATAATAACAAAACATAAAATACAGACTCGAGCCTCATCATCATGCTGGTCCATCCTTGGCATGCGCATCCCGTGCCAGCTCCTCAGCTCGACCAATACCTGAAATGCGGAAGACGCATTTCCCCCATTTAAGGGGTTAGCATTCGAATAGATAGTGCAAGTACACAATTACACTACATTATATACAGATACGATTTATACAGTCATCTCATTCAGAAAACATTTGAAAAGCCATATTCTGGAATATCACATTGGCGTTCATAACATTTTAAGAATTCATCACAATATCACAAACATTCGCAACTGGTAACCCGTGTCCGTACCCCTTAGTATCGAACCCCAAACGCCTCGTCGAACGCTCCGGGTGGGAAACCACTTCCGCTGCCGTACCCCTTAGTATCGGCCCCCAGACACCCCGTCGAACGCTCGGGGTGGAAGTTTAATCACACTCGCACCCAAGTCCACTTCCTCGACCGTACCCCTTAGTATCGACCCCCAGACGTCCCGTCGAACGCTCCGGGTGGAAGGAACAAGTAACTCACACACCCAAAAGATCAAAATTCATCATTCATATCGAAATCGTAACACATATAACGGAATGTAATACATGTACTTGCCTTGAATAAAATGAAGTGAAGAAAACGGCGAAAGAAAAGGTTTCGGTCCGAACAATCTTCACAAATCCGTTCCTAACACAATAAGGGTATACAACAATCTCAATATTGCGGAAACGTAAGAATACATCCTAATTCTACCCGTTGGGACAATTCGTCGGTCACTACGAAGCCATAAACGATTCTAATCTAGTAACGGTGAAAACCTTGAAGGTTAATCCGTTAAACTATAAAGGTAGCAAGGAATTACGACTACGCAATCGAAATCTAACAACTCATCGAAGATAAATCGATTTGAAAGGGTAAAATCATATCAAAATCCCGAAATCCCCAAAAGCTAGGGTTCTAACGAAGTATACCTTGATTCGGATGGAGAAGGATGATTATGATGATGATTAACCTCACTTGGAACTCAATAATTGATCTACGGAGGAACTCTACGGACTGCTCTGCACGAATCACTTGAAGAACCCCCATCGCAAGCAAAGGAAAGAAAAAGAAGAGAAATAACGCGTCTGAGGTCAAGTCAGGATTTAAACACCTGACAGTGCGTTACGTATGTTAACACATATTGTTAACGTACGCTATGAGGTTTACGTACGTAACCTTCCACAAGTTAACGTACGTAAGAGCCCGGCAGAACATTATGTACTATCTGATGAAGGCCAAAACATACGTTACCTGTAAAGCATAACGTACGTTATGCAGGTATCGATAGCGCACGCTAATAAGCATGCATAACATGTGTTATGCATGCAGCAGTTTCACACTGCTGAACACCGTTTCCTGGACAGAACCAGGATTGTAAACATGAGGTATTCATAACGGCGAAGCTAAGTGTTGAAAGAAAATACACTTCCGACTATCGGGGAATCCGAAATACAAGAAAGAAGATGAAATTCCCTAAACTTCAAGGAAATTACAAATGGCCCAAAAGTCCGAAAAATCACGATACGACGTCGGATTAACAATCCAAATCACAACATGAGCAACTCAACCATACGAACTCATGGAAAAAGGAAAATAACGAAATTGAACGAGTTTTATGAGAAAAATCGAACGTACATGCGATAAAACATAGCTCAAGACGAAAATACATAAAAACATCTCCGAAACTCGTCCAAATGGAAAAATTACAAGAACAAAATAGATTCAGAATTCCAAAACATTAACAAGCGAGTCGTCCGAGATGAACATACACCAAAAATAGAAATTACCAAAAATAAAAAGTACGGATATTACATTCTCCCCCCCTAAAAATATGTTTTGTCCTGAAACTTACAACGTGAATAACTCGGGGTATCTCGACTTCATATCCTCTTCCGTCTCCCACATAGCTTCCTCGGATCCGTGTCTCGACCACTGCACCTTAACCAATGGAATAGTTTTATGCCTAAGTTGCTTCACCCGATGCTCTAAAATCTGAATTGGCCTCTCCTTGATGGTAATGCGGGGCCCCAGCTCAATCTCTCCAAAATCAATAATATGGCTAGGGTCCGGTACGTACCTCCTAAGCTGGGAAACATAAAACACGTTATGCACATGACTCAAGGACGGTGGCAAGCCTAACCGATATGCAAGCTCTCCAACTCTCTCCAAAATCTCGAATGGTCCAATATATCTCGGACTAAGTTTACCCTTCCGATCGAAGCGGTAAACTCCCCGTGTCGGCGACACCTTAAGCAACACATGGTCTCCCACCTCAAACTCCAACGTCCGGCGGCGCGTGTCGGCATAAGACTTCTGTCGACTCTGGGCCGTCAACAATCTATCACGAATCAAATCAATCTTCTCTCTCGTCTCAACTACCATATCTGGTTCAGTACCAACAAACTCGGACGTATCATCCCAACACAACGGTGATCTACGCCTCCTCCCATACAATGCCTCAAATGGTGCCATTTTGGTCGAGGCGTGCCAACTATTGTTGTACATGAACTCGATCAATGGCAAGTGTGACTCCTAATCATCCTTCCAGTCTAAAGCACAGGCTCTCAAAATATCCTCCAGCGTCTGAATCGTCCGCTATGACTGTCCGTCTCTCTGAGGGTGGTAGGATGTGCTGAGTCTCAACTCAGTCCCCAAAGCTCGATGAACAGCCTGCCAAAAATGTGATACAAACTAGCCATCTTGATCAGAAATAATACTCCTAGGAGTCGCATGTAACCTCACGATCTCTACAATAAACACTCGTGCTAGCCTCTCCGGCCCCAAAGTGTCCTTAATACCCATAAAATGAGCTGATTTGGTTAGTCGATCGACAATAACCCAAATCATGTTCATTCCAGTCTGAGTCCTAGGCATACCGGTAATGAAATCCATAGAAATGTCTTCCCACTTCCACTCCGGAATGGGAAGTGGTCATAATAACCCCATGGGCCGCTGATGCTCAATCTTAACCTACTGACAGGTCAAACACTTCTCCACAAACTCGCTAACGTCCGTCTTCAAATCGCTCCACCAATATTTACTCCTTACATCCTTGTACATTTTGCTCGTACCAGGATGTATGGAGTAAGGTGTAGTATGAGCTTCACTCAAGATCTTCTGTCTCAACTCAATATCACTCGGTACACATAATCTGCCGCGAAATATCAAAACTCCATCATCCTGAACCACAAATCCAGGGGTTTTCCCCTTCTTCACGTCCTCTCTCAACTGGACTAAAAGTGGATCATCATATTGCCTCACCTTGATATCATCAACGAAGGACAAAGTGATTTCTAATGCACATAACTAGCCCTAAACTCTCTGGACCCAAAGCTCGATATCCTGACAAATGAAATCCCGCTGGATCTTGATTTGAGGCGTAAGTACCTCTAACATCTATAGCGCCATCGGCTTATGACTCAATGCGTCTGCCACCACATTAGCCTTACCCGGATGGTAAAGAATTTCGAGGTCATAATCTTTAATTAACTCTAACCATCTACGCTGTCTCATATTCAAATCTTTTTTACTGAAGATATATTTCAAACTCTTATGGTCCATGTAAATCTTACACGACGAACCATAGAGATAATGCGTCAATATTTTTAAAGCGAAGACGACCACTGCTAATTCTAAATCATGCGTAGGGTACTTTGCTTCGTAAGGTTTCAACTGACGGGACACATAAGCAATGACTCTATCTCTCTACATCAAGACACATCCAAGTCCGAGGCCCGAAGCATCACTATAAACCACAAAATCCTTGTTCCCCTAAGGCAAGGCTAGAATGGGTGCGGTAGTCAACCGTCTCTTTAACTCATCAAAACGGTCCTGCCTGTCTGCGGTCCACTCAAACTTCTGAGTCTTTTAGAGTAACTGGGTGAGTGGTCTAGCGATCTTAGAAAATCCTTCGACGAATCTACGGTAATAGCCTGCAAGTCACTGAAAACTCCTCACTTCCTTCACATTTCTCGGCGGTTCCCAAGCCATCACTGCCTCTATCTTCTGTGGATCTACCCGAACAGCCTCCGCTGAAATCACATGCCCGAGGAATATCACTTCCTTGAGCCAAAATTCACACTTAGAGAACTTCGCGTACAGCTGCTCAGCTCTCAAAATATCTAACACAGTCCGGAGATGTAAGGCGTGCTCCTCCTGACTCCGAGAATAGATAAGAATGTCGTCGATAAAGACGACTACGAATTTGTCCAAATACTCAATAAAAACTTTGTTCATCAATTGCATGAACACTGTTGGGGCATTGGTTAGCCCGAACGGTATAACCACAAACTCGTAATGGCCATATCTCGTCCGAAAATCAGCTTTTGGTATATCGCTATCTCGAATCCTCAACTGGTAGTAGCTCGATCGTAAATCAATCTTCGAGAAGACTGTCGCTCCCTGAAGCTGATCAAATAAGTCATCGATCTGGGGCAAAGGGTACTTATTTTTTATGGTTAACTTGTTTAATTCTCGATAATCGATGCATAAACGAAGCGATCCATCCTTCTTCTTAACAAAAAGTATAGGCGCACCCCAAGGCAATGTGCTCGGTCGAATATACCCTTTATCTAACAACTCCCCCAACTATTTCTTCAATTCTAACATCTCTGATGGTGCCATACGGTACGGCGCTCATGAAACAGGAGCCGCGTTCAGCTCTAGATCGACAGAGAATTCAACTTCCCGTTGTGGTGGTAATCCCGGCAAGTCATCCGGAAATACATCGGGATATTCACTAACAACTGTAATCGACAACATGTCAATTCCACCATTCTCCGCCTTCAAAGCGTAACACCAATAGCCTACACAACCGTGGTTCAGAAGTTTTATCGCCTTTAAGGCATTAATCACATTACCCGATCTACCCAGCTTACAACCAACAAGTGTATGCTCTGTGCCATCCTCAGCCACTATCGATATAGTATGAGTTTGATAGTTCATGATGGCACCATGACTATCCAACCAATCGTCCCCGAGGATCAAATCCTCGCCCTTAAGGTCTACAACAATGACATTCGAGGGCCAATCCCGGATCCCGATCCTCACTGGGCAATCCCTAACCTCTCGGGTCCCAACCATACGATCCCCACTAGGCATACCGACTACAAATGGTTCACACTCGAACAAGCAGTCAATATCAATACGGCACACACAATCCGAAGCAATAAAAGAGTGGGCAGCACCCGAATCAAAAAGCACCGAAACTGGATGAGAAAGGATCTGAGTGATACCTGAGGCCACCAGAACGTCTGCCTCCTCCGTGCGCCTCATCTGATACAACCGAGGATGGATTGATCCTGAACTAGATGCAGCTCGGCGGTCCGGCTTACCCCGACCCCTACCACCGCCCGAACTCTGAGGAACCTGAGTGACTGGAGTCTTCTGATCGATGCTAAGCTCCTTCTGAACGGCATGGTATTCAGAGCTCTGGCGGCTCTGGTAGCCCTCTCGCAATGAGTCGCCCGGTGCCCGGTCTGTCCGCAAGTAAAGCAAGTAACTAAAGGAAATGGGCAATCCTTCATCAAATGTTCATATTGGTTGTAGTTAAAACAAACTCTGCCTCCAGATGCAACAGATCGGATGACAGTTACTCGAGATCCACCGCCCGATGAAATGACCTCTTCCTGACATAGGAGCAGACTGAGATTTCGAAAATCGACCACTCTTGCCGGCTGAAAAATTGCCAGCTGTCTTCTGTTTCTTGGCCTCGAAACCCAACTCTGATTCCGGGGCAGCTATCTCGATCGCTAGGGCGCGATCCTGGTATTCTTTCAAGGTGGCACACATGAGCGGTGCCATACTCTTCCTGATATGCAGCTTCATGCATATATTGAAATAACGGATTTTATCGGCCTCAGTCCTCACCTGATCTTTCACGAATCGCAACTGCTGATTATAAGAGATTATGTCCTGAGAGATTGGCACATCCTGAGGTGTGGCAGTGAAGAATTCCACAATCCTGCATTCTTTGACTGGCGGTGGACAATATTCTACTTCCATAGCAGGCTTAAATTCCTCCCAAGTGGATGGGCGGTCTCTGGGCACCACGGCCTCCCACCATTCCGCAGCTTCCTTATCAAGGAGGTACTGAGCAATATGTACCCTCCTGTCATCGGGACAAGCTACGACATCGAAAGTTCTGCCCAACTGAAAAAGCGAATTCTCCCAACCGAGGGAGTCAGAAATCCGGTGAAACAAGGAGGGTGCATCTTAGTCACCTTCTGAAGTCACTTACTAGCTTCATCCTCAAGAGTTGGGGGGCATCCACCTTGAGCTATCTGGGCAAGATGAGCTACTAACTGCTGAAGCACATCAGTAGCTTCTATGTCGGCATTACTCCCCGACGGCTGATCTAGGCTGACTGACAAATTCTGCTACCGCGACCTCTCAACATACTGAAGAAAAGATAGGAAAGGAACAAGATCAGAAAAATTCACATTTTGCATGGTCGGTACCACAATTGATAATTCCAAACAACACAGAGAAATGAATTACAGAAATATAAGAGTTCGAGGAGACTTACAGCCACGGGTTGCACGAAGAGATGGTAGCACGATGATATTAGGCTCAACAACTGACTCTAACGACATGACTGACAGACCCAAAACTAACCGACAACCTAGGCATTCATAACCTAAGGCTCTCCGATACTATAAATGTAACACCCCAAATTCACTTAAGGGACGTTACACGCCGTAGAACCATCACAAGGTCTACCAGGCTAACACATGACACAAAATTCACAGGCAATTCTCATAAGACATAATAATCATAGTAAAATAGGGCCGCGGCCTCGGCCAAAACATTTTAAGCGGACATCAAGAAATATGAATCAATATGAGTTCATTGCCCACGCGGGGGACTTTAACCAAGATTAAAGAAACCAAATAATATCCAACACCCAAGTAGACATAATAACAAAACATCTAATACAGACTCGAGCCTCATCATCATGTTGGTCCATCCTTGGCATGCATATCCCGTGCCAGCTCCTCAGCTCGACCAATACCTGAAATGCATAAGACGCATTTTCCCCATTTAAGGGGTTAGTATTCGAATAGATAGTGCAAGTACACAATTACACTACACTATATACAGATACGATTTATACAGTCATCTCATTCAGAAAACATTTGAAAAGACATATTATGGAATATCACATTGACGTTAAAAACATTTTAAGAATTTATCACAATATCACAAACATTCACAACTGGTAACCCAAGGCCGTACCCCTTAGTATCCACCCCCAAACGCCCCGTCGAACGCTCCGGGTGGGAAACCACTTCTGCGGCCGTACCCCTTAGTATCGGCCCCCAGACGCCCCGTCGAACGCTCTGGGTGGAAGTTCAACCACACACGCACCCAAGTCCACTTCCTCGGCCGCACCCCTTAGTATCGACCCCCAGACGTCCCGTCGAACGCTCCGGGTGGAAGGAACAAGTAACTCACACACCCAAAATATCAAGATTCATCATTCATATCGAAACTGTAACACACATAACGGAATGTAATATATGTACTTGCCTTGAATAAAATGAAGCGAAGGAAATAGCGAAAGAAAAGGTTTCGGCCCGAATAATCTTCACAAATCCGTTCCTAACACAATAATAGTATACAATAATCTCAATATTGCGGAAACGTAATAATTCATCCTAATTCTATCCGTTGGGACAATTCTTCGGTCACTACGAAGTAATAAACGATTCTAATCTAGCAACGGTGAAAACCTTGAAGTTTAATCCGTTAAACTTTATAGGTAGCAAGGAATTACGACTACGCAATCGAAACCTAACAACTCATCGAAGCTAAATTGATTTCAAAGGATAAAATCATATCAAAATCCCGAAATCCCAAAAATCTAGGGTTCTAACGAAATATACATTGATTCGGACGGAGAAGAATGATTATGATGATGATTAACCTCACTTGGAACTCAATAATCGATCTACGGTGGAACTCTACGGACTACTCTGCACGAATCGCTCCAAATTGCTCGAAGAACTCCCGTCGCAAGCAAATGAAAGAAAAAGAAGAGAAATAACGCGTCTGAGGTCAACTCAAGATTTAAACACCTGACAGTGCGTTACGTACGTTAACACATATTGTTAACGTACGCTATGAGGCTTACGTACATAATCTCCCGCAAGTTAACGTACGTAAGATCCCGGCAGAACATTCTGTACTATCTGATGAAGGCCATAACGTACGTTACCTGTAAAGCATAACGTACGTTATGCATGTATCGGTAGCGCACGCTAATAAGCATGCATAACGTGCATTATGCATGCAGCAGTTTTACACTGCTGAACACCATTTCCTTCACAAGACGATACAAAGATGGAACGCAACACAAGGACAGAACCAGGAGTGTAAACACGAGGTATTCATAACGATGAAGCTAAATGTTGAAATAAAACACACTTCCGACTATCGGGGAATCCGAAATACAACAAAGAAGATGAAATTCCCTAAACTTCAAGGAAATTACAAAATGGCCCAAAAGTCCGAAAAATCACGATACGACGTTGGATTAACAATCCAAAACTCACAACATGAGCAACTCAACCATACAAACTCATGGAAAAAGGAAAATAATGAAATCGAACGAGTTTTACGAGAATCGAACGTACATACGATAAAACATAGCTCAAGACGAAAATATGTAAAAACATCTCCGAAACTCGTCCAAATGGAAAAATTACAAGAACAAAATAGATTCAGAATTCCAAAACAGTAACAAGCGAGTCTTCCGAGATGAACATACACCAAAAATTGAAATTACCAAAAATAGAAAGTACGGATATTACAGTTACGTTCTTAACAATGGAAAGGATCAGCTCAAGACCTTCGATGAAAAATCCGATGAGTTTATATTTGTTGGATACTCCTCTATCAGTAAGAAATTTAGGATTTTCAACAAAAGGAAATTGGCAATAGAGAAGTCAGTCTATGTAGTCTCTTATAAACCTCATTGTGTAACTATAGGAGTAGACAACCTAACCCAAGTCGTCCAAACTTTATCTCTTAAGGAAATCTCATAACCTCAAGAAGACCCTGTTGTCAATCTAGAGATAAATCCCATTGCTTTAAGAACATAATAAGTAGTGGAAGCTAAAGCTGAACCTACATCTCAATAGGACACAACAAGGGATACTGAACTAGAACCCCATAGGAGGTGGTTAAGAGATCACCCTCATGAGTTAATAATTGGTGATATTGATGCAGGTGTTTCTACCTGAAGAAGAATACAAAGTACACAAGGAAATGTACTCTATGGACAAGAGGATACATAATCTCGTTCTGAACAGTCTCCATTCCCTGGATGGAGATCCAAAGCTAAACTTAGGAGACTTGCTATGTGCACACTAGCTGTATTCTTATATACAAACTAAGCAAAGCATTGCATGGTCTTAAGCCAGCATCCAGTTCATGGTATGAAACTCTATCATTATGCCTTATCAATAACGGATTTGAGAAAGGTGTTGTCGATAAAACCTTCTTGAAAATCCAGGCAGGTGGTGATCTCCTTATGGTACAAATCTATGTAGAAGATATTATTTTTGGTTCAACTAATCTTGATCTGTGTAAGAAGTTCTCTCATCTTATTCAATGTCAATTTGAAAAGGGTATGATTGGAGAACTTAGATATTTCTTAGGGTTGCAGGTTAAACAACTACCTACAGGTATATTCATCAACCATGGGAAATACAGCAAGGAACTGCTCAACAAATTCGGGATGAACACTTCAAAGTCATCATCTACTCCCATGAGCACTTCCACACAGATAAGTGATGACGAAGCTGGAAAACCAGTTGATCAATCTCTCTATAGGAAGATTATATACTCACTTTTGTACCTAACAACTAGTAGGTGCGATATCCAGTTTGTCGTAGGAGTGTGTGCTAGATATCAGGTAGCATCTAAGCAGTCACACTTCACACTTCACCAGGAAGCTAGTATTCTTGTATACAAACTAAGGAAAGCGTTATATGGTCTTAAGCAAGCACCCAGGGCATGGTATGAAACCTTTTTGTTGTACCTTCTCAATAGCGTATTTGAGAAAGGTGTTGTCGATTAAACCTTCTTGAAAATCCAGGAAGGTGATGATCTCCGTATGGTACAAATCTATGTAGACGATATTATTTTTGGTTTAACTAATCTTGATCTATGTAAGAAGTTCTCTCATCATATACAAAGTAAATTTGAAATGAGTATGATTGGAGAACTTAGATATTTCTTAAGGTTGCAGGTTAAACAACTACCTGCAGGTATATTTATCAACTAGGGGAAATACAACAAGGAACTGCTCAACAAATTCGGGATTAACACTTCAAAGTCATCATGTACTCCCATGAGTACTTCCACAGAGATAAGTGCTGACGAGGCTGGAAAACCAGTTGATAAATCTCTCTATATGGACCTTATAGGCTCACTCCTGTACCTAGCAGCTAGTAGGCTCGATATCCAGTTTGATGTAGGAGTGTGTGCTCGATATCAGGTAGCACCTAAGGAGTCACACTTCACCACAGCCAAATGATTCCTTAAGTACGTTAAAGGAACAATCAATGTACGGTTATAATATTCTAAGGAATAACTATTCGATTTGGTAGGCTACAGCAATTCGGATCTCGAATGCTGCAAGTTGGATAGGAAGAGTACGAGTGGGACTTATCACTTCCTTGGACCTAGACTTGGTTATGGTTCAGTAAGAAACAATTGGCCAACTCGCTTTCTACAGCTGAGTGAGAATATTATGCTGATGGAAGCTGCTGCATGCAGATTTTGTGGATGCAGCAACAGCTATAGGACTGGCATCGAGGCAAGAGAAACTCCAATCATGTGCGACAGCACTAGCATAATTGCAATCACACACAATCATGTATTGCACTCGAGGACCAATCACATTGATATGAAGCATCGATGGAAGAACCTTCGCCCGCTCTTTGCTTCAAAAGCGTATCATTTCTAAGGACGGAGACATAACCGGGATGAATCTTGTAATTTCTCGTGTCAAGCAACAAGGACTCCATCGTCTGGGTAGCCTTCACCCAGAAAATTATGATGAACAGATCGTGGAGGAATTCTATCTAGATGTTGACTTCGCTTATGCATCGAAAAAGAAGGGTTCTCATTAACTACAATTGTTAGCACTATGCAGGAGAAGGAGATCTCCATCGATAGGGAGCTCCTTGAGAAATTGTACAATTTACATTCTGATGGTTTGACACTGGAGGAACTGGAAACTTTTGGTTCTGACAATATACTGGAAGCCTACTGGAAGTTCTTCTGCGACAAGTCCATGGCGTCAGACATCCATCCGTCTTGTCACAATAAAAATTTCACTCTTCCCTACTTTTATCTGCACGAATTATGTTGTTGGGCCATGAAGAACCGAACGGAGCATTCGAGATGTGCACGAACCTGAGATTCATAATGATGGTAGCCATCATGAGCGGGGAGAAGGTGAAGAGGTGCCAAATAAGAATGAAGCCCCTGCACGAGGAGGCTTCCAAGTCGGATTCGACAAGAAAGTCATTTGGCCTGATGCTGAATCATGTGTTGACTTGCTGTGGCGTACAGCAATCTCCTGCTGCCAAGAAGATTTTGGCTGGGAAATTCCTGGGTGGCTCCAAGCCCAGTTGTACAACAAAGCGACTTGCTTTCCAACAGGCGCGATCCCTTCTCAATGCCAACGTCGAGTGATACAAGAGACGTCACTGATCACTCCTCCCAAGCAAAGGTTGATGACAGCAAGAAAAGGCATCTTAGTAAGAAAAGGGTTATTCCTGACATCAGCTCTCCGACAGCTATCGAGAATAAGAAGAAAAGGCAGAAGACCAAAAAGCCTTCAAAGTCGGAAGCTGTTCCTGCAGCACCTCAGGTGACTACAGTGGCCACTGAGGTAATTCTGCCTACTACACCCCCTCTCGCAGTAGTTTTCCCACAAGGAGCCGCTCCTATAGAAGAAACATTGAGTACTACTACAACAGATCCTGCGCCTGTTGCGGCTTTGACGGATGACCAGCTGTTTCACAAAGTTAGAAGGTGTTGGGGAATCGTCTGCCCATTTGGAACTGACATCCACCTATCTTAACAGCGCCCCTACCGCTGTAAGGAGCCCCTCTCCCAACAGGGCACCCCACCCTGTCAGGGATCCATCTCCTCAATAGGCTCTCATACCTATAGAGGATCCCAATCGGATATTGGAGCCCCCTAATGTCTGGAGTCCCTCCCCCTCAGATATCATAAATAAAATAGTTCTCTAGGTCCAAATTGATGAGGCATTTGAATGCTTCAGATTATGTAAAGACTAACGATACCCTGTACAACTTGGAGGATGGGGAGAAGGAAGAATTGTTTGTGCTGGAGGTTATGGACACTCATAATGTCTAGGTCCTAATCATATGGAATGATCCCTTTTGCCACGAGATGATCACAAAATAATATATGGAAAAATAGAAGGCCCCACTGAAGGAAAAAAAACATCCAAAGACGGGACTCGGAGCTCAAGTCACCACTCAGATTCAGACTCTGATGGGGATGATGACGCCCTACAGAGTGGGTTGAGGATGAGCCGTGAATGTAACACCCCCAGACCATATGGGAATATTACATACCGTAGACCCTCTCCACGAGGACCTACCAGGCTAAACAACATAGAAATACCAAAAACTTGACCGACCGCGGTCAACCATTACAATACTACAGACCATTAAGGTCAATTAAATACAATCACATGGACCGATAAGGTCACACGACAAATGCAAACGAGACGAAATATAACTCTTTACAATAAATACCCACGCAGAGACAAAGATACTCAACAGCGGAAGTCTGACTATAACTCGGCCGACACAACATAACCCGACCTAAGTCTCAACTCTTGATTAGTATCATAGCTCGTCACTTCCTGTGCCGATCTTGTGACTGCTACCCCGAACCAGCATGTACCTGGATTCAAAACAGACATCCACCCCACGATTATTCGAGGGTTAGTAAAACTCCATTGTTTTACTAGTGCAAATATAATAGTATACAGAATGTATCAAGCAGAAGGCAATCACGAATCAGGTAACACAATCAACCGTCAAATATTCCCAAGAGGTTTAATTAATCAGAAAACAAGTGATGAAGTGTTTAAAAATTAAATTCGGTATCTCGGTAGTTTTTAAAGTATAGTTTCTTTTGGACCTCGAGTCCCAAAATTACAAAACCTCTTTCGAAAATAATCAAGGCCTCAGCCCGGTTCTTATTTCAAAACACATTATTAAAAATATCATCACGTGTCCGAGATTTAACATCAAAACATTATCCACACAATCACTGTTCATACTTGTCAAGTAACGAACTCCGGAGGTCACAACGGACCGTACCAGGTTCCACACATTCACTATTCGTACACATCATGTACCGAACTCTAGAGGCCACACGGACCGTACCTGGACCACATACACTGCTCGTACACATCATGTACCGAACTCCAGAGTCCACACGGACTGTACCTGGACCACACACGTTGTTCGTACACATCATGTACCGAATTCCAGAGGCCACACAGACCGTAACTGGACCACATACACTGTTCGTACACATCATGTACCGAACTCCCGAGGCCACACGGACCGTACAGGACCGCACACACACACACACACTTCCCAATGCATATCAAACAATGCAAAACACTTCACCACGAATAGTACACCTTAATACAAATACGTTTGAATATCTAATCATACACCAAAATACATGGCCAAGTGTATAGTTAATCCACCACAATAATCATAATCAACACAAGTCATCAAAACCGAGCAATCAAGTCCAACACGAATCACGCAGCTATCATGACCAACACAACTTCACACCATTAAACAAGCAAGAATATCATTAATACTCACAACCGTTCGAATATTCAATTCGCACGAAACATATCCACGAGGGTAAACCAATCATCATAAATTCAATACGTAAGCTCTATACACAAGACACAAATCGTATAAGTAGAATAATTGCCTCAATAATCGATACCGAACACTCCAAAGAACACGGTTCAACCGGGAAACCTCGGACCCCGAAGAAGACAACGAACGGAAGGGTTACCACTCGTGTTCTTCACAAGGATTTCGTTCCTAAGACATATCATCAATAAATCAATGATCGTACGAGGAAAAATAATCGCATAATGCCTGAATCCCCCTCTAAGACCTTTTATCGGACACCTTCAAGGCGTCGATTAGGAACTCAACAAAACGACGAATCATAGACAATCCAACCATGGAACAACAAGGGAAATGATAGAATATCTTAATAATCATCGATCCACCACAAATCTAAGTTATTACGGGCTAATCGGACAAAACCAAGCAAAACACCTAATTTTCCTAAAACTAAGATTTTAGAAAATCTAATTTTTATTCGCTCGATCAAAGGAGGTTATGGAATGATTAATCAATGATAGATCTCCAGAACTTCGTGGATTAATCGCTTGACAACATGTATCCATGCTCACCAAGACTCCAGCCGTGTAAGGGAAAGGAACGAAATGAAAAACGGGTGAAAATATGACTACCCAGTCATATTTATATTAGCGCGCCATAGCGTGCGCTAGGCTTCCGGATTAACGCGCGCTATCGGCCAGTCTCGGCCTAGAACTTTCGGTCGGGGCCCGCCCTCGTGCGCTAGACCCCTTGCGCTAGCGATCGGCACCGACAGTCCAAAGAATTCTGCCCGGCCGCTATAGCGCGCACTGGACGGGCGTTAGCGTACGCTAGCCCACCTGTCCAGAACCTCCTAGACCAAACTGCTCGGCCAGGTAGTGTGCACTGGCAGCCGAATAGCGCGCGCTATGCCTGCCGAGTAGCGCGCGTAGCCTTCCGACAGTAGCGTGTGGTATGCCGGTCCCTGTCGGTTTCTACCGCAACTGTCCGGCCAGTGCCCAGTCGCCCTGCCGGTTCCTGCCGCAACTGTCCGGCCAGAGTCCAACCGCTGTGACCCAGCAACTCGATTTCCAAAAGTACATGGAACGAACACGACAAAACGCTCACGGACAACACCAACGATTCGATATGAAAACATCATGCAACAAATAATCACACGAGACCATATAAACACAAAATCAATCATCGAGAAAATAATACCGACACTCGGCAACCGAGAAATATCCGGAAAAATCCAAAATAACCAGAACGACAATCTCGGGTATTACCGTGAAGAGGCCCGCGAGAAGGACTATGCTAAGTTACAGGCTGCCCAGGGCAAGGGAACATCAACAGAACAAGCTAAATCCCCACCCCTCAAGATGAAGCACGGCAGGATGGCAACATGTATGAGGAATCACTCCCTCCTGTAATTGATGAAGTTGCTGCATTTGCCCAGCAGCCGGAGAAATCAGCATCTCCCGCCAAGGAGGAATCAGTCCCTCCAACAGTGGAGGATGCATCATGCACCGTTCGATAGGAGGATTCAGTCCCTCCTAAGGAATAGGCGGAAGCTGAGAGCTAACGGGAGGAATCAGTCCTTCATGTGCAACAGGCTACAGACACCCCATCAAGGCAGGAGGAATCAGTCCCTTATTATTGAGACCCCTAGCCATGTGTGGACTAAGTCAAGCTATTCCAACCTATGTGAGAAAAATAGATTTCAAGGACGAAGCTTCAGTCTGTTTGAGAGAAGCAAGTCGAAGAAGCCTACAGCCAATCTGTGCGAACAGGTCAGGCTACAATCGGCTGTATCAATCTCTGTGAACGATACAACTACCGGTTTAGTTATGTATGCCTTATTTTAATAAACTTTCTACTCATGTGTGGAGGACCTGTAGTCGTTGAGGAGTTTACCTCGAACCACATTAAACTTGTGTGTTATTGTTTTCATATTGTTTATAATTTTGGTAGACTTGCTTTGAAAACCCTGTAAGCACCAAGCTACAGGATATTGTCAAGTTGTTGTACTTACAGCAACTTAGTCTAAGACTTCTGCTACGCAAATCAAGCTTCGAAAAAGAGTCCAACTTATTCAACCCCCAATTCTAAGCTGTAAGATAAGTATAATGTGACCAACAAGGTAGAAAAGATATTAGTCACCGAATATTTGAAAATAAAACAATTTTAATTTTGAATATTCGGCGTAAGCTGTCTAAAAATGGGAGAATATATCATCTGAACTGCCAGTTCAGCCAATTTAAATTGGAAACTGGTTCCCCCCCCCCCCCCCCCCACAAAAAAAAATCAAATTTTAATTATATATTAATAGCTTAATATATATTTTAATATTTAAAAAATGGGGGTTTGAACCGAAGGGTCACGGTTTATGAACATCACATACCATAACCGAACAGTCGAGAATCGATTCACAGTTCCAGCTCTTGTTCGAATCATGCTCAACCACTTCTGGAACTTGACCAAAGTTCTGAATAGCCAGTTCGTGACCGGAATCGTTGACCACAGTTCAAACTGTTGACCATGATTCAAACCACCAGTTTCGATTCGAACTGCCGAACCATGAACACATCTACGTTATCGTGCCTACTCTAAGATGCAGAGTCGTGCGCTCATTTGAAAAGTTATTGCATGGTATCATATGTATTGAGGAAAGACAAGATATATTCATGCTCGTGCACATGATCGTGCAAACCCTGATTACACGTGATTTTGCAAACTCAAAGTACGCACGATACATAGGGCACAAGAAGGGGTTGCATAGAAAAATTAACGGACCTAATACGGACGTGCCAACTCACTCCCGCAATAAAACTGTACTTCTTGATTGTACATAAAGTTAAATCTCGATAAATAAATATTCGATAAACGAATAACCTCGCCAAATGAATAATTTTCTCTGGTCCCAACTCTTTATAACATGTTTAAATTTTCTTTCGATAAATGAATAATTTCGCTAAATAAATATTTTTCTCCGATCCCGACTATATTCATTTATCGAAGTTTTACTGTATGCAATTCTTTATGTTAGAGCATCTCCATGGCACCTTCCCTCTTTATATTTTTGTTGACATCATAGTAGATACATTATTATATTTCTCTCCTATTTTCGTCGTTATCGATACCTCCTCAAACTCATATTTTTGCTGCATCTATGAATCTCATTTCAACTCACTAAATACTTATTCACGTTTCATTAATAAAAAGGAGAAGAAAATAGCTATAATGCACGGATTCTTCAAAATTGGGCAGTATGCAGTATCGGATACTGCATGGATGCGGGTGCGGGTGCGATTCGCGTGGGATTCGCACGGGATTCGCCACGTGGCGAATCCGTGCAAAAAAAAAAAAATTGACTCGCGTATCCCCGGCACAGATACGCGGACAGATACGCGTATCCTGTCTGTGATACGCGAGTCCGATTTTTTATGTTTTTTTTTTTTTATAATTTTTAAAAAGTAAATCAAATAAATTAAAATACAAAAAGTAAATCATTTAATAAGTAATTATTTTTACCTTTAGCGGATTCACTGGACAACATTAGAAAGCTCACGCTTCAAAGCCATTTTGAATTGTTTTTGTATGACTTGTTTTATGTATTTGAATTAATTTTATGGTGATATTTGAATTGTTGTTTTTTATATTTAACAAGTGTTATATATAATAAAATATAAAATAAACAGACGTATCCTTGCCGTATCGCACCCTAACATTTTCAAAAAACCGTATCCCCGCACCCGTATCTGCCCGCACCCGCACCCGCCCCCCGCACCTGTGCAACATAGGAAAATAGTAAAAACAAAAATAATTAAGCAATCTTTTAGGAGGTGAAACCATCTTTTCCCTCCCGGCCAATCCCACCTCAATAGTAGATTTGGAGCCTTCTCAATGACATCTATCATTGAGGATGTTCCTTCATATATATATATATAGGGGTTGGTTCAGGTAAGAATGCAATTTAAGTTAATAAATAAGAATGAATTTCATTCATAGATCTTAATAAATGAATGGCCTAGATTTATTCTCACAAAAAATTTGATGCATATAACGCAATATTTTGATGCATCGATATTTTGATGCATATGATGCATATTTTAATGCATTGCAATTTTGATGCACGAAATGCATATATTTCATGCATAATTAGTACAAAACTCATGCATGTTCACAATTCGCAGGATAAGAACAATTTTCATTTGATATTAGATCTATATGAATATATGTATACTTATCGATAGATCAAGGGAAAGGTCAGATAGTTTGTTAATAATGTATGTAGTTAAATGAAAGGAAAAAGAAGAACGAAATAGGTGTAACCTAATTATTATATACTTTGATCATTAAAATCTTAAACTATTAACTAATAAATACTACAAAAATACTATTATGAAAATATACATTAAAACTATTCCCAATAAATAATTTATGTAGAATAATATATAACTAAAATATCTAGTCAAAGTTAATATATCAGTAGTACATGTATCAAATTGTTGCAATTTTTAAAAGAGGAAGTGCATAATGTGCTCGAACTTACATGTAAATTAATCCCCCGACACAATGAATTTTCTGTCATTAATGGTTGAGAACAAAGCATTTTGGTCTGTTACTTTTTGTTTTCTCGCAAATAATCCTAACATCGTTAAAATATTCGATTTAGTATCATAAATTTTGATATTGTTCAATTATGACCCTATTTTTGTCAAAAAAATCAACGAAAAGTTGTCGAAATCTATCGCGTGCAAGTCGTGTCAATTTTTAGATTAGAGGAATCCAATAGCAATGATGGGACGAAAACAACTACTTTATTGAATTTCTGAAGGAAATGAAGCGAAAATGAACAATGCCAAAAGTTGCGCAACTAAATTTTTTTTTTTTTTTTGGATGCCATGAGGATTTTTTTTAATTAATTAGATTAAGTATTTGAAGGAAAATGCAATAACACATTCTGATAAGATGACAAGCGGCAAGTTGTCTGTACACCCCTTTGAATGGCAAAACCAATCCTACTAAAAATGAAGTTTTGTTTGAGACCGAAAAATTACTTTGCACCACCCGTTGAACTCCTGACAAAAACTTGTCTGAGGAGCTAAGAAACCAAATGTATCAAAGGCAAAAGGGATGAACACGTGTTGATTCTCCAAGCCTTTCCGTGTTTAGCCACTTTGCTCGATTCATTTCAACGCCTTGTCCCGCAATAAACCCATTGTCCCGAGCCCAACAAGAGGGGACACTCAAGAAGATCTACACAAGCATGTTTCGCACCTACCCAAACACAAGTATATCACCGGCCGTAAAGTAGACCTCCCTTCAAGCGGATCCGTCAAAAGTTCACGGGGCCTCTTTTAGAAGAAATACCGCTCTCTTAAGAACATCATATAAAACATCCCCGACCAAATCATGCCTATATTTGAAACCGGTAACTCCTTGCAATGGACCGCATGCTCGCCAAAAGAATCCAAACAAACCTTGCAGATCGGGCAAGGCTCATCACTGAAACAGAGGGATCATAAGCCGGTACTTAAGGATAGTCCGGTACTCGGGCCGACATATGTTGGCCTAGACCTTCAATGGGGGTAAGCAGTCAAAAATTCTGAGCATGAGGAGCACGGAGACATTCAAACACCGCTTTTTGGCGAGGATAAATCAAACTTCCCTTCCAAACTCTTGACGATTTCACTAAATAGGGCACACGCCAGAACATTCTGGGCTTTAGGGGGGGAGGTGTCCTTATTAGAGAAGCCGCTAAGATCGAAATCAGGAAGGGACATGCGCAAGCGATCCATCGCATACCCATAATCGAGTCAACTCCATCAATAACACATCCTGAAGAATGTGGTCCTGCAAACTCCAAGATTGAGCCCTCGAGGCCACAAAAGCATATGTAGATACATCCTCAGCAGAACATAAACCCAAACCACCAAATCGAGTCGGAAGTGATGCTAGCCTCCATTGAAAATCCCCAAAAAAAGGACCACCGCAAACCACAATATCTTCTATCGCCCTCCGAAGGCCATTGTCAAAAATAGAAACAGCTTCCCCCATATACATAGGTTGGCACGTTCTAAGACCGAACAATAGTTTTGCGACACCCATACATGAGCGGAGCAACAGGAGCTCGGATTGAGGGTCCCGTAGACTTGGGAGATGACTCATGAGCTCCACGGCTCGAGATGCCCTGTTCGCCGCCAAACTACTAATAAACCCAGCGTCCTTGCTAACAGCACCTCCAAGGAGTTTTACACCCAGCGACGGTCTCCCAATCCCACTAGGGAACAACCCATCCTGCACCTTCGCCCCATTGCATGACGGCAAAAAAACTTCTGTTTTCTTAATGTTGAGATCAAGGCCCAGGCGGGGCCCCTCAGTCCTGATAATATCTAAGGCTTTAGCTACCTCTTTAGTGTCACCGATGATCGTACCATCATCCAAATACCAAGCATGGAAAAGAAGTTTGCAACAATCCCTTGTCCGGTGAACCAATGGGTGCAAAACTAAAGCAAAAAGAAGAGGCCCTAAGGGGTCCCCCTGCTGAACTCCAGTGGTGGACCAAATAAGGTCATCACCCACATATAACCTCGCCGACTGACCATATAAAAATTCCACCCATAGGGAAATAGACGGGCATCGAGTCCGAACCTCGTGTAGAAGGGTAGTTCGATCCACCAAGTTGAAGGCAGTAGAGAAATCAACAGTAAGCATAGCCAACGACCCATCCGAGTGAAACACATTTAAGAATCTATTCGCACTATGAAGCACGGCCTCAGCCCCTCTTGGGACTCCTACCCCAAACTGAAAATCACAAAGGTATTTGGACATCTCCTTCCTAACACCCCTCATAGCCACCTTCGAGACAAGCCTCCTCCAAAATGCGCCTACGACAATAGGCCTAATCCCATTGTCCGGTTTGAGCAACGGCGTGAGGGGCGCTGAAACAACAAACTCCGCCGAAACCTTAGGGCACCTCCCCGCCAACAATAAATTAACCACCACGGAGATAGCCTTGAAAACCTCGGCGGCAATCGGCGACCCCTCTCCACAAAATGCATCTAAAATGTGTTGGGCTCTCAATCCGTCTCGCCCACAAGAAGTCCCTTTCGGGAAGGATTGAATACACCCACGAACGCTATCAACGTCCACAACAAGAGGGGGCTCGGATAGCAAAGAAGCAGGCATAACGGGAGGGGGCAACGTAGGATGCTTAGCCAACAACGCTGTCAAAGTATTCGTACCTAAAGGTGCAACCCCCTGAAGAAGATAATACCTTAACAACAGCAACCCCTGCACTGTCCGGCCAGAGTCCAACCGCTGTGACCCAGCAACTCGATTTCCGAAAGTACACGGAACTAACACGACAAAACGCTCACGGACAACACCAACGATTCGATATGAAAACATCAAGCAACAAATAATCACACGAGACCATATAAACACAAAATCAATCATCGAGAAAATAATACCGACACTCGGCAACCGAGAAATATCCAGAAAAATCCAAAATAACCAGAACGACAATCTCGGGTATTACAGTGAAGAGGCCCGCGAGAAGGACTATGCTAAGTTACAGGCTGCCAAGGGCAAGGGAACATCAACAGAACGAGCTAAATCCCCCACCCCTCAAGATGAAGCACGGCAGGATGGCAACATGTATGAGGAATCAGTCCCTCCTGTAATTGATGAAGTTGCTGCATTTGCCCAGCAGCCGGAGAAATCAGCATCTCCCGCCAAGGAGGAATCAGTCCCTCCAACAGTGGAGGATGCATCATGCACCGTTCGATAAGAGGATTCAGTCCCTCTTTTGAAATTATAGACATCACGTAATCGTTTACTCTCTCCATAATGTCATTTGTTGGCGTCACGATTGCTCTTTCTTCAGAAAATTACTTTATGGAAAGTTAATTATAAGTAAATGATAGTGCTTTCAGCAATGACTGCAATATGATCTTCAACATTCCAGATTAGTAAATATCGAGAATATCAATCAAGATTTCTCTATCGACTTCTTCACCCAGCTCACCATCTACAATTTTGAGGATTTATTCGGAGAAGTCCTTAATTTCTTATAGATGGTGAGATGACATTGTCTGTCCAATAATTAATCTCATATTCTTGGTCAGTCTTATGAGTTTGCAATGATGCCAAAGTGAAGAACTTATACTTGAATAAGCGATATATGTATTGTCCTTTCATACAACTCCATATGTAGAATTATACTAAATAATTGTGGCTGGTTTTAGTAATGTTTTTGGAATTTAAAAATTTTTGGAAATACATAATAGATCTTGACTTATAACTTAAAATAAAGCACTTCTCAATCCTTATATTTGAAAAAAAAATACATAAATTGTTTGGTATAATTTAAAATACAAAAGAAAATTCAAAACTTTCAAAAATATATAGTTGATTTCAAAAGTAAATAAATTAATAAATTTTTTAAAACTTAAAAAATAAAAAATCACTTAAAATTATTTAAAAAATCACTTCGAGTACATATATATTCAACACTTCTTTTAGTTGATATTTCTTTTATTGATATACATAATTATAGTGATTAACTAATACAAACTAATTAATTAATGGAAATATATATTAAATTCTCTTTGTTTGGAATTTATATTTTTTATTTAGTGAAAACGTAAAATATTTCTCTAGTATAATCAATTCCTATTTATTCATAATTCATATTTCTTGATTCGTAGAAATTAATAAGGTGGGTAGGAGTTATTTGAGGTATAATTATAATGTAATTAATGCAATGATGATTAGGTGAGTAATTGATTATGTATCAGCTGAAGCATGAAAGGGTGACACATAAGCACACGAAGCACCAGCAGAAGACATGTGGCATCCGAAGCATGAGAAGCTGCCATTTAGGCTCAACGTATTTTGCATTAGTATATAGGGGAGATTTATAAACTATACATGTTGAGAATCTCAAGAAATATGTAAATTTTGTAACATACTGTTATTTGAGGTTACTTGAAAATGAAATTAACTTGAAGGGATTAAGTAAAATTAACAAAAAAAAATATTAAGAATTATCTAAAAATTAAATATTAAGAAATCTGATGGCGAAAAAAACAAAATCGATTATGTGTTTTCAAAGGAAAAGACTTAACAAAGAACAAAATTGGTCCAGAGTGTTCTTTTTCTCTGTTTTTCTTGTTTTTATTTTACCGGAGGAATTGATTATATTTATAGAAATATTTCATATTTTCATTAATTAACAACATAAATCCCAATCAAAGACAAATTTAATATATCAGTTTGCACTATATATTAAAAACTTAAATCTAAAATCTCGCGGAAATATTATATATTCCACTAATTAGTTAGTTTATATTAGTCAGTCTATAATCAGATATATCAATAAAATAAATATCAACTGAAATGAAAGATGCTTGGGAGTATTGCAAAAGAAGTATTGAATATATATAACTAAGAAGGTACTTGAAGTCCTAATCAATTAAATAAATCAAAATATTCTTATTAAAAATATTATTGAAAGTGTAGAAACGATGATTTTAATCATTATTTATAAATAAATCAAAGAACTTATGAAATAAATCAATTAGTCTATTTTAGTTTTAATCTTATTTAATTAATATAAAATAACAGAATAAATGAAAAACTTATATTTATGAAATTATATAATTACCGATTTTATGAATTTTCAAAGAGATATTTCAAATATATAAGAAATTAAATTGTGTGAGTGTTTCTTTTCCTCTGTTTTTCTTGCTTTTATTTTACGTATGTAAAACTAATTGAATATCACTTTTATTGTGTTTTTCTATATTTTCAATTTTCATAATTTAATAATTTGAATTTCTGAAGGAAATGATTATTATTGAATTTATGAAGGAAATGAAGCGAAAATGAACAATGCCAAAAGTTGCGCAACTAAATTGAATATTTTAACAATTTTAAGGCTATTCGCCAAGAAAATAGAAAGTTATGCGATCAAAAAGTACTTTAGTTACATATTTCGTAGAAATAAGGTACTTTGTTTTTTAAGCTTATAAAAAACATGTCTGATAAGCAATTTTTTTTTGGTAGGTGATCACAAATGGGGACTCTCATCCTCCTCCATGGAAAGGAACAAAGAATACTCAAGTCATTGTCTCCAGGGACATAGATTGATGGTAAGTTGCAAGGTAATTAAGGTGGAAACACTCCGACATCACGGGTTCGAATCCGTGTGATGACAATACTTTGTTAAAATATTGCAAAGTTTGTTGATGGGTTCATATTTCGTTGGTCCTCTCCCTTACAGAGCTGTTATTAGTGCGCATCCCTCGATTTAACACCCGTCTAGTCAAAAGACATCTGATACAGGTGCGGAGTTTCTGGTCTCTCCATCAAAAAAAAATACACAAGCCGCAAGACACCTGCAAAAAAACACTAGTATAATACTATTTGAATTAGTTATGAATAGTAAAGAGATCAAACATTTTATTATAGAGAATATAGAATAGAATAATATAATATGGGGATCTGAACTCGCTCCTCCTCCTCGACTGTCCTTACCTCTAGCTTTAGAAGCCAGATAGAACATATGGGGCAGTGAGCTTTGAGTAGGAAAACACTCAAGAACACACGTCACTTTATCTTCGATTTTAATCCAATTTTAAGGTAAATTATTCATGATTTTGAGTATTTCTTGTGAAAATTATGAATAATTTTTTCGTATTTCAATTAAGACTGAGGTTAATGGGTTGTTGGATATTATTTTTAATTTGAGTTGTGGACATTGTTTAATTATATGTTTGATGATGTTGATGTTTGCAATTTTGAATGGGTATCATTTTTTGAAGATAAATTAGAAATTGAGGATAATCTAGAATTTCATATAAGTTTTGGGGGAAATTATGTTTTTGAATTATTTCAAAATCGATTGGATTTCCGATCAAAATTGCTTTCTGTTAAAATATCCGTAAACATTCATTTTGAAAAATATAAATCGGGCAATGCATAGGTTGTAACTTTCATGTTGTCGGTTAGTACAGTGTTGGATTCCTTATCGGAATATGAGCACAGCACATAATTGCAGCACGGTTTTTCTTAGTATATTGTCAAATAATATTTTATTATATCATATTATTATTTATATATTAAGGCTCAATAATATTTTATTTTATTGTTTGCACCAACTATATATTAATATTCCATTATACTTTCTTTTAAATATTTTGAAATATTATTTTTCTTTAATAGTTTTTTAGTAGTATATGATTAAAATAATTAATAATTAAAGTTATATATTAAGTAATTCAAATATTGCAAGTAAAATCAAACTGTATAAAATTTCTAACTCTTTCCTTTGTTCTTTTGGCCCCCACGTGAAAGTAGGGCTGTCGAACGGTTCAGTTCCGGTTAATTGAATCGAAAAAATCGATTAATCGGAACAATTTTAGTTCCAAAGTTGGAACCGCAAACCAAACCGTCTTATATATTCGATTAACCGGAAAAGCACCTAATTAATCCAATTCCGGTTTGGTTAACCCGCAAAAACTGTCTTTTTTTCTTCAAAAACCTGTTTAATTATAATACAATGGGAATAAAAAATATTTATTTAATAAAAAAATTAATATTATTATAATACACTTCAGTTTAGGTGTTAGGACTTAGGGTTCAAAAAAATGGGAATAAAAGATTAAAAGTATTATTTAATAAATAATAATTAATATAATAATATTTATTAATTATTTGCGGTTCTCGGTTCGAGATCGAGACCGTTCGGTTATCTGTTTAACCGAGAACCGCATAACCTCCTAAAATACTAACCGAGAAACGCCTGAGAACCGTTAGTGCGGTTCTCGGTTAACCGGAACCGTGCGGTTCCGGTTCGATTTCGATTCTAACCGAGAATCGAGAACCATTTAGACAGCTCTATGTGAAAGTCTGATATGATGATGTGAAATTGTCATTACCATCTGTATTTCCAGAAAAAAAAATCGGTACATGTACGACTTCTGTATTTTCAAATTTATTTAGTAAAAAATATTAAAAAATATCCATACAATATAAGCTGCCTGCTTTTTTTTCTATATATACACCATAATCTACCAGCCAATAAAATGAGGAAAATATAAATTAATAAGAATTAATTAGGTAGTGTAAAAACGAGGAGTGTGAGCTGTGGATTACTTACCTGGTCTTACAATATTAGATCAGGAGGATAGTCAATTCGAGAACGATTATATTATATATATCATGAACACATGCATACGACCGTGGAGAATATGCTTGGCTCCTCATACGCCATTCACGGAGGGCCATCGATTTTCCGGTGAGCTCTGCAAATGGCATACAGGGAGCCAGGCATATACGTATGTATGTGTATAAATATTTATATTTATATATGTATATATACACAAGTATAGGTGTACATACACAACACATCCCCTCTCTCTCTCTCTTCTCTCTCTCTCTCTAGCTATGTTATTGGATGTTATTAGATCCATGCAAATGTAAACAAGTGGAAGTTTGCATGAGAAATGCCATTCTTTTAAAGGTAGAAACACAAAAAAGAAAGAAAGGGTTAAGGTGGCATATATTTACAATATATATATATATACACACATATAGATATATCTTCATATTAGAAAATATATACATAAAAATATTATAATATACATAAAAATAAATGATTAAGAAACCAAATGAGGAACAGAGATTTAACAGATTAAACTGGGTCCAAATTAAAAGAAGATAGAAAAACATATCAACCCCACAAAACAATTTTTTTTTAAATAATAGGAAAAATTATTAAGTGAAATTTCACACACACACACACACTAGACCCTTCTGAAATGGCACAAAACAAGTAAATCCAGGGGCTCAACACATGAAAAGGGCTGGCTCCTAATTTCTTGGGAGCGTTTTTTTTTTTCTCTTGAGCGAGTGAAAGAAGGAGCTTTTATAGGGTAGCAAAATTCCATCCCTAAATTTGCCCAATGAATATAGACACGCTTTAGTTATAGAGAGAGAGAGAGAGAGAGAGAGAGAGAGAGAGAGAGAGGTCTAACTCTGAGATGAAGAATAGGGTTTATGTTATAGTGTGTCCCCGCAATTTCCTAAGCTCATTCTTTTTCATTTTCATTTTTTTTTTATTTTTTTTTGGTAAGTTTGAAATCTCGTTTTTCTGGGTCGTAAAGTAAAAGGTTGCTTTTTTCTTCTGAATCTCTTTGTCTGGGAGTGTTTGGACGACCTGGATTCCTCTCACACCCCGTCTCCAAATCTCCACTTAGGGGAGGGAGTGGTCACCTAATACCCTAGGTGCCACATCACCTCTATCCAATAAAAATCCTCCAACTCAAAACTACCAAATTCTACCCTAACACTACCCTAAGTGGAGGGAGTGGTCACCTATACTACCCGATTTTTTTTTCATACATAAAATCACATACAATATTAAAATAAAAACATACCATTTCATTAAAAATAAAAACATTACATAATACTTAAAAAAAACATTACATAAAAACATACTCGATTTTTTTTTCATACATAAAATCACATACAATATTAAAATAAAAACATACCATTTCATTAAAAATAAAAACATTACATAATACTTAAAAAAAACATTACATAAAAACATACTCGATTTTTTTCATACATAAAATCACATACAATATTAAAATAAAAACATACCATTTCATTAAAAATAAAAACATTACATAATACTTAAAAAAAGAAACATAACATAATACTTAAAAATAACTAGATTAAAAACAAAACAAAAACAAAGAAAAAGAAAAAAAAATATTATTACCAAACACAAAAAAAAAAAGAAAAAAAAAACCCTAAAGCACCCCCCCACCGATCGGCTTCAGAAGCCGATTTGGTAACCCGCCCGCCTTACCCGATGCCGCGGCGGCGGTGTTACCGCTCGGGTAAGGATACCCGATCCCCTTACCCGAGCCCCACTCCCTCCCCCCTTATAGAATTTCTATTAACAAAACTGGAAATTAATAAAGAAAGAAAGAAAGATTGCTTTAATGCACCAAATATTATCCCTCACCTCAAGAATATATAGCAATTCTCTCCCTATATTTAAAATAATTTAATATATATAAAATTTTCGATATAATATAAATATGATAAGTATAATATGAATATGACAAGTGCATATATATATAGCAAGTTGGGCATCTTACTATGTGTTATTGGGTGTGCGGATACGAGTCCTGCTTTAATGCCGTTGTTTTGTCAAAATTTTACAACGCATCCAAAACACATACCATATTGATAGTGATATTGCCATATCGAGAGTAATATACGTTTGTGGAAAATCTCAACCTCTACAAATATGTATCATTCTCTCTATATTTAGCAAGGTGGGCACCTTGGTTTGCTCTTGCGATGCGTCATATGATTGTTGGTCGTCATACATACTCTTTCCACTTTATTCAGAAATTCATTTCAAAATATGATTTTGCCTTAATAGAGAAGTTCGTTCTTAAAATAAAATATTATTATTTAATTGAATTTACATAATACTGTCTTTAATATTGTTACTATATAAATAAGAATATTATATTGAACAAAAAAAATTCGTAGGAGTATATTTAAAAAGTTTCGTACTTCTGTTAAGAACCATTGAAATAAAAAAATTATAAATTCACCAAAGTAAATTTTGTAAGAGTATATTTAGAAAGTTTTGTACTTCTGCTAAGAACCATAAAAATAAAAAATCGTAAATTCACAAAGTAAATTTTACAAAGAACCGCTGTTAAAATTATACATTAAAATTTTAATATATACAAGATAAATTCTATAAATACATTATATTTGATGTTTTTATATTATAATATTGATATTTTCAATGTACATTATAAATTTTAAAGTTTCATTTGATTAAATTATTATATAATTAATATTTAATATATATAATATAATTCTACAAGTACATTATATTTCGTAAAATTATAACTATATATTATAATTTTTTGATATATAACGTGACAATTTTCATTACAGTATATTATCAACATATAATATAACCCATTAAGATTTAATATATATTACAAACTTATATTTTTCAGTCTGATTAAGTTTTTTTATATAATATACAAATTATAAATTTTCATATATAATATAATTCTAGAAATACAATATAATTCGTAAAACATTATGTATGTCTTATAATTTTCAATATATATTATAATATAATTTTTAATATTAATATATAATAAAATATATTAATATTCAATATATTGCACATTTAACAGCGGTTCTTTTTAGAACCGCTGTTAAATGTGCAATTTTAACAGCGATTCTAAAAGAACTGCTGTTAATACATGTTTAACACCGGTTCTGAAGAAACCGCTGTTAAATGTACAATTTTAACAGCAGTTCTTTTAGTACTGATGTTAAATGCCACCACTTTATTTTAACATCGATTTTTTAGAACCGATGTTAAAGTGCCGCCACCGTTAAATGCTGCTTTTGTAGTAGTGATGGAGACTTCGAGTAGGGGTGACAAAGTTTCAAGTAGCTCGACTTAGCTTGACAAGTAGCTTGATTCAGTACTCGACTCGAGCTCGATCATGCCGAACTCGAGCTCGAGTAAGTCTATCTACTCGAGTCAGCTTGAGTACACGTTTTCTTGGCCCAATAGCTCGTCAAGCTACTCGACTCGTGTTTCACTATATTTATTGTTAGAAATTGGTTTAAAGGAAAAGAGTTTTGACTCAATTTTGAACTAATTTAATGATGTCAAAATATTTGACTCCTGAAAATTAAATTATCAATTGTGAATCTATATTACGAGAAGATAAATCTAGGGTTTTAGTTTTTTCTCAAAATCTATTTCTGGTGAGTGAGAAATAGATGATTAAAGTTGGCCATTTAATTGAATTAATCGGAATATGAAGAGTTAAAATTGGATATGAAAAGACATCCCACATTGGGAAAAGAAAGTCTTCCTGACTAGCTTATTAGTAAGAAGATGTATGGATAGTTCAAACAACCTAGTACTTCATATTAGTGGATCTTGGGCGTGGTTCTTGATACTTGACAATTGGACTTTGGGCTGAACTTGGACGATTTGGGCCTTGTGGCTTGGGGTCACGGAACTTGGGCTAAAACTATAATAAGTGCAGCGGCCCAACGAACATACCCAAACTTAAAGAGGTTCTTGTGGAACATGAAACTCCACACCTCGGGCGGTAACCTACAAAATTAAAGTGGTGTGTTGAGACCAATTATGTAAGTGACTCTTGAGTTTAAGGGTTACTAAAAAATTAATGGATCTTTAATATGTAGTAACCTTCACGTGATGGAGTGGTTTTGACCCATATAAATGGAATTTTCTGCATTTCACTTGGTACATGCAAACATACATCATATTTCTTATAATTTTCGTACGGAGGTTTTAACACAGTCTAGTTTTTTGGGGTTTTGAGTTTCGGAGAATACCTAATCAAAAACGACAAACAATTTTATCTTGAGGGCTTATTGCCTGGTCCAGATGCTCTTACACGGGGACAAATTAGTCTTACAGAAAGTGTTCGACTTGCCTCTACTTTATTCTGTGTTCTGAATTAAAATAGCATTTGTAGTAGGAAATTTAATTATGTATTTTTTATTATAATTACATTGTTGGTGTTGGAACATTTTATCCCATACAAATATATTAAAGAATTTTGATGATGTATTTATGAACAAATAAAAACAACAATGAATCACCAACGGTTGAAGAAGCACGAGCTAGAAAGAAAAGCAAAGAACTGAAGCATAAACAAAGCCTACCTACGCTATGCATCATAGCTAACGTATGTAAAGAAGACCCAAATGAACCAGTCAAGTTTACAAGCTTAACATTGGTTGACAAAAAGACGTAATGTACGCAATGATCAAAATAGAAGAAACTAGACGATGATATTCAGGCATGTTAACGCACGAAATGAAGAAGGTTAACACACGGAACAAAGAGGACTTAACGTACGTAAGATATTGTACTTAACGTACGCTATGATGTTTACAACACAAATTCAAATATCAGTCCATTGGAGGCATCTAGAAGGTCAATGTATACAACGTTCATATACCCGTTGTACTAAACATACGCAACATGATGATATAACGTACAAAATGGAAGAAAGAGTAGCTACTGGACTGAATTGAACGGAAGCTAATGTACGTAACAGGGGAAGGCTTACGTATGCTAATAACATAACATACGCTAAGGAGACAGCGTAACATACGCTCTGAACGAGCAGCCAACAACTCCTAGTTGAGGCTTTGAAGCCTATAAATACCACTTCATTTGGTATTCAACCTACAACAACTTCAAGCTTATTATACATACGTCTGATATATATATATATATATATATATATATACATATTTGTTGTTGTAATCGAGCTTAGTTGATGAGAGTTTGAGTGTTTAATTCACTCAACCATACACGAGGAAAGAAAGGATTATAGATTTGATTCGGTGTTATTAGGATCGTGGATCCGACATTGTTAGAATCATAATCTAAATTCGGTGAGATTTTTCTAGTACTGATAGAAAGCTAAAAAGGTTGTTTTCCTATCCGATAAAAAAGGAAAATAGTTTATCTTGGACTGATAAAAGATAATATTATGACGGTTTATCTTAAATTGATAGAGTACAAGATTGTAACGCTTTACCTCGGACAAATTGAGGACAGGGCGGAAAAGGTTATCTTGAACCTATAGAAAAAGATAAGGAGAGAGGAGCTAGGTAAGTTGCTGAACCTCTATAAATATCTATGTCATTTATATTTCGCACTTATTTATCGCTTCCGCACAAAAATAGTTCAAAACTCTACACCATACTATTCCACCCCCTTCTAGTGGCGGTACCAACCCAACAATTGGTATCGGAGAGGTTTCTAAATAGTCGGCTTAACATACAAGGAGAAACGAACTAATGGCGTTTACTTTTGCTCCGGTATAAGGCCTTGTCTTAAACCGACCACCATTATTCGTTGGATCAAGTTTTATGACATGGAAGAAAAAATCTCAATCTTTATTCGAGCATATTATTTGCCTCGGTTCAAAAATTCCTACGAAATATGACGGTACTCTCTAAAGCTTCAAAAAATTTAATGATGCGGATTGGAAGAAAGATCATTACAATTGTAAAGCCACACAATTGTTATATTGTGCTCTAAATCCTAAAGAACACAATCGAATCTCTTCATGTGAAAGTTCCAAAGAAATTTGGAAACTACTCGAGGTAACTCATGAAGGAACAAAAGTCAAGGAGACAAAAATAAATATGCTTCTCCACGACTACAACTTATTTATGATGAAAGATAACGAGTCCATACCAAACATGCTCGACCGATTTTCGGTCATCACAAATTGACTAGCTTGTTTTGGCAAACCATTACCGAGTAGTGAAAAAGTGAAGAAAATATTACGATCACTATACCTCGTGAATGGGATGGGACGGTCACGACTATCATGGAATCAAAAAATCTAAACATGTTAGATTTTAACGCTCTTGTCAGTTCGCCAATAAATTATGAGATCGTGCTTAAATAAAAAAATGTCAAACCGAAGCCTAAGGAGAAATTCATGACCTTAAAAGCTAAAATGTTGTCGCATAATGATGAAGAAATCTTGGTTGATCATAATAACGAAGAATCGGCATTTTATGCCAAAAACATCAATATGTATCAAAATTTATTAAATTGGAGAAGAAAAGACATAAACTCGCAAGCCGTAACGAGTCAAAAAGATTCGACAATAACTGTCAAAATTTCAAAAACCCCGGCCACTTTGCGAGAAATTGTCGTGGATCGACTTCCACTAAGGAAGTATATATAGCCACCTGGAGTGACGAAGACGAAGAATGTAAAAAAAATCCAAAATAATCTCGCACTCATGGCGAGAATCTCATACGATGACAGCGACGACAAAAGCCAAGTAAGTACCTCATCTCAAGAAGAACTTTATAACTTTTGAATTATTACATACGAATTTTCAAAATTCGTCAAAAGATAATAAATCCCTTAGAATGAAAAATAAATTATTGGAAGATGAAATCTCCAAAGTACGAGAAAAAGGGAAATTAATCGAAAATAATCATTCTTTGTGCTTAAAAAAAGCAAATAAATTAAAATATGATGTATTAAAAGCTCAAAACGAACTCAAGAATTGAACGAATAAATTTTCATGTGGAAATGAAAATTTTGAAAAATTACTTTCTTTTCAGAATTTTTTGTTAAATAAACAAAGTCTTGGATTCGTATAGATTCATACAAATGAATCCAATAAAAATAATATTTAAATTTTAAAATTCTCCATTGTGATAAATATTTGAAAATCGGCATCATATTTCAAATTGCAAAAGCCCAAGACAAATAGTTAAAATAAAGAAAATATGCATTTCAAAAGGGATCAATAGTTCCAAATATCATCTACTTGCCGAATTAGAAACGATCCAGAGTGAGTTTGATCCCAAAAATTCAAAATTAATTATTTATATATCTATCAAATAAATTGGTATTTAACTCAGGGGGTTATTAGATTTAGGGGAGAATACCCATTTTTTGTCAAAATGAGTTTTTATTGATTTTATTCACATCTACATGATTTCATATACTTTTTGCTAATGACAAAAAGGGGGGAGAAGAAATGAAGGAATGATGGGAGAAGAAAATTAATAAAAACGGACAAAGTCGGTGATCTGTTGATGAATAAAGAAAAACAATAATTAATCATCAACAGTTGAAGAAGCACGAGCTAGACAGAAAGCAAGGAACTGAAGCATAAACAAAGCTAACGTACGCTATGAATCATAGCTAATGTATGTAAAGAAGACCCATTTGAACAAGCTTAACCCACGCTAACAAAAAGATGTAACATACGTAATAATCAAAACAGAAGAAACTGGACGATGACATTCAGGTATGTTAACGCACGAAATGAAGAAGGTTAACGTAAGCAACAAAGATGACTTAACTTACGTAAGATATTGTACTTAACGTACGCTATGATGTTTAAAACAGAAATTCAAATATCAATGCGTTGTAGACATATAGAAGGTCAACGTGTACAATATTCATATACCCTCTGTACTTAACGTACACAACATGATGATATAACGTGCGCAATGGAAGAAACAGTAGCTACTGAACTGAGCAAAAGCTAACGTACGTAAGAGGGGAAGGCTTACATATGCTAATAATATAACATACAGTAAGGAGACAACGTAAAGTACACTATGAAGGAGCAGGCAGCAACAGCTAGTTGAGGCTTTGAAGCCTATAAATACCACTTCATTTGGTATTCAACCTATAAAAACTTCAAGCTTATTATACATACGTGTGATATACTTATATACATCTTTGTTGTTGTAATCGAGATTAATTGATAAGAGTTTGATGGTTTGGTTCACTCAACAATACACGAGAGGAAATAAAGGATGGTAGATTTGATTCAGTGTTATTAGGATCGTGGCTCCGCCATTGTTAAAATCATAATCTCAATCTGGTGAGGTTTTTCTAGTATCGATAGAGAGCTAGAGAGGTTGTTTTCTTGTCTGATAAGGAAAAAGGGTTTATCTTGGATCGATAGAAGATGAGATTGGAACGATTTATCTTGAATGATAGAAGACAAGATTGTAACGGTTTACCTCAGTCAGATCGAAGACAAGGCAGAAAAGGTTTATTTTGAACCTATAGAAAAAGATAAGGAGAGAAGACGTAGGCAAGTTTCCGAATCTCTATAAATCTCTGTGTTATTTACATTTCGCATGTATCTACCGCTTCCGTACGAAAAGAGTTCAAAAGTCTACACCGCACTATTCTACCCCCTTCTAGTGGTTGTACCAACCCAACAGTTGTAAATATACATATCCATCTGTCGTAAGACTATTTTATTTTATTTTGTAATTTCCAATGGCGTCTAACACTGATGATGTTGTCATTGTCGTTGCTACTGCCGCATCTACTGCCAATGCTATTAGTATTCATGTTGCATCTGTTGTTCCTATCTATTGTAGTGTAGGCTTGGATACCCGTGAAATTCTCGGTGTTGATTTCAGAAGATATCAGCAAAAGATGTTGTTCTACCTCAATAATTTGTGGCTTGTTTTTTAACTCAAGGATGATGCTCCGCTGATAACTGAGATAGAAACTGATGGTATGGAGCATATTTTGCTTACTATGGGTGGTGTAACGACGATTCATGTTTCGTAATACAACTCTAAACGGGATGATTGATTATATTTACAATGTGTACACTGAAATTAAGATCTCCAAAGTGTTCTGTAGTTTTTTGGATAAGAAGAATAAAACTGATGAGCCAAAACGTTTGTGATCGGATGTTACTTGGACTATCAAAGAATGCTCTACAAATTTTTACTGAACAAGTCCAACAATTTCAACTATTTGTACATGAAATTAGTGTTGAATGGATCATTCTGCCCGAACCATTTGTTTTGAGAATGGTAATTAAGAAGTTGCCCCACATTTAGAAAGACTTCAAAAATTACCTAAAACAAAATAAATGAAATGAGTAGTTTAGAAGACGTGTGTAATATCCGAGTTCCCTATTTTTGGTAATTTCTATTTTCGGTGTATATTCGTTTCGGACAACTCGCTTGGCACTGTTTTGGAATTATGAATCTATTTAGTTCTTGGAGTTTCTCCGTTGGGATGAGTCTCGATGATGTTTTTACGTAATTTCATCTTGAGTTATATTTTATCGCATGTGTATTCAACTCTCGTTAAACTCGTTCGATTTCGTCATTTTCCTATTTCCATGAGTTCGTATGGTTGAGTAGAGCATGTTATGAGTTTCGGATTGTTAAACCGACATTTTATTGTGATTTTCGGATGTTTGGGCCATTTTTGTAATTTCCTAGAAGTTTAGGGAATTTGTTCCTTGTTCGATTTTGGTTGTGTACCTCGGATCGTTTTGGGGTTTCTGTACTTCCATTTCGTGTTATTGTTGCCCAAATATCGATTCATATTGCTTTTATTCTCTTTCCGGATCATTTTTCATCATTTTGGGACCCAATGGGGGGTGTGGGCCGCGGCACAAGGATTGTGCGCCGCGGCACACACATTGTAACACCCCCAAAACCGTATGGGAATATTACACGCCGTAAACCCTTTCCGCAAGGATCTACCAGGCTAAACGTCCATAAACAACCAAATGCTTGCCCGGCCAGGGTCAAACAATATAATAATACAGACCGTTAAGGTCACTTACACATAAACACACAGACCGATGAGGTCACACAACTCTATCAACAGGACTGACTAACAACATTACCCACACAGGGGTCGAAATACAATACAGAGGAAGACTGAATCAACTCTAACAATACAACTAAACTCTACCAACTTTCAACTCTTGATTAGTATCGCAGCTCGTCATCCCCTTGTGCCAATCCTGTGACTGCTCCCCTGAACCTGCATGTACCTGGACGCAGAACAGACATCCACCCCCCGATTACTCGGGGGTTAGTAAAACTCCACTGTTTTACTAGTGCAAGTATCAAACCATACGAAATGTAACAAGCAAATAGCAACTACGAATTTAATACGGAAATCAATTATCAAAATGTTCCCGAGAAGTTTTAGAATTTCGAACTCAAATAGAGATATTTGAAAAGGAACACATCATCTCGGGGATTTTTAAAGCAGAAATTCTTTTGGACCTCGAGTCCCAATTTACAAAACCTTTTCGTAAACATTAGGGCCTTAGCCCGATTCTCGTTTCAAAGCATACTAAATAATATATCATTATGAGTCCGAGATCCATATTTAAAATGTTACCCGAACAATCAATGCTACACGATCATTGTTCGTACACATCATATACCGAACTCCGGAGGCCTCAACGGACCTTACCCGGACCACACACACTGTTCGTACACATCATGTACCGAACTCCGGAGGCCTCAACGGACCCTACCCGGCCACACACACTGTTCGTACACATCATGTACCGAACTCCGGAGGCCTCAACGGACCCTACCCGGCCACACACACTGTTCGTACACATCATGTACCGAACTCCGGAGGCCTCAACTGACCCTACCCGGCTACAACATCGTTCGTACACATCATGTACCGAACTCCAGAGGCCTCGTCAGACCCTACCTGGATCACACACCTTGTCCGTACACGTCATGTACCGGACTCCAGAGGCCTCGTCAGACTCTACCTGGATCACACACTTTGTTCGTACACATCATGTACCGAACTCCAGAGGCCTCGTCAGACCCTACCTGGAACACACACACATCAACACGACACAATTCATAATCATTAAATGTCAAGCCATTCCACATTACACTGAAATGTACAATCAAGTATGTAAACCAAAATAACACAAATATCATGATCATCACAACGACTCTTAACCAACATAACACACATTCGGTACACAATACATTGAACAACCACGTGTACAACCATCTCATATGTACATCGCAATCCTGCACAAACGGCACAACGCCTAACACGGATACCAACACATCATTATTATCACAAAGCCTTCAAATTTCGGAAAACACAACCAACTCAAACGGAACATATTTACGGAGGCAAGCAAAATCGTCATACATATCATACGTAATTACTAGTCACAAGATACAAGTCGTATAATAAGATACTTGCCTCGATAACCGCTACCGAACGCTCCGAAGAACACGGTTCGACCGGAAAGCTCGGACCCCGAAGAAGACAACGAACGGAAGGGTTCCGACTCGAGTTCTTCACAAGAATTCGACCCTAACAACATATAATCAATAAATCATCGATCATACGAGGAAGAATAATCGTAGAACGCTCGAATCCTCTTTGTGACATTTTATCGAACACCTTCAAGGCGTCGATAAGATACTCAATAAAATGACGAATCCTCGGCGATTCAACCGAGGAACAACAAGGAATTCGACATAATATTGTTTAATAATCATAAATACATCACTATTCTGAGTTAAAACGAATTAAACGGACAAATCGAACAAAAACCCCAAAACTAGATTTTAAGAAAACTTGCCTTGATTTGGATCAAGGATGTTACGTGATGATCAATTGATGTTATGAACCTCAAAACTTCATGGATTCATTGTATAACAACATGCCTCCATGATTGAGCAAGTTCCGCGGAAGGGAAGAAAACGAGTGATAAAATGGGTGAAAAACCCGTCATTCGCCATATTTATAGGCTGCGGACACGGCGCAAAGAAACGCCAGACAGCGCCGTGTGTCTCGGCCGTGTCTCGGCAGGCTGCCGATCTGGCTGACCCGGCGCAGACACGACGCACAGCAGGCCGTTTTGGGGCCGTGTTGCATGTGTCAGGCGAGCCCTACCGCAGACCAAAAATTACGTCCGAACGACCCCGAAACCCGAACACGAATACGAATCGAGATTACTGATACGAAGTACTCGCAAAGACGAATCTAAGAGCTAATAGAACACACGATTCCGACCACCCGAAGGCTTGGAATTCGACAACGGAAGTAATTACCCAAAACTTTGGGAAATTACGAAAATGGCCCAAAACGTCCAAAATCACGATACGCAATCGAAACACCAAACCAAAGCTCGCAACATGAATAATAACATTAAATGAACTTACAAGAAACTCAAACAACAGCTTTGGACGAGATTCGCAAGAATCGAACTCAAGTGCGGAAAAGTCGCTAAAAGCTCTAACTCAACAAAACGATACCAAACGAACTCGGATGACAAAAGTGCGAATTAATCATTCTCGAAATGACGAAATGGTCATGAGCGAGTCGTCAAAACGGACTCCGGCCGAAAATGAAATTTACCAAAAATCGAAAATTGCGGATATTACATTCTACCCTCCTTAAAAGAAGTTTCGTCCCGAAACTTAAAACAAGTAGGGAGAAGCAATATCCCGCCAGGAAAACTCAACAAGATACACAAGAAACGCATAACTTTCGTCCATTGGCGAAACGTTACAAGCAACGCGAAAAAATATACAGCGTGACAACACGCCACATGACCACCATAACAACGCCACCGACAATGATTCAAAACAATAACGATCAATTAACGACGCATCACATACCACATCATATGCACACATTTAATCAAGGAAAAGTACGCGACAACAAGTCGCACCCGACTAAAACGGCTATGCGATAGAAACAAATAGAGTATTACGATAGAAATCATTCCGATTCTCATCAACAAGAAAATGTCCGACGTCAAAACACAAACAATTCAAGATAACAGAAAATGAGAATACCGGATATTAGATTCTATCCTTTTTAAAAATAAGTTTCGTCCCGAAACTTAAAATAAAACATCATGGTTGAATACAAACAAAACCAAAAAGTCCACGCAACAAATATCAATTTCTACACGAATTACAGCACGAAGTACGATACACAACTACATCACGGGACACCACCAGGCACTCCCCGAGTAGGAACAAAAACCCAATTCACGAACATCGTGGCAACGGTCTCACAACGCACCGCTCGGTGACCCACTTGGCCACACTCGAAACAGTTGACTAACGGTGAACGACAATTCTTCGCAGTACGAGATCAGGCAACAACAGTCAGACAACCCCGTTCGAACAATAACGATCGAACAACAATGATCAAATAACAATGATCGAACAACAATGATCAAATAACAATGATCGAATGACAACAGTCGAACAATGACTCCGAAGTCCCCACTTCAACTCCAGACATTAAAAGAACTGGTAGAAAGTGAAAGATGTTACTTCCAAACAAGGCTCACAAGAATCGAACCGAACTCGGAAAGGTCACGATGACAAACATGTCGATCTAAAACAAGGTCACAACCAGTTCGAATGATGACAACTGAGACATCAAACAAGTTCAAAAAGTATCGACGAACACGTGCAAGTCGATAGAATTTAGAAGGAGAAACTGCAGAAGTCAAATATAGTACGGGTATTACATCCAACCTCTTATAAAAGAAATGTCGTCCCCGCAACTCACAACAACGGAAACAAGGTAACAACACAAAAAGCATCCGACAGGAAAATCTCCCATGGGTCTCTCAGAGTTGATTCTGATATCTGTGCTGAAGCGCGAACTCCGAAAGTCTCAATAGCCAATTCGCAAAACTGAATTCGGTGTCCCTCGAAACGCGTCACTGACGAGAAGGACAATTTACACGTGCATGCCCCGGCACATCACGGTTGAAATACCTCGGCTCGGCATACCGAAAATACAAATGCTAGATACAATGGGGCATAAAGTCGCAAAACAATATAGCGGAGATGCCAACTCAGCACAACAAAGAATCACGACGGTATCGTTCAGCGACCTCAACGGCCCGAGCGATAACCAGCACCTAATTACAAACATTATGAAACAATCACACATGTACACAAACGTACAAACCCAAGCTTCAACAGCTCACACTCGTGCGACAACACGCAAATCACCACGAGGCGATAAACAGTAAACACAAGTTCACACCTCTCACAGAGGGCTAGTACAACAAATGCGTGGCAACGCCTCGACGTTCATGCCACCAATTCGATCATACTCGGGAGCAAACATCATAACGACAATGCGAACATCATACATACATACCCAGCCCTAAAACGGGAATGGATAGGTTTTAAAAACGAAAACCTCCTTTTGAAAATAATTTTGGAAACGTCGATTGATCTTGAGTATCAACCTTCAATAACAATACAATCGTGAAACATCGTTATCGAGACTTTGGAAACTATTTCGCATTCGATAAAAATGAGGACAATTTCTTTTCGTGAAAAACTTTCGGAAGTATTCGACCATCGGGTCTAAGTAAAAGTGTTTCTAAAACATTGGAAAATATCTCAAAATATTTTGGTCCTTGAGGTAGAAGAATCTTGAAACATATTGTGGCACCTTGGATGTACCACAAGAAAATAATTCATTTTAAAAGGACGTCTCGAAATTTATTTTCTAAGGTACTCAAAGTTTTCAAAGATAATTCAATGGGCTAGAATGCCCAACAATTTCAGATAATTACACGGAACATTATAGCGCCGTGGGTCCTGCGCCGGAACCCACCAGGCTAAAAACTATTTACAAAACGCCAAAAAGGTCGATGACGGTAATATTTTACAATGTCCAAAGTATTTCAAAACACATTTTTCAAATACTGCCTGATTGTGTCATTTGAAAATACACGGCCCATTTGTCAAAATTTAACAAATTTTAAAAATCCATATAAACCATGGTTTGACCGCACCACCAAAATATTTTCCAGAAATCGATTTCTGCAAAATTCTCAAACTGTAAAGTCCTTCAGGAAACATTCTCAAACTTACCCATAGCGGACAAAAATTACAACATTCCAAAAACAGTTGAATTTAAAACCATATACTCAAATGGAAACCAGGGTCGCCAATTCAATCAAATGCATCTCGTGGTATCAAGTTTAAACACTCAGCAAAATCATTCATCGGAGTTTCTCACAAACTCTACCGTCGGTACCTATTCGAAACCCATCAAGGTTTAAAACTTTCACAACCTACCACCCCACCCGGTGGTTCAAAGATAAAACAATAACGTGCCCGATTCTATACACATACTATGTGTCACAAGTATTAAACACAACTATATTACACAATACGTGTAAATAAAATTATGCACCGCAATTAACTCACTAAGATAAAATCGAGATACACAGTATTACGCATAAAGGAGGAGACTTACATCCACAGTCGCACGGAGGTGACGGTCGCCCACGATACTAATCTCGTCCGACAACATAACCGACACGTTGTGACTACGCACAACTCAACTTGTCACCCGACGACTCGAACGACAAGACCACACATTACTCGACAAACCACGACTCGACTCGACCCGACACCTAGGTTTCCGCAACCTAAGCTCCGATACCATAAATGTAACACCCCCAAAACCGTATGGGAATATTACACGCCGTAAACCCTTTCCGCAAGGATCTACCAAAGCAACGTCCATAAACAACCAAATGCTTGCCCGGCGTGGTCAAACAATATAATAATACACTGCTAAGGTCACTTACACATAAACACACGGACCGATGAGGTCACACAACTCTATCAACAGATCGACTAACAACATTACCCACACAGGGTCGAAATACAATACAAATGAAGACCGAATCAACTCTAACAATACAACTAAACTCTACCAACTTTCAACTCTTGATTAGTATCGCACTCGTCATCCCCTTGTGCCAATCCCTGTGATCGCTCCCCGAACTCGCATGTACCGGACGCAGTATCAGACATCCACCCCGATTACACGGGGTTAGTAAAACTCCACTGTTTTACTAGTGCAAGTATCAAACCATACGAAATGTAACAAGCAAATAGCAACTACGAAATTAATACGGAAATCAATTATCAAAATGTTCCCGAGAAGTTTTAGAATTTCGAACTCAAATAGAGATATTTGAAAAGGAACACATCATCTCGGGGATTTTTAAAGCAGAAATTCTTTTGGACCTCGAGTCCCAATTTACAAAACCTTTTCGTAAACATTAGGGCCTTAGCCCGATTCTCGTTTCAAAGCATACTAAATAATATATCATTATGAGTCCGAGATCCATATTTAAAATGTTACCCGAACAATCAATGCTACACGATCATTGTTCGTACACATCATGTACCGAACTCCGAGGCCTCGACGGACCTTACCCGGACCACACACACTGTTCGTACACATCATGTACCGAACTCCGGAGGCCTCAACGGACCCTACCCGGCCACACACACAGTTCGTACACATCATGTACCGAACTCCGGAGGCCTCAACGGACCCTACCCGGCCACACACACTGTTCGTACACATCATGTACCGAACACCTGAGGCCACAACGGACCCTACCCGGCTACAACATCGTTCGTACACATCATGTACCGAACTCCGAGGCCTCGTCTGACCCTACCGGATCACACACCTTGTCCGTACACGTCATGTACCGGACTCGAGGCGTCGTCTGACCCTACGTGGTTCACACAGTTTGTTCGTACACATCTTGTACCGAACTCCGCAGGCCTCGCTGACCCTACCTGGAACACACACACATCGACACGACACAATTCATAATCATTAAATGTCAAGCCATTCCACATTACACTGAAATGTACAATCAAGTATGTAAACCAAAACAACACAAATATCATGATCATCACAACGACTCTTAACCAACATAACACACATTCGGTACACAATACATTGAACAACCACGTGTACAACCATCTCATATGTACATCGCAATCCTGCACAAACGGCACAACGCCTAACACGGATACCAACATATCACTATTATCACATAGCCTTCAAATTTCGGAAAACACAACCAACTCAAATGGAACATATTTACGGAGGCAAGCAAAATCGTCATACATATCATACGTAATTACTAGTCACAAGATACAAGTCGTATAATAAGATACTTGCCTCGATAACTGCTACCGAACGCTCCGAAGAACACGGTTCGACCGGAAAGCTCGGACCCCGAAGAAGACAACGAACGGAAGGGTTCCGACTCGAGTTCTTCACAAGAATTCGACCCTAACAACATATAATCAATAAATCATCGATCGTACGAGGAAGAATAATCGTAGAACGCTCGAATCCTCTTTGTGACATTTTATCGAACACCTTCAAGGCGTCGATAAGATACTCAATAAAACGATGAATCCTCGGCGATTCAACCGAGGAACAACAAGGAATTCGACATAATATTGTTTAATAATCATAAATACATCACTATTCTGAGTTAAAACGAATTAAACGGACAAATCGAACAAAAACCCCAAAACTAGATTTTAAGAAAACTTGCCTTGATTCATTTGGATCAAGGATGTTACGTGATGATCAATTGATGTTATGAACCTCAAAACTTCATGGATTCATTGTATAACAACATGCCTCCATGATTGAGCAAGTTCCACCATGAAGGAAAGAAAACGAGTGATAAAATGGGTGAAAACCCGTCTGCTTCGCCATATTTATAGTCACGGACACGGGCAGAAAGAACGGCCTGCATACGCCGTGTGTCTCGGCCGTGTCTCGGCAGCTGCCGCCCCTGCCGAGCCGGGCGCAGACACGGCGCACGCAGGCTGCCAGGGCCGTGTTGCATGTGTCCGGGCAGACCTACTGCATGCACCAAAAATTACGTCCGAACGACCCCAAAACCCGAACTCCGAATACGAATCGGGTTACTTACATGAAGTACTCGCAAAGACGAATCTAAGAGATAATAGAACACACGATTCCGACCACCCGAAGGCTCAGAATTCGACAACGGAAGTAATTACCCAAAACTTTGGGAAATTACGAAAATGGCCCAAAACGTCCGAAAATCACGATACGCAATCAAAACACCAAACCAAAGCTCGCAACATGAATAGTAACATTAAATGAACTTACGAGAAACTCGAAACAACAGTTTCGGACGAGATTCGCAAGAATCGAACTCAAGTGCGGAAAAGTCGCTAAAATGCTCGGAACTCAACAAAACGATACCGAAACGAACTCGGATGACAAAAAGTGCAGAATTAATCATTCTCGAAATGACGAAATGGTCATGAGCGAGTCGTCAAAACGGACTCCGGCCGAAAATGAAATTTACCAAAAATCGAAAATTGCGGATATTACACACATTGTCCAGTTGTTGGCCGAGCAGACTGTACCGTGTGCCGCGGCACATGCCGGCAGGGCCGCGACACACTGCCGAGTCACTGCCGCGGCACACTCGTCCGGGCCGCGGCACACCCGTGTGGCACTTATCGGCCAAAACCTACTGTACCCTGTGCCGCGGCACATGCCGACAGGGCCGCGGCACAATGCCGAGTCATTGCCGTGGCACACTTCGACAGGGCCGCGGCACACAGAGTGGTCTGCCGATCACTGGGCGCAAATTTTGGCTTTGTGTCGCGGCACACTTCAGCTGAGCCGCGGCACACAATGCGGTCAGCACCATATCTGCGATTTTATTCAGCGAGAGTCACTCATTTTCCTTCCTTTCTTCAACCATACGAGAGAGATTGGCTTGAGAGGGAGATTTCCTCCATCTATCACTTGATTGTGTAAATTTCTTCATCTCCTTTCGATCGTGTAGCTCGGATTGTGGATCTAACACGTGTTCTTCGGATTAAAGTGCTTGAATCTTCTAGAGGTAAGATCTCCTATACCCTAGTATGTAATTGGGGAGGGTTTGGTGGTGATCTTGTATTTCAATCCGATTTAACCGATGTTGTTGTTAGATTTTGATAGTATACTCGTGACCCTTGGTTTCCTTGTTATTGGGTGGGATGAAATCCCGTTATTACACCGTTGACCGATTTCATTTCCCTACGCACTCTTGGTGTCCGATGAATTGCCCCAACGGGTAGAGTTAGGATGAATTCTTACCTTTCCGTATTATTGAAACTTGTTGTATACCATTATTATGTTAGGAGCAGATTTGGGAGGATTGTTCGGCCCAAAACCTATTCCTTCGTCATTTCCTTCGCGTCGTATTATCCAAGGCAAGTACATGTATTATATTTCATTATGCGTGTACGGTTTTGATGCGAATGATGTAAAGTGGTTTATTGAACAATTGTGATGGTTACTCTTCCACCTGGGGATGGCATGGGGCCTCTGGGGGCCAATACTAATGGGTACGGCCACGGAAGTGGACTTGGGTGCGTGCGTTGATGTTCTTCCACCTGGGGACGGTTCGACGGGACCTCTGGGGGCCGATACTAATGGGTACGGCTGCGGAAGTGGTCTCTCACCTGGGGACGGTCCGACGGGACCTCTGGGGGCCGATACTAATGGGTACGATTACGAGTTACCAAACGTGGATAATTGTGATGTGAAAAGCTTGATGACATTGATTTGGTACAATTGTGATATTCCGGAATATTGTTTTTTGAATCGATTTTTCCTAATGATTTGTTTGCGTTGAATCGTGTATGTATATAATGTTGTGTAATTGTGTACTTGCACTAGCTATTCGAATGCTAACCCCTTAAATGGGGGAAATGCGTCTTATGCATTTCAGGTACTGGGAGGGCTGAGGAGCAGGCACGGGACGCGCACACAAAGGATGGGATGGCATGATGATGTGGCTCGAGTCTGTATTTTTAGGTTTTGGCATTGTATTTGTCGAGTATTGGAGTTAGACTGTTTTTTTTTAACTTGGTTTAAGTCCCCTGCATGGGCGATGAATTGGTATTTAACATATACTTCATGTACTCCGTTTAAATGTTTTGGCCAGGGCCACGACCTTATTTAATTTTTGAATGCACCTTTTGGGACATCTTTGTGGTTTACGAGTCATGAGTTAGCCTGGTAGACCTCACGGGGGTTCTACGGCGTGTAATGTCCCATTTATGAATTGGGGTGTTACATTTATGGTATCAGAGCCTTGGTTTTGAATACATAGGTTGTCGGTAAATTTTTGGGTTTGTCAGTTGCATCATTAGAGTCAGTCATTGAGCCTAATATCATCATGCTACCGTCTTTTCGTGCGACCCGTGGCTGTAAGTCTCCTCGAACTCTTATATTCCTGTAATTTGTTTTCTTGCGTTGTTCGGGATTGTGAATTGTGATACCAACTTTGTCAATTGTGAATCTTTCTGATTTTGTTCTTTTCATTCTTCCTCTAGTATGTTGAGAGGTCGTCGTGGTAGACCAGCTAGGGGACGCGGCCGAGGCCATAGACGGGGTGCTGATAATGAAGATGGCTCACTGTCTCAGTCCTCTGCGGACTCAGCCTCTCACTCAGTGCCGTCGGGTAATAATGCCGACGCCGGGGCTACTGCCGTACTTTAGCAGTTAGTAACCCAGCTTGCTCAGATAGCTCAGGGTGGACACCAGAATCCGCCCCAGACACCCGAAGAGGAAGCTAGTAAGTGGCTTCAGACGGTGACTAAGATGCATCCACCTCGTTTTTCCGGATCTTCTGACTCCCTCAGTTGGGAGAATTGGCTCTTCCAGTTGTCCAGGACCTTCGACGCCGTAGCTTGTCCCGAGGACAGGAGGGTACATATCGCCCAGTACCTCCTGGATAAGGAAGCTGCGGAATGGTGGGAGGCCGTTGCGCCCAGAGACCGTCGAGCTACATGGGAGGAATTCAAGGCTGCTATGGAAGCAGAATATTGTCCACCGCCAGTTAAGGAGCGCAGAATTGTAGAGTTCTTCACCACTACACCTCAGGATGTGCCTATTTCTCAGGCCATCATTTCTTACAATCAGCAGTTGGGTTTCGTGAAAGATCAAGTGAGAACGGAGGCTGATAAAATCCGTTACTTCAATATGCGCATGAAACCGCATATCAGGCAGAGTATGGCACCGCTCATGTGTGCCACTTTGAAGGAATACCAGGATCGCGCTCTGGCGATCAAGATGGCTGTCCCGAAATCAGAATCGGTTTCGGAAGCTATGAAGCATAAGACTACCGGCGGGTTCTCGGCCGGTAAAGGTGGACAGTTTTCGAGGTCTTGTTCTGCTCCTACCCCTAGGAAGAGGCCTTTTCATCAGGCCTGTGGATCTCAGGGTAATCGTTCGGTCCAGTCTGTGGCACCGGGCGGGAGAGTTTATTTTAATTGCAGTCAGCCCGAGCACGTTGTGAAAGATTGCCCATTTCTGTTAGTTGCTTGCTTTACTTGCGGACAGATCGAGCATCGGGCAGCTCATTGTGAGAGGGCCACCAGGGCCGATAGAGTTCCGACTACCATTGCCGATCAGAGGGATCACAGCACTCCAGCTACTCATGTTCCGCAGGGTTCGGGTCGTGGTAGAGGTCGGGGTCAGCCGGATCGCCGTACAACGTCGAGTTCGGGTTCAGTTCATCCCCGATTGTATTAGATGAGGCGCACAGAGGAGGCAGATGTTCCGGTGGCGTCAGGTACCACTCAGATCCTTACTCATCCAGTTTTAGTGCTTTTTGATTCGGGTGTTACCCATTCCTTTATTGCTTCGGACTGTGTGAGTCGTATTGGTTTTGACTGCTTGTTTGAGTGTGAACCATTCGTAGTGGGTACGCCCAGCAGGGATCGTATGGTTGGGGACCGGGAAGTTAGGGATTGCCCAGTGAGGATCGGGAGCCGAGATTGGCCCTCGAATCTCATTGTTATAGACCTTAAGGGTGAGGATTTGATCCTCGGGGACGATTGGCTGGATCGTCACGGTGCTATCATGAACTATCGGACTCGTACCATCTCGATAGTGGCCGAGGACGGCACCGAGCATACTCTCGTCGGTTGTAAGCCGGGTAGATCGGGGAGTGTGATTAGCGCCCTGAAGGCGATGAAACTTCTGAACCAGGGTTTTGTCGGCTATTGGTGTTACGCTCTGCAGGCGGAGGATGGTGGGGTTGACATGTCGTCAATTCCAGTTGTTAGTGAGTATCCCGACGTATTCCCAGACGACTTGCCGGGATTAACACCACAGCGAGAGGTGGGGTTTCCTATCGATCTTGAGCCGAATGCAGCCCCGATATCTCGAGCGTCGTACCGTATGGCACCGTCAGAGACGTCAGAGTTGAATCAGTTGGGGGAGTTGTTAGATAAGGGGTATATTCGACCGAGCGCATCGCCTTGGAGTGCGCCCGTACTTTTTGTTAAGAAGAAGGATGGATCGCTTCATTTATGCATCGATTATCGAGAATTAAGCAAGCTGACCATCAAAAATAAATACCCTTTGCCCCGGATCGACGACTTGTTTGATCAACTTCAGGGGGCGACAGTCTTTTCGAAGATTGATTTGCGATCGGGCTACTACCAGTTGAGGATTCGGGACATCGATATACCGAAAGCCGCCTTTCGGACGAGATATGGCCATTACGAGTTTGTAGTTATGCCTTTCGGGCTAACCAATGCCCCAGCAGTGTTCATGCAGTTAATGAACAAAATTTTTATCGAGTATTTGGACAAATTCGTAGTCGTCTTTATCGATGACATTCTGATCTATTCACGGAGTCGGGAGGAGCACACCTTACATCTCCGGATTGTATTAGACATTTTGAGAGCTGAGCAGTTATATGCGAAGTTCTCTAAGTGTGAGTTTTGGCTCGAGGAAGTGATGTTCCTCGGGCATGTGATTTCAGCAAAAGGAGTTCGGGTAGATCCACAGAAGATAGAGGCGGTGATGGCTTGGGAACCGCCCAAGAACGTGAAGGAAGTGAGGAGTTTTATAGGACTTGTGGGATATTACCGTAGATTTGTTAAGGGGTTTTCTAAGATCGCTAGATCGCTCACTCAGTTACTCCAGAAAACTCAGAAGTTCGAGTGGACCGCAGACAGACAGAGTAGTTTTGACGAGCTGAAGAGACGACTAACTACCGCACCCGTGTTAGCGTTGCCTCAGGGGAACAAAGATTTCGTGGTATACAGTGATGCTTCGGGCCTCGGACTCGGATGCGTTTTGATGCAGAGAGATAGAGTTATTGCTTATGCGTCCCGCCAGTTGAAACCGTATGAGGCGAATTACCCCACGCATGATTTGGAGTTAGTTGCGGTCGTTTTCACCTTAAAGATATGGAGGCATTATCTCTATAGGTCGTCGTGTAAGATTCTTACGGACCACAAGAGTCTGAAGTACATCTTCAGTCAGAAAGAGTTGAATATGAGGCAGCGTAGGTGGTTAGAGCTAATTAAAGATTACGACCTCGAGATACTTTACCATCCGGGTAAGGCTAACGTAGTGGCGGATGCGTTGAGCCAGAAACCGATGGCATTATAGATGTTAGAGGTACTTACACCACAGAGTACGATCCATCAAGATTTTATTTGTCAGAATATCGAGGTTTGGGTTCAGAGAGTCCAGGGCCAGTTATGTGCGTTGGAGATCACTTCATCCTTGACTGATGATATCAAGGCGAAATAGTATGATGATCCGTTTTTAGTCTAGCTGAGGGAGGATGTGAGGAAGGGGAAAGCCCCTGGATTTGTGGTTTAGGATGATGGCGTTCTGAGATTTCGCGGCAGATTATGTGTACCGAATGACATTGAGTTGAGACAGAAGATCTTGAGTGAGGCTCATACTACGCCTTATTCCATACATCCTGGTACGAGTAAAATGTACAAGGATGTGAGGAGTAACTATTGGTGGAGCAATTTGAAGACGGACGTTAGCGAGTTTGTGGCGAAGTGTTTGACCTGTCAGCAGGTTAAGATTGAGCATCAGCGGCCCGCGGGGTTGCTACGACCACTTCCTATTCCGAATGGAAGTGGGAAGACATCTCTACGGATTTCATTACCGGGATGCCTAGGACTCGGACCGAAATGAACATGATTTGGGTTATTGTTGATCGACTAACCAAATCAGCTCATTTCCTGGGTATTAAGGACACTTGGGGTCCGGAGAGACTGGCACGAGTATTTATAGCAGAGATCGTGAGATTGCATGGGACTCCTAAGAGTATTGTTTCAGATCGAGATGGCCGGTTTGTATCACATTTTTGGCAGGCCTTTCATCGAGCTTTGGGGACTGAGTTGAGACTCAGTACGCCTTACCACCCTCAGATTGACGGACAGTCAGAGCGGACGATCCAGACGTTGGAGGATATGTTGAGAGCCTGTGCCTTAGATTGGAAGGATGATTGGGAGTCGCACTTGCCGTTAATCGAGTTCACGTACAACAATAGTTGGCACGCCTCGATTAAAATGGCACCATTTGAGGCATTATATGGGAGGAGGTGTAGATCGCCGTTGTGTTGGGACGATGTGTCCGAGCTGATTGGTACCGAGCCCGATATGGTAGTTGAGACGAGAGAGAAGATTACTCTGATTCGCGATAGATTGTTGACGGCCCAGAGTCGGCAGAAGTCTTATGCCGATACGCGTTGCCGGCCGTTGGAGTTTGAGGTGGGAGATCATGTTTTGCTCAAGGTGTCGCCAACACGGTGAGTTTACCGCTTCGGCCGAAAGGGTAAACTTAGTCTGAGATATATTGGGCCATTTGAGATTTTAGAGAGAGTGGGAGAGCTTGCCTATCGGTTAGGCTTGCCGCCGTCTTTGAGTCGCGTCCATAACGTATTTCATGTTTCCCAGCTTAGGAAGTATGTACCGGACCCTAGTCATATTATTGATTTTGGAGAGATCGAGTTGGGGCCCGACATTACCTTCGAGGAGAGGCCGATTCAGATCTTAGAGCGTCGGGTGAAGCAACTCAGGCACAAAACCATTCCTTTGGTTAAAGTGCAATGGTCGAGGCATGGATCCGAGGAAGTCACATGGGAGACGGAAGAGAGTATGAGATCGAGATACCCTGAGTTATTCATGTGGTAAGTTTCGGGACGAAACTTATTTTTAGGGGGAGATAATGTAATATCCGAGTTCCCTATTTTTGGTAATTTCTATTTTCGGTGTATATTCGTTTCGGACAACTCGCTTGGCACTGTTTTGGAATTCTGAATCTATTTAGTTCTTGGAGTTTCTCCGTTGGGATGAGTCTCGATGATGTTTTTACGTAATTTCATCTTGAGTTATATTTTATCGCATGTGTATTCAACTCTCGTTAAACTCGTTCGATTTCATCATTTTCCTATTTCCGTGAGTTCGTATGGTTGAGTAGAGCATGTTGTGAGTTTCGGATTGTTAAACCGACATTTTATTGTGATTTTCGGATGTTTGGGCCATTTTTGTAATTTCCTAGAAGTTTAGGGAATTTGTTCCTTGTTCGATTTTGGTTGTGTACCTCGGATCGTTTTGGGGTTTTCGTACTTGCATTTCGTGTTATTGTTGCCCAAGTATCGATTCCTATTGCTTTTATTCTCTTCTCGGATCATTTTTCATCATTTTGGGACCCAAGGGGGGGGGGGGGGGTGTGGGCCGCGGCACAAGGATTGTGCGCCACGGCACACACATTGTCCAGTTGCTGGCCGAGCAGACTGTACCGTGTGCCGCGGCACATGCCGGCAGGGCCGCGGCACACTGCCAAGTCACTGCCGCGGCACACTCGTCCAGGCCGCGGCACACCTGTGTGGCACTTATCGGCCAAAACCTACTGTACCCTGTGCCGCGGCACAATGCCGAGTCATTGCCGCGGCACACTTCGACAGGGCCGCGGCACACAGAGCGGTCTTCCGATCACTGGGCGCAAATTTTGGCTTTGTGCCGCGGCACACTTCAGCTGATCCGCGGCACACAATGCGGTCAGCGCCATATCTGTGTTTTTATTCAGCGAGAGTCACTCGTTTTCCTTCGTTTCTTCAACCATACGAGAGAGAGTGGCTTGAGAGGGAGATTTCCTCCATCTATCACTTGATTGTGTAAATTTCTTCATCTCCTTTCGATCGTGTAGCTCGGATTGTGGATCTAACACGTGTTCTTCGGATTAAAGTGCTTGAATCTTCTAGAGGTAAGATCTCCTATACCCTAGTATGTAATTGGGGAGGGTTTGGTGGTGATCTTGTATTTCAATCCGATTTAACCGATGTTGTTAGATTTTGATAGTATACTCGTGACCCTTGGTTTCCTTGTTATTGGGTGGGATGAAATCCCGTTATTACACCATTCACCGATTTCATTTCCCTACGCACTCTTGGTGTCCGATGAATTGCCCCAACGGGTAGAGTTAGGATTAATTCTTACCTTTCCGTATTATTGAAACTTGTTGTATACCGTTATTATGTTAGGAGTGGATTTGGGAGGATTGTTCGGACCAAAACCTATTCCTTCGTCATTTCCTTCGCGTCGTATTATCCAAGGCAAGTACATGTATTATATTTCATTATGCGTGTACGGTTTTGATGCGAATGATGTAAAGTGGTTTATTGAACAATTGTGATGGTTACTCTTCCACCTGGGGATGGCATGGGGCCTCTGGGGGCCGATACTAATGGGTACGGCCACGGAAGTGGACTTGGGTGCGTGCGTTGATGTTCTTCCACCTGGGGACGGTTCGACGGGACCTCTGGGGGCCGATACTAATGGGTACGGCCGCGGAAGTGGTCTCTCACCTGGGGACGGTCCGACGGGACCTCTGGGGGGCGATACTAATGGGTACGGTTGCGAGTTACCAAACGTGGATAATTGTGATGTGAAAAGCTTGATGACATTGATTTGGTACAATTGTGATATTCCGGAATATTGATTTTTGAATCGATTTTTCCTAATGATTTGTTTGCATTGAATCGTGTATGTATATAATGTTGTGTAATTGTGTACTTGCACTAGCTATTCGAATGCTAACCCCTTAAATGGGGGAAATGCGTCTTATGCATTTCGTGCATCGAGGGCCGAGGAGCAGTACGGACGCGCACACAAAGGATGGGATGGCATGATGATGTGGCTCGAGTCTGTATTTTTAGGTTTTGGCATTGTATTTGTCGAGTATTGGAGTTAGACTGTTTTTTTTTAACTTGGTTTAAGTCCCCTGCGTGGGCGATGAATTGGTATTTAACATATACTTCATGTACTCCGTTTAAATGTTTTGGCCGGGGCCACGACCTTATTTAATTTTTGAATGCACCTTTTGGGACATCTTTGTGGTTTACGAGTCATGAGTTAGCCTGGTAGACCTCACGGGGGTTCTACGGCGTGTAATGTCCCATTTATGAATTGGGGTGTTACATTTATGGTATCAGAGCCTTGGTTTTGAATACATAGGTTGTCGGTAAATTTTTGGGTTTGTCAGTTGCATCATTAGAGTCAGTCATTGAGCCTAATATCATCATGCTACCGTCTTTTCGTGCGACCCGTGGCTGTAAGTCTCCTCGAACTCTTATATTCCTGTAATTCGTTTTCTTGCATTGTTCGGGATTGTGAATTGTGATACCAACTTTGTCAATTGTGAATCTTTCTGATTTTGTTCTTTTCATTCTTCCTCTAGTATGTTGAGAGGTCGTCGTGGTAGACCAGCTAGGGGACGCGGCCGAGGCCATAGACGGGGTGCTGATAATGAAGAGGGCTCACTGTCTCAGTCCTCTGCGGACTCAGCCTCTCACTCAGTGCCGTCGGGTAATAATGTCGACGCCGGGGCTACTGCCGTACTTCAGCAGTTAGTAACCCAGCTTGCTCAGATAGCTCAGGGTGGACACCAGAATCCGCCCCGGACACCCGAAGAGGAAGCTAGTAAGTGGCTTCAGACGGTGACTAAGATGCATCCACCTCGTTTTTCCGGATCTTCTGACTCCCTCAGTTGGGAGAATTGGCTCTTCCAGTTGTCCAGGACCTTCGACGCCGTAGCTTGTCCCGAGGACAGGAGGGTACATATTGCCCAGTACCTCCTGGATAAGGAAGCTGCGGAATGGTGGGAGGCCATTGCGCCCAGAGACCGTCGAGCTACATGGGAGGAATTCAAGGCTGTTATGGAAGCAGAATATTGTCCACCGCCAGTTAAGGAGCGCAAAATTGTAGAGTTCTTCACCACTACACCTCAGGATGTGCCTATTTCTCAGGCCATCATTTCTTACAATCAGCAGTTGGGTTTCGTGAAAGATCAAGTGAGAACGGAGGCTGATAAAATCCGTTACTTCAATATGCGCATGAAACCGCATATCAGGCAGAGTATGGCACCGCTCATGTGTGCCACTTTGAAGGAATACCAGGATCGCGCTCTGGCGATCGAGATGGCTGTCCCGAAATCAGAATCGGTTTCGGAAGCTAAGAAGCAGAAGACTACCGGCGGGTTCTCGGCCAGTAAAGGTGGACAGTTTTCGAGGTCTTGTTCTGCTCCTACCCCTGGGAAGAGGCCGTTTCATCAGGCCGGTGGATCTCAGGGTAATCGTTCGGTCCAGTCTGTGGCACCGGGCGGGAGAGTTTATTTTAATTGCAGTCAGCCCGAGCACGTTGTGAAAGATTGCCCATTTCCGTTAGTTGCTTGCTTTACTTGCGATGATCGGCATCGGGCGGCTCATTGTGAGAGGGCCACCGGTGGCCGCTAGAGTTCCGACTACCACCGCGATCGTAGGGACGGCCTCCGGCTACTCATGTTCCGCAGGTTCGGGTCGTGGTAGAGGTCGGGTCACCTGGATCGCCGTGACAAAGATCGAGTTCGGGTTCGCCACCCCGATCAGTATCGATGAGGCGCACGAGGAGCCAGATGTTCCAGTGGCGTCAGTACCACTCGATCCTTACTCATCCAGCTTTTAGTGCTTTTGATTCGGTGCTACCCATTCCTTTATTGCTTGACCGTGTGAGTCGTATTGGTTTTGTTGCTTGTTTGAGTGTGAACCATTCGTAGTGGGTACGCCCAGCAGGGATCGTATGGTTGGGGACCGGGAAGTTAGGGATTGCCCAGTGAGGATCGGGAGCCGAGATTGGCCCTCGAATCTCATTGTTATAGACCTTAAGGGTGAGGATTTGATCCTCGGGGACGATTGGCTGGATCGTCACGGTGCTATCATGAACTATCGGACTCGTACCATCTCGATAGTGGCCGAGGACGGCACCGAGCATACTCTCGTCGGTTGTAAGCCGGGTAGATCGGGGAGTGTGATTAGCGCCCTGAAGGCGATGAAACTTCTGAACCAGGGTTGTGTCGGCTATTGGTGTTACGCTCTGCAGGCGGAGGATGGTGGGGTTGACATGTCGTCAATTCCAGTTGTTAGTGAGTATCCCGACGTATTCCCAGACGACTTGCCTGGATTACCACCACAGCGAGAGGTGGAGTTTCCTATCGATCTTGAGCCGAATGCAGCCCCGATATCTCGAGCGTCGTACCGTATGGCACCGTCGGAGACGTTAGAGTTGAAGAATCAGTTGGGGGAGTTGTTAGATAAAGGGTATATTCGACCGAGCGCATGGCCTTGGGGTGCGCCCGTACTTTTTGTTAAGAAGAAGGATGGATCGCTTCGTTTATGCATCGATTATCGAGAATTAAACAAGCTGACCATCAAAAATAAATACCCTTTGCCCCGGATCGACGACTTGTTTGATCAGCTTCAGGGGGCGACAGTCTTTTCGAAGATTGATTTGCGATCGGGCTACTACCAGTTGAGGATTCGGGAAATCGATATACCGAAAGCCGCCTTTCGGACGAGATATGGCCATTACGAGCTTGTAGTTATGCCTTTCGGGCTAACCAATGCCCCAGCAGTGTTCATGCAGTTAATGAAAAAATTTTTTATCGAGTATTTGGACAAATTCGTAGTCGTCTTTATCGATGACATTCTGATCTATTCACGGAGTCGGGAGGAGCACACCTTACATCTCCGGATTGTATTAGACATTTTGAGAGCTGAGCAGTTATATGCGAAGTTCTCTAAGTGTGAGTTTTGGCTCGAGGAAGTGATGTTCCTCGGGCATGTGATTTCAGCAAAAGGAGTTCGGGTAGATCCACAGAAGATAGAGGCGGTGATGGCTTGGGAACCGCCCAAGAACGTGAAGGAAGTGAGGAGTTTTCTAGGACTTGTGGGCTATTACCGTAGATTTGTTAAGGGGTTTTCTAAGATCGCTAGATCGCTCACTCAGTTACTCCAGAAAACTCAGAAGTTCGAGTGGACCGCAGACAGACAGAGTAGTTTTGACGAGCTGAAGAGACGACTAACTACCGCACCCGTGTTAGCGTTGCCTCAGGGGAACGAAGATTTCGTGGTATACAGTGATGCTTCGGGCCTCGGACTTGGATGCGTTTTGATGCAGAGAGATAGAGTTATTGCTTATGCGTCCCGCCAGTTGAAACCGTATGAGGCGAATTACCCCATGCATGATTTGGAGTTAGTTGCGGTCGTTTTCGCCTTAAAGATATGGAGGCATTATCTCTATAGGTCGTCGTGTAAGATTTTTACGGACCACAAGAGTCTGAAGTACATCTTCAGTCAGAAAGAGTTGAATATGAGGCAGCGTAGGTGGTTAGAGCTAATTAAAGATTACGACCTCGAGATACTTTACCATCCGGGTAAGGCTAACGTAGTGGCGGATGCGTTGAGCCAGAAACCGATGGCATTACAGATGTTAGAGGTACTTACACCACAGAGTACGATCCATCAAGATTTTATTTGTCAGAATATCGAGGTTTGGGTTCAGAGAGTCCAGGGCCAGTTATGTGCGTTGGAGATCACTTCATCCTTGACTGATGATATCAAGGCAAAATAGTATGATGATCCGTTTTTAGTCTAGCTGAGGGAGGATGTGAGGAAGGGGAAAGCCCCTGGATTTGTGGTTTAGGATGATGGCGTTCTGAGATTTCGCGGCAGATTATGTGTACCGAATGACATTGAGTTGAGACAGAAGATCTTGAGTGAGGCTCATACTACGCCTTATTCCATACATCCTGGTACGAGTAAAATGTACAAGGATGTGAGGAGTAACTATTGGTGGAGCAATTTGAAGACGGACGTTAGCGAGTTTGTGGCGAAGTGTTTGACCTGTCAGCAGGTTAAGATTGAGCATCAGCGGCCCGCGGGGTTGCTACGACCACTTCCCATTCCGAATGGAAGTGGGAAGACATCTCTATGGATTTCATTACCGGGATGCCTAGGACTCGGACCGGAATGAACATGATTTGGGTTATTGTTGATCGACTAACCAAATCAGCTCATTTCCTGGGTATTAAGGACACTTGGGGTCCGGAGAGACTGGCACGAGTATTTATAGCAGAGATCGTGAGATTGCATGGGACTCCTAAGAGTATTGTTTCAAATCGAGATGGCCGGTTTGTATCACATTTTTGGCAGGCCGTTCATCGAGCTTTGGGGACTGAGTTGAGACTCAGTACGCCTTACCACCCTCAGATTGACGGACAGTCAGAGCGGACGATCCAGACGTTGGAGGATATGTTGAGAGCCTGTGCCTTAGATTGGAAGGATGATTGGGAGTCGCACTTGCCGTTAATCGAGTTCACGTACAACAATAGTTGGCACGCCTCGATTAAAATGGCACCATTTGAGGCATTATATGGGAGGAGGTGTAGATCGCCGTTGTGTTGGGACGATGTGTCCGAGCTGATTGGTACCGAGCCCGATATGGTAGTTGAGACGAGAGAGAAGATTACTCTGATTCGCGATAGATTATTGACGGCCCAGAGTCGGCAGAAGTCTTATGCCGATACGCGTTTCCGGCCGTTGGAGTTTGAGGTGGGAGATCATGTTTTGCTCAAGGTGTCGCCGACACGGGGAGTTTACCGCTTTGGCCGAAAGGGTAAACTTAGTCCGAGATATATTGGGCCGTTTGAGATTTTAGAGAGAGTGGGAGAGCTTGCCTATCGGTTAGGCTTGCCGCCGTCTTTGAGTCGCGTCCATAACGTATTTCATGTTTCCCAGCTTAGGAAGTATGTACCGGACCCTAGTCATATTATTGATTTTGGAGAGATCGAGTTGGGGCCCGACATTACCTTCGAGGAGAGGCCGATTCAGATCTTAGAGCGTCGGGTGAAGCAACTCAGGCACAAAACCATTCCTTTGGTTAAAGTGCAATGGTCGAGGCATGGATCCGAGGAAGTCACATGGGAGACGGAAGAGAGTATGAGATCGAGATACCCCGAGTTATTCATGTGGTAAGTTTCGGGACGAAACTTATTTTTAGGGGGAGATAATGTAATATCCGAGTTCCCTATTTTTGGTAATTTCTATTTTCGGTGTATATTCGTTTCGGACAACTCGCTTGGCACTGTTTTGGAATTCTGAATCTATTTAGTTCTTGGAGTTTCTCCGTTGGGATGAGTCTTGATGATGTTTTTACGTAATTTCATCTTGAGTTATATTTTATCGCATGTGTATTCAACTCTCGTTAAACTCGTTCGATTTCATCATTTTCCTATTTCCATGAGTTCGTATGGTTGAGTAGAGCATGTTGTGAGTTTCGGATTGTTAAACCGACATTTTATTGTGATTTTCGGATGTTTGGGCCATTTTTGTAATTTCCTAGAAGTTTAGGGAATTTGTTCCTTGTTCGATTTTGGTTGTGTACCTCGGATCGTTTTGGGGTTTCCGTACTTCCATTTCGTGTTATTGTTGCCCACGTATCGATTCCTATTGCTTTTATTCTCTTCCCGGATCATTTTTCATCATTTTGGGACCCAGGGGGGGGGTGTGGGCCGCGGCACAAGGATTGTGCGCCACGGCACACACATTGTCGATTCTTGGCGGCGGTATGCCGTGTGCCGCGGCACATGCCGCGAGGCGCGGCACCGCCAAGTCAACTGCGCGGCACACTCGTCGAACGCGGCACACAGTGTGGCACTTATCGGCCAAAACCTCAGTACCTGTGCGCGGCACAATGCGAGTCATTGCCGCGGCACACTTCGGCAGGCGCGGCACCGCAGGCGGTCTGCCGATCACTGGGCGCAAATTTTGGCTTTGTGCCGCGGCACACTTCAGCTGATCCGCGGCACACAATGCGGTCAGCGCCATATCTGCGTTTTTATTCAGCGAGAGTCACTCATTTTCCTTCCTTTCTTCAACCATACGAGAGAGTGGCTTGAGAGGGAGATTTCCTCCATCTATCACTTGATTGTGTAAATTTCTTCATCTCCTTTCGATCGTGTAGCTCGGATTGTGGATCTAACACGTGTTCTTCGGATTAAAGTGCTTGAATCTTCTAGAGGTAAGATCTCCTATACCCTAGTATGTAATTGGGGAGGGTTTGGTGGTGATCTTGTATTTCAATCCGATTTAACCGATGTTGTTGTTAGATTTTGATAGTATACTCGTGACCCTTGGTTTCCTTGTTATTGGGTGGGATGAAATCCCGTTATTACACCGTTCACCGATTTCATTTCCCTACGCACTCTTGGTGTCCGATGAATTGCCCCAACGGGTAGAGTTAGGATTAATTCTTACCTTTCCGTATTATTGAAACTTGTTGTATACCGTTATTATGTTAGGAGTGGATTTGGGAGGATTGTTCGGACCAAAACCTATTCCTTCGTCATTTCCTTCGCGTCGTATTATCCAAGGCAAGTACATGTATTATATTTCACTATGCGTGTACGGTTTTGATGCGAATGATGTAAAGTGGTTTATTGAACAATTGTGATGGTTACTCTTCCACCTGGGGATGGCATGGGGCCTCTGGGGGCCGATACTAATGGGTACGGCCACGGAAGTAGACTTGGGTGCGTGCGTTGATGTTCTTCCACCTGGGGACGGTTCGACGGGACCTCTGGGGGCCGATACTAATGGGTACGGCTGCGGAAGTGGTCTCTCACCTGGGGACGGTCCGACGGGACCTCTGGGGCCCGATACTAATGGGTACAGTCGCGAGTTACCAAACGTGGATAATTGTGATGTGAAAAGCTTGATGACATTGATTTGGTACAATTGTAATATTCCGGAATATTGATTTTTGAATCGATTTTTCCTAATAATTTGTTTGCGTTGAATCGTGTATGTATATAATGTTGTGTAATTGTGTACTTGCACTAGCTATTCGAATGCTAACCCCTTAAATGGGGGAAATGCGTCTTATGCATTTCAGGTACCGGGAGGGCTGAGGAGCAGGCACGGGAGGCGCACACAAAGGATGGGATGGCATGATGATGTGGCTCGAGTCTGTATTTTTAGGTTTTGGCATTGCATTTGTCGAGTATTGTAGTTAGACTGTTTGTTTTTTTTAACTTGGTTTAAGTCCCCTGCGTGGGCGATGAATTGGTGTTTAACATATACTTCATGTACTCCGTTTAAATGTTTTGGCCGGGGCCACGACCTTATTTAATTTTTGAATGCACCTTTTGGGACATCTTTGTGGTTTACGAGTCATGAGTTAGCCTGGTAGACCTCACGGGGGTTCTACGGCGTGTAATGTCCCATTTATGAATTGGGGTTTTACAACTTGGTTGTCTGACTCAGAATTGTAACACCCCCGGAAATCCACCAGGAATAATACACACCATATACCCTTTGGTTAAGGATCTACCAGGCTAATCACTACAAGAAGACAAAGGTTTGTCCTGCCGGGGTCAAACCACATGACGACACGGACCGATAAGGTCACACATCTAAAATACACGGACCGAAAAGGTCACACGATTGCGAACAAACCGAAACAAAAAACTTCTTACAATTCATACCCATACAGGGGTCAACATACAATACAGCAGAAGACTATATATACCAATCAATAATACAGCGACATCAGACTGAACTCTTAACACTTGATTAGTATCGCGGCTCGTCTCCTTCCATGGCGCCCCTGTGATTGCTCCAACAAACTAAGCACACCTTAAATGCATGAAACACATTTCTCCCATTTAAGGGGTTAGCATTTGAATGGCTAGTGCAAGTATTCAAATCATACAAAATATACCATGCAAATATCAATTATAATAAAATAACAACAAACCATAAAAGAAATTTCCGAGAGGTTTCGAATGTTTAAAGTACAAACTCAAGTCCTTGAAGGTAATTTATCAACTCGGGAGTTTTAGAACAAAAACAAAAGTCTTTTGGGACTTCAAGTCCAAGATTATAAAACCTTTTACTACAACAATAGGGTCTCGGTCCAAATCTCGTTTCATATAACAAATATTTTTGTAGATTGGAAATCCCTTTGGACCTCCCATACTTAGTTATAAAACTATTTCAAGACAATTGGGTCTTGGCCCAAAGTAATTTTCCGCAAAACAACCTTTACACAATTGTTAGGGTCTCACCCCAAATTTTCTTCAAACCACAATGCACGGGAATAGTAACAAAGCCCTCATTCTGACACCAAAACATTACAAACCAAGGAACAAAACACATGCAACACATATTCTAGTGCCATTCTAGCCAAGTACCAAGACCCTATATATAATATATCTCAACATCTAGGATAAACGTTGTGATATTTCGGACATATCACAATTATTAAAAACATCAACATCAAAAACATGAAAACCACACTTGGTAACCCACGACCGTGCCTCTTAGCATCGACCCCCAGAGGTTCCATCGAACCATCCCCATGTGGGAAACCACTTCCGCGGCCGTGCCCCTTAGCTACCCCCAGAGGTTCCGTCGAACCGTCGCAGGTGGAAGGATAACTCACGCACACTTGCATTCACAACTTTCACAATTTTCAAACGTTGAATATAATATATATAGTTGTGGCACTAGCTAGAATGTCCATTTACCGACACATAACTACGACCAAGGATTAACATAATTAAAAACTACTCCTAGTATACGTCAACACCACAAAGGTATCCACAAGCAACACATTCAACACTTAACATATCCCAAGATCAACAACACGACCGACGCGAGTCCATAACAACCTAACCATCCTGGACGCATCACTACACATCAACACTTACAGAAACCAATCCAATCATCATAACCAACTCAAATCCATAGTACACCATTAATATATATATATATATATATATATATATATATATGGACAAAACATCATACACACTTTACATAACATCAATTCACGAGATATAAGTCTATGGCAAGAACACTTGCCTCGATGATAGATATCGAAAACTCCGACAACACAACTCACCCAAAACAGTCCCTGAAACCTACAATCTTAGAGAGAAATCAAGAACAATACAGTCACTACGAGAATAAGGTTTAATACGACGGAAAACACGCCCAAATCCTGAAGAAAACTCATTGAAACATTTAATCAAATATTAAATGTTCAAAGTTTCCCAAGAACCCTAAAATCATCAACTGGGTTGAACGAACTAAAAATATGGATATAAAATCCATAGAACATGATCAATAACATCCACTAATACCAATCGATTCGATAAATTGGACTGAAACGAAAAACAAGAACAAAATCCAAAAAGGTCAACTCTGGGAATATTAACAAAGTACCTTCAATCCAACCAAGAACTCTAGATTAAGTGGTGTTAATCCTTGGTAGGAACTCAAGGAGATTGATGGATGATGAAATATCGACCAACTCTAGCCTCTCGATCAATCCCATCGACTGCAAGAAGGAGAAGGAGAAAGAAATGCTGAAAACGCAAAATAAAGTCTACTGCGTGCCTATATATAGGCCGCAACATGTTACGTACGCAACACTAGAAGGTGAGCGTACGTAACAGGCCCTACGTATGTAACATACAAAATGTCACGTACGTAATGCTCTACTCAGGTCCCACTGCACCCCAAACTACATGTAAGTTAATGTACGCAACCCTCTCAAGGTTACGTACGTAATCAGCGGGTAACGTACTCTATGTGCCCAAAGTAGCGTACGCTAAGGCCTCTCCAGAAACTTTTGTCCCAAACAACAGGAATGCTAACGTACGTAATGGAATGAGAATAACGTACGTAAGTCATACTTAGCTAACATACATTATCTATTGAAGCTAGCATATGTAAGCTTCATGCAGTACAGAGCTGCTGCAGTCCGATTCACTGTGTAAGGGTATTTACGGACGCGACGAACACGAGCCACCACAATTAATTAAATCGAGCGGCAAAATATCCAGAACATGAGTATAAATGCCAAACAAACACGTGATTTCGGTAGTCATGAGGTTTGGAAAAACAAATACGAAGACAACCACCCAAAACTTTGAGAAATTACGAAATGGCACAAACGTCGATAATCACGATACGAGGTCTAACAACAACTCTGGAGTTCACAACATGGATAAAAATGTTTGGTAAACATGTAGTTACAACAAAACAACAATTTTGAACAAGATTCACAAGAATCGAATCAAAATGCGGAAAAGTCATAATAATATGCCGATTAATCCAAAATAATATCAAAACTCGCAAGAATGACAAAAGGTGCAGAACAAAACATGTTCAAAATGTGTCAATGAGCGCAAGAGAGTCACTAGCAACTTAAAATCCAGAAATAAAAATATGGTAATTACATTCTACCCCCCTTAAAAGAAGTTTTGCCCCCGAAACTTAAAACAACGAAGGCCAGGCAACAACATAACAAACAACTGATAGACAACATCTCTCAAGGACCTCTCAGAGTCGATCCTAATACCTGTGTTTCATCCCGCGCCTATGGAGACTCAGAGACCACCTCGCAAAACTGGATTTTGTGTCATTTGAGTCCGCACTTGTAATACATTACTGGCTGGGAAGGACAACGTGCACGAACATGGCCTGGCACTTTACAGGTGAGACACCTCCTTGCCTTACCAGTAGTCAATGTTGATAATTTGAAACTCTTGGTTCCACTCATCGAGTGACGAGGCTACACGGCAGAATGACCAGGGTGTTGAAGTTTAGAGACTCCGACTCCTGAACTGATATAAAATCATTAGACATTCTCTACTCTTGATCGGTTCCGGACAAAACTCAGCTTCCATTAATTCCTGGAATTTTGCCCACGTGACAACATGATTCCGAGGCTTAACAGTCTCCCACCAGTTATCGGCATCTCTGTCAAGAAGGTACTAGGCGATAGATACCTTCCATTTTTGGGGACAATCAACTGCCTCTAATATCTTTCCCAGCTGGAAAAGCCAACCATCCCAGCCCAATGCGTTCGCGGCACCAGCGATACGAGTGGGATTCATACATACTACTTCTCGAAGCCATTGGTTTGCGTGGACGTTTTGGGTCAGAGCTATGTCACGTTGAACCGCCTGGGTCAACTGAGTCATTTGTGTCGCGACTTGATGCAATATAATAGCAACACCAATGCCAATGCCATTCCGACAACATTCTCTTGGTCCTGCATATGATCTCCATGACCATCTGTACCACGGTCATGACCACGACCTCTGTCTCTCGGAATACCGAACAAGTAACCACTCCGTACAACGAAACACAACACCGCAAAATAATATACCAAAATGTCAATCCAGCACAACATATCCACATAAGGCAACAAATAGCAACTCAATAAGAATATCCTCTCCGGATAATGACACGAATACAAAATTACTACTGCAATAAATGGAACTTACTGTTGTAACTAACAGATCACATGATTGTATCAACTGGAAACTTACAACCCATACCAGTACAAACACGGCCATAACAAACCACACATCATGGTGGCCAATCATTGATACATCCTTTTTTTCCAAAAGGTATTCGTTTAAATAATGACATTTTGAAATCCTTAAGTTCATAAATTTTTTCTTAAATAAGATTTGAAAATATTATTGATACTTCGGTCAATTTTATCGAAACTAAAAGAAAAGATCTTCACCGTCTCATTTGAAATCATTTGCAAAATGACCTTTCGGAATATCAATTTTTCTCGTAAACAACACCATCAAGATGACCACGTCACTAAGTATCATCATCACCATTAACAACACACAAGGTAACCACATGTTACCACGCAACACCATTACAAGTAACAATACACAAGGTTATCCCGCGACCATGCCCATTAGCATCGACCCCCAGAGGTTCCACCGAACTGTCCCCGGGTGGGAAACCATTCATACTCGTATTAATATTTCCACATATCCACAATCCCATAGGAATAACATCATACGAGCTACAAAGCAAACCTAAACCACACAACACAACATTTGGGCACACAACCGAAATTCTCCAACGAGAAGGATAACACGACAATTGTATCAAAACAACTCGGCTTCACACGCAATCACGTTAGTTCACACTCTAGTCTCTCGCTTCAAGCGATAAATTTTCATTACATACACACTGCATCTTAACGCGTGCTAAGACTACGATTTGCGTGCATTAATGAGTTGCAACAACCAAACGTTTCTAAGCTCTGATAAGCAAGTTAAGCTTTCCATCTGGTGCGTGTCGTGGCTTTGTTCGGGCAGCGTGCACTAATGAGGGAGTTAGCGTGCGTTGACTGACTCAATTCTACCCAGAATCTACAATCCAAGTGTTCTGTCCAGCTTTGTTAGCGTGCGCTAATTGTGAGATTAGCGTGCGTTAACTGACTTATCTCAGAAATCTTAATTAAAAGTTCAAGTCGAGTATGATTTTTCATCTTTCACTATTTATTTATTTTTGAAAATGAAAATCACATTTTTGTTTTAAAATGCAAAAGTTTTATGGTGTGAAAGACTTTTAAAATCGTATACTCGAGTTATTTGAAATTAATATCAATGGGATAAAACCATTTCTAAAATTATTTCGAACATGACAAATGATTAACGATGGTATCATTTTGTAAAATGTTCAAAACACTTCAAAACATATCTTCTAAGTACCGTCATAAGGTTCTATATGAAAATACAAGGCCAGCTCGCCAATATTTAAATATTTAAAATGTTTTAGAAAATATGATTTTCCACAACATACTCGAGTTTATCAAATTTTTGAAAAAAAATCCTTTTGAATACACGCGCATGATTACTAATATGAACATATATATAACAGATAACAACAGATTAGCCAAACACACCCAATTCACAAACGCACATTCATCTGGAATTTAAATCACCATATTAACTGACACAAGTCATGAATGTAATCCCAAATTTAAACATGTATCTAAACCATCCATCTGTGTTCCCAACAATCTCTGCCGTCAATGCGCCTTTTGGAACACATTAGTAGTCAGAAACTTTCACAACACACTGCACCACTAAAAACTTAATCTATCAATATATCCAAATCATTATACACGTATTATACCACAAGTATCAAATATGGTTTCCATCTTACCATGCAAATTCATGTAACATAAAATATAATATATAAAAGGGGAGATTTACATCCGCCGGTTGCACGAAGATGAAGGTCGCCCACGATACTAATCTCGACGAACAACACGAACAACATGATATGGCAACGTACAAGTCGACTTGTTAACCGACAACTCGAACGATGCGACAAAACACGACTCGACTAATCACGATTGGACTCGACCCGACAACCTAGGTTTCCACAACCTAAGCTCTGATATCATAAATGTAACACCCCCGAAAATTCACCCAGAATATCACACGTCGTAGACCCTTTGGTTAAGGATCTACCAGGATAATCACTACAAGAAGACAAAGGTTTGACCTGCCGGGGTCAAACTGTTAGGATTGTATACTGCAAAGCATACTTTATGCTTGTATTACCTAATTTCCCTGTTACTACCTATGAGAATATTAATTACATTTAATCACATGTTTTGCATATTTATTCACGTTATGGTTATGCAAATGAAATGTATAATTATTTTATATTGTAGATAATGTGGTGTGTTGGTGTCACACGGAAGATCACATTATCAGTGCCTTATAAAATAATATAATAGTTCACAACCTATATAATTATTAGACAAATTATATAAAGGGTTGTAGTGTATGCTTGAGAATAGTTGGTCTTGACTATTAGCATACATTCGTGTATTTGCATACGTTGAACTGGATCGAGGTGAGATAGTGTCTTCTGTACTGACTGTAAGAAGAACGTAAATCACGGATAATTATTATTTCTTAATTCTAAGTATATAATATTTAATTGTGTATTTATAATAATTATTGCTTTGATTTACCATAGGTGAGAGTCAAAATGATCGACTCAATAAGGCTCGTATCTTGGGCAATAATATTGTTTATACGACAATTATTATTATTATTAGAAATCGTGTCCCGACTCGTGCGGGTTGATGATGTCCCCTTGAGGAGCTCGATAATGATTATTATATTAAACCCTGTAGGTGGATTTAATTCCGATATAATAATAAGGTTCGAGTGGTACTACTCTTGGATAAGATATTAATTAATTAAAGCTGTCAGTAGCTTATAGTTAATTAATGGACATTTGATATCTTAAACACGGAAAATAATATATTTAATAAGGAGCCCAATTTCGTAATTTGGGATTTTGGTAGGAAGTGCTGTTGTTACCCAAAATATTATCCGGAGATAGTATTGCTGGAATGATCGAGTAACAAACAAATGCGAGAACACTTCCGTGAGAAAATAGATAACACAAGATTTGCCGAGGTTGTTAATCCCGGGCTTGAATGGTCGCGCGAGATGTTATTAATAAATATACTGCTGAGTACAAATATTAATGTTAGAATCTATTACAATGAGTGTAAAGACTTCTAGTTATCTAAGCTGTAGAGCGTGTAGATTGCCGAAAGAACCAGATATGTAGATCTGTGAGTTCTTGCTTGGGATGTATGATAAGTGTATATGAATATCACTATGAATGTGTAAGTGATTGCTAGATGAGTCTTTGATTCTCTCTCTGTGTATTTTGCACTGTATTCACGATAATAATCGTCTCTTTTGGCCACTGTTGTGAGTCTCTTATTTATAAGAGACAAGGTTGCTGGGACCCCTCCGGCGATCACGGGCGACCGCCGTTTTCTATATTATAATAAGATGGCCGATCGTCCCGTCACGTGGGGCTGTTCCCTTAAAGTCTGGGGCTGCTGCTGGTAGCCAGCTGTGCGAGCCAATGAGAAGTCTGCACGCGTCCTGAGTCGTTGTCCGGAGAGGACCCACTTTGTACCTTTCGGCAGCCCTGTCGGTAGGTGAGGTAAGTGACAGGCTGGGGTCAAACGTCTTATCTGTCGGCGCCCTTTGTGGATCTGCACATGGGCCACCGTCCAAGATTCGGTCTTCGACGAATTTGACGGATGTTGGATCCATACGTGGCACGAGACGATCGTCTCTGGTTTGGACGTCAAAGACGATCGCCAGTCATCAAAAGACGATCGATGGGTACCAAAAGACGATCGTCGTATGTGCCGATCTCTGGGCGTTTGCCCAAAGTGTGTCTTCTATGGTTGGCTTCTCTGATCGTGATGCCGATCGCCAACGAGGCATATTTAATCGCTGCACAACAATTGCCCCCCAGCTCGCTTCGATGTTTCAAAAAACGAGGTGAGGTGGCACTGTTTGGCGATCGCCAATGTTTTAGACGATCGGGTGATCTGATTTTAAATTTGGACGATCTCCTTTTGCGCTGGGGGCAGCGGGAAATGAAGGCGGGCTCTCGAAACGTTGCAAGGACACGCATCGCGCTACTGTTGGGGGAGTCCGACGGTTTGTCAGACTTGTCGCCTGGCATGCCCTCGAAAAGACGCGTACGCGGGATTCGAGGGAAGCATTTATTGTGTCCCCCCACTGACGGTTTCATTCCAGCCCTCGGACTTTCGCCTATTTGCATAGAGACCCCCGCTTCCATCTATAAAAGGGGCTAGGGCTACTCCATTTTTACTTTTCATGCGTCCTTGCCTTCTTGCTGAAACTCTGCAGAAATTTCCGAAGCTTCTTGTGCCGATCGTCTTCCTTTCTTTAGGTAAGAAAACCAATCTTCTTTCTCCCTTTACTTTTTATAATATGTCGGGAGGATCTAAGACCTTCGAGACCGGAAGCACTTCCGCTGCCGCGGCTTCGCCTGACCGGGAGGAGATTCCCGTGGGACTTGATATGGAAACGGCCGTTGAGGCCATTCATGCGGGGATTGCACCCGCAGAACTCGAAGAGCTCTTCAACGAGGCCGAAGTGGCGAGAACGGCGGTGACGGCGGAGCAGGGGGGCTCGCCGGTGGATGAGGACGAACTGGTGCTGATGACTTGGGAACGGGAAAGTGTATTTGGCCTCGCCTATATGGATTTCTCCAAGATTATGGAGGGGATCGCCAGACCCTGTCCGGAATTTGACTTTGAAGCTTACTCCGCCACTCATACTTATGAACATGTGAAGCGGACGGTGTTTCGGGCCGCCGATCCGTCTCAGTGGAGCCTTGGTAAGATCCGGAGTTCAGCGACCCGGAAGGACTTGAGCTGCTGGAGGGCAAAATATCATATTCCCTCTGACGTTTCCCTGCACGTGCCCTCGGAAAATGAACGTGCCGATCAACCGCCCGAGGGTCTGGTCGCCGTTAGTGAGATGATCATGGAGGCCGGTCTGCGATTCCCTCTGCCGTTCGCCGTCTCCTATTTATTGGTCGCCTGGAATTTGGCGCCGCTCCAGCTGACGCGGAACGCCTGGCTACAGGTCAACTGCACTTTGACACTCTTCGGCAGTCACCGGTTGTTCCGCCTCCTTTCTGCGATGGAGATGAACTATCTCTTCAAACTGGCTGCGCAGAAAGGGTCGATCGGCGGTAATCATATCCAAGGCCGAATGGGAAGAGTGGTCCTCGGTGTGCCGAACAAGACCCGGGGCGACCTGGCAAAATAGTGCTGGGTCGGCGTAGCGTGGCGATCGGCATCGAGTGACAGGCCGGAGGAGGAACTGGAGATTCCCACCAATTTTCGGGAGAGGAATCCGAGTAAGGGTTTTAACTCTCCCCTTGATCGGACTTGTCTTGAACTGATCTAATTTTGTTTCCTTTTTGCAGGACCTCTTGTTCCAGCGATCGGCGATCTCCCTTTCGATTTCTTGATTATTTGGGAGCGGATTCGTGCCTTGCCGGATTCCTTCATAGACGTTCGCTCGCTCGGTGCCGAACTTCATCGGTTGGGGGCTCGATTGTTTCGCTTCCCTCGTCACTTGAGAGTTCCAGGTATAAATTTTATTTCTTCTTCCTTGCTTGATGATCGTCTCCAGGAGGTCATAACGTCTAAGTAGTTGTCTAACTTGTTTGTACTTCTTCTTTGACAGAGATTCACTTTCTCCTTTTTGCCGAGCCACCACCAGAGATCGCCATGTCCAACCCAGGACTCATCAGTCGCCTTCACCTGGGTAAGAAGACTGGTCGTGTTCCTGCGATGACGTCTCGCCCTGTTCCGGTGGTGAGGCCCGCTATGGTGCCGGTCGTCGATCCGGAAATTCAAGGAGAGGAACAACTCCAGTGCCGCAAGAGGCAGAGGTCGGAGGAGTCCCTGCCGACCACTGAGGCGGACATGTCTATTCTGGAGCCTCCAGTTGCCGCGGCTCCTATCTCCGCCGTTTCGATGGTGGAGGGATCATGCTCTAGGACCTCGGTGTCCGGCTCCAGGTCATCGGGCGGCTTCTCGAAAAGGTGGCGATCGCCGAGGCTGATACTCCTCGGGGCAGGCCTTATTTTGGTCGCGATCCCGAGCTGGTCAAAAGGTAAGGTTGGATTGAACTTTCCAAGTTTAGGCATTTTGAGTAAGGTATAGGCTAACTCCTTGGTCTATTTTGTTTGTGCTGCAGGGTCCGTCTTGCTGACCCGGACGTCGCTCCTATGGTGTTGGATTTCTTGTCGAGTAAGGCTCCGCAAAAGTCCCTCGACGTCCCTACTTACGTCCAGAAAGCCATCACCTCACTGCCCAAGGCTTGGACGACCGATCTCGATGCGATCGCTCGTCGGCGATCTGGAGATACCATGCAGGCGACCATTGCCCTGGCTCTCCAGACGGCGACGATGGCCGTCCAAGTTGCCAGGGATTTTGAGGGGCGACCCTCCACTGCTCGCCTTCATAGCGACCTCGAGGCCGCTCGGAACACAAACATTGAATACGCCAACCGGATCCAGTCTATGGAGAAGGAGTACATAAAGACAGCCAAAAGAGCTAAACAGGACGTCGATTGATTGAAGCAAGAGCTAAGCCGCTCCAAGAAAGCGGCCGATCGGTTCCGTGACCAGGAGAAAGAAGCTCGCCGGAAGCATGCGGCTTCGCAGGAGGAGGCGGCCAGGCTGAAGGCGACGGTGGATCGGCTCAGCAGCGAGCTGGAGGCGGCGAAAAGAGAGCTGGAGAAGGCCAAAGGGGAAAACGCCGCCAAGGTGGTCGAGCTGGCGGAAGCTGAGAAGAAGACCGTGGAGTTGAAAGGGCAGCTAAAGGCGATCGAGACCGATCCCTACCTCAATGTGGCTCTCGTCGACGAGTTCGCCTATTATGTGGCCTACGCCGATGCTGTCAGAGCCGCCAAGAAGGTAGGGATCGAAGTCGGTCCTTTGATGGAGAGCTTCAAGGTCTATGCGCTTGAGCACCCTTTGCACCCGGAGTTTTCCTTTCCGATCCTCGATCTCGTCGACTTGGGGATCGACTTGAGTTGGTATCCTTTCCCAAACAAGCTCATTCATCGTGAGGCCGATGGGGTAGCTCGCGCCGATCCGCCACCTGAGGGTGAAGACCAGCCGGCGGGACCTTGAGAGATCTCTTTATTTTCCTTGTATCTTGTAATTTCCTGCTTTTCCTTTGTATTGCCTTCGGGCTTCGTAATGTACGAAATATTTGTTATGAATAAAATATTCCTTTTTCGCACTTGTGTCTTTTTATCTACGATCGCCTTTGAATGTTTGCATGCGAATTTTTACAAGTATGTGTATGATTGCATCTGATGTCTTGTTCATCCGACCGGTTGTTTGAATGTTGAATGTATTGACATGTTTCGAATCGAAATTCTTACTTGTAAATATTGTTGAACAATTCCGATCGTCCTGCATGTGTTTGAGCGAAGTCGGTCGGGTGTGGTTCCTTCCTTTCGATCGCAATTAGGATTAGCTCCCCTTCTCGAAATTCTTACTTGTAAATATTGTTTAACAATTCCGATCGTCCTGCGTGTGTTTGAGCGAAGTCGATCGGGTGTGGTTCCTTCTTTTCGATCGCAATTAGGATTAGCTCCCCTTCTTTGCCCCATTATTTTTGTTTACTTATTGTAAGTAAGGGAACAAAAAATAGTTTGTTTGGTGAGCTATCTTCATTTTTGCCGACTCTGAGGAATCGTGCACGGTCGCGGAGTTCCATGGACCGACATCCACAACCGTGTCTTTGTGTGCGAGGGACATTTCTTATCCCGCGACTCACTTTATTGTGAGGGTCCTCTGTTAGGCTGCGCCTGCCTTGTATTTAAACGAAAGGCGGGCGATCTTGGTCTGGAGGAGTCCTTGCACGGGGCATCATCGGTCTATTCGACTCCACGTCCGTGGCTTGTTAGCTCTGCTTCCACCTCGGCGCGCTATGAAGATGGCGACCCTCGACGGTGTATGTTGAGACGGGGGTAGTGGCACGTCGCATTGTCCGGGTTCACCATGTTAGATGATGAACCTTTGAGGGCGGGCGATCGTGTCCACTGATTAGTTTTGGAGGGTCCTTTGGCTACGCCGGCCTCGTATTTAAACGAAGGGCGGGCGATCTCAGCCCGAAGGAACCTTGCATGGGCGAAGCTGTCGGTTCCATCGACCTCCAGGACCATGGCTGCATTGATTCTACCTCGGATCGCTGTCAACGACGATCGTCGGCGGTATGCGATATGCCTGGTGGGGCGATCGCCAGAGTAGATGGGATAGGAAAAATCTCATTATATTCCTTGTACATTGGGCAGTTGAAACTGAATACAAAATTTTCACTGGTAGTATTTCTTCAGATGCACGGCGTTCCAGGGATATTGATCCGGAGTACCGTTAGGGTGTTCAAGTTCGTAGGCTCCCTTAGTTAGCCATTTAGATATCCTGAAAGGGCCTTCCCAGTTTGGACCAAAAACACCTGTGTGGGTCTGGATCTTTTTGAGGACGAGATCGCCCACCTGAAAATTTCTTTCCTTGACCTTTGAATTGAAGAACTTCTCGGATCGCCTTTTATGGATTGCGTTCTTCATTTCTGAGGTCAGTCGTCGTTCTTCGAGCATGTCAAGGTCGATCCGCCGGGCCACATCATTGTCGGTCGTCATCTCTTGTTCGGTTCGATGGCTGAGGACGGCGATCTCCGAGGGAATCACCGCTTCTGTTCCGAAGGCGAGGGCGGGTTTCACTGGTTGAATTACGGATCGTCATTCGATAAGACCACAAAATGTCTGGGAGCTCGCTTGCCCATCGCCCTAGCCTGGATTCGAGTCGCGCTTTAATTGTGTGTTTGAGGATCTTGTTCACAGCCTCTACTTGCCCGTTCGTCTGAGGGTGATAGGGGGCCGAGAACAACCTTTTGATTCCCCAATTCTCATAGAATTGCATGACTTCTATGCCGTCGTACTGCTTTCCGTTGTCGGAGATGATGGCCTGGGGCAGACCGAATCGGCATATGATGTTTCTCCAGATAAACTTGATCACTTGCTCTTGGCCGATCTTGTTGAGCGGTTCGGCCTCAGCCCATTTGGTGAAATAGTCGACCCCTACGATGGCGAACTTACAGCCCCCTGGAGCCGTCGACAAGGGACCTATCAGGTCGATGCCCCACTGCGCGAATGGACAAGGGCTGTACATGGAGGTGAGCTGTTCGGGGGAGAGTTTAATGTTTGGGCCCATTATTTGACACCTGTGACACAATCTAGCATAGGCGATCGCGTCCTTATGAAGAGATGGCCAGAAAAAACCTTGCCTGGTTGTCTTATGGATGAGAGCTCGCCTGCCCGCATGGTTTCCGCAGATCCCATCATGGATCTCGACTAAAACGAGCCTACCTTCCTCCGGTGTAATACACTTGAGGAGGGGGAGGCTGAAAGCTCGCTTGTAAAGCCGGTCGTCCAATAGGGTATATCTGGTCGCACGGAGCTGGAGTTGACGAGCTTTAACACGGTCGTCAGGGACCATTCCGTACATTAAGTATTTGATGAACAGAGTCATCCAGTTCTCCTCGGCAGCAGCAATCGTGGTAACCAGGCTTCTGTCGATCGCCGGCCTTGCTGACTTTGTGATTTGGATATTAGAGAAGTCGGCTGTCCCCTCCGATGATGCTGGTTTGTAAAGGGCATCGGCCTGGGAGTTGTGCTCTCTCGGGACTTGTTCGATTAGCACTTCTTCAAATTTTGTGCATATTTCGGCGACCAGCTCTTGGTATTTGACCATCTATTCGCCGCGCGCCTCATATTCTCCCTTGAATTGGTTCACGACCAAGAGGGAGTCCATGAAGATATGGAGGCGACGAACATCTAGGGCAAGGGCTAGATTGAGCCCGCCTACCAAGGCTTCGTATTCGGCTTCATTATTGGTCGCACGAAAACTGAAACGCACAGCATTAGAGAAACTTTGTCCGTCGGGACTGATGAGGACAATCCCTGCCCCTACTCTCGAATTGGTCGCTGAGCCATCCACGTATAACTTCCAGCCAGGTCGGCTGATCTGGGTTGGACTGTGAGGGAACGTTAGTTCCACCACGAAGTCCGCCAGAGCTTGGCCTTTGATCGCCGTGCGAGGAGCGTATGTGATACCGTATTGGGCGATCTCGAGTGACCACTTGAGGAGTCGCCCGTTGGTGTCTGGTCGGTGTAGAACTTGCCTTAGAGGTAGAGTTGTCAGGACTTCCACTTGATGTTCGAAGAAATAAGCCCTTAGCTTACGAACACTCATGACAAGGGCGTAGGCGATCTTCTCCAATGGTGTACGTGTTTCAGCGTCATGGAGCGCTTGACTAACATAGTAGATCGGCAAGTGGACTTGTCCCTCCGCTCGCACCAAAACGGCACTCAGTGCGACCTCCGAGGCTTCCAGGTAAAGGAACAGTTTCTCACCGGGGATCGGCTTTGCCAGGATCTGGGGGTTAGATAGATATTCCTTTATTTTGGCGAATGCTACCTAACTCTCCTTCGTCCATGCGAACTTCTTGTTCTTTATGGTCGCGAAGAATGGCTTACTTTTATCGCCGAGCCGAGATATGAAACGGTTGAGGGCGGCTAGACAACCTGTGAGGCGTTGCACCTGCTTGACGTTCCGCAGCTCTTGCATGTCAAGGATCGCCTGAATCTTGGTGGGGTTCGCCTCGATCCCCCTTTGGCTCACGATGTGCCCCAGGAATTTTCCGGAGCCCACCCCGAAGTTTCATTTCTTGGGGTTCAGTTTCATGTTGAACTTCTCGAGGATGGCGAACGTCTCGGTGAGATCATTGAGGTGGTCTTCCTTCTTGAGGCTTTTGACCACGATGTCGTCAATGTAGACCTCCATGGTCTTGCCGATCTGATTGGCGAACATTCTGTTGACTAGTCGCTGGTAGGTTGACCTTGCGTTTTTCAAGTCGAACGGCATTCGGACCCAAAAGTATATGTCTTTTTCCGTATGGAAAGATGTGTGTTTTATGTTTTTCTCCGCCATTGGGATTTGATGATATCCGGTGAAGGCGTCCATAAATGACATCATTTCGCAACCTGCTGTACTATCGACCAAGTGATCAATATGAGGCATCGGAAAGTGATTTTTTGGACATGCCGCGTTGAGGTCGGTGAAGTCGATGCATAACCTCCAGGAATCAGTTGGCTTCTTGACGAGTACCGCATTGGCGACCCATTGTGGTTCGTCTGTAGCTACTCCGATTAATTTGTTGTTGAGTAACTTTTGGACTTCTACGTCGAGTGCCGTGTATTTTTCGGGACCGAATTTCCTACGCTTTTGGTGAAAAGGCTTCATTGCCAGGTCGATTTAGATAGTGGCAAGCGTGCTTAGGACTTATGCCAACCATATCTTGATGCGACCAGGCAAAGACTCCGATGTTCTTACGTAGCAAATTGATCAGATCCCCTTTTAATTCGCGGTCGATGCTTGTGCCGATCTGTACTTCCCGTTCTAGATGAGCCGGATCTATCGTTATACTCTCCAACTCTTCGACGGGGACGGTCGCCTCCCGTTTGGAACGATTTCCGTACTCGATCCTTGGATCGATGTCGATACTTGGCTCGAAACCGATCCTTGGCTCGATGTCGTCCATTAATCGAACCGAGATGGCGTCCGCTGAGTCGGGTTGGTACGATGTGCTTGGCTCGTCGATCTCCATGGGTTGATCGTCGATCGTTTCAATGTTACACATAGCATGGGAAGTATTGAAAGAAGTAACGATATAGGAGTAATTCAAACATCTTTTTGCCATTAGCTGATCTCCTTTTACAAGAGCCATCCCATCGGCGGTGGGAATTTATCTGATAAAGAAAGAAAGACGAGGCGACCGCCTCAAAGGTTTCCAGAAAGGGGCGACCTAGGAACCCATTATAGATGTTGGGCCTATCTATGATTACAAAATTTAGGTTCCTAGTAATCCTAACCTTGGGATCATAAAAGCATATTAGCTCGACAGAGAGCTTGATCCTTCCGTAGGCTTGGACAGTGTTGTCGCCGAACCCTTAGAGCACGGTGTCGAACGGCTTGATGAATTTGGTCAAGTTGCCGAGCTGGTCCAGAGCGGATTTGAATATGATGTTGTAGAAACTTCCATTGTCGACCAGCACGCGATCGACCATCTTTCCAAGGATACAATCAGAGATCACCAGCGCATCCTCTTTGGGGCATTGCACTCCCTCCCTGTCCTTGTTGGAGAAGGTGATGAGCGCGTCTTTAGAAATGGTCGGCTCCGGAGGTACCACGACATGGACTCCGGCGAACGCCCTCAGCTCGGCCTTTCGCTTCCTGTTTGACATGGTGGAAACCGGGGAAAGGCCCCCGAGGTTTCCACCTCCTGCTTGAAGCATGTTGATCCGACCGCCAGGGTTGATCGGAGGGATCGACTCATCAGAGTACTCCGGATCATGCTCGATTTTGGCGACCGGATTGGTAGGAGTTCTTTTGTTTTGCCGGCGCTCGCGTTTTCCGGTCATCTCTGCCCTAGGTTCTGGCTTGGTGACCAAGTTGTCCAATTTTCCGTCCTCAAACAGTCGCCAGAGTTGTCTGAGGAGGTCGCGGCATTAGATGGTGTTGTGGACGGGACTCTTGTGGTATGCACAGAATTTATTGTGGTCTAGATGACCGTGGTCCCTTATCGGCTTTGGTTTGGAAAGCCACTCGCGCCCCTTGATCGTGTTGAAGATGTGGGCCGGAGATAAGTTGAGGTTGTGGAGAAGGTGAACTTCTACATCCTCGAAGGCTTTGAACTCACCAGGCGGCTTGGCGATCGCCTTTTTGGGCTTGGTGACCGCCTTCTTCTAGACATGGGATGGCATCTTCCCTTCTCCAGATGGTCCCTCGCCTAAGCGGAGGGAGAGCATCCTCTGCCTGGCCAAGAAGTCGGCGGCTCTGACGCGGAAGACCGAGTAGGTCGGAGGGATGTCCTTGGTGAGGTGCCTGAACATGGGTGAGTGCCCGCAGAATCCACCCAGGACTGAGTAGAGGGCGAGCTCGTCGCTGATGGGCTCGCCGGTGAGGACTATCTCGTCTACCCGGTCGATGTAATCCTCATCTGATTCATCCTTCCCCTGCTTGATTTTCATCATGCGGTGGGGGCCTTCAGGGCGAGCGACTTTGGCGGCGAAGTACGACGTGAAGTCTTTCGCCAGCTTCTCAAAACAGTTGATTGAGCGAGGTGGTAGTGATATGTACCACCTGTGGGCGAGGTCTTCTAGGGTTAATGGGAACATTCGACACTTGGTCGCATCTGATGCTCCGCATCTGGTCATGTAGATCCGGAATTTGCTCAAGTGGGTTTCCGGATCCGATTTCCCCTCATATAGAGGTGTTTGTGCGGGAGCGATCTTTGGTTGGACTGGGGCGAGCTCGATCTGAACCGCGAGTGGTTCACTTGGCCCAACGATCGATCTCCTGGCACCTGCCCCATTTTCCAGGAGCGCATTCATCACGTCAAGCTGGCGCTGCATGGCGGCCATCACCGTCGCCTGACTGCTCGCCGATTGACTCCCAGAGCGTGAGCCAAGGCGATTGTGTACTGATCCCCTGGCCCCGTGGTGAATGGCGAGTTCCCTGCCAGTGGGTTCATTTCTTAGGCGAGCGGGGGATTGCTGACCGGCTTGTCTCCTGGGAGTCGGATATGCCGAACTCCTGGTAAAGGATTCGGACTCTGATGTCTCCCGGCTGGGGCCTGAGTGCCCGAGTCTCCATGAGGGATCGCTCCCTAGGCGGCTGAAGACGGAATCGTCCCGCCTCACGAGAGCCTTCTCCTGTGGCTCGGGGCTTTCTGTCGATTTTTCAACATAGATCCCCTTAAGCGTCCGCTTGCCTGCCCGGCGGATGGCCGACGGAGTGATGGTGGGCGAGTCGCAGGCCCTCCGTCGCTCCCTGAGGATGGCTATAGCCTCCTCAATCTGTTCCGCGGTCTGGAACTGATCGAGTGAGAGGCTAGAACCGTCCCTCGGGGGCAGGAGTGAGAGCCTACCGTCGCCACGGTCGCCTTCCACCGTGGGCTGGGAGTCGGTCCGGGCCGGAATGAGATTTCCGGCGGATCTTAGGGTGGATCTCTTGGAAGTCGTAGTAGACGTCATTTTTCTGAAGGCTTTTCTGTTGAAGAACAATGAGTGTTTCTTCAAGTATATTTTCGGAGAACAGTGAGTGTTCTTCGAGACGGTAGGAATAAAAATGATGGTTTAAAACCCCTCCTTCTAGCGCCAATTGTTGTTACCCAAAATATTATCCGGAGATAGTATTGCTGGAATGATCAAGTAACAAACAAATGCGAGAACACTTCCGTGAGAAAATAGATAACACAAGATTTGCCGGGGTTGTTAATCCCGGGCTTGAATGCTCTCGCGAGATGTTATTAATAAATATACTGTTGAGTACAAATATTAATGTTAGAATCTATTACAATGAGTGTAAAGACTTCTAGTTATCTAAGCTGTAGAGCGTGTAGATTGCCGAAAGAACCAGATATGTAGATCTGTGAGTTCTTGCTTGGGATGTATGATAAGTGTATATGAATATCACTATGAATGTGTAAGTGATTGCCAGATGAGTCTTTGATTCTCTCTCTGTGTATTTTGCACTGTATTCACGGTAATAATCGTCTCTTTTGGCCACTGTTGTGAGTCTTTTATTTATAGGAGACAAGGTTGCTGGGACCCCTCCGGCGATCGCGGGCGACCGCCGTTTTCTATATTATAATAAGATGGCCGATCGTCCCGTAACGTGGGGCTGTTCCCTTAAAGTCTGGGGCTGCTGCTGGTGGCCAGCTGTGCGAGCCAATGGGAAGTCTGCACGCGTCCTGAGTCGCTGTCCGGAGAGGACCCACTTTGTACCTTTCGGCGGCCCTGTCGGTAGGTGAGGTAAGTGACAGGCTGGGGTCAAACGTCTTATCTTTCGGCGCCCTGTGTGGATCTGCACGTGGGCCACCGTCCAAGATTCGGTCTTCGACGACATTGACGGATGTTGGATCCATACGTGGCACGAGACGATCGTCTCTGGTTTGGACGTCAAAGACGATCGCCAGTCATCAAAAGACGATCGCGGGGTACCAAAAGACGATCGCCGTATGTGCCGATCTCTGAGCGTTTGCCCAGAGTGTGTCTTCTATGGTTGGCTTCTCTGGTCGTGATGCCGATCGCCAACGAGGCGTATTTAATCGCCGCACAACAAGTGCAATATCAACTTTTTAGTGGACTAAGTTGATATTAATAGATTCATCATATATTAGGAAGAGTCCTAATAAGGTAAGATGAATTAATTGGGAGTCCTTCCATAATCATCCTTTAGATCCCTAGTAGTAGTCCAAGAGCCTATAAATAGGACATATGGAGTGTTGGCCGATTTTTAATCACATACTTACACAAGGAATTTCGATTTTTCTTCTAAGTGTTTAATTGTGGATCTTGACTTGTGTCTTTGATTTCACAATTGAGAGAACACTTTAATTCTTGCTACATATCGGAATTACCTGAAGAAAAGAAAATTGAGAATTGTAAGATATAGAATTCGGCCGATCCATAGGTGTCCAAACAAGATCCGGTAGCTCGTTGCCCACACAACGTCCGGTTGAAGGCGGATCATACTCTAGAAGATCTAAAGGTAGAAATACAAGGCGATCGAGACGAAAGTAACCAACACACTTCAACAGGTAATATCCTATGATCTTGGATCTAGATCAGGATATTTTAATTATCAACATATTTAATTAATAAATAATAAATAATATTTAAATTACTTATTAGTCTTAGTAATTAATTAATTAGCATGCCTAAATAGATCTAATGCTCATAGATGCGTAAAACGTTATTATCATATTTCCCAAACTTCGCTTCCGCTGCGTTTTACTTCCCAACAATTGGTATCGGAACCGGATTTTTAGGCTTTTGCTATTTTAATTAATTTGAGTGATTAATTGATAGTAATTTAAATATTCATATATTTTGATGTTGGAATATTTTGCTAGATGTGTTCTTGCAGGTGATATGATCCAATTATCATGGTTTATATGAATGGTGTATTTATTTATTTATTTTTATTAATTATGCAATTGTTGGTTTGACCCCTTTTTTGAGGCATGTAATGGTTTTTCCCGTGAGAAAATCCGCGGGTAGTTCTAGGTGGTTTTATTTTTCGTGTAATCGTGATGTAATTTCGATGTATTTTATTTCGTATAAAATTGTAATCGAATTCGGAAAAGACGGGATCACGAAGAAATAGCGAAGCAGGGATGCCGGGCTAACTCAAGCGGCCGCCAATAATGGCCAATGACGGCCACTTCTTAAGCAGCCAAGCAGTACCCGATCTGCATGGCGGCTGGTCGGCCGATTTAGTTCGGGCAGGTCGTCGATTTAGTCGGTCCGTTTTATGCCGTTCGTTGCGTCCGCTGGGAAGTCGGGATTTAAAATTAATTTTTTTTTATGTAATTAATTTTGCATAAAAGTCAAATTTTAATTTTGGAAATCCACGGCCCGGCCGGGGAGGAGCGACGAGATGCTTGATTCAGTGGGAGAGATCGAGTCGAAGATTTTCTCGGATTCAACTCAAGGAAGAAGACCATGATAATTGGATAATTAATTTTCCATGCTTTATTTTTTGGTTTTTATTGTTTTGATGTATGGCATGTATGGATGTATGCGTGATATGTTTCCTTGCATGTTAGGACGAGAAAATTAAAAACCTTAAGGATAAAATAACTAAGTGATTAAATTGATTTTTTTTAAAAATAAAATCATATTGGCCTCCATAATTAATTTAAATTGTGAAGTGATTAGCATGCGCGTTGACATTAGAGTCTTCCTCCATATCGGATATGCTAATTATAGGTTCACTAGTTTTAAATTTTAAAATGATAACATAAGGTAAATATTACTTTTTATGATAGGACCTCTCCATCTGTAGGACTATTATTTAAAAGATAATATTTTAAGGATGTTAAATTATGGTGTTCACTTAGGTGTATTAATTAATAAGCTCCCCATCGGAGTCTATGTTAATTAATACATGGCCTAGAGGAACCAACTATTAATTTTACTTGTCATAACGTAATTTGACTAGATAGTAAAATTAAAGACGTAAAACTCTACTTGAGAAATGTGTGTATAAACGTCCACACGATCGTGGCTTGCATGTGCGGATTTTTCGAGGTGTTGGTTGTTAGCATATATATTGTGTTTTTGAGGTTTTTCGATATATTTTGCTATGCATTATGTGATGGATGTTTTTAATTTTTATCTCAGATGTCTTTCAATCCACTAGCTGTTATTCTCAAAGAAAATAAACTTGATGGCACTAACTTTGCCGATTGGAAAAGAAATCTTGACATTGTCCTGACTGTTGAGGGGCATAAATTTGTCTTAATCGAGGAGATCCCTCTAGAACCAGAACCGGATGCCACTCCCGAAGAGTTGGCTGAATTCCGAAAATGGAAAAAGTCAAATGAGATGGCTCGCTGTTACATTTTGGCTTCACTGACAAATGTATTGCAGCATCAGCATCAGACGATGGGCTCGGCCGCGGAAATGATGAAAGTCTCACCGAGATGTTTGGTCATCAGAACCGGGCGGCTAGACAAAATGCAATGAGGGTATTGATGACAACCCATATGTCTGAAGGGACTCCAGTGAGGGATCATGTTCTAAAAATGATGTCCCATTTGAACAAACTGAGCATACTGGGGGCTACTATCGATGCAGAAACGCAGGTCGATATTATCTTAGGCAGCTTACCTAGAAGCTTTGAGCAGTTCCGCCTTCACTACAATATGAACCATAGGACATATAGTTTGGCGGAACTTCTGACAGAGCTTCAGTCTGCTGAAGGTCTCTTCAAACAAGGTTATCATCAGATTCTTGCGGCAACCGGTGCTACTTCTTCCAAACCAAAATGGGGAAAGAAGAAGAAGCAGGTTGGCCAGAAGCAAGTGGCGACCCTCAAGGTGAAAAGCAAGGCTCCTAACCCTGAGGCGAACAAAAAGCCAAAGGGAAAGTGCTACAAGTGCGGCCAGAAAGGACATTTTAAAGCGGACTGCCCTGCTCTTAAGAAAGGTATGTCTCGTGCACTAGTAGTCAAAACATGTTTGGTAGCTTGTTCTTCCATTTCGTGGATAGTTGATTCAGGCTCCACTGATCATGTTTGCTTTGACTCGCATGGTTTTCAGGTAACCAAGCAGCTTAGTGCGGGCGAGATTACCATCAACTGGGGCGATTATTCCAGGCTTATGGTTGTTGCAGTGGGAGTCGTGCAGTTGAAGATTAATGATAAATTATTAGTTCTCAATAATGTATTATTAGTACCGGATTTTAGAATGAATTTAATTTCGGTTTCTAAATTAAAAAGCGAAGGTTATTCAGTTTCTTTTGATGATGATGCCATTATTAAGAAAAGAAGCGGTGAATATATTTGCAAAGGTACTTTTAATGATGGACTATATGGCGTTAATACTGCACAAACTCCTATGCATAAATCACTTAACTCTTTGTCTAAACCTAGAAAGAGAAAAGAACCTTCAAGCATAAACCAAACATATCTGTGGCATATACGGTTGGGACATGTAAACCTTGGAAGGATTCAAAGTTGGTAGATGATGGCCCATTGGATGACCTCCAAGTTGAGTCAATTCCAATTTGTGAATCCTGTCTGGAAGGTAAGATGACCAAAAGGGTTTTTAAAACCAAGGGAAACCGTGCTCAGAATGTGTTAGAATTGGTTCATACGGATGAATGTGGTCTAATGAATATCCAGGCTAGGGGTGGTTTTGAATACTTCATCACGTTCATAGATGATTATTCGAGATATGGATACATCTATTTGATGCGACATAAGTCTGAAGCCTTTGACAAGTTCAGAGATTTCAAAGCTGAAACGGAGAAGCGTCATGGGAAGAGTATCAAGTCACTACGATCTGATCGTGGTGGCGAATACCTTAGTGGAGAGTTTTTGGATTTCTTGGCGAATGAGGGGATTTCGTCCCAGCTCACCGCGCTGGGAACTCCACAACAAAATGGTGTGGATGAAATAAGGAATAAGACTCTTTTAGAAATGGTTAGATCAATGATGAGTTATTCAGATTTACCTATTTCGTTTTGGGGATACGCCTTAGAAACAGCGGCGTACATTCTAAACCTGGTGCCTTCGAAATCAGATCCAAAAACACCCACAGAACTGTGGAGTGGGCGTAAGCCCAGTCTAAGACATGTTCGGATTTGGGGTACTCCAACACATGTGCTGAATAAGGAAGCTGATAAGTTGGCATCTCGTACAGAAGTACGAGTGTTTGTGGGATATCCTAAGGGAACGAAGGGTGGCTTGTTCTATAGTCCCCAGGATCAGAAGGTCATTGTTAGCACCAATGCCCGATTTCTGGAAGTGGATTATATGATTAGTCACAAGCCCATGAGCGAGATAATTCTGGAAGAGCTGAGGGGCGAGACTCCGTCTATACCAATCATACAAGCGCCAACTGACACTGCACCACGTATCGATTCCGATACTTTTACACCAACTCAGGATTTGCCTCGTTGTAGTGGGAGGGTTGTTCGTCAGCCCGAACGATTTATAGGCGTGGGAAAGGCTTCGGACTCAATCCCAGGCGAAGATGAATCAGATCCCTGGACCTATACGGAGGCAATCCAAGATAAAGATGCTAACTCCTGGCAAGTAGCAATGGAATCAAAAATGGGATCTATGGATTCCAATCAAGTGTGGGAGCTAGTAGAGCTACCTGATGGTGTACAAGCCTTTGGGAGTAAATGGGTCTACAAGCGAAAGAAAGGACGTGACGGGAAGGTTGAAACCTTCAAAGCGAGGCTTGTTGCAAAAGGTTACACTCAGAAAGAGGGTATCGATTATGATGAAACCTTTTCGCCGGTAGCCATGCTTAAGTCAATCCGGATTCTTTTTGCTATAGCTGCGCATTTGGATCTGGAGATTTGGCAGATGGATGTCAAGACTGCATTCTTGAATGGGAGTCTAGACAAGGAAATCTATATGCGCCAAGCAGAGGGATTCATTGCTGAAGGAGAAAAGCACTTGGTGTGCAAACTTAAGAAATCCATTTATGGACTTAAGCAAGCATCTAGATCTTGGAACACTCGTTTTGACGAAGTTGTCCAGTCATATGGATTTGTCCAATGTCCGAGTGAGAGTTGTGTGTATAAGAAATGCGATGGAAATGTGTTGGTGTTTCTTATACTGTATGTAGACGATATCCTTCTAATTGAAAACAACGTGAAGAAAATGTCGGACGTACGGGTATAGCTATCTGAGCAGTTCGATATGAAGGATCTAGGAGAAGCAGGACACATCCTTGGAATCAGGATCTTTCATGATCGGAAGAAGAGGATGTTGTGCTTATCCCAGGCATCCTATATCGATACAGTGCTGAAGCGGTTTAGCATGGAGAATTCCAAGAAAGGTTTTCTACCTTACAGACATGGAATTCAACTATCTAAGAAGATGTGTCCTAAGACACAAAAGGAGATAGATGACATGAAGATGGTCCCTTATGCATCTGCTGTGGGAAGTCTCATGTATGATATACTTTGCACTAGACCAGATAACTGTCATGTCGTGGGCATGGCTGCTAGATATCAGTCAAACCCAGGACCAGGACACTAGATTGCTATCAAGCACATACTCAAGTACCTGAGAAGGACTAGGGAGTACATGCTTGTATATCAATCAGATGACCTGTTTCCGGTGGGTTACACCGACTCAGATTTTTCATCGGATAAAGAAAAGTCCAAGTCTACTTCGGGTTATGTGTTTAGCCTGGGAGGTGGAGCCATTAGTTGGAGAAGTGTGAAGCAGAAATGCATCTCGGACTCTACCATGGAAGCCGAGTACGTGGCAGCCTCTGAGGCAGCCAAGGAGGCAGTGTGGCTCAAGTACTTCCTGCAGGACTTAGATGTGATTCCCGATTTGCCAGAGGGTATTACACTTTATTGTGATAATACTGGTGCAGTCGCAAATTCAAGGGAACCACGAGCCCATCAGGCAAGTAAACATATCAACCGCAAGTACCACATCATACGACACTTCGTAAAGGAAGGAGACATAGTTGTAGCCATGGTTGCATCGGAAGATAATCTTGCTGACCCTTTCACGAAAGGCCTACCTTCAAAAGTTTTTGAAAGGCATGTGGAAGGAATGAGATTACGGTGTATGGCAGCATTGCTTTGAGTATAAGTGGGAGAAATGAGAGACTATGTAATAGAGTAGTATACTTAAAAGCATGCTTTGAGTATAAGTGGGAGATTGTTAGGATTGTATACTGCAAAACATACTTTATGCTTGTATTACCTAATTTCCCTGTTACTACCTATGAGAATATTAATTACATTTAATCACATGTTTTGCATATTTATTGTAATACCCGTACTTTTATTGACTGTTTGACTCTGTCATCCTCCTTATTTTTGTCGCTCTGTAAATGCTTGGAGATGTGGTTGATATTGTTATTGAGTTTCGTATCTCGTTTGGTTCTTTATCATGTCGTTTAGACCTTGCGGAAATGTTCTGTGCCAGAGATATAGCGCACGCTAGGCCTAGGCTAACGCACGCTAATTCAGCTTGATTAGCGCCGCTAGCCGAACCGTAGCGCGCTAAGGGGCGATCGAGTCGAGCCGGTAACTCGGTGCTCTCTGGACTGGCGGATTAACGCACGCTAGGAGTTCGTTAGCGCGCGCTATTAGTGGTTAGTAGCGCACGCTAACATCCGTCCGTAGCGCACGCTAATGTCCGGGTCGGGAGAGGCAGTGAGGTTGTCAGGTTTCTGGACTATCAAGTAGCGCACGCTATGCTTCGGCTAGCGCACGCTAAAGCATCACGTAGCGCACGCTAAGGCATAATGGTAGCGCACGCTAATGTTTTGGTCAGTAGAAGCAGTGGAGTTTCAGACTTTCTGGACTAGCAGGTAGCGCACGCTAGGCACCGGCTAGCGTACGCTATATGTGTTGTGTAACGCACGCTAGTGCTGAGTATTAACGCACGCTAGCGGACCCAGGCAGTAAGCCGAGATTTTGGCAGGGCAGCAGTTAGCGCACGCAAAGGATGTTTCGTAGCGCGCGCTAACGTCTTATGGCAGTAGCCACTGGACTACCCGGTAACTTCGCTAGCGCACGCTAATGAAGGAGGCGTAGCGTGCGCTAGACTGGGCAGATATAAATATGACAGTTGACTTCCATTTCGTCATTTCTCACTTACTTCACTCCTTTTCGACGGAAATCGCTCGGGAGAGACGATCTTGGGCGATTGGAAGCGATCTTCTTTCCAACAACAACATATTTGGTTGGAGAACAAGGATTTCTCAACATCTAATTCCTCCTAGCGTCCGAATCAAGGTAAAAATCTTTAGAACCCTACCTTTTGGGAATTTTGGGGTTTTTCATAGATTCGTCCGATTTACCCGTTTTGAAGCTTGAGAACTTTGAGATTATGGTGTAGCTATACCGTACACATGCTTTTCCTACGGTTTTACGGTTTGGATTGTGCCGTTTTCGGACTTGTGAGACTTTGGACGATTTTCCAACCTCTAGTTGATTATCCGTTTATCTTTATGAATCGTAGTCGGGTTTCGGGGGTTTCTTTGTGTAATTTGAATATGGATAATTGATTATCATATTCCTTGCGAATCGTTTAGGTGCCGGAAGCGCGTTCTTGGACCTACCGAACTCATACCTTTTTCCATTCGAATTGTCGATGTCTCAAAGGCAAGTATATATTTATGAATGTGCGTTCTCGACTTTGAAAGTATGAAATATTAATGGCATGCTTATTTATATCCACTCCGGGACGGACGAGTCCTCGAGGTTTCGTAGCCTCCAGTGCGATTCCATGGATAATATGAATTAACCACTCGGGACGGACCGATGGGTCCTCCGAGGGTTCCGTAGCCTCAGTGCGGTTCCACGGTATTCATATATGTATTGATGCGATGCTATGAGATTTAGTTATTAGGAATACTAGTCTTGAATTGATGAATTGACGGTTACCTTTACTTTATTGTTGAGAAGTATTGTGTTTCATACTTGATATACTTGCACTAGCTATTCGACGGCTAACCCCTTTATGGGGAAATACTTTTATGTATTTCGAGTTCGGGGAGAGCGGACAGGCGAGTGCGGGTCGGCATGAAGATGGTGGGCAAGTGTGATACTGTGTCTTTCTTCCAGTTATGTTTGGAGTTTCCCGTTCAGTGTTGTTGTACTGGATTGTCTATTGAATACTCGAGTATTGTTTTCCCTTTTCCTTGATGTCCCGACCTGTGTTTTGCCGAAGTATTGATTCGAGTTGTGATGTTTGTGAATTCATTGGTTATGTTTCGAATACCTTTGTATTGTTTTTCATTCCATTGTGTGTAGACCTTATCGGTCAAATTTTATGGTTCCGCGTATGTTTAGCCTTGTGGGTCCCACGGCGGGGCTTACGGCGCTGTAATATCCCTGAATAACTTGGGGGTGTTACAGAATATGGTATCAGAGCTTAGGTCTATGGATACCTAGGCTGTCGGTCTTTTGGGTCGAATGAGTCGTCAATTTTCCACAGTATCACTACTCTGCCATCATCACAGTGCGACCGGTACTTGTAAGACCTCTTACTCTTCTGATGTTTCCTTATTCATTATGCTTCATCTATGGATGTTCTTGCGAATCGATCACCTTAATGACGTGTGTTTGAATTGTGCTTACGTACCTTGTGTGTTCTTCAGTATGTCAGCTGGTAGGGGCCGTGGCCGTGGTCGTGGCCGTGGACGAGGAAGAGGTCGTGGCGCGGCCGTTTCCATTAGTTCAGTTGCGGGGTCGACCAACCCCAGTTTGTCGAACTCGGTGCATCCCGACACCAAGTCGGCCACGACCCGATCGACGGTCAGGGGAACAACGCGGACGTTGGAGTGGCGAATGCACTTCAACAATTGGCTACTCAAATGACTATTTTGGCCCAAACGGTTCAGATGAATAACCCGAACCCAAACACGGATGCCTTGCTTCAGAATGTGATCCGTATGCACCCTCCACAGTTTGGCGGTGCCACAGACCCGTTAGGCTGGGAAGATTGGCTAGCAGAATTGGAGAAGATTTTCGAGGCAGTTGATTGCCCCGAGGTGAGGAAAGTACCGATTGCTCAGTATTTCCTCACTAAGGAGGCCGCTACTTGGTGGAAAGTCATCAAGTCACAGGATCGCATTGCCTCTTGGGATGAATTTAAGGAGCTCTTGGAGACCGAGTTTTGTCCTTGGCCGATACGAGAGAGCCGAATCCGAGCCTTCTTCGAGGCTAAACCACGAGATATTCCCGTTTCGCAGGCGATCGTGGAATACAACCAACAATTGATCCATGTGAAGGATCAAGTGCGTAACGAGCGTGATAAGATCCGTTATTTTGATATGCGGATGAATTTGGACTTACGGCGGTACATGGCCGGATTTGCTTGTACCACACTGAAGGAGTATCAGGACAGAGCTTTAGCCCATGATATGTTGAGCCCCGACAACGATACCGTGGAAGAATCGAAGAAGCAGAAAGTAGCGGGGAATTTTTCTAACTCTAAAGGTGGCAACTTTCAGAAGTCTCAGACGACTAACCGTTTCGCCGGACAGTCGTCGCGTTCTAATAAAGGGAAGAGGGGTTACCGTTCCACTCCAGGTACCTCAAATCGCACGGTGACTTGCTATAACTGTGGCCGCCCAGGCCACTTGAATTCGGAATGCTACTTTCCACCATTAAAGTGTCACACGTGTGGACAGATGGGGCATAGAGCGGTTTATTGCTCCGAGCCGAACCAGACTTTGGACACTCGGGCTTACGCCCAACACCACTTGATCAAGGTATTAATCGGCGGCAATCTTTTGGTCAACCTCGGCGAGAATTTCGGCGGGGGCCGAGGACGGGGTCGAGAATCTTTGGAGGAAACTCTAGCATCGGTTCGGTACAACCACGGGTTTATGAGATGCGCCGAGCAGACGAACCCGACGCGGCGGTGGCTTCAGGTACCATTCATATTCTATCTCATCCAGTCCGTGTACTTTTTGATTCGGGTGCTACACATTCTTTTATTTCTTTGGAGTGTGTACGCCGTTTGAATATAACTTGTCCATTGCTTGCGATCCCTTCATTGTGAGGCGCCTGTGAGGATAGAATTGTGGGGAACCGGGAGATTAGAGATTTTCCGGTGATTATATCCGGTATGGATTGGTTATCGAATTTGATTGTAGTTGATATGGAAGGCGAGGAAGTGATCCTCGGCGAGGATTGGCTTGATAGTCATCAAGCGATTATGAACTACCGTACCAAGGTTATCACCATGATGACTAAAGACGGATCGGAGTACTCATTTTTGGGGTGTAAGTCGGGACTACCCAAGTTACTTATCAGTGCCATGAAAGCCGTAAAACTTTTGAATAAAGGTTGTACGGGCTATTGGTGTTATGCCTTGAAAACGGAAGGAAATGAAATCGATTTCTCTTCGATTCCGGTTGTTAGTGAGTACCCCGATGTTTTTCCGGATGACCTCCCGGGATTACCGCCAGATCGAGAGATAGAATTTACCGTGGGCTTGGAGCTAGATGCGGCTCTGATTTCTAAAGCACCTTACCGGATGGCACCTTCCGAAATGCAAGAATTGAAGAATCAGTTGGGAGAACTTCTGGAAAAAGGGTATATCGTACCGAGCGCTTCGCCTTGGGGCGCGCCTGTTCTTTTTGTGAGGAAGAAGGATGGTTCACTACGTTTGTGCATTGACTACCGTGAGCTGAACAAAGTAACCATCAAGAACAAGTATCCTTTGCCTCGTATAGACGATTTATTTGATCAATTGCAAGGAGCTGCGGTTTTCTCGAAGATTGATTTAAGATCCGGGTATTATCAACTAAGGGTGAGGGAGTCCGACGTTCCGAAGATGGCGTTTCGGACGAGATATGGACATTATGAATTTGTAGTCATGCCTTTTGGGTTGACTAATGCACCGGCAGTTTTCATGCAGTTAATGAATAAAATATTCATCGAGTACCTCGACAGGTGTGTGGTCGTCTTTATTGACGACATCTTGATCTATTCTCGGGATAAGGAGGAACATGCCCGACACCTGCGTTTGATATTAGACATTTTGAGAACCGAGCACCTCTATGCAAAATTCTCGAAATGTGAATTTTGGTTGGAAGAAGTTATGTTTCTCGGCCATGTGATTTCGGCCGAAGGGGTTCGTGTAGACCCGCAGAAGATCGAGGCAGTGCTAGATTGGGCACCGCCTAAAAATGTTAAGGAGGTTCGTAGCTTTTTGGGCCTTGCTGGGTATTACCGTCGGTTTGTCGAGGGGTTCTCGAAACTCGCTCGACCGCTTACGAAATTACTCCAGAAGACCGAAAAGTTTGTTTGGACGGATGAGAGACAGCAGAGCTTCGATGAACTAAAGAGACGATTGACTTCAGCGCCGATTCTAACTTTACCACATGGTAGCGAAGGCTTTGCAGTTTACAGTGACGCTTCGGGTCAAGGCCTGGGTTGTGTCCTTATGCAGCATGATAAGACAATAGCCTTTGCGTCACGACAATTAAAGCCTTACGAAATGAATTATCCTACTCACGATTTGGAATTAGCCATAATTGTCTTCGCACTCAAGATTTGGCGACATTATTTGTATGGTTCTTCGTGCCGGATTTATACCGATCACAAGAGTCTGAAATATATTTTCAGTCAGAAGGAGCTGAATATGAGACAGAGGCGTTGGTTAGAGTTGATAAAGGATTATGATTTGGAAATTCTTTACCACCCCGGAAAAGCTAATGTCGTTGCGGATGCTTTGAGCCGCAAATCGGCATCTCTTCAAATGCTCGAGGTTCTTACACCTCAGACAAAAATCCGTCAGGACTTAATTGAACAAGGGATAGAAGTTTGGCTTCAACGAGTGCAGGGGCAACTGTGTACTTTCGAAATTACTTCGTCTTTAGTTGATGACATCAAAGGGAAGCAGTGGAGTGACCCGATGATTTCTCAACTGAAGGAAGATGTAATTAAAGGAAAAGCTCCTGGCTTTATGGTACACGAAGATAGTATTTTGAGATTTCAGGGCAGGCTTTGTGTTCCGAACGATTTAGAGTTGAGACAGAGAATTCTACGAGAAGCGCATGCTACACCTTACTCAATCCACCCCGGGACGAGTAAGATGTACAAAGATTTGAAGCGAAATTTTTGGTGGAATAACATGAAGAAGAATGTTACGGAGTTTGTAATACGGTGCTTGACGTGCCAACAAGTCAAGATCGAACATCAACGACCAGCGGGGTTGTTGAAACCGCTTCCCATTCCCGAGTGGAAGTGGGAAGACATTTCTATGGATTTCATCACTGGCATGCCGAGAACTCGGGCCGGAATGAATATGATTTGGGTAGTTGTCGATCGGTTGACCAAGTCTGCACACTTTTTGGGTATTAAGGATACTTAGGGGCCGGATAGACTGGCTCGAACCTTTATTGCTGAGATCGCGAGGTTACATGGTGCCCCCAAAACCATTGTTTCTGATCGAGACGGCCGTTTCGTATCGCACTTTTGGCAGGCCGTTCATCAGGCTTTGGGTACTGAGTTGAGATTGAGCACTTCTTTTCATCCTCAGTCGGATGGTCAGACATAGAGGACGATTCAAACGTTGGAAGATATGTTACGGGCTTGTGCCTTAGACTGGAGTAATGATTGGGAGCTTCACTTGCCGTTGATCGAGTTTGCTTACAATAATAGTTGGCATGCGTCGATCCAAATGGCACCCTTCGAGGCACTTTATGGTAGGCGATGTAGGTCGCCATTATGTTGGGACGAGGCTTCCGAACTAGTTGGGACGGAGCCGGATATGTTGATGGAGACTAAGGAAAAGATTACTATTATCCGGGACCGATTATTGGCTGCCCAGAGTCGTCAGAAATCTTATGCTGACACTCGTCGTCGACCCTTGGAGTTCGAAGTGGGGGATCATGTCTTACTCAAGGTGTCGCCGACCCGTGGAGTTTTCCGCTTCGGGAAAAAGGGGAAACTTAGTCCGAGGTATATCGGACCTTTCGAGATTTTGGACAGAGTTGGAGATTTAGCGTATCGCTTGGCGTTACCTCCAGCGTTGAGTCACGTCCATAATGTTTTCCATGTGTCTCAGTTGAGAAAGTACGTACTGGATCCGAGCCACATCATCGACTACAGTGAGATTGACGTAGCCGAGGATATTACCTTTCCAGAGAGGCCCGTGAAGATCCTTGAGCGTCGCGAGAAACAACTTCGGCATAAGACCATTCCACTGGTTAAAGTGCAATGGTCGAGACATGGAGACGAGGAGGCAACTTGGGAGATGGAAGAAAAGATGCGGGTGGAATACCCCGAACTATTTATTTCTTAAGTTTCGGGACGAAACTTCTTTTTAGAGGGGGAGAATGTAATACCCGTACTTTTATTGACTGTTTGACTCTGTCATCCTCCTTATTTTTGTCGCTCTGTAAATGCTTGGAGATGTGGTTGATATTGTTATTGAGTTTCGTATCTTGTTTGGTTCTTTATCATGTCGTTTAGACCTTGCGGAAATGTTACATGCGGAGATATAGCGCACGCTAGGCCTAGGCTAACGCACGCTAATTGACTTGATTAGCGCCGCGCTAACCGAACCGTAGCGCGCGCTAAAGGGGGCGATCAGTCGAGCGATAACTTTCGCTGCTCTCGGGTGGCGGATTAACGCACGCTAGGAGTTCGTTAGCGCGCGCTATTAGTGGTTAGTAGCGCACGCTAACATCCGTCCGTAGCGCACGCTAATGTCCGGTCGGCGAGGCGGTGAGGTTGTCGGGTTTCGGACTATCAAGTAGCGCACGCTATGCTTGGCTAGCGCACGCTAAAGCATTACGTAAGCGCACGCTAAGGCATAATGGTAGCGCACGCTAATGTTTTGGTCGGTAGAAGCGGTGGAGTTTCGGACTTTCTGGACTAGCGGTAGCGCACGCTAGGCACCGGCTAGCGTACGCTATATGTGTTGTGTAACGCACGCTAGTGCTCGGTGTTAACGCACGCTAGCGGACCCGAGCGATGGCGAGATTTTGGCGAGCGGCGGTTAGCGCACGCAAAGGATGTTTCGTAGCGCGCGCTAACGTCTTATGGCAGTAGCCACTGGACTACCCGATAACTTCGCTAGCGCACGCTAATGAAGGAGGCGTAGCGTGCGCTAGACTGGGCAGATATAAATATGACAGTTGACTTCCATTTCGTCATTTCTCACCTACTTCACTCCTTTTCGACGGAAATCGCTCGGGAGAGACGATCTTGGGCGATTGGAAGCGATCTTCTTTCCAACAACAACATATTTGGTTGGAGAACAAGGATTTCTCAACATCTAATTCCTCCTAGCGTCCGAATCAAGGTAAAAATCTTTAGAACCCTACCTTTTGGGAATTTTGGGGTTTTTCATAGATTCGTCCGATTTACCCGTTTTGAAGCTTGAGAACTTTGAGATTATGGTGTAGCTATACCGAACACATGCTTTTCCTACGGTTTTACGGTTTGGATTGTGCCGTTTTCGGACTTGTGAGACTTTGGACGATTTTCCAACCTCTAGTTGATTATCCGTTTATCTTTATGAATCATAGTCGGGTTTCAGGGGTTTCTTTGTGTAATTTGAATATGGATAATTGATTATCATATTCCTTGCGAATCGTTTAGGTGCCGGAAGCGCGTTCTTGGACCTACCGAACTCATACCTTTTTCCATTTGAATTGTCGATGTCTCAAAGGCAAGTATATATTTATGAATGTGCGTTCTCGACTTTGAAAGTATGAAATATTAATGGCATGCTTATTTATATCCACTCCGGGACGGACCGACGGGTCCTCTGAGGGTTTCGTAGCCTCTGGTGCGATTCCATGGATAATATGAATTAACCACTCCGGGACGGACCGGCCAGGTCCTCCGAGGGTTCCGTAGCCTGCAGTGCGGTTCCACGGTATTCATATATGTATTGATGCGATGCTATGAGATTTAGTTATTCCGGAATACTAGTCTTGAATTGATGAATTGACGGTTACCTTTACTTTATTGTTGAGAAGTATTGTGTTTCATACTTGATATACTTGCACTAGCTATTCGACGGCTAACCCCTTTATGGGGGAAATACTTTTTATGTATTTCAGGTTCCAGGAGAGCGGACGGTGCAGTGCGGGTCGGCATGAAGATGGTGGGCAAGTGTGATACTGTGTCTTTCTTCCAGTTATGTTTGGAGTTTCCCGTTCAGTGTTGTTGTACTGGATTGTCTATTGAATACTCGAGTATTGTTTTCCCTTTTCCTTGATGTCCCGGCCTGTGTTTTGCCGAAGTATTGATTCGAGTTGCGATGTTTGTGAATACATTGGTTATGTTTCGAATACCTTTGTATTGTTTTTCATTCCATTGTGTGTAGACCTTATCGGTCAAATTTTATGGTTCCGCGTATGTTTAGCCTTGTGGGTCCCACGGCGGGGCTTACGGCGCTGTAATATCCCTGAATAACTTGGGGGTGTTACATTTATTCACGTTATGATTATGCAAATGAAATGTATAATTATTTTATATTGTAGATAATGTGGTGTGTTGGTGTCACACGGAAGATCACATTATCGGTGCCTTATAAAATAATATAATAGTTCACAACCTATATAATTATTAGACAAATTATATAAAGGGTTGTAGTGTATGCTTGAGAATAGTTGGCCTTGACTATTAGCATACATTAGCGTATTTGCATACGTTGAACTGGATCGAGGTGAGATAGTGTCTTCTGTACTGACTGTAAGAAGAACGTAAATCTCGGATAATTATTATTTCTTAATTCTAACTATATAATATTTAATTGTGTATTTATAATAATTATTGCTTTGATTTACCATAGGTGAGAGTCAAAATGATCAACTCAATAAGCCTCGTATCTTGGGCAATAATATTGTTTATACGACAATTATTATTATTAATAGAAATCGTGTCCCGACTCGTGCGGGTTGATGATGTCCCCTTGAGGAGATCGATAATGATTATTATATTAAACCCTGCAGGTGGATTTAATTCTGATATAATAATAAGGTTCGAGTGGTACTACTCTTGGATAAGATATTAATTAATTAAAGCTGTCAGTAGCTTATAATTAATTAATGGACATTCGATATCTTAAACACGGGAAATAATATATTTAATAAGGAGCCCAGTTTCGTAATTTGGGATTTTGGTAGGAAGTGCAATATCAACTTTTTAGTGGACTAAGTTGATATTAATAGATTCATCATATATTGGGAAGAGTCCTAATAAGGTAAGATGAATTAATTGGGAGTCCTTCCATAATCCTCCTTTAGATCCCTAGTAGTAGTCCAAGAGCCTATAAATAGGACATATGGAGTGTTGGCCGATTTTTAATCACATACTTACACAAGGAATTTCGATTTTTCTTCTAAGTGTTTAATTGTGGATCTTGACTTGTGTCTTTGATTCCACAATTGAGAGAATACTTTAATTCTTGCTACATATCGGAATTACTTGAAGAAAAGAAAATCGAGAATTGTAAGATATAGAATTCGGCCGATCCATAGGTGTCCAAACAAGATCCGGTAGCTCGTTGCCCACACAACGTCCGGTTCAAGGCGGATCATACTCTAGAAGATCTAAAGGTAGAAATACAAGGCGATCGAGACGGAAGTAACCAACACGCTTCAAAAGGTAATATCCTATGATCTTGGATCTAGATTAGGATATTTTAATTATCAACATATTTAATTAATAAATAATAAATAATATTTAAATTGCTTATTAGTCTTAGTAATTAATTAATTAGCATGCCTAAATAGATCTAATGCTCGTAGATGCGTAAAACGCTATTATCATCTTTCCCAAACTTTACTTCCGCTGCGTTTTACTTCCCAACACAAACCACGTGACGACACGGACCGAAAAGGTCACACATCTAAAATACACGGACGGAAAAGGTCACACGATTGCAAACAAACTGAAACAAAACTTCTTACAATCCATACCCATACAGGGGTCAACATAAAATACATCAGAAGACTGTATATATATATATATATATATATATATATATATATATATATATATATATATATATCAATCAACAATACGATGACATCGGACTGAACTCGTAACTATTGATTAGAATCGTGGCTCATCTCCTTCACACTTGAAATGCATGAAACGCATTTCCCCCATTTAAGGGATTGAGATTTGAATGGCTAGTGCAAGTATTCAAATCATACAAAATACACCACGCAAATATCAGTTATAATAAAACAACCACAAACCATAAAAGAAATTTCCAAGAGGTTTTCAATGTTTAAAGTACAAATTCAAGTTCTTGAAAGTAATTTATCAACTCGGGAGTTTTAGAAAAAAACAAAAGTCTTTTGGGACTTCAAGTCCAAGATTATAAAATCTTTTTCGAAAACAATAGGGTTGCGTCCCAAATCTCGTTTCATGTAACATTCTTATAAATGTGAAATATTTCAGGACCTCCCATCCTTAGTTATTAAACCATTTGAAGACAAGTGGGTCTCGGCCCAAAGTCATTTTCCGCAAAACAACCTTTACACAATCATTAGGGTCTCACCCCAAATTTTCTTCAAACCACAATACATGGGAACAATAACAAATCCCGCATTCTGACACCAAAACATTACAACCAAGGAACAAAACACATGCAACACATATTCTAGTACCATTCTAGCCAAGTACTAAGACCCTATATATAATATATCCCAACATCGAGGATAAACATTATGATATTCCGAACATATCACAATTATTGAAAACATCAACATCAACAACACGAAAACCACACTTGGTAACCCACTTTCGCGGCCGTGCCCCTTATCATCGGCCCCCGGAGGTTCCATCAAACCATCCCCAGGTGGAAGGACAATTCACGCACACTTGCATTCACAACTTTCATAATTTTCGAACGTTGGATATAGTATATATAGTTATGGCACTAGCTAGAATATCCATTTACCGAGACATAACTACGACCAAGAACTAACATAACTATAAACTACTCCTAGTATACGTAAACACCACAAAGGTATCCACAAGCAACACATTCAACACTTAACATATCCCAAGATCAACAACATGACCGACGGACTCCACAACAATCTAACCATCCTAGACGCATCACTACACATCACCACTTACACAAACCAGTCCAATCATCATAACCAACTTAATTCAATAATACACAATTAACTCTATATATATATATGGACAAACCATCAAACATACTTTACATAACATCAATTCACGGATATAAGTCATATGGCAAGAACACTTGCCTCGATGATCGATACCGAAAACTCTAACAACGCGGCTCACCCGAAATAGTCCCTGAAATACAACCTTCATAAGAGATCAACTACAATACAGTCACTACGAGAATAAGGTTAATAACGGCGGAAAACACGCCCAACGCCTGAAGAAAACTCATTGAAATATTTAATCAAACATTAAATATTCAAGGCTTCCCAAGAACCCTAAAATCATCAACCGGGTTGAACAAACTGAAAATATGGATATACAATCAATAGAACATGACCAACAACATCCAGTAAGAGCAATCAATTCGTTAAAATCGGACTGAAACCAAAATCAAGAACAAAATCCCAAAAGGTCAACTCTAGGAATATTAAGAAAATACCTTCAATCCAACCAAGAACTATGGATTAAATGGTGTTAATCCTTGCTAGTAACTCAATGAGGTTGATGAATGATGAAATCTCGACCAACTCTAGCCTCTCAAATCAATCCCACCGACCGCAAGAAGGATAAGGAGAAAGAAATGCTGAAAAACGCGAAATGAAGTCTGATGCCTGCCTATATATAGGCCGCAGCACGTGACGTGCACAACACTACAAGGTTAGCGTACGTAACAGGCCTTACGTATGTAATAGATAAAATGTCATGTATGTAATGATCTATTCAGAGCCCACTGCCCCCCAAGCTACATGTAAGTTAACGTACGCAACCCTCTCAAGGTTATGTACGCAATCAAAGGGTAACGTACGCTATGTTCCCAAAGTAGCGTACGCTATGTGCCCAAAGTAGCATACGCTAAGGCCTCTCCAGAAACTTCCTGTCCCAAACAACAGGTATGCTAACGTACGTAATGGAATAAAAATAATGTACATTATCTGATGAAGCTAGCGTACGTAAGCTTCATGCAGTACAGAGCTGCTGTAGTCCGATTCACTGTGTAAGAGTAGTTACGGACGCGACGAACACGAGCCACCATGGTTAATTAAATCGAGCGGCACAATATCCAGAACATGAGTCTAAATGCCAAAAAAACATTTGATTTCGGTAGTCTGGAGGTTTGGAAAAACAAATACGAAGACAACCACCCAAAACTTTAGGAAATTACGAAATGGCACAAACGTCGATAATCACGATACGAGGTCGAAAAACAACTCTAGAGTTCACAACATGACTAAAAATGTTTGGTGAACTTGTAGGAACAACAAATAAATAGTTTCGAACAAGATTCACAAGAATCGAATCGAAATGCGGAAAAGTCCTAATAATGTGCCGATTAATCCTAAACAATATCAAAACTCGCCCGAATGACAAAAAGTGCAGAACAAAACATGTTCAAAATGTGTCATTGAACACAATAGGGATACTAGCATCGTAAAATCCATAAATAAAAAATACGGGTATTACATTCTACCCCCTTAAAAGAAGTTTTGTCCTGGAAACTTAAAACAACGAAGGCCAAACAACAACATAGCAAGCAACTGACAGATAGCATCTCTCAAGGACCTCTCAGAGTCGATCCTGATATCGGTGTTGCATCCCACACCTTTGGAGACTCGGCGACCACCTCGCGAAACTGGATTTTGTGTCCTTTGAGTCGGCACTTATAATACATTACTGCTGGGAAGGACAACGTGCACGAACATGGCCTGGCACTTTATAGGTGAAACACATCCTTGCCTTACCAGTAGTCAATGTTGATAATTTGGAACTCTTGGTTCCACTCATCGAGCGACGAGGCTACACGGCAGAATGACCAGGGTGTTGAAGTTTAGAGACTCCCACTCCTGAACTGATAGCAAATCATTAGACATTCTCTGCTCCTGATCAGTTCTGGACAAAACTAAGCTTCTATTAATTCCTGGAATTCTGTCCACGTGACAACATGACCCCGAGGCTTAATATCCTCCCGACAGTTAGCGGCATCTCTCTCAAGAAGGTACTAGGCGATAGGTACCTTCCATTTTTGGGGACAATCAATTGCCTCGAATATCTTTCCCAACTGGAAAAGCCAACCATCCTAGGCCAACGCATTCACGGCACCAGCGATACGAGGTGGATTCATACGAAATACTTCTCGAAGCCATTGGTTTGCGCGGACGTTTTGGGTCACAGCCATGTCATGATGAACCGCCAGGGTCAACTGAGTCATTTGTGTCGCGGCTTGTTGCAATATAATAGCAACACCAATGCCAATGCCATTCCCGAAAACATTCTCTTGGTCCCGCATCTGATCTCCATGACCATATGTATTACGGTCATGACCACGACCTCTAACCCCTCGGCATACTGAACAAGTAACCTGTAACACCCCCAGAATACGTCCGGAAATGTTACACGCCGTAGGCCCTTCTCACAAGGATCTACCAGGCTAAACTCCACTAGTCTACACAATGATCGACCGACCGGGGTCAATCTAAATACAACGCAGACCGACAAGGTCATTAAACAATTCAGAAACTAATAAATTTAATATCTCCATGACAAAGAATAAACTTTCACACAAAAAGGGATGACAACTCCATTTAATAAAGGAAAACCTACACCCGTGCAAGGGTGAGTACTCAACCAAATGGAAAATACCGACCCCGATGGAATAAATGCAAAAGACTCTGACTCTTGTGTGATTAGCATCGTCGTCTTCCATCTCCTTCCAAGCTAATCCGTGATTGCTCCCATTTGCCAAAACACAGCGCATAACAGGCACCCACCCCCAAAACTCGGGGTTAGCAAACTGGAATTTTGCTAGTGCAAGTACATAATATACAAGATATACGAACAATAACAACACAAAATTCAACCATCGTGAAGCCTTAACACAAGCCATACATTCCAAAAATCAACACGATAGCACTCGTATACACAAGGTGAAAAATAATCACATAGTTATATTCTCTATATGGAACATAACGCCAATCAAACTTTGGACGAGCCCAAGGAGTCAAAAGATTAAGTTCGAAAATCCATTTTTATAAAAGGAAAAGTATTTTGATAAAATAGTTTAAAAAAATATTATTAATGACTCGGGCCGTCTTGGGATTTTGGAAATTGAATGGGAATACCTTTAGAAAATAATTTCAAAAGCTCTCGGGTCCTCGACCCAATTTATAGAACACTGTCACAAACGAAATCATTACAACATCTCACGGGATTCTCAAACCAATCCAAATAACATCATCACGACATCAATCATCTCAGCATTTCACAGGGTCCTCGACCCAAATCACAGAATAGCAGCACAATACAATCGAAGGCACAAGCTCTCATTCGACATATCCTGCTCAAGACCCCCGATTAATTAACCTCGGAGATTTCGTCAAACCTCCTTGGTTAATTAACCACGATACCAACGCTTCAAAACAAGTTGAAACAAACTTTTCAAAACGCGAATCGCGGTCTATATCAAGACAAGCGTTTAAGAGAGAGTTTGAAAGATTTTAGATACGAACATCGTTCGATAGCAGAATCTTAGCGATCTCACAAATACCGTAACCAATAAGCACGCCAGCACCTCCCTTGCGCACTGTGTACGGCGTTCACTTCCATCATGTTGGCCGCTCATTGAACATGTCACCGCACGGCGTCACTCCCGCAAGAGCCGCCCCTTGCGCGCGCATTAGGTGACATCGGCGTTCACCACCCATATGGAGCCGCACATTGCGGCATACACCGGGAGTGCACGCCCGCCCTCGAGAGGTTCCAGGTGCACGTTTCTCACAACAAATATCCACATTATCACAAACATCAAGCACATGGGCAAACGTCACAACAATTTTCAACTCTGTACATCAAGTTACACAATTTTCTCCGCCAATCCATAACCACACAAATAAACAATAACACACACGTTATCAATCAAACTCAATCACAATAAGCCTTCAAGCATAACCAACCAACACCGCACATATATCCCTATATTGCGACTCAACTGAATATATATATATATATATATATATAACCTTACTATATTATAAGAGTAAATATAGTTTACCCATCAATCCAGGTCGAGTACGTCATCTAGTGTTAGTATTCATCACTCGTCATTCACCAATATAGGCGCTTATATCAATATATGTATATACATACATATATTTAACATATAAATATATATACATATATAAAACTAGACATATATATACATACACACATATATATATACAGACATTTATACATCCGTATAAATTCATACACTTCGACAACAATGATTTCACGCGATTACAATTCGTATATCAAGGTACTTGCCTTGGAAATCTCTCACGAATACTTGAAAATGCGGTTGATTGGAGAAATCCGAACTCCAATGAAAACGGCGATCGGAAAGGCTCAACACTAGATTTTTGTGGGGAAATCGTCCCTAGTATCCTATCATCAAATAAACAACAAATCACACGAGGAAAACATCGCAAAAGCGACCAATTTTCTCTGCGGCATTTTCCGGACACCTTGAAGGCGTCAAGCGTAAGTTCATATACACGACGATTCGGATATGGTAAAACCGTGGAAAGATGATGAAAATGATAGAATACTACTTAATCTACAATTATCCATCTGAAATATGAGTTAAAACGATCAAATCGGACAAAATCAACTAAAACCCCCAAAACTAGATTTCTAGAAAATCTGACCTGATTCGATAGATCGGAGGGTGTTATAGGATGGATGATTGATGATATGAACTCCAAAACTTCATGGATTGATTGTCCAACAACATCTCTCCATGATTTACCAAGCTCCAGCCGCGGAAGAGAAGAAAAGAATGAGAAAATGGCTGAAGAAAAACGGCGCCAGGCCTTAAATAGTGTGAGACTCGGCCGTGTCCGCCCGACACGGTCGTGGCGCTGGCGGCAGCGAGGACTCGGCCGTGTCCTGCTAGACACGGTCGCGCGCCGAGGGGCCTACCGATAGTGACACATCGCGGCGCTCGGCATTGACTCGACCGTGTCCTGGAACACGGTCGGGCCTCTGGGTAGTCGCGTCCGGCTTATCCGGAAGAGTTCGGCTCGGCCGTGCCAGACGACACGGTCGGGTCCTGAGGCAGAGACTTCCGGCTTATCCGGACGAAATGCAGCCGCAGGCCGTGTCGGACGACACGGCCGAGTTCGGCCGGCAGTGATCGGCCAATAACGAGCGGTGAGCTAAAACGACCGTAACTCTCTCGTCCGGACTCCGATTCACTCACCGTTTGAACCATTGGAAAGTTAACTTGATGCTCTATAATGTTGCGAAGATTCAGAATTTTTGGAGTTTCCAAGAATTAATGGTGACGTTACAAAGTCGAACTCCCACGTGAAAAAGTCGATTAAGGACACGGAACTCAACAAAACGACACCGAAACGAACTCGGATGACAAAAAGTGCAGAATTAATCATTCTCGGAATGACGAAACGGTCATGATAGAGTTGTCAAAACGAACTTCCTCCGAAAAAAAATTACCGAAATTCGAAATTGCGGATATTACATAACCACTCCGCACAACGAAACACAACACCGCAAAACAATATACCCAAATGTCAATACAGCACAACATATCTACATAAGGCAACAAATAGCAACTCAATAAGAATATCCACTCCGGATAATGATACGAATACAAAATTACTACTGCAATAAATCAAACTTACTGTCGTAACTGACAGATCACATGGTTGTATCAACTGGAAACTTACAACCCATACCGGCAAAAACACGGCCATAACAAACCACACATCATGGTGGCCAATCATTGATACATCCTTTTTTCCCACAAGGTATTCGTTTAAATAATGACATTTTAAAATCCTTAAGTTCATAAAATTTTTCTTAAATAAGATTTGAAAATATTATTGATACCTCGGGCGATTTTACCGAAACTGAAAGAAAATATCTATACCGTCTAATTTGAAATCATTTGCAAAACGACCTTCCGGAATATCATTTTTCTCGTAAACAACATCATCAAGATGACCATGTCAGTAAATATCATCATCACCATTAACAACATACAAGGTAACCACATGTTACCACACAACACCATTACAAGTAACAATACACAAGGTTATCCTGCGGCCATGCCCATTAGTATCGACCCCCAGAGGTTTCACCGAACCGTCCCCTGGTGGGAAACCATTCATACTCGTATTAATATTTCCACAGATCCACAATCCCATCGGAATAACATCATACGAGCTACAAAGCAAACCTAAACCACACAACACAACATCTGGGCACACAACCAAAATTCTCCAATAAGAAGGACAACACGACAATTATATCGACACAACTCGGCTTCATACACAATCACGTTAGTTCCCACTCCAGTCTCTCGCTTGAAGCGATAAATTCTCATTACACACGCTGCATCTTAACGTGCGTTAAGCCAACGATTAGCGTGCATTAATGAGTTGCAACAACCAAGTGTTTCCAAGCTCTGATAAGCGAGTCAAGCTTTCCATCTGGTGCATGTCGTGGCTTCGTTCGGGTAGCGTGCACTAAATGAGGGAGTTAGCGTGCGTTGACTGACTCAATTCTACCCAGACTCTACAATCCAAGTGTTCTATCCAGGTTTGTTAGTGTGCACTAATTGTGAGATTAGCGTGCGCTAGCTGACTTATCTCAGAAATCTGAATTAAAAGTTCAAGTCGAGTAAGATTTTTCATCTTTCACTATTTATTTATTTATTTTTGAAAATAAAAATCACATTTGTGTTTTAAAATGCAAAAGTTTTATGGTGTGAAAGACTTTTAAAATCGTATACTCGAGTTATTTGAAATTAATATCAATGGCCTAAAACCATTTCTAAAATTCTTTCGAACATGACAAATGATTACCGATGGTATCATTTTGTAAACTGTTCAAAACACTTCAAAACACATCTTCTAAGTACCATCATATGGTTTTATCTGAAAATACAAGGCCAGCTCGCCAATATTGAAATATTTTCAAAATCCACACTAGACAGTCGATTAGCCGTACCGATAAAATGTTTTAGAAAATCTGATTTTCCACAACATACTCGAGTTTATGAAATTTTCAAAAAAAAATCATTTTCAATACATGCGCAGCGAATACGATTACCAATATGAATATATAACAAATAACAACGATTAGCCAAACACACCACACCCAATTCATAAATGCATGTTCATATGGCATTTAAATCACCATACTAAATGACACGACTCATGAATGTAATCCCAAATTTAAACATGCATCTAAACCATCCATCTGTGTTCCCAATAATCTCTGCTGTCAATACGCCTTCTGGAACACATTAGTGTTCAGAAACTTTTGCAACACACTCTACCACCCAAAACTTATTCTATCAATATATCCGAATCATTATACACGTATTATACCACAAGTATCAAATACGGTTTCCATCTTACCACCTACAAAGTCATGTGACACAAAATATAATATATAAAAGGGGAAACCTACATCCGCAGGTCGCACGAAGATGACGGTCGCCCACGATACTAATCCCGACGAACAACACGAACGACTGGACTAATCACAACTCGACTCGACCCGACAGCCTAGGTTTCCACAACCTAAGCTCTGATACTATAAATCCTCGGAAATCCACCCGGAATATCACACGCCGTAGACCCTTTGGTTAAGGATCCGCCAGGATAATCACTACAAGAAGACAAAGGTTTGACCTGCCGGGGTAAAACCACGTGACGACATGGACCGACAAGGTCACACATCTAAAATACATGGAACGAAAAGGTCACACGATTGCAAACAAACTGAAACAAAACTTCTTACAATCCATACCCATACAGGGGTCAACATAAAATACATCGGAAGATTGTATCGGGACTCGTCTCCTTCCATGGCACCCCTATTATTGCTCCAACGAAATAAGCACACCTGAAATGTATGAAACGCATTTCCCCCATTTAAGGGGTTAGGATTTGAATGGCTAGTGCAAGTATTCAAATCATACAAAATATACCACGCAAATATCAGTTATAATAAAATAACGACAAACCATAAAAGAAATTCCCAAAGAGGTTTTCAATGTTTAAAGTACAAACTCAAGTCCTTGAAAGTAATTATCAACTCGGGAGTTTTAGAAAAAACAAAAGTCTTTTGGGACTTTTCGAAAATAATAGGGTCTCGGCCCAAATCTCGTTTCATATAACAAACATTATTATAAATAGGAAATCTTTCAGGACCTCCCATCCTTGGTTATTAAATCATTTCAAGACAACTGGGTCTCGACCCAAAGTCAATTTTCGCAAAATAACCTTTACACAATCATTAGGGTCTCACACCAAATTTTATTCAAACCACATTGCATGGGAACAGTAACAAAGCCCACATTATGACACCAAAACATTACAACCAAGGAACAAAACACATGCAACACATATTCTAGTGCCATTCTAGCCAAGTACCAAGACCCTATATATAATATATCTCAACATTGAGGATAAACATTATGATATTCCGGACATATAACAATTATTGAAAACATCAACATCAACAACACTAAAACCACACTTGGTAACCCACGGTCGTGCCCCTTAGCATCGACCCCCAGAGGTCCCGTCGAACTGTCCCCTGGTGGGAAACCACTTCCGCGGCAGTGCCCCTTAGCATAGGCCCCCAGAGGTTCCGTCAAACCTCCCCAGGTGGAAGGACAACTCACGCACACTTGCATTCACAACTTTGACAATTTTCGAATGTTGAATATAATATATAACTATATATATATATATAGGGTGGGGTTATTCTAAAAAGGGTCTTATAATAAAAAGTGTAGGAAGGATTGTAGGAGTGACATGTGTCATCCCCATTCCACATCATATGACACATCATATGACATGTGTCACCCCCCCACCCCACCCCCCACCCCGAAAATTTTTTTTTCCCGCCAAAAATTTTTTTTTTTGGGGCCAAATTTATTTTTCCCGCCAAAATTTTATAACTATGATGCACCATTTTATTTTGGTGCATCACAGTTTTAAAAATTAGTTATAACTATGATGCACCAAATTTCATAATGGTGATGCACCTGGGTTTTAATGCATCATAGTTATAAGTTTACTACATTATAGTTGTAAGAAACTGCATCATCCTAAGTTTTCTGCATCATATATATATATATATATGTAACTGCAGTATAGTTATATGTTATAAGTAACTGCATCATGAATGTAACTGCATTATAGTTATAAAAAACTGCATCATCCTAAGTTTCTCTGCATCATATATGTATGTAACTACATTATAGTTATAAGTAAGTGAATCATGTATGTAACTGCATTATAGTTATAGGAAACTGCATCATCCTAAGTTTCTCTGCATCATATATGTATGTAATTGCTTCAAAATTAAATATGATTCTTTTTTATACAAGTACTACACTTTTTTTATATCATTAGTGCATCACACTAATAAGTTTTGGTCCGTCTTTATTATAAGTTACTGCATCATAGTTTATAGTTAAGTGCATCAACTATGATGTAGTAACTTATAACCTTAATGCACTAAAATCATAATTGTGATGCAGTAACTTTATAACTGTGATGCAGTAACTTTATAAATATGATGCACTTATAAATTTTGGCGGGAAAAAAAAAATTGCCCCAAAAAAAAAAATTTTGGCAGGAAAAAAAAAATTTTCGCGAGGGTGGTGACACATGTCATATGATGTGGAATGGGGGTGACACATGTCACTCCCACAATCGTTCATACACTTTTTATTATAAGACCCTTTTTAGAATAACCCAAACATATATATATATATATATATAGTTATCGCACTAGCTAGATTGTCCATTTACCAACAAATAACTACGACCTAGAACTAACATAACTATAAACTACTCCTAGTATACGTCAACACCACAAATGTACATTTAACATTTAACATATCCCAAGATCAACAACACGACCGACGCGACTCCACAACAATCTAACCATCCTAGACACACACTATACATCAACGCTTACACAAACGAATCCCATCATCATAACCAACTCGATTTAATAATACACAATTAATATATATATATATATATATATATATGGACAACCATCATACATACTTTACATAACAACAATTCATGAGATATAAGTCGTATGGCAAGAACACTTGCCTCGATGATCGATACCAAAAACTCCGACAATGCGGCTCACCCGAAACAATCCCTGAAACCTGCAACCTTCGTGAGAGATCAACAACAACATAGTCACTACGAGAATAAGGTTTAATAACGATGGAAAACACGCCAAATGCCTGAAGAAAACTCATTGAAATATTTAATCAAACATTAAATGTTCAAGGCTTCCCAAGAACCCTAAAATCATCAACCGGGTTGAACGAACCAAAAATATGGATATACAATCTATAGAACATGACTAAAAACATCCACTAATACCAATCGATTCGTCAAAATTGGACTGAAACCAAAATAAAAAATAAAATCCAAAAAGGTCAACTCTAGGAATATTAAGAAAATACCTTCAATCCAACCAAGAACTATGGATTAAATGGTGCTAATCCATGCTACGAACTCAATGAGGTTGATGGATGATGAAATATCGACCAAATATAGCCTCTCAAATCAATCTCGTCGACCGCAAGAAGGATAAGGAGAAAGAAATGATGAAAAACGTGAAATGAAGTCTGTTGCCTGACTATATATAGGCCGCAACATGTGACATGCGCAACACTACAAGGTTAGCGTACGTAACAGGCCTTACGTACGTAACAGATAAAATGTCACATACGTAATGATTTATTCAGAGCCCACTGCCCCCTAAGCTATATGTAAGTTAACGTACGCAACCCTCTCAAGGTTACGTACGCACTCAAAGGGTAACGTACGCTATGTGCCCAAAGTAGCGTATGCTATGGCCTCTCCAGAAACTTCTGTCCCTAACAAAAGGTATGCTAATGTACATAATGGAATGAGAATAACGTACGTAAGGTAGACTTAGCTAATGTACATTATCTGATGAAGCTAGCGTACGTAAGCTTCATGCAGTACAAAGCTGCTGTAGTCCGATTCACTGTGTATGGGTATTTACGGACGCGACGAACACGAGCCACCATGGTGAATTAAATCTAGCGGCACAATAGCCATAACATGAGTCTAAATGCCAAACAAATATGTGATTTCGGTAGTTTGGATGGAAAAACAAATACGAAGACAACCAACCAAAACTTTGGGAAATCACGAAATGGCCCAAACGTCGATAATCACGATACGAGGTCGAACAACAACTCTGAAGTTCACAACATGACTAAAAATGTTTGGTAATATTGTAGGAACAACAAAAAAATAGTTTCGAACAAGATTCACAAGAATCGAATTCAAATGCGGAAAAAGTCGTAATAATATGCCTATTAATCCGAAATAATATCAAAATTCGCCCGAATGACAGAAAGTGCAGAACAGAACATGTCCAAAATGTGTCCATGAACACAAGCGAGTCACTAGCATCATAAAATCCATAAATAAAAAATACGGATATTACAAGAATTAAGGAAAACCAAAAATTTGATTCTAAATTCAAGAGTCTCAATGGATTCCAAGAAAAATTGCTTAAACATTGGTTATCTAGCAAAAATGGGCAACTTAACCAAGTTGAAGAAAAAAGAAAGCAGCCTTTTAAGGCTAAAAAATTACTGAAAATCACCATAACTGTGGAAAGCTGAACCACAAGACAAAAGATGATTGCTTGCCGATTAACTCAACTAGTTAGCGAAATAAAGGCAAGCGAGTTTCTAATATAGTTGAACATTGCGATGTTAACATGACGGATGTGGAGTTGTCGGCTATAATTGAGGATCTGGACGAGGATATCTCAGCTATGGTAATTGAAACCAATATGCACTACCAAAATTATCACTTTGTTGGAGAACGGAGTCGGATAAAAGTCAAAAGTTTAGCCGATGGCACTCATGTTGTTGGCTGAACTACTTTACCTACGACTTTGATTTTGGTTGTCAACTAAAGTCCTACAAGTCGTCGGCTAAAGTGGAGTAGTTTAGCCAGCAACAACCACACTTTAGCCGACGACTTGGAGTAGTCTAGCCGATGACCACCAAACTTTAACCGACTGCTTGTCGTCGGCGAAACTCTTAAGTATTTTTTTGGGTAGAATATCATCATGTCACACTTCAAAATACACCATATACAACACACTCAGAAATTACACAACAACACAAATAACAAAAACTTTATCTGGTTTGAGCATTCAAGAAATTATATATTGAAGGTATGTTTACTGAACTTTGACATCAGTTAAAGTTGTTTTGATGATTATGAACATGTTTAAGAATTAATTCATTTTCATGGAGACTTATATAACATATACCGATGATTATATAATCAAGTATTGGTTTTTTGAATATGTATATGAATTTGACATTTTAAAGGCGATCTATAATAATCGAAGTCGTAATTTTCGTATGTTCTTGATAAATATGAATTATGATTGTGTAATATTATTGTTATTTTTGTTATAGGCTGGATAAAAGTTGGACTTGTAGCGACCACTTTTCAAAATGTCATTTTAAAATAATTTCAAGGGAGATCAAATATCGGAAAAAATAATTGAATAATTGCAGCGGAAATTGAAATAAGGTCATCCATTTCACAAGTAAATATAAAATAAATTCCCAACATTTTAAAACAACCATAATATCCAACCATGAGATTGAAGCCAAAGTTTAAAATTTTTAAATGAATGAAATAAATAAAAAGCTGATAAATATTCTTATCACGCCACGCCTTTGCCCACCACGCCAGACTCCTCAACCTGAAAGGTTTAAATAATAGGGTGAGCTTTCAACTCGCTCAGTGACGAGGGAACGCTTTGTTAAATTTATATACATACATTTTGCCAAGTAGATATGACATGCCTGAACCTGGTGATTGCCCAAGGGCCATTAATATGCGAACTTTGTGCATACTGCCTACTACTCATTGGAGGCTACAACGTAAATAATATGCAAACTTTGAGAACATTATGCCTACTACTCATTAGAGGCTACAACGTAAATAATATCCAAACTTTAAGCACATTATGCCTACTACTCATTGGAGGCTACAACGTGAATAATATGCATACTTTGAGCATATAAATATTTGGCAAGAAACAAGCATATATACAAGTAACATCATGCATTAAATAAAACAAGCGTAAAATCCCCACCTCGAAATACGATGATGATCCTTGAAGAATTGGGATGCGAATGTAGTTCAAGTCCTAGGCTCCAAGTCATCGTCTCCTAAAATAACATTTAAATTTTATATCAATATAGCATCCAAAATAAATTAATATAAATTACTTGAATTTATAACTGAGTAAAAGAGATCCGATTTAAATATTAAAAACTGCTGGGATCAAATCTGAAGAGTTTCTAAAAGGAGGGGCTGAATTGAATATGAATTAAGCTGATTGGGTCGATCCACAAAATTCCAGAAATCTGGGGTTAAATGAAAAGGTCTGGAACTCTGTGGGACTCAACTGAGATACTAAAAAACAAGCTGGGTATATAAACCCCTTGCCCTAATGATCGGCCGACATTATACTCATTTCTTATTTCCTCCCGATCTCCCTCTCAAGAAACCCTCCGCCCTGAAGTTTTCACACACACACACACATATACCCACACATACAAATACACACACATATATACCCACATGGGTCTCCGCACGAATTGAAAAAGGAAACGACTGGTAAAGAGATCATGGTGCGGCGACAAGATGAATAGAAAGGGGATGGATTCGATTGGCGGCGCATCTAGGTTGGACCGCCTGTATTCAGCCGCGGTGGTTTTGGTCCAGTGGAAACTGTTGGAACCCTACGAGCGGCAGCGATTTCCGGTGAAGAGGAGGTGAGGCTCAAGGTTTCTGGATTCGGGTTGGGTTAGGTTCAGGCCGAGATGTGTTTTTCGGGCTGGGAGGGATTATGTTTGTATTTTTTTTCTTAGTTAATCTGGGTTGAGACATCCCACTGGTTCGGGATTTGGCCATTGGGGAATTAAGATTTTGATGCACTCTGGTTAAAGAGGTGGTTTCAAATCGACACTCAGGCAAAGGTGGGTTTACTACTGACTCAAACGTGATGAACATAACAGTTGGTATATGTAGGTTGGTATTTTTGCTCGCGTATAGGAAAATATGAATCAACAAGAAGGAGATGGAGATTTTATGTTTCACCTGTTGTTGCTGGAGGTTAGAACTGCAGAAGACAGTTAAGGCTGGGCGTGCAAACTCAAAACTGGGCTGAGAATTGGGGTTCCTTCGACTCGGCTCTGTTGTTGAATGGCAAATTCTCTCTCTTCTTTTCTGTGAAGCGTATGTGTATTGTATATTGTAGGGTTGGATGCAGTATGAATACAGTATTTATATTGTAGAGATTAGGTTTAGGGTATAAAAGTTACAGGCTTAGGTTTTAGAAAAATCTCAATTGGGCTAGATCTAGAGAAGGCTTATGATAGCATTCCGCGCGATGTTATTTGGAGGAGCCTAGTAGAGAAGAGGGTGTCGTTGCCGTTCGTTAGGGCGATCCAAGACATGTACTCCCAAGCTAGGACGTGCGTTAGGACCCCAGTTGGTGACACCCAGTTTTTTCCGGTTGAGATAGGGCTACACCAGGGGTCGGCGCTAAGCCCACTTCTCTTCGCTCTAATCCTTGACGTCATTTCACGAGGGATTCAAGATGGCATCCCGTGGTGCATGCTTTTTGCTGACGACATTGTTTTAGTGGCGGAGTCGAGGAGGGAGGTGAACTCGAAGTTGGAGCTTTGGAGGGATACGTTAGAATCCCAGGGCTTGCGTGTGAGCCGGTCTAAGACCGAGTATCTCTGGTGTAACTTTAGTGGTGAGGCTCAGGGTTGGGTTGTCTCAGTTAGCTTTGACCTAGAGCATTGCGTTTTTACTTTTATTGTATATTTTATCCTATTGTCTTTGCGTGTGGTGTATTTTTGACAGGGAGCTGTGCGCAGAGCCAACCTGTCTTTTGTTAGAGCAGCGTTCAGCGGGAGTGAAGTAGCCAAATTTCGCTTAGGTAAGTCCCATGTGGATCAAGCCATGGGCTCAGGTATGGTCTCGAGCGTTTTCGAATCATATGTTTTCCTTTGTATTTATCACACAAGATTCTGCTGTGCACTAAGCTGGGGGTCTTCACGGAAACAGCCTCCCTACCGTAATAAGTAGGGGCATGGTCTGCGTACATCTTACCCTCCCCAGACCCTGCTCTGAGCGGGATATACTGGGTATGTTTGGTTTGGTTTGGTTTGGTTTTCAATTGGGCTAGAAAAAGAGTTTGGCCCAACCCATTAAATTGGATTCAAAATAAAATATTTGGGCTAAGAAAAAGACTTGGGCCATTAAATTAATATGAGCAAACAATAATATTAATAATACTAATAATAAGAATTGAGTTTGAAGTAATAATAATAATATTAGACTAATAAATAGTTGGCTTACATAAACTAAAATAATAATAATAATAATAATAATAATAATAGAAATATTATTATTCATAATGATCATTATTATAGTAATTAGCTAAATAATATTTTGGGCATAATTAAATGAAATTTGACTTGGACTATTTATAGAAATAAATATTATTGGACTATAATAATATGAGAGTTTGGACTTGAGCCTGGAGTGTAAAATACAATCATGATATGCGAATAAGGAAAATTTGGCCTTATTTAATAACTAAAATAAAATTCTTAAATAAGTTGTTGGACATTTATAATTATTCATGCGTTTTTTATAAATTATAAAATAAATGCATGCTCGAAAATCGGGGCGTTACAACCTACCCCTCTTAAATGAATTTCTGTCCTCGAAAATTAAATCATGTACCTTGGCGAACGTCGGATACTTAGAATGGATCTCTTCTTCGCGTTCCCAAGTCTCTTTGTTCGGTCCACTGAACTTTTACCAATTAAACCTCTTTGTTTCGTAACTGATGTACCTTACGCTCCAAAACAGCTGTAGGTACCTCCTCATAATTCAGGTTCTTGGCTACGTGTAACTATTTGAAATTGCATACATGACCAGGATCATGTACATATTTCCTCAGCATGGAGACGTGAAAGACATTGTGCACTCCTGATAACTCTAACGGCAATGCCAAACTATAAGCAAGATCACCAACATGACCCAAAATCTCAAAAGGTCTGATATAGCGAGGAAAGCATCAGGAAAAACATCAGGAAACTCACTAACGACTGGAATCGATGAAAGCTCGACTGCACCATCCTCTGCCTTCAAGGCCTAGCACCAATAACCAGTACACCCATTTCGCAGGAGTCTCATTGCCTTCAAGACGTTAATTACGAACTTCTGGTTTCTCTTCCTGCGAAAGAGTGCTCGGTGTCGTCCTCGGCTAGCATAATGATGATCCTCGTGCGGTAGTTCATGATTGCACCATGCCGCTCGAGCCAATCATCCCCGAGAATCAAATCCCCACCCTCAATACCCACAACAATAAGATTAGAGAGCCAAGCCCTCTCACTAATAAACACAGAACAGTCTCGGACCTCTCGATCGCCAACGATTCTATCACCGCTAGGAAGTATAATGATGAAAGGCTCGCAAGGCGACAAACAGTCAAGACTCAGATGGCGTACACACTCCAGAGAGATGAATGAATACGTAGCACCCGAATCAAAAAGCACACTGACAGGATGGGAATGGATGTGAATGGTACATGTCGCCACAGTGGCCACGGGATCATCGGCCCTCCTCATTTCATAGACACGCGGGTGGGCGGAGCCGACACTGGAAGCTTCCCCTCTACCGGGCTGACCCCGACCTCTCCCTCGGCTAGCACTTGGTGGAGACTGCGGAGCAAACGAACCCTGGTTCACGCTCGGCTCTATAGGTGCTGGAAAAGAAGCTCGAGCACCAAGAATCTGTCCTACCTGCTCACAAAAGGAAGCCTTGTGGCCCGACTTACCACAAGTATGACAAGTCAGCTGCGGACGAAGACACTCCCGTTTCTTATGGCCCGACTTGCCACAGTTAAAGCATATAAGATCATGAACAGAGGTTCTGGCAGCACCCCAAAAACTCCCAGAGAAACGAGCCAAACCGCCCGCGGAAACATTTGCAGACTGAGATTTCTGCTGGCCTCCACCCTTGTGACCAGAAAGCTTTCCGAAGGACTTCTGCTTCTTGATCTCGCGAGCCGCCTCACTGGCCATCATAGACATATCATACGTAAGAGCCCTACTCTGATAATCCTTCAAGGTGGTGCAGACGATCCCAGACATGTAGTCCCGAATTGACAGTTTCATCCGCCTGGAGAAATGAAAAATTGTCACTCTCCTCTGTAACTTGGGCCTTCACGAAGCCCAACTCCTTGTTGAAATCGGCAATAGCTTGAGAAACAGGAATATCCCGAGGCTGAGCATCATAAAATGCATGAACTCGAGCCTGTCTAACCCGGCACGGGCAATATTCGGTCTCCATCAGGTCCTTGAATTCCGTCCACGAAGCAACATGGTCTTTAGGCCCAACAGCCTCCCACCAGTCAGTAGCGTCCCCACTGAGAAAGTACTGGGCAATAGGGACCGTGCGGTCCTCGGTACAGTTGGTGGCAACAAAGACTTTAGATATCTCCTTGATCCACTCCTCCCAGTCGAACGGGTCTGATGCTACCGAAAACTGAGGAGGATGCATCTTGATGACATCCTGAAGCCAATGATATGCTCCACCCCGATTAGCATGGGCCGGAGTCGGGTTTTGAACCGCCTGAGCTATCACAACCATTTGGTTCACCATTTGTTGCATCACCGCTGCAACACCAAGATCGGCGCCATCTTGAGTAGAAGCATGGCTATGACGGTCACCGGTACTACCGGCTCCCGAAGAATGCGACGTGGCCGCCTCACCGGCTGCCCCACATCCCCGGCCGCATCCACGACCACGACCACGGCCTCTTCCAGCATCCATACTGGTGTTAAAATGTAGCACAAGCAACTCAATGATAAGTAAGAGAGGAAAAACAACCATAGTTTAAGGAACGGAAATACGATACGAGAAAACAAGGAATCGAGTAAGGAAACTTACGAGCACTGTAAGTACCGAGATGCTGGCAGCGGTGTGACAATGTGCAAAATAAAATGCAGCTAGACCCAAATAACCGACAAGCCTAGGTATCCATAAACCTAGTGCTCTGATACCATTTTCTGTAATACCCCCGAGATATTCAAGGTATATTACAGTGTCGTGAACCCCTACATGGGACCCACCGGGCTAGACACGAATTACCACTATAAAAACACACATCATCCATATGAAAATCAAATAACACGCCCGGTACAACCGACGGAATAATCAACACCGACAAACATAAATAACTTTAATGAATACAAATCACAATCCAAAGGGAGAAGCCTAAGTACTCGCGAGTACAATCTATAAGTTTAAAAAATAGACAACAACCATATTGAAGGAAACAACGAAAATAAAAGGACTGAAATGCACATGTCAACGACCCTGGCCAGCATCCTCGTACTGTCCCAGCGCCCGCTCGTCCGGCTGAACATAACCTGAAATCCATAACAAGAATTTCCCCAAAACAGGTCCCCAGAGGGGTTGGCAATTACGCTAGTACAAGTAATCAAGGCAAACCATTCGCTTACACATTTCATAGTATAATGCACCAAATTCATTTCAAAACCAAAAACCAAACATGTCTTTTCTGGAAACAAACAGTCAATCAATTTGTCTTGGGAACAGGGCTATACCATTGATCCCACTCGAAGCCTCTAAGGACCCTCCCGAGCTGGCCATATCATAAAACAAATCACGCACGCGTATCGCCTTGGGAACAGGGCTATACCATTGATCCCGCTCGAGGCCTCTAAGGACCCTCCCGAGCTGGCTAGCGAAACAAACTCGTGAATCCAGGGCTATACCATTGGTTCCCTCTAGGCCCCGTCGGACCCTCCCGAGGTGATCAAAGCACACATAATATACGACACCATTTCATGTTAAGCATAAAGGTTTCAAAAAATACTTGCCTTGTGACGACGACTCGAACGGAAAGGAAAATCACTGAAGAACGCTAAAAACCGACAACCACGAACCTAACGATTCGAAGAACACAATCACAACCAACTCTAAACGAGTATGAAATGGAATACACCCGAAAACCCTCCTATGATTCATGTATATTCGTACAAAAACAACGACGAGGGCGGACCGCAACCAAACCCTCTCGATTACGCAAATACCACGAAATATACCACGAATCCATAGGGAAACCATAAATACCAACTAGATTAATCATATTCATCATTGATTGATCAACAATACGGAATAAATCGGACGAAAAATTCAAAAACCCCCCAAATTTCTCAAAAATAGGGTTCTAAAAGATTACCTTGGATTAAAGATGAATAATAAGTGTTGGTGTTGTTAATCTTCACCAAGAACACAATAAAATGATGGCTAGAAATTACAGCGCTTCAAATCGCTCGGAAATCGCCCTAGATTCGCCCACAAACCGGAGAGAGAGAAAAAAGAGAGTGAAATGAGAGTCTGGGTCAACTCCCTGGTTTTTATAGCCAGGGAGCATTAGCGTGCGCTAACCTTAAAAGGTCGCACTTCGCTATCGGTCGAAACTCCAGTCCATAAAGTTAACACCCCAGTCCAGGACTGATAGTTCTGGTTTGAAGTGTCATATTCCCGAAGAACATCTTCAAGTTTTGGGATGTTCGTTAGACCTGGCTGCAAAACTATTATAGTTTTAGCCCAAGTTCCCAGGCCTTAGGTGTAATACCCGGTTGTAATTCAGTCATTATCATTCAGTAATTGTCACTCAGTATTTTTCACTCATTGATAATCATTCATCATTCATAGTCAATCATTGTATTCACCGTTCCGAGTATTTGTATCGTGTATCAGTTATTATTCATCTTTCTACCTGGTTGGAGGATCGAGCCGTGCTTATCATCTCTGTCATTTTCGTAGTGGGCTGTGTGTGAGGAGTAGTGCACGCTACGTACTCTCTTTAGCGCGTGCTAATTGAGTACGGGTAGCGCACGCTACCTCTCAGCATTAGCGCACACTAGCGTGGTTCAGGCAGACAGTCCAGTGGGCACTGGACTACAGTTAAGTTGTAGTAGCGCACGCTGCGAATGGTAAGTAGCGCGCGCTAGTAAGTTTGGATAGCGCATGCTATGCAGTCAGTGTAGCGCGTGCTAAGGACGATCAGGCAGAGTCCAGTAGGGTACTGGACTGATCGGGAATAATTCATAGTGCACGCTATGAGTAGATTTTAGTGTACGCTAATGTTGTAGTAGCGCACAGTGAGTTTTGGGTGTAGCGCACGCTATTGCGAGCAGATCAGAGAACAGTATGTTCTGGACTTCACTTACTGGGCATCAGATATTCTGTTAGCGCACGCTAACATTTTGGGGTTAACGCATGCTAAAGAGGCATTCAGTAGGCACTGTACTGTCCGGTTAACTCGCTAGCGCACGCTAAATATCAGGGCCTAGCGTGCGCTAAACTGGAACAGTATAAATTGGACAGTCTAGTCCAGTTTCATCATTTTTCATTCTCTCTTCATTCATTCGATGGTTTTGGGTGATTCCGAGCATTTGGAGAGATTTCTTTGAGCTGAATCCATCTACCATCATCCTCAAGCTTATCATTCAGATTTATCATCATTTCATCCTCTCCAACACATCAAATTAAGGTAATGATCTCTTGGATCTAGAATTTCGGATTTTGAGTATTTTCCTTCCGACCTCTTTGTGTAAGCTTTCTATTATGTTGGAATATGTTAGATATAGATTATCTACCTTGGATACATGTATTCCTACGGATTTATTGATGTGTTTTTCGGATTTGACGAATATTTGGAGAATTAATCGAGAACACTTTAGAGTTGACTTTGATTTTGGGGGTTTTCGATTAGATGTTGTCGTTAACTCGATTTGTGGATTCCTATTGGATTATTGATAGCATTGAAGGTGTTTTGTTGGATTGAACTACTCATTTTGGAGTTGGTTTCGGTATATTTGGGTTTTGGTTATAATCAAGGGTTGATGTTCGCTAAGTGTTTGTTTGAATGCCTCAATGAGTTTGGATATTGTGGTATCGACCTTTGAGTTAGTCGTAATTCATGATTGATATGTATATTGAGCAGATTATTGGTAATTGTGTTTCAAGGTTGTCCCACCGACCGACATCTCATTGTAGGACGTTTGTTCGAGGAAGGATATTCTTCACTAATGTTGTGTAAGTTAATTCTTACTCGGTTAAAAGGATATTCATTCCTTTCGTTATTGTTCATTCATAATCATAACTCATTCATAATGTATTAACCGTATTGAGACTTGTAATTGTCGAATAATCACTTCATTCACGAGGAACGACGGTTCCAAACATTTCACTGAGCTATCATTCACTTCACTATTATTTCATCTCGGTGAGTCATTCTTGACTTTGTCGGATTGTTATTCATTAATATTCTTCATGGTCATTCTTGTTCATATGACCTTCTGGGTTCATATTGTGTGGTCGGGTGGGGATGTGTGGAATTTTTAGTCGGGCACATGATGGTCATGTGATCGGGTTCACCGACACAATGGACTCTGCACACGGTAACGAACCTCCGTGAGACTAATTAGGTACAAGGACGGGTGTGTCCGGACACATGTCTTGTGCACTTTCACATACCATTACGGGCGTACTATGATGCTCCTCTTCAGCTTAAGTTCATAATTAAGATTATATCGTGATTGTGTTTATTCAACTCTTGAGGATTGTTGTTCTGTGTAACCGACCCTGTTGGGGGATGATGTTTTCAGGTCATGGAAAGGCTAAGGGACGGGAAGAGAACGTTGACGGCATGGAGTCCTAGTGATACTAGTAGGGGGCCGAGTCCGTTTTAGTCATTCGTGTTTTCTTCATTTTATTTCCACTGCAGACTTCCGTTTGAATACTCATTTTATTCAGTGTTGTATATTTTATCTTCATATAAAATATACATGTATTCTGTATTAACTTGGGTGTGTTGTAATGAAACTCCTCATCGGAGTAATTAATGATATAATGTCGTTCGGTACTACAATTTTATTATTTAATTCATTAAGTTTCATTTGCCTGGTGGGTCCCAGTTGGGGGTCCACGGCACTGTAATATCCGCCTAGTTTGGGGTGTTACAGAGTTGGTATCGGAGCGTGGTTTTGAATACTACCTTCCGAGTCATGTCTAATTGAAATCATCATTCATCAGACTAGTATCATCGGACTTTCGCGTCACGTGTGACCTGTGCAAGAGCCAAGCCCCTCAGACCAAAGAACAGTAAGATTTCTGATGACATGGTATAATTTCTGGCAATAAGAATCACTCATTCATCATTGAACAGTCAACAATCCTCAATCATCATTTTCATTTTGATCATATCGATCATGTTAATTCATTAATCACTCAATTCATTTCATTGCTCAGTCGTTGATCTTGAGGATCATATCATTAATCTTGGTAACTTGTTCAAGATAATCATTTCAAGAATTTCATCAGATAATCATGTCACCTCAGTTGATCATTCATGTAATCATTGTGTTAGAGCGTGTATGCTCATCATCATCAATTCATAACGTAATCATAATGTGATATTCATGTGAGATATATAATCATCATGTAACTTTCCCACTTCAGTATGGAAAGAGCTGGCAGAGGACGCGGGGGAAGAGCCACGGTGCGGGCCAAATCCCGAGAACTCGTGTGAATACATGCGCTAACGCGAGAAACAATGCTAATTCATCGAGTAGCGACGCTGCCACTCATTCGCCCGGAAATGATCATTCACTGTCAGGGAGTCGTACCCGGGACACAACTCAATCAGAAGGTGTTCAGGTTGATCCACTTGCTTTTATGCAGGGCATGATGGCCCAAATGACACAGATGGCATGCCTCATGGAGACGTTGCAGAACTCAACAGCTCAGAATCAGCAGGATCCTCCGCCGCCACCTCAGGGTCAAGAGAGGAGTGTGCGCAGTATTATTGGCGACATCTCTCGCCGGAGACCACCTACTTTTGAGGGCTCATCTAAGCCGGAGGATATTGTTCACTGGCTTGAGCATTTCGAGAAGTTGTTTGCCATGGTGGAGTGTCCCGGAGGACACAAAGTTTCAGTTGTGGCTTACTATCTGGGTAAGAGCGCTCATTCATGGTGGTTATCGTTGAAGCCCACCGACGGATCTTGTACTTGGGATCAATTCAAGACTCATGATGGAGAGGTATTATCCGGCCCCACTCATAGAGGCCAGGTTATCAGAATTACTCACTCTCGACCTCTCAGCGGACGATGATGTTCTAGCCATCGCCGAGAAATTTCATGAGCTACTTCCCTTCGCCTCAGCTATTATTCACTCAGAGGCGGACAAGATCAAGTATTTCAGCAAGAGGTTGAAACCTCATGTGCGGATGCAGTTGCTTAATCACAATTGCACCACTCTGGCCGAATTCATCGAGAAAGCTCTTACTTATGAGCTTACTGCTACGGAGATTGCTAAGCAGCAACCTTCATCTGCTAACAAGAAGTCAAAAAATCGTAATCAGTCTGAAGGCAGTCACGCAACTTTCAATAAGCCTCGTGCGGGCTCTACTTTTTCCGAGCGACCTCCTATGGCGCCGAAACCCGCGGAATCTCAGTCCCGAGCGGCCAGTTCGGCCATCACCTGTTTCAACTGTGAAGAATAGGGTCATTTCAGCACCAAGTGTCCGAGGCAGACTATCATATGCAATAACTGTGGGATTGCTGGGCATAAGGCCCGTTTTTGCCGAAGAGACTCTAAACCTACTCCGGCGATATCTCTGGCCCCGAGGCAGTCAGCGGTCCAGAATCAGGCCAATCAATCAGCGTCATTCAAGACGACAGGAGCAAACAAAGGCGGAGCCAAAAGCTATCAGATGGGAGCGTCCGGTTCAGGGGCCGGCAAGCCCCGAATTTATGAGATGAAAAAAGCCGACGATCCAGAGGCACGAATGATCTCAGGTACACTCGAAATTCTATCTCAACCTATGTGTACCCTTTTTAATACTGTTGCATCGCATTCATTCATTTCTGAGTCATGCTTGAGTAGACTTCATCTGGATAGTGCTACTAGTTGTGAACCTTATGTCATTAGACTACCTGACGGTAGAAGAATTATCGGAGATCGTGAGGTTAAGAATTGTCCGATTCAGCTTCATGGCCGTGATTGGTTAGCAGACCTAATCGCGGTGGATTTACCGAGAGACGATGTTATCTTGGGTATTGATTGGATGGATCGCCACGATGCCACCATTAGTGTCCGTAAGCGTATGGTCACTATCATTTCAGACGATGGAGTCGAATGTGTATTTCAGGGAGGTAATCCCAGCTGTTCCGGTAGAGTTATTAATATGATGAAAGCAGTGAAATTACTCAATCAGGGGTGTATTGGTTATTGGTTCTATATGGCCAAGACCGAGAAACCATCAGTAATGTTGACGGATATTCCTGTAGTGAGAGAATATGCCGATGTATTTCAAGACAAGTTACCTAGTTTGCCTCCGCAGAGAGAGGTAGAGTTCACGATTGAATTGGAGCCAGGTACATATCCAATATCGAAGGCACCGTATTGGATGGCCCCGACCGAAATGCAAGAACTGAAGAATCAATTGGAGGAATTGACCGATAAAGGTTATATCCGACCGAGTGCGTCCCCGTGGGCAGCACCTGTGCTTTTTTGTCAAGAAGAAGGATGGTTCGTTTCGCTTGTGTATTGATTACCGGGAATTGAATAGGGTGACGATAAAGAATAAATATCCCCTACCCCGTATGGATGATCTTTTGGATCAACTTTAGGGAGCTTCAGTATTTTCCAAGATCGACTTAAGATCTGGATATCATCAGTTGCGAATTCGAGAGTCGGATATCACAAGGACGGCGTTTCGAACACGCTATGGTCATTATGGGTTTGTGGTAATGCCGTTTGGGTTAACTAATGCACCTGCGGTGTTCATAGAGTTAATGAATCGGGTTTTCATCAACTATTTGGATCGGTTCGTGGTTGTCTTCATTGATAATATTTTAATTTATTCTCGTGACCGAGAGGAGAACGAACTTCACCTTCATCAGGTTCTCAACGTGTTGAGACGAGAGCATCTCTATGGGAAGTTTTCCATATCTGAATTCTGGATGTCCGAAGTGATGTTTCTCGTACATGTGATTTCATCAGACGGAGTGCGTGTCGACCCTCAGAAGACGGAGGCTATCCGAGATTGGCAACCACCGAAGAATGTTAAGGAAATCCGAAGCTTTCTCGGATTAGATGGTTATTATCGGTGATTTGTGGAAGGATTTTCTAAGATCGCTCAGCCCATGACGAACCTTTTGCGGAAGGATAAGAAATACACGTGGTCCGACGCGTGTCAGCGGAGTTTTGAGGAACTCAAGAGTCGTTTGATTTCAGCGACTGTTCTTTCTTTGCCACAAGGAACAGAAGGATTCGTGGTTTATAGTGACACGTCCGGACACGGTCTTGGATGTGTATTAATGCAGAACGGGAAAGTTATTGCCTATGCTTCACGGCAACTAAGACCTTAAGAGGTTAATTATCCGAACCACGACCTAGAGCTAGCAGCTGTGGTTTTCGCGTTGAAGATTTGGCATCATTATCTTTATGGCGTTACCTGTCAGATATTCACCGATCACAAGAGTTTGAAATATATATTTACTCAGAAGGAGTTAAATATGCGACAGAGACGGTGGTTGGAACTAATCAAATATTACGATATTGAGATACTATACCACCCAGGCAAGGTGAACGTTATCGCCGACGCCTTGAGTCGTAAGTCCGTGCAGGAACAGATGCTTGCTCGTTTAACAGTACAGAAGGAGCTTCAGCAGGAATTCCTTCGACCCGAGATCGAGGTCTGGTTACAGCGAGTGCCAGGGCAGATTTGCATGTTGGAGATTTCATCGCCACTTGAGAAGGCAATCAGGGAGAATCAGGGTTCAGACCCGTTTTTGTCGTGCATCTGGGAGGATGTGATTCAGGGGAAAGCCCCTAGATTTGTGGTCCACGAGGATGGACTTTTGCGATTTAAGAATCGGTTATGCATTCCGGCGAATGACGAGTTGAAAAACTCGATTTTCGGAGAAGCTCATGCTATCCCTTATTCCATTCATCCGGGTTCTAGTAAGATGTACAAAGACTTGAAACAAAATTACTGGTGGAGTAATATGAAGCGGGAAGTTGCCGAATTTGTTTCGAGATGCTTAACCTGTCAGCAAGTCAAGATAGAACATCAGCGACCGGCGGGTATGCTGAAACCGCTTCCTATTCCAGAGTGGAAGTGGGAGGATATTTCAATGTACTTCATCACGAGTTTGCTGACGAGTCGTCGTGGCATGAATACGATTTGGGTAATTGTGGACCGCTTAACTAAATCAGCTCATTTCCTTGAGATTAAGGATACGTGGGGTCCCGAGAGACTTGCCCAGTTGTTCATCAAAGAGATAGTGAGATTGCACGATACTCCTAAGAGTATCGTTTCTGATCGTGACGGGCGATTCGTGTCACATTTTTGGAAATCAGTACATCATGCTATGGGAACTCAGCTTAATCTCAGCACAGCTTTTCATCCTCAGTCCGACGAACAATCAGAGAGGACTATTCAGACTTTGGAGGACATGTTGAGGGCATGTGTTCTCGATTAGAAGGATGATTGGGAAGCCCAACTATCGTTGATCGCGTTCACGTACAACAATAGTTGGCATGCTTCGATTAAGATGGCACCTTATGAGGCCTTGTACGTTCATCGTTGTCGATCTCCATTATGTAGGGATGACTTATCATAATTAATCGGCACCGAGCCCGATATGCTTATAGTCGCCCGTGAGAAGGTAGCTTTAATCAAAAGTCGCTTGTTGATCGCTCAGAGTCGACAGAAATCATACGCAGATAATCGTCGTCGACCATTATAGTTCAAGACAGGTGACCACGTTTTGGTCAAGGTATCCCCGAGTCGAGGTATCTTCCGTTTCAGGAAGCGGGGAAAGTTGATTCCGAGATTCATTGGACTGTTCGAGATTCCTTGATATGTATATTGAGCGGATTATTGGTAATTGTGTTTCAAGGTTGTCCGAACGACCGACATCTCATTGTAGGACGTTTGTTCGAGGAAGGACATTCTTCACCGGTGTTGTGTAAGTTAATTCTTACTCGGTTAAAAGGATATTCATTTCTTTCGTTGTTGTTCATTCATAATCATAACTTATTCATAATGTATTAACCGTATTGAGACTTGTAATTGTCGAATAATCACTTCATTCACGAGGAACGACGATTCCAATCATTTCATTTAGCTATCATTCACTTCACTATTATTTCATCTCGGTGAGTCATTCTTGACTTTATCGGATTGTTATTCATTAATATTCTTCATGGTCATTCTTGTTCATATGACCTTCTGGGTTCATATTGCGTGGCCGGGTGGGGATGTGTGGAATTTTTAGTCGGGCACATGATGGTCATGTGATTGGGTTCACCGACACAATGGACTGTGCACACAGTAACGTACCTCCGTGAGACTAATTAGGTACAAGTACGGGTGTGTTCGGACACTCATCTTGTGCACTTGCACATACCATTACGGGCGTACTATGATGCTCCTCTTCAGCTTAAGTTCATAATTAAGATTATATCGTGATTGTGTTTATTCAACTCTTGAGGATTGTTGTTCTGTGTAACTGACCCCGTTGGGGGATGTTGTTTTCAGGTAATGGCAAGGCTAAAGCACGAGAAGAGAATGTTGACGGCAAGGAGTCCCAATGATACTAGTAGGGGGGCCCAGTCCGTTTCAGTCATTCATGTTTTCTTCATTGTATTTCCGCTCCAGACTTCCGTTTGAATACTCATTTTATTCAGTGTTGTATATTTTATCTTCATATAAAATATACATGTATTCTGTATTATCTTGGGTGTGTTGTAATGAAACTCCTCATCGGAGTAATTGATGATATAATGTGGTTCGGTACTACAATTATATTATTTAATTCATTAAGTTTCATTTGCCTGGTGGGTTCCAGTTGGGGGTCCATGGCACTGTAATATCCGCCTAGTTTGGAATGTTACATTAGGCCCCAAGATTCAAGTCACTCAAGTCCATCACAAAATCCAATTGCTAAAACAAATAACCAAGAACCAAGAATCAAGATTCCAGAACCAAGAACCATGTCCTGAGTCCCATGGCCTACGCCCAAGATCGACCCGTGCCAAGCCGCGGATGGGCCGGGTGTGCTACAACTTGTGTATCACATTGCTGGTTTAGTATGTAACACCACCAACGAACCATCCGGGATATTACAGCACCGTGGGTCCCGCGCCGGAACCCACCAGGCTAGAAACCATTTCAAAAAAATTTGAAAATGCCAAAAGGCCGATGACGGTAATATTTTAAATACCCAAAATATTTAACAAAATATAGTTCTCAAATACCATCATCAAATACTATTTGAAAATACAAGGTGAAATGCCAAATCTCGACAGTTCAAAATATACGTTAAGCCACCACTTATACGTACCGATAAAATAGTTTAGGGAAATCGGTTTAACGAAATAACCCAAGTTCGCAAAATGCCAAAAGGCCATTTTGAAAGTTAAACACGAGTTGGTAAAAATACCGGAAAACCATTTTAAATACACACGCCGCGGATATAAACACAATTCAAAATACACATTTGTAGCGGAAATAATACAACCAGAAAGAATACTCAATTCTCAAATACATGTCACAGCCAATATCACTTGGGAAGCTCACCCCTTCATGACCGTTAATAACTCGATCTCCGAGTACCTAAAAATAAAGCCCACGATGGGGTCAGCCACAATACTCAATAATGATAACGATCACATCACATAAATAATTACATACCAATGTAATTACAAGTAAGAATACTACCGATTAAATCTTACCTCCATGACCTTACTAATCCATAGCAATCCATATCAAATCGATCCTTACCATAATCCACATTTCGTAATTTCCCATATCAAATAATACAAAGAATCCCCAAAACATTATCATAACTCACAAGTGCGGAATAATTTACCCGTGCCAAATCCTATCCATCGAATTTTGCACCGTCAAATCTTAATCTGGATAAAACCAATAATGCAAAATATATTTGTAGATCAACTACCACAAGACAATGATAACAAGTCCCGAAACATCAACGTACAGTTCGAATGCTCATACAATCAAAAACCATGATCAACCAAAACAACGACCGAGAATATCATCGACATGATAACTCCAATACGACCAACAAAGGATCAACGATAACTGAAAATACCATCAACATGATAAACTCCGACACGATCAACAAAGGATCAACAATAACCGAGAATACCCTCAACAAGGTAAACTCCAAATGATCAACAAAGGATCAACAACGACCTAGAATACCATCAACAAGGTAAACTCCAAACGATCAACAAAGGATCAACAACGACCGAGAATACCATCAACAAGGTAGACTACAAACGATCAACAATAATAGATCTCAAAGAAATAACCTCGACTGTCGAACATACCCCTCGGGCATATGAACAATCAGTCGCAAACATTCGAACATACCCAACCATAAATGGAGGATGAACGACCAATCAATATGGCTCAAAGATAGACATCACAGTACGCCCGATCCGGAAATATGTCCGTGCACATGTCCACCCCGTATACGGAATCCAGGATATACATGGGACATGTACCTAATTAGCCTCACGAACTACGTCTCCTCTGCTCGGTCCAATGTGGAAATATCAACACATGACCATAGTGTGCCCAACTAAAAATCCTACACAATAACCAATCGGCACGCAGATATGATTCCAGATATGTCACGATGCAACATGACAACGAAACTCAAAGAATCACATATCTAATAAGGATCAAAAGACTCACCGAAGTGAACAAAGACACACAGATAATGAAAGATCGACACGACCGACAATATCCGAAACAACCATCTTGGGATCACAATCCCCAAAAAATGATCAACGCGATCAACAATATCAACACTACCGTCCTGGGATCAAAATTCCTCAATGAACAACCAAATACGAATCTCATTATACGAAACATCAACATACAATAATTCATCAGAATAATTATCCTCATAACTGAACAATACTTAAATTACCTCAAAGCCGAAGACAATATCCCTTCCACGAACAAACCATCATCCCGACAATTTACATTTATAATATCATTTCTATATGAATTATAAATGAAATGAAAATGAAACCATTCATTAAATATTATAAACTGAACAAGTATAAACTTGCCTCAATACCGATACGACAAAACCGTTACCGGTCCCATTGCCTTCGTCTACGAGCTCCTCAGCCCCAACCAAAAGCAATCTATGAACTCTTCAGCCTCAACCGCAACACAACGGCCACAATCAACAATCAATTATCACAACCTATTGCAATAATCGATTAACATCAAGTTTGATAACAATCAACAACCGATATACCCAACCAACAAACTCAACGGTTCAACAATACTTCGATCATATACACAAAACCAAATAATCCAACTCAATAAATACGAACTCATATCCACAATACAAACCGCAACTCGATAATCAATATAACCGATCAATAAACCCAACGGTTCCACAATATCTCGATTAAACACAAATCCAACAACCCAAATCAATCAACCATAATATGATTCCACAATCCGAAAATCATATCAATAATCAAATTAAACCAATAATAAGGGTCTAAACGTTACCGATTCTAAATTCAATCTTAAATACGAATACAAGTTTTCTCCTTGTAAATTCATAATAAAAACCAATTACCGATTATCATCATCAATCCGGACAATTCGATTAATTCAACATTATAGATAATCATATTTCAAGGGTTTCAAATAATCCAATCATTCGATTTGAACACTTGTTCAATACGTATGAACTTCCCAACTTAAATATCAATAATAATCTCATCGAACTCGAAATCATATTCGTATTCCTATACGAATATTGTACCAAAACACATAACTTAGTTCTAGATATGAATATTCCAAATTCATATCCAAAACACCATCTCCTCTTAAATACATTCATCATATCAATGATCAATTCATCTTGATATTAAGGATTTCATAACATATTCGATTCCAACTTCAACTTTAAACACGAATCAACAAGATTCCTTCTTGTTCATACTTGTAAATTTCATAGTAAAACAATATTATCGGCATAATAGACAATCCGAACTACCCAAATAGTTCAATACAATTGATAATCTTGCTCTAAGATTAACCATAATCTTTCCGGATTTCAAACTTGTTATCATGATTCATATTTCGTCAAGAACATACGAATTCTACCACTACAATCAACATAGTGTTGGTTTCAATCATCAAATCCATGATTATACTTAAAACCATTATGTATCCTATCACATTTTCCTCTTTGATGTGATAACTATACCAAGAACATCAAGAACATCAAGAACACCATGATTCCATAATCATGTTTATAACAAATAACATAATTGAAGATATAAACCATCGTATCCTTCAACATATAATTCATATAACCTCAAGAATCGTAACAACAACACCATAATCATCTTCATACGAAGTATTCATCAACAATAACATCAAAATCCGAATTAAAGAGGGGATTATCCAACATACCTCTTTGAAGATGAAACACACAAGCAAACACTTCAAGGATCATTATCTTCATACCCAAGCCCTCAAGCTCATAACCATGTTAGAAGATCTAAAATCGGTCTCGGAGGGGTGAAGGATGAAGAAACAAGGTGAAATCTCTTCAAAATGACGAAATGACGGGCCTCATATATATATATATATATATATATATATATAAACACATCCCTTACGTACGCTATATGAACTATCTACCGTACGTAACAGCCATTACGTACATTATCCTTCCTTGGTAGCGTACGTAATGATAGTCCAGAACCTCATGTCTCAATTCGTTTGATGCATTGCGTACGTAAACCAAGCGCCATAGTGTACGTAACACATATGTTGACTTGCTACAGTAAAATACACATTTAACATACGTAATTTACCAATCATAACATACGTTAACCAAGAGTTGACTCGCCTATGCACGTTCTTCGCCAAAAGCTGTCGACCACGAGACCCACCTGTCGGCCATATCTCGGATCTTTCCTGATACGAACTTTACGTACATTAACTCACCCACTAACGTACGTAATAGCTGTGCACCTTACATACGTTAACTATCCTTCTTAACGTACGTAATCCTTATGCATTAGCGTACTCTAAGTATACATCGTAGCGTGCGCGATCGTGGCTGTACTTAGCCATTTTCAGCTATTCCTGTCCAACGTCTCTACATACAGAATACGAACATACGGTATACTGAATACACATACTCCTCCCGAAAATATTCTCATATGATACCTCTGATACACGATATCTTCATATACATTTGTCGACCAAGTACGACAATTATACAAATACAGCTGTCTCAGTCTTCAATTTATTTTATCCATAATGTATAGCCACCAAGCTATACAATTTATCTTAGATAAAATAATGCGAAAAATTTATACTGAAAATCCAGGCATTACATACTACCCCCATTAAAATAAGTTTCGTCCTCGAAACTTGCAATACTGTCACAAACAACAGATCAATCCAAAATTTCCAAACTCTCCACAAAAGCAATCAATCGTCGCAACAAGTGAATAACCAAACCAATATACTTACAGGTGCGTGAAGCCGATGATCTCCCGTGATATTAGCACACGACTCCCCATACGAAGTCTCAACATAACACCAACACACACTAATATCACAATTAGCAATTTGAAAAGATCTCAAAAATTTTGGAATCTCCAAAAATTGGTTTGACTCAAAAGTCAGGAAAATCATTTTCAAAAATCACGCTACTACCGTACTGGTAGAGCCACATACACACGCCCGGGTTTCACAAAATCCAATCCCCCAAACCATCTTCTGTAACACCCCCAACGAACCATCCGGGATATTACAGCGACGTGGGTCCCGCGCCGGAACCAACCAGGCTAGAAACCATTTCATAAAAACATTTGAAAAACGCCAAAAGGCCGATGACGGTAATATTTTAAATACCCAAATTATTTACCAAAACATAGTTCTCAAATACCATCGTCAAATACTATTTGAAAATACAAGGCAAAATGCCAAATCTCGACAGTTCAAAATATACGTTAAGCCACCACTTATACGTACCGGTAAAATAATTTAGGAAATCGGTTTAACAAAATAACCCAAGTTCGCAAAATGCCAAAAGGCCATTTTGAAATTTAAACACGAGTTGGTAAAAATACCGGAAAGCCATTTTAAATACACACGCAGCGGATATAAACACAATTCAAAATACATATTTACAGCGGAAATAAAACAACCAGAAAGAATACTCAATTCTCAAATACATGCCACAGCCAGTATCACCCAGGAAGCTCACCCCTTCACGACCTCTACTAGCTCGATCTCCGAGTACCTAAAAATAAAGCCCATGACGGGGTTAGCCAGAATACTCAATAATGATAATGATCATATCACATAAATAATTACATACCAATCTAATTACAAGTAAAAATACCACCGATTAAATCTTACCGTCATGACCTTACTAATCCATATCAAATCGATCCTTACCATAATTTCGCATTCTCAAATGACGAAATGAACTCAACTACAACTATCTGTACTGTATCAAGCAATACCAAGAATCCCCAAAACATCATCATAACTCACAAGTGTGGAATAATTTACCCGTGCCAAATCCTATCCGTCGGATTTTGCACCGTCAAATCTCAATCTGGATAAAACCAATAACACACAATATATCTGTAGATAAACTACCACAAGATAATGATAACAAGTCCCGAAACATCAACGTACAGTCTGAATGCTCATACAATCAAAAACCATGATCAACCAAAACATCAACCGAGAATATCATCGACATGATAACTCCAATACGACCAACAAAGGATCAACGATAACCGAGAATACCATCAACATGATAAACACCGACACGATCAACAAATGATCAACAATAACCGAGAATACCCTCAACAAGGTGAACTCCAAACGATCAACAAAGGATCAACAACGACCGAGAATACCATCAACAAGGTAAACTCCAAACGATCAACAAAGGATCAACAACGACCGAGAATACCATCAACAAGGTAAACTCCAAACGATCAACAATAATGGATCTCAAAGAAATAACCCCGACTGTCGAACATACCCCTAGGGCGTATGAACAACCAGTCGCAAAACTTCGAACATACCCAACCATAAATAGGAGGATGAACGACCAATCAATATGGCTCAAATATGGACGTCACAGTTGTAATACCCGGTTGTAATTCAGTCATTATCATTTAGTAATTTCATTCGGTGATTGTCACTCTGTGGATTTTCACTCAATTATAATCATTCATTAATCATGTTCTTTCACCGTGTTCACCGTTCGGAAAAACTTCGAGTTGTGTATCGTTATTGTTCATTGTTTCAACTTTCCTCATATGAGTTCGACTTTGTTAGATCACCATTAATTTTTGGTAACTCCAAAAATTCTAAATCTTTGCAATATTATAGAGCATCGAGTTAGCTTTCCAATGGTTCAAACGGTGAGTCAATCGAGTCCGGGCCGAGAGAGTTATGGTCGTTTTAGCTCAACCGCTCATTTTTCGATTTTGGCGATCATCGCCGAACGAACTCGGCCGTGTCGTCCGACACGCGGCCGTGCGTACTCGTCCGGAAAGTGCCAGTGTACGCCTCGGGACCCGACCGTGTCCGTGCACGGCCGAGTCGAACCCTTCCGGATAAGCCGGAAGCAGCTGACACGCCCGCCGTGTCGTCTGCACGGCCGAGTCATCCCGAGTCATTCGGACGGGTCATCGTCGGGAGGCCCTCCGCGCCGCGACCGTGTCAAGAAGGACACGGTCGAGTCCTGTCGGCCAGTGTCGGCCAATCAGGCGACACGATCGTGCCGATCGGCCACGGTCCGTGTCCCAGGTAGTCAATCCTATAAATTCATTTTTGAGCATTTCACTCATTCCTTCGATTTTTCCACCTTTTACGAGAGAGAGAAGCTTGAGGGAGGGTTTTTCCTTCACAAATCATTTGGGTGTTTGATTTTCTTCATCTCCTTTCGATCGTGAAGCCCGGATAATCAATCTAACGCGTGTTCTTCGGATTAAAGTACTTGGATCATCAAGAGGTAATTCCTTCAACACTTTGGACTTCGATTTTGTGTTGAGATATGATGTTTTGGACGTTATAATCATGTTATATGAAGGGATATGTATATGATTATGAGTTTGTATAAGGATTCATTGGATTATTGAGGGATTATTCAAGAACACCTTGAATATCGAGTTGGAATTGGGGATTTTCGACTAATTGTTGTTATAATCACATTTTTGGATATTCATAACGGGTTATTGATCGTATTGGAGATGTTTTGTTGGTTTGAAACACTTCTTGGAGATTTTGATATTGGTATATTGAGGTTTGATTGTAAACAATCGGAGTTTGGATACAACGTGTTTGATTTAATGCCTCTATGGACTTGGTTAAATCGTATCGACGTTTTAAGTTCGTTATATTCGTGTTTGATTCGTATATTGAACGAGTTGTTGGATATTGTATTGAATTAAGGTTGTTCGAGCGACCGATATCTCAATTAGGATGTTGTTCGTGGAAGGATATTTGTCGCCGGTGTTGTGTAAGTTAATTCTTACTCGGTTAAAAGGATATTCATACCTTTTGTTGTTGTTCATTCATAATCATAACTCATTCATCATTATATTAACGGCTAAATGACTAAAATAGGACCTGAAGTTTAGCAGTTTTAGCATTTGAGGACCTAAAGTTTAGAAGGTATCAAACTGGGACCTAATCTTTGATCCGTTAGACCAGGTTAGGACCTCCGTTAATTTTTGTCCGTTAAGTACTAACGGATTTCTTTGTTGGCAGCTAAATGACATGTGGCAGGTGTTTATTGGTTGTTCAATATATGATGTAATAATAAAAATAAAAAAGAATATAAAATTAAAAAAAATCTAAAAAATGGAAAAAATCGAAAATAGAAAAAATCGGGAAATAAAAAATCGGAACTTGGGTAATTTTATTTATAATTTGGAATATTAATATTAAAAATTGAGTTTTTATTCAAAATTCAAAAAATAAGAAAAATCTGGATTTTATTTATAAAGCTATTTTAATAAAAATAAAAGCGAAATATTATTATACATAAAATAAATGAAAGATATGATCGATTATCTTCTCGGTGAAGTTGACTTCAAGTAATTAATCTTTAATCATTTTATTTTTAAGATTTTTAGATTTTTAAAAATAAAAGCTTTTTTATGAAAAGTAAAAAAATTACTAGCTACTTTTTCATAAAGAAAATAATCGTAACTTCAAGTTTTTTTAAATTCTCGAATATAATTAATATTAAAAATCAAAATTTTTATTTAAAATTCGGAAATAAAAATTCAAAAATTCTGGATCTTCTTTATAAATTGTTTTAATAAACTAAAAATTAGAATATTTTCCACAAAATAATAAAAAAACGGAATTATTTTATTTTCTTTATGAAAAACTACTAGTAATTTTTTTACTTGTCATAAAAAAAATTTTATTTTTAAAAATCTAAAAATCTTAAAAAAATAAAACATATTAAAGATTAATTACTTGAAGTCAACTTCACCGAGAAGATAATCGATCATATCTTTCATTTATTTTATGGATAATAATATTTCAGTTTTTATTTTTATTAAAACAGTTTATAAATCAAATCCAGATATTTTCTTATTTTTTTTTCGAATTCTGAGAAAATCAATTTTTTAATATTAATATTCCAAAATATAAATAAAATTACCCGAAGTTCCGATTTTTTTATTTCCCAGATTTTTTCTATTTTCCTGATTTTTTCCATTTTTTAGATTTTTTTTAATTTTATATTCTTTTTTATTTTTATTATTACATCATATATTGGACAACCAATAAACACCTGCCACGTGTCATTTAACTGCCAACAAAGAAATCCGTTAGTACTTAACGGACAAAAATTAACGGAGGTCCTAACGTGGTCTAACGGATCAAAAATTAGGTCCCACTTTGATACCTTCTAAACTTTAGGTCCTCAAATGCTAAAACTGCTAAACTTCAGGTCCTATTTTAGTCATTTAGCCTTATATTAACCGTATCAAAACTTGTTGTTATCAATTAATCGTTTCAGTCATAAGGAACGACGGTTCCAGTCTTTTCATTGAGCTGTCATTTATTTCGTTACCATTCCACCTCGGTGAGTCATTATTCATTTTCGATGTCACTTTTGTTATATCGTGGCATTCCGGGTCATACTGGCGTGCCGGTTGGTATGTGTAGGATTTTCATGTCGGGCACATTATAGTCGTGTGTTGGTTGATGGCCTCACATTGGACTGTGCACACGAGATTGATTGTTTCGTGAGACTGATTAGGTACAAGACCACGCGTGTATTGATCGTTGGTGGCTTGTGCACGGACACATTTCCATCCCGGGCGTAGTGTGGCGCCACCCTTTGAGCCGTCTTGTTAGTTGATTCATATAGCATGTTTGATTGCGTATGTTTCGGCTGAGGATATTTCATAATTTCGGATATAATCATGATTGTGTATTTTCAACCCTTGAGGATTGTTGTTCTTTGTGGTGACCCGTTTGGGGATTTTGTTTTTCGTGTCATGGCCGTGCAAACGCAGGAGAGCACGTTGACGGCGAGGAGTCCTAGTGATACTAGTAGGGGCCCCGATCTTTCGATTATTCATGTTATTGTCCTTTATTTTCCAGCTGGACTTTCATTTGAATACTCCGTTTCATTCGGTGTTGTGTATTTTATCTTCATATAAAATACACTAGTATTCGTGTTGTCTGGTGTGTTGTAACTAAACTCCTCATCGGAGTAATTATTGTTGTAATGTAGTTCGGTACTACATTTATCTTGTGTAATTCATTCATTTTCATTTGCCTGGTGGGTCCCAGGTTAGGGATCTACGACCGTAATATCCGCCTAGTTTGGGGTGTTACGAGTTGGTATCGGGCGTGGTTTTGAATACTACCCTCCAAGTCATGTCTCATTTGAAATCATCGTCATCGGACTAGTATCATTGGACTTTCGCGTCACGTGTGACTGTGCGAATGCCGAGCCAATCGAAGAAAGAAGCGTAAGACTTCTAACGCCATGGTATAATTTACGCAATAGTCATTCATTCATCATTCATCATTTAACAATCCTCAAACATCATCATTCATTATGATCGGACGATCATATTAACTCATCAATCACTTAATTCATTTCATTACTCGATTAATAATCGGGACGATCATGTTAACTCATTAATTACTCAATTCATTTCATTACTCGGTTGTCAATACGGATGATCATATTATCAATCTTGTTAAGTTATTCAAGATAATCATTTCAAGAATTTCATCGTATAATCATTTAACTTCATAAATCATTCATATAATCACTAAGTTAGAGCATGTATACTCATTTTCATCATCTCATGACATAATCATAACGTGCTAATCATGCGGGAAATATAATCATTATGCGACCTTCCTACTTCAGTATGGAGAGAGCTGTCGGGGGATGCATGGGGAGAGGCCGCGGTGCGGACCGAAACCCGAGAAATAATCACTCATTGCCGGAAATCGTGCCGTGACTCGGCTCGACCGAGAAGATGTTGGGTTGATCCACTCACTTTTATGCAGGCCATGATGACCCATGTGCAGTTGCTCAATCATCATTGCGCCACTCTGACCGGATTAATCGAGAGAACTCTCCCGTATGAGACGGCTGCTAAGGAAAGTGCTGAACAACAACCTTCATCTTTCATCAAGAAATCAACGAAGCGTAATCAACCCAAAGGCGTTCAGTCAACCTTCAAGAAGCCTCGTGTGAGCCCTATCGTTTCTGAGCGACCTTCTACGGCGCATAATCGTGCGGGATCTCATTCCCGAGCGGCCTTCGGCCATCACCTGTTTCAATTGTGGGCAGCGGGTCATTTCAGCGAGTGTCTCAAACCGTCTATCACGTGCTATAATTGTGGGAATTTTGGGCATAAGGCCCGTTTTGCGAAAGGACTCCAAGTCGGCTCGGTGGCATCTCGGGCCCGAAGCAACCAGCGTTTGAATCGATGCTTTGTCATCGTCGTTTAAGGCAATGGAAGCAAATAGAGTTGGAGCTCGTATTTATCGACGGAGCGTCCGGTTCGGGACCGGCAAGTCCTGCATTCATATGATGAGGAGGATCGACGATCTGGTGGCCCGAATGATTTCAGGTATACTCATAATTTTATTTCAACTTGTGTGTACCTTTTGATGCTGGTACACCGCATTCATTCATTTTCGAATCATGCTTGAATAGACTTATTTCGGGATAGTCCTATTGCTTGTGGATCTCATACCATCGGTCTACCTGACGATGGAAGAATTTTCGGAATCATACCTAAGTAAGCTTAGTAACCGCGATTGGTTGGTGGACCTAATCGTGGTGAATTTATCTTAGGACGATGTAATTTCGGTATTAGTTGGTTTAACCGTCTTAATACTATCCTCAGTGTTTGTTAGCGTTTGGTCGCTATTTTCCGTCGTTGGTTGTTGAATGTGTGCTTCAGGGAAGTAATCACCGTTGTTCCAGAAGAAGTATTATTATGATGAAAGCAGAGAAATTCCGCAATCGAACTATTCAATCATTCATTGTATCATTCTCATCGATTGGCCTTTCTAGGACAATCGAGTTATTCAATCATTCCTTGTATTATTTCCATCGATTGGCTTTTCTAAGACAATCGAGTCATTCAATCATTCATTGTATCATTTTCATCGATTGGCCTTTCTAGGGCAATCGAGTTATTCAATCATTCATTGTATCATCTTCATCGATTGACCTTTCTAAGGCAATCGAGTTGTTCAATCATTATTGGTATCTCTTTTTATCGATTGACCATTCTAGGGCAATCGAAATGTTCAATCATTCGTGGTATCATTGTCATCGATTGACGATGTATTTCCCGACGAGTTATCTGGTTGCCTTCACATAGAGTAAGGGAATTCAGGAGTGAGTTGGAGCCGGTACGTCCCCTTTATCGAAGGCACCGTATCGGATGGCCCCGACCAGAATGCAGGAGTTGAAGAATCAACTTGAAGAATAGTTCGAGAAAGGTTATCTCCGACCGATTGCGTCCCCGTGGGGATCACCAGTGTGATCTGTCAAGGAGAAGGATGGCTCGTCTCGTGTGTGTATTAATTACCAGGAGTTGAACAGGGTAATGATCAAGAGTAGTATCCTTTACCTCGTATTGATGATCTTTTAGATCAACTTCAGGGAGATTCAGTATTTTCCAAGATCGACTTAAGATCTGGATATCACCAGTTGCGGATTCGAGAGTCGGATATCGCGAGGACAGCGTTTCATACACGCTATGGTCATTATGAGTTCGTAGTTATGCCGTTCGGGCTAACTATTGCACCTGTGGTATTCATGGGGGTTAATGAATCGGGTTTTCATCGACTTTTTGGATCAGTTTGTTGTTTTCTTCATCGACGACATTTTGATTTATTCTCGTAGCCGAGAGGAATACGAGGTTCATCTTCATCAGGTTCTCGACGTGTTGAGACGAGAGCAACTTTATGGAAGGTTTTCCAAATATGAGTTCTGGAGGTCCGAAGTGACTTTCTCGGGCATGTAATTTCATCTGCCAGAGTTCGTGTCGACCCTCAGAAGACGGAGGCTATCCGAGATTTGCAACCTCCGAAAGATGTTAAGGAAATTCGATGTTTCCTCGGATTAGCTGGTTAATTATCCAACCCACGGACGGAGCTAGCAACCGTGGTTTTCGTGTTGAAAATTTGGCGTCGTTACCTTTATGGCATCACCTGTCAGATCTTCACCAATCACAAGAGTTGATGTATATATTTACTCAGAAGGAGTTAAATATGCGACAGAGACGGTGGTTGGAATTAATCAAAGATTTTGATATCGATATCCTTTACCACCCGGGCAAGGCGAGCATTGTCGCCGACGCCTTGAGTCGTAAGTCCGTTCAGGAGCAGATGCTTGCTCGTTTAACAATTCATAAGGAGCTACAACAGGAATTCCTTAGACCCGAGATCGAGGTCTGGCTTCAGCGAATTCAGGGACAGCTTTGTATGTTAGAGATTTCATCATCTCTTGAGGATGCAATCAGGGAGAATCGTGGTTCGGACCCGGCATTGTTGCGCATTCTTGAGGATGTGGCTCGGGAAAGCCCCTGGATTCGTGATCCACGAGGATGGACTTTTGAGATTTAAGAATCGGATGTGTGTACCGCGAATGACGAGTTGAAAAACTCTATTTTGAGAGAAGCTCATGCTACCCCTTATTCTGTTCATCCGGGGTCCAGAAGATGTACAAAGACTTGAAACAAAATTACGATGGAGTAATATGAAGCGAGAAGTCGCAGAATTTGTTTCGAGATGCTTAACTGTCAACAAGTCAAGATGGAACCTCGGCGACCGCGAGTATGTCGATACCGCTCCCTATTCCGAATGGAAGTGGGAAGACATTTCTATGGAATTCATCACGAATTGCGGCCAGTCGTCGGGGCATAAATACGATCCGAGTGATCGCGATCGCTTTACTAATTTAGCTCATTTCCTTGAAATCAAGGATATGTGGAGTCCCAAGAGACTGGCCCAGTTGTTCATCAAAGAGATAGTGAGACTTCACGGTACTCCTAAAAGTATCGTTTCCGATCGTGACGGACGGTTTGTGTCACATTTTTGGAAATCAGTTCATCGTGCTATGGGAACTCAGCTTAATCTCGATCGCCTTTCATCCTCAGTCCGACGGACAATCAGAGAGAACTATTCAGACATTAGAGGACATGTTGAGGGCATGCGTCCTCGATTGGAAGGACGATTGTGAAGCCCAACTACCACTGATCGAGTTCACGTACAATATAGTTGGCATGCCTCCATTAAGATGGCACCTTACGAGGACTTGTACGGTCGTCGTTGTCGATCTCCTTTGTGTTGGGATGACTTGTCAGAATCAATCGGCATCGAACCGACATGCTTATAGCCGCCCGGGAGAAGGTAGCTTTGATCAAGAGTCGTATGTTGACAGCTCAGAGTCGACAGAAATCATATGCAGTAAATCGTCGTCGACCACTAGAGTTCGAGACGGGTGACCATGTTTTGGTCAAGGTATCCCAGAGTCGAGGTATTTTCCGTTTCGGAAAACGGGGGAAGTTGAGTCCGAGATTCATTGGACCGTTTGAAATTTTGGATCGAGTAGGCGAGTTAGCTTATCGATTGGCTTTACCTCCGGCTTTGAGCAGGATTCATAATGTGTTTCACGTCTCTCAGTTGCGGAAGTATGTTGCCGACCAGTCACATACTTGATTCGACGAAATCGAGATCGCGGATGATCATTCGTACGAGGAGCGTCCTGTACGAGTGTTAGAGCGGCGAATCAAACAGTTGAGGAACAAGACGATCCCTTTGGTCAAGATTCAGTGGTCTAGACACGGAGTCGAAGAGGCCATTTGGGAAACCGAGGAGCATATGCGGGAGTGTTATCCCGAGTTGTTTGACCCCTAGTTTCGGGGACGAAACTCTTTTAAGGGGGGTGTATGTAATACCCGGTTGTAATTCAGTCATTATCATTTAGTAATTTCATTCGGTGATTGTCACTCTGTGGATTTTAACTCAATTATAATCATTCATTAATCATGTTCTTTCACCGTGTTCACCGTTCGGAAAAACTTCGAGTTGTGTATCGTTATTGTTCATTGTTTCAACTTTCCTCATATGACTTCGACTTTGTTAGATCACCATTAATTTTTGGTAACTCCAAAAATTCTAAATCTTTGCAATATTATAGAGCATAGAGTTAGCTTTCCAATGGTTCAAACGGTGAGTCAATCGGAGTCCGGACGAGAGAGTTATGGTCGTTTTAGCTCAACCGCTCATTTTTCAGTTTTGGCCGATCACTGCCGAACGAACTCGGCCGTGTCGTCCGACACGGCCCGTGCCGTACTCGTCCGGAAAGTGCCGAAGTGTCTGCCTCAGGACCCGACCGTGTCGCTCGCACGGCCGAGTCGAACCCTTCCGGATAAGCCGAGCGGCTGACACGCCGGCCGTGTCGCCCGCACGGCCGAGTCATGCCGAAGTCGGCTGTCGGACGGGTCATGTCGGGAGGCCCTCGCGCGCGACCGTGTCAGCGAGGACACGGTCGAGTCCTGTCGGCCGCCAGCCGGCCAATCATGCGACACGACCGTGCCGATCGGCGGCCGGGCCGTGTCGGCAGGTAGTCAATCCCTATAAATTCATTTTTGAGCATTTCACTCATTCCTTCCGATTTTTCCACCTTTTACGAGAGAGAAGATTGAGGAGGGTTTTTCCTTCACAAATCATTTGGGTGTTTGATTTTCTTCATCTTCTTTCGATCGTGAAGCCCGGATAATCAATCTAACGCGTGTTCTTGATTAAAGTACTTGGATCATCAAGAGGTAATTCCTTCAACACTTTGGACTTCGATTTTGTGTTGAGATATGATGTTTTGGACGTTATAATCATGTTATATGAAGGGATATGTATATGATTATGAGTTTGTATAAGGATTCATTGGATTATTGAGGGATTATTCAAGAACACCTTGAATATCGAGTTGGAATTGGGGATTTTCGACTAATTGTTGTTATAATCACATGTTAGGATATTCATAACGGGTTATTGATCGTATTGGAGATGTTTTGTTGGTTTGAAACACTTCTTGGAGATTTTGATATTGGTATATTGAGGTTTGATTGTAAACAATCGGAGTTTGGATACAACGTGTTTGATTTAATGCCTCTATGGACTTGGTTAAATCGTATCGACGTTTTAAGTTCGTTATATTCGTGTTTGATTCGTATATTGAACGAGTTGTTGGATATTGTATTGAATTAAGGTTGTTCGAGCGACCGATATCTCAATTAGGATGTTGTTCGTGGAAGGATATTTGTCGCCGGTGTTGTGTAAGTTAATTCTTACTCGGTTAAAAGGATATTCATACCTTTTGTTGTTGTTCATTCATAATCATAACTCATTCATCATTATATTAACCGTATCAAAACTTGTTGTTATCAATTAATCGTTTACCATAAGGAGCAGCGGTTCGATCTTTTCATTGAAATGTCATTTATTTCGTTACCATTCCACCTCGGTGAGTCATTATTCATTTTCGATGTCACTTTTGTTATATCGTGGCATTCCGGTCATCTTGGCGTGCCGGTTGGTATGTGTAGGATTTTCATGTCGGGCACATTATAGTCGTGTGTTGGTTGATGGCCTCACATTGGGTGTGCACGAGATTGATTGTTTCGTGAGGTGATTAGGTACAAGACCACGCGTGTATTGATCGTTGGTGGCTTGTGCACGGACACATTTCCATCCCGGGCGTAGTGTGGCGCCACCCTTTGAGCCGTCATAGTTGATTCATATAGCATGTTTGATTGCGTATGTTTTCGACAGATATTTCATAATTTCGAGATATAATCATGATTGTGCATTTTCAACCCTTGAGGATTGTTGTTCTTTTATCGACCCGTTTGGGGATTTTGTTTTTCAGGTCATGGCCAGGCAAACGCACGGGGAGAGCACGTTGACGGCGAGGAGTCCTAGTGATACTAGTAGGGGGCCCCGATCTTTCAGTTATTCATGTTATTGTCCTTTATTTTCCGCTGCAGACTTTCATTTGAATACTCCGTTTCATTCAGTGTTGTGTATTTTATCTTCATATAAAATACACTAGTATTCGGTGTTGTCCTGGTGTGTTGTAACTAAACTCCTCATCGGAGTAATTATTGTTGTAATGTAGTTCGGTACTACATTTATCTTGTGTAATTCATTCATTTTCATTTGCCTGGTGGGTCCCAGTTGGGGATCTACGGCACTGTAATATCCGCCTAGTTTGGGGTGTTACAACAGTACGCCCGATCTGGAAATATGTCCGTGCACATGTCCACTCCGTATACGGAATCCAGGATATACGTGGGACATGTACCTAATTAGCCTCACGAACTACGTCTCGTGTACACGGTCCAATGTGGAAATATCAACACATGACCATAGTGTGCCCATCTAAAAATCCTACACAATAACCAATCGGCACGCAGATATGACTCCTGATATGTCACGATGCAAAATAACACGAAACTCAAAGAATCACATATCCAAGAAGGATCAAAAGACTCATTTCCGCTTCGGGAACAAGGGAAAGTTGCGTCCGAGATTTATTGGGCCCTTTGAGATTCTCGAGCGAGTCGGCGAGTTGGCATACCGTCTGGCACTACCTCCGGACTTGAGTCACGTTCATAGCATTTTCCATGTTTCCCAGTTGAGAAAATATGTTCCGAATCCTAGTCACGTCATCGACTATGGTGAGATTGATGTCGCCGAGGATATTACCTTCGAGGAGCGACCCCTGAAGATTTTGGAACACCACGAGAAGCGACTGAGGCATAAGACCATTCCTTTGGTCAAGGTGCAGTGGTCGAGGCACGGTGTCGAGGAGGAAACTTGGGAAACCGAGGATAGCATGCGTGCTAGGTACCCCGAGTTGTTTGTTTCTTAAGTTTCGGGATGAAACTTATTTTTAGAGGGGTAGAATGTAATATCCACATTTTTCTTTCCTGGTATTATCATTTTTGGTGTATTTTTCATTCTGGTGACTCGCTTGTAACCGTATTGGTATTTCGAGAACACCTATTTCTGGACTTTATCTCGTCTGATTCTCGTAATTGTTATTCGGAACTGCCGTTCGGGGTTGCTGTAGATCCATCCTATGTAACTATGCTTCTTATGAGCTGCCATTTGATGTTTTGTTCGTGTTTTGGTGTTTTGGGGCCGTTATTATTCCGTTCCTAGCGCGCGCTATCATTCTTGTTTAGCGCATGCTAAGTACCATATAGTAGCGCACGCGATGTTTGCTTCGTAGCGCGCACTAGCAAGTCGAGTCTGGAAGTGGCAGTGAGTTTGGTTCTGGTCTATGCTATTTAGACAGACATATTAGTGCATGCTACATTTTTGGCTAGCGCACGTTGTTGTTGTGGACTAGCGCGCACTAGGTATCCGGCAGCACGCGCTAACGCGATAGTCCAGTACTGGGCAGTTGCTTCTGGACTCGGTTTGGTGTCCAGGTAGATCACGCTATGGACCGATAGCACGCGCTACCGAGAGGCTATTAGTGCACGCTACATTTTTGGTAGCGTACGCTAGCGGTCCAGAACTATAAAGTCCTGGACTGGGGTGTTAACTTTCTGGACTGGAGTTTCGACCGATAGCGCATGCTAACTTTAAGGTCAGCGCACGCTAACGCTCCCTAGCTATAAAAACCAGGGAGTTGACCCAGACTCTCATTTCACTCTCTTTTTTCTCTTTCTCTGGTTTGTCGGCGAATCTTGGGTGATTTCCGAGCGATTTGAAGCGTTGGAATTCCTATCCATCATTTTCTTGTGTTCTTGGTGAAGATTAACAACAACAACACTTATTATTCATCTTTAATCCAAGGTAATCTCTTAGAACCCTATTTTTGGGAAATTTGGGGGGTTTTGAGTTTTCGTCCAATTTATTCCGTATTGTTGATTAATCCATGATGAATATGATTAATCTAGTTGGTATTTATGGTTTGCCTATGGATTCAAGGTATATTTCATGGTATTTGCGTAATCGAGAGGGTTTGGTTGCGGTCCGCCCTCGTCGTTGTTTTTGTACGAATATACATGAATCGTGTGAGGGTTTTCGGGTGTATTCTGTTTCATACTCGTTTAGAGTTGGTTGTGATTGTGTTCTTCGATTCGTTAGGTTCGTGGTTGTCGTTTCCTAGCGTTCTGCGATGATTTTTCTTTCCGTTCGAGTCATCGTCAATTACTCAAGACAAGTATTTTTGGAAACCTTACTTACACCGACCACTTCGGTGTTTATTTGGCGACTTCTCATGCGACGGATACCGACTGATGACACTCTATAGAAAAGGGGCATTTCACTGGATTCTAGATGTTTGTGCTGCTCGCATACCCTTACCCAGACCTACCATACAGAGATCATTGCCCACCTTTTCTTGGAGAGTGATGTGGCTCGTGACGTGTGGGAGTATTTTGGCGCATGGACACATTTATCCCTACCCCATTCTCAGAATATCTTTGAGCTCCTGAGTTTTTTCGTACACGGCACACACTTTAGGCATGCGACTTTCATTATTACTTGTCTGATCCTTTGGTTCATCTGGACAGAAAGGAATAGTGCAAAGCATAGGGCGGTTACTTTTCTTTCGTCTCATGTTATTGTGCAGGTGGAGCGCCATGTTGCTTTATTGGCTTCTGCGGGGCTTATTTCATCTGAGTTCTGGGCAGTTTGCTCGCCGCCTGATCGTTTCCAGCGAGCTACATCTTCCCCCGCTCAGACTCGTCGCCCCGTCCCGGTGGTTTGGCTTCGACCCAAGACCCCTTGGATCAAGCTGAACACGGATGGTTTGTTCGATAGAGACACACAGATTGCGGGTGGGGGAGGTCTGATTGGAGATCACCACGGAGAGCTCCTTCTTGCTTTCCATTCCTCTTTTCAGGCCTCTTCGAGTTTTGATGCTGAGGTCCAGGCGTTGGCGATTGGATTGATTCTAGCTTCCCAGAGATCGAGACATGTTTGGATTGAGCTTGATGCTGCTGCTGTGGTGACCCTGCTATCATTTGGCCATCGGGGCTCTTGGCAGGATCGTCACACTCTTATGCGTATCCGACACATTCTCAGAGATATTCAGTTCAGAGTCACTCACATTTTCCAGGAGGGCAACAGGCCGGCCGACTATCTTTATGAGCTCGGCATGTCGTCCCTCGGCATTCAGACTTATACTTACAATACTGCTCCTCCGTTTCTTCTCTCCCTTATACGGATGGATCAACTTGGTTATCCGTCTTTTAGATTTAGATAGGTTTTTATTTTATTGATTGCTTGATTGCCTATTGGTCCGCATAGTAGCCCACAGTTTTAGTGGTGCACCTTATATTGATCTAGCGTGCCGTAGGCACTTTAGATTTTAGGTTCTGGATTATGGCCCATTTTTGGTCATAATTCGGAGTTGAGTTATTTTAGTCTACGGATCCGCACATCATGGTTTGTGGTGCACTTTGTATTTCTTTAGCGGGCCGTAGATTTCTTCGATGTTTGGACCCGAATTATGGCCCATTTTTGGTCATAATTCGGGGCTGATACTTTGTATTTCTTGATTTTTCTTATCTACAGGCTGGTGGGTCCCACCTCAACCCCCCGTCCATGATGGACGCTTTTTCTTAAAAAAAAATGAAATGGTGATGTATATTATGTGTGCTTTGCTCACCTCGGGTGGGTCCGACGGGGCCTCGAGGGAACCAATGGTATAGCCCTGGATTCACGAGTTTGTTTCTCTAGCCAGCTCGGGAGGGTCCTTAGAGGCCTCGAGAGGGATCAATGGTATAGCCCTGTTCCCAAGGCGATGCGCGTGCGTGATTTGTTTTATGATATGGCCAGCTCGGGAGGGTTCTTAGAGGCCTCGAGCGGGATCAATGGTATATCCCTGTTCCCAAGGCAAATTGATTGATTGTTTGTTTCCGGAAAAGACATGTCTGGTTTTTTGTTTTCAAATGAATTTGGTGCATTGTACAATGAAATGTGTAAGCGAATGGTTTGCCTTGATTACTTGTACTAGCGTAATTGCTAACCCCTCTGGGGACCCATTTTGGCGAAATTCTTGTTATGGATTTCAGTTTATGTTCAGTCGGACGAGCGGGCACTGGGACAGTACGAGGATGCTGGCCAGGGTCATTGACATGTGCATTTGAGTCCTTTTATTTTCGTCATTTCCTTCGATATGGTTGTTGTCTACTTTATAAACTTATAGATTGTACTCGCGAGTACTTAGGCTTCTCCCTTCGGATTGTGATTTGTATTCGTTGAAGTTATTTATGTTTGTCGGTGTTGATTATTCCGCCGGTTGTACCAGGCGTGTTATTTGATTTTCATCTGGATGATGTGTGTTTTTACTGTGGTAATTCGTGTCTAGCCTGGTGGGTTCCATGTAGGGGTCCACGACACTATAATATACCATGAATATCTCGAGGGTGTTACATTATGTACTTCACTCTGAAATATTTTGAACATTTCAGAAGATTCATGTTTATGTTTCATAAGATAAAACATGTCCATACCGGCTAAAATCACCGGTAAAAGTGATGTAGTATTGGTATCCGCCTCTGGCATGAGTGCTAAGAGGTCTGCATACATCAGTATGTACTAGGCCTAATAGATCACTAGCCCTTTCTCCATGATCGGTGAAAAGATTCTTCATCATCTTGTCCAATAAACAAGATTCGCATGTCCCATATGACTCATAGTGAAAAAAGTCTAAAAGTCCATTGTTATGGAGTTTATAAATGTATTTCTCGTTTATGTGACCAAGTCGACAGTACCATAAGTAAGTTGGATTAGAATCAATGAGCTTAGGTTTCTTGGTTGCAATGTTATAGACTTCCAAAGTGTTGGACTCATCTAGATCAAGATTGTAAAGGCCAGTATATAACTTTGCAGTACCATAAAGCAAGTCATCAAAGAAAATACGAATAATCTTATTCTTAATAAGAAAAATGTAACCTTCACAATCTAATGTTGAAACTGAAATAATATTCCTATTCATAGCAGGAACATAATAGCAATTGCTCAAAACTAACAAAAGATCATTGTGTAAAACTTGATCATAAGTTCCTATGGCTAGTGCAGCAACTCTTGCTCCATTGCCGAATCTTAGATCCACTTCCCCTTTCTTCAGTTCTCTACTGCTTCTCAACCCCTGCACATTTGCACAAATATGAGATCCACATCCAATATCCAATACCCAGGAGTTAGAAGTATATAAGTTAACTTCTATAACAAATATACTTGTGGCAGTCTCACTACCTCGCTTTAGCTCTTCTAAATAAACCTTACAATTTCTTTTTCAGTGTCCTGGTTTATTGCAATGATGGCAACTTCCATCTTTGGGTGCTTTAGACATGAAAACCGGCTTAGTAGGGTCTTTAGATTTGGCAACTTTTGCCTTACCTTTGCCCTTGCCTTTGCCCTTTCCTTTGCTGACCATCAGCACGTGGCTTGATTTCTTCTTAGTATTTTGCTCAGCCGTTTTAAGCATCCCATGTAGCTCAGCAATGGACTTCTCCATCTGATTCATATTATAGTTCATAATAAACTGACCAAAACTATCGGGCAATGAGTTTAGGATCACATTCGTGGAGTGCTCCTTAGAAAGTGGAAAACCAAGCATATGAAGATGATAAATATATGCTTTCATCTTGAGTACATGAGCACGGACAGATGTCCCCTCAACCATCTTGCAAGCATACAAGGCTTGAAAGGTCTCATACCTCTCTTGCCTAGAGTGCTTTGACAAAAGTTTCCTTGAGGTGAGCATTAAGCTCATAGGCTTCCATTTCTTTCCATATTCTTCTGAAGTTCTGGACAAATGGTAGCCAACATAAGACAACTGACATCAATGGAATCATCACAATATTTCTTCCATTTGTATTTTGTTGCTTGTTAGCATTATCAGCAGGCTTATTGGGAATTTCTTCCTCGAGAACGTACGGATTTCTTTCTTGCTTGAGAACTATTCTCAAGCTCCGGATCCAATCCAGATAGTTGTTGCCATTTTCTTTGAGCTTGTCCTTCTCAAGGATGCATCGCAATGAAATGGTGGATGTGTTGTTTGATGCCATTCTACTATCTAAAAAATTTAATATCCAAAGTATTTGGTCATAGTATTTTATTTCTCGAAAAATACTCCCACTAAGACCCCATTTTGCACAATTCAAAATGGCATGACGCATAGAATTGAGATACTTTAGGTGGATAACTCTTTATCAATTACATCATATGTAACTCTTATATAATATTTATGGGATTTGGCAACTTATGCACAAGCATGTTATAATCCCATCTTATGCCTTAAGGTTCAAAATTTTGAATTCTTAGTTCATTAAAATACATAGGTATCACCATTACCTATCCTACCTTACTGATAATCCGAGCACCCAGCTTTGGAATGACCTGCTCAATGTAACACCCCAATTCTCAAAAGGGGCGTGAAGGATAAGTCATGAAGGATAAGTCAAATACCAATTCATTGCCCACGCAGGGGACTTTTAACCGAGTTTAATAGTAATCAATCTAACTCCAATATTCAAACAGATACAATGACAAAGCATAAAACATAGACTCTAGCCTCATCATCATGCCGGGCCATCCTTTGCGTGCATATCCCGTGCCCGCTCCTCATCTCTTCCGATACCTGAAATGCATAAGACGCATTTCCCCCATTTAAGGAGTTAGCATTCGAATAGCTAGTGCAAGTACACAATTAAACTACATTATATACATACACGATTCGACACAATCAATCCATTTGAGAATAAGCATTTGCAATAAATATTCCGGAATATCACATTTACATCAAAATAGTATATCCTCAAGTTTTCCACATCACAACTATCTACGCTTGGTAACCCGCGGCTGTACCCATTAGTATCGACCCCCAGAGGCCCCGTTGGACGATCCCCGGGTGAGAAACCACTTCCGCGGCCGTACCCATTAGTATCGGCCCCCAGAGGTCCCGTCGAACCATCCCCGGGTGGAAGAACATCATCAACACACGCACCCAAGTCCACTTCCGTGGCCGTACCCATTAGTATCGGCCCCCAGAGGCCACATATGCCATCCCCGGGTGGAAAAACGACAAACACAACCATTCAATAGCACAATTAACATCATTCCCATCAAAACCATACTCACATAACGAAATATAATACGTGTACTTGCCTTGGATAACACGACGTGAAGGAAAATAGTGAAAGGAAAGGTTTCGGCCCGAAGGATCTTCACAAATCCGATCCAAACACAATAACGATATACAACCAATCTCAATATTGTGAAAACGTAGGAATTCATCCTAGTTCTACCGATGGGACAATTCGTCGAACACTACGTGGTCATATTAGATCCTAATCTATGAACGATGAAACCCTTGAAGTTTAATCCGTTAAACTATATTGGAAACAAGGAATCACGACTATACAATCATATTCTAACAACTCATCGAAGCTGGATCGGTTTCGAATGAAAAATCATGTCAAAATCCTGAAATTCCCAAAAGTTAGGGTTCTAAGGAAATATACCTTGATTTGAAGATGAACAATGGATGACTTGATGCTAGGGTGATGATATGATGATCCAAAACTGCTTTTCGAATGCATTTTGTATGAAATCGGACGAACACAGGCCAGGAAAGTCGCTCCTATCATGAAGAAAGTGAAAGGGATGAAAAAAATGAAAAAGAAAACCGCTGCCCAGTCTAATATGTTGGGCAGCGTTACGGCCGTAACACCAACACCATTACTGTAACACCCCCAAAACCGTATGGGAATATTACACGCCGTAGACCCCTTCCACAAGGATCTACCAGGCTAAACATCCATAAACGACTAAATGCTTGCCCGGCCAGGGTCAAACAATATAATAATACAGACCGTTAAGGTCACTTACACATAAACACACAGACCGATGAGGTCACACAACTCTATCAATGTAATCGACTAACAACATTACCCACACAGGGGTGAAACACAATACAAATGAAGACCGAATGAACTCTAACAATACAACCAAACTCTACCAACTCTCGACTCTTGATTAGTATCGCACTCGTCATCCTCTTGTGCAATCCTGTGACTGCTCCCCTGAATCTGCATGTACCTGGACGCAAAACAGACATCCACCCCCCGAATACTCGGGGGTTAGTAAAACTCCACTGTTTTACTAGTGCAAGTATCAAACCATACGAAATGTAACAAGCAAATAGCAACTACGAGTTTAATACGGAAATCAATTATCAAAATGTTCCCGAGAAGTTTTAGAATTTCGAACTCAAATAAGAGATATTTGAAAAGGAACACATCATCTCGGGGATTTTTAAAGCAGAAATTCTTTTGGACCTCGAGTCCCAATTTACAAAACCTTTTCGTAAACATTAGGGCCTTAGACCGATTCTCGTTTTAAAGCATACTAAATAATATATCATTATGAGCCCGAGATCCATATTTAAAATGTTACCCGAACAATCACTGCTACACGATCATTGTTCGTACACATCATGTACCGAACTCCGGAGGCCTCGACGGACCTTACCCGGACCACACACACTGTTCGTACACATCATGTACCGAACTCCGGAGGCCTCAGCGGACCCTACCCGACCACACACACTATTCGTACACATCATGTACCGAACTCCGGAGGCCTCAGCGGACCCTACCCGACCACACACACTGTTCGGACACATCATGTACCGAACTCCGGAGGCCTCAACGGACCCTACCCGGCCACAACATCGTTCGTACACATCATGTACCGAACTCCAGAGGCCTCGTCAGACCCTACCTGGATCACACACCTTGTCCGTACACGTCATGTACCGGACTCCAGGCCTCGTCGGACCTACCGATCACACACTTTGTTCGTACACATTATGTACCGAACTCCAGAGGCCTCGTCAGACCCTACCTGGAACACACACACATCGACACGACACAATTCATAATCATTAAATGTCAAGCCATTCCACATTACACCGAAATGTACAATCAAGTATGTAAACCAAAACAACACAAATATCATGATCATCACAACGACTCTTAACCAACATAACACACATTCGGTACACAATACATTGAACAACCACGTGTACAACCATCTCATATGTACATCGCAATCCTGCACAAATGGCACAACGCCTAACACGTATACCAATATATCACTATTATCACAAAGCCTTCAAATTTCGGAAAACACAACCAACTCAAACGGAACACATTTACGGAGGCAAGCAAAATCGTCATACATAGCATACGTAATTACTAGTCGCAAGATATAAGTCGTATAATAAGATACTTGCCTTAATAACCGCTACCAAACGCTCCGATGAACACGGTTCGATCGGGAAGCTCGGACCCCGAAGGAGACAACGAACGGAAGGGTTCCGACTCGAGTTCTTCACAAGAATTCGACCCTAACAACATATAATCAATAAATCATCGATCATACGAGGAAGAATAATCGTAGAACGCTCGAATTCTCTTTGTGACATTTTATCGAACACCTTCAAGGCGTCGATAAAATACTCAATAAAACGACAAATCCGTGGCAATCCAACCGTGGAATAACAAGTAATTAGATATAATATAGCTTAACAATCATCAATCCATCAATATTCTGAGTTAAAACGGATTAAACGGACAAATCGAACAAAATCCCCAAAACTATATTTTAAGAAAACTTGCCTTGATTCGGTCGATCGTAGCAAGTTATGGAAGGATTAATCGATGTTATGAACTTCAAAACTTCATGGATTTAACCCCTAACAACATCCCTCCATGATCATCAAGTCTTGCCGCGGAAGAGGAAGAAAGCGAGTGAGAAAAATGAAGAAAAACCCGATCGCTTCTGCCATATTTATACCCCTGCCGGACACGGCGCAGAAACGGCCGAGACCGGCGCCGGGTGTCTCGGCCGTGTCTCGGCCGGCGGCTGGTCCTGGCCGAACCGGCGGATGACACGGCGCTGGGCAGCGCCGTTTCTGTGGCCGTTTCGCACAGTCCGGCCAGCCATGACTCGGTCGATCCGACGGTCCGAAAAATCCCGAAACTCAGACTTGAACGTAAACCGAAAGCACGGTTACGAAGTACTCGTAAATACGAATCCGAACACTGAGAGAACACCTGATTCCGACCACCCGAAGGCTCGAAATTCGACAACGGAAAGTAATTACCCAAAACTTTGGGAAATTACGAAAATGGCCCAAAACGTCCGAAAATCACGATACGCGATCGAAACACCAAACCAAAGCTCGCAACATGAATAATAACATTAAATGAACTTACGAGAAACTCGAAACAACAGTTTCGGACGAGATTCGCAAGATCGAACTCAAGTGCGGAAAAGTCGCTAAAAAGCACGGAACTCAACAAAACGACACCGAAACGAACTCGGATCACAAAAAGTGCAGAATTAATCATTCTCAGAATGATGAGACGGTCCCAAGCGAGTCGTCGAAACGGAATTCCGCCGAAAAAATAAAATTACCGGAAATCCGAAATTGCGGATATTACATTCTACCCTCCTTAAAAGAAGTTTCGTCCCGAAACTTAAATCAAGTAGGGAGAAGCAATATCTGGCCAGGAAAACTCAACGAGATACACAAGAACCGAAAAAAATCCGTGTCCAACGGCGAAACGTTACAAGTAACGCAAGGGAATATACGGCGTAAAAACACGCCCCACAACGACTAACGCAACGCCACCGACTATGTTTCAAACAACAACGAGCAATTAACGACGCATCACATACCACATCACATGCACACATTTAATAGAAGAAACATACGCTACAACAAGTTGCACCCGACTAAAACGGCTATGCGATAGAAACAAATAGAGTATCACGATAGAAATCATTCCGATTCTCATCAATAAGAAAATGTCCGACGTCAAAACACAAACAATTCAAGATAACGGAAAACGAGAATACCGGACATTACATTCTATCCTTTTTTAAAAATAAGTTTCGTCCCGAAACTTAAAATAAAACATCATGGTAGAATACAAACAAAACCAAAAAGTCCACGCAACAAATATCAATTTCTACACGAATTACAGCACGAAGTACGATACACAACTACATCACGGGACACCACGTGCACTCCCCGAGTAGGAACGAAAACCCAATTCCCGAACATCGTGGCAACAGTCTCACAATGCACCGCTCGGTGACCCACTTGGCCACACTCGAAACAGTTGACTAACGGTGAACGACAATTCTTCGCAGTACGAGATCAGGCAACAACAGTCATACAACCCCGTTCGAACAACAACGATCGAACAACAACGATCAAATAACAATGATCGAACAACAATGATCAAATAACAATGATCGAATGACAACAGTCGAACAATGACTCCGAAGTCCCCACTTCAACTCCAGACATTAAAAGAACTGGTAGAAAGTGAAAGATGTTACTTCCAAACAAGGTTCACAAGAATCGAACCGAACTCGGAAAGGTCACGATGATAGGCAGGTCGATCTGAAACAAGGTCACAACCAGTTCGAACGATGACAACTGAGACATCAAACAAGTTCAAAACGTATCGACGAACACGTGCAAGTCGATAGAATTTAGAAGGAGAAACTGCAGAAGTCAAATATAGTACGGGTATTACATCCGACCTCTTATAAAAGAAATGTCGTCCCCGCAACTCACAACAACGGAAACAAGGTAACAACACAAAAAGCATCCGACAGGAAAATCTCCCATGGATCTCTCAAAGCCGATCCTGATATCTGTGCTGAAGCGCGAACTCCGAAAGTCTCAGTAGCCAATTCGCAAAACTGAATTCGGTGTCCCCCGAAACGCGTTACTGACGAGAAGGACAATTTACACGTGCATGCCCCGGCACATCACGGTTGAAATACCTCGGCTCGGCATACCGAAAATACAAATGCTAGATACAATGGGGCATAAAGTCGCAAAACAATATAGCGGAGATGCCAACTCAGCATAACAAAGAATCAAGACGGTATCGTTCGGCGACCTCAACGGCCCGAACGATAACCAGCACCTATAATTACAAACATTATGAAACAATCACACATGTACAGAAACATACAAACCCAAGCTTCAACAGCTCACACTCATGCGACAACACGCAAATCACCACGAGGCGATAAACAGTAAACACCAGTTCACACCTCTCACAGAGGGCTAGTGCAATAAATGTGTGGCAACGCCTCGACGTTCATGCCACCAATTCGATCATACTCGGGAGAAAACATCATAACGACAACGCGAACATCATACATACATACCCAGCCCTCAAACGGGAATGGATAGGTTTTGAAAACGAAAACCTCCTTTTGAAAATAATTTTGGAAACACCGATTGATCTTGAGTATCACCCTTCAATAAAAATACAATCGTGAAACATCATTATCGAGACTTTGGAAACTATTTCGCATTCGATAAAAATGAGGACAATTTCTTTTCGTGAAAAACTTTTGGAAGTATTCGACCCTCGGGTCTAAGTAAAAGTGTTTCTAAAACATTGGAAAATATCTTAAAACATTTTGGTCCTCGAGGTAGAAGAATCTTGAAACATATTGTGGCACCTTGGATGTACCACAAGAAAATAATTCATTTTAAAAGGACGTCTCGAAATTTATTTTATAAGGTACTCAAAGTTTTCAAAGATAATTTAATGGGCTAGAATGCCCAAAAATTTCAGATAATTACACGGAACATTATAGCGCTGTGGGTCCCGCGCCGGAACCCACCAGACTAAAAACCATTTACAAAACGCCAAAAAGGTCGATGACGGTAATATTTTACAATGTCCGAAGTATTTCAAAACACATTTTTCAAATACCGTCTGATTGTGTCATTTGAAAATACACGGCCCATTTGTCAAAATTTAACAAATTTTAAAAATCCATATAAACCATGGTTTGACCGCACCACCAAAATATTTTCCAAAAATCGATTTCTACAAAATTCTCAAAGCGTAAAGTCCTTCGTAAAACATTCTCAAACTTACCCATAGCGGACAAAAATTACAACATTCCAAAACAATGAATTTAAAACCATATACTCAAATGGAAACCGGTCGCCAATTCAATCAAATGCATCTCGTGGTATCAATTTTAAACACACAAGAAAATCATTCATCGGAGTTTCTCACAAACTCTACCGTCAGTACCTATTCGAAACCCATCAAGGTTTAAAACTTTCACAACCTACCACCCCACCCGGTGGTTCAAAGATAAAACAATAACGTGCCTGGATTCTATACACATACTATGTGTCACAAGTATTAAACACAACTATATTACACAATACCGTGTAAATAAAATTATGCACCGCAATTAACTCACTAAGATAAAATCGAGATACACAGGTATTACGCATAAAGGAGGAGACTTACATCCACAGTCGCACGGAGGTGACGGTCGCCCGATACTAATCTCGTCCGACAACATAACCGACACGTTGTGACTACGCACAACTCAACTTGTCACCCGACGACTCGAACGACAAGACCACACATTACTCGACAAACCACGACTGACTCGACCCGACACCTAGGTTTCCGCAACCTAAGCTCCGATACCATAAATGTAACACCCCCAAAACCGTATGGGAATATTACACGCCGTAGACCCCTTCCACAAGGATCTACCAGCTAAACATCCATAAACGACTAAATGCTTGCCCGGCCAGGTCAAACAATATAATAATACACTGCTAAGGTCACTTACACATAAACACACGGGCAGTGAGGTCACACAACTCTATCAACAATCGACTAACAACATTACCCACACAGGGTCGAAACACAATACAAATGAAGACCGAATGAACTCTAACAATACAACCAAACTCTACCAACTCTCGACTCTTGATTAGTATCGCACTCGTCATCCTCTTGTGCCAATCCTGATCGCTCCCGAATCTGCATGTACACGCAAAAGCAGACATCCACCCCGAATACTCGGGGTTAGTAAAACTCCACCGTTTTACTAGTGCAAGTATCAAACCATACGAAATGTAACAAGCAAATAGCAACTACGAGTTTAATACGGAAATCAATTATCAAAATGTTCCCAGAAGTTTTAGAATTTCGAACTCAAATAAGAGATATTTGAAAAGGAACACATCATCTCGGGGATTTTAAAGCGTAAATTCTTTTGGACCTCGAGTCCCAATTTACAAAACCTTTTCGTAAACATTAGGGCCTTAGACCGATTCTCGTTTCAAAGCATACTAAATAATATATCATTATGAGCCCGAGATCCATATTTAAAATGTTACCCGAACAATCATCGCTACACGATCATTGTTCGTACACATCATGTACCGAACTCCGAGGCCTCGACGGACCTTACCCGACCACACACACTGTTCGTACACATCATGTACCGAACTCCGAGGCCTCGCGGACCCTACCCGACCACACACACGCTCGTACACATCATGTACCGAACTCCGAGGCCTCAGCGGACCCTACCCGACCACACACACCGCTCGTACACATCATGTACCGAACTCCGAGGCCTCAACGGACCCTACCCGGCCACAACATCGTTCGTACACATCATGTACCGAACTCCGCAGGCCTCGTCGGACCCTACCGGATCACACACCTTGTCCGTACACGTCATGTACCGGACTCCGGAGCCTCGCTGCACCCTACCGGATCACACACTTTGTTCGTACACATCATGTACCGAACTCCGCAGGCCTCGTCGGACCCTACGGAACACACACACATCGACACGACACAATTCATAATCATTAAATGTCAAGCCATTCCACATTACACCGAAATGTACAATCAAGTATGTAAACCAAAACAACACAAATATCATGATCATCACAACGACTCTTAACCAACATAACACACATTCGGTACACAATACATTGAACAACCACGTGTACAACCATCTCATATGTACATCGCAATCCTGCACAAATGGCACAACGCCTAACACGTATACCAATATATCACTATTATCACAAAGCCTTCAAATTTCGGAAAACACAACCAACTCAAACGGAACACATTTACGGAGGCAAGCAAAATCGTCATACATAGCATACGTAATTACTAGTCGCAAGATACAAGTCGTATAATAAGATACTTGCCTTAATAACCGCTACCAAACGCTCCGATGAACACGGTTCGATCGGGAAGCTCGGACCCCGAAGGAGACAACGAACGGAAGGGTTCCGACTCGAGTTCTTCACAAGAATTCGACCCTAACAACATATAATCAATAAATCATCGATCATACGAGGAAGAATAATCGTAGAACGCTCGAATTCTCTTTGTGACATTTTATCGAACACCTTCAAGGCGTCGATAAAATACTCAATAAAACGACAAATCCGTGGCAATCCAACCGTGGAATAACAAGGAATTAGATATAATATAGCTTAACAATCATCAATCCATCAATATTCTGAGTTAAAACGGATTAAACGGACAAATCGAACAAAATCCCCAAAACTATATTTTAAGAAAACTTGCCTTGATTCGGTCGATCGGAGCAAGTTATGGAAGGATTAATCGATGTTATGAACTTCAAAACTTCATGGATTTAACCCTAACAACATCCCTCCATGATCATCAAGTCTTCACCGCGGAAGAGGAAGAAACGAGTGATAAAAATGAAGGAAAACCCGCTCTGCCATATTTATACCCCTGCCGGACACGGCGCAGCAAGCCCGGACCGGCGCCGGGTGTCTCGGCCGTGTCTCGGCAGGCTGCTGGTCCTGGCCGACCCGGCGCAAGACACGGCGCTGGGCAGCGCCGTTTCGAGGCCGTTTCGCATGTGTTCGGCCCGACCATGACTCGGTCGATCCAACGGTCCGAAAAATCCCGAAACTCAGACTTGAACGTAAACCGAAAGCACGTTTACGAAGTACTCGTAAATACGAATCCGAACACTGAGAGAACACCTGATTCCGACCACCCGAAGGCTCGAAATTCGACAACGGAAAGTAATTACCCAAAACTTTGGGAAATTACGAAAATGGCCCAAAACGTCCGAAAATCACGATACGCGATCGAAACACCAAACCAAAGCTCGCAACATGAATAATAACATTAAATGAACTTACGAGAAACTCGAAACAACAGTTTCGGACGAGATTCGCAAGATCGAACTCAAGTGCGGAAAAGTCGCTAAAAAGCACGGAACTCAACAAAACGACACCGAAACGAACTCGGATCACAAAAAGTGCAGAATTAATCATTCTCAGAATGATGAGACGGTCCCAAGCGAGTCGTCGAAACGGACTTCCGCCGAAAAAATAAAATTACCGGAAATCCGAAATTGCGGATATTACAATTACGGCCATAATGGTGTTCACGACCTTTCTGCCCATTTTCCTCACACTCGTTATGGTCGTTACGCAAAAGATATTATGGCCGTAAAGTATGAATATTTACAGCCGTAATGCATGCCTGACAGCAAGCCAGCCTGATCTGAAATGCCAACAACTGGAATGGAAACACGAGGAACGAAGCCACAGATATACGAGGATTTTACAGGCGAGATAGACATAAAAACCAACACAAGTCTCCGGTCGTCCGAAGGTCAGAATAGGACGAGTATTAACAACGACACCCAAAATAATAAGAATTTACAAAAATGACCCAAACGTCCGAATTTCACAATACAACGTCGGATTAACAATCCGAAACCCATGACATGAGCAACTCAACCATACAAACTCATGAAAACAAAGAAATAATGAAATCGAATGAGTTTTATGAGAATCGAACATACATGCGACAAAATATAGCTCAAAATGAGAAAACGAAAAAAAACATCTACGAAACTCGTCCACATTGTTGTGGGAAAATCCCTCACAATATACCGCAAGTGCACGGTGTCAACAAGTAATAAAGTGATAAGTAAAGTATTGTTCCCTCGAGGACTGATTTCACTAAGTACCAAAATGTAGTCAACTCACAATTTTATTTGAAGATCAATTAAATAGAATTTATATCTAAACTAATTTTAGAAAATAAATAATAGTACTAATAATAATAATAATATTAATAATAAGGGAGTGGGATTATGATTTTCACCTCAAACAATCAGGAATGATATTTATTCAATTCAATTCACTTTTATTCAATTGATTGTAAGCCAGGAATTCCTAAATTATTCTAAAGCCTTTCCCAAGGTCGATAGAAAATACTACGAATTATTAACTCGATATATCCCTATTCGAATTAGATAATTAATAGCTAAAACAGTTCAAGAATTCCCACAATAATAGGCTTCACAATTCGCATGAGTATATCCCTATCTCACGAAAATTATGATTCGTCTCACAAGAACTATGCCTAAATTTCATCTCCCGAATCCATAAAGACATTCAAAACAAATTAACTGTTGGCCAGACAATTAAAAAGCATTAAGAACAGTAAGAAGAATCCAATTCAATAGAATAACGAGTAAATCGAAATAATAATAAATGATCAAACCATCTTGAAATCGGCTACAATCAAAATCCTACTCGAATAGATCTAGGAACTAAGATGCAGAAAAACCGTAGGGATCCGTGGTCTTGTCGTCGCCCACAAATCTCCTCCTTGTGTTCTTTGCCCTAGCTATCGATCCACCTCCAAGTTCTGATCTGATCCCTCTTTCTGCAGCCCTACCATGCTTATTTATATCAGTCCTCAGCCTCCAAAACGCGTCCGTGTGATTAGAACGAGAACAGGCTCCAAAACGGCCCAAACCCGCGCGGAGTACACCAACACCGCCCCGTGTGCCGCGGCTCACGGCACTCAGCGGGATGCCTGGGCGCTGTTTATTTCTTCTGTGCCGCGGTTCACTATATCTGTGTCGCGGCACAGAGTACAGTTTACTCGGCACTCTGCTAGTCTCCTGCGTGTGCCGCGGCTCAGCACATGGGTGCCGCGGCTCATGACCAAAAACTGCTGTTTTCGCCCGTTTTTCATCGTTTCGGCTTTCGGACTCCGATTTCCTGCAAAACATATAAAAATAATGCATTAAAAGATCATTTATGCTGATTTAGGCTCAAGATGGATATAAATTAATGATATAAAAGTGCATAAAAATATGCCTAACAAATACCCCCAAACTTGAGCCTTTGCTTGTCCTCAAGCAAAAAATTATCAATTTTAGACAAAATGTATCGTGACTAATCATGCAACACATAGTGCTCAACCTAATCAATACTACCCTGAAAATCTCAAAGAATAGTACAAGTATCGTAATAGTGAGTCGCATCGAGGACACTGATTCCACTAAGTAACCAATTTCAGTCCTAATCAATCGTTCATGAAGAAAATCAAGCTCAAAGATTAACAAGTGTGAATTTAACCGACCGTCAATATGAAGGGTTAGATTAAACAAGCCAATTCGCCCAGTCCCACAGTCTAGTGGCAAAATTCAAGAGTTTCATTATCAAAATTATTCCTAGGACAGCATTCCCTTATGTATGATCAATAATATGATTCGAGTTAACCACTAGGTTTCGGCTCTCGGGATATTTCATCGGGATGATCCTAGGGTGGATTTCCATTCTCATGCATCGGGGAACCGTTTGACGTAAAAGACACTCATGGGGTACATGGATGCTTCTAGTTACTAAGCCCCCCTCTACAGCGGAGAAAAAACTCGAATAGCAATTCCCGCATGTCAAGGTTGTTGTTTTACGTGAGAGTAAACAACGGGTCACGTGAATACCCCCGGTTACTAGGCTTCCCATCATCGGTAATGCGATATTTCTAAATTATTAATCTATTCAGGGTCGTCGTTTTACGCGAGAGTAAACAACGGGTCACGTGAATACCCCCGGTTACTAGATTTCCCATCATAGAACAACTAATATCTCGATTTTTTGGAAAAACTGCCCGACTCTAAACTCAATCCAAGTGCCAACAAGACTCATATTACTTGACGACTAGCTACGCGAAAAGTTTAACCAAACGTATAAACGGTGATTTGAAAACACGTATGTCTACTTTCTTATCTGCTAAAATTTCTACAAAAACGATAAAATTTCGGACCTAATTGAATACTCAACAGAAGCAGATATCGCTGACTGCAACTCGACCAAAACTCAACCGTTTCTTCCCCGAGAAATCAGTATCGTAACATCAGTTTTACACACGGAAGCACGAAAAATTCACGAAAAATTCACGTTTTTGAACAAAATCATCAACAACATGCGAGGGCAATAAAGCAATGATGGAAGTGCAATTCATAACCAAGAAAATTTAAGAAAATATCACTTGCTTCAATTTATTCCACTATACATAAAATCATCAATAATAAAACTCATGTGAAAATAAAAGAGATAAGGAAAAGTGAAACTCATTCCAAACGTCTTCCTGAAAGCAAGCACATGTCTGAGTGGAAATGTCGGTCAATCCATACTTCAAATAACGCTCAGCATCACAAGGGACCCCAAACTTAGTCTCTAGTCATGAGATAACAATAGATATTAAATCAAGAAAGACTAGAATATGAAGAATAATAACTCATTTGGGGTTAAAATATTAGAGAGATAAGGGCCAACAAGAATACGAATCCAAAAGAAATAACAAAACAAAGAAAAAAGTAATAACTAAAAATCAAATAAAAACAACTAACTAGAAAGCAAGTAAAAATGATGGGTTGCCTCCCATCAAGCGCTCTATTTTACGTCTTGAGCACGACGTGGCAAAAAGATTTTAACGTGGCTTTTTTCTAGGGAGATTTCCAAATGCCCCCTTCTTGCAATCTATAAGCCTCTTATTCCACAAGGGAGGCTTTGGCTCATGCCCGGTTGCCAAAAATAATGAATAAGAATAATTATGCGGACAACCAAAAAATGATGGAAGAATATAATAATGATAAGGCATGAAAAAATAAGCAGAGTTCGAATGGGTAGATGATAAAGACTTATCATGAACAACCTCATTAGAACTCGAAGAATCAGCCTCAACAAAATCAGAAGTGATGGGGTCAATCTCTCCCATTATAGATTTAGGAAAAATTATGCGTGGCACCGTTAATAAAATTTTAGGCACATAAGTGTTCACCTTATTAGTCGAAGTTTGATGACAATTTAATGAAATTTCTTGGGAAACATCATCAATGGTAACTTCTTCTACAGGCTCATCACACTTTATGTAATTATCGGGTGATGGGGGATCGACTCTAAAACTTAGCATGTCTTTCTTCTCAACCTTCCTCTCAACTTCACTACTAAATATATGAGTTGGAATACAACCATAGTAAATCTCAAGACCACGACATGCACATTCTAGCTCAAAAAGGGTACTACCAGGATTTTTGAGAACGTCTACACATTGTTCAAGCATGGTCTTTTGTTCTGGGGGAGGGGGCTGACTGACCCTATTTGGCAAATTATTAAGAACATCGAAATTTATGAAATGCCAAGGGCCACGATACTCAAAGGAAAACATAATGAAGAAAATAAAAATAAAGAGACTAAAGGAAAAAAACTTCAAATTAAAATTAGAGTCGCTCGGTATTGATATTAGCGAAAAATCAGTCCCCGGCAACGGCGCTAAAAACTTGTTGTGGGAAAATCCCTCACAATATACCGCAAGTGCACGGTGTCAACATGTAATAAAGTGATAAGTAAAGTATCATTCTCTCGAGGACTGATTTCACTAAGTACCAAAATGTAGTCAACTCACAATTTTATTTGAAGATCAATTAAATAGAATTTATATCTAAACTAATTTCAGAAAATAAATAATAGTACTAATAATAATAATAATAATACTAATATGGGAGTAGGATTATGATTTTCACCTCAAACAATCAGGAATGATATTTATTCAATTCAATTCACTGTTATTCAATTGATTGTAAGCCAGGAATTCCTAAATTATTCTAAAGCCTTTCCCAAGGTCGATAGAAAATACTACGAATTATTAACTCGATATATCCCTATTCGAATTAGATAATTTATAGCTAAAACAGTTCAAGAATTCCCACAATAAAAGGCTTCACAATTCTCATAAGTATATCCCTATCTCATAAAAATTATGATTCGTCTCACAAGAACTATGCCTAAATTTCATCTCCCGAATCCATAAAGACATTCAAAACAAATTAACTGTTGGCCAGACAATTAAAAAGCATTAAGAACAGTAAGAAGAATCCAATTCAATAGAATAACGAGTAAATCGAAATAATAATAAATGATCAAACCGTTATGAAATCGGCTACAATCAAAATCCTACTCGAATAGATCTAGGAACTAAGATGCAGAAAAACCATAGGGATCCGTGGTCTTGTCGTCGCCCACAAATCTCCTCCTTGTGTTCTTTGCCCTAGCTATCGATCCACCTCCAAGTTCTGATCTGATCCCTCTTTCTGCAGCCCTACCATGCTTATTTATATCAGTCCTCAGCCTCCAAAACGCGTCCGTGTGATTAGGACGAGAATAGGCTCCAAAACGGCCCAAACCCGCGCGGAGTACACCAACACCGCCCCGTGTGCCGCGGCTCACTTTATCTGTGCTGCGGCTCACGGCACTCAGCGGGATGCCTGGGCGCTGTTTATTTCTTCTGTGCCGCGGCTCACTATATCTGTGCCGCGGCACAGAGTACAGTTTACTCGGCACTCTGCTAGTCTCCTGCGTGTGCCGCGGCTCAGCACATGGTGCCGCGGCTCATGACCAAAATCATTGCTACTCGCTTTTCGTCATTTCGGCTTCCGGACTCCGATTTCCTGCAAAACATATAAAAATAATGCATTAAAAGCTCATTTATGCTGATTTAGGCTCAAGATGGATATAAATTAATGATATAAAAGCGCATAAAAATATGCCTAACACACATGGAAAAACTAAAAGAACAAAATAGATTCATAATTCCAAAACAGTAACAAGCGAGTCATCCGAAACGAACATACCCCAAAAATAGAAATTACCAAAAAATAGAAAGTACGGATATTATATTCTCTCCCCCTAAAAATAAGTTTCGTCCGAAACTTACAATGTGAATAACTCGGGGTATCTCGACCTCATATTCTCTTCCGTCTCCCACGTGGCTTCCTCGGATCCATGCCTCGACCATCGCACTTTAACCAAAGGAATGGTTTTGTGCCTGAGTTGCTTCACCCAATGCTCTAAGATCTGAATCGGCCTATCCTCGATGGTAATGTCGGGTCCCAACTCGATCTCTCCAAAATCTATAATATGGCTCGGGTCCGGTACATACCTACTAAGCTGGGAGACATGAAACACGTTATGCACGTGACTCAAGGACGGCGGCAAGCCTAACCGATATGCCAGCTGTCCAACTCTCTCTAAAATCTCGAACGGTCCAATATATCTCGGACTAAGTTTACCCTTCTGGCCGAAGTGGTAAACTCCCCGTGTCGGCGACACCTTAAGCAATACATGGTCTCTCACCTCAAACTCCAACGGCCGGCGACGCGTATCGGCATAAGACTTCTGTCGACTCTGGGCCATCAATAACCTTTCGCGAATCAGAGCAATCTTCTCTCTTGTCTCAACTATCATATCGGGCTCAGTGCCAATTAGCTCGGATGCATCATCCCAACACAACGGCGATCTGCACCTCCTCCCATACAATGCCTCAAAAGGTGCCATTTTGATCGAGGCATACTAACTATTGTTGTACGTGAACTCAATCAATGGCAAGTGCGACTCCCAATCATCCTTCCAATCTAAAGCACAGACTCTCAACATATCCTCCAGCGTCTGTATCGTCCGCTATGACTGACCGTCTGTCTGAGGGTGGTAGGATGTACTGAGTCTCAACTCAGTCCCCAAAGCTCGATGAACGGCCTGCCAAAAATGGAATATAAATCAGCCATCTCGATCCCAAATAATACTCTTAAGAGTCCCATGCAAGCTATCCGGCCCCCAATAATCACAATCTCCGAAATGAATACTCGTGCTAGTCTATCCGGCCCCCAAGTATCCTTAATACCCAGAAAATGAGTTGATTTGGTTATTCGATCGACAATAACCCAAATCATGTTCATTACAGTCTGAGTTCTAGGCATACTGGTAATGAAATCCATGGAAATGTCCTCCCACTTCCACTCCGGAATAGGAAGTGGTCGAAATAATCCCGCGGGTCGCTGATGCTCGATCTTAACCTGCTGACAGGTTAAACACCTCGATACAAACTCGTTCATGTCCGTCTTCAAATTGCTCCACCAGTAGTTACTCCTTACATCCTTGTACATTTTGCTCGTACCATGAGGTATGGAGTAAGGTGTAGTATGAGCCTCACTCAAGATCTTCTGTCTCAACTTAAAATCACTTGGTACACATAATCTGCCGCGAAATCTCAAAACTCCATCATCCTGAACCACAAATCCAGGGGCTTTCCCTTTCCTCACGTCATCCCTCAACTGGACCAAGAATGGATCATCATACTGCCTTGCCTTGATATCATCAACCAAGGACGAGGTGATTTCTAACGCACATAACTGAACCTGGACTCTCTGAACCCAAACCTCGATATTCTGACAAATCAAATCCCTCTGAATTATGCTCTAAGGTGTGAGTACCTCTAACATCTGTAGAGCCACCGGCTTACGACTCAATGCATCTGCCACTACATTAGCCTTACCCGGATGGTAAAGTATCTCGAGGTCATAATCTTTAATTAGCTCCAACCACCTACGCTGTCTCATATTCAACTCTTTCTGACTGAAGATATACTTCAGACTCTTGTGATCCGTATAAATCTTGCACGACGACCCATAGAGATAATGCCTCCAGATTTTTAAAGCAAAGACAATCGTAGCTAACTCTAAATCATGCGTAGGGTAATTTGCTTTGTAAGGTTTCAACTGTCGGGATGCATAAGCAATAACCCTATCTCTCCATCAAAACACATCCAAGCCCGAGGCCCTAAGCGTCACTATACACCACAAAATCCTCATTCCCCTGAGGCAATGCTAAAATGGGTGCGGTAGTCAACCATCTCTTCAATTCGTCCAAACTATCCTGTCTGTCGGCGGTCCACTCGAATTTCTGTCTTCTGAAGTAACTGTGTGAGTGGTCTAGCAATCTTAGAAAATCCCTCAACAAATATATGCTAATATCCTGCAAGTCCCAGAAAACTTCTCACTTCCTTCACATTCTTAGGCGGTTCCCATGCCGTCACTGCCTCTATCTTCTGTGGATCTACCCGAACTCCCTGCGCTGAAATCACATGCCCGAGGAATATCACTTCCTTGAGCCAAAACTCACACTTAAGGAACTTCGCGTACAGTTGCTCAGCTCTCAAAATGTCTAACACAATCCGGAGGTGTAAAACGTGCTCCTCCTGACTCAGGGAATAGATGAGAATGTTGTCGATAAAGACGACTATGAATTTGTCCAAATACTAAATGAAAACTTTGTTCATCAACTGCATGAACACTGCTGGGGTATTGGTTAGCCCGAAAGGCATAACCACAAACTCGTAATGGCCATATCTCATCCGAAAAGCATCTTTCGGTATATCACTGTCCCGAATCCTCAACTGGTAGTAGCCCGATCGTAAATTAATCTTCGAAAAGACCGTCGCTCCTTAAAGCTGATCAAACAAATCGTTGATCCTGGGCAAAGGGTACTTGTTTTTTATGGTCAACTTGTTTAATTCTCTATAGTCGATGCATAAACGAAGCGATCTATCCCTCTTCTTAACAAAAAGTACAGGCGCACCCCAAGGCGATGCGCTCGATCGAATATACCCTTTATCTAATAACTCCCCCAACTGTTTCTTCAACTCTAGCATTTCCGACGGTGCCACGCGGTACGGCACTCGAGAGATAGGAGCCGCATTTGGTTCTAGATCAATAGGGAAATCAACTTCCCGCAGTGGTGGTAGTCCCGGCAAGTCATCCGGAAATACATCAGGATACTCATTCACAACTGGAATTGGCTACATGTCAGTTCCACCATCTTCTGCTCTCAGGGCGTAACACCAGTAGCCTACACAGCCCTGGTTCAGAAGTTTCATCGCCTTCAAGGTACTAATCACACTCCCCGATCTACCCGGCTTACATCCAACAAGTGTATGCTCTGTGCCATCCTCAGCCACTATCGAAATAGTACGAGTCTGATAGTTCATGATAGCACCGTGACGATCCAACTAATCGTCCCCGAGGATCAAATCCTCACCCTTAAGGTCTACAACAATGAGGTTCGAGGGCCAATCCCGGCTTCCGATCCTCACTGGGCAATCTCTAACTTTCCGGTTCCCAACCATACGATCCCCACTAGGCATACCCCCTGCAAACGGTTCACACTCAAACAGGCAGTCAATACCAATATGACATACACAGTCCGAAGCAATAAAAGAGTGAGTAGCACCCGAATCAAAAAGTACCGAAATTGGATGAGAAAGGATCTGAGTTGTACCTGATGCCACTGGAGTGTCTGTCTCCTTAATATGTTTCATCTGATATAATCGAGGTTGAACTGATCCCGAACTCGATGCTGCACGGCGATCCGGCTGACCCCGACCCCTACCACGGCCCGAACTCTGAGGAACATGAGTAACTGGAGTCTTTTGATCAATATTGTTCTCCTTCTGAATGGCAGTGGTAATCGGAGCTCTAGCGGCCCTGGAAGCCCTCTCGCAATGAACTGCTCGATGTCTGGTCTGTCCGCAAGTAAAGCAAGTAACCAACGGAAATGGAAAATCCTTCATCACATGCTCGTACTGACTGCAATTAAAACAAACTATGCCGCCAGGTGTAGGAGACTGGACTGAACGGTTACTCTGAGATCCTCTGGCCTGATGAAATGGACACTTCCCAGACGCTGGAGAAGACTGCGATCTCGAAAACCGTCCACCCTTACCGGCTGAAAAACTGCCGGTAGTCTTCTGCTTCTTAGCCTCGGAACCTGACTCTGATCCCGGGACAGCCATCTCGATCGCTAGGGCGCGGTCCTGATATTCCTTCAAGGTGTCACACATGAGTGGTGCCATACTCTGCCTGATATGCGGCTTCATGCGAATATTGAAATAACGGATCTTGTCAGCCTCGGTTCTCACCTGATCTTTCACGAATCCCAACTGTTGATTATAAGTGATGATGGCCTGAGAAATCGGCACATCCTGAGGTGTAGCAGTAAAGAATTCCACGATTCTGCGCTCCTTGAATGACGGTGGACAATATTCTGCTTCCATAGCAGCCTTAAATTCCTCCCATGTGGCTAGGCGGTCTCTGGGCGCCACAGCCTCCCACCATTCCGCAGCTTCCTTATCCAGGAGGTACTGAGCAATATGTACCCTTCTGTCATCGAGAGAAGATACGGCATCGAAAGTCCTGCCCAACTGAAAAAGCCAATTCTCCCAACCGAGGGAGTCAGTAGAACCAGTGAAACAAGGGGGGTGCATCTTGGTCACTATCTGAATCCATTTACTAGTTTCATCCTCTAGAGTCGGAGGCGGATTCTGTCGTCCATCCTGAGCTATTTGGGCAAGCTGAGCCATCAACTGCTGGAGTACAGCAGTAGCTCCGACGTCGGCATTATTACCCGATGGTTAGCCCTGACTGACTGACAAGTTCTACTGCCCGTCAGAACTCAGAGGTAGAGTACTCGGCACTGAATGAGAGGCCGAATCTGTAGAGGACAGAGAAAGTGAAACTTCCTCATTATTAGAACCATTACCACGGCCTCGGCCGTGCCCCCTAGCTGGTCTACCATGTGTTGGGATTCGGTGCCTAAAAATGAAGGCCCAGCGGAAGCGGTAAAATGAAAATTAATTCGATCCGAATCCCTACGAGGATCGATCGAGCTACGTATATACGAAAATATAAACGAAAAGCAGGAGTCATAAAAACTCACCCTTGTAGTCCGTTGATTAGATGGATAACCTTCTCTTGAGCTATTCCCCAAACTCTTGAATGATCCAACGCCGAAAGCACCGCGTCTCTACTTGCCACGCGCCGGAGAAATGACCGGAACGACGATCACCTTGCTATCCTCCGAGGATACGGCTAGAGCTAAGTGATGAAGCTATATATGTAAAGATTACTACACTCTAAGTGTTTTAATCTTACTCTCTCTATATGATTTTCTCTCAATTTTTCTCCAAGAAAAATGAAGAAGAAAATGAATGAAGAAGATGAAGATAATTGAGAAAATGGTTTTTCTCTCTCTCTCTCAATCTCACTCACGTTGGAAAGGCTTGGAATCTCAAGTGAGAGATGTCTTCTTCATTTATTCAACTCTTCACATGATATATCTCATTATTATGAGAATCAAAGCCCCACAAAGTCATCTTTTTCATATAAAATGAAAACAACAAGACAAGAGGAAAGTGGGTGGAAATTAGGGAGGCGGCTGCCATGCAGAAACGGATGAGTTCAGTTCGTTTCGGACTCCCGTGAGTCCAAACAGATAAACTACGATTCCGTTCCGATGTATTTGTATCGATTAATTAATCCAATTAATTAAATATATCAAATACAAAATAACAAAATTAATTTCTCCAAGAAATAATTATATTCATGAATTAAATTAATCGCCCAGTGATATATTTAATCCATTAAGCCGTAAATCAATTTATCCGATAAATCGATTTAAACATCCAATGTCCCAAATTAGATATCCAATATCTAATATTCATAATGAGAGAATTAACTTAATTCATTCCGTCGTCAATCCTAATGCGCGACTCGGTAGGTCCGTCTCAGTCAGCAATGGGAGGAACCAAAGAGTAGTAGCACCACCTAGCCAGCCTGGTGGCCTACACTCAGACTCGATCGAGAACGAATGATTGGGATCATTCAAGAACCATTCTGCCGTGAATACCAAGATACGTATAAACCCTTCTTTCAAATATCCCGATCAAGTTATAGGGTCACGGTCGACCAAACCCTATCTCGTACTTGATGCTATGCATGCGTTAATGCAAATCGAGATCATCGAGCTCTCGTGTATCTAATACACTAGCTCCAATGCTTTGGCCAAAGACTTATGATCTCATCTCCAATAACCGCATAGGACATATAACCCGCTCACTAACAGAGAAAGAATTCTATCTTGGTATTCGTAGGACTCGCTACTTGCCCGTCAAGATGCACGCCGAGGTTGACCCCGCCTTCCGTTTATAGGGTCGAACTACTCTAATGAAAATCTTGACGTCACAAGCACATCCCTACTAAATCCTCAAGTCGAAGGTTCACGAATACCTATCACAACCTTTCGATTCCGTCATTGATCGTCCCGAGTGAAATCCGTGTGACGAATCGAGGGTGATTCGGGCCGAGTATACTAATCTTATTAGCATACCTATAACGTGTGCTCCCACTAACCATTAGTGTTCGATGTGCACTCTCCATGTCAAAGAACACGTCATACAAGTCTTCACATAAACTTAACGCCTACCAAGTTTCATCGACTTGCGAACGATTAAGTATTTGAGCTATAAACCTTTCCAAAGGCCGACCCCCTTATCCAATAAGGAGTGGAACGCTTTGCTCTCAAATACACGGACTAGTTTCTATATGTTTATTTACGAGTTAGGAATTCCAAGAACTACCAAGAAATAAAGAAACATTCATTTGCCTTATATAAATGGTTTACATAATTACAAGTACAATGCCCTCACTCAACAACCTCTCGAGTGGCATTCGAGGGCATACTCCTAACAATCTCCCACTTGCACTCAATGCCACATACTATGGTATCTAATACCCATGTTCTCCGGATGACGCTCCAAGCTAGTCCGAGATAGTGGCTTGGTCACTGGATCGGCGACGTTGTCGGCCGAGTCTACTCTATGCAAGACAATGTATCCCTTGCGAACAAATTCTCTTACGAGATGATACTTCCTCTCAATATGTTTGGTGCCGTTGTGAAACCTCGGCTCCTTGGCCCGTGCTACGACTCCGTTGTCGCAAAGATGAACAGCCAAAGACATGGTATCATTTGAAGTTCTCCTAGAAACTTCTTAATCCGTAACCCTTCCTTGGAAGCCTCCGAGGCCGCTTGATACTCACCGACAGTGGAATCAAGCGCGCTTTGCTTGGCACTACGCCAAGATATCGCTCCTCCATTAAGAGTAAATATGTAGCCGTAAGTGGACATCGAGTCGTCCCTTCCTCCTGAAGTCCGAATCTGAATCCCACCACATCCAAATCTCCACCGCCATACATAAGACCATATCTCTCGTTCTTCTCAAGTACTTGAGAACGTTCTTTACAAAGCAGTCCAATGTTCCCTACCCGGGTTTGCCTCAAACCTACTCACCACGCTTACAAGATGCGCGATGTCGTCTTGTACACAACATAGCATACATAAGGTTACCCACGGCCGAAGCATATGGTAGATTACTCAGTTCCGTGCGTTGTTCCTCACTTTGGGGACTCATCGTCAAGGTGAGTTTTATTCCATGTTGCATCGGTAGGAACCCTCTTTAGAATCATCCATCTTAAATCGCTTTAAGATCTTATCTATATAGAGGGCTTGGGAAAGGCCTATTGTTCTCTTCGCTCTATCCCTTAGAGTCGAATACCAAGAATATAGGTTGCTTCTCCCAAGTCTTTCATGGAGAAATTACTCAAAGCCAAGCTTACGTAACCGAGCATTCCCACATCATTTCCTATTAGTAGAATGTCATCTACATATAGTACTAAGAATGCGATCTTGCTCCCACTAACTTTCTTATATACACAAGGTTCCTCTTCATTTTGCACGAAGTCAAACTCTTTGACCGCCTCGTCAAAACGAAGGTTCCAACTACGCGACGCTTGCTTCAGTCCATAAATGGAACGTCAAGCTTGCACACTTTCGAATATCGACTTCGACACAAAGCCTTTAGCCGCTCCATATAGATTTCCTCCTCGAGGAATCCATTAAGGAAAGCCGTCTTTACGTCCATTTGCCATATCTCATAATCTTGGTAGGCAGCTATAGCAAGCATCATGCGAATAGACTTGATCATGGCTACGGGCGAGAAGGTATCGTGGTAATCGATCCCTTCCTTCTGGGTATAACCCTTTACCACAAGCCTGGCCTTATAGGCGTCAACCTTGCTATCACCATCAGTCTTTCTCTTGTAGATCCACTTATTCCCAATGGGCACTATGCCCTTGGGGCGGTCTACTAGAGTCCAGACCTGATTTACATGCATCGAGTCTATCTCAGCTTCCATAGCTTCACGCCATTTCGCGGAGTCTACATCCACCATCGCTTGGTCATAGGTTGTTGGGTTGGTCTCTTGGCTATCACTTGGAACCTCATGGAGACCCAGCTCCTCCAAGTGCACAAGCCCATACCTCTCAGGTAAATGAGACACCCTACTAGACCTACGAGGTGGTTGTACTTGTGTTTCAGAAAGTTCGGTTCCAGTTTATTGCACAGGTGTCTCTCGAGGTGTTTCATTGTATTCTTCTAAAGAAATACTTCTACCTGCTCCGCCTTCCTGAATGAACTCATCTTCCAGGAAGTGTGCTTGTAAAGCAACAACGATCCTTCGATCTTCGGGCATGTAGAATAGATATCCCATCGTCCCCGCAGACGGAATCCAATGAAACTTCCTTCGCAGACCTAGCTTCCAACTTTTCCACCTTAGTCTTCTTGACATAAGCGGGACATCCCCAAATCCTAATATGATTAAGACTTGGTTTCCTTCCTTCCCACATCTCATGTGGAGTTTTAGGAACGGATTTAGAAGGACATCTGCTCAAGATATATGCGGCAATCGAGTGCATACCCCACAGTAAATCGGCAAGTCAAGATAGCCCAAGATGGAACGGACCATGTTCAACAGTGGTCCGGTTCCTTCTTTCGACACACCATTTAACCGAGGAGTACTGGAGGTGTTAGTTGTGAAACTATTCCATGTTCCTTAAGGAACTCGTCAAACTCCGTACTCATATACTCGCCACCTCGGTCCGACCGAAGTGCTTTGATATGATTACCGCTTGTTTCTCGACTAGGGCCTTGAATTCGGAATTTCTCAAAGGCCTCGGATTATGTTTCATTAAGTATACATAACCATACCTAGTATGATCATCTCGTAAATGTAATGAAATATTGATATCCGTCACGTCCGCTTCCAAAGCACCACATACGTCGGTATGGATTAATCCCGATTTATCCGGCTCTTTCAAAAGTCCCCGTGAAGGGGACTTAGTCATTTTGCCTTTAAGGCAAGATTCACAAGTAGGAAAGGGATCCGATCCCAATGGACCCATAAGTCCATCTTTTTCCATCTTGTAAACCTTGGTCGACCAACATGACCAAGTCTAAGATGCCATTTAAAAACTTGACCGGTTTCATCCCTACCACGTTTTCTAGTCATAGTATTCACAACTACTTTGTTGCCGAGATTTAGATGATACAATCCATTCAACAATGTAGCAGACCACTAGTTTATTTCTAAAATAAATTTTGCAGAACCATCACCAATGAAAATGAAAAGCCTTTTCGGTCTATGACCTAATGGATACAATGTTTTTATGCCCCTTGGGCAAAACAAGTACATCTTCTAAAGTCAAAACAAAGCCGGATTCTAAACCCAAAAGAAGTGATCCTATGTCGGTCGCCTCGACACTATGCCCGCTTCCGACCGTGATCATAACTTCTCCACTCAAGCTTCCTACTTTGTTCCAGATCCCGATTGACGGTACAAATATGAGAACTAGCACGTAATCCAAGATTCAGAAGTAGAAAATACAAGAGCGTAACAATTTGTTTCCAAAACTAAAAGTTCTCAGACTAAGTGCCATGAAGAATCGGACAGTCTCTAGCCCAAAGGGCCCACCACCGCACTTGAGACAAGCATCCTTCTTCTTCTTGTTCTTTGGAACCATCGGGGCCTTGCCCTTTCCCTTAAGGTCCTTAACTTGTGGTCCAGTTTGCTTCTTGGTCTTTTTCTTATTGTTCTTAGACCTCCGAGGTCCAGAAGAAATCACAAGAGTAGACTCCTTCATCCGCGGAGTCTTCATCTGAGACTGAGCGGTCACAAGTTTGTTCATTAGCCCAGCTAAATTACATGCAATCTCATTGCAGTTGAAGTTCATAACAAACTGTGAGAAGGAATCAGGGAGAGACTATAGGATAAGGTCGGTTTGGAGAGAAGTATCCATTTTAAAATCAAGAGCCTCCAATCTCTCGATCATGGATATCATTTTGAGGACGTGTTCCCCAACCTTCTCACCTTCCTTCATCCTTGCACCGAACAGTTGCTTGGATATCTCATATCTAGCAGTTCTGCTGTGCTCACCATAATGTTCGGTTAAGTGAGATAGAATCTGCCTAGCAGAAGTCATTTTCTCATGAGCTCTCTGAAGCTCATTAGACATGGAAGCCATCATATAAGCACGGACTTTCACGTCATCCTTAACCCACTTTTCGTGGTTTTCAATTTCTTCCTGATTGGCTCGGGTCCGCACAGGAGGCGCCGGAATGTCCGTCTCCAAGACGTATCCCAATGCCTCTATACTGAGGACAATCATCATATTGCGGAGCCAATCCACAAAGTTAGGTCCCATTAAGGTGTTCTTTTCGAGTAGAATTGCGAGTGGATTCATTGTCATATTGAGTTATGTCTACATTAAGTATAACAGATTAATTAGTGACTTGTTATATTATGTTCTAAGTATAGAATTAAGGTCTTTTCTATTCTTGTTACCCAGCTCCCACTATTTTTATCGGAATAACACACTCCCATGTGAAAACCGGAAGTATCGTCGCTCTACTTCATAGTGGTGATCGAGTTCTTTATAAATCTTAATAGAGGGCAACCGAACAGGTTTCTAGTCTATTAATTTTCATAAAGTGGTGTCCAACACCAACCCATATAATGGATGATTCGATCTTCTTTTTCCCCTTGATCATTCCCCTCAACCTATATGGTTTCTATGGTTCGTGAACAAGTTAAGTTTATACCATCGACGCAAATCAGTTTCACAATTGAATCTTATCCGGCAACCTATCAGGTTTCTAGGGATAAAATTTGCTCCAACCGAAGGCATCCAATGCGCTCCCGGTAATTTATCCGTCCTCCCCGAACGACTACCCCGATAACTCGGAAGCATAGCACATCCGGTTTGGATTTCAATTTCCCGAAAACTCGATGGAGGGAAGGAAAACCTTGAAACCATATAAACTTAATAATTTATTGTGGGAGAATTTTCGCGATTTATGTTGCACTTTGCACATTAATCGTTTAAGCGCGTTTGTGGCATTCATACAATATGAAACAACCATTCACAACCTAGTTGCTACCAACATGTGGTTCATGGACCGTTCCTAGAAAACAAAAACTCCGTAATCTAATTACAAGTCTTCGTCTTGAATCTTCGTCTTCTCGAAATGGATCTTCCTCCGGTCTTCGTCATTACATATAAATTTTACATCGAAAATTGCATCCTAGATACAAACATTTCTAGTAAAATAAATAGGCTCAAAACGGCCTTTACAACCCAATCGAATAAAACGAACGATTCAAAACTAAGTCCACGAACCACATCCCCATTCAAAAAGCATTCATCCAATAAATACTATATAAATGGAAAGCGTAGAGATACATTGATCCAATCAACAATACGAACCGATCAAATCGATTCACACAATCGGTAATATGATAACGTTCAAAATAATTCGGTCGACCATAAATATTCCAATTAATCAAATTTCCCTTATAAAATGAAATAACATAAATCATTTTAATCATATTAAATCCAATTTAACATGCGGGAGATTAATTTTCAAGAATACGCGGAAAAAACGAGCCGGGACGAAATTGGCCTGCCATGGCCGAGTCACTGCCGGCATCTTTCCGGCAGATCGCTGGCATGGCCGAGTCACGCCGGCGCCTACGGCCAGCACGGCCCGTGTCTCCCGACACGGTCGGCCGCTCGGCAAGGGCCTGGGACCGCCTCGACACGGCCCGTGTCACGGATGCGGCCGAGTCACCCCTGGCGCCTTCCGCCTTTGTCCGAAAAGTCGTCCGACGACGATTCGGAGCTCGATTTTCGACCGGATATCCAATAACAATATTTTTCAACATTCATATCTTCAATATAAATCATATTTCTAAGAAATTAAGATTTATATTTAGACATAAACTTACGAAAAATATAACTACAACGAACGTAAAAATATATACCACAATTATGACTATAATGATTCCAAATCATTCACCATCTAATCAAGCATTCCAAATGCCAATATCGTATATACGATCGCAAGACCTGGCTCCGATACCACTGTTGGGATTCGGTGCCTAAAAACGAAGGCCCAGCGGAAGCGGTAAAACGAAAATTAATTCGATCCGAATCCCTACGAGGATCGATCGAGCTACGTATATACGAAAATATAAACGAAAAGCAGGAGTCATAAAAACTCACCCTTGTAGTCCGTTGATTAGATGGATAACCTTCTCTTGAGCTATTCCCCAAGCTCTTGAACGATCCAACGCCGAAAGCACCGCGTCTCTACTTGCCACGCCACGAGAAACGATCGAACGACGATCACCTTGCTATCCTCCGAGGATACGGCTAGAGCTAAGTGATCAAGCTATATATGTAAAGATTACTACACTCTAAGTGTTTTAATCTTACTCTCTCTATATGATTTTCTCTCAATTTTTCTCCAAGAAAAATGAAGAAGAAAATGAATGAAGAAGATGAAGATAATTGAGAAAATGGTTTTTCTCTCTCTCTCTCAATCTCACTCACGTTGGAAAGGCTTGGAATCTCAAGTGAGAGATGTCTTCTTCATTTATTCAACTCTTCACATGATACATCTCATTATTATGAGAATCAAAGCCCCACAAAGTCATCTTTTTCATATAAAATGAAAACAACAAGACAAGAGGAAAAGTGGGTGGAAATTAGGGAGGCGGCTACCATGCAGAAACGGATGAGTTCGGTTCGTTTCGGAATCCCGTGAGTCCAAACAGATAAACTACGATTCCGTTCCGATGTATTTGTATCGATTAATTAATCCAATTAATTAAATATATCAAATACAAAATAACATAATTAATTTCTCCAAGAAATAATTATATTCATGAATTAAATTAATCGCCCAAAGGATATATTTAATCCATTAAGCCGTAAATCAATTTATCCGATAAATCGATTTAAACATCCAATGTCCCAAATTAGATATCCAATATCTAATATTCATAATGAGAGAATTAGCTTAATTCATTCCGTCCAATCCTAATGCGCGACTCGGTAGGTCCGTCTCGATCAAGAATGGGAGGAACCAAAGAGTAGTAGCACCACCTAGCCAGCCTGGTGGCCTACACTGTACCCCGACTGAGAACGAATGATTGGGATCATTCAAGAACCATTCTGTCGTGAATACCAGTATACGTATAAACCCTTCTTTCAAATATCCCGATCAAGTTATAGGGTCACGGTCAGTCAAACCCTATCTGTACTTGACGCTATGCATGCGTTAATGCAAATCAAGATCATCGAGCTCTCGTGTATCTAATACAGCTAGCTCCAATTCTTTGGCCAAAGACTTATGATCTCATCTGCCAATAACCGCATAGGACATATAACGCGTTCACTAACAGGAGAAAGAATTCTATCTTGGTATTCAGTAGGACCTGCTACTTTCCCGTCAAGATGCACGTCGAGGTTGACCCCCGCCTTCCGGTTTACAGGGTCGAACTACTCTAATGAAAATCTTGACGTCACAAGCACATCCCTACTAAATCCTCAAGTCGAAGGTTCACGAATACCTATCACAACCTTTCGATTCCCTCATTGACTGTCCCGGAGTGAAATCCGTGTGACGAATCGAGGGTGAGTCGGTTCGAGTATACTAATCATATTAGCATACCTATAACGTGTGCTTCCACTAACCATTAGTGTTCGACAGGCACTTTCCATGTCAAAGAACACGTCATACAAGTCTTCACATAAACTTAACGCCCAGTCAAGTTTCATCGACTTGCGAACGATTAAGCATTTGAGCTATAAACCTTTCCAGTGCCGACCCCCTTATCCAATAAGGAGTGGAATGTTTTGCTCTCAAATACACGGACTAGTTTCTATATGTTTATTTACGAGTTAGGAATGCCAGTAACTACCAGTAAATAAAGAAACATTCATTTGCCTTATATAAATGGTTTACATAATTACAAGTACAATGCCCTCACTCAACAACCTCTGAGTGGCATTCGAGGGCATACTCCTAACACCACGACCTCCCAACATACTGAAGAAAAGAATTTAAAAAGAACAGGATCATAAGGATTCACAGTTTACAAGGTTGATACCACATTTCACGATTCCAAAATACACAAGGGAAATGAATTACAGAAACATAAGAGTTTGAGGAGACTTACAGTCACGGGCCGCATGAAGAGATGGTAGCACGATGATGTTAGGCTCAACGACTGACTCTTACGACACGACTGACAGACCCATAATTAACCAACAGCCTAGGCATTCATAACCTAAGGATCCGATACCATAAATGTAACACCCCAATTATCAAAAGGGACGTTACACGCCGTAGAACCTTAAAAAGGTCTATCAGGCTGATGCATGACTCGTAATACACCAATGAAATCCCAAAAGACACAAACATCATAGTAAAATAGGGTCGTGGCCTCAGCCAAAACATTTTAATGGAAGTACATGAAGGATAATTCAAATACCAATTCATTGCCCATGCAGGGGACTTTTAACCAAGTTTAATAGTAATCAATCTAACTCCAATATTCAAACAGATACAATGATAAAGCATAAAACATAGACTCGAGCCTCATCATCATGCCGAGCCATCCTTTGCGTGTATATCCCGTGCCCGTTCCTCATCTCTTCCGATACTTGAAATGCATAAGACGCATTTCCCCCATTTAAGGAGTTAGCATTCGAATATCTAGTGCAAGTACACAATTACACTACACTATATACATATACAATTCGACACAAGCAATCCATTTTAGAAGAAATATTTTCAATCAATATTCCGGAATATCACATTTACATCAAAACAGTATATCCTCAAGTTTTCCACATCACAACTATCTACGCTTGGTAACCCGCGGCCGTACCCATTAGTATCGACCCCCAGAGGCCCTGTCGGACCATCCCCGGGTGAGAAACCACTTCTGCGGCCGTACCCATTAGTATCGGCCCCCATAGGTCCCGTCGAACCATCCCCGGTGGAAGAGCATTAACACACGCACCCAAGTCCACTTCCGTGGCCACACTCATTAGTATCGGCCCCCAGAGGCCACATATGCCATCCCCGGGTGTAAAAACGACAAACACAACCATTCAATATCACAATTAACATCATTCGCATCAAAATCGTACTAACATAACGAAATGTAATACGTGTACTTGCCTTGGATAACACGATGTGAAGGAAAATGGTGAAGGGAAAGGTTTCGGCCCGAAGGGTCTTCACAAATCCGATCCTAACACAATAATGATATACAACCAATCTCAATATCGTGAAAACGTAGGAATTCATCCTAGTTCTACCCGATGGGACAATTCGTCGAACACTACGTGGTCATATTAGATCCTAATCTATAAACGGTGAAACCCTTGAAGTTTAATCTGTTAAACTATATTGGAAACAAGGAATCACGACTATACAATCGTATTCTAACAACTCATCGAAGCTGGATCGGTTTCAAATGAAAAATCATGTCAAAATCCCGAAATTCCTAAAAGTTAGGGTTCTAGGGAAATATACCTTGATTTGAAGATGAACAATGGATGACTTGATGCTAGGGTGATGATATGATGATCCAAAACTACTTTTCGAATGCAGTTTGTATGAAATCGAACGAACCCAGGCCAGGAAAGTCACTCCCGTCGCGAAGAAAGTGAAACGGATGAAAAAAATGAGAAAGAAAACCGCTGCCTAGTCTAATATGCTGGGCAGCGTTACGGCCATAACACCAACACCATTACGGCCGTAATGGTGTTCACGACCTTTCTGCCCATTTTCCTCACACTCGTTATGGCCGCTACGCAAAGGATATTACGGTCGTAAAGTATGAAGATTTACGGCCGTAATGCACATTAACTTACGGCCGTAATGCATGCCTGACAGCAGGCCAGCCTGATCTGAAATGCCAACAACCGGAATGGAAACACGAGGAATGAAGCCACAGATATACGAGGATTTTACAGACAAGATAGACATAAAAACCAACACAAGTTTCCGGTCGTCCGAAGGTCGGACTAGGATGAGTATTAACAACGACACCCAAAATAATAAGAATCTACAAAAATGACCCAAACGTCCGAATTTCACGATACAACGTCGGATGAACAATCCGAAACCCATGACATGATCAACTCAACCATACGCACTCATGGAAACAGAGAAATAATGAAATCGAATGAGTTTTACGAGAATCGAACATACATGCGACAAAATATAGCTCAAAATGAGAATACGAAAAAAAAATATCTCCGAAACTCGTCCAAATAGAAAAACTCAAAGAACAAAATAGATTCGGAATTCCAAAACAGTAACAAGCGAGTCGTCCGAAACGAACATACCCCAAAATAGAAATTACCAAAAAAATAGAAAGTATGGATATTACACTCAAGATGATCGAAGTCTTGATAGGTGTTTCAATTGAACGGCATGTTGAAAAAAAAAACTTTTTAACGAGGGATTTTATCCTATGTTGCATGTCTATATTGGCTAACATACATCTAAACATATATCGCATCACATACATGTATAAATTTAAACATACATAGCATCACATGACATAAACGCCATAGGACCGTGTATAGCATGACCATAATCCTAACGCAATTTTTATGAGTCAACATGAAAATCACAAATGTCAATCTAAAGGGTATAATTGGTCTTCATTGATCTTCCAACTCATTGGAACGTCATACGCGATCAATTGGCTGCTCGAGTACGTCCTTCGTCTCCTTCTTGTCTTCATTACATTAATGAAAATATACTACACTAGTAAAATTAAAGTACAAGAGGGCAAACGACACACATGCTGTAAATTATAGTAATAAATTAAAAGACGACTCGTATGCCGTAAAAACCAATTATAATTAGACGACATGCAGACCGATAAAAAAATCCAATAATAAATTAAAATATCCAATCACATTGGTCAATGTATGGTCATGCCATACACCAACATATACTAACATTAATCATCACATAATTAATTTAAAGCTGGCATATAGCATATAAATAATATTTTACATCCTAATTGAACAAAAAAAAAGAACACATCACAGTGCCCGGAGGGATGAACAGCACCCCCGTCCAGGCAGGCTCAAAACCTGGGATGCGCAACATTTTGCGCATTTTAGTTGCTATTATTTGCACAGGGTCGCGGGTCGACCCAAACTCGGTCATCAAGTATCCCTAGCCCAGACCCCATGGGTGTAACATCCCCAAAACCATATGGGAATATTACACGCCGTAGACCCTTTCCACAAGGATCTACCAGGCTAAACATCCATAAACAACCAAATGCTTGCCCGACCAGGGTCAAACAATAAAATGATACGGACCGATATGATCACCTACACGTGAATACACAGACCGATGAGGTCACACAACCCAATCGATAAAACTGACTTAAATGACATTACCCACACAGGGGTCGAAATACAATACAGCGGAAGACTGAAATCAACTCTAACAACACAACAAAAATCAAATAACTCTCGACTCATGATTAGTATCGCAGCTCGTCATCCTCTTGTGCCAATCCTGTGACTGCTCCCCTGAATCTGCATGTACCTGGACGCAAAACAGACATCCACCCCCCGATTACTCGGGGGTTAGTAAAACTCCACTGTTTTACTAGTGCAAGTATCAAATCATACGAAATGTAACAAGCAATTAATAATCGTGATCAAATATAATAATCAAGTATCGAATATTCCCGGGAGGTTTTCACAAGAGAAGATAAGCTATGAAGCATTCGAAAATAGGATTATCATCTCGGGAATTTTTAGAATTTCAAAACCTTAAGACCTCAAGTCCCGATTCACAAAACCTTTCGAAAAACTTAAGGGCCTTAACCCAAAACTTGTTTCATAATTCAACAGCTTACACTCCCAGAAACATTTCCATACATCCCGTGGGGCTCGGCCCAACATTCATTGTTAAAACTTTTCCTTTAAAAACTTTGATTTGAAAAGTATCATGCTCATGACACCGTGATCCATCACGTGTCTCCGTAGGTTCAACAACCCGCACGGACTACATCACGCACAATTAAACAAACATAATCAATTCCGACACCGTGATCCACTGTCACGTGTCTCCGTAGGTTCAACAACCCACACGGACTATTAACCAAACATAACCAATTCCAACACCGTGATCCACTGTCACGTGTCTCCGTAGGCATAACAACCCGCACGAACTATATCAATCACAACAATCACACACACAGTCCTGACACCGTAGTCCACTGCCACGTGTCACCGTAAGCCCCGTCGAGCTCACCCGGTTGGACGCACTGTGTCCGAAACTCATGGTCCACTGCCATGCGTTATCGTAGGCCTCGTCGGACCCGGCCACGATTGGACCTCAGTACCTCACTAAGTTCTGATCCCGTAGTCCACTGCCACGAATCCTCGTAGGTTCCGTCGAACCAACATGAGTGAACTTAGCGGTCACACACATATTCACATTCACATTACATACAACAATGAGCACAATTAATCAATCACCTTGATCACCACAAAATCGTACATTGCACGCACATAACACAACCTCGACACTCGCAACAACTATCATCAATCAACGACATTTAACCAACATAACACACATTCGGTACACAATACATTGTACAACCAAGTGTACAACCATCCCATATGTACGTCGCATTCCTGCACAAATGGCACAACGTCTAACACGTATACTGATATAACACTATTATCACAAAGCCTTCAAATTGCGGAAAACACAACCAACTCAAACGGAACATATTTACGAAGGCAAGCAAAGTCATCATACATCTCATACGTAATTACTAGTCGCAAGATACAAGTCGTATAGTAAGATACTTGCCTTAATAACCGCTACCGAACGCTCCGAAGAACACGGTTCGACCGGGAAGCTCGGACCCCAAAGAAGGCAACGAACGGAAGAGTTCCGACTCGAGTTCTTCACAAGAATTCGCTCCTAAGTCACAACGATATCAATTCAATCACAATTCTACGAAAACGTATGGAACTTCCCAAGTTCTACCCATTGAAGCATTTTATCGGACACTTTGAGGGCGTAGTCCAATTTAATCAATTATTCAAAGAAATACTCAAATCCGTTCCACAAAACTTCAAGGGTATTGAATGATTACGAGTTTACAATCAAGTTCTAACAATAATATGAATCAAAACGAAGAAAATCGGCCAAAACACCAAGAAACCTCAAGAACATCCAAAAACCAAAAGTTTAGGTGTTCTTACCTTCGATCCGGGTGGAAGATGATGTTAATCCATGATCCCAACTTCCAAAACATGTTTATATAAGTTGATTCTACTCAAAACCATCGATCTAGGGTGAAAAATCGCGGAAGGAATGAAGAAAAGATGAGAAATGGCCGGATGACTCGGTCCAGGCCTATAAATAGCCGACCCTGGCCGGCCGCTTACGTACGTAATCGGCCAATGCCTACGTACGTGTCGGCCAAGGCCGAACTCCTGGATCGATTCGCCGGACATGTTACGTGCGTAACGGAAAGGCATTACGTGCGTAACGGCATTACGGCCGTTACTGCCGGGCCATTACGGCCGTTACTCGGCCAGGCCTGGCCAGCCAGGCCTCGGTTGATCCGACGGTCCGAAAAATCCCGAAACTCCGACCTGAACGTAAACCTAAAACACGATTATGAAGTACTCGCAAAGACGAATCCGAATACTAAGAGAACACCCGATTCCGACCAGCCGAGGGCTCGAAATTCGACAACGAAAGTAATTACCCCAAACTTTGGGAAATTACGAAAATGGCCCAAAACGTCCGAAATACCTGATACACGATCGAAACACCAAACCGAAACTTACAACATGAATAATAACATTAAATGAACTTCCGAGAAACTCGAAACAACAGTTTCGGACGAGATTTGCGAGAATCGAACTCAAGTGCGGAAAAGTCATTTAAGAACACGAAACTCAACAAAACGATACCGAAACGAACTCGGATGACAAAAAGTGTAGAATTAAATATTCTCAGAATGACGAAACGGTCGAAAGCGAGTCGTCGAAACGGACCTCCGCCGAAAAATGAAAATTACCGGAAATCCGAAATTGCGGATATTACATTCTACCCTCCTTAAAAGAAGTTTCGTCCCGAAACTTAAAACAAGTAGGGAGAAGCAATACCCTGACAGGAAAACTCAACAAGATACACAAGAAACGCGTAACTTTCATCCATTGGCGGAACGTTACAAGCAACGCGAAAGAATATACAGCATGACAACACGCCACACGACGACCATAACAACGCCACCGGCAATGATTCAACCAATAACGATCAAATAACGACGCATCACATACCACATCATATGCACACATTTAATCAAAGAAACGTACGCGACAATAAGTCGCACTCGACTAAAACGGCTATGCGACAGAAACAAATAGAGTATTACGATAGAAATCATTCCGATTCTCATCAACAAGAAAATGTCTGACGTCAAAACACAAACAATTCAAGATAACAGAAAACGAGAATACCGGATATTACATTCTATCCGATTAAAATTAAGTTTCGTCCCGAAACTTAAAATAAAACATCATGATAGAATAGAAACAAAACCAAAAAGTTCACGCAAAGAAATATCAATCTCTACACGAATTACAAGACAAAGTACGATACACAACTACATCACTGACACCACCGGCCCTCCCGAGTAGGAACGAAACCCGATTCCCGAACATCCCGGCAACGGTCTCACAATGCACCGCTTGGTGCCCGATTGGCCGCACTTAAAACAATTAACCGGTGGCGAACGACAATTCTGCCTCGCATGGCCTACACGATCGCAGCTTAAAGCAGTCTTCACACCGATCGTCTTACTCGCCTCGGGGTAAGGTTCTTAGATCGTCAACCGAACGAGGAGTGCTCCCGGAAGGAAATCGCGAAGCAACGAGCTCACGGATCTCACTCCTCCGCCTCTTGAAAAATTTCTCGAGGTCTTCTCTCTTACTCTCTCAACCAGATTCCGTCACGAAACGGCCATCTCAATGGCTAAAGCTCGGTCCCGATATTCCTTCGTGGTGGTACACATGAGCGGAGCCATACTCTCACGGATATGGGGTTTCATGCGCATATTGAAGTATCGGACCTTGTCCGCTTCACTTCTCACTTGATCACGAACATAAGCCAATCAAGCCGATTATAATCGACTATCGCTCGATATCGACACATCCCGGGCGTGGCCGAGAAAACTCAACAATCCTCGTTCACGAACAGTGCAACGGCAATACTGCCTCCATGGCGGTCTTAAACTCAGCCCATGTAGGTGTACGATCTGCAGCACTACACCGCCACCACCGCAGCCTTCTTTGTCAAGCAAGTCTTGAGCAATGGGTACCCTCTTCTCATCCGAAAAGCTACGGCATCAAATGTTCTCATCCAACCGAAGAGCCAGCCTTCCCAACCTAACGAGTCGATGAACCCACAAAACGGGCGGCCGCATCTTCATCACATCTCGTAACCACTTACTAGCCCCGTTATCCCCATCCGGGTTCTCATCCCGATGTACGGCCTGATTCATCTCGCACTAACCGATCAACCACCGACGAAGGATGGTGGCGGCGCCAACGTCAACATTAACGCTAGTCGAATGTCCCCGACCAGACCGAGCTGATCGGTACCGGCAAGGAGGAGTCGCCTCTCATGCTCCCGATCACGACCACGACTACGACCACGTCCTCGGCCACGACCTCTCGGCATTCTCGAATGCAGGGCGACCAAACGTAATAACGCAACCAAACAAACGTCACAACGTCAACATAGGATGATAATAGCGACGATAAAGCATCAACTCCAAGTCATCACACAAGAGCATGAACCAACACGTAATTTAAGAACTTCATTCAAAAATAATTCACACAAATACATCAACGAGGTGTTTGGATTTTACAAAACCAAACACATTCAAAACCTCACTCGTATCGTTGGGATCAAACACTCGCAGATAAAATAATATTTTTCCGTGGTTTTTTTCAAATGATATTATTTTAAAATTTTAAAGTTTTAAATATTTTGTGCAATGAAATTTTTGAATAAATTTTTAATACCTCGATCGTTTATTCAAATCCATGTTTCTCAACATTTAGAAAACACTAAAACATTCTCCGTGAGCACAACAACACTACAAACTTATCACAACCACTTAGCCCCAACACATGGACATAAGAAGTTCAAAATTCCGAAAACCAAAATCGTTACGCAAAATAAAGTTTTCCCAAAATCCTTAACTTCATAAACAAAACGACGGTAATATTTTACAATGTCCGAAGTACTTCAAAACACATTTTTCAAATACCGTCTGATGGTGTCATTTGAAAATACACGGCCCATTTGTCAAAATTTACAAATTTTAAAAATCCATATAAATCGTGGTTTGACCGAACCACCAAAATATTTTCCAAAAATCGATTTCTACAAAAATTCTCAAACAGTAAAGTCCTTCGTAAAATATTCTTAAAGTTACCCATAGCGGACAAAATTACAACATCCCAAAACAAATGAATTTAAAACCACATACTCAAATGGCAACTGTGGTCGCCAATTCAATCAAATGCATCTCGTGGTATCAAGTTTAAACACACAAAGAAAATCATTCATCGGAGTTTCTCACAAACTCTACCGTTGATATCTTCACAGAACCCATCAAGGTTTACATCTTTCACACCATACCACCCCACACGGTGGTTCAAAAGTAAAACAACAATACGCCCAGCTATACTCATACCATGTACCACAAGTATTAAACACAACTACATCACACAATACTGTGTAAACAAGATCATGCACCGCAATTAACTCACTAAGATAAAATTGAGATACACAGGTATTACGCATAAAGAAGGAGACTTACATCCACAGGTCGCACGGAGGTGACAGTCGCCCACGATACTAATCTCGTCCGACAACATAACTGACACGTTGTGACTACGCGCAACTCAATTTGTCACTGACGACTCGAACGACAAGACAACACATTACTCGACAAATCACGACTTGACTCGACCCGACAGCCTAGGTTTCCGCAACCTAAGCTCCGATACCATAATTATAACATCCCCAAAACCATATGGGAATATTACACGCCGTAGACCCTTTCCACAAGGATCTACCAGGCTAAACATCCATAAACAACCAAATGCTTGCCCGACCAGGGTCAAACAATAAAATGATACGGACCGATATGATCACCTACACGTGAATACACAGACCGATGAGGTCACACAATCCAATCGATAAAACTGACTTAAATGACATTACCCACACAAGGGTTCGAAATACAATACAGCGGAAGCCTGAAATCAACTCTGACAACACAACAAAAATCAAAATAACTCTCGACTCATGATTAGTATCGCAGCTCGTCATCCTCTTGTGCCAATCCTGTGATCGCCCCCGACCGCATGTACCGACGCAAAACAGACATCCACCCCCGACACGGGGTTAGTAAAACTCCACCGTTTTACTAGTGCAAGTATCAAATCATACGAAATGTAACAAGCAATTAATAATCGTGATCAAATATAATAATCAAGTATCGAATATTCTGGAGGTTTTCACAAGAGAAGATAAGCTATGAAGCATTCAAAATAGGATTATCATCTCTGAATTTTAGAATTTCAAAACCTTAAGACCGCAAGTCCCGATTCACAAAACCTTTCGAAAACTTAAGGGCCTTAACCCAAAACTTGTTTCATAATTCAACAGCTTACAATACCGAAACATTTCCATAAATCTCGTGGGGCTCGCCCAACATTCTTTCTTAAAACTTTTCCTTTAAAAACTTTGATTTGAAAAGTATCATGCTCATGACACCGTGATCCACTGTCACGTGTCTCCGTAGGTTCAACAACCCGCACGGACTACATCACTCACAATTAAACAAAAATAATAAATTCCGACACCGAGATCCACAGGCACGTGTCTCCGTAGGTTAAACAAGCCACAAGGACTATTAACCAAACATAACCAATTCCGACACCGTGATCCACTGCCACGTGTCTCCGTAGGCATAACAACCCGCACGGACTATATCAATCACAACAATCACACACACAGTCCACGACACCGTAGTCCACCGCCACGTGTCACCGTAAGCCCCGTCGAGCTCACCCGGTTGACGACCGTGTCCGAAACTCATGGTCCATCGCCATGCGTTATCGTAGGCCTCGTCGGACCAAAGACGATTGGACCTCGCCTCACTAAGTTCTCGATCCCGTAGTCCATCGCCACGAATCCTCGTAGGTTCCGTCGAACCAACACGAGTGAACTTAGCGGTCACACACATATTCACATTCACATTACATACAACAATGAGCACAATTAATCAATCACCTTGATCACCACAAAATCGTACATTGCACGCACATAACACAATCTCGACACTCGCAACAACTATCATCAATCAACGACATTTAACCAACATAACACACATTTGGTACACAATACATTGTACAACCAAGTGTACAACCATCCCATATGTACGTCGCATTCCTGCACAAATGGCACAACGTCTAACACGTATACTGATATAACACTATTATCACAAAGCCTTCAAATTGCGGAAAACACAACCAACTCAAACGGAACATATTTACGAAGGCAAGCAAAGTCATCATACATCTCATACGTAATTACTAGTCGCAAGATACAAGTCGTATAGTAAGATACTTGCCTTAATAACCGCTACCGAACGCTCCGAAGAACACGGTTCGACCGGGAAGCTCGGACCCCAAAGAAGGCAACGAACGGAAGGGTTCCGACTCGAGTTCTTCACAAGAATTCGCTCCTAAGTCACAACGATATCAATTCAATCACAATTCTACGAAAACGTATGGAACTTCCCAAGTTCTACCCATTGAAGCATTTTATCGGACACTTTGAGGGCGTAGTCCAATTTAATCAATTATTCAAAGAAATACTCAAATCCGTTCCACAAAACTTCAAGGGTATTGAATAATTACGAGTTTACAATCAAGTTCTAACAATAATATGAATCAAAACGAAGCAAATCGGCAAAAACACCAAGAAACCTCAAGAACATCCAAAAACCAAAAGTTTAGGTGTTCTTACCTTCGATCCGGGTGGAAGATGATGTTAATCCATGATCCCAACTTCCAAAACATGTTTATATAAGTTGATTCTACTCAAAACCATCGATCTAGGGTGAAAAATCGCGGAAGGAATGAAGAAAAGATGAGAAATGGCCGGATGACTCGGTCCTGGACTATAAATAGCCGACCTGGCCGCCACGCACGTAATCGCCAATGCCTACGCACGAATCGCCAAGGCCGAACTCCCCGGAATGATTCTGCCGGACATGTTACGACGAATCGAAGGTCATTACGTGCGTAATCGCATTACGGCCGCATCGCCGCCATTACGGCCGTTACTCGGCCAGCTCGCCAACAGGCCTCGGTCGATCCGACGGTCCGAAAAATCCCGAAACTCCGACCTGAACGTAAACCGAAAACACGATTATGAAGTACTCGCAAAGACGAATCTGAATACTAAGAGAACACCCGATTCCGACCACCCGAGGGCTCGAAATTCGACAACGAAAGTAATTACCCCAAACTTTGGGAAATTACGAAAATGGCCCAAAACGTCCGAAATACCTGATACACGATCGAAACACCAAACCGAAACTTACAACATGAATAATAACATTAAATGAACTTCCGAGAAACTCGAAACAACAGCTTTGACGAGATTTGCGAGAATCGAACTCAAGTGCGGAAAAGTCATTTAAGAACACGAAACTCAACAAAACGATACCGAAACGAACTCGGATGACAAAAAGTGTAGAATTAAATATTCTCAGAATGACGAAACGGTCGAAAGAGAGTTGTCGAAACGGACCTCCGCCGAAAAATGAAAATTACCGGAAATCCGAAATTGCGGATATTACAATGGGTCGGCCCGATTCGTGATCCATTTCTGGACACTTATTCTCCGGAACATTTTCTGAGTATTAACAATGCAGAAAACAGCGAAAAACAGTAAAAGAATTAATTTTTGACGATCCAATTTAATAAAATTAAATCGGAAAAAATATTTATAAAATCTCAATTTTCTAAATATGATCAAGAACATAATTTTATATATTCAAAATATATAAAACATGTTCTACATAAATAATTAAATCACTGCAAGTTGGCTCTGATACCACCGTTGGGTTTTACGTGTATCTAATACAATAAATATGAGCAGAACGCAGCGGACTAAATTAATGAAAAATTCAGACGAGATTTTCATGCAGTAATTTAATTGATTTATAAAGAGTTCGTCGGATTACCTTAATTTGAAGAACAGGTCTGAACCCATACCTGAAGCTCATTAAAATCATCTTCCTCTTTCGGTGATCCACACACGAACAATTGGTACAAGCCGAATTGCTAGATCCTTACGAATAACGTTGATAAACAGTACAACAATAATTCTTGCTAGAATGATTTGTACTGTTGCTCAAAATCAACTAAGGGAAGAAGACGGAGATAGCCGAAACGGATTTCCCAGATAGAAAAATGGTCCAGTCGATTTGAAGAGGGAGGGCCGATATCTCGCATAATTAGGGTTGTGTAATTTTTGTCTTATGACAACTCCTTATCCAAGGTCATTTATTTATACTAAGTAAATGAGTCAAACTCTAGTATTTGCTTAGTTGTCCCTCAACTTATTAAATAATACAATACATATAATATCTTATATTATATATATTGCTTATTATTTAATCCACAAATAAATATAATATCTGACATTATATTTATCTTTCTCAGTTGATATAATAAAATAATATAATATATAATATCCTATATTATATATTACTCATTATTTAATTTTTTTTATAAATATAATATCCAATATTATATCTATTAATTATCTTGTTTGTCTTTAGTTGTCATATGTGTGACTCAAAAGGCTTATATTATGTTGATATTATTTATTACCTTATTAAATAATAAATCATAAATGGTTTCTAGCAAGATATTATGACTATCCAAATAATATAAGTTTATAGTCCATTAAACCATTTAAAATGTCAAATTCATTTGTCGCGCGATATCATATTTGAACTAAGTCATGGAAATTGTCATACTTATTATGTTCAAGTGTTTTCTCGATCTTAAGTAGACTGACTGAATCAAATGACTATTCATTTAAGCATGATCATGCATTTCCTTCAGTCCTACTTATCGAGGGGCCAAGCAGATATCTCCCTCCCTAAGGGGGACAAATCTCCCTCTTGATTATTCAATACCCTATACATAACTCTCACTAATCCCGATCGCTAACCTTTATAATCACCATGTTTCAGATGACGTTGGATTACGTCAAAGCATAGCAGTTATCATGTTGGACTCTATGATAATCTCAGGTTCAAGGATTTATTGACATACTGTTATATTGAGATTCACTTATGATATTTTCATGCAGTGATCTCAATGCGGATCTGTCCAGTATTGGTTCTCCAACCAATACCCATAAGTTTGATCCATACATGCGCATAATCATCCGATAATTATTGATCAAACTCATACTAGTATAATAATCACTTGAGTCTCCACTCTACGTAATTGGACCAGGGCTATTTGAATAATCTTATTATTCGTGAATAACCATTATTCGATTATTAAAACATGCAGACATTATAATAATCAACGAGAAATAAATAATATCAAATAACTTTATTTAAATGTGACAATTACAAATCTAGACATATCGAACGTCTTAGGACACTATTTCCAACAGTAACTCCCCACCTAATGAAGTGCTTTTGAACCATATTAAATGGAGTTTTCTGCATTTCATTTGGTACATGAAAATATATAGCAAATCATATTGAGATCATATCTTTCTTGTCATTTTCGTACGCGGGTTTCACATAGTCTAGTTAGCCGGAGTTCTATGTTACTGGGAGCATCTAGTCAGAAACGTCAAGCAAATATATCTTAGGGACTTATTATCTGATCCAGCCATGTGCTCTTACATAGATAAAAAGTAGTCTTACGGAAAAAGTTCGACTCATCTCTAATTTATTCTTTGTGGTCTGAATTTCAATTTTAGTAGCAGTTATAATAGGTAACAATTCTGTAAATTTTATTGTAATTATGTTATCGGAGATATGCAGATCCACCATTTATTATTTTTTCGACTCAATAAGGCGCGACAAATATGCTCGAGTATTTAACTTGATCGTACTCAACTCAATGAGGCCTAAAACTCGACTTGGTTAAGGCTCGAATTGCTCGAGCTTGATTTAAAACCTTATCGAGTTGAGTCTTCGAGCCACTCGAACGTACAACAAGCGTGGGCTCGAAACGAAGCTACTTAAACTGGATCGAGCTCGAATTTGAATCCCCTTTTATTGGACGAGTTGGAGCTCAAATAGAGATACTTGAGCTCGACTGACTCAATAGCACCACTCACTTCGAGTCTTCTGGAACTGAGAAAAATGGGGAGGGATTAAATTAAACAAAGTAGGGTTTGGATCGTTGTGGGGTAAACAAAAAGAAAAAGAGAGAGAAAACGAATGTTGCTGTTAGAGAAATCGGGCCTCGGGCTGTGTTGAATGTAATGCTGTAGAAAATGACAAATGATGCAAAAACCGAGGCAAGAGTTAGACTCTCTCTCCGTAAGACGAAATTGCCCCGCACAGTACACACGGTTGAACGGCAAACGTCTCCAAGATACAACGGTTTTTCAACGAACTCGATACCCTGTACTAGGAATCGAATTCCGGGCGAACTACTGGATATTTGGGACTTTTTAGTATGAACTTAGGCTAGTATGAGTGTATTATTATCTTGATTATTATCTGTGTGTAATCATCATCCGCAGGGGTTGATTTATAGTCTGTAAAGCACCCTGTCCGAATCGGTGTGTCTTTCTAACTGGATAGACACCTTGTGGTCCGGTGGGAAGGGCTGCATTGGTTCAGAATAGCTGAACCATTGTGCTGGTCCAGAGCGAAGTGCAAAGTGCGCCTACGAAGCGCCCGTTGCGACAAGTGCGACGTGCACGTGCTCGGACTCGGACTCGGAAGGTGCTTTGCACCTTCCTCGTTGGATTCGGATTCTAGCCTTAAAAATTAATTAAAGCCAACTAGGGTGCACCATAATGGAGCACACTTGATTGCTCCTTTATGATGGAAAGTCCTTTATAAATAGCTCAACTTTTCCTTACTTCTCCAATGTGGGATGGGATTCCACACCACATCCCCAACTATTAAATGGCTTAACTTTGTGCATTAATTACTCATTCATTTCTTAATGAAATTGAACAAGTAAATACACTAAATTAATTTACACAAAATGTAGATTCCAAATATACCATTTAATGTCATTAATTACCATAATTAATTATGGTATTAATTAAGCTATTTTTCCAACAATCCCCCACATGAATGATGATTAATGCAAATGCAACATGCACTAAGTCCCGACGACCTATTATTGCTTCAGGATAGGTGGTAGTTAGCCTTGAACCTTCCTTAGTGTAATGCTATCGGATTTACTCGTTGCTCGGTGAACGTGATGTCTTGAACCGGTCAACTTTTGTGTAAACCAAGATAATAACATACACACAATAATAGATCTAATATCTTTCGTTCTCACGTTGTGTCCATTTTGGCCTTGGACCATTTCTTGGATTCATAAGTGTTACTAATTTTATGAAGCGGTCTTACTTCTTCACTTATATAGGTGACCTCCTATGAAGAGTATCCTGCCATACTCCACCTATAAAAGGCTATAGGAATCATTAAAAGCTTTAAAAAGCTTACCCTTTACCACAAACTGCAGGCTTGCACTTGAACAGCTACGAGAATGGATTTTCAAGTGCTTTAACTTGAACTTTCACAACTTAGTTGTCTCATTGAACCAAGTTCTTGGGATCTCCAATCATCCTGGTTAAGTTACCATTATGTAAATTCTCAATGTGTGGATTTCAATCCCATTCCCCTTGCTGCATTATATAATTGATCACGGTTAATACCTTTCGTAAACGGATCCGCTATATTGTCTTTTGACTTTACATAGTCAATACACATTATTCCTGTAGTGATCAATTGTCTAATGGTATTGTGTCTTCGACGAATATGTCGAGACTTACCATTATATATACTGTTCTTTGCCCTCCCTATGGCTGCCATGCTATCACAATGTATCATAACGGGAGGCAAAGGTTTTTCCCAACAGGGAATATCTTCTAAGAAGTTTCTTAACCATTCGGCTTCTTCGCCGGCTTTGTCTAAAGCAATAAACTCCGATTCCATTGTAGATCGGGCTATGCATGTTTGCTTAGAAGATTTCCATGATATTGATCCTCCACCAATGGTAAATACATAACCGCTTGTGGATTTAGAGTTTTTAGTATCGGATATCCAGTTGGCATCACAATATCCTTCCAAAACAGCTGGATATCTCGAATAGTGTATACCATGATTGACAGTGTGTTTTAAGTATCTCAACACTCTTGTCAATGTGGTCCAATGATCCTTTCCGGGATTACTTGTAAACCGACTCAGTTTACTAATAGAATACGCTATGTCTGGCCTTGTACAATTTGCTAGGCACAGTAGGCTTCCAATTATCCTAGCATATTCTGTTTGTGATATGGGTTCTCCTCGATTTTTGGCTAAGTGTAAACTTAAGTCAACAGGTGTCTTAGCCGGAGGTAGATCGTATGCCTTGAATTTCTTAAGCACATTCTCAACATAGTGAGATTGTGATAAGACTATTCCATCGGGTGTTCTGGAGATCTTGATTCCTAGAATCACATCGGCTAATCCCATATCCTTCATGTCGAAGTTCTTCTTTAACATTTCCTTAGTGCCTATGATGATTTTATTGTTGCTACCCATAATTAGCATATCATCAACGTATAGACACACAATGACAAAATTGTCAGATGTACCTTTGATGTACACATATTTATCGCATTCACTGATCTTGAAACCATTTGACATCATTACTTGGTCAAATTTCTCATGCCATTGTTTGGGTGCTTGCTTAAGTCCGTATAAAGACTTAACAAGTTTGCAAACTTTGTTTTCTTGGCCGGGAATCACGAACCCTTCGGGTTGTTCCATATAAATTTCATCTTCTAAATCTCCATTTAGAAAGGCCGTTTTTACATCCATTTGGTGTATCTCAAGATTGTACAATGCTGCTATTGCAAGTAGCATTCTAATGGATGTAATCCGAGTAACTGGTGAGTATGTATCAAAGTAACCATACCCTTCCTTTTGTTTGTATCCTTTGGCTACCAAACGTGCCTTGTATTTGTCAATATATTTATCACCTTTGTATTTCTTCTTGAGAATCCACTTGCAACCTAAAGGTTTATTTCCCGGAGGAAGATCAACAATGTGCCAAGTGTGATTGTTCAAGATTGACTCGATTTCACTATTGATAGCTTCTTGCCATAGATCGGCATCGGAACCAGACAATGCTTCCTTGATTGTCTTTGGTTCATCTTCTAAAGAATAGACTACAAAATCCGGACCAAAAGTTTTTGCAGTTTTTATTCTTTTTCCTCGCCTTGGTTCCGGTGTTGGTCCATTACTATTTGGCGAGATTTCATCATAAGTCCTCTTTTTCGGACTTATTTCATTCTTTTCTTTCTTAGGGAATATAGTTTCAAAAAATATGGCATTTCTTGATTCTATAATCATTCCCTCATTAATATCGGGTACTTCCGATTTGTGTACCAGAAATCGGTACGCACTACTATTATTTGCATATCCTATGAAAATGCAATCAACCGTTTTTGGTCCTATTTTTACTTGCTTGGGTTTCGGTACTTCAACTTTTGCTAAGCACCCCCACACTTTTAAGTATTTATAGATTTCCTTCCTTTCCATAATTCATATGGAGTTTTATCTTGCTTCTTTTTGGGTAATTTATTCAGAATTTTATTGGCCGAAAGAATAGCTTCTCCCCACATGTTAGGTGATACGCCCGAGCTTATCAACATAGCATTCATCATTTCCTTCAATGTTCTATTCTTTCGTTCGGCAACACCATTCGATTGGGGTGCATAAGGTGCAGTCGTTTGGTGAATAATGCCATTTTCACGACAATATTCTTCAAAAGGTTCAACATATTCACCACCTCGATCACTTCGAATCATTTTAATTTTGGTGTTGAGTTGATTTTCAACTTCTGTTTTGTATGTTTTGAAAGCTTTGAATGCTTCGTCTTTGCTTCTCAAAAGATACACATAACAAAATCTTGTGCAATCATCAATAAAAGTTATAAAATAATTCTTTCCACCTCTTGTTTGCACAAGTTTTAAATCGCACAGATCGGTGTGAATCAATTCAAGAGGTTTTGTCGATCTTTCCACTGAATGAAAAGGAGATTTTGCCATTTTTGCTTCAACACATATTTCACACCTTTTGTGTTGATCGAAAGTCATTTTTGGCAATAAATCTAAATGTACTAAACGACGTAGTATATTTAGATTTGCATGTCCTAATCTATCATGCCATAAATTAGGAGACTCAACCAAATAAACAACTTTATCGTTTATTTCATTTCCACCACGTACATTGATAGCATTCAGTTTGAAAAGGTCGTTGTCTATATAGCCTTTTCCGATAAAGTGACCATTTTTAGTTATTACAACTTTATCCGCTTCAAACACTAGCCTAAATCCGGCTTTGCTCAATGCTGAGCCAGACACAAGATTCTTACGGATGTCTGGAACATGTAGTACATTCTTGAGCGTCAATTTCAATCCCGACGTCATCTTGAGTATAACTTCTCCAGTTCCGACAACATTTGAGGCAGCGGAGTTTCCCATGTACAATTCTCTTTCTTCGGTGACGGGCTCGTATGAGGAGAACATGGTTTTATCGGCACACATATTATATGTATGGTTCCGTACCGAATCGGGAGGATACAGGTACGAGTCAGGATCATACCCGTTGGGTCACGGTTTGACCCGTGTATTTTTTATTTGAAAAAATGTATGTCTAATACTTATGTAATTATCTTTTTGTTTACGTACCTGACTTACCTAACTTATCCTTAGTCGAAGTCGATATTGTCGATTTTTCTTGGTCGTCGGTTTGACTCCTTTGACTGGACTCTTGTTCGGTGGTACCTTCTTGATAGGTGTCTTGATCAGCTAAGAGGTCATTGCACCTATTTGCTTGATCTCATAGCTCGGCCTTTACTGCTTTTTAAGGATGATCTAAGCCTCAAGATTTTTGGGCGTCTTTTGAGATCTTCACTCGTCCAAAATATAACTCTCTTTACTGCAAGCACTCTCAATGGAGACCGGACACCGGCACTGCAAGAATCTTTTTTGCATAATGAAGAGTATGAAAATTTTTGTTCCCATTCTCTTCCACATATCCAACATGTCAAATGTACATGCATTGTCATCTCCGGCCACAAAATTAGTCGCATAATACCAACTAAAGTAATTTCTTTAACCGACATTACTACCACCTCTATTTTCTATATGGAGTTTTGTTGAAATGATCTAGCAGGGGTTCCATCTAGTTTTATGTTAAATGCACTACTGGTCCTAACTTTTATTTTTTGAGTTTAAATCATATCTCCATATTTAGCTACAGATTCAGCAAAAGACCATGGCAAGTATTTTTCAAATCTTTTTTCACTTGTTCAGTATTAGAAAAATTTTCAAATAAAAGTTGACTCTCAATATCTCCAATATTAGATAAACCCATATTAGAATAAATATTATAATAAATTTTAAGTAATTATTGTACATGTGTTAACTCAAATAGGGAGATAAAATATTACTAGTCAAGAAAAAATCATGATATGATTACGGTTTTAAACGCATATTATTCTTTATTCTTGGATTTGACTACATGTATTTATTTCGAAAATATTAAAATAACAATAAAACAAAATTTAAGGTAAAGTCGGATAATATCAACCACTTAAACTTTTAGTTGCATTTTGAAAAAATAATAATAGTTTTAGTAAATCTTTTTTTTCATTCCAAAATGATGACAATAGAAAAAAAAAAATCTTCTAAATAAAATGCTCTTAAAAAATACGGGTAATAATTCTTTAAACTCATAATTGAATTTTAGTATCTCACGAGGCATTATCCAACTCGTGCGATGCACGGTTTTTGGTTGAATATATATGTGTTTTGTACGTAATGTTGGGGCAGATGGTTGAATGAGCAGATGGCAGAATTTAAATGCCTTTTAGAGAAGTTTATATGTTTTTTTATTGTTATTGTCCTTTTATTTTAGTCTATGTAATTAGTTATATGAAATGAGGCTTTACTAACTCGTATGTTGCTCCGTGGTTGTTTTTGGTTTATTCAACTCCTGCGATGCACCGATTGTATCTAAGATTTCATAGCTAAAATTTAACCATCTTGTAATTTATACTATCATTTAAAAGTTCATTTTAATCACCTTGTGTATTAGAAGGTGCACGTGTTTTGTACGTAATGTTGGGGCAGACGGTTGAATGAGCAGATGGCAGAATTTAAATGCCTTTTAGAGAAGTTTATATGTTTTTTTTTATTGTTATTGTCCTTTTATTTTAGTCTATGTAATTAGTTATATGAAATGAGGCTTTACTAACCCGTTTGTTGCTCCGGGGTTGTTTTTAGTTTATTCAACCCGTGCGATGCAGCGATTGTATCTAAGATTTCATAGCTAAAATTTAACCATCTTGTAATTTATACTATCATTTAAAAGTTCATTTTAATCACCTTGTGTATTATAAAGTACATTTGCATTGTGATATTTATCATAACTTTTGTATTTAAATTAGTTTATTTACATTAAAAGTTACAATTAAAATAGTCTCTTCATATATTTACAATTAAAAGTTACAATTAAATTCCCCTTCCACATTAAATTAAGGGGGATAAGTATTATATAGTATAGATATGTTGAGTTCCATCTATGTTTTACGCACTTTACAAAAATTTGGTTGTATTTTCTTTGATTTTAAAATTTTCAACCCATTATCTAGCTAATTTTGTATGATTATGCAAATACATGACATATTGTCTAATAGGTTATATTTACTTAGCTACAACTGTTAATGCATCTTGTACATAGATATTTAGAATATGACATATACATCTAGTATGAAATAATCGATCCTGCAAAATAGGATTGCATCCTTATATTAAAGCTTGTATCATGACAGCATCTTCAGAATGTTGACTTTCAAAACCATATGGAGATTGATGTTGAGAATCGGATTGAAGCTCTCAATAGAAATAGCGGATGATTTCTTGGTTTTGCTCCAAGGAGTCATTCATTTAAAACTATAAATTTTGGATTCTTTTGTAGTTGTACCGTAGCAATATCCTATCTTATTAAAGCTCGGCATAATGATAAAAAAAGAGACTTAGAAGTTAAAGAATAAATTAAAGGTTAGAGAAATTATAATTCAAAGAGAACGAGATTATAGCTTAGATTGAATGGGAGGTGTGAGAAATAAAGGAGGTTGGAGTTATTTATAGGTTTAAATTTTGAATTAATTTTTATTGAAAAGTAGTCGTTGGCCCGTGGGGTCACGGGTCCGAACCTTCAGGTCTGGGACGGCAGTAATTCGGAACGGGTCCAATTAATCTAGACTATTGGATTTCAACGACTATTTTTTTTTCAAACCGTTGATTTCCAACGGTCAAATTTAAAAAAAAAAAAATCAGTCGGCATATACCTAGACTCAGACTCAATCGTCCAGGGGGTCACAGGCCGAAAATTCCTAGACTCAGACTCAATTGGTGTATACCTAAGGTCTGGGTTGGACCCATGACCTGGATCTCATGGATTGGGTCCGGATCAGCCAGATTTGGATCAATGGGTCGACCCTACGGGTCCGAATTGTTTGGGCACATTTAGAGCAGACCAGAGACACCAATGATACTCTATTCATTATAAATGCAATGTTCCTCTGTTTATAAGTACACATCTATAGTTTTAAGTGCATATTAATCATTCACTAAATATATTAATTTACAACACTCCTCCTTGAGTGACTATTTACATAAATATCTGGTGAACTAGGTTGAAGAAAATTGATATGAGATAAAAAATAGTGAATTTGTTTCTTCTCATATCGATCATCTTGTATGAGTATTCCTGTGTAGCCTCAGTAAAACCTCGTGAGACAAAAACTGAGTGATCATAGGAATATAAGTCTCTCCATGTATAGATCATTCTTATAGGAGTATCTATGTACTGCCTCATTAAATCCTTCTCAAGAAAAATATGTGGGAAAAACTTGATCACAGAAAAAACAGTACAACGACTCCTTATGATTTTAAACCTTGAGGAAATAGTATTGATCTCGGTAACGAGCTCATTATTTCATGAATATGCCTCGTCAAACTCTTATTCAGAAAAACTTTGAAAAATCCTAATGAAGAAAAAGAGTACAATATTCATGTTAATACGCCACCAAGGTTGCCTCGTTAAAAACCTTGTTGGAAAAACCCAATGGGGTAAAAGCTCAATCAAGAAAAAAAAAATGCAACATGTATTTTCATATTTTATTATGATTCATGCATTTTAAAATTCCTCCATGGACTCATGACTAGTAGTGCAAGTTGCAATCTTGTTTACACTGAATTTTACATATATTTTCATAGTGCTTTTCCGAACTTTATCATTCTCGCATGCATATTTGTAGTGTTTGTGCTTGATTTTCTATTTATTAGACTCAATTACGATTGGTTTTGTTTAGTTGTGCTTTTAGGTGTTTTTAAGTACAAGTACAAGCATGAATAATTTTCAATACTTCAAGACATATTACACGATGCACGAACGAGAAAAACAGACACAAAACGTCGAAATTGATCCAAACAGTACTGACACGTGTGGTCGCGACATAAGACAAGTGTGTCGTGGCACAACCTCAGAAAACACAATCCATCGTTGAAGTGTGAAGTTGTAACACCCCCGGCCCCACTTGATCGGAAATGCCACAGCCCATAGACTTTTCTCATAGGGATCTACCATGCTAGACACCTTACATATCAACGACACAATTGACCGCCGAGGTCAAAAGAAACGTAAAAGGCATAATTAAATCAAAATAATTAAAGCAAATCCGCTTCAAAATTACCCAAAATACACCAAATAAATTAATTTTGTTCGGATTGGTCACCAAAATTATTCAAAAAATTACTCATACGAATAATAATTAAACAGGATTAATGGGCCAACCAAAGCTAGAGATGTTAAAGAGGCTCGGGCCCGGCGGGCTGGCCCGTTTAACCCGCCAAAAAATTGAGTTAGAGCCGATGTTTTCGAGCCCGTTTAAATTTGGGCTTATTTGGCCCGGCCCTATTAACTCGCGGGCGTAACGGGCGGACTGTCCGGACTGGCGGGCTGGCTCGAGGGCCAGAAAAAAATACTATATTTTACATATATATAAATATACATATAATATATATTATCAATTTTTAACTTACAATAATACTATATATATAACATATATTAATATTATATATAATATATATTGTTACTGTATTTATTAATATAGTATATATATGTATATACATAAATGTGTATTTTTGTTAGTATCTGTTTATTATAGTATATTTGTTACTATATATAATATATATTGTTACCGTTTTTTTTTGTTTATGGGTTATAAAAAAATAAAAATAATTTTTTTAAAAATTTAGCCCGTTTAGACCAAAACCTGTCAGGGTTAAAGCTGATATTTCCTAACCCGTTTAAATTCGGACTTTTTTTTATCCGGACTTTTAGCCCAAAGTTCGTTAAGACTAATCTCGAATCGCTAGGACTAACCCATTTAACATTTGTTCCAAAGCAACAGCACAGCCCTCGGCAGGAAAAAAAATATTCAACAATAGTTTTAAGTCAAAAGGAGGCCCAGCATATTAACTAAAACAGGCAAAGTTTGGCAGGCTAATGTTAATATCCTCCTGAGATATAACAGCAGCCCCTTTTTTAAAACAAAGCCCAAAACAATTTTAAAAGAACCGGCCCACCTTTTCGTTTTTGTCAAAACAGAAGCAGCAGCAGCATGTGTTCACCCGCTGAAAAAAAATAACGCACGACGAGTGCGCGTTTTCACCTACTTCAGGTGGTAACGCAAGGTTTCGATTTTATTGTTTCAAACATATGTTTTAAACTATATTTTACTTAATATATAATTATCATGTGTATAGATAATCATAAATTTGAGATGAAAATTCAAAAATACATTTGTAGACGTAGCGACTATGTATTGGATGGAATAGGATTTGGAACACATATTTAAAACAGTAAAATCAAACCCTAACTGAGCAGAATTAATTAACGAATCTTTTGGCCAATACGAATCATTTCAAGATGGTTTTTAACCCCCAAAAGATCAAACAATTACAGGAAAAATAGACCTAATAAAGCAAATCTAATTTGTAAACTATTAAATCAAAAATTACAAAACCTATACAAGATCATCAGCCGTGATTACAATCATCTCAAATAACGATTAACCATGACCAATCGTGGGATCCAACACATAAAATATTAAACGATCGTAATTAGGGCTGTAAACAAACCGAGGTTTTCACCTACTTCAGGTGGTAACGCAAGGTTTCGATTTTATTGTTTCAAACATATGTTTTAAACTATATTTTACTTAATATATAATCATCATGTGTATAGATAATCATAAATTTGAGATGAAAATTCAAAAATACATTTGTAGACGTAGCGACTATGTATTGGATGGAATAGGATTTGGAACACATATTTAAAACAGTAAAATCAAACCCTAACTGAGCAGAATTAATTAACGAATCTTTTGGCCAATACGAATCATTTCAAGATGGTTTTTAACCCCCAAAAGATCAAACAATTACAGGAAAAATAGACCTAATAAAGCAAATCTAATTTGTAAACTATTAAATCAAAAATTACAAAACCTATACAAGATCATCAGCCGTGATTACAATCATCTCAAATAACGATTAACCATGACCAATCGTGGGATCCAACACATAAAATATTAAACGATCGTAATTAGGGCTGTAAACAAACTGAGCTGTTCGCGAACAAGTTCGAGCTCGGTTCGTTAAGGACTCGGTTCGGCTCGGTTCGTTAAGAACTCGAGCTCGAGCTCGAACACATGTGCGTTAAGAAAACGAGCTCGAGCCGATCTTGGGCATGTGCGGCTCGAGCTCGGCTCGAGATCGGCTCGAGCTCGGTTCGGCTCGGTTCGTTAAGCTCGATTAATAAATATATTTTTAAATTTATTTTAATAATGTTTATATATTGTATTATAGATTAATAATTTTTTAAATAATTTTCATATATTAAAATATTAATTTTTATATATATTTAAAAAATATATAATTTTTAATGACTATTTTAAAATATTTATTTTAAATAATTTAAAAATATATAATTATTCGCGAACAGCTCGAGCTCGGCTCGAGCTCGACTCGGCTCGAGTTGTTCGCGAACAGCTCGAGTTCGACTCGTTTTATTAACGAGCTTGAGCTCGAATACGTTTTTTGTGCGATAACAAAGCTCGGATCGGCTCGGATCGTCAGGAAAAAAATTTGAGCTCGGCTCGTTTAAGTCAAAGCTCGTCGGCTCGGTTCGTTTACAGCCCTAACCGTAATAGTAGATCTAAGACATAAACCTGCATAAAGAATTATACATATACATCCACCACATATATATATACAGTCGTATTGATTTTTATGACATGGACATAGTCAATAATAATAAACACAATAATCGTAAACCTCAGGCTCTTGATGCCAATTGTTGGTTTTTCATCGGGTCGCTATAGGATTGTGTTATCATTTCTGAATTAAAATAAGGTGATCTACTTCTGTACGCAGCGAATTAAAGAGCAGGTAGACGATACGAATTGAAAGAGATGGAAAATAGATATGTGTGTGTGTTTGTGTGTCAATTAATATATCCGGATTAAGAACCTAAGCAATAATAATATCATAGAATATCTAGTTCAACTATAGTATAAGAGAACAATTCTAATTTTGATCCTGTTCAATATACGCAAAGTATACTAGTATTATTTGATAGTCAAAATAAACTAATATAAATAAATACTACAGCCATGCCCGTGGATTGTTCAACCCCACTTGTGTTCTGCTGTGAAACTTGTTATATTATATAAATCGTATTTAACAATCTAATCTTCCGTATGAACATATTCCTCGGCATCCGAACAATCAATCACAAACCGACGAACATATCCAATCATACATGGAGTGGGAACGACCACTCAATATCCAAAACAACCAGCATGGCCCCATCCTCAAATCTACACTTACAAAAAAAATCATTCAAAAATCACTATGGTAAAATCGCGCTACTACCATACCAATGAAATCACATAGCACATATGTCCCGGTTTCACAAAATTCAATGTTCCAAAATTACCTATTGTGCATGAATCTACAATACGCAGCATATTTCTCTTATCTGATAAATCAACCGATCATCCCTGGATAACCAAACTACCATACTGAAGTTCGAATCTCTTTTCCTCGTACCATCGATATGATATCTAGTTTGTGAGTCACACTCATAACTTCACCATGATATGCACTATGCACTAAATGTGTATGTATATCAGTCACATTTTCAAAACCAGTTTGAAATCACAGTCTCGTCAAGAAGACAAATTTTCGAAAGTTCTTTCAAAAATTTCAAAGCTCAAAATATAAATTTTGGTAAGACCACAAAATCAATTTTCGAAAAATTAAACTGGCTCGCTAATGCCAAGTATTTGATAATAGTGTCCTTCGAATCCACGCGATTTCGAAGTTTTAAAATGAAAGTTATGCAAATGATTGACCACATTCATACTCCTGTATACCAATTCGGTTCGTCACCAAATCCACTGACATTCCATCGGAAAACCACACGATAAAATTCCAAAATCTCAATATATAGACTCCGATAAAAACTCATTTTCCACATATGACTCGCAACGTCAACCATTAACCCCTCCTGGATTACCTCAACCATGCTATGACAAAACATTGAATAATCAACAAATCAAACATAGCGAAAGACTACCCGGGAAGTCTCATTTGAACATGTAAACCAAAACCCCGAAAGGTAGTAATAAAATGCATAAGCGATTAGTAAGGTGTTTTACAAATGTCGAGAGTTTTAAGAAAACAGAAAAAAGCCTTTTGAAACCTTAGGCCCTGTTTAGTTCAGGAAAATTATTCCATTATTCTATTCTAAATTTTTCAAGAGTATTCCAAAATATTCCGTTTTCAGAAAAATATGGAAAATTGAAGAAAATATGTTCAAAAACAGTCCAGTTTTCCAATTTGGAATACGCGGTATTCCATTATTCCAAATTTTTTGGAAAACAAGCTGAGATTGTTTTCCAAATTTTGACTTGTTTTCCAGAAAAATGGAATATTGGAATACCGTTGTTGGTCCCCAGAATGATGAAGACTGTCCCCACTGTACCAACACGAGTCTTTTCTAGCGCGCTTTGTCCTCACTCACGCGCACCTGAGAAACTTCTCAGGGGGTCACCCATCCCATAACTACTCCAGGCCAAGCACGCTTAACTTTGGAGTTTCTATGAGATGGATACCAGAAAAGAAGATGGATCTTGTTGGTATGAGTAGTCCAAATCAATTCATTTAACCACTTTCTAGTGCAGATCTCACAGGTCGAATCGCAAGCCGCGCCTCGCGTATTTTTAAGCTAATGCAGGCAGGATGCTGGCCGAAGACCAACAATCCCCCTCCAACACTTGACCAACCATAGTCTGGAAACCTCCGCGAACTAGATTTGATCACACAGCCCTCTAGCGGCTAGATTCATTCACACAGTCCTCCAACACTTGACATCAGCATATGTTCCACCTTCGTTTATTTCCGCTGCGCCAGTATCTCAGTTCAAGCATACTAGATTTGATCACATATCCCTCCAGCACCTGAAAACCTCCATTGCACCAGCATCTCAGTTCCGGCCAAGTGGCAATATCTGCTGCATGCCCACCTCTTAGTTCCAATACTCTGGCAGCCTCCACTATAGGATACTTCGAGGGAATCCGCACCCGTGACTTGCTCCGATACCAATTGTTGGTCCCCAGAATGATGAAGACTGTCCCCACTGTACCAACACGAGTCTTTTCTAGCGCGCTTTGTCCTCACTCACGCGCACCTGAGAAACTTCCCAGGGGGTCACCATCCCATAACTACTTCAGGCCAAGCACGTTTAACTTTGGAGTTTCTATGAGATGGATACCAGAAAAGAAGATGCATCTTGTTGGTATGAGTAGTCCAAATCAATTCATTTAACCACTTTCTAGTGCAGATCTCACAGGTCGAATCGCAAGCCGCGCCTCGCGCATTTTTAAGCTAATGCAGGCAGGATGCTGACCGAAGACCAACAACCGCGTATTCCAAATTATTCCAAATGAACTGTTTGTGAACATATTTTCCAAATTCTCTTGTATTCTAGAATATTATTCTGGAAAAGTGGAATAATTTTCCTAAACTAAACAGGGCCTTAGAGTCTCAGCCCGTATCTCGTTCCGCATTACAAGAAGTTTAAAAAGTGCAAAAACCCTTTTGGACCCCAAGTCCTGAGTTACGAAACTATTTCAAAATCGATTGGGTCTCGGCCCAAAAATTATTTTTGGTAAAATATCCGTAAAACGTTCATTTTGAAAAGTATCATTTTCAAATGCTCGAAAACAGTTCCATATATCATAAAATGAACTAACATGACTACATGTTCTTCTCAACCATGCACAACATTTCTCCCAAATGCACAATTCCGTTCCGAAATCTAACCGATATATTGATTTCCAAAATCATAGTTTCTCAAATCATCAATTTGTCCCAATTATGTCACCTCATACTATAACGTATAATATCCTGTTGAATCTCAAAACGTATCAACTTAGAACAGCAATAAATCTCAATGAAATCCAAAAATCCAAATACTTACAGATCGTGAAGCCGACGATTCCCCGTGATACTGGCACATGTCTCAACTCTAGAAAATACACGACACGGATATTTTCAAAACACACGTTTTGCAAAATCAGTTCAACTTGTGAACACAACACAGCTCTATCCGAAGAAACACGTTAACACCGTTTGGAAAAGTTTACAACAACTCCAGTACTACACTGGTAAATCACATAACGCACAAGCCCGAGTGAACAACAAAAACTCTCGGCCCTAATATTTATCAATCGAAAACTCGAATGATGCGACAAAAACATGACCCAACTCGACCCGACTGCCTAGGTTTTCTCAACTAAGCTCCGATACTATATTCTGTGACACCCCCAGATTTAACCGGGAATATTACAGCGCCGTGGGCCCCGAGACGGAACCCACAAGGCTAGAAGACATGTTCGCAAATACTTACAAACGCTCAAGAAGCTAACGACGGTACTGTCTTTTAAAACATTCGATGACTTTATAAAACTCGTTTATCAAAACCGTCGTAAAATCTCATTTAAAAGAACAAGGCCTGAAATGCCAGAACTCAACAGTTTAAAAACATACGTTAAGCTATCGCTTACACGTACCGACAAAATAGTTTAAAAAACGGTTTCCAAAGTAACCTAAGTTGCCAGATACCAAAAGGCCAAAAATACTCACGCAGCGGAAAAGACAAACAATTTAAAAGACTCTAGCAGCGGAATACATCAACTGATCAGGAAACTCAATACACAATTACATGTCCTAGCCAGTCTCCTCCGGGAAGATCATCTCTCCACGACCGCTACAAGCTCGATATCTCAAGAACCTAAAAAGAATGCCCACGACGGGGTCAGCCATAATATCCAACAATGATAACCGTCACATCACATTAATAATTACATACCAATGAGAATACAAAATAAGAATACGACCAATTTAATCTTATCATCACAACTTTACCAAAATTCACATCTCGCACAGTACCCAAGGTTCTCAAAACATCATCATAACTCACTGTTACGAAATCTATTAACTCTGTCCAACCCAAAATCCATCGAGTAACATCATCACATCTCGACACGAAAACCAATTGTCCATCAAAGATAAATACCAAGGGAAATACGGAACATACCTCGAGACGCACAATACCACGACAATCATGTCAGTCTAATCCGAGATCAGGTCAATACAACAGACGGGCACGGTCCTAACACAAGACCTACAAATGCATACTCATATGACAATGTCAATATGCTCAAAACAATAACAGTGTATACTCAATGGAAATCCCATGATCCAGCGCCCTCAGCATAGATCCCGGATGATCCTACTAGATCAACACGAAATGGATAACCAACAATATACATATGCACAACAACACATGATAAAATCAATGATGCGAATCCACAAGATTCCATCAACACAATACTGGGTAATCCAACGATCCAACGCCCTCAGTATAGAACCCCATGATGATCCCGTCGGACCAACGCATGGTGAAAAACCTGTCCAACGATCCAGCGCCCTCAACATAGATCCCATGATGATCCCGTCGGACCAACACATAGTGGACATCCGATCCAACGCCCTCAGCATAGATCCTCATGATCCCATCGGATCATTTACAACATAAACAATACAATTATGCATACACATATGCAACTCAATAGGTTCATCAACATGAACAACATATGAATCAAAACATGAATGACACTATGATGAAACAACTAGGACAACTTCATGTTCAGCAACATGAATGACAACCTGCATGATCAACATCATTAACACTAAACCGAATCAAATTAAGATACTTGTCCCGAGTCCTTCAGGAGCAATCTCGATGTCAAATCATCACCGGCAATTATCCTCAATGCTCGGCGATCCAAACGTACAATGAACTATAGATACTCATATCCTCGTCTTTACCATAATGCAACCTCGATACCCGAAATAAATCATATACAGTACGATTTAACTTCCAGAATCGGAAAGACAACAAATAATCATTGCTATATGCATTATAAACGAAATGAAACTGAAACCATTCATTAAACATTATAACTGAGCAAGTAATAACTTGCTTCGATACCGATGAAGCCGTCACCAACCCCTTGCCGTCGTCTGTAAGTTCCTCGGCCCCGATCAATGCAATCCACGAGCATCCTTGACTTGACCGTAAGGCACGATTCTATTCAATGGTCAATTATCGCAACCTATTGCAATAATAGATTAACAACAAGTTCGATAAAAATCAACAATCGATATAACCAATTCACAAACCCAACAGCTCAACAATATCTCAGTTAACCACAAGTCTGATCCAATCAACTTAAACAATCACGAATTCATAAACGAAGCAGAATATACTACTTTGCCTGTTGACTTAGCGCATGTTAATCACTCAAAGTAGAGTGCGCTAAGTCGTTCACGTTAGCGTGCGCTAGACAGTAACACTAGCGTGTGCTAATTACATGCAGTTGCATGCTTTTCAGATACCGATCAACATATGTCGATTATCAAGAACAATAAGTGATTCTAAACCATGTTAATAGCTATCAAAGCAACAAAACCCGATATCCTTTAACATATAGGTAATCACTCAACTCTTAATCCAATTCATATATTCACATATCATCTTCTTCCTCAAATATCAACATCATATCATACTATTCAAGAGTTCTTCAAGAACATGAAATATCCGAAATCACATTCAAAACTACATAGCCCGATGTATATATCATCATGAAGAAGATATCAACGACAACATCAATAATCAGACCAACCCGATAACAAGTATCATATCAAACTTAGTCTGGAATACAACCTCATATCATGATTTATACGAAATCAACATACTTTAGAAATCCATCTTTCATCGGGTTAAACGAAACACAATTCTTAAAGTATGGAGAATCTTAATTAACATCCGAGAACTCTTATCAAAATCCCATTAAATCCCATATAACATCATCACAAGATAATCCAACTCGCTACCTCACAAGTAATCATCCTTAAAAACGAACTACTATCAAAAGGGATACGAAATTACCTTGTATAGATAAACCAAGAAGAAGAACAATTGAACTCCTTTCCAAGAATCATGAATAACTTCAAGAACAAGGCTTTAATCCATGCTCTCCACCTTAATCTTGTTAAAGATCATCATCTCTCAGTGTTTGGGAACCTCAAATACCTCTCAAGGCTCTCTCTATCGGTTCACATGGAGAAATGGATGGAAATGAAGAATAATGGCCAACTGCACTTATATATATACTGTACATTATTAACGTATGCTAACATCTTCATTTAACTTACGTTACAGGCTTAGCGTGCGCTAACTGTCTTTGTTAGCGTGCGCTATCACAGTCCAGAGGCTACTGCCTTACTGCATGAAATGATTTAGGTACGCAATGCCCATGCAATAGCGTACGTAAAGGCCTATATTTAGCATACGCAAACCTTCCACCGTAGCGTGCGCTACTCATAGTTGACTTGCTACAGTCTGCACCTACCCCCGTGTCCCCACATGCCGAAAGTAACCTGACAAAGCCAAGATTCCTTTGGACCGATCTGATTAGCGTCCGCTAACAATATGCATTAGCGTGCGCTAATCCTTCATAACAAACATCCGTTGACCTCGTCGGCACATGCGCCGAAAGTGGCCGGGTCCACATGTAAATTCCTTCTGATCTGGTCTGTACTAGCGTCCGCTATCCTTTACCTTTAGCGTGCGCTAAACCTGCACGATAGCGTGCGCTAAGATTGAATATTAGCGTGCGCTATTCAGGCTATACTTAGCCATTTCCAGCTATTCTTGTCCAACGTCTCGACATACAGAATACGAACATACGGCATACTGAATACGTACACTCCTTCCAATAATATTCCCATATGATACACAATATCCTCAATTGCAATTGTCGACCAAGTACGACAATTATACCAATACAAATGTCTCAGTCCTTCATTTATTTTACTCATACTGTACAGATTCCACGATGTACAACATAACTCGAATACAATAATATTAAACAACAGTAGAAGAAATTCCGGATATTACATACTACACCACTTAAAATAAGTTTCGTCCTCGAAACTTGCAATTCGTCATAGAAAAACCAACAAACCGTTCAACCAAAATATTCTGAAACCATCACAACAACGATCAATCATCATCATTAACGAATAACCCAAACATCATACTTACAAATGCGCAAAGTCGACGATCTCCTGAGATACTAGCAAGCTACTTCACTGTAAAGCCTCAATACGCTTACAATCACATTCCATGAGTCTCAACAAAAATGTATCATCTTCGGATAAAATAATCTATCCGTGTCAAATCATGTGTGGCTAATCGCACAATCAAGTCCTAATTCTGATACAATCAATAATGCACGATAGGTCTGAGAAACAACTGCCCAAAACAACGACACAAATCCCGAAATATCGGCATAAAATCTGAAGGCTCAGATGATCACCAACATTGATCAACCAATAAATTAACCGAGGATATCATCGACATGATAAACTCTAATACGACCAATCCAAAGGTTAAAACGCAGCCGAGAATATCATCAACATGATAAACTCCAATAGGACCAAGCAGAGGTCAAAACAGAATCGAAAATATCATCATCATGATAAACTCCAATATGACCATCCAGATGTCAAAACATAATCGAAAATATCATCAACATGATAAACACCAATATTGCCAACGAATGAGCAACAACAATCTAGAATACTCTCACATGGTAAGCTCCAACACGATCAACACAGAACCACAGAAACCGATATACGAACGAACAGAGTTCTCAAAACGACACACAAATCACATACAATGGATCTCAATAAACATACCCGACTGGTGAACATACTCCTCGGCATCCGAACAACCAATCACAAACCAACGAACATATCCAATCATACATGGAGTGGGAACGACCACTCAATATCCAAAACAACCAGCATGGGGTCGCCATCCCCAAATCTACACTTACAAAAAAAATCATTCAAAAATCACTATGGTAAAAGCGCGCTACTACCATACCAATGAAATCAAGTAGCACATATGTCCCGGTTTCACAAAATCCAATGTTCCAAAATTACCTATTGTGCATGAATCTACAATACGCAGCATATTTCTCTTATCTGATAAATCAACCAATCATCACTGGATAACCAAACTACCATACTGAAGTTCGAATCTCTTTTCCTCGTACCATCGATATGATATCTAGTTTGTGAGTCACACTCATAACTTCACCATGATATGCACTATGCACTAAATGCGTATGTATATCAATCACATTTTCAAAACCAGATTGAAATCACAGTCTCGTCAAGAAGACAAATTTTCGAAAGTTCTTTCAAAAATTTCAAAGCTCAAAATATAAATTTTGGTAAGACCACAAAATCAATTTTCGAAAAATTAAACTGGCTCGCTAATGCCAAGTATTCGATAATAGTGTCCTTCGAATCCACACGATTTTGAAGTTTTAAAATGAAAACTATGTAAATGATTGACCACATTCATACTCCTGTATACCAATTCGGTTCGTCACCAAATCCACTGACATTCCATCGGAAAACCACACGATAAAATTCCAAAATCTCAATATATAGACTCCGATAAAAAATCCTTTTCCACATATGACTCGCAACGTCAATCATTAACCCCTCCTGGATTACCTCAACCATGCTATGACAAAATATTGAATAATCAACAAATCAAACATAGCGAAAGACTACCCTAGAAGTCTCATTTGAACATGTAAACCAAAACCCTGAAAGGTAGTAATAAAATGCATAAGCGATTAGTAAGGTGTTTTACAAATCTCGGGAGTTTTAAGAAAACAGAAAAAAGCCTTTTGAAACCTTAGGGTCTCAGCTCGTATCTCGTTCCGCATTACAAGAAGTTTAAAAAGTACAAAAACCCTTTTGGACCCCAAGTCCTGAGTTACGAAACTATTTCAAAATCGATTGTGTCTCGGCCCAAAAATCATTTTTGGTAAAATATTCGTAAAACGTTCATTTTGAAAAGTATCATTTTCAAATGCTCGAAAACAGTTCCATATATCACAAAATGAACTAACATGACTACATGTTCTTCTCAACCATGCACAACATTTCCCCCAAATGCACAATTCCGTTTCGAAATCTAACCGATATATTGATTTCCAAAATCATAGTTTCTCAAATCATCAATCTGTCCCAATTATGTCACCACATACTAAAACGTATAATATCCTGTTGAATCTCAAAACGTATCAACTTAGAACAGCAATAAATCTCAATGAAATCCAAAAATCCAAATACTTACAGATCGTGAAGCCGACGATTCCCCGTGATACTGGCACATGTCTCAACTCTAGAAAATACACGATACAGATATTTTCAAGACACACGTTTTGAAAAATCAGTTCAACTTGTGAACACAACACAGCTCTATCCGAAGAAACACGTTAACACCGTTTGGAAAAGTTTACAATAACTCCAGTACTACACTGGTAAATCACATAACGCACAAGCCCGAGTGAACAACAAAAACTCTCGGCCCTAATATTTATCAATCGAAAACTCGAATGACGCGACAAAAACACGACCCAACTCGACCCGCCTACCTAGGTTTTTTCAACCTAAGCTCTGATACCATATTCTGTAACACCTCCAGATTTAACCGGGAATATTACAGCGCCGTGGGCCCCGAGACGGAACCCACAAGACTAGAAGACATTTTCGCAAATATTTACAAATGCTCAAGAAGCTAACGACGGTACTGTCTTTTAAAACATTCGATGACTTTATAAAACTCGTTTATCAAAACCGTCGTAAAATCTCATTTGAAAGAACAAGGCCTGAAATGCCAGAACTCAACAGTTTAAAAACATACGTTACCGACAAAATAGTTTAGAAAATAGTTGCCAAAGTAACCTAAGTTGCCAGATACCAAAAGGCCAAAAATACTCACGCAGCGCAAAAGACAAACAATTTAAAATACTCTAGCAGCGAAATACATCAACTGATCAGGAAACTCAATACACAATTACCTGTCCTAGCCAGTCTCCTCCGGGAAGCTCATCTCTCCACGACCGCTAGAAGCTCGATATCTCAAGAACCTAAAAAGAATGCCCACGACGGGGTCAGCCATAATATCCAACAATGATAACCGTCACATCACATTAATAATTACATACCAATGAGAATACAAAATAAGAATACGACCAATTTAATCTTATCGTCACAACTTTACCAAAATTCACATCTCGCACAGTACCCAAGGTTCTCAAAACATCATCATAACTCACTGTTACGAAATCTATTAACTCTGTCCAACCCAAAATCTATCGAGTAACATCATCACATCTCGACACGAAAACCAATTGTCCATCAAAGATAAATACCTAGGGAAATACGGAACACACCTCGAGATGCACAATACCACGACAATCATGTCAGTCTAATCCGATATCAGATCAATACAACATACGGGCACGGTCCTAACACAAGACCTACAAATGCATACTCATATGACAACGTCAATATGCTCAAAACAATAACAGTGCATACTCAATGGAAATCCCATGATCCAGCGCCCTCAGCATAGATCCCGGATGATCCTACTAGATCAACACGAAATGGATAACCAACAATATACATATGCACAACAACACATGATAAAATCAATGATGCGAATCCACAAGATTTCATCAACACAATACTGGGTAATCCAACGATCCAGCGCCCTCAGCATAGAACCCCATGATGATCCCGTCGGACCAACGCATGGTGGAAAATCTGTCCAACGATCCAGCGCCCTCAGCATAGATCCCATGATGATCCCGTCGAACCAACGCATAGTGGACATCCGATCCAGCGCCCTCAGCATAGATCCTCATGATCCCATCGGATCATTTACAACATAAACAATACGATTATGCATACAAATATGCAACTCGATAGGTTCATCAACATGAACAACATATGAATCAAAACATGAATGACAGTATGATGAAACAACTAGGACAACTTCATGTTCAGCAACATGAATGACAACCTGCATGATCAACATCATTAACACTAAACCGAATCAAATTAAGATACTTGTCCCGAGTCCTTCAGGAGCAATGTCGATGTCAAATCATCACCGGCAATTATCCTCAATGCTCGGCGATCCAAACGTACAATCAACTACAGATACTCATATCCTCGCCTTTACCATAATGCAACCTCGATACCCGAATATGCCAATAACCGAAATAAATCATATACAGTACGATTTAACTTCCAGAATCGGAAAGACAACATATAATCATTGCTATATGCATTATAAACGAAATGAAACTGAAACCATTCATTAAACATTATAAATGAGCAAGTAATTACTTACCTCGATACCGATGAAGCCGTCACCAACCCCTTGCCGTCGTCTGTAAGTTCCTCGGCATCAATGCAATCCACGAGCATTCTTGACTTGACCGTAAAGCACGATTCTATTTAATGGTCAATTATCGCAACCTATTGCAATAATAGATTAACAACAAGTTCGATAACAATCAACAATCCATATAACCAATTCACAAACCCAACGGCTCAACAATATCTCAGTTAACCACAAGTCTGATCCAATCAACTTAAACGATCACGGATTCAAAACCGAAGCAGAATATACTACTTTGCCTGTTGACTTAGCGCACGTTAATCACTCAAAGTAGCGTGTGGTAAGTCGTTCACGTTAGCGTGCGGTAGACAGTAACACTAGCGTGCGCTAATGACATGCAGTTGCATGCTTTTCAGATACCGATCAACATATGGCGATTATCAAGAACAATAAGTGATTCTAAACCATGTTAATAGCTATCAAAGCAACGAAATCCGATATACTTTAACATATAGGTAATCACCCAACTCTTAATCCAATTCATATATTCACATATCATCTTCTTCCTCAAATATCAACATCATATCATACTATTCAAGAGTTCTTCAAGAACATGAAATATCCGAAATCACATTCAAAACTACATAGCCCGATGTATATATCATCATGAAGAAGATATCAACGACAACATCAATAATCAGACCAACCCGATAACAAGGATCATATCAAACTTAGTCTGGAATACAACCTCATATCATGATTTATACGAAATCAACATACTTCAGAAATCCATCTTTCGTCGGGTTAAACGAAACACAATTCTTAAAGTATGGAGAATCTTAATTAACATCCGAGAACTCTTATCAAAATCCCATTAAATCTCATATAACATCATCACAAGATAATCCAACTCGCTTCCTCACAAGTAATCATCCTTAAAAACGAACCACTATCAAAAGGGATACGAAATTACCTTGTATAGATGAACCAAGAAGAAGAACAATTGAACTCCTTTCCAAGAATCATGAATAACTTCAAGAACAAGGCTTTAATCCATGCTCTCCACCTTAATCTTGTTAAATATCATCATCTCTCAGTGTTTGGGAACCTCAAATACCTCTCAAGGCTCTCTCTATCGGTTCACATGAAGAAATGGATGGAAATGAAGAATAATGGCCAACTGCACTTATATATATACTGTACATTATTAACGTACGCTAACATCTTCATTTAACGTGCATGTGCTTAGCGTGCGCTAACTGTCTTTGTTAGCGTGCGCTATCGCAGTCCAGAGACTACTGCCTTACTGCATGAAATGATTTACGTACGCAATGCCCATGCAATAGCGTACGTAAAGGCCTATATTTAGCATACGCAAACCTTACACCGTAGCGTGCGCTACTCATAGTTGACTTGCTACAGTCTGCACCTACCCACGTGTCCCCACATGCCGAAAGTAACCTGACAAAGCCAAGATTCCTTTGGACCGATCTGATTAGCGTCCGCTAACAATATGCATTAGCGTGCGCTAATCCTTCATAATAAACATCCGTTGACCTCGTCGGCATATGCGCCGAAAGTGGCCGGGTCCACACGTAGATTCCTTCTGATCTGGTCTGTACTAGCGTCCGCTATCCTTTACCTTTAGCGTGCGCTAAACCTGCACGATAGCGTGCGCTAAGATTGAATATTAGCGTGCGCTATTCAGGCTATACTTAGCCATTTCCAGCTATTCTTGTCCAACGTATCGACATACAGAATACGAACATACGGCATACTGAATACGTACACTCCTTCCAATAATATTCCCATATGATACACAATATCCTCAATTGCAATTGTCGACCAAGTACGACAATTATACCAATACAGATGTCTCAGTACTTCATTTATTTTATTCATACTGTACAGATTCCACGCTGTACAACATAACTCGAATACAATAATATTAAAAAACAGTTGAAGAAATTCCGGATATTACATACTACACCACTTAAAATAAGTTTCGTCCTCGAAACTTGCAATTCATCATAGAAAAACCAGCAAACCGTTCAACCAAAATATTCTGAAACCATCACAACAACGATCAATCATCATCATTAACGAATAACCCAAACAGCATACTTACAAATGCGCAAAGTCGACGATCTCCTGAGATACTAGCAAGCAACTTCACTGTAAAGCCTCAATACGCTTACAATCACATTCCATGAGTCTCAACAAAAATGTATCATCTTCGGATAAAATAATCTATCCATGTCAAATCATGTCTGGCTAATCGCACAATCAAGTCCTAATTCTGATACAATCAATAATGCACGATACGTCTGAGAAACAACTGCCCAAAACAACGACACAAATCCCGAAATATCGGCACAAAATCCGAAGGCTCAGATGATCACCAACAATGATCAACCAATAAATTAACCGAGGATATCATCGACATGATAAACTTTAATACGACCAATCCAAAGGTTAAAATGCAGCCGAGAATATCATCAACATGATAAACTCCAATAGGACCAAGCAGAGGTCAAAACAGAATCGAAAATATCATCATCATGATAAACTCCAATATGACCATCCAGATGTCAAAACATAATCGAAAATATCATCAACATAATAAACACCAATATTGCCAACGAAAGAGCAACAACAATCTAGAATACTCTCACATGGTAAGTTCCAACACGATCAACACAGAACCACAAAAACTAATATACGAACGAATAGAGTTCTCAAAACGACACACAAATCACATACAGTGGATCTCAATAAACATACCCGACTGGTGAACATACTCCTCGGCATCCGAACAACCAATCACAAACCGACGAACATATCCAATCATACATGGAGTGGGAACGACCACTCAATATCCAAAACAACCAGCATGGGGTCACCATCCCCAAATCTACACTTACAAAAAAAATCATTCAAAAATCACTATGGTAAAATCGCGCTACTACCATACCAATGAAATCACATAGCACATATGTCCCGGTTTCACAAAATCCAATGTTCCAAAATTACCTATTGTGCATGAATCTACAATACGCAGCATATTTCTCTTATCTGGTAAATCAACCGATCATCCCTGGATAACCAAACTACCATACTGAAGTTCGAATCTCTTTTCCTCGTACCATCGATATGATATCTAGTTTGTGAGTCACACTCATAACTTCACCATGATATGCACTATGCACTAAATGCGTATGTATATCAGTCACATTTTCAAAACCAGTTTGAAATCACAATTATTAAAAGACAAATTTTCGAAAGTTCTTTCAAAAATTTCAAATCTCAAAATATAAATTTTGGTAAGACCACAAAATCAATTTTCGAAAAATTAAACTGGCTCGCTAATGCCAAGTATTCGATAATAGTGTCCTTCGAATCCACGCGATTTCGAAGTTTTAAAATGAAAACTATGCAAATGATTGACCACATTCATACTCATGTATACCAATTCGGTTCGTCACCAAATCCACTGGCATTCCATCGGAAAACCACACGATAAAATTCCAAAATCTCAATATATAGACTCCGATAAAAACTCTTTTTCCACATATGACTCGCAACGTCAACCATTAACCCCTCCTGGATTACCTCAACCATGCTATGACAAAACATTGAATAATCAACAAATCAAACATAGCGAAAGACTACCCGAGAAGTCTCATTTGAACATGTAAACCAAAACCCCGAAAGGTAGTAATAAAATGCATAAGCGATTAGTAAGGTGTTTTACAAATCTTGGGAGTTTTAAGAAAACAGAAAAAAGCCTTTTGAAACCTTAGGGTATCAGCCCGTATCTCGTTCCGCATTACAAGAAGTTTAAAAAGTACAAAAACCCTTTTGGACCCCAAGTCCTGAGTTACGAAACTATTTCAAAATCGATTGGGTCTCGGCCCAAATATCATTTTTGGTAAAATATCCGTAAAACGTTCATTTTGAAAAGTATCATTTTCAAATGCTCGAAAACAGTTCCATATATCACAAAATGAACTAACATGACTACATGTTCTTCTCAACCATGCACAACATTTCCCCCAAATGCACAATTCCGTTTCGAAATCTAACCGATATATTGATTTCCAAAATCATAGTTTATCAAATCATCAATCTGTCCCAATTATGTCACCTCATACTATAACGTATAATATCCTGTTGAATCTCAAGACGTATCAACTTAGAACAGCAATAAATCTCAATGAAATCCAAATACTTACAGATTGTGAAGCCGACGATTCCCCGTGATACTGGCACATGTCTCAACTCTAGAAAATACACGACACAGATATTTTCAAAATACACGTTTTGCAAAATCAGTTCAACTTGTGAACACAACACAGCTCTATCCGAAGAAACGCGTTAACACCGTTTGGAAAAGTTTACAACAACTCCTGTACTACACTGGTAAATCACATAACGCACAAGCCCGAGTGAACAACAAAAACTCTCGGCCCTAATATTTATCAATCGAAAACTCGAATGACGCGACAAAAACACGACCCAACTCGACCCGACTGCCTAGGTTTTCTCAACCTAAGCTCCGATACCATATTCTGTAACACCCCCAGATTTAACCGGGAATATTACAATGTGGGCCCGAGACGGAACACACAAGACTAGAAGACATTTTCGCAAATATTTACAAACGCTCAAGAAGCTAACGACGGTACTGTCTTTTAAAACATTCGATGACTTTATAAAACTCCTTTATCAAAACCGTCGTAAAATCTCATTTGAAAGAACGAGGCCTGAAATGCCAGAACTCAACAGTTTAAAAACATACGTTAAGCTATCGCTTTCACGTACCGACAAAATAGTTTAGAAAATAGTTGCCAAAGTAACCTATGTTACCAGATACCAAAAGGCCAAAAATACTCACGCAGCGGAAAAGACAAACAATTTAAAATACTCTAGCAGCAGAATACATCAACTGATCAGGAAACTCAATACACTATTACATGTCCTAGCCAGTCTCCTCCAGGAAGCTCATCTCTCCACGACCGCTACATGCTCGATATCTCAAGAACCTAAAAAGAATGACCACGACGGGGTCAGCCATAATATCCAACAATGATAACCGTCACATCACATTAATAATTACATACCAATGAGAATACAAAATAAGAATACGACCAATTTAATCTTATCGTCACAACTTTACCAAAATTCACATCTCGCACAGTACCCAAGGTTCTCAAAACATCATCATAACTCACTGTTACGAAATCTATTAACTCTGTCCAACCCAAAATCCATCGAGTAACATCATCACATCTCGACACGAAAACCAATTGTCCATCAAAGATAAATACCAAGGGAAATGCGGAACATACCTCGAGATGCACAATACCACGACAATCATGTCAGTCTAATCCGAGATCAGATCAATACAACATACGGGCACGGTCCTAACACAAGACCTACAAATGCATACTCATATGACAACGCCAATATGCTCAAAACAATAACAGTGTATACTCAATGGAAATCCCATGATCCAGCGCCCTCAGCATAGATCCCGGATGATCCTACTAGATGAACACGAAATGGATAACCAAAAATATACATATGCACAACAACACATGATAAAATCAATGATGCGAATCCACAAGATTCCATCAACACAATACTGGATAATCCAACGATCCAGCGCCCTCAGCATAGAACTCCATGATGATCCCGTCGGACCAACGCATGGTGCAAAACCTGTCCAACGATCCAGTGCCCTCAGCATAGATCCCATGATGATCCCGTCGGACCAACGCATAGTGGACATCCGATCCAGCGCCCTCAGCATAGATCCTCATGATCCCAACGGATCATTTACAACATAAACAATACAATTATGCATACAAATATGCACCTCAATAGGTTCATCAACATGAACAACATATGAATCAAAACATGAATGACACTATCATGAAACAACTAGGACAACTTCATGTTCAGCAACATGAATGACAACCTGCATGATCAACATCATTAACACTAAACCGAATCAAATTAAGATACTTGTCCCGAGTCCTTCAGGAGCAATCTCGATGTCCAATCATCACCGGCAATTATCCTCAATGCTCGGCGATCCAAACGTACAATGAACTATAGATACTCATATCCTCGTCTTTACCATAATGTAACCTCGATACCCGAATATACCAATAACCGAAATAAATCATATACAGTACGATTTAACTTCCAGAATCGAAAAGACAACATATAATCATTGCTATATGCATTATAAACGAAATGAAACTGAAACCATTCATTAAACATTATAAATGAGCAAGTAATAACTTGCCTCGATACCGATGAAGCCGTCACCAACCCCTTGCCGTCGTCTGTAAGTTCCTCAGCCCCGATCAATGCAATCCACGAGCATCCTTGACTTGACCGTAAGGCACGATTCTATTTAATGGCCAATTATCGCAACCTATTGCAATAATAGATTAACAAAAAGTTCGATAACAATCAACAATCGATATAACCAATTCACAAACCCAACGGCTCAACAATATATCAGTTAACCACAAGTCTGATCTAATCAACTTAAACGATCACGAATTCAAAACCGAAGCAGAATATACTACTTTGCCTGTTGACTTAGCGCACGTTAATCACTCAAAGTAGCGTGCGCTAAGTCGTTCACGTTAGCGTGCGCTAGACAGTAACACCAGCGTGCACTAATGACATGCAGTTGCATGCTTTTCAGATACCGATCAACATATGGCGATTATCAAGAACAATAAGTGATTCTAAACCATGTTAATAGCTATCAAAGCAACGAAATCCGATATCCTTTAACATATAGGTAATCGCCCAACTCTTAATCCAATTCATATATTCACATATCATCTTCTTCCTCAAATATCAACATCATATCATACTATTCAAGAGTTCTTCAAGAACATGAAATATCCGAAATCACATTCAAAACTACATAGCCCGATGTATATATCATCATGAAGAAGATATCAACGACAACATCAATAATCAGACCAACCCGATAACAAGGATCATATCAAACTTAGTCTGGAATACAACCTCATATCATGATTTATACGAAATCAACATACTTCAGAAATCCATCTTTCGTCGGGTTAAACGAAACACAATTCTTAAAGTATGGAGAATCTTAATTAACATCCGAGAACTCTTATCAAAATCCCATTAAATCTCATATAACATCATCACAAGATAATCCAACTCGCTTCCTCACAAGTAATCATCCTTAAAAACGAACCACTATCAAAAGGGATACGAAATTACCTTGTATAGATGAACCAAGAAGAAGAACAATTGAACTCCTTTCCAAGAATCATGAATAACTTCAAGAACAAGGCTTTAATCCATGCTCTCCACCTTAATCTTGTTAAATATCATCATCTCTCAGTGTTTGGGAACCTCAAATACCTCTCAAGGCTCTCTCTATCGGTTCACATGAAGAAATGGATGGAAATGAAGAATAATGGCCAACTGCACTTATATATATACTGTACATTATTAACGTACGCTAACATCTTCATTTAACGTACGTTACAGGCTTAGCGTGCGCTAACTGTCTTTGTTAGCGTGCGCTATCGCAGTCCAGAGACTACTGCCTTACTGCATGAAATGATTTACGTACGCAATGCCCATGCAATAGCGTACGTAAAGGCCTATATTTAGCATACGCAAACCTTCCACCGTAGCGTGCGCTACTCATAGTTGACTTGCTACAGTCTGCACCTACCCACGTGTCCCCACATGCCGAAAGTAACCTGACAAAGCCAAGATTCCTTTGGACCGATCTGATTAGCGTCCGCTAACAATATGCATTAGCGTGCGCTAATCCTTCATAACAAACATCCGTTGACCTCGTCGGCACATGCGCCGAAAGTGGCCGGGTCCACACGTAAATTCCTTTTGATCTAGTCTGTACTAGCGTCCGCTATCCTTTACCTTTAGCGTGCGCTAAACCTGCACGATAGCGTGTGCTAAGATTGAATATTAGCGTGCGCTATTCAGGCTATATTTAGCCATTTCCAGCTATTCTTGTCCAACGTCTCGACATACAGAATACGAACATACGGCACACTGAATACGTACACTCCTTCCAATAATATTCCCATATGATACACAATATCCTCAATTGCAATTGTCGACCAAGTACGACAATTATACCAATACAAATGTCGCAGTCCTTCATTTATTTTATTCATACTGTACAGATTCCACGCTGTACAACATAACTCGAATACAATAATATTAAACAACAGTAGAAGAAATTCCGGATATTACATACTACACCACTTAAAATAAGTTTCGTCCTCGAAACTTGCAATTCGTCATAGAAAAACCAACAAACTGTTCAACCAAAATATTCTGAAACCATCACAACAACGATCAATCATCATCATTAACGAATAACCCAAACAGCATACTTACAAATGCACAAAGTCGACGATCTCCTGAGATACGAACAAGCGACTTCACTGTAAAGCCTCAATACACTTACAATCACATTCCATGAGTCTCAACAAAAATGTATCATCTTCGGATAAAATAATCTATCCGTGTCAAATAATGTCTGGCCAATCGCACAATCAAGTCCTAATTCTGATACAATCAATAATGCACGATACGTCTGAGAAACAACTGCCCAAAACAACGACACAAATCCCGAAACATCGGCATAAAATCCTAAGGCTCAGATGATCACCAACAATGATCAACCAATAAATTAACCGAGGATATCATCGACATGATAAACTCTAATACGACCAATACAAAGGTTAAAACGCAGTCGAGAATATCATCAACATGATAAACTCCAATAGGACCAAGCAGAGGTCAAAACACAATCGAAAATATCATCATCATGATAAACTCCAATATGACCATCCAGAGGTCAAAACACAATCGAAAATATCATCAACATGATAAACACCAATATTGCCAACGAATGAGCAACAACAATCTAGAATACTCTCACATGGTAAGCTCCAACACGATCAACATAGAACCACAGAAACCGATATACGAACGAATAGAGTTCTCAAAACAACACACAAATCACATACAGTGGATCTCAATAAACATACCCGACGGGTGAACATACTCCTCGGCATCCGAACAATCAATCACAAACCGACGAACATATCCAATCATACATGGAGGAACGACCACTCAATATCCAAAACAACCAGCATGGGGTCGCCATCCCCAAATCTACACTTACAAAAAAAATCATTCAAAAATCACTATGGTAAAATCGCGCTACTACCATACCAATGAAATCACGTAGCACATATGTCCCGGTTTCACAAAATCCAATGTTCCAAAATTACCTATTGTGCATGAATCTACAATACGCAGCATATTTCTCTTATCTGATAAATCAACCGATCATCACTGGATAACCAAACTACCATACTGAAGTTCGAATCTCTTTTCCTCGTACCATCGATATGATATCTAGTTTGTGAGTCACACTCATAACTTCACCATGATATGCACTATGCACTAAATGCGTATGTATATCAGTCACATTTTCAAAACCAGATTGAAATCACAGTCTCGTCAAGAAGACAAATTTTCGAAAGTTCTTTCAAAAATTTCATACCTCAAAATATAAATTTTGGTAAGACCACAAAATCAATTTTCGAAAAATTAAACTGGCTCGCTAATGCCAAGTATTCGATAATAGTGTCCTTCGAATCCACGCGATTTCGAAGTTTTAAAATGAAAACTATGTAAATGATTGACCACATTCATACTCCTGTATACCAATTCAGTTCGTCACCAAATCCACTGACATTCCATCGGAAAACCACACGATAAAATTCCAAAATCTCAATATATAGACTCCGATAAAAATTCCTTTTCCACATATGACTCGCAACGTCAACCATTAACCCCTCCTGGATTACCTCAACCATGCTATGACAAAACATTGAATAATCAACAAATCAAACATAGCGAAAGACTACCCGAGAAGTCTCATTTGAACATGTAAACCAAAACCCCGAGAGTTAGTAATAAAATGCATAAGCGATTAGTAAGGTGTTTTACAAATCTCGGGAGTTTTAAGAAAACAGAAAAAAGCCTTTTGAAACCTTAGGGTCTCAGCCCGTATCTCGTTCTGCATTATAAGAAGTTTAAAAAGTACAAAAACCCTTTTGGACCCCAAGTCCTGAGTTACGAAACTATTTCAAAATCGATTGGGTCTCGGCCCAAAAATTATTTTTGGTAAAATATCCGTAAAACGTTCATTTTGAAAAGTATCATTTTCAAATGCTCGAAAACAGTTCCATATATCACAAAATGAACTAACATGACTACATGTTCTTCTCAACCATGCACAACATTTCCCCCAAATGCACAATTCCGTTTCGAAATCTAACCGATATATTGATTTCCAAAATCATAGTTTCTCAAATCATCAATCTGTCCCAATTATGTCACCTCATACTATAACATATAATATCCTGTTGAATCTCAAAACGTATCAACTTAGAACAGCAATAAATCTCAATGAAATCCAAAAATCCAAATACTTACAGATCGTGAAGCCGACGATTCCCCGTGATACTGGCACATGTCTCAACTCTAGAAAATACACGGATATATTTTCAAAACACACGTTTTGCAAAATCAGTTCAACTTGTGAACACAACACAGCTCTATCCGAAGAAACACGTTAACACCGTTTGGAAAAGTTTACAACAACTCCAGTACTACACTGGTAAATCACATAACGCACAATCCCGAGTGAACAACAAATACTCTCGGCCCTAATATTTATCAATCGAAAACTCGAATGACGCGACAAAACCACGACCCAACTCGACCCAACTGCCTAGGTTTTCTCAACCTAAGCTCTGATACCATATTCTATAACACCCCCAGATTTAACCGGGAATGTTACAGTGCCGTGGGCCCCGAGACGGAACTCACAAGTCTAGAAGACATTTTCGCAAATATTTACAAACGCTCAAGAAGCTAACGACGGTACTGTATTTTAAAACATTCGATGACTTTATAAAACTCGTTTATCAAAACCGTCGTAAAATCTCATTTGAAAGAACAAGGCCTGAAATGCCAGAACTCAACAGTTTAAAAACATACGTTAAGCTATCGCTTACACGTACCGACAAAATAGTTTAGAAAACGGTTGCCAAAGTAACTAAGTTACCAGATACCAAAAGGCCAAAAATACTCACACAGCGGAAAAGATAAACAATTTAAAATACTCTAGCAGCGGAATACATCATCTGATCAGGAAACTCAATACACAATTACATGTCCTAGCCGGTCTCCTCCGGGAAGCTCGTCTCTCCACGACCGCTACAAGCTCGATATCTCAAGAACCTAAAAAGAATGCCCACGACGGGGTCAGCCATAATATCCAACAATGATAACCGTCACATCACATTAATAATTACATACCAATGAGAATACAAAATAAGAATACGACCAATTTAATCTTATCGTCACAACTTTACCAAAATTCACATCTCGCACAGTACCCAAGGTTCTCAAAACATCATCATAACTCACTGTTACGAAACCTATTAACTCTGTCCAACCCAAAATCCATCGAGTAACATCATCACATCTCGACACGAAAACCAATTGTCCATCAAAGATAAATACCAAGGGAAATACGGAACATACCTCGAGATGCACAATACCACGACAATCGTGTCAGTCTAATCCGAGATCAGATCAATACAGCATACGGGCACGGTCCTAACACAAGACCTACAAATGCATACTCATATGTGTTGTGCGGCGATTAATACGCCTCGATAGGCGATCGGCATCACGATCAGAGAAGCCAACCATGGAAGACATACTCTGGACAAACGCCCAGAGTTCGGCACAATAAGGCGACCGTCTTTTGGTACCCAACGATCGTCTTTTGATATCTGACGATCGTCTTTAATGAGCGAACCAGAGGCGATCGTCTCGTGCCACGTATGGATCCAGCATCCGTCAAAGTCGTCGAAGACCGAATCTTGGACGGTGGCCCACATGCGGATCTTCAAAGGGCGCCGACAGATAGGACCTTTGACCCCAGCCTGTCACCTACCACACCTAACGACAAGGCCGCCGAAAGTTACAAAGTGGGTCCTCCCTGGACAGCTACCCAGGACGCGTGCTGGCCTCCCATTGGCTCACACAACTGGCACCAGCAGCGGCCCCAGACTTTAAGGGAACAGCCCCACGTGACGGGACGATCGGCCACCTTATTATAATATAGAAAATGGCGGTCGCCCGCGATCGCCTGAGGGGTCCCAACTACCTTGTCCCCTATAAATAGAGAACTCACTGCAGTAGCCAAGGGGGACGCGAATTTACCGTGAATTCAGTGCAAAATACACACAAAAAGAGAATCAAAGACTCTTCTGGCAACCACTTATACATTCATTGTGATATTCATACACATTTATCATATATCCCAAGCAAGAACTCACAAATTTACCTATCTGGTTCTTCCGGCAATCTATGCGCTCTAAAGCCTAGATAACTAGAAGTCTTTACACTCCTTGTAATAGATTCTAACATTAATATTTGTACTCGACAGTATATTTATTAATAACATCTCGCTAGAGCATTCAAGCCCGGGATTAACAACCCCGGCAAATCTTGTGTCATCTATTTTCTCACGGAAGTGTTCTCGCATTTGTTTGTTACTCGATCATTCCAGCAATACTATCTCCGGATAATATTTTGGGTAACAACAATTGACGCTAGAAGGAGGGCATCTAAACCTTCATTTTTATTCCTACCGTCTTGAAGAACACTCACTGTTTTCCAGACATATACTTGAAGAAACACTCACTGTTCTTCAATAGAAAAGCCTTCAGAAAAATGACATCTGCAACGACCTCCAAGAGAGCCACCCTAAGATCTGCCGGAAATCTTATTCCGGCCCGGACCGAATCCCAGCCCACGGTGGAAGGCGACCGTGGCGACGCTAAGCTCTCACTCCCACCCCCGAGGGATGGTTCTAGCCTCTCACTCGATCAGTTCCAGACCACGAAACAGATTGAGGAGGCTATAGCCATCCTCAGGGAGCGACAGAAGGCCAATGGCTCGCCCACCATCACTCCGTCAACCATCCGCCGGGCGAGCAAACGGAAGCTCAAGGGGATCTATGTTGAGAAATCGATAGAAAGCCCCGAGCCACAGGAGAAGGCTCTCGTAAGGCGGGACGATTCTGTCTTCAGCCGCCTGGGGAGCGATCCCTCATGGCGACCCGGGCACTCAGGCCCCAGCCGGGAGACATCGGTATCCGAATCCTTTACCAGGAGTTCGGCATATCCGACTCCCAGAAGACAGGTCGGTCAGCGATCCCCTGCTCGCTCGAGAAAGAAACCCTCTGGCAGGGAGCTCGTCATTCACCATGGGGCTAGGGGATCAGTACACGATCGCCTTGATTCGCGCTCTGAGAGCCAATCGGCGAGCAGTCAGGCGACGGCGATGGCCGCCATGCAACGCCAGCTCGACGAGATGAAGGCGCTCCTCGAAAATGAGGCAGGCGCTAGGAGATCGATCATTGGACCAAGCGAACCACTCACGATTCAGATCGAGCGCGCCCCAGTCCAACCAACGATCAATCCCCCACAAACACCTCTATATGAGGGGAGATCGGATCCGGAAACCCACTTGAGCAAATTCCGGATCTACATGACCGGATGTGGAGCATCAGATACGACCAAGTGTCGAATGTTCCCATTAACACTGGGCGACCTCGCCCACAGGTGGTACATCTCACTACCACCTCGCTCAATCAACTGCTTTGAGAAGCTGGCGAAAGACTTCACGTCGTACTTCGCCGCCGAAGTCGCTCGCCCTGAAGGCCCCCACCGCATGATGAAAATCAAGCAGGGGAAGGACGAGTCAGACGAAGATTACATCGACCGGGTAGACGAGATAGTCCTCACCGGCGAGCCCATCAGCGACGAGCTCGCTCTCAACTCATTCATGAGCGGATTCCACGGACGCTCGCCCATGTTCAGGCACCTCACAAAGGATATCCCCCGTACCTACTCGGTCTTCCGCGGCAAAGCCACCGATTTCCTGGCCAGGCAGAGGATGCTCTCACTCCGCTTAGATGAGGGACCGTCCGAAGAAGGAAAGGCACCATCCCATGTCCAGAAGAAGGCGGTGGCCAAGCCCAGAAAGGCGGTCGCCAGGCCGCCTGGCGAGTTCAAATCCTTCGAGCATGTAAAGGTCTACCTTCTCCACAACCTCAACTTATCTCCGGCCCACATCTTCAACGCAATCAAGGGTCGCGAGTGGCTTTCCAAACCAAAGCCGATAAGGGACCACGGCCATCTAGACCGTAGCAAATTCTGTGCCTACCATAAGAGTCCCGGCCACAACACCAGCCAATGCCGCGACCTCCTTAGACAACTCTGGCGACTGTTTGAGGAGGGCAAACTGGACAACTTGGTCACCAAGCCAGATCCTAGGACGGAAAGGACCGGAGGGCGCAAGCGCCGACAACACGAAAGAACTCCCCCCAATCCGGTCGCCAGAATCGAGCATGAGCCGGAGTACTCTGATAAATCGGTCCCTCCGATCAACCCTGGCGGTCGGATCAACATGCTCCAAGCGGGAGGTGGAAACCTCGGGGGCCTTTCCCCGGTTTCCACCATGTCAAACAGGAAGCGAAAGGCCGAGCTGAGAACGTTCGCCGGGGTCCATGTCGTGGTACCTCCAGAGCCGACCATCTCTAAAGACGCACTCATCACCTTCTCCAACAAAGACAGGTAGGGAGTGCAATGCCCCAAAGAGGATGCACTGGTGATCTCCGCCTGTATCCTTGGGAAGACGGTCGATCGCGTGCTGGTCGACAATGGGAGTTTCTGCAACATCATATTTAAATCCGCCCTAGACCAACTCGGCAACTTAGTCAAATTCGTCAAGCCGTTCGACACCGTGCTCCAAGGGTTCGGCGACAACACAGTCCAAGCCTACGGGAGGATCAAGCTCTCCGTCGAGCTAATATGCTTTTATGATCCCAAGGTTAGGATTACTAGGAACCTAAGTTTTGTAATCATAGATAGGCCCAGCATCTATAATGGGTTCCTAGGTCGCCCCTTTTTAGAAACCTTTGAGGCGGTCGCCTCGTCTTTCTTTTACTGTATCAAATTCCCCACTGCCGATGGGACGGTCGGTACTGTAAAAGGAGATCATCTAATGGCAAAAAGATGTTTGAGTTACTCCTATGTCGTTAGTGCTTTCAATACTTCCCATAATATGTGTAACATTGAAGCGATCGACGATCAACGCATGGAGATCGACGAGCCGAGCGCATCATACCAACCCGACTCAGGGGACGCCATCTCGGTTCGGTTAACGAACGACATTGAGCCTAGGATCGGTTTCGAGCCAAGTCTCGACATCGATCCAAGAATCGAGTCCGGAAATCGTTCCAAACGAGAGGCGACCGTCCCCGTCGAAGAGTTGGAGAGTATAACGATAGATCCGGATCATCCAGAACGGGAAGTACAGATCGGCGCGAGCATCGACCGCGAACTAAAAGGGGATCTGATCAATTTGCTATGAAAGAACATCGGAGTCTTTGCCTGGTCGCATCAAGATATGGTCGGAATAAGTCCTGAGCACGCTTGCCACTATCTAAAGATCGACCCAGCAATAAAACCTGTTCACCAAAAACATAGGAAATTCGGTCCCGAAAAATACGCGGCGCTCGATGTAGAAGTCCAAAAATTACTCAACAACAAATTAATCGGGGTAGCTACAGACGAACCACAATGGGTCGCCAATGCGGTACTCGTCAAGAAGCCAACTGGTTCCTGGAGGTTATGCATCGACTTCACCGACCTCAACGCGGCATGTCCAAAAGATCACTTTCCGATGCCTCATATTGATCACTTGGTCGATAGCACAGCAGGTTGCGAAATGATGTCGTTTATGGATGCCTTCGCCGGATATCATCAAATCCCAATGGCGGAGAAAGACATAAAACACACATCTTTCCACACGGAAAAAGACATATACTTTTGGGTCCGAATGCCGTTCGGCTTGAAAAACGCAGGGGCAACCTACCAGCGACTAGTCAACAGAATGTTCGCCAATCAGATCGGCAAGACCATGGAGGTCTACATTGACGACATCGTGGTCAAAAGCCTCAAGAAGGAAGATCACCTCAATGATCTCGCCGAGACGTTCGCCATCCTCGAAAGATTCAACATGAGGCTAAACCCCAAGAAATGCAACTTCGGGGTGGGCTCCGGGAAATTCCTGGGGCACATTGTGAGCCAAAGGGGGATCGAGGCGAACCCCGCCAAGATACAGGCGATCCTTGACATGCAGGAGCCGCAAAACATAAAGAAGGTACAACGCCTTACAGGTTGTCTATCCGCCCTCAACCGTTTCATATCTCGACTCGGCGATAAAAGCAAGCCTTTCTTCGCGACCATCAAGAACAAGAAGTTCGCATGGACTAAGGAAAGTCAGATAGCGTTCACCAAGATAAAGGAATATCTATCTAACCCCCAGATCCTGGCAAAGCCGATCCCCGGTGAAAAATTATTCCTTTACCTAGCGGCCTCGGAGGTCGCGCTGAGTGCCGTTTTGGTACGAGCAGAGGGACAAGTCCACTTGCCGATCTATTATGTTAGTCAAGCGCTCCACGACGCTGAGACACGCTATACGCCATTGGAGAAGATCGCCTACGCCCTTTTCATGAGTGTCCGTAAACTAAGGGCTTATTTCTTCGAACATCAAGTGGAAGTCCTGACAACTCTACCTCTAAGACAAGTTCTACATCGACCAGACACCAACGGGAGACTCCTCAAGTGGTCGCTGGAGATCGCCCAATACGGTATCACTTACGCTCCTCGCACGGCGATCAAAGGCCAAGCTCTGGCGGACTTCGTGGTGGAATTAACGTTCCCTCACAGTCCAACCCAGGTCGGCCGACCTGCTTGGAAGTTATATGTGGATGGCTCGGCGACCAATTCGAGAGCAGGGGCAGGAATTGTCCTCATCAGTCCCGACGGACAAAGTTTTACTAATGTTGTGCGTTTCAGCTTCCGTGCGACCAACAATGAAGCCGAATACGAAGCCTTGGTAGGCGGGCTCGATCTAGCCCTCGCCCTAGATGTTCGTCGCCTCCATATCTTCATGGACTCACTTCTGGTCGTGAACCAAGTCAAGGGAGAATATGAAGCGAGCCGCGAACAGATGGTCAAATACCAAGAGCTGATCGCCGAAATGTGCACAAAATTTGAAGAAGTGCTAATCGAACAAGTCCCGAGAGAACACAACTCCCAGGCCGATGCCCTTTCCAAATTAGCATCATCGGATGGGGCAGCCGATTTCTCCAATATCCAAATCACAAAGTCAGCAAGGCCGGCGATCGACAGAAGCCTGGTTACCATGGTCGCCATCGCCGAGGAGAACTGGATGACTCCATTCATCAAATACTTGAAGGACGGAATGGTCCCTGACGACCGTGTTAAAGCTCGCCAACTCCAGCTCCGCGCGACCAGATATACCCTATTGGACGACCGGCTTTACAAGCGAGCCTTCAGCCTTCTCCTCCTCAAGTGCATTACACCAGAGGAAGGTCGGTTCGTTTTAGCCGAGATCCATGATGGGATTTGCGGAAACCATGCGGGCGGGCGAGCTCTCATCCATAAGACAACCAGGCAAGGTTTTTTATGGCCATCACTTCAGAAGGATGCGATCGCCTATGCCAGATCGTGTCACAGGTGTCAGATAATGGGCCCAAACATCAAACTCTCCCCCGAACAGCTCACCTCCATGTACAGCCCTTGGCCATTCGTGCAATAGGGCATCGACCTTATTGGTCCCCTGCCAACGGCTCCAGGGGGCTGTAAGTTTGCTATCGTAGGGGTCGACTATTTCACCAAGTGGGCAGAGGTCGAGCCACTAAACAAGATCGGCCAGGAACAAGTGATCAAGTTTATATGGAAAAACATCATATGCCGATTCGGTCCGCCCCAGGCCATCATCTCCGACAACGGAAAGCAATTCGACGGCTTAAAAGTTATGCAATTATGTGAGAAGTGGGGAATCAGAAGGTTGTTCTCAGCGCCCTATCACCCTCAGACGAACGGGCAGGTAGAAGCAGTGAACAAGATCCTCAAACACACGATTAAAGCGCGACTCGAATCCAGGCAAGGACGATGGGCGAGCGAGCTCCCAGACGTTTTGTGGTCCTACCGAACGACGACCCGCAATTCAACCGGCGAAACCCCATTCGCCCTCGCTTTCGGAACAGAAGCGGTGATTCCTTCGGAGATCGCCGTCCTCAGCCATCGAACCGAACAGGAGATGACGACCGACAACGATGTGGCCCGACGAATCGACCTAGACATGCTCGAAGAACGACGACTGACCTCGGAAATGAAGAACACAATCCACAAAAGGAGATCCGAAAAGTTCTTCAATTCAAAGGTCAAGGAAAGAAGTTTTCAAGTGGGCCATCTCGTCCTCAAGAAGATTCAAACTCATACAGGTGTCTTTGGTCCAAACTGGGAAGGCCCCTTCAGAGTATCCAGATGGCTAACTAAAGGAGCCTACGAACTAGAACATCCTGACGGTACTCCGGATCAATACCCCTGGAACGCCGTGCATCTGAAAAAATACTACCAATGAAAATTTTGTATTCAATTTCAATGTTGTACAAGGAATATAATGAGATTTTTTCCTATCCCATCTATTCTGGCGATCGCCCCACCAGGCATATCGCATACCGACCGACGATCGTTGATCATGACGATCCGAGGTAAAATCAATGCAGCCATGGTCCTGGAGGTCGATGGAACCGACAGCTTCGCCCATGAAAGGTTCCTTTGGGCTTAGATCGCCCGCCCTTCGTTTAAATACGAGGCCGGCGTAGCCGAAGGACCCTCCAAAATAATCAGTAGACACGATCGCACGTCCTCAAGGTACATCATCTAACATGGTGAACCCGGACAATGCGACGTGCCACTACCCCCGTCTCAACGTACACCGTAGAGGGTCGCCATCTTCATGGCGGGCCGAGGTGGAAGCAGAGCTAACAAGCCGCGGACGTGGAGTCGAATAAGCCGACGACGCCCCGCGCAAGGACTCCTCCAGACCAAGATCGCCCGCCTTTCGTTTTAACACAAGGCGGGCGTATCCTAACGGAGGACCCTCACAAAAAGTGAGTCGCGGGATACACAGTATCCCTCGCACACAAAGACACGATTGGGGAGGTCGGTCCATCGAACACCCCAACCGTGCATGATTCTTCAGAATCGGCAAAACTGAAGATAACTCGCCAGACAAACTAGTTTTTGTTTCCTTACTTACAATAAGTAAACAAAAACAAGGGGGCAGAGATGGGTCGAGCTAATCCCAAATGCGATCGGACAGCAAGGAACCACGCCCGATCGGCTTCGCTCAAACATACGCAGGACGATCGCCATTATTCAACAATAATTACAAGAATTCCGATTCAAAACATATCGATACATTCAACACTCAGACAATCGGTCGGGTAAACAAGACATCGGATGCAATCATACACATACTTGTAAAAATTCGCATACAAACATTCAAAGGCGATCGTACATAAAAATACACAGTGCGAACAAGGAATGTTTCATTCATTATCAAAAGGAGTTCGTACAACATGAAGCAGAAAAGTACAAGTTACAAAGGAAAACAAAAATATCTCTCAAGGCCCCTCCGGCTGGTCATCGCCCTCAGGTTGCGGATCGGCTTGGGCCCCCCCATCGGCCTCAGGATGAATGAGCTTGCCAGTATACCAACTCAAGTCGATCCCAAAGTCGACAAGGTCAAGGATCGGCAAAGAGAACTCTGGATGCAGAGGGTGCTCGAACGCATAGGCTTTGAAGCTCTCCATCAAGGGACCGATCTCGATCCCTACCTTCTTGGCGGCTCTGACAGCATCGGCGTAGGCCAGGTAATAGGCGAACTCGCCGATGAGCGCCACATTGAGATAGGGATCGATCTCGATCGCCTTCAGTTGCCCCTTCAACTCCACGGTCGTCTTCTCAGCCTCCGCCAGCTCGACCACCTTGGCGGCATTATCTCCCTTGGCCATCTCCAACTCCTTCTTCGTCGCCTCCAGCTCACCGCTGAGCCGATCCACCATCGCCTTCAGCCCGGCCGCCTCCTCCTGCGAAGCCGCATACTTCTGGTGGGTTTTCTTCTCCTTATCACGGGACCGGTCGGCAGCCTCCTTAGAGCGGCTCAGCTCCTGCTTCAATCGGTCAACGTCCTGTTTAGCCCTTTTGGGTCTCCTCATACTCCTTCTCCATAGACTGGATCCGGTTGGCAAATTCAATGTTTTTATTCCGGGCGGCCTCGAGGTCGCTATGGAGACGAGCAGTGGAGGGTCGCCCCTCAAAATCCCTAGCATCTTGGACGGCCATCGTCGCCGTCTGGAGAGCCAGGGCAACGGTCGCCTGCATGGCATCTCCAGATCACCGACGAGCGATCGCATCAAGATCGGTCGTCCAGGCCTTGGGCAGAGAGGTGATAGCCTGCTGGACGTAAGTAGGGACGTCGAGAGATGTTTGTGGAGCCTTACTCGACAAAAAGTCCAGCACCATAGGAGCGAAGTCCGGGTCGGCAAGACGAACCCTGCAGCACAAACCAAAGAAACCAAGGAGTTAGCCTATACCTTGCTCAGAATGCCTAACTCAGAAAATTTTGATCCTTTCTTACCTGTTGACCAGCTCGGGATCGCGACCAAAATAAGGCTTGCCCCAATAGGTTTCTGCCTCAGCGATCGCCACCTTCTTCGTAGGGCCGCCCGATGACTGGGAGCCGGACGCCGAGGGCCTAGGGCCTGATCGCTCCGTCATCGGGATGGCAGAAATAGGAGCCGCAGCAACCGGAGGCTCAAGAATGGATACATCCGCCTCAGTAATCGGCAGGGACTCCTCCGACCTCCACCTATTGCGGCGCTGAAGTTGTTCCTCTCCCTGAACTACCGGCTCGGCGACCGGCACCTCAGCAGGCCTCATCACCGGAGCAGGGCGAGACATCGTCGCAGGAACGCGACCAGTCTTCTTACCCAAGTGAAGGCGACCGATGAGTCCGGGATTCGACATGGCAATCTCTGGTGGTGGCTCGGCAAGTCGGGGAAAATGAACCTCTGTCAAAGAAGAAGTACAAACAAGTTAAATAAATACTTAAACGATGCGACCTCCTGAAGGCGATCGTCAAGCAAGGAAGCACCACTTAAGAACTTTCAAGTGACGAGGGAAGCGAAATAATCGAGCCCCCAACCGATGAATTTCGTTACCAAGCGAGCGAACGTCAATGAAGGAATCTGGCAAGGCACGAATCCGCTCCCAAACGATGAAGAAATTGAAAGGGAGATCGCCGATCGCTGGAATGAGAGGTCCTGCAAAAAGAAAACAAAATTAGATCAGTCCAAGACAAGCTCAATCAAAAGGAGAATTAAAATCCTTACTCGGATTCCTCTCCCGAAAAGTGGTGGGGATCTCCAACTCCTCATTCGGCCGGTCACTCGATGCCGATCGCCACGCTCCGCCGAACCAGCACCACTTCGCCAGGTCGCCTCGGGACTTGTTCGGCACACCGAGGACCACTCTCCCCATTCGGCCTTGGATATGATTGCCGCCGATCGACCCTTTCTGCGCGGCCAGTTTAAACAGATAATTCATCTCCAGCGCAGTAAGGTGGCGGAACAACCGGTGACCGCCAAACAGTGTCAACGTGCAGATGACCTGTAGCCAAGCGTTCGGCGTCAGTTGGAGCGGCGCCAAATTCCAGGCGATCAACAAGTAGGAGACAGCGAATGGCAGAGGGAATCGCAGGCCGGCCTCCATAATCATCTCGCTGACGGCAACCATATCCTCGGGCGATTGATCGGCACGTTCATTCTCCGAGGGCACGTGTAGAGAAACGTCAGAGGGAATATGATATTTTGCCCTCCAACGACTCAGGTCTTTCTTGGTCGCCGTACTCCGGATCTTTCCGAGGGTCCACGGAGATGGGTCGGCGGCCCGAAAAACCGTCCGCTTCACATGTTCATAAGGATGAGCGGCGGAGTAGGCTTCGAAGTCAAATTCCGGACAGGGTCCGGCGATCCACTCCATAATCTTGGCAAAATCCATATAGACGGGGCCAAAAACACTCTGCCATTCCCAAGTTAGCCGCTCCAGTTCGTCCTCATCCGCCGGCGAGCCCCCCTGCTCCGCCGTCGCCGCCGTCTTCGCCACTGCGGCCTCGTTGAAAAGCTCTTCGAGTTCTGCGGGTGCAATCCCCGCACGAATGGCCTCAACGGCCGTTTCCATGTCGACTCCAACGGGAATCTCCTCCTGTCCAAAGCGGCCGCGCGGCGTAAGAACTTCCGGCCTCGAAGGTCTTGGATCCTCCCGACATATTATAAAAAGAAGAGGGAGATAGAAGATTGATTTTTCTTACCTAGAGAAAACAAGAAGATCGGCAAAAGAAGCTCCAGAAATTTTTGCAGAGTTTCGGCTATGGATGCAAGGACGCGTAAAGAGTGAAGGAGAAGAAGCCCTAGCCCTTTTATAGATGGAGGCGGGGGTCTAAATGCAAATAGGAGAAATCTCGAGGGCTGGATCGCAACCGTCATAGTGGGGACGCATTAAATTCTGCCCTCGAATCCCGCGTACGCGTCTTTTCGAGGGCACGCCAGCCGACAAGTCTGACAAACCGTCGGACTCCCCCAACAGCGGCGCGACGCGTGTCCCTGCCACTTTTAGAGAACCCGCCTTCATTTCCCGCTGCTCCCGGCGCTAAAGGAGATCGTCCAGATTTGAATTCAGATCGGCTGATCGGCTAAACATTGGCGATCACCAACAGTGCCACCTCACCCCGTGTTTTCAACATCGAGGCGTGCTGGGGGCAATTGTTGTGCGGCGATTAATACGCCTCGATAAGCGATCGGCATCACGATCAGAGAAGCCAACCATGGAAGACATACTCTGGACAAACGCCCAGAGTTCGGCACAATAAGGCGACCGTCTTTTGGTACCCAGCAATCGTCTTTTGATATCTGACGATCGTCTTTAATGAGCGAACCAGAGGCGATCATCTCGTGCCACGTATGGATCCAGCATCCGTCAAAGTCGTCGAAGACCGAATCTTGGACGGTGGCCCACATGCGGATCTTCAAAGGGCGCCGACATATAGGACCTTTGACCCTAGCCTGTCACCTACCACACCTAACGACAAGGCCGCCGAAAGGTACAAAGTGGGTCCTCCCTGGACAGCTACCCAGGACGCGTGCTGGCCTCCCATTGGCTCACACAGCTGGCACCAGCAGCGGCCCCAGACTTTAAGGGAACAGCCCCACGTGACGGGACGATCGGCCACCTTATTATAATATAGAAAACGGCGGTCGCCCGCGATCGCCTGAGGGGTCCCAACTACCTTGTCCCCTATAAATAGAGAACTCACTGCAGTAGCCAAGGGGGACGCGAATTTACTGTGAATTCAGTGCAAAATACACACAAAAAGAGAATCAAAGACTCTTCTGGCAACCACTTATACATTCATTGCGATATTCATACACATTTATCATATATCCCAAACAAGAACTCACAGATTTACCTATCTGGTTCTTCCGGCAATCTACGCGCTCTAAAGCCTAGATAACTAGAAGTCTTTACACTCCTTGTGATAGATTCTAACATTAATATTTGTACTCGACAGTATATTTATTAATAACATCTCGCGAGAGTATTCAAGCCCGGGATTAACAACCCCGGCAAATCTTGTGTCATCTATTTTCTCACGGAAGTGTTCTCGCATTTGTTTGTTACTCGATCATTCCAGCAATGCTATCTCCGGATAATATTTTGGGTAACAACAATATGACAACGTCAATATGCTCAAAACAATAACAGTGTATACTCAATGGAAATCCCATGATCCAGCGCCCTCAGCATAGATCCCGGATGATCCTACTAGATCAACACGAAATGTATAACCAACAATATACATATGCACAACAACACATGATAAAATCAATGATGCGAATCCACAAGATTTCATCAACACAATACTGGGTAATCCAACGATCCAGCGCCCTCAGCATAGAACCCCATGATGATCCCGTCGGACCAACGCATGGTGGAAAACCTGTCCAACGATCCAGCGCCCTCAGCATAGATCCCATGATGATCCCGTCGGACCAACGCATAGTGTACATCCGATCCAGCGCCCTCAGCATAGATCCTCATGATCTCATTTACAACATAAACAATACGATTATGCATACAAATATGCAACTCAATAGGTTCATCAACATGAACAACATATGAATCAAAACATGAATAACACTATGATGAAACAACTAGGACAACTTCATGTTCAGCAACATGAATGACAACCTGCATGACCAACATCATTAACACTAAACCGAACCAAATTAAGATACTTGTCCCGAGTCCTTCAGGAGCAATCTCGATGTCAAATCATCACCGGCAATTATCCTCAATGCTCGGCGATCCAAACGTACAATGAACTATAGATACTCATATCCTCGTCTTTACCATAATGTAACCTCGATACCCGAATACGCCAATAACCGAAATAAATCATATACATTACGATTTAACTTCCAGAATCGGAAAGACAACATATAATCATTGTTATATGCATTATAAACGAAATGAAACTGAAACCATTCATTAAACATTATAAATGAGCAAGTAATAACTTGCCTCGATACCGATGAAGCCGTCACCAACCCCTTGTCGTCGTCTGTAATTTCCTCGGCCCCGATCAATGCAATCCACGAGCATCCTTGACTTGACCGTAAGGCACGATTCTATTCAATGGTCAATTATCGCAACCTATTGCAATAATAGATTAACAACAAGGTCGATAACAATCAACAATCGATATAACCAATTCACAAACCCAACAGCTCAACAATATCTCAGTTAACCACAAGTATGATCCATTCAACTTAAACGATCACGAATTCAAAACCGAAGCAGAATATACTACTTTGCCTGTTGACTTAGCGCACGTTAATCACTCAAAGTAGCGTGCGCTAAGTCGTTCACGTTAGCGTGCGCTAGACAGTAACACTAGCGTGCGCTAATGACATGCAGTTGCATGCTTTTCCGATATCGATCAACATATGGAGATTATCAAGAACAATAAGTGATTCTAAACCATGTTAATAGCTATCAAAGCAACGAAATCCGATATCCTTTAACATATAGGTAATCACCCAACTCTTAATCCAATTCATATATTCACATATCATCTTCTTCCTCAAATATCAACATCATATCATACTATTCAAGAGTTCTTCAAGAACATGAAATATCCGAAATCACATTCAAAACTACATAGCCCGATGTATATATCATCATGAAGAAGATATCAACGACAACATCAATAATCAGACCAACCCGATAACAATGATCATATCAAACTTAGTCTGGAATACAACCTCATATCATGATTTATACGAAATCAACATACTTCAAAAATCCATCTTTCGTCGGGTTAAACGAAACACAATTCTTAAAGTATGGAGAATCTTAATTAACATCCAAGAACTCTTATCAAAATCTCATTAAATCTCATATAACATCATCACAAGATAATCCAACTCGCTTCCTCACAAGTAATCATCCTTAAAAACAAACCACTATCAAAAGGGATACGAAATTACCTTGTATAGATGAACCAAGAAGAAGAACAATTGAACTCCTTTCCAAGAATCATGAATAACTTCAAGAACAAGGCTTTAATCCATGCTCTCCACCTTAATCTTGTTAAAGATCATCATCTCTCAGTGTTTGGGAACCTCAAATACCTCTCAAGGCTCTCTCTATCGGTTCACATGAAGAAATGGATGGAAATGAAGAATAATGGCCAACTGCACTTATATATACTGTACATTATTAACGTACGGTAACATCTTCATTTAACGTACGTTACAGGCTTAGCGTGCGCTATCGCAGTCCAGAGACTACTGCCTTACTGCATGAAATGATTTACGTACGCAATGCCCATGCAATAGCGTACGTAAAGGCCTATATTTAGCATACGCAAACCTTCCACCGTAGCGTGCGCTACTCATAGTTGACTTGCTACAGTCTGCACCTACCCACGTGTCCCCACATGCCGAAAGTAACCTGACAAAGCCTAGATTCCTTTGTCCGCTAACAATATGCATTAGCGTGCGCTAATCCTTCATAACAAACATCTGTTGACCTCGTCGGCACATGCACCGAAAGTGTCCGGGTCCACACGTAGATTCCTTCTGATCTGGTCTGTACTAGCGTCCGCTATCCTTTACCTTTAGCGTGCGCTAAACCTGCACGATAGCGTGCGCTAAGATTGAATATTAGCGTGCGCTATTCAGGCTATACTTAGCCATTTCCAGCTATTCTTGTCCAACGTCTCGACATACAGAATACGAACATACGGCATACTGAATACGTACACTCCTTCCAATAATACTCCTATATGATACACAATATCCTCAATTGCAATTGTCGACCAAGTACGACAATTATACCAATACAGATGTCTCAGTCCTTCATTTATTTTATTCATACTGTACAGATTTCACGCTGTACAACATAACTCGAATACAATAATATTAAACAACAGTAGAATAAATTCCGGATATTACATACTACACCACTTAAAATAAGTTTCGTCCTCGAAACTTGCAATTCGTCATAGAAAAACCAACAAACCATTCAACCAAAATATTCTAAAACCATCACAACAACGATCAATCATCATCATTAACGAATAACCCAAACAGCATACTTACAAATGCGCAAAGTCGACGATCTCCTGAGATACTAGCAAGCGACATCACTGTAAAGCCTCAATACGCTTACAATCACATTCCATGAGTCTCAACAAAAATGTATCATCTTCGGATAAAATAATCTATCCGTGTCAAATCATGTCTGGATAATCGCACAATCAAGTCCTAATTCTGATACAATCAATAATGCACAATACGTCTGAGAAACAACTGCCCAAAACAACGACACAAATCCCGAAATATCGGCACAAAATCCGAAGGCTCAGATGATCACCAACAATGATCAACCAATAAATTAACCGAGGATATCATCGACATGATAAACTCTAATACGACCAATCCAAAGGTTAAAACGCAGCCGAGAATATCAACATGATAAACTCCAATAGGACCAAGCAGAGGTCAAAACAGAATCGAAAATATCATCATCATGATAAACTCCAATATGACCATCCAGAGGTCAAAACATAATCGAAAATATCATCAACATGATAAACACAAATATTGCCAACGAATGAGCAACAACAATCTAGAATACTCTCACATGGTAAGCTCCAACACGATCAACACAGAACCACAGAAACTGATATACAAACGAATAGACTTCTTAAAACGACACACAAATCACATACAGTGGATCTCAATAAACATACCCGACTGGTGAACATACTCCTCGGCATCCGAACAACCAATCACAAACCGATGAACATATCCAATCATACATGGAGTGGGAACGACCACTCAATATCCAAAACAACCAGCATGGGGTCACCATCCCCAAATCTACACTAACAAGAAAAATCATTCAAAAATCACTATGGTAAAATCGCGCTAATACCATACCAATGAAATCACATAGCACATATGTCCCGGTTTCACAAAATCCAATGTTCCAAAATTACCTATTGTGCATGAATCTACAATACGCAGCATATTTCTCTTATCTGATAAATCAACTGATCATCCCTGGATAACCAAACTACCATACTGAAGTTCGAATCTCTTTTCCTCGTACCATCGATATGATATCTAGTTTGTGAGTCACACTCATAACTTCACCATGATATGCACTATGCACTAAATGCGTATGTATATCAATCACATTTTCAAAACCAGTTTGAAATCACAGTCTCCTCAAGAAGACAAATTTTCGAAAGTTCTTTCAAAAATTTCAAAGCTCAAAATATAAATTTTGGTAAGACCACAAAATCAATTTTCGAAAAATTAAACTGGCTCGCTAATGCCAAGTATTCGATAATAGTGTTTTTCGAATCCACGCGATTTCGAAGTTTTAAAATGAAAACTATGCAAATGATTGACCACATTCATACTCCTGTATACCAATTCGGTTCGTCACCAAATCCACTGACATTCCATCGGAAAACCACACGATAAAATTCCAAAATCTCAATATATAGACTCCGATAAAAACTCTTTTTCCACATATGACTCGCAACGTCAACCATTAACCCTTCCTGGATTACCTCAACCATGCTATGACAAAACATTGAATAATCAACAAATCAAACATAGCGAAAGACTACCCGAAAAGTCTCATTTGAACATGTAAACCAAAACCCCGAAAGGTAGTAATAAAATGCATAAGCGATTAGTAAGGTGTTTTACAAATCTCGGGAGTTTTAAGAAAACAGAAAAAAGCCTTTTGAAACCTTAGGGTCTCAGCCCGTATCTCGTTCCGCATTACAAGAAGTTTAAAAGGTACAAAAACCCTTTTGGACCCCAAGTCCTGAGTTACGAAACTATTTCAAAATCGATTGGGTCTCGGCCCAAAAATTATTTTTGGTAAAATATCCGTAAAACGTTCATTTTGAAAAGTATCATTTTCAAATGCTCGAAAACAGTTCCATATATCACAAAATGAACTAACATGACTACATGTTCTTCTCAACCATGCACAACATTCCCCCCAAATGCACAATTCCGTTTCGAAGTCTAACCGATATATTGATTTCCAAAATCATAGTTTCTCAAATCATCAATCTGTCCCAATTATGTCACCTCATACTATAACATATAATATCTTGTTGAATCTCAAAACGTATCAACTTAGAACAGCAATAAATCTCAATGAAATCCAAAAATCCAAATACTTACAGATCGTGAAGCCGATTCCCGTGATACTGGCACATGTCTCAACTCTAGAAAATACACGACACAGATATTTTAAAAACACAGGTTTTGCAAAATCAGTTCAACTTGTGAACACAACACAGCTCTATCCGAAGAAACACGTTAACACTGTTTGGAAAAGTTTACAACAACTCCAGTACTACACTGGTAAATCACATAATGCACAAGCCCGAGTGAAGAACAAAAACTCTCGGCCCTAATATTTATCAATCGAAAACTCGAATGACGCGACAAAAACACGACCCAACTCGACCCGACTGCCTAGGTTTTCTCAACCTAAGCTCCGATACCATATTCTGTAACACCCCCAGATTTAACCAGGAATATTACAGCACCGTGGGCCCCGAGACGGAACCCACAAGACTAGAAGACATTTTCGCAAATATTTACAAACGCTCAAGAAGCTAACGACGGTACTGTCTTTTAAAACATTCGATGACTTTATAAAACTCGTTTATCAAAACCGTCGTAAAATCTCATTTGAAAGAACAAGGCCTGAAATGCCAGAACTCAACAGTTTAAAAACATACATTAAGCTATCGCTTACACGTACCGACAAAATAGTTTAGAAAATGGTTGCCAAAGTAACCTAAGTTACCAGATACCAAAAGGCCAAAAATACTCACGCAGCGAAAAAGACAAACAATTTAAAATACTCTAGCAGCGGAATACATCAACTGATCAGGAAACTCAATACACAATTACATGTCCTAGCCAGTCTCCTCCGGGAAGCTCATCTCTCCACGACCGCTACAAGCTCGATATCTCAAGAACCTAAAAGGAATGCCCACGACGGGGTCAGCCATAATATCCAACAATGATAACCGTCACATCACATTAATAATTACATACCAATGAGAATACAAAATAAGAATACGACCAATTTAATCTTATCGTCACAACTTTACCAAAATTCACATCTCGCACAGTACCCAAGGTTCTCAAAACATCATCATAACTCACTTTTACGAAATCTATTAACTCTGTCCAACCCAAAATCCATCGAGTAACATCATCACATCTCGACACAAAAACCAATTGTCCATCAAAGATAAATACCAAGGGAAATACGGAACATACCTCGAGATGCACAATACCACGACAATCATATCAGTTTAATCCGAGATCAGATCAATACAACATACGGGCACGGTCCTAACACAAGACCTACAAATGCATACTCATATAACAACGTCAATATGCTCAAAACAATAACAGTGTATACTCAATGGAAATCCCATGATCCAGCTTCTCAAGATAGATCCTGGATGATCCTACTAGATCAACATGAAATGGATAACCAAAAATATACATATGCACAACAACACATGATAAAATCAATGATGCGAATCCACAAGATTCCATCAACACAATCTTGGGTAATCCAACGATCCAGCGCCCTCGGATAGAACTCCATGATGATCCCGTTGGACCAACGCATGGTGGAAAACCTGTCCAACGATCCAGCGCCCTCAGCATAGATCCCATGATGATCCCGTCGGACCAACGCATAGTGGACATCCGATCCAGCGCCCTCAGCATAGATCCTCATGATCCCATCGGATCATTTACAACATAAACAATACAATTATGCATACAAATATGCACCTCAATAGGTTCATAAACATGAACAACATATGAATCAAAACATGAATGACACTATGATGAAACAACTAGGACAACTTCATGTTCAGCAACATGAATGACAACCTGCATGATCAACATCATTAACACTAAACCGAATCAAATTAAGATACTTGTCCCGAGTCCTTCAGGAGCAATCTCGATGTCAAATCATCACCGGCAATTATCCTCAATGCTCGGCGATCCAAACGTACAATGAACTATAGATACTCATATCCTCGTCTTTACCATAATGTAACCTCGATACCCGAATATGCCAATAACCGAAATAAATCATATACAGTACGATTTAACTTCCAGAATCGGAAAGACAACATATAATCATTGCTATATGCATTATAAACGAAATGAAACTGAAACCATTCATTAAACATTATAAATGAGCAAGTAATAACTTGCCTCGATACCGATGAAGCCGTCACTAACCCCTTGCCGTCGTCTGTAACTTCCTCGGCCCCGATCAATGCAATCCACGAGCATTCTTGACTTGACCGTAAGGCACGATTCTATTTAATGGTCAATTATCGCAACCTATTGCAATAATAGATTAACAACAAGTTCGATAACAATCAACAATCGATATAACCAATTCACAAACCCAACGGCTCAACAATATCTCAGTTAACCACAAGTCTTATCCAATCAACTTAAACGATCACGAATTCAAAACCGAAGCAGAATATACTACTTTGCCTGTTGACTTAGCGCACGTTAATCACTCAAAGTAGTGTGCGCTAAGTCGTTCACGTTAGCGTGCGCTAGACAGTAACACTAGCGTGCGCTAATGACATACAGTTGCATGCTTTTCAGATACCGATCAACATATGACGATTATCAAGAACAATAAGTGATTCTAAACCATGTTAATAGCTATCAAAGCAACGAAATCCGATATCCTTTAACATATAGGTAATCACCCAACTCTTAATCCAATTCATATATTCACATATCATCTTCTTCCTCAAATATCAACATCATATCATACTATTCAAGAGTTCTTCAAGAACATGAAATATCCGAAATCACATTCAAAACTACATAGCCCGATGTATATATCATCATGAAGAAGATATCAACAACAACATCAATAATCAGACCAACCCGATAACAAGGATCATATCAAACTTAGTCTGGAATACAACCTCATATCATGATTTATACGAAATCAACATACTTCAAAAATCCATCTTTCGTCGGGTTAAACGAAACACAATTCTTAAAGTATGGAGAATCTTAATTAACATCCAAGAACTCTTATCAAAATCTCATTAAATCTCATATAACATCATCACAAGATAATCCAACTCGCTTCCTCACAAGTAATCATCCTTAAAAACAAACCACTATCAAAAGGGATACGAAATTACCTTGTATAGATGAACCAAGAAGAAGAACAATTGAACTCCTTTCCAAGAATCATGAATAACTTCAAGAACAAGGCTTTAATCCATGCTCTCCACCTTAATCTTGTTAAAGATCATCATCTCTCAGTGTTTGGGAACCTCAAATACCTCTCAAGGCTCTCTCTATCGGTTCACATGAAGAAATGGATGGAAATGAAGAATAATGGCCAACTGCACTTATATATACTGTACATTATTAACGTACGGTAACATCTTCATTTAACGTACGTTACAGGCTTAGCGTGCGCTATCGCAGTCCAGAGACTACTGCCTTACTGCATGAAATGATTTACGTACGCAATGCCCATGCAATAGCGTACGTAAAGGCCTATATTTAGCATACGCAAACCTTCCACCGTAGCGTGCGCTACTCATAGTTGACTTGCTACAGTCTGCACCTACCCACGTGTCCCCACATGCCGAAAGTAACCTGACAAAGCCTAGATTCCTTTGTCCGCTAACAATATGCATTAGCGTGCGCTAATCCTTCATAACAAACATCCGTTGACCTCGTCGGCACATGCGCCGAAAGTGGCCGGGTCCACACGTAGATTCCTTCTGATGCAGTCTGCATTTAGCGCCCGCTATCTCTTACCTTTAGCGTGCGCTAAACTCGCATTTATAGCGTGCGCTAAGATTGAATATTAGCGTGCGCTATTCAGGCTATACTTAGCCATTTCCAGCTATTCTTGTCCAACGTCTCGACATACAGAATACGAACATACGGCATACTGAATACGTACACTCCTTCCAATAATACTCCTATATGATACACAATATCCTCAATTGCAATTGTCGACCAAGTACGACAATTATACCAATACAGATGTCTCAGTCCTTCATTTATTTTATTCATACTGTACAGATTTCACGCTGTACAACATAACTCGAATACAATAATATTAAACAACAGTAGAATAAATTCCGGATATTACATACTACACCACTTAAAATAAGTTTCGTCCTCGAAACTTGCAATTCGTCATAGAAAAACCAACAAACCATTCAACCAAAATATTCTGAAACCATCACAACAACGATCAATCATCATTAACGAATAACCCAAACAGCATACTTACAAATGCGCAAAGTCGACGATCTCCTGAGATACTAGCAAGCGACATCACTGTAAAGCCTCAATACGCTTACAATCACATTCCATGAGTCTCAACAAAAATGTATCATCTTCGGATAAAATAATCTATCCGTGTCAAATCATGTCTGGATAATCGCACAATCAAGTCCTAATTCTGATACAATCAATAATGCACAATACGTCTGAGAAACAACTGCCCAAAACAACGACACAAATCCCGAAATATCGGCACAAAATCCGAAGGCTCAGATGATCACCAACAATGATCAACCAATAAATTAACCGAGGATATCATCGACATGATAAACTCTAATACGACCAATCCAAAGGTTAAAACGCAGCCGAGAATATCAACATGATAAACTCCAATAGGACCAAGCAGAGGTCAAAACAGAATCGAAAATATCATCATCATGATAAACTCCAATATGACCATCCAGAGGTCAAAACATAATCGAAAATATCATCAACATGATAAACACAAATATTGCCAACGAATGAGCAACAACAATCTAGAATACTCTCACATGGTAAGCTCCAACACGATCAACACAGAACCACAGAAACTGATATACAAACGAATAGACTTCTTAAAACGACACACAAATCACATACAGTGGATCTCAATAAACATACCCGACTGGTGAACATACTCCTCGGCATCCGAACAACCAATCACAAACCGATGAACATATCCAATCATACATGGAGTGGGAACGACCACTCAATATCCAAAACAACCAGCATGGGGTCACCATCCCCAAATCTACACTAACAAGAAAAATCATTCAAAAATCACTATGGTAAAATCGCGCTAATACCATACCAATGAAATCACATAGCACATATGTCCCGGTTTCACAAAATCCAATGTTCCAAAATTACCTATTGTGCATGAATCTACAATACGCAGCATATTTCTCTTATCTGATAAATCAACTGATCATCCCTGGATAACCAAACTACAATCAAGTTCGAATCTCTTTTCCTCGTACCATCGATATGATATCTAGTTTGTGAGTCACACTCATAACTTCACCATGATATGCACTATGCACTAAATGCGTATGTATATCAATCACATTTTCAAAACCAGTTTGAAATCACAAAATTAAGAAGACAAATTTTCAAAGTTCTTTCAAAAAGTTCAAAGATAAAAATATAAATTTTGGTATGACAAAAAAATCAATTTTCGAAAAATTAAACTGCCTCGCTAATGCCAAGTATTCGATAATAGTGTCCTTCGAATCCACGCGATTTCGAAGTTATAAAATGAAAACTATGCAAATGATTGACCACATTCATACTCCTGTATACCAATTCGGTTCGTCACCAAATCCACTGACATTCCATCGGAAAACCACACGATAAAATTCCAAAATCTCAATATATAGACTCCGATAAAAACTCTTTTTCCACATATGACTCGCAACGTCAACCATTAACCCCTCCTGGATTACCTCAACCATGCTATGACAAAACATTGAATAATCAACAAATCAAACATAGCGAAAGACTACCCGAAAAGTCTCATTTGAACATGTAAACCAAAACCCCGAAAGGTAGTAATAAAATGCATAAGCGATTAGTAAGGTGTTTTACAAATCTCGGGAGTTTTAAGAAAACAGAAAAAAGCCTTTTGAAACCTTAGGGTCTCAGCCCGTATCTCGTTCCGCATTACAAGAAGTTTAAAAGGTACAAAAACCCTTTTGGACCCCAAGTCCTGAGTTACGAAACTATTTCAAAATCGATTGGGTCTCGGCCCAAAAATTATTTTTGGTAAAATATCCGTAAAACGTTCATTTTGAAAAGTATCATTTTCAAATGCTCGAAAACAGTTCCATATATCACAAAATGAACTAACATGACTACATGTTCTTCTCAACCATGCACAACATTCCCCCCAAATGCACAATTCCGTTTCGAAGTCTAACCGATATATTGATTTCCAAAATCATAGTTTCTCAAATCATCAATCTGTCCCAATTATGTCACCTCATACTATAACATATAATATCTTGTTGAATCTCAAAACGTATCAACTTAGAACAGCAATAAATCTCAATGAAATCCAAAAATCCAAATACTTACAGATCGTGAAGCCGACGATTCCCCGTGATACTGGCACATGTCTCAACTCTAGAAAATACACGACACATATATTTTAAAAACACAGGTTTTGCAAAATCAGTTCAACTTGTGAACACAACACAGCTCTATCCGAAGAAACACGTTAACACTGTTTGGAAAAGTTTACAACAACTCCAGTACTACACTGGTAAATCACATAATGCACAAGCCCGAGTGAAGAACAAAAACTCTCGGCCCTAATATTTATCAATCGAAAACTCGAATGACGCGACAAAAACACGACCCAACTCGACCCGACTGCCTAGGTTTTCTCAACCTAAGCTCCGATACCATATTCTGTAACACCCCCAGATTTAACCGGGAATATTACAGCACCGTGGGCCCCGAGACGGAACCCACAAGACTAGAAGACATTTTCGCAAATATTTACAAACGCTCAAGAAGCTAACGACGGTACTGTCTTTTAAAACATTCGATGACTTTATAAAACTCGTTTATCAAAACCGTCGTAAAATCTCATTTGAAAGAACAAGGCCTGAAATGCCAGAACTCAACAGTTTAAAAACATACGTTAAGCTATCGCTTACACGTACCGACAAAATAGTTTAGAAAACAGTTGCCAAAGTAACCTAAGTTACCATATACCAAAAGGCCAAAAATACTCACGCAGCGGAGAAGACAAACAATTTAAAATACTCTAGCAGCGGAATACATCAACTGATCAGGAAACTCAATACACAATTACATGTCCTAGCCAGTCTCCTCCGGGAAGCTCATCTCTCCACGACCGCTACAAGCTCGATATCTCAAGAACCTAAAAGGAATGCCCACGACGGGGTCAGCCATAATATCCAACAATGATAACCGTCACATCACATTAATAATTACATACCAATGAGAATACAAAATAAGAATACGACCAATTTAATCTTATCGTCACAACTTTACCAAAATTCACATCTCGCACAGTACCCAAGGTTCTCAAAACATCATCATAACTCACTTTTACGAAATCTATTAACTCTGTCCAACCCAAAATCCATCGAGTAACATCATCACATCTCGACACAAAAACCAATTGTCCATCAAAGATAAATACCAAGGGAAATACGGAACATACCTCGAGATGCACAATACCACGAAAATCATATCAGTTTAATCCGAGATCAGATCAATACAACATACGGGCACGGTCCTAACACAAGACCTACAAATGCATACTCATATAACAACGTCAATATGCTCAAAACAATAACAGTGTATACTCAATGGAAATCCCATGATCCAGCGCCCTCAGCATAGATCCTGGATGATCCTACTAGATCAACATGAAATGGATAACCAAAAATATACATATGCACAACAACACATGATAAAATCAATGATGCGAATCCACAAGATTCCATCAACACAATACTGGGTAATCCAACGATCCAGCGCCCTCAGCATAGAACTCCATGATGATCCCGTTGGACCAACGCATGGTGGAAAACCTGTCCAACGATCCAGCGCCCTCAGCATAGATCCCATGATGATCCCGTCGGACCAACGCATAGTGGACATCCGATCCAGCGCCCTCAGCATAGATCCTCATGATCCCATCGGATCATTTACAACATAAACAATACAATTATGCATACAAATATGCACCTCAATAGGTTCATCAACATGAACAACATATGAATCAAAACATGAATGACACTATGATGAAACAACTAGGACAACTTCATGTTCAGCAACATGAATGACAACCTGCATGATCAACATCATTAACACTAAACCGAATCAAATTAAGATACTTGTCCCGAGTCCTTCAGGAGCAATCTCGATGTCAAATCATCACCGGCAATTATCCTCAATGCTCGGCGATCCAAACGTACAATGAACTATAGATACTCATATCCTCGTCTTTACCATAATGTAACCTCGATACCCGAATATGCCAATAACCGAAATAAATCATATACAGTACGATTTAACTTCCAGAATCGGAAAGACAACATATAATCATTGCTATATGCATTATAAACGAAATGAAACTGAAACCATTCATTAAACATTATAAATGAGCAAGTAATAACTTGCCTCGATACCGATGAAGCCGTCACTAACCCCTTGCCGTCGTCAGAACTTCCTCGGCCCCGATCAATGCAATCCACGAGCATTCTTGACTTGACCGTAAGGCACGATTCTATTTAATGGTCAATTATCGCAACCTATTGCAATAATAGATTAACAACAAGTTCGATAACAATCAACAATCGATATAACCAATTCACAAACCCAACGGCTCAACAATATCTCAGTTAACCACAAGTCTGATCCAATCAACTTAAACGATCACGAATTCAAAACCGAAGCAGAATATACTACTTTGCCTGTTGACTTAGCGCACGTTAATCACTCAAAGTAGTGTGCGCTAAGTCGTTCACGTTAGCGTGCGCTAGACAGTAACACTAGCGTGCGCTAATGACATACAGTTGCATGATTTTCAGATACCGATCAACATATGACGATTATCAAGAACAATAAGTGATTCTAAACCATGTTATTAGCTATCAAAGCAACGAAATCCGATATCCTTTAACATATAGGTAATCACCCAACTCTTAATCCAATTCATATATTCACATATCATCTTCTTCCTCAAATATCAACATCATATCATACTATTCAAGAGTTCTTCAAGAACATGAAATATCCGAAATCACATTCAAAACTACATAGCCCGACGTATATATCATCATGAAGAAGATATCAACAACAACATCAATAATCAGACCAACCCGATAACAAGGATCATATCAAACTTAGTCTGGAATACAACCTCATATCATGATTTATACGAAATCAACATACTTCAGAAATCCATCTTTCGTCGGGTTAAACGAAACACAATTTTTAAAGTATGGAGAATCTTAATTAACATCCAAGAACTCTTATCAAAATCCCATTAAATCTCATATAACATTATCACAAGATAATCCAACTCGCTTCCTCACAAGTAATCATCCTTAAAAACGAACCACTATCAAAAGGGATACGAAATTACCTTGTATAGATGAACTAAGAAGAAGAACAATTGAACTCCTTTCCAAGAATCATGAATAACTTCAAGAACAAGGCTTTAATCCATGCTCTCCACCTTAATCTTGTTAAAGATCATCATCTCTCAGTGTTTGGGAACCTCAAATACCTCTCAAGGCTCTCTCTATCGGTTCACATGAAGAAATGGATGGAAATGAAGAATAATGGCCAACTGCACTTATATATACTGTACATTATTAACGTACGGTAACATCTTCATTTAACATACGTTACAGGCTTAGCGTGCGCTAACTGTCTTTGTTAGCGTGCGCTATCGCAGTCCAGAGACTACTGTCTTACTGCATGAAATGATTTACGTACGCAATGCCCATGCAATAGCGTACGTAAAGGCCTATATTTAGCATACGCAAACCTTCCACCGTAGCGTGCGCTACTCATAGTTGACTTGCTACAGTCTGCACCTACCCACGTGTCCCTACATGCCGAAAGTAACCTGACAAAGCCTAGATTCCTTTGGACCGATCTGATTAGCGTCAGCTAACAATATGCATTAGCGTGCGCTAATCCTTCATAACAAACATCCGTTGACCTCGTCGGCACATGCGCCGAAAGTGGCCGGGTCCACACATAGATTCCTTCTGATATGGTCTGTACTAGCGTCCGCTATCCTTTACCTTTAGCGTGCGCTAAACCTGCACGATAGCGTGCGCTAAGATTGAATATTAGCGTGCGCTATTCAGGCTATACTTAGCCATTTCCAGCTATTCTTGTCCAACGTCTCGACATACAGAATACGAACATACGACATACTGAATACGTACACTCTTTCCAATAATATTCCCATATGATACACAATATCCTCAATTGCAATTGTCGACCAAGTACGACAATTATACCAATACAGATGTCTCAGTCCTTCATTTATTTTATTCATACTGTACAGATTCCATGTTGTACAACATAACTCGAATAGAATAATATTAAACAACAGTAGAAGAAATTCCGGATATTACATACTACACCACTTAAAATAAGTTTCGTCCTCGAAACTTGCAATTCGTCATAGAAAAACCAACAAACCGTTCAACCAAAATATTCTGAAACCATCACAACAACGATCAATCATCATCATTAACGAATAACCCAAACAACATACTTACAAATGCGCAAAGTCGACGATCTCCTGAGATACTAGCAAGCGACTTCACTGTAAAGCCTCAATACGCTTACAATCACATTCCATGAGTCCCAACAAAAATGTTATCATCTTCGGATAAAATAATCTATCCGTGTCAAATCATGTCTGGCTAATCGCACAATCAAGTCCTAATTCTGATACTATCAATAATGTGCGATACGTCTGAGAAACAACTGCCCAAAACAACGACACAAATCCCGAAATATCGGCACAAAATCCGAAGGCTCAGATGATCACCAACAATGATCAACCAATAAATTAACCGAGGATATCATCGACATGATAAACTCTAATACGACCAATCCAAAGGTTAAAACGCAGCCGAGAATATCATCAACATGATAAACTCCAATAGGACCAAGCAGAGGTCAAAACAGAATCGAAAATATCATCATCATGATAAACTCCAATATGACCATCCAGAGGTCAAAACATAATCGAAAATATCATCAACATGATAAACACCAATATTGCCAACGAATGAGCAACAACAATCTAGAATACTCTCACATGGTAAGCTCCAACACGATCAACACAGATCCACAGAAACTGATATACGAACGAATAGAGTTCTCAAAACGACACACAAATCACATACAGTGGATCTCAATAAACATACCCGACTGGTGAACATACTCCTCGGCATCCGAACAACCAATCAAAAACCGATGAACATATCCAATCATACATGGAGTGGGAACGACCACTCAATATCCAAAACAACCAGCATGGGGTCACTATCCCCAAATCTACACTTACAAGAAAAATCATTCAAAAATCACTATGGTAAAATCGCGCTACTACCATACCAATGAAATCACATAGCACATATGTCCCGGTTTCACAAAATTCAATGTTCCAAAATTACCTATTGTGCATGAATCTACAATACGCAGCATATTTCTCTTATCTGATAAATCAACCGATCATCCCTGGATAACCAAACTACCACACTGAAGTTCGAATCTCTTTTCCTCGTACCATCGATATGATATCTAGTTTGTGAGTCACACTCATAACTTCACCATGATATGCACTATGCACTAAATGCGTATGTATATCAATCACATTTTCAAAACCAGTTTGAAATCACGGTCTCGTCAAGAAGACAAATTTTCGAAAGTTCTTTCAAAAATTTCAAAGCTCAAAATATAAATTTTGGTAAGACCACAAAATCAATTTTCGAAAAATTAAACTGGCTCGCTAATGCCAAGTATTCGATAATAGTGTCCTTCAAATCCACGCGATTTCGAAGTTTTAAAATGAAAACTATGCAAATGATTGACCACATTCATACTCCTGTATACCAATTCGGTTCGTCACCAAATCCACTGACATTCCATCGGAAAACCACACGGTAAAATTCCAAAATCTCAATATATAGACTCCGATAAAAACTCTTTTTCCACATATGACTCGCAACGTCAACCATTAACCCCTCCTGGATTACCTCAACCATGCTATGACAAAACATTGAATAATCAACAAATCAAACATAGCGAAAGACTACCCGAGAAGTCTCATTTGAACATGTAAACCAAAACCCCGAAAGGTAGTAATAAAATGCATAAGCGATTAGTATGGTGTTTTACAAATCTCGGGAGTTTTAAGAAAACAGAAAAAAGCCTTTTGAAACCTTAGGGTCTCAGCCCGTATCTCGTTCTGCATTACAAGAAGTTTAAAAAGTACAAAAACCCTTTTGGACCCCAAGTCCTGAGTTACGAAACTATTTCAAAATCGATTGGGTCTCGGCCCAAAAATCATTTTTGGTAAAATATCCGTAAAACATTCATTTTGAAAAGTATCATTTTCAAATGCTCGAAAACAGTTCCATATATCAAAATAAACTAACAAGACTACATGTTCTTCTCAACCATGCACAACATTTCTCCCAAATGCACAATTCCGTTCCGAAATCTAACCGATATATTGATTTCCAAAATCATAGTTTCTCAAATCATCAATCTGTCCCAATTATGTCACCTCATACTATAACATATAATATCCTGTTTGTAACACCCCCAAATCCCATTGGGTTATTACAGTGCCGTGGACCCCACCTCAGGTGATCCACCAGGCGAACACGACTGAAATACAACAAACTGACCAAAATGGGAAATCACAGACCCTACTATGACGTCCGACATACTATTCCGATATGGAATTTCAACGACAAGAATGGGCCTACATGGCCAAAATAAAAATACAACAACATCAACGAGCCTTGCTCGGATAATACAAAATGACAACGACTGAACAAAAATGGGAGTACTCCAACTGTCTGACCAACATGAACACCAAAATATCTCGGACTAGTATCGCTCGAATGCCTCGTCGCCCTCGTCATGCCCCTGTGTCTCAACTCCCTCCTCGCAAGTACCTAAAACATGAAAACATGTTCCGCCACGAAATTGACCATCGAGATAATGAATATCAAGTACATGCACAACATGATATGCATCCAAAGGCGTAATGAATAGTACAACAATGGTAGTACGAGATGCTCACAAACCAAAGTAAGAATCGAGCATTCGTGGAATACTATGCCCATGGCATACGATCAATACCTGTTCAATAGGTTAGAACATAAGTGCCCAACGGCGAAACATCAATATAGAACACAGCAATACATTACCCGAAGGTAAATCAATCCAACGCTGAAATAAATAAGGATCACAATGACCGAAGGCTCAAACGGAAATACCGATACATCACATTGGCACGAAGCCCTCACCAAGCCGCCAAAATATCACGATGGCACGAAAGCCGAGCGGCCGAAGCCGCCAAAATATCACGATGGCACGAAAGCCGAATGGCCGAAGTGTAAATCATCATATCTGAGATCTCAAAGAAACAAACATGACTGTCGAACATACCCCTCAGGCGTATGAACGCTCAATCACAAACATCAAACTCATCCAATACTATGGACGATCAAAGTTTATGGCTCACAAGATGGACATCACAGTACGCCCGATCCGGAAATGTGTCCGTGCACATGTCCGCCCCGTATATGGAATCCAGAATATCGTAGGACAATGTACCTAATTAGCCTCACGAAACTACGTCCGTGTGCACGATCCAGCGGAATAATATCCGCCGATGACTATATGTGCACGGCTAAAAATCTACACAATAACCAATCGGAGCAGATATGATTCCGGATATGTCACGATACAACATGACAACGAAACTCAAAGGATAAGACATCAAAACAAATCATACGACTCACCAAGTGAGCGATGACACGAATAATGAAAGATCGACACGACCGACAATATTCAAACAACCATCCACGGGATCAAAATCCCTAAGGACCAATTAACACGAGCAACGATCACAACACAACGATTCGGAAATCCTCAACCTTCAACGATCACAAAATTTACCGAGTTCACAAGAATAATAGTGTGCTACCTTGAATCGGTCAACACGACAATAATAATTCAACGGATGGGAATTATTGTTGATAATCCCAATTCAATACTTCGATTACCGTAGAATGGCCAATCGATAACAATTATACAACGGATGGGAATTATCTTTTTGACAACGGGTGGAAATTATATTTGATAATCCCAATTCAATATATCGATTACCGTTAGAGCGAACAATCGATAATAATTATACAACGGATGGGAATTATCTTTGATAATCCCAATTCAATATATCGATAACCTTCAGAACGGTTAACCGATAACAATTGTACAACGGATGTCTCGGCACCTTTAATCGGTTACCGATAACGAAGATGATAATCGAATACGTCGATGCCTTCAATCGGCCAAAACGACATAAATAGAAAAACACTGATATCAATAACGACGATTCACAAAAATATCTTGATGGAACATCAATCAATAACAACAATCGATACGTCGATGCCGCGAACCGGCTATCAACAACAATATCTCAAAGGAACATTAATCAACAATAACAATCGATATGTCGATACCGCGAACCGGCTATCGACAACAATATTATCAACAAGTACCGCAATGCCTTGGATCGGCCATTTACGAACAACAATAATATTTGGCATAACTTGCCGAAGGGTATCGTATCAAACAATCCCCTGATATCAACAAAATCATAAAGAGACCAAGTCTCGAAATGATACACACATTCATACACATACATGATAACATTAATCTCATTGACCAGTACAAGTATAAAACTTGCCTCAAACCGAAGGCGAGAAAGTCCTTCCACGATCAACGTCCTACCACGAATCGATCAACGCGTCCTCCGACAATCACAAGCACTCGAACAACCTTGAATGAAATACAATTCATTCGATAACACGATATCGACCGAAAACAACACAATAGATAATTCCGATTCCAACACGAACACATACTATACTCGTATTAATCCGTATACATACGTATATATATAATATATATATTACATATATATATAACATATATACAATACAACTCACAATATCTATATATATATATATATATAAATATATATATATACTAACACTACACACACACACTTTACTTCACCTAACACACACAACTCACACACAACTGTTACATATATATATATATAATATACATAACACATCTAAACACATATATATATATATATATAAATATAACAGTTTATGTTATATAATATATACATATATATTAACACTACTACACATAATACACACAACACACAGCCACTGCACAACTCACACACACACACATCTGTTTACCACACAACACATAATATATATACATATATATATATATATATATATATACATATATATATATATATATAACTGAAGAAAAGAAAACTCACACACAAAAACTAACCAGCGGAAGAAGCCGATCGGCCAGGTCCGAAAAACTCCCATGCCGGAAATCGGCCGCCGGAAAAATGGCCCGCCGGACCTCGTCCAACTCCGGCCCGTTCCATCTATGGCCGGTTTTCACCATCTCCGTTTGCAACTCCTCGTCGGAAAAATGTCAAACCTCCGTTCCGCCGTCCGTTCCGGACAAAAACCACCCCCGGTCGCCGGAATCAATGGAGCTCCGTCCATGGCCGGAAACCATGAAGACGCCGGACGCCCGAGCTCGCCGGAAAAATGCCGGAATACTTCAGATCGACCGGATTTATAATGCCTTCCGGTTCGGAAATTCCGATCGGCCGCCGCCGAGCTCCAGTCGCCGCCAGAGACGTCGGCCCTACCTCCGGTCGCCGGAAAAAAAATGGAGAAGCTGGTGCCTGCTCCGTCTCGCCGGAAAAAGAAGAAAAATGCCGGAACACGCCGACCGGGTTTGCAGCCTTCCGGTTCGGAAATTCCGACCAGGCCGCCGAGCTCGGTCGTGAGTGCTGCCCGCTTGAACTCAAGCTCCATCTCGCCGGAAAAAATGGAGAAGCCGGCCGCCGTATTGAAGCTCCACCTTCTAGGAAAAATATGATGGAGAGAAGGGAGAGAGAGTGGCGGATGGCACGGAAGAAAAAGAAAGAAAAAAATGAGAGGGAGAGAGAGCTGCCGAGAGAGGGAGAGGTGAATGAGTGAGATGATTATTGATTTTGATTTATATATATATATATATATATATATATATATGATGTAGCATGAATGAGGGAGAGAGAGATGAGTGATATATAGGTGAGGGATGATTTCACGTGAAAGTAACGTGAGGAATCTCATGATATATATATATATATATATATATATATATATATATATATATATATATAAATGATACCCTAAAGATACCCTCGCCCCGAAAGTTGACCACGAGGAAGGTTCCCACCACCTACCACGCATTACGTACGAAAACCTCAGGGCGTAACGTACGTAATCGCAACAAATTAGCGTACGTAATGCTACACAGGTAGCGTACGCTATGGCTATAAACTTAGCCAAAATTCCAATCTCGCCAAACAACAACCAAACGACGAAACCAAACCGACGACCAGAATAAATATTTCGATCCCGAAATATTTTAATACAATATACATTGTATTGGTCCAAACAACAACACTTGTACAATTCCAAATGAATACGTACAACTCAATAGTAACACGAAAAAAAAAAAAATTTACCCCCGGATATTACATACTCCCCCCCTTAAAAAGAGTTTCGTCCCCGAAACTCAGGGCGCACAAGTTGGGGCACGGACTATCCATCGGGATAAGAAAAATAACATCTCCATGAATACTCCTCAATACGAGCAATTCCGCCTAAGCAACTGGGCCGACCCCACGGGTCCCCACGTCTCCTCTGTCTGAACAAGGCGAAAAATCAAGTGATAAAGACACTCAATCAAATGTGAGATTAGCCGAATCATGACTCTCCTGCTAGAGACCAGCCAGGAAGTCGCACCACAAAAGAAAATAATAACGCACGAATAGTCCTCGGGACCATATCAATCGCGCACCCAAGTCCTCACGACTTGACGTCTCGAATCACAATGAACGATTACCCAGATCATCACAAAAATCTCGGGTACAGGACTAAAAGGAAAGAAAATCACATCAAATGACTCAAGTGTCAAGATTCTCAGATACAATGATAACAAGATAGATCAATAATAAATAGCTCACAACCACAATATTAAAATAAAGACCGAGTCAAACATCAATCCGAAAGACAAGGAAAATACAAATCAAGGTTACATCTCAAATGTACCCGAAATCAACATCCTCCAGATCATCGAGTTCCTCGATCTCATCGACTCGAGGAAATCACAAATCTGAACTCGCTACTCCCCCTCGGGTGTCCATACCTCTGGCTCCCGAAGCCCGATATGACCCCTTGGATGAAGTACGGACTGAAGTGACAAAATCTCTCGAGGCCCATGAGCTCTCTCGAGACCTACTGGCACTAGAACTCATGCAGTATTCTGAAGGTGTCCTTGCCTCCCACACAGAAAATAAATAATAGCTGGCACCGTACATCAAGTACTCACATGCCCCGCTGAATCACAATTAAAACAAATAACAGTCGAACTCGTCGCCTGAGAAGAAAATGTTTTCCTAGTACAAAGCCGACTAGGAAACGACCTCTTGGACGTCGGAGCTCGATGTCCCTCTGAACGAATCGGCATCCTAGTCCTCTCACCAGAAGATACTGAAGGATCCTTCTGAGTAAGCTCCTCGATCGAAAGCTCTGCTCCAAGAGCCTTCTCGATGAATTCGCCAAGTGAGTTACAATTGTGGTTGAACAACTGTATCCTCAACTGCGGGTTCAACCTCTTACTAAAATACTTGATCTTATCCGCCTCAGTACGGATAACAGATGAAGTAAACTGAAGAAGTCCTTGAAACTTCTCAGCAATAACAATAACACCCTCGTTCTCGACGGATTCGGGGTTTCAAAACCTCCGACAACTTGGCTTCACGAAGTGGAGCCGGATAATACCTCTCTAACATGAGAGTCTTGAACCCGATCCAAACACAATCACGATCGGTGGGTTCTCGAGCACGACTCCGAAAATGATTCGTCAGCCACCAAAGTATTGGTACGAGGTTTCGGGTGTCGGCCCACTCTGCGGCCTCTACCCCCTCTGTCACGTCCTCTTTCCAGACTGAAAGAATAACGTTCAATCATGACCACGACACAATTACGCCTCAACGGCCAGAATGCTAGGTCAACGCCAAACATGAGTATTCATACTCAATAGATAAACGATCACATCAATCGCGCTAATCATAGCCGATACAGAGCCCACACGCTCCAAAGCAAATAATCATAAATCAATCGTACCCGATCGCCACATACAAGTGTCAACAAAACAGGTTTAATCAATGACATAATGAATGTATGCACACAAAAGAGAATAGAGTCCTTACACAGGTCATACGAAGCTTCGAGGTCTTGCGATACTAGTCTTCACGGCGACTCGATGAAAGAATGACTCATACGATCGTCCAACTATCACGACTCACAAAACCCGACCGTCAGTTGTCATAACTTTGTGACCTCACTACTACCGCCTTGGTAGAGCCACATAACACACAAGTCAGGGTATCTCACAACCCAATTCTCTGATACCATCTTCTGTAACACCCCCAAATCCCATTGGGTTATTACAGTGCCGTGGACCCCACCTCAGGTGATCCACCAGGCGAACACGACTGAAATACAACAAACTGACCAAAATGGGAAATCACAGACCCTACTATGACGTCCGACATACTATTCCGATATGGAATTTCAACGACAAGAATGGGCCTACATGGCCAAAATAAAAATACAACAACATCAACGAGCCTTGCTCGGATAATACAAAATGACAACGACTGAACAAAAATGGGAGTACTCCAACTGTCTGACCAACATGAACACCAAAATATCTCGGACTAGTATCGCTCGAATGCCTCGTCGCCCTCGTCATGCCCCTGTGTCTCAACTCCCTCCTCGCAAGTACCTAAAACATGAAAACATGTTCCGCCCCCACGGGGTCAGCCATCCAGTATAATGAATATCAAGTACATGCACAACATGATATGCATCCAAAGGCAGAATAAATAGTACAACAATGGTAGTACGAGATGCTCACAAACCAAAGTAAGAGTCGAGCATTCGTGGAATACTATGCCCATGGCATACGATCAATACCTGTTCAATAGGTTAGAACATAAGTGCCCAACGGCGAAACATCAATATAGAACACAGCAATACATTACCCGAAGGTAAATCAATCCAACGCTGAAATAAATAAGGATCACAATGCCCGAAGGCTCAAACGGAAATACCGATACATCACATTGGCCTGAAAGCCCTCAGCCGAAGCTGCCAAAATATCACGATGGCACAGCGAGCGGCCGAAAGTGCCAAAATATCACGATGGCACGAAAGCCGAATGTACCTGGCCGTAAATCATCATAATACAGATCTCAAAGAAACAAACATGACTGTCGAACATACCCCTCAGGCGTATGAACGCTCAATCACAAACATCAAACTCATCCAATACTATGGACGATCAAAGTTTATGGCTCACAAGATGGACATCACGATGCGCCCGATCCCGGAAATGTGTCCGTGCACATGTCCGCCCCGTATATGGAATCCAGAATATACGTAGGACAATGTACCTAATTAGCCTCACGAAACTACGTCCCGTGTGCACAGTCCAACGCGGAATAATATCCGTCGATGACTATATGTGCCTGGCTAAAAATCCTACACAATAACCAATCGGAACGCAGATATGATTCCGGATATGTCACGATACAACATGACAACGAAACTCAAAGGATAAGACATCCAAAACAAATCATACGACTCACCAAGTGAACGATGACACGAATAATGAAAGATCGACACGACCGACAATATTCGAAACAACCATCCTGGGATCAAAATCCCTAAGGACCAATTAACACGAGCAACGATCACAACACAACAGTTCGGGAAATCCTCAACCTTCAACGATCACAAAATTTACCGAGTTCACAAGAATAATAGTGTGCTACCTTGAATCGGTCAACACGACAATAATAATTCAACGGATGGGAATTATTGTTGATAATCCCAATTCAATACTTCGATTACCGTAGAATGGCCAATCGATAACAATTATACAACGGATGGGAATTATCTTTTTGACAACGGGTGGAAATTATATTTGATAATCCCAATTCAATATATCGATTACCGTTAGAGCGGACAATCGATAATAATTATACAACGGATGGGAATTATCTTTGATAATCCCAATTCAATATATCGATAACCTTCAGAACGGTTAACCGATAACAATTGTACAACGGATGTCTCGGCACCTTTAATCGATTACCGATAACGAAGATGATAATCGAATACGTCGATGCCTTCAATCGGCCAAAACGACATAAATAGAAAAACACTGATATCAATAACGACGATTCACAAAAATATCTTGATGGAACATCAATCAATAACAACAATCGATACGTCGATGCCGAACCGCTATCAACAACAATATCTCAAAGGAACATTAATCAACAATAACAATCGATATGTCGATACACGAACCGCTATCGACAACAATATTATCAACAAGTACCGCAATGCCTTGGATCGCCATTTACGAACAACAATAATATTTGGCATAACTTGCCGAAGGGTATCGTATCAAACAATCCCCTGATATCAACAAAATCATAAAGAGACCAAGTCTCGAAATGATACACACATTCATACACATACATGATAACATTAATCTCATTGACCAGTACAAGTATAAAACTTGCCTCAAACCGAAGGCGAGAAAGTCCTTCCACGATCAACGTCCTACCACGAATCGATCAACGCGTCCTCCGACAATCACAAGCACTCGAACAACCTTGAATGAAATACAATTCATTCGATAACACGATATCGACCGAAAACAACACAATAGATAATTCCGATTCCAACACGAACACATACTATACTCGTATTAATCCGTATACATACGTATATATATAATATATATATTACATATATATATAACATATATACAATACAACTCACAATATCTATATATATATATATATATAAATATATATATATACTAACACTACACACACACACTTTACTTCACCTAACACACACAACTCACACACAACTGTTACATATATATATATATATAATATACATAACACATCTAAACACATATATATATATATATAAATATAACAGTTTATGTTATATAATATATACATATATATTAACACTACTACACATAATACACACAACACACAGCCACTGCACAACTCACACACACACATCTGTTTACCACACAACACATAATATATATACATATATATATATATACATATATATATATATAACTGAAGAAAAGAAAACTCACACACAAAAACTAACCAGCGGAAGAAGCCGATCGGCCAGGTCCGAAAAACTCCCATGACGGAAATCGGCCGCCGGAAAAATGGCCCGCCGGACCTCGTCCAACTCCGGCCCGTTCCATCTATGGCCGGTTTTCACCATCTCCGTTTGCAACTCCTCGTCGGAAAAATGTCAAACCTCCGTTCCGCCGTCCGTTCCGGACAAAAACCACCCCCGGTCGCCGGAATCAATGGAGCTCCGTCCATGGCCGGAAACCATGAAGACGCCGGACGCCCGAGCTCGCCGGAAAAATGCCGGAATACTTCAGATCGACCGGATTTATAATGCCTTCCGGTTCGGAAATTCCGATCGGCCGCCGCCGAGCTCCAGTCGCCGCCAGAGACGTCGGCCCTACCTCCGGTCGCCGGAAAAAAAATGGAGAAGCTGGTGCCTGCTCCGTCTCGCCGGAAAAAGAAGAAAAATGCCGGAACACGCCGACCGGGTTTGCAGCCTTCCGGTTCGGAAATTCCGACCAGGCCGCCGCCGAGCTCCGGTCGTGAGCTGCCTGCCCGCCGAACTCAAGCTCCATCTCGCCGGAAAAAATGGAGAAGCCGGCCGCCCGTATTGAAGCTCCACCTTGCCGGAAAAATATGATGGAGAGAAGGGAGAGAGAGCTGGCGGATGGCACGGGAAGAAAAAGAAAGAAAAAAAAATGAGAGGGAGAGAGAGCTGCCGAGAGAGGGAGAGGTGCATGAGGGAGATGATGATTGATGTTGATTTATATATATATATATATATATGATGTAGCATGAATGAGGGAGAGAGAGATGAGTGATATATAGGTGAGGGATGATTTCACGTGAAAGTAACGTGAGGAATCTCATGATATATATATATATATATATATATATATATATATATATATATATATATATATATATATATATATAAATGATACCCTAAAGATACCCTCGCCCCGAAAGTTGACCACGAGGAAGGTTCCCACCACCTACCACGCATTACGTACGAAAACCTCAGGGCGTAACGTACGTAATCGCAACAAATTAGCGTACGTAATGCTACACAGGTAGCGTACGCTATGGCTATAAACTTAGCCAAAATTCCAATCTCGCCAAACAACAACCAAACGACGAAACCAAACCGACGACGAGAATAAATATTTCGATCCCGAAATATTTTAATACAATATACATTGTATTGGTCCAAACAACAACACTTGTACAATTCCAAATGAATACGTACAACTCAACAGTAACACGAAAAAAAAAAAAAAAATTACCCCCGGATATTACACTGTTGAATCTCAAAACGAATCAACTTAGAACAGCAATAAATCTCAATGAAATCCAAAAATCCAAATACTTACAGATCGTGAAGCCGACGATTCCTCGTGATACTGGCACATGTCTCAACTCTAGAAAATACACGACACAGATATTTTCAAAACACACGTTTTGCAAAATCAGTTCAACTTGTGAACACAACACAGCTCTATCCGAAGAAACACGTTAACACCATTTGGAAAAGTTTACAACAACTCCAGTACTACACTGGTAAATCACATAATGCACAAGCCCGAGTGAACAACAAAAACTCTCGGCCTTAATATTTATCAATCGAAAACTCGAATGACGCGACAAAAACACGACCCAACTCGACCCGACTACCTAGGTTTTCTCAACCTAAGCTCTGATACCATATTCTGTAACACCCCCAGATTTAACCTGGAATATTACAGCACCGTGGGCCCCGAGACGGAACCCACAAGACTAGAAGACATTTTCGCAAATATTTACAAACGCTCAAGAAGCTAACGACGGTACTGTCTTTTAAAACATTCGATGACTTTATAAAACACGTTTATCAAAACCATCGTAAAATCTCATTTGAAAGAAGAAGGCCTGAAATGCCAGAACTCAACAGTTTAAAAACATACGTTAAGCTATCGCTTACACGTACCGACAAAATAGTTTAGAAAACAGTTGCCAAAGTAACCTAAGTTACCAGATACCAAAAGGCCAAAAATACTCACGCAGCGGAAAAGACAAACAATTTAAAATACTCTAGCAGCGGAATACATCAACTGATCAGGAAACTCAATACACAATTACATGTCCTAGCCAGTCTCCTCCGGGAAGCTCATCTCTCCACGACCGCTACAAGCTCGATATCTCAAGAACCTAAAAAGAATGCCCACGACGGGGTCAGCCATAATATCCAACAATGATAACCGTCAGATCACATTAATAATTACATACCAATGAGAATACAAAATAAGAATACGACCAATTTAATCTTATCGTCACAACTTTTCCAAAATTCACATCTCGTACAGTACCTAAGGTTCTCAAAACATCATCATAACTCACTGTTACGAAATCTATTAACTCTGTCCAACTCAAAATCCATCGAGTAACATCATCACATCTCGACACGAAAACCAATTGTCCATCAAAGATAAATACCAAGGGAAATACGGAACATACCTCGAGATGCACAATACCACGACAATCATGTCGGTCTAATCCGAGATCAGATCAATACAACATACGGGCACGGTCCTAACACAAGACCTACAAATGCATACTCATATGACAACGTCAATATGCTCAAAACAATAACAATGTATACTCAATGGAAATCCCATGATCCAGCGCCCTCAGCATAGATCCCGGATGATCCTACTAGATCAACACGAAATAAATAACCAACAATATACATATGCACAACAACACATGATAAAATCAATGATGCGAATCCACAAGATTCCATCAACAGAATACTGGGTAATCCAACGATCCAGCGCCCTCAGCATAGAACTCCATGATGATCTCGTCGGACCAACGCATGGTGTAAAACCTGTCCAACGATCCAGCGCCCTCAGCATAGATCCCATGATGATCCCGTCGGACCAACGCATAGTGGACATCCGATCCAGCGCCCTCAGCATAGATCCTCATGATCCCATCGGATCATTTACAACATAAACAATACAATTATGCATACAAATATGCACCTCAATAGGTTCATCAACATGAACAACATATGAATCAAAACATGAATGACACTATGATGAAACAACTAGGACAACTTCATATTCAGCAACATGAATGACAACCTGCATGATCAACATCATTAACACTAAACCGAATCAAATTAAGATACTTGTCCCGAGTCCTTCAGGAGCAATCTCGATGTCAAATCATCACCGGCAATTATCCTCAATGCTCGGCGATCCAAACGTACAATGAACTATAGATACTCATATCCTCGTCTTTACCATAATGTAACCTCGATACCCGAATATGCCAATAACCGAAATAAATCATATACAGTACGATTTAACTTCCAGAATTGGAAAGACAACATATAATCATTGCTATATGCATTATAAACGAAATGAAACTGAAACCATTCATTAAACATTATAAATGAGCAAGTAATAACTTGCCTCGATACCAATGAAGCCGTCACCAACCCCTTGCCGTCGTCTGTAAGTTCCTCGGCCCCGATCAATGCAATCCACGAGCATCCTTGACTTGACCGTAAGGCACGATTCTATTTAATGGTCAATTATCGCAACCTATTGCAATAATAGATTAACAACAAGTTCGATAACAATCAACAATCGATATAACCAATTCACAAACCCAACGGCTCAACAATATCTCAGTTAACCACAAGTCTGATCCAATCAACTTAAACGATCACGAATTCAAAACCGAAGCAGAATATACTACTTTGCCTGTTGACTTAGTGCACGTTAATCACTTAAAGTAGCATGCGCTAAGTCGTTCACGTTAGCGTGCGCTAGACAGTAACACTAGCGTGCGCTAATGACATGCAGTTGCATGCTTTTCAGATACCGATCAACATATGGCGATTATCAAGAACAATAAGTGATTCTAAACCATGTTAATAGCTATCAAAGCAACGAAATCCGATATCCTTTAACATATAGGTAATCACCCAACTCTTAATCCAATTCATATATTCACATATCATCTTCTTCCTCAAATATCAACATCATATCATACTATTCAAGAGTTCTTCAAGAACATGAAATATCCGAAATCACATTCAAAACTACATAGCCCGATGTATATTCCATCATGAAGAAGATATCAACAACAACATCAATAATCAGACCAACCCGATAACAAGGATCATATCAAACTTAGTCTGGAATACAACCTCATATCATGATTTATACGAAATCAACATACTTCAGAAATCCATCTTTCATCGGGTTAAACGAAACACAATTCTTAAAGTATGGAGAATCTTAATTAACATCTGAGAACTCTCATCAAAATCCCATTAAATCTCATATAACATCATCACAAGATAATCCAACTCGCTTCCTCACAAGTAATCACCCTTAAAAACGAACCACTATCAAAAGGGATACGAAATTACCTTGTATAGATGAACCAAGAAGAAGAACAATTGAACTCCTTTCCAAGAATCATGAATAACTTCAAGAACAAGGCTTTAATCCATGCTCTGCACCTTAAACTTGTTAAAGATTATCATCTCTCAGTGTTTGGGAACCTCAAATACCTCTCAAGGCTCTCTCTCTATCGGTTCACGTGAAGAAATGGATGGAAATGAAGAATAATGGCCAACTGCACTTATATATATACTATACATTATTAACGTATGCTAACATCTTCATTTAACGTACGTTACAGGCTTAGCGTGCGCTAACTGTCTTTGTTAGCGTGCGCTATCGCAGTCCAGAGACTACTGCTACTGCATGAAATGATTTTACGTACGCAATGCCCATGCAATAGCGTACGTAAAGGCCTATATTTAGCATACGCAAACCTTCCACCGTAGCGTGCGCTACTTATAGTTGACTTGCTACAGTCTGCACCTACCCCCGTGTCCCCACATACCGAAAGTAACCTGACAAAGCCAAGATTCCTTTGGACCGATCTGATTAGCGTCCGCTAACAATATGCATTAGCGTGCGCTAATCCTTCATAACAAACATCCGTTGACCTCGTCGGCACATGCGCCGAAAGTGGCCGGGTCCACACATAGATTCCTTCTGATCTGGTCTGTACTAGAGTCCGCTATCCTTTACCTTTAGCGTGCGCTAAACCTGCACGATAGCGTGCGCTAAGATTGAATATTAGCGTGCGCTATTCAGGCTATACTTAGCCATTTACAGCTATTCTTGTCCAACGTCTCGACATACAGAATACGAACATACGGCATACTGAATACGTACACTCCTTCCAATAATATTCCCATATGATACACAATATCCTCAATTGCAATTGTCGACCAAGTACGACAATTATATCAATACATATGTCTCAGTCCTTCATTTATTTTATTCATACTGTACAGATTCCACGTTGTACAACATAACTCGAATACAATAATATTAAATAACAGTAGAAGAAATTCCGGATATTACATACTACACCACTTAAAATAAGTTTCGTCCTCGAAACTTGCAATTCGTCATAGAAAAACCAACAAACCGTTCAACCAAAATATTCTGAAACCATCACAACAACGATCAATCATCATCATTAACGAATAACCCAAACAGCATACTTACAAATGCGCAAAGTCGACGATCTCCTGAGATACTAGCAAGCGACTTCACTGTAAAGCCTCAATACGCTTACAATCACATTCCATGAGTCTCAACAAAAATGTATCATCTTCGGATAAAATAATCTATCCGTGTCAAATCATGTCTGGCTAATCGCACAATCACGTCCTAATTCTGATACAATCAATAAGGCACGATACGTCTGAGAAACAATTGCCCAAAACAACGACACAAATCCCGAAATATCGGCACAAAATCCGAAGGCTCAGATGATCACCAACAATGGTCAACCAATAAATTAACCGAGGATATCATCGACATGATAAACTCTAATACGACCAATCCAAAGGTTAAAACGCAGTCGAGAATATCATCAACATGATAAACTCCAATAGGACCAAGCAGAGGTCAAAACAGAATCGAAAATATCATCATCATGATAAACTCCAATATGACCATCCAGAGGTCAAAACACAATCGAAAATATCATCAACATGATAAACACCAATATTGCCAACGAATGAGCAACAACAATCTAGAATACTCTCACATGGTAAGCTTCAACACGATCAACACAGAACCACAGAAACTGATATACGAACGAATAGAGTTCTCAAAACGACACACAAATCACATACAGTGGATCTCAATAAACATACCCGACTGGTGAACATACTCCTCGGCATCCGAACAACCAATCACAAACCGATGAACATATCCAATCATACATGGAGTGGGAACGACCACTCAATATCCAAAACAACCAGCATGGGGTCGCCATCCCCAAATCTACACTTACAAAAAAATCATTCAAAAATCAATATGGTAAAATCGCGCTACTACCATACCAATGAAATCACATAGCACATATGTCCCGGTTTCACAAAATCCAATGTTCCAAAATTACCTATTGTGCATGAATCTACAATACGCAGCATATTTCTCTTATCTGATAAATCAACCGATCATCCCTGGATAACCAAACTACCATACTGAAGTTCGAATCTCTTTTCCTCGTACCATCGATATGATATCTAGTTTGTGAGTCACACTCATAACTTCACCATGATATGCACTATGCACTAAATGCGTATGTATATCAGTCACATTTTCAAAACCAGTTTGAAATCACAGTCTCGTCAAGAAGACAAATTTTCGAAAGTTCTTTCAAAAATTTCAAAGCTCAAAATATAAATTTTGGTAAGACCACAAAATCAATTTTCGAAAAATTAAACTGGCTCGCTAATGCCAAGTATTCGATAATAGTGTCCTTCGAATCCACGCGATTTCGAAGTTTTAAAATGAAAACTATGCAAATGATTGACCACATTCATACTCCTGTATACCAATTCGGTTCGTCACCAAATCCACTGACATTCCATTGGAAAACCACACGATAAAATTCCAAAATCTCAATATATAGAGTCCGATAAAAACTCTTTTTCCACATATGACTCGCAACGTCAACCATTAACCCCTCCTGGATTACCTCAACCATGCTATGACAAAACATTGAATAATCAACAAATCAAACATAGCGAAAGACTACCCGAGAAGTCTCATTTGAACATGTAAACCAAAACCCCGAAAGGTAGTAATAAAATGCATAAGCGATTAGTAAGGTGTTTTACAAATCTCGGGAGTTTTAAGAAAACAGAAAAAAGCCTTTTGAAACCTTAGGGTCTCAGCCCGTATCTCGTTCCGCATTACAAGAAGTTTAAAAAGTACAAAAACCCTTTTGGACCCCAAGTCCTGAGTTACGAAACTATTTCAAAATCGATTGGGTCTCGGCCCAAAAATCATTTTTGGTAAAATATCCGTAAAACATTCATTTTGAAAAGTATCATTTTCAAATGCTCGAAAACAGTTCCATATATCAAAATGAACTAACAAGACTACATGTTCTTCTCAACCATGCACAACATTTCTCCCAAATGCACAATTCCGTTCCGAAATCTAACTGATATATTGATTTCCAAAATCATAGTTTCTCAAATCATCAATCTGTCCCAATTATGTCACCTCATACTATAACGTATAATATCATGTTGAATCTCAAAACGTATCAACTTAGAACAACAATAAATCTCAATGAAATCCAAAAATCCAAATACTTACATATCGTGAAGCCGACGATTCCCCGCGATACTGGCACATGTCTCAACTCTAGAAAATACACGACACAGATATTTTCAAAACACACGTTTTGCAAAATCAGTTCAACTTGTGAACACAACACAGCTCTATCCGAAGAAACACGTTAACACCGTTTGGAAAAATTTACAACAACTCTAGTACTACACTGGTAAATCACATAACGCACGAGCCCGAGTGAACAACAAAAACTCTCGGCCCTAATATTTATCAATCGAAAACTCGAATGACGCGACAAAAACACGACCCAACTCGACCCGACTGCCTAGATTTTCTCAACCTAAGCTCCGATACCATATTCTGTAACACCCCCAGATTTAATCGGGAATATTACAGCGCCGTGGGCCCCGAGACGGAACCCACAAGACTAGAAGACATTTTTGCAAATATTTACAAACGCTCAAGAAGCTAACGACGGTACTGTCTTTTAAAACATTCAATGACTTTATAAAACTCGTTTATCAAAACCGTCGTAAAATCTCATTTGAAAGAACAAGGCCTGAAATGCCAGAACTCAACAGTTTAAAAACATACGTTAAGTTATCGCTTACACGTACCGACAAAATAGTTTAGAAAACAGTTGCCAAAGTAACCTAAGTTACCAGATACCAAAAGGCCAAAAATACTCACGCAGCGGAAAAGACAAACAATTTAAAATACTCTAGCAGCGGAATACATCAACTGATCAGGAAACTCAATACACAATTACATGTCCTAGCCAGTCTCCTCCGGGAAGCTCATCTCTCCACGACCGCTACAAGCTCGATATCTCAAGAACCTAAAAAGAATGCCCACGACGGGGTCAGCCATAATATCCAACAATGATAACCGTCACATCACATTAATAATTACATACCAATGAGAATACAAAATAAGAATACGAAAAATTTAATATTATAGTAACAACTTTACCAAAATTCACATCTCGCACGGTACCCAAGGTTCTCAAAACATCATCATAACTCATCACATTACGAAATCTATTAACTCTGTCCAACCCAAAATCCATCGAGTAACATCATCACATCTCGACACGAAAACCAATTGTCCATCAAAGATAAATACCAAGGGAAATACGGAACATACCTCGAGATGCACAATACCACGACAATCATGTCAGTCTAATCCGAGATCAGATCAATACAACATACGGGCACGGTCCTAAAACAAGACCTACAAATGCATACTCATATGACAACGTCAATATGCTCAAAACAATAACAGTGTATACTCAATGGAAATATCATGATCCAGCGCCCTCAGCATAGATCCCGGATGATCCTGCTAGATCAACACGAAATGGATAACCAACAATATACATATGCACAACAACACATGATAAAATCAATGATGCGAATCCACAAGATTCCATCAACACAATACTGGGTAATCCAACGATCCAATGCCCTCAGTATAGAACCCCATGATGATCCCGTCGGACCAACGCATGGTGGAAAACCTGTCCAACGATCCAGCGCCCTCAGCATAGATCCCATGATGATCCCGTCGGACCAACGCATAGTGGACATCCGATCCAACGCCCTCAGCATAGATCCTCATGATCTCATCGGATCATTTACAACATAAACAATACCATTATGCATACACATATGCAACTCAATAGGTTCATCAACATGAACAACATATGAATCAAAACATGAATGACACTATGATGAAACAACTAGGACAACTTCATGTTCAGCAACATGAATGACAACCTGCATGATCAACATCATTAACACTAAGCCGAATCAAATTAAGATACTTGTCCCGAGTCCTTCAGGAGCAATCTCGATGTCAAATCATCACCGGCAATTATCCTCAATGCTCGGCGATCCAAACGTACAATGAACTATAGATACTCATATCCTCGTCTTTACCATAATGTAACCTCGATACCCGAATATGCCAATAACCGAAATAAATCATATACAGTACGATTTAACTTCCAGAATCGGAAAGACAACATATAATCATTGCTATATGCATTATAAACGAAATGAAACTGAAACCATTCATTAAACATTATAAATGAGCAAGTAATAACTTGCCTCGATACCGATGAAGTCGTCACCAACCCCTTGCCGTCGTCTGTAAGTTTCTCGGCCCCGATCAATGCAATCCACGAGCATCCTTGACTTGACCGTAAGGCACGATTCTATTCAATGGTTAATTATCGCAACTTATTGCAATAATAGATTAACAACAAGTTCGATAACAATCAACAATCGATATAACCAATTCACAAACCCAACGGCTCAACAATATCTCAGTTAACCACAAGTCTGATCCAATCAACTTAAACGATCACGAATTCATAACCGAAGCAGAATATACTACTTTGCCTGTTGACTTAGCGCACGTTAATCACTCAAAGTAGCGTGCGCTAAGTCGTTCACGTTAGCGTGCGCTAGACAGTAAGACTAGCGTGCGCTAATGACATGCAGTTGCATGCTTTTCAGATACCGATCAACATATGGCAATTATCAAGAACAATAAGTGATTCTAAACCATGTTAATAGCTATCAAAGCAATGAAATCCGATATCCTTTAACATATAGGTAATCACCCAACTCTTAATCGAATTCATATATTCACATATCATCTTCTTCCACAAATATCAACATCATATCATACTATTTAAGAGTTCTTCAAGAACATGAAATATCCGAAATCACATTCAAAACTACATAGCCCGATGTATATATCATCATGAAGAAGATATCAACGATAACATCAATAATCAGACCAACCCGATAACAAGGATCATATCAAACTTAGTGTGGAATACAACCTCATATCATGATTTATACGAAATCAACATACTTCATAAATCCATCTTTCATCGGGTTAAACGAAACACAATTCTTAAAGTATGGAGAATCTTAATTAACATCCGAGAACTCTTATCAAAATCCCATTAAATCTCATATAACATCATCACAAGATAATCCAACTCGCTTCCTCACAAGTAATCATCCTTAAAAACGAACCACTATCAAAAATGATACGAAATTACCTTGTATAGATGAACCAAGAAGAAGAACAATTGAACTCCTTGCCAAGAATCATGAATAACTTCAAGAACAAGGCTTTAATACATGCTCTCCACCTTAATCATGTTAAAGATCATCATCTCTCAGCGTTTGGGAACCTCAAATACCTCTCAAGGCTCTCTCTATCGGTTCACATGAAGAAATGGATGGAAATAAAGAATAATGGCCAACTGCACTTATATATATACTGTACATTATTAACGTACGCTAACATCTTCATTTAACGTACGTTACAGGCTTAGCGTGCGCTAACTGTCTTTGTTAGCGTGCGCTATCGCAGTCCAGAGGCTACTGCCTTACTGCATGAAATGATATGCGTACGCAATGCCCATGCAATAGCGTACGTAAAGGCCTATATTTAGCGTACGCAAACCTTCCACCGTAGCGTGCACTACTCATAGTTGACTTGCTACAGTCTGCACCTACCCCCGTGTCCCCACATGCCGAAAGTAACCTGACAAAGCCAAGATTCCTTTGGGCCGATCTGATTAGCGTCCGCTAACAATATGCATTAGCGTGCGCTAATCCTTCATAACAAACATCTGTTGACCTCGTCGGCACATGCGCCGAAAGTGGCCGGGTCCACACGTAGATTCCTTCTGATCTGGTCTGTACTAGCGTGCGCTATCCTTTACCTTTAGCGTGCGCTCAACCTCCACGATAGCGTGCGCTAAGATTGAATATTAGCGTGCGCTATTCAGACTATACTTAGCCATTTCCAGCTATTCTTGTCCAACATCTCGACATACAGAATACGAACATACGGCATACTAAATACGTACACTCCTTCCAATAATATTCCCATATGATACACAATTGCAATTGTCGACCAAGTACGACAATTATACCAATACAAATGTCTAAGTCCTTCATTTATTTTATTCATACTGTACAGATTCCACGTTGTACAACATAACTCGAATACAATAATATTAAACAACGAAATTCCGGATATTACAATTATCCAATCATGCTAGCACTTCACAAAACTGATATGTTCTCACTCAACTATATCTCAGACTCAGTGGTGAGTGGCGCGATTGAACTTAAAATCTCCTCTTCCAATCTCCACCGTTTGCAGTTGTCTTTTCTCAGGCCATTTTATCTGTTACTATCTTCAACGGCAGACATGGATTCATCCGAGATGGAAACTTTTCGATCTGGCAGTAAGTCAAACTCGGACAAAAGACGAGACAAAAAATGCAAGAGGAGTGATGAGCATTTCCATAGAAGTGATGAGCATTTCCATAGAAAGTTAAACTCTTACTGAACTGATGTGACTATAAAATTCAGTTATGACTTTTCAAGTCAAATAGTTACTTCCCATGCTTAATGAAATGGTGCCTAGCTAGACAACTCTCTGAACGGGAAGACGACTAAAAAATAATTTGACATACAAGCCCATCTAGTTAAAAAAGCATTAAGCCGCTGAGTCGAGAATGATTTGCTATGCGAGGATATCGTTGAATAACTAGTTGTACCAACAACCAAGAAACACAAAGTTCAATAACAACATATAACAATGTAGCACAAATATAACACCAATAACCAAACTGTGGCAAACGGTATCCATAAAAAGCAATAAAAGTGGAGTTTAGTCAAAATAACATATCAAAACCACCAGTAGGATTTCATATGACCGAACGGTCTGTATCCCTATAATGCTCGGATAACACTGTTGCATATATATCCATATTACAATCGACAGAGAAGCCATAACAAATAAAACTTGCAGACAAATCACAAACTAGTATAATCAACTAACTAATTAACAAGAATTAATCATCAAGAATAATCTAAACTATAAACAACCACTTTCTCCCAAAGAATTCCACAAATTGCAGCGGTAAGGAACTGTCACAAGGTTGAATACACAAAACCAACAGAGAAATTTGGAATTGCAGTAAAACTAAAGAAATAGAACTGAATGACACAAAAATGAAGAAAAAAAAGGCGTAAAACAAAATAAAGACTAACAATAAACTGGAAATAAAAGAAGAGCAAACTGAATAGGTCTGAAGGATCGATGAGTCGAGATGGTGGCCAAAACACATGATTCGATTCAGTGCCTTGAATATTTTCAAACCCTCGTGAGTTTCTGCGAACAAGCCTGTACCGACGACTCAAAAAGACAAACCGGCTAACACCTCCGGTGGATCACCTTCCGCACAAAGTGAAGCAGCATACAGCCAAAAAGTAAGACAGAGAGCAAAATCCATATTGAAACCCTCTACCCCAATACTTCCACACAAAAAAAAAATAAGAAGAAGAATGGACCACAACGAAATCATATGTTTGCTTCCTTTTTACTATCAAATATCCTCATGGAACTCTCTATTTATAACACAAGATGATGTAAAACAATTAAGTGAAAATCGAAAAGGAATCAAGTGAAGATTGGGACTCACTAGGGCATAAAATTTGTAACGGGCAGAAGCGGAGAAACCCAGAGAGAGAATCAGTCTAACAGGTGAGAAGATAATACACTACTAGAAAAAGCTTGTAATAGCGTCACATTATTAGCTTTACCGAAGAAAATGAAGCTAAAAAATAAAGGGCGACAAATAAATTAAACAAAAGCATCACATACGTGACGCATTAAATTTTGAACAAATCAGTCAAAGTTGGACAAATAAAGGCTTCACATATGTGACGCTGTTGTATAATATTAATTTTATTCCGGTATATGCGTCACACAGGGGACGCTAAAGACTCAAACTTTTAGCGTCACACATGTGACGCCAATAAGGACTAATTGATTTTTTTTTAAATATTTTTCCTTGAACAGTGTCAAAGAAACTGCATTTGTGATTTGTAAATCACAGCATGTTTCTATACTAATAACATGCAGTCACGTGTTTCGCGATTGGACGCCTTCAAGGTCTGTTGAAGTCGTTTCTTCGGACTTCAAATATTTCAAGGCTGAGGTTTGGCGTCGCAGTGAAGATATGCATGTATGTGTTTTGGTAGTCGAAGATAATTTGGGTTCGAACGTCTTGGAGTTAAAGACCTGGTGATGTCTCCAGTATATCATGTCCGATGTACGAGATGAGTATTGAAAAATCTGTCCCACCAGACTTCGAGGAGAGGAATCTGCAAACTCTGTGGTTTACTTTGAGTCAGTCATCCGTTTTTAGTAGGCATTCATGTTGACAATTTAAAAGGAACCTACATGCAACTATAGGGAGGCGATTGGGAGCCGGGTGCCTCGGGTGCTCCAGTATTTAACTCAATAGGAAGTGTTATTTGAGTGTTCATTGGTTTAACTTTTGACGATTTTAATCGTTCAAATGTGAACCACTGGGCTTCACGACTCAATTTCGTTAGGGATTATCTGGATAGAGTGTCACATGTAAAATAAAGTAGCTTTTTTTAAAAAAAAAAAAAAAGATAATAGTGTAATTATGGTGTTATTTTTTTGTTAATATTTCTAATTAAAGTTTCATAGGGGAGGAAAAGCTTGACGGGGAGTAATAGCTTGAGGGACGTGCTTTGCAGTTGGTGGAAATGCAGACAAGCTAAGGCTAGAAAAGGAAGAAAGAAGAAGACCGGTAGCTTCAAGCTATTTATGCCACTCTTCTTCTTTCTTCCTTTTCTAGCCTTAGCTTGTGTGCATTTCCACCAACTCCACAGCACGTCCCGTCCCTCAAGCTATTACTCCCCTTCAAGCTTTTCCTCCCCTATGAAATTGTAATTAGAAATATTAACAAAAAATAATACAATAATTACACTATTATCTTTTTTTTTTTAAAAAACTATTTTATTTCAGATAATCCCTAACGGAATTGAGTCGTAAAGCCCCAGTGGTTCACATTTGAACGATTAGAATCGTCAAAAGTTGAATCAATGAACACTCCAATAACACTTCTTGTCGAGTTAAAGACTGGAGCACCCGACCCCCAATCGCCTCACTGCAGTTGCATGTAGGTTCCTTGTAAATTGTCAACATGAATGCCTACTAAAAACGGATGGCTGACATAGAACCTTCTCAAAGTAAACCACAAAGTTTGCAGATTCCTCTCCTCAAAGTCTGGTCGTTGGACAGATTTTTCAATACTCATCTGGCACATCGAACGTGATATGCTGAAGACATCTTCTCCAAGACGTTCGAACCCAAATATCTTCGACTATCAACACACATACATCCATATCTTCACTGCGATGCTAAACTTCAGCCTTGAAATATTTGAAGTCCGAAGAAACGACTTCAACCGACTGTGAAGGCGTCCAATCGCGAAACACGTGACTGCATGTTATTAGTATAGAAATATGTTGTGATTTACAAAATCACTAGAAGTAGTTTCATAGACATTATGGTAGTAATGTTTACTGATAGTCTGTGAAACTACTTCTAGTGATTAATAGCCATGACTTTTGTAATTCAACCACTGTTAAGTTCATTTTATAACTTTGGCTTCACTTCCTTATGACTGGAGTAACGGAGTAAATTGAGACAGTGCCGGATAGTGGTATAATGTAACAAGCAAACACAGAACTTGTATATCAATCATGGATCTGCCACTTTTCAAATGAGATTGAGACTTATATTGTGCAATTGTAACAGCTAATGTTGTCTTGTTTAGGCTTAGATTCTTTATTTGTTAGTCACTTCTGTACAGTGTCCATAAGCATTTTGTTCATTCCAACATCTGATTGATCCCATATTATCAAACATGACCCATGCCATGATTTTTATATTATTATACATTATGAAAATATATTTAGGCTGTTTGTTTTGGAGGATCGTAATTCTCTAAACTATTATTGATTTGTACTCATTTTTGTCAAATATTTATCTATTAAAATAATCGGACGATTAAGTCCACTTTTTAGTTCAATTTTGAAGATATCAATTTCTGGAAAGAAAAAAGGAATCTTGGTCGATACCAAAATTATAAAAATAAAGATTTTAAATGTAAGATCGTGAATATTATACATAATTTAGTTAAAATATTTAAATTAGGATATATAGTTTAATTGAAGAAAAATATCTAATTTTTAAAATATAATACTAAATAATATACAACGGCATAACATGTACTACTTATCAATAATTTTTTTTCATATTAACAATATTATATTTAAATAACTTAATTATCAATAATTTTCCCATTTTAAGAGGTTTAACATATCTATACTACATTACTAAAATCAAACTCTTCATTTTTGGTTGGTTAATTGTAATGCGTGTGTGTGTGTGTGTATATATATATATATATACACACACATACCCTACTATCTTAAAAGAGCGAAGGCCAATTTGGTCGAAAACGTGTTTCCCAAACAAACGTGTTTCATATCCTTCAATGTTTCATCGCCCGCCTCCAACCTTCTTCACCTGCTTCTTCTCTTCTAGGGTTTTCTTTTTTTGTGCCTTCTTCCTTCCATTTCACCTCCTTTTCGTGGCGTTCGCTCGTGGTTCGGCTTCTCTCATCGTCACACCTTCTGCTATCTTTGAACATCTTCCCCTTTACAACGGTTCTTCGCCTCGTTTTTTCTCAATCGGTCAGGTTTCTCCTCTTGCTCTTCCTCCCAAACATGGTCTCGCTGAGGATACTTTTTGCTGAATTTTCAGTGGCTGACGAGAAATCCAAGATGCAGAATTTCATCGAAATCACATCTTCCGAAGAATCAGAATCAGATTCATCGTCGTCGGAGAGTGATGAAGACTCTGTTGAGAGGACCAGTTCTTCAACTTCTTGGCACTCTCGAAAAACTCAACTGATTTCAATACAGACCTGGTGTTAATCGCAATTGATATGGTGTATGTACGAATGTACTATGCCATACAGTTGGTTTTTTATTTTTTATTTTTTTAGTTTTGTGTTTTTTAATTTTTTTCCTCATTTTGTGCAAGTGATGATGATGACGAGGACGATGCTGCTGCAGGCGAGTGGATTGATTCGGAAGATGGAGAAGATGATGATGCCGATGTCGATAAAGATAAAGATTATGTTGATAAAGATGATGTAGAATCATTGGGCAACAAATTTATTCAAATAATTCGAGGTCTATGCATATTTCTAATTTATCGGAATAGTTGTGTAAGCAGTGTATTATTTCCTTTATGGAATGTATAGTTCTATTCTTATATATGAAACTCTGAGTTGATGCGTACATGAGTTTCTCGGTTCTGTTTGTGCGGTGCAGGGAGAAATGATCTCCATGAGCTAAATTTGATGGAACATAAAGCATATCTTCGAAGACATGGCTTGAGACTACCTGGAACTAAAGAAGACTGCATAGAAAGGATTAAGGAACACTCAAGGTTAGTGGTTTTACTTCACGGCGTCCGTTTTCATGTCATGGAAATATGAGTACAGTCGAGTAATTTCTCTAATGATATTCGATTGGAAATGTATATTTTTTCATACAAATAGTGGGACGTCTAGGTTAGGTTCTTCGGCTACAAGCTTTGTCTCGGGCAGAAAGCGCCATGTTGGTGAAGTATAATTAATTTATAGGAAACCTGGTTTCGTCTGCCTCGAAATAGTAAATGCTGAAACAAATGAGGAGTTATGAGGTATTCCAAATAATAACACCTTCTTGGGTTATCTTAATTAAGTTAAACATCATTACAAGTTTAACTTACTATTTTGCAAATACTTTCTTGTATGCTATATAAAAGTACAGATCATTTATGGCGACAAAGTTGCTTTCTAATTTTAATACTATTCGTTATACATAATTGGGTCGGCCACTCATATTATGGCCCACCTATAAGCAATCTAAGTAATGGAATTAAATGTTCGAAATACATTAGTTTCGGGTGATTCGATTTATATTGGCTGGTCTGGACAATCGAACTGAATCGATTTAATTTGATTTTTGAGATTAAAAATTGAAAAATCAAATTAAATCAAAAAATTAACCGAAATTTTGATTTGGTCGGCTTGGTTTGGCTGCTTTGGGCGATTTTTGAAAATAATGTTGAGTTCTAAGTACATGTTGAGTTTGTACCAGGCGAATTTAAATACTCAAATAAATATAAGTTAAAAACTTGTTATTAAATTATATATATTCTTTAAAATCCTAATTTAATATGAAAAAATATAGACGTAAGAGTAATAAATCATAATTCTAATAGAATCCAACGTAAATAAAACGATTATTAATTTAGAGTTATTTATATAAAGAAATAAATAAATGAAGAATAATTGATAATAATACTATTAAAAAGAGGAAGGTATGTAATTATATATATATATACACACGTTACAATTAATCAACCAAAAATGAAGAGTTTGATTTTAGTAATGTAGTATAAATATGTTAAACTTCTTAAAATGTGAAAATTATTGATAATTAAGTTATTTAAATATAATCTTGTTAATATGAAAAAAAAAAATATTGATAAGTAGTACATGTTATGCCGTTGTATATTATTTAGGATTTTATTTTAAAAATTAGATATTTTTCTTTAATTAAATTATATATCCTAATTTAAATATTTTAACTAAATTATGTATAATATTCACAATCTTATATTTAAAATCTTTATTTTTATAATTTTGGTATCCTCCGAGATTTTTTATTTTTTCAGAAATTGGTATCTTCAAAAATGAACTAAAAAGTGGACTCAATCGTCCGATATTTTAATAGATAAATATTTGACAAAAATGAGTACAAATCATAAATAGTTTAGAGAATTACGATCCTCCAAAACAAACAGCCTAAATATATTCTCATAATGTATAATAACAATATAAAAATCATGGCATGGGTCATGTTTGATAGGATAAGTCTCGTACGGGGGCACGTATCTGAAGAAGGTGATACATGCTGCTCATAAAAGAGAACATTGAACACGTTTTCAGCGGAGAGGTATTCCATATCACAGAGAAATCCCTCACATGCAGTACTGCTTTCTAGTACAACAACAACAACATCTAAGCCTTAGTCCATAAATGATTTGGGGTCGGCTAACATGAATCAAACTTTGAAACCGTCAATGATCGTTACATAAACCAAACCAAACCAAACATACCCAGTATATCCCGCTCAGAACAAGGTCTGGGGAGGGTAAGATGTACGCAGACCATGCCCCTACCTATTACGGTAGGGAGACTGTTTCCGTGAAGACCCTCAGATTAGTGCACAACAACATATTGAGTGAAAAATACAAAGGGAAGCATATGATACGAAAAAACTCAATACCATACATGAGCCCATGGCTTAATCCACATGGGACTTACCTAAGAGGAATTTGGCTACATCACTCCCGATGAACGCTGCTCAAACAGAAGAGAGGTTGACTCATGTGACTCCTGTTAAAAATACACCACACGCAAAAGGCAATAGGATAAAATATCTGATAAATGTAAAAATGCAATGCTCTAGGTCAAAGCTAACCGAGACAACCCAACCCCAGGCTCTCAACTACAAGACCACTCCCAACTAAAGACTCCACAACTCGATCTCAGCGCCTCCAGCGCACCTATCAATAGTCATGGTCTCGGAAAGGTTTAAGGCCTTCAAATCTAATCTCACTGCTCCTCCCACGTCCTCCTGGCCCGCCTCTCCTCTTCTCCCGACAACTACTAAACTCTCGACCCTCCTCACCGAGACGGATGCCTCCTGCGGACGTGTGAACCATCTCAATCTCCTTCCCTTCCCTAACTTTCGAAATGCACTTCTAGCGCATTCACGAACCCCGTTCGAGATTCTATCTAACATTGTGCGACCACACGACCCGGCGTAACATTCTCATTTCACCGCTTCAACTTGCTCTCAAGCGACTTCTTCATCGCCCAACATTCAGAGCCATACAACATTGCAGGTCGGATTGCCGCTCTATAGAATTTACCCTTCAACTTTATAGGGACTTTCTTGTCGCACAGGACCCCTGTCGCTGCTCTCCACCTTAGCCACCCCGCCTTGATGCGATGAGTGACATCATCTTCACACTCACCTTCCTTCTGAATGATCGAACCCAAATACTTGAACTTATCCGTACGGGGAACGATCTGATCCGCAATCATTACCTCTACATCTTCCTCGTTGGCCTCACCACTAAAGTTACACCAGAGATACTCTGTCTTAGACCGGCTCACACGCAAGCCCTGTGATTCTAACTTAGACCTCCATAGCTCCAACTTCGAGTTCACCTCCCTCCTCGACTCCGCCACTAACACAATGTCGTCAGCAAAAAACATGCACCACGGGACGCCATCTTGTATCCCCCGCGAAATGACGTCAAGGATCAGAGCGAAGAGAAGAGGGCTTAGCACCGAATCCTGGTGTAGCCCTATCTCAACCGGAAAATACTGGGTGTCACCAGCTGGGGTCCTAACGCACGTCCTAACTTGGGAATACATGTCTTGGATCGCCCTAACGAACGACGACGACACCCTCCTCTCTACTAGGCTCCTCCAAATAACATCGCGCGGAATGCTATCATAAGCTTTCTCTAGATCTATGAACACCATATGGAGGTCCTTACGCTGCTCTCTAAACTTCTCCATAAGGCGTCTGACGAGATGAATGGCCTCAGTCGTGGATCTCCCCGGCATGAAGCCAAATTGGTTCTCTGAGGTCTCAACTTCTCTTCTAACCCTGCATGCCACCACTCTTTCTCAAAGTTTCATAATATGAGTGATGTGTTTAATACCCCTATAGTTACTACAACTCTGAGCATCGCCTTTGTTCTTGAAAAACGGCACGACAATACTATGCCTCCACTCCGACGGCATCTTAGAACCTCTGAGGAGGATGTTGAACAGCTGCTAGCCACTGAACTCCGACTTCCCCCAGACAAAGCCAAACTTCAATAGGGATCTGAATGTTAAAAGACATAAAAGAAAAAAAAAAAAAAAAAAGGGAAAAAGTAGAGAAAAAACCAAATAAAAAAGAGAATGAATGATAAAAAAAATGAAAAATCCTGAAAAATAAATTAAAAGATAACATAAAATAAAAGAAAATAGGAACAAAAAAAAATCAGATTCCATCCACCATCCGTATTTCTTCCCGCCACATTTGTCTCTCCATCGCCATACTTACTCCAAGAAACCGCATATCATTTTCAATCATCTTTATCCAAGTTTTCTTGGGTCTTCCTCTACCTTTCACAATGTTACTTGTTCTCCAACTTTCTAGCCTCCTCATTGGGGCATCAACAAACCTTCTTCTCATATGACCAAGCCATCGTAATCAATTATCCATCATCTTGTCTTCTATAGATGCAACTCTTACCTTCTCTCTAATCACCTCATTTCTGAGCCGATCCTTTTTTGTATGACCACACATCCATCGTAGCATACGCATCTCCGCCACATTCATCTTTTGAACGTGACACTGTTTTACAACCAAACACTCGGTGCCATATAACAGTGCAGGCATAATTGCCGTGCGGTAAAATTTACCATTTAATCTATGAGGCATGTCAGGATCACATAAAACCCCTGTGGCACTCTTCCACTTCAACCACCCTGCCTTTTATTCTGTGAGCCACATCGACATCTAGCTCTCCATCCTTTCGGATAATAGATCCAAGATACCGAAAGAAAGTGGATCCATGAACAACTTTTCCATCAAATGTGATCATCCCGCCTCTCTATCACTGTTTTCGCTAAACCTACACTCCATATATTCAGTCTTACTTCTGCTCAGCCTAAAGCCTCGAGCTTCCAAATTATCTCTCCAAAGTTCCAATTTCTGTTGCACTCCAACCTTCGTTTCATCAATCAACACAATATCATCTGCGAACATCATACACCACGAAACGTCATTTTGAATTTCTCTTGTCAATTCGTCCATGACTATGGCAAAGAGAAAAGGACTAAGAGCAGATCCTTGATGCACCCCAATCGTAATTGGGAATTCTTCTGTCCTCCCAACATTAGACATACACTTGTACTAGCTCCCTCATACATGTCCTTTATAATGTCAATATATTTCCGCAATACACCCTTCTTTGCTAAGGCCCACCAAAATACTTCCATTGGTATTTATCATATGCCTTCTCTAATCAATAAAAACCATATGTAGATCTTTCTTTTTATCTCGATAATGTTCCATCAACTGTGCAGGATAAGATATGTTAGCCACTAAGTATAAGGATACAGCTTGGAAAGTGTTTTAAACAACAAGCTGTACGGTTTTCAAATCTGAGTGCGTAGCGGAAGTCTTGTTTAAAGTAAGTTGCTGTAAGTACAGCAACTAGAAATGAAGTGTATACTTAAAATTAATCACAGATATTAAAACAGTAAATGCAGAAGGTAGATGACACGGTAATTAAAGTGGTTCGAGGTAAACCCCTCTACGTCCATTGGTCCTCCACACAGGAGTGAAAATGTTTATTATAAATACTACGTACACAACTACGTATTTATAATCAAACCTATCAATGTATCGTTCACACAGATTGATACAATGATTGAAGCTTTCAACCATTCACACAGATTGGTTTAAGCTTTCACTTGACTAACTTCTTCACACACAGTTCCGAAGCTTCGTCTCTTCAATGCAAGTCCGTCACACACAGTCCAGGAATAAGTTGATGATGTGTTGTTCACGATTGTTGTTGATTTTTGGTGCCTTGATCTTCAAAGTCTGGGGATATATATATATATATATATATATATATATATATATATATATATATATATATATATATATATATATCGCCTTCTTGAATATATCCGTTGAGATAGATCTGTTGAGCAAAAGTCCGTTCCAACGGGATGATGTGTTTGAATAAAACACGATCCGGATTTAGCGCTTGATTGAAGATCTCTGACGGCTTAATATTTAAATACTTTATCCTTTAGTATTTAAATATATCTTCTTAAACGGGACTTTGACTTTAGCGAATAACAAAGATTCCTTGTTGTCCTGTTTGGATAATGTATGGAATGATAGCTGTATTGTCGATTCGAGACAACTTCCATACTTAGTCTTATTAGACTCCTTTGCTGTATGATTGATTCACTGTATGCTGGGACTACGAGAAGTCTTCGATACAGGTTGACACCTTTGATCACCTTTCGACATACTGCTTGTCAGATTGGCACATCACAAAACATTCTGTCAAGATTTTTCGATACAGGGATTGTTATCCCAACAATTTCCCCCTTTTGATAATTTGTCAAGTCTTCCTTAAAAACCTTTTGATGTTATCCAAACATCCTTGATGATGCCAAAACTTTGACACTTAGCATCTTGAATGAGGGCAGACTTCTTGGTCTTCTGTTCGAATGTTCTGGCCTTCAGCAATTAGCCTAATACTAAGAACTGCTCGCAAGCAAGTTCAGCTTTTATCAAAAGAGTATTACATCTTTAAACTTATGATTGGCGCGCAGGCACAATCTTACATTGTATTTTAGATACATACAACTTAAACTATGAACTGTTCGCAGACAAGTTCTTACAGCTTTATGTATTAAAATAAGTTTCATACTTGTATGCAGCAAGAATAAATTAAGTGTTTGTAAACATACGAAAACACAGTGGATTACGAGTTGTAATCTTTTAAGACAGGCAAATATTTTATTGATATTGAAACAAAGAGTACAATATTTTGCTGTTTTGAAAATAAAATTACAAAAAAATTAATACAAGAAATTCAACTCTTGTAATTTGAGTGTCTCCACGGCCTTTTGGGGTCATTCTTGGTATTTTTCCACAAGTTCTGATGAGCGTCCCTGTCTCAATTCAGATATAAGGCTCGTCCTTCATACGACTTATCGAAGACTAGGATCCAATCTTCTGGATGGGTAACCAAGTCACCTTGTCTATGCTTAGACTTCATGTGCTGCTGGAGCGGGGGCGTTCCTTCTTCCAACCTTTTCTTATATTCCTCAGCGGCTTCCTGTACCGTCCTGCATCTGTTGAATATTGAAGATTCCCTGATAAGAACTAGAAAGTATCTTAGCAGTTCATTCTTCCTCCAGTTTTTGATTTCTTCTGCAGTAGGCTGTCGGTTGGCCGGGAGGTTCATAGCTTGCGGTTTTTGAACGAGGTTCTTCCAAGGAAACTTAGGGTCCTGGAATTCTGGGCGATCTCCCTGTATTCTAACATTTGGAGATGAAAGACGGGCAATATCAGCAGTGGTGTTGTCTTCAAAAGAAGCTAGCATTTCCTTCTCTTGCTCAAGCCTTGTTCTCCTTGCAGCTTCCCTCGCTTCTTCCCCCTTTTGGGTAGACCTGGCAAACGGGCCGGGCATAAAACGGGCGGGCCTTTTTTGGGTCGGGCCAAAAAGGCCCGGTTTTTCCTGGGCCAAAATTATTAGGCCCGTGGCCCGCCTCGGCGGAGCTCGCCCTACTGGCCTCGACTTTTTTTTTTTTTTGAAATATTAATTCTGAAATAAATATACAAATATTTTTCGATCCTTAATTATTATATTATTCACTATACTATGACAATCAGATAAATAAATATACAATTATTTTAATTTGATAATTACATTATTTACTACACTACCATAATCAAAAGACAAATATACAAATATTTTTATTTGATCATCATATCATTTATCACTACTAATTTCTTATAAAAACATAAAATAAAAATAATATTATTATTGATATGAGATACTACAAATAATCACAAAGTCCCAAAAAAAAATAAAATTACATCAATAATTAACATATAGATGTATTATAATCTAACAAACAAGGAAAAAAAATTAAATATTATAATTACACATTAAAAAAAAAAAGAAAAAAAAAAAGAAAACTGGGCCGAGCGGGCCGCCCGCGGGCCGGGCCTCTATGGGCGGACCAAATCTGGGCCGGGCCAAAAAGGCCCGGGTTTTTTTGGGCTAATAATATGCAGCCCAATGCCCGCCCAAAAACGGGCGGGCTGGCCCGGCCCGCGGGCCTGGGCCTATTTTGCCGGGTCTACTTTTGGGCGTCATCAAGGTATGACACCTTCTCATCAAGGCGTTCCAGGATTTGCATAGCAGCATCCTGTTTCGTCTCAAAACTCATCATTTTCTCAACTAAGGAGGTGAGCACCTGCGACATATCTTGAATTTTCTTGTCGTGGGCTCGAAGATGGGAACCGGATTCAATCATAGTTGATGCTGTCTTGGCCTCGGACACGCGTAGTTTAGATTGTTCTTCTCTCAGGATCTGCTCCTGTCGTTCTTGCAATTGGCTTAGGGCCTGCTTGAAGACTGATGGCAAGATTCTGAAGGCATCTTCCACTCGGGAAACTTCGTGCCTTGGACCTGTCATCTCTTCAACGGCTGATTGGTGCATCCAATCAAGAGCTTTTTCGACAGAGTATAGGGCGTTGACGGCGTCCTGGATGAAAACTGTTTGAAGGCCAAGAGCATGTAATCGCTCTTTCTTTGTGGCCGTCCTTGGAGAATCTGGCTGGGCGAAATCTTCAACTCCATTCAACCGTCTCAAGTTCACATTGGGACGTGAATTGAGTTGGACATCCTCAGGTATTATACCGTCGTCGAATTCCAAAACAGTTGAGGTTTCGGGAGCATCAGAGGCTGGCTCGGCGATAGGGGTTGCTGTTTTCTCTTGTTCGGCAATGGGTTCTGAAGACAAAGGTACAGGAGGGACTGATTCCTCCTGCTGTCTCTCAGCTTCCGCCTGCTCTTGCAGAGGGACTGATTCTTCGTACGGGATGGCGTTGGGTTTTTCTTCGGCTTGGGCGGCGACAGGCTCGGGTGCCTGTAGGGTAGCCGGTTGTTCCTCCGCTAAAGGAGTGGCTGAATCCTCTCTGTTGGGAACATAGTCTTGTTGATGGGGAGGAGTTTGGTGTTGACTAGAAGTTCCTTCGCCCATCTGAGATTCAGATTCCTCGCGACTCATTCTTAGACCAGCCTGAAGGGCGTCGTCATCATCGTCCGAGTCGTGATCTGATTTTGGATTTTCGGGAGCTTGATCGACGGATTTAGCTTTTCCTTTCTGACGGGCATCTGCTTTGTCCATTAGGTGACTCGTGATCAACTCTTTGCAGATTAGGTTGTCCCATTGGATCAGGACTTCAACATCTGGTGAGTCCGTCACTTCCAACACAAATCATTCTTCTTCGCGCCAATCGCTCCAGGTTATGCAGTCTTTGTATTGAGCGAGCTCAGAAGCTTTCCATCAGAAAGCGATCATAAGATTGCTCTATCTGCACATAGAGCAAAGTCTTATTGATAATGGTGTCTGGGGAGGGGTTGCGTACAGCGATTGGGTCCACTGTATGCACGGGTTCCTTGACAGGTATGGGTTCCTGTGTCGGAGCTAGGGATGGCAACGGGGCGGGGCGGGGCCGGATTCATAGGTATCTGGACCCGGACCCGAAATTTAAAACTGGACCCGAACCCGGACCCAGACCAGAATATTTACAGATCGGGTAGATCCAGGCCCGCCCAGGGCCGGGTCTGGGTACCCACCGGGTACCCGAAAATTAACATTTAAACTAAAAATAATTTTTATATTTGTAATTATATATTAAAATACTATATAATATTATATAGTATATAATTATATATTATATAATATTATGTAATGTAATGAAATATAAAATTATATAGTATATAATTATATAATATAATTATATAATATTATATATTATGTTACGTAATGAAATAATATTTCAATAAATATATATATATATATATATATATAATGATTTATATTAATATTGCGGGTCCGGGTCCTACGGGCCTAGATATTATACTACCCGGACCCGACCTGTGAAAACCAATTTTTTTTGCCTATCCGGTCCGAACCCGGACCCATACACGAAATTCAAGACCCGAATTGGACCCAAACGGGTAAAATGCGCCAGGTACCCGGATCCTCGGGTTTTTTTGCCATCCCTAGTCGGAGCTGGATCCCGAACAGGGGTTGGCTTACGTTTATTATATGATTGATAAAAAATTTGGCTTACGTTTATGTGCCTATAGAAAAAATTGCTAGAGAAATTCTAAGTTTATCAGAAAAAGAGAGAGCTCGGAGAAGGGTATCTATAGACTCAAAGGGAAGAGCCTATTTATACATGTCGAATTAGGGTTGCATTGGGGCAGATTAGGGTTAAACATGAGGCGGCGCCGTCATTAGGTTTTTAAGTAGTGATCCGGAATTTAGGGTTGACGGACGGTTTTCCAAAAATGACGAAATTAGTCATTTTACCAAATTCTCCCTCTAAAATTCGGAATTTTCACTAACTTACTAATCCAAATTTCCGAAGACCTTTTGGGGAGCTGCCCCAAACCCCGGGGAGTCTCTGCCCCTCGATTATTTCAGATAATTTTTTCTTAAAAAATAAAAGTTCCGATTTTTTTTCTGATTTTTTAAATTTTGCAGAATTTTCAGAATTTTTTTATTTTTTTTTTTTCAGATTTTTTAGATTTTCCAGAATTTTTACTTTTTATTTTTCTGACTAAAATTCTTAACTCCATCCACACAATTTGTGTGATTTCAAAATTTTTGAAAGGTTTTGGTGTCGGATGAAAAAAAAATTGTGGTGTAACTTTAAATTAGCCCAAAAGCTTTTAGTGTAAAAAAATTTACCCAAACATAAACATAAAAAATGATGAAATGCTGGAAATTGAAGAAAATTGAAAAATACACTATTATGGTAAATATTTTTGAAATTACACTATTATGGTAAATACTTTTTTCAATAACACTAGTTTGGTCAAAAACTCAGTTACAAGTAGTGATATTAATGCTATCCTTCAAAAATAAATAAAATTTAATGTTGTATCTAAAATCAATGAAACTCTTGCGTTTTAATGAATTTTGTTGGATCTAAAATCATTTATATATTATATATATAACATATATATATATATATATATATATTTAAATATTTTTATATATGTCGTATCTCCCTGCACCCGAATCCCCATATTTTTAAATTTGTCGAATTCCCGAATCCCCATAATACGCACCCGCACCCGTATCCCCGCACCCGTGCTTCCTAGTAAACTATGAATGAACCGGCTATAACAAAAAAAATTGTTTTTATAAATACATGCGAGAGGGCTAAAAGCGAATAGTTAGGAAAGTTGGAATCTGTGTGCAAATAAGAGGGGTCAGGAGTGCAAATTGTATGTATATAAAAAGGGTCATAGGTTAAGATTAGTGTTAATGTACAACACCACCGCCTCTTTTTTTCTCTCTTTGTACTTTCTTTTCCGCAAATGGGTATCTGCTTGTTTCTGAATCTCTCTCTGTTCTCATACCTCTCAATGGAAATCTTTTTCTATCACTCAAAAAACAATCCTCAAATTGACAAATTTATTCTTGAGAATACTAATACTCCTGTCGTACCTCCACCCACCAAAAAAAGCACAAATCTAAATACTCAGATCAGGAGGCCGGATATGTGAAGGTAATTGGTTATTTATTTATTTATAATATTGACTAGATTGCAAAAATCGTGCATCTGGTATGTCCAGATTACACAAAAGGTTTTCACAAGGACTACGCTTGCGTTTTTGAAAAAACAGGGACTGCACCTGAGATTTGGACATACTATAGGAATGAGTTTTGCAATATATACTTTTTTTTTATTATTATATCAAAGTTCAGAATTTTTTTTGAAATAAAGCCCATTTCTGATTTGGGCCTCTTTTAGTTTCATTAACTCTAGGACTTTTTGATCCATCAACCTTGGATCCATTACACGAAATTCATATACATTTACCAAATTCATAAACCCTAAGCCTTGCGGCGTGCTTTTATTACTTTTACAAGAAAGAAAAAAAATCAATTCGCACAATTATTCTTTTAAAATGGATGACCGTCAAAGAAATCTTGATGTATGTATTTTATGGCTTTAATCCATTACATTATTTGTTTCTATTCATATTTAACCGACATTTTTTTATTTTTTATTTAATTTTAGTTTTTGTTTGCAAGGTTCGTCAATCCACCACGGTAAAGGTTTGTAATGCCTGATAGCAACAACCAACACCCAATGAAATTTAAGGTTAACGCAAGGGCTTATCAGTGTTGGGGTATTAGGGTTTATTATGGAGATCCGAATTCCCAATGGATCGTGTAATCACTTTCCGAACTGATATTTCTACCCTATGCCCGGGTTACAAGAAATTCAGCCTAGGATAATCCAAAAGGACACTTACAAATCTAAGCACAGAAATGTAAGCCAAATTGCTAGAGAAATTCTAAGTTTATCAGAAAAAGAGAGAGCTCAGAGAAGCGTATCTATAGACTCAAAGGGAAGAGCCTATTTATACATGTCGAATTAGGGTTGCATTGGGGCGGATTAGGGTTAAACATGAGGCGGCGCCGTCATTAGGTTTTTAAATAGTGATCCGAAATTTAGGGCTGACAAATGGTTTTCCAAAATTGACGAAATTAGTCAATTTTACCAAATTCTCACTCTAAAATTCGGAATTTTCACCAACTTACTAATCCAAATTTCCGAAGACCTTTTGGGGCGCTGCCCCAAACCCCGCGGGGGCTCTGCCCCTCGATTATTTCAGATAATTTTTTCTTAAAAAATAAAAGTTCCGATTTTTTTTCTGATTTTTAAAATTTTGCAGAATTTTCAAAAAAAATTTATTTTTTTTCAGATTTTTTAGATTTTCCAGAATTTTCAATTTTTTTTTTTACTTTTTTATTTTTCTGACTAAAATTCTTAACGCCATCCACACATGGATGAAAAAAAAAAGTTGTGGTGTAACTTTAAATTAGTCCAAAAGCTTTTAGTGTAAAAAAATTTACCCAAACATAAACATAAAAAATTATGAAATGCTGGAAATTGAAGAAAATTGAAAAATACACTATTATGGCAAATATTTTTTAAACTACACTATTATGGTAAATACTTTTTTCAATAACGCTAGTTTGGTCAAAAACTCATTTTTATACATGGATGCATTATGGATGAAATCGAGACCAGGTTTGTGTTGCTATGGTTTGTTAGAATGAATGAATGAGGGGCCGCCGTTAATCACGCTCATATATTAGGTAGCAAGATCATGTCACAAATTCCAATTTATTGTGTTGCTATATATTCTTGTTATTTTTTATTTCTAGAATATCAAAAACTATCCAATTTTAAATTAATCCTATGGTTTTTTATTTAAAAAAATTAAATCATATTAAAACGACTTTTCAAAAGTTAATTACAGCACCCGGCCAAGAATGTCGACTCACTAATTTCTAGATTTATTTTGATCATTTTTATTTTTATATATTTAATAACATATATAATCATACTTCTTAATTAAATTAAAAAGTAAATTCATAAAGATTATTTATAAAAAAGTCACAAATTAAAAAGTAAATTCATAAATATTACTCCCTCCGTCCACGAAAATGAGTACCATTTTGCCATTTTAAGCCGTCCACCAATCAGAAGGTGACGTGTCACTTAACGGACAGGTCAGCAAGTCCGTTAGATTTAACTGATGGATTTTCAGGAATACCTTAATTTGATTGGACGGAAACAAGTTCATATCCCTAAATAATACAAAAAAAAAGTGTGTTCCCACAAGTGCAAAATTTGAGAAAGTTCATACCTAATTTTGCCAGTAAATTACTAGTACTTTTTTCAATTCTATCTTCGAGTATTCTATCTATCACGCTAGATGACTATCGTGTGTGTGTGTATATATATATATATATATATATATAGTTATATATAGTTATATATTTATTTGATGTGATTACCGTTGCTACAAGAAAAACACAAACTTCTCACAAGGCTGGTTTTGAATGAACTATTGCGAGAAAGAGAGCATGAGCACCATAGAAAAAAAAACAATAGTAAGTACTTTTGTGAGAGAGCATGAGCGTCAGAGAAAAAGAGGAAAGAAAAAATAACACAAAGTACCCGGAGAAAAATGGAAGAAACACATACCGAACCCCTCACTTTCTTGACTGGTTGGTCTAAAGATTCTTCCCCACTAGCAGAACCACTTTGCTGCTCTGCAGAGCACCTCTAGAAAATGGATTCCTGGAATTCACAACAGCATCATACAAAATATGAGGCGAAGCTATGAACTGAAGCCACAATGATTTTTAACTCAAAACAAAACAAACATCATAGATTGTCCACAATGATTTTTAACTCAAAACAAAACATAATAGATTGTTCCTAATCAGATGTGTGCATGACAATTTTTAACCATCCCAGGGGCAATACTCTAAAATTCACAGTAGCAGCATAAAAAATATGAGACTAGTCTCTTGTGATCTTGTTGCTTACTTTGCCCCATCTCTTACCCTTCTCTTAGCTTTTTTTATGTCTTTCAAGCAACTCCATAACACGTTTCTTCAAGCTATTCCTCCCCTTCATATCCTGTGAAACTTTTATTAGAAAGAAATACAAACAAAAAAGAATGCAATAAATAATCACATTATTTCTTTATGAAAAACTTATTCATTTTACCTCTGGCACCTTAAGAATCATCTCCAGATAGTCTCTAATGGAATTCAACCGCAAAGCCCAATGCTTAACATTCAAACCATCATAATCAGAACTTGACCCAACGAACATTCCAATTGCCTTCCCCTTCATGCTCAAGATTGGAGCACCCGAACAACTCTCCCCCCAACTGCCTCCATGCATTTGAAAGAATATCCCATCTAAGTTCCTAGGATGAATCCTTACTAATAATGGATGCGAAACATACCCCCCAGTACAAGTAAACCAGAGAGTGTGTGCCAAGCCTTTCTCAAAGTTAGATGGTGAGAACAAGGATTTTTCAACATTCATTTTATACCTTGGACAAGATATGCTAAAAATATCCTCCATAAAGTTAATTTCATCACACCATGTATTCAACTCCAAGATATTCGAACCCAAATCATCTTTGACAATTAACACACATATACGCACGCCTTTACTAATATGCCAAATATTAGCCTTAAAACACTTGAAATCGGAAGAAACTACATAAATAGATTTTGAGGACTCTGAATCATCAAATATGTGTGCACATGTCAAGAGTATGGAAACTCGTTTCTTTTTGCAAATAACAAAAGCATTTCCCTGATTCTCAGTTTGTTCATCGAAATCGACAACAGTCACTCACTACTCCTCTATATGTGGCTTTGTAAAGCTCGCCCATTATACCTACAATAAAGTTTAAATTATCACATACCGAAACAATCCTAGCGACATTTATATCATGACTGTGTTCGTTCTAAGGGGGAGAATAGAAGATCAAGGGGATGAAAATATGGAGCAGGCCAATGGTTTTAAAATATTCATCAATCAAGTGTAAATTTGCATCGGGGCAACTCTGACTTTCATATCGCCATTTAGGAGGTATAATATGTCATTTAGTAACTCTAAATTCAATTGCTACATATTAGGTGAAACAGTGAGATCTTATAGCTCACCAAAGAACCATCACAACCTAGAAGACGGCCAAACTCCATGCTCTTACAACATATTTAACAAATAGCTACAGCTGATCTTTAACCTCTCAAGTACAACAAACCTTCAGCCTCCTTAGCCGGCAAACCAGGTCCCAGCCAACCAAAGCACTTCTATGACTAGCTTCTCAACCAAACCACAAATAATTATGACACAAGGCCATGTTTCACATGATTTTTACAAGCACAAATTTAAGGATAATGAAAATATTAGCTCTATAAGGTGAATTCAAGCAAACAAAGTTCACCAGAGTAACCCTTCCAGCATAAGATAACTTAAGAGAGCCCAAACATCAAATACTATGAAACACTTTATCAACCGCAACATTTTACATACTTCTAAGATGGCGGATGAGTAGTTCATACAAATCCAGAAACTTGATATCTATTTCTATAATGTCATTCAATATTGACTCCTTACAAAGGATTTAATGAAACGAGAGTTCCATAAACCTCACAAACATGTTTCCGTACGAAAGCCATGAAAACAAAAACGCATTCAAGGTTGAGGGCGTTTGACAAAAAACTATTAGGAGAGGGTAAATGATCATGAATGATGATTCAAATAGGAATGTGGTAAATTAATTCTATTATTAACAACAAATCATAAAATACACGATTAGTTTTATAACTCGGACCTCTTTTGAGAAGAAAATCAGATTACAAAAAACAAGGGGTAAAGTACCATTAAATGGTCAACTAATGTAATAAACACAAACAAATCATGAAGTACGAGATTACCTCCAACACTCTTCGCCACTTCAGAATTGAAAGACTTGCAGAAGTTATTACTGAAAATTAAAAGATGAAATCATAAAAGGGGGGGAAATCAATTATAACAATATTACTATTTAATCCAACACATTAGAAGTAACATTGAAATAAAACTTACTATTCATCATGGTTGAAATTCTTGACAGCTTCATTTGACTCGTCATCACACTTTCTCTGCAAGAAGAAGATAAATGGTGTTCTTCACATTTACAAGTAAGCATGTGATAACATGAATCCACAAAAATAACAAAAAAAGGTTAAAATACGTGCTCAGTTCAATTCATGAGATTGAGGTATGTATTGAAGCCATGAGGCGCTTATAAACTTAAAGATAAAGTATCTTGAGCAGATAAGTACTTTTTCAATTCTATCGCCGAGTTTTGTGTCTATCACGCTAGATGACTATCCTATATATATAGTTATACTTATTATATCTATTTGATGTGATTTGCTACAAGAAAAACATGAACTTTTCACATGGCTGCTTTGAATGAACTATTGCGAAAAAGAGAGCATGAGCGCCATAGAAAAAAAAAACAATAGTATAACAAAGGTACCAAAAGAAAAATGGAGGAAACACATACGTAAGTGCCAGCGCCCCTCACTTTCTTGGCAGGTTGGTCTAATGTAGCATCTTCCTCATTAGTGGGACGAGTTTTGTGGTCCACACAGCACCTTCGGAGAGTGGATTTCTGGAACTCAAAACAGCAGCATAAAAGATACGAGAGATCGAGTAAGATGTGTGTAGCTCAAAACGAAATATCACAAACTGTTCATGTTCCTAGTCAGATGCGTGCATGGTAACAAGAGGCATACTACTACCACCACTACTTTGCATGTGTTTGTGTTTACTAGGTAATCAAGACACTTAGTCGTGTGTATTAAGTTATTGGGATTTGTATAGAGAATAGTAATTCTATCTATATCTATAAATACAAACATTATAATTAATGTAATTAAAACAAAATACATACACCACCGCAAAGCACAATTCAATATAATTATGAGGATTAGCATTGCAAAAAAAGGTAACACTGTATAATATCTACAGAGACACGTACATGTATATGTACCTCAGCAGCCACAAGGCCCACAACTAGGTCATGCTTTTTGATGTCTTTTTGCTTTCGCTTTGCCATGCCTTGGACAATTTCAGAAAATGAATAAAAAACAATTGAAAATAAATAGATAATTAGAGAGCTGCGGATTTGGATAGAGAAAAGACTAGTGTATAAATAAAAAAAAAGTATGAAGCAGCAGCAGCAGATTTAAACTGTAGCTAAAAGTGATCACTTGTGAATTTATTATAATTAAGGGATTGTGAACTTTGGGCCTGAAGAGTGTGGCTAAAGTTAAAAATGAAGGGTTATGGGAATCTACTCAATCATAGGTGTTTAGACATCCTGGGTAGGGTGGTATAACGTATCGTAACGAATATTTTTACCCATACCGTATACCTACCGAAATTTTCGTTATGCAAAATACCATACCGATACCGTACCGAAACGTACGACATACCGAAATATCGGTATACCGATGTATCGGTATGGAACATATCATATACCGATACCGTACCGTTTTCACTGTATACCATAGTTGTTAAAGGCGAAAGGCGCACCAAGGCGATTCGGGCTCCCATCGCCTGAGGCGCAAGGCGCAAGGCGCAAGGCGAGGCGCGCGCCTGAGAGATGTGAGGCGCATAAAAACTAAAAAATAAATTAAATTGAATTATGAAATTTATAAGAACAGTCACAAGAAAATATAACTATCCATAAAAAACTTGATAATTAATAAAATTGAAGTGTCAATACAACCAAATAACTTTTAGAATATTCTGAAAAATAAAGAAAACAAACAAAAAAGAAGTCCTATTGTCGAGGCATTCCGGAGGCGCACCGAGGCGCACCAAGGCGCAGAAAAAAGGCGCACCGAGGCGCACCAAGGCGCGCGCCTGGCTGAGGTCGCCCGCCTGGAGGCTTAAAAGGCGACCTGCCTTTTTTCTGCGCGCCTTTAACAACTATGATGTATACCGCATCGAAATTCGGTATACCATACATTACCGGCTAACAAACAAAATACTGGGGGAAAAGAAATTTTTTTACAATTATAAAAAACAAAACTGTTTACAGAAACTAAGTTTGATTTATAATTTACAAAAAAAAAAAGACCCGTTCACAGAAAAAAAAAAAAAAAAAAAAAAACGAGATGGCTGGGACTTGTTCACTCCTATAGCACGCACACATACAGACACACACTTCCTGAAGTGATTCAAAGGAACATCCAAGAAGAAGAAAAAACAAAAACAGAAAGCGAAGAGGAAGAAGACGACGACGAGGGGCCACCGCCTGGGTTTGACTCCAATCTCCATCGCTCCAAAACCTTCACCTTCGCTTCATTGTTTGGGTTCGAACAAATCAAATCTCAGTTTTATTTTCTGTAAGACAAAGTGGAGATGAATTGCATTTACATACCTAAAGCGAAGTAAATATCTGGAGGCAGAGAGAGGCGGTCGGATCTGGAAAGGGGGAGGCGGCGGAGAGACGGTCGGATCTGGAAAGGCGAAGAGGAAAAGTCTGAGTCGCCTGGCTACCAACAGAGTGTGACAATAAGCACACTACAATAATCTATAATACTATAAGATTCAGTCCCTAAATTTAATGTGGAATTATGATGATAAAGTTTTTAGAGTTAGAATCAAGTTGGAGTCGTTTAGTAGTTGCAGAAGTCTGAGATATCTAATGCTTCTAATTCAATGCGCACTTCATAATAACTATACAATCATGAAGATGAAGTGCGAGGTTGCGAATTGATCACATGACATTCGATATAGATTAAAAGTCGGTTAGATGAAGTGAAAGGGTTGCGAAAGGTTGCGAGAATAATTAATGATTTAACCTAATTCATGCCTATATAAACCGGCTAAAATCACATTTAGTATGTACATTTGAAGATGATTATCACACATCTTTTAAATCTTTGATTGTTGGTAGCGATATGTAAATTCTCTTGCAACATTTTGGAGATGATTCACACATCTTTTAGATTTTGTAATTAACTCTTCTTCTTTTTTCTTAATTTAGTTATCATACGCACGTATCTTAAAATCACACAAGATCACGACGCTCACGTAAATGGAACCAAAGATTGGGATACCAACTATTTTCTTTGTTTCTTACATATTTAGGTGATTGTTATAGATAAATATATATATAGATATATGTAAGTAGTTCTTTCAACGCTTCTTTGAGAAATATTAAAATGAATTTATCGCAATAATCAATTATTATTGAAAAGAAGAAGGTTCACGCATCGCAGTGTTTTCTTTTTCTATATGTAGAATCATTAGTGGTAAAACCAATATTTACGCCATTAAATGAGTTGTCATAATAGCAAAATATGACATATTAAAAATATCACATTGGGTAATGAATAAAAAGGGAAAAATACATAATTTTGACTTAAATCCGTTTGTAAATTATAATATCAAATAACAAAGTTGAGTTTTAAACATAAGCAAAAGTTCAAACTTTTATCGAAAAACAAAACCGGTGCATTTAATGTGAAGTATATACAACATCGAGATGGAAGTGCAAGGCTTGCCGGAATTTATCACATGATATTTAGTAATTAGTATAGAATTAAAAGTCGGTTATGGAATGAGATGAAGTTGAAAAGGTTGCAAGAATAATTGATGATTTAACCTAATGCAATATATATAGATATATGTATTATGTTAATGCATTTTCATATACAAGTAATTTATGTGTGTTTTCTATTGATGTAACTCACATATGCGAATTGATTAAAGAAAATGTGCACGAGCATGTATGTAAAGCAACATTTAAGTGGTTGAATTATACTTTTTAGCATGATTAGTTTATGTAAGCATGCAACTTGAATAATGAATATAAAAGAAAAAGTACATAATTTTTGCTCAAACCCATTTGTAAATTAAAAAAATTAAGTGTAAGACATAATAGTGGAGTCCAAAGGTTTTAGTAATTATTAATAGTGTGTTAATTAATATTCATTTAGTTGGCTATTTAGAATTGAGTTTATTGATAAATTTATTAATATTAGTTAGACTTCAATGTTAATTTTCAATGAAATTAGTTGTACAATAAAATGAGATGAAGCTAAAAAGGTTTGTAACGATTTTTATACAGTTTATGTGGCATTATTATATATATATTATTACACAAACTTTAACTTACAAATTTAATAAAGAAAATATTTAACGCACATTAAACTATAACCAATTAGATAAACCCCGTGTGCTTCATATTACCATGCAAAAACCATTTAATGGACAAGTATTGTAGGGCTAAGTAATAGACCAAAAGAAATAAAGCCATTTTTTTTATCATGCAAATAAGTAATAGACCAAAAGAAACAAAGCCATCACAACTTAATAACCAAACGCCCATATATAAAATACAACACCACTAAAACAACATCAAACACTTTTAAATTTTTATACAAGAAAGTTAAAATATTTCATACAACATACTAAACAATAATTAAGTATACACTCGCCAATATACAGAAAGAATACACGATTAACAATTAGATTCTTAGCCCGTGCGTAGCACGGGTTCTGCATATCTCGTAATATTGTAGTTTACTACTCCCTCCCCTCAGAAAAGTTGAGCCTTTACTTTTCGGCGCCAGATTTAAAAAAAAGTTAAAAAGTAGTGTGTAAAGTGATTGTATAAATATATATTATTTAAAGTTGTGTAATATAAATTTGTTTTAAAAAGAAAATAACCTTGGACAATAAATAAACCAAGATCGGTGGGACAGATGGAGTATTTTTTATTTCTATTTTTTTTTTTAAATTACAATTCACATAATATCTATACTATATAATACTTATCCCCTTAATTTAATGTGGAAGGTGGATTTAATTGTAACTTTTAATTGTAAATACATGGAGAGACTATTTTAATTGTAACTTTTAATGTAATAAACTAATTTAAATATACTATATAATACTTATCTCCCTTAATTTAATGTGAAAGGGAGATTTAATTGTAACTTTTAATTGTAAATATATGGAGAGACTATTTTAATTGTAACTTTTAATATAATAAACTAATTTAAATATACTATATAATACTTATCCCCCTTAATTTAATGTGGAAGGGGGATTTAATTGTAACTTTTAATTGTAAATATATGAAGAGACTATTTTAATTATAACTTTTAATGTAAATAAACTAATTTAAATACAAAAACTATGATAAACATCACAATACAAATGCACCTTCTAATACACAAGGTGATTAAAATGAACTTTTAAATGATAGTATAAATTACAAGATGGTTAAATTTTAGCTATGAAATCTTAGATACAATCGGTGCATCGCACGGGTTGAATAAACCAAAAACAACCCCGGAGCAACATAAGGGTTAGTAAAGCCTCATTTCATATAACTAATTACATAGACTAAAATAAAAGGACAATGACAATAAAAAAAAATATATAAACTTCTCTAAAAGGCATTTAAATTATGCCATCTGCTCATTCAACCGTCTGTCCCAACATTACGTACAAAACACGTGCACCTTCTAATACACAAGGTGATTAAAATGAACTTTTAAATGATAGTATAAATTACAAGATGGTTAAATTTTAGCTATGAAATATTAGATACAATCGGGGCATCGCACGGGTTGAATAAACCAAAAACAATCCTGGAGCAACATACGGGTTAGTAAAGCCTCATTTCATATAACTAATTACATAAACTAAAATAAAAGGACAATAACAATAAAAAAAATATATAAAGTACTCTAAAAAGGTATTTAAATTCTGACATCTGCTCATTCAACCGTCTGCCCCAACATTACGTACAAAATCCGTAGATATTCAACCAAAGACCGTGCATCGCACGGGTTGGATAATGCATCGTCCTTATTATTTTAAATTGTATTTCCATTACTATTGTAATTATTATTATTATTCCTGTTTTTTATTTTCAAGATAACCCTATTTAATTTTACATCTTCTCGTATATACTAATTTTGTAATCAATTCGACTCATGTCAGGAAATTAGATGTCCATTTTCCAAGATATAGTTTGTTGTCCAATCAAATCTCACAATACACATGATTCCTTATATCCGCGTAATAATTAATTTATTTTGATTTATACAAAATTGAAATGGAACATACTTTATGGATAAAAATCTTATTATAGTTACCGAATTCAAAGATACAACTAATGTATTTTAATTATCATGTCTTTTGAATATGACATACATTTTTTGTATATTCAATGCTCAATTTTGTTAATTAAAATATCTTAGTAAGATTGATATTTAATTTATGATATTTTGTATTAATTGTGATAATTAAAATTTCGAATGTTTATAATTTTGAATTTTAATTTTGGTAATTAAGAGAAGCAAGAGTGTATATGCAATGATCAAATATTTTTTTTAAATAGCAATTGTACTTGAAGGCTACTTAAATATTTTGTAGTAAGATTGTTATTTTAGCATTGTATATACATGTAGATTAATCATCTCTATTGAATCTATGTAGATTAATTTTGATATACTTCAAAATCTTGAAGGATATTATTAATTTAAATATTATATATCATAATTAAAAATTTTTAAAAAAACAACCATAATAATAAATACGCAACACTCAAATAATATACAATTCAGACACAAGTTATAGTGCTGATGTGGCAAATTTGGACGTGTACGTATATTTCAGGCTCTACAAAAAAATTACAAGCAGAGTATGAACCGGAACGTGTATGTATATTTCAGGCTGAAAAACAAAAACGACAGCAAAAAAGATACTAATATACAACATATTGAATTTTAGTTTTTTCATTTTTTCCATTTCCGTCGTGTTTCATGTTTTTCCATTTTTTACAATTTTCGTCGTGGTTCATCTTCATTGTTGTGCATAAGAAATTTTTTACTATTAAAAAATTATCATAAAAAATGGATTGGAGAGAAATAAAATTATTATAGTAAGTAAATAAAAATAATTGGTCTGGACTGAAACATTAAATAAAAAATATAGCGTCTGACAGACACGCTCGACAGCGGCTATGCTATCACAAAAACAACTAATACTTTTAAAAAATAATAATTAATACTATTAAAGAAAAACAGCTTTTCAATAAAAAAATTAAAAAATAATCTAATTACCCATCAAATCAAATGTCACAAGTGTATTTTTAGCAATGGTTCTATCAAGACATTTCTAGAAAAAAAGAAAACTATAATGGGGGACGGACGGAAAAATCGGAACTGTGGTGAGAACCTGATAAAGTCTGGACTCATGAGATGAATCAAATGATGGTCGACGGGACTATGGTGTGAAAGTGTGTGAAACCTTTATCTTTTTCTATTTTCTATACTGGACCAATCCACGGCTCAGGGGCTGTGGGTATTGGGCTCAAATGATAAGTTAGAAATAGAGCCCACAAAAACTAAATAAATATCTCGGTAATACAGTATTCGGTATATACAAAAATGTTATTTTTTTCTAATTTTATATCGATACCGTACCGACCATGTACGGTATAATATTGTATCGTACCAAAAGGTAAGGTCCTGTTTTCTTTACTGTTTTGAGGTCATTTTCTGTTTTTATTTTCGAAAACACTAAAAACGTGTTCTTTTTATCATTTTCGAAAATGTATTTTGGAAAACAAAAAAAATATTTGTACACAAAACGCAAGCTCAGAACCTCGTTTTGAGCGTTTTGTGTGTATTTCAACAAAAAATCTTCAAAATGCTCAAAATGCATTTTGAGTTTTTTTTTTGGATTATCCTAATTTGAAACTAAGTCTTAAATAAAGATTTATGAATTTAATATTAATATTACAAAAAAAAATTTGCAAAATAAATTTAACAGAACGCGTTTTCAACAATTTTGAAAACAAAAATAAAAACAGAAAAATACAAAACATTTTTCAAAATAAAATACAAACAGAACGCACCGTAAGTTTTCGATACGGTAAAAATGATATTTCGATATTTTCTCACCCCTAATCCTGGTTTAAGGCCTGCTCAATAATTTTTGGGTTCAAATTATATTTTATAGAAGGCTGGAAGCTATATATGTAAATCACAGATCCATAGAGAAATATATATATATATATATAATATATATATATATATATATATATATAGAGAGAGAGAGAGAGAGACCACCAACATCAATTTGTATAACACCAACATACCGAAGATCACTTCAATTTGTATAACCTTAACACACACAAAATAAGAGACTTCAATTTTGCATAACAATCAAACCGACATCAACTTGTATACATACACATATATGAACATATCAGAGCCAGAGCCAGAGCCGACAAGCAACAAATAAGAGGAACTTACAATTAAAAATAAGATGAATAATCGAGAGACAGAGACTAGGGAGTTTTTTGCAGATAGGAGATTAACAACAAATCGACATATTTTTTAAATGATTATCACACCCTAAAATATCAAATTAAATAGTGAGAGCGTGCAACTGGCAATTTAGGATGTGCGTATATCACCATCCTTTTGTTATTGAGTAGATGAATCGTTAATATCATGACTTATATATCCGTTTCACCAAACAAATACTTCATTAGTTCATATTTAAAGATTCATCTATATTTTAAGGTGAATTAAAAATGATAGCTAGATAATTGTTATTCTTATTAAATTAAGATTATTTTGAATTATAATGCATCTGATAGTAACATATATCACTAAATTAACAAAAATAATTCTTAAACAAAATTAATTAAATTCCTAACCCTTTGTGTAAGTAAATTCATACATTTTTTTATTAATTATACGTGATAAATAAAGTATTAATATTTATTATAATTAGTAATATTGTATAAAAGTATTTGATTTTTTAAAATTTTAAACCGTAGAAATATACATCTTTATCTACATATAATTTTCATAAGAAAATATAACGTTAGTGTTAATAATTGAGTTTTACAATTTTTATTACATTTTATATCTTTTAATATGTAATAATGAATAATAATATTGAATACACACACGCACATATATATTTTAAATTTTTTCGTACCAAATTCCTTAAATCTATAAGTATATTTATTTATAATTAAAAAACTTACTATTCAAATTAAACTTGAGTTTATAATAATGTATTATTATTGTTGTTATAGTTAAATTAAACATTATTTAAAATCAGATAGTTTTTAAAAATTATAAGTATATGAATATAATAATTTTATTTTCTTAGCAAATAATAATCAGGATATCTATAATACTATAAGATTCAGTCCCTAAATTTAATGTGGAGTTATGATGATAAAGTTTTTAGAGTTAGAACCAAGTTGGAGTCGTTTAGTAATTGCATAGAGTACAAGATATCTAATGCTCGGAATTCAATGCAGCTCATAATAACTATACAATCATGAAGATGAAGTGCAAGGGTTGCCCGAATTGATCACATGACATTTAGTATAGAATTAAAAGTCGGTTAGATGAAGTGAAAGGGTTGCGAAAGGTTGCAAGAATAATTAATGATTTAACCTAATTCATGCCTATATAAACCGGCTAAAATCACATTTAGTATGTACATTTGAAGATGATTCACACATCTTTTAAATCTTTGATTGTTGGTAGCCGTATGTAAATTCTCTTTTGCAACATTTTGGAGATGATTCACACATCTTTTAGATCTTTGTAATTAACTTGGTCTTTTTTTTTTTATTAATTTAGTTATAATACGCAGTCTGTGAAAAACACACAAGATCATGCATGCTCACATAAATGGAACCAAAGATTGGGATACCAACTATTTTCTTTGTTTCTTACATATTTAGGTGATTGTTATAGATAAACATATATATAGATATATGTAAGTAGTTGCTTTCGAATGCTCTTTGAGAAATATTATAATGAATTTATCGTGTGCAATTGAATTATTATTGAAAAGAAGAAGGTCCACGCATCGCAAAGTGTTTTCTTTTTCTATATGTAGAATCATTAGTGAGAAACCAATATTTACGCCCATTAAATGAGTTTGCCATAATAGCAAAATATGACATATTAAAAATATCACATTGAGTAATGAATAAAAAGGAAAAAATACATAATTTTGACTTAAATTCGTTTGTAAATTATAATATCAAATAACAAAGTTGAGTTTTAAACATAAGCAAAAGTTCAAACTTTTATCGAAAAACAAAACCGGTGCATTTAATGTGAAGTATATACAACATCGAGATAGAAGTGCAAGGCTTGCCGGAATTTATCACATGATATTTAGTAATTAGTATAGAATTAAAAGTCGGTTATGGAATGAGATGAAGTTGAAAAGGTTGCAATAATAATTGATGATTTAACCTAATGCAATATATATAGATATATGTATTATGTTAATGCATTTTCATATACAAGTAATTTATGTGTGTTTTCTATTGATGTAACTCACATATGCGAATTGATTAAAGAAAATGTGCACGAGCATGTATGTAAAGCAATATTTAAATGGTTGAATTATACTTTTTAGCATGATTAGTTTATGTAAGCATGCAACTTGAATAATGAATATAAAAGAAAAAGTACATAATTTTTGCTCAAACCCATTTGTAAATTAAAAAAATTAAGTGTAAGACATAATAGTGGAGTCCAAAGGTTTTAGTAATTATTAATAGTGTGTTAATTAATATTCATTTAGTTGGCTATTTAGAATTGAGTTTATTGATAAATTTATTAATATTAGTTAGACTTCAATGTTAATTTTCAATGAAATTAGTTGTACAATAAAATGAGATGAAGCTAAAAAGGTTTGTAACGATTTTTATACAGTTTATGTGGCATTATTACATATACATTATTACACAAACTTTAACTTACAAACTTAATAAAGAAAATATTTAACGCACATTAAACTATAACCAATTAGATAGACCCCATGTGCTTCATATTACCATGCAAAATCCATCTAATGGACAAGTATTGTAGGGCTAAGTAATAGACCAAAAGAAATAAAGCCATTTTTTTATCATGCAAATAAGTAATAGACCAAAAGAAACAAAGCCATCACAACTTAATAACCAAAAGCCCATATATAAAATACAACACCACTAAAACAACATCAAACACTTTTAAATTTTTATACAAGAAAGTTAAAACATTTCATACAACATACTAAACAATAATTAAGTATACACTCGCCAATATACAGAAAGAATACATGATTAACAATTAGATTCTTAGCCCATGCGTAGCACGGGTTCTGCATGTCTCGTATTTTATAAGATTAAATAGGATCCTTAATGAGTAAGGATTAGTATATTTTAGTCAAATAAAATAGAGAGGGTGTGCAACTAGTAATTTAGGATGTGCATACATCACCAGATAAACTTTTCTGAGACCATGACTATTGATAGGTGCGCTTGGAGGCGTCAGATCAGAGTTCTGGATTCTTCTGTAGGGAGCGGTGGTGTAGTCGAGAGAAGTGTTCATCGAGATTGCTGTTGCCAAAGTCACCTTAGGTAAGTCTCATGTGAATTAAGTCATGGGCTCAGGTATGGTTTTGAGTTTTTTCGCATCATATGCTTCTTTGTATATCTCACTCAATACTTTGTTGTGCACTAAGCTGAGGGTCTTCACGGAAACAACCTCCTTGCCGTAAAAAATAGGGGCATGGTCTGCGTACATCTTGTAACACCCCCAGAATACGTCCGAAAATGTTACACGCCGTAGGCCCTTCTCACAAGGATCTACCAGGCTAAACTCCACTAGACTACACAATGATTGACCGACCGGGGTCAATCTAAATACAACGCAGACCGACAAGGTCATTAAACAATTCAGAAACTAATGAATTTTACATCTCAATGACAAAAATAAACTTTCACACAAAAGGGGATGACGACTCCATTCAATAAATGAAAACTACACCCGTGCAAGGGTGAATACTTAACCAAATGGGAAAAATACCGACCAAGATGAAACAAAAGAAAAGACTCTGACTCTGGTGTGATTAGCATCGTTGTCCTCCATCTCCTTCCAAGCCAATCCTGTGACTGCTCCCGAGTTGCCAAAACCTGAGCGCATAACAGGCACCCACCCCCCGAAAACTCGGGGGTTAGCAAACTGGAATTTTGCTAGTGCTAGTACATAATGTTCAAGATATAAGAATAATAACAACACAAAACTCAACAGAAGAGAAGCCTTAACACAAACCATACATTCCCATAGTCAACACAGTATATCACTCGCATACACAAGGTGAGAAATAATCACATAGTCATATTCTCTTTATGGAACATAACACCAATTAAACTTTAAACGAGCCCAAGGAGTCAAAAGATTTAGTTGAAAATCCATTTTAATAAAGGGGAAAGTATTTTGATAAGATAGTTTGAAAACATTATTAATGACTCGGGCCGTCTTGGGGTTTATAAAATTGAATGGGAATACTTTATGAAATTAATTTCAAAAGCTCTCGGGTCCTTGACCCAACATAAGGAAAACAATTACACGAAAACCATGTCAATGTTACTTGGGATCCTTGACCCAATTTATAGAACACTGTCACAAACGAAATCATTACAACATCTCACAAGGTTCTCAACCCAATCCAAATAACATCATCACGAGAACCAACATCTCAACATTTCACAGGGTCCTCGACCCAATACACAGAATAGCACCACAATACAATCAACGGCACAATCTCTCATTCGACATATCTGCTCAAGACCCCGATTAATTAACCCTGAGATTTCGTCAAACCTCCTTGGTTAATTAACCCCGATACCAACGCTTTAAAAAGCAGGTTGAAACAAACTTTCAAAAACACGAATCGCGGTCTATATCAAGACAAACATTTAAAAGTGAGTTGAAAGAATTTGAGATAAGAACATCGTTCTAGAACTGGTCTTAGCTATCACTCAAATACCCGCAACCAATAAGCTGCCAGCGCCTCCCTTGCGCACTGTACCGGCGTTCACTCCACTATGTTGGCCGCTCCTTGAACATGTCACCGCGCCGGCGATCACTCCCGCAAGAGCCGCCTTGCGCGCGCGCATTAGGTAACACCGGCGTTCACCACCCATATGGAGCCGCACATTGCAAGATACACCGTGCCGGAGTGCACGCCCGCCCTCGAGGTTCCCGGATACGACGTTTCTCACAACAAGTATCCACATTATTTCGTACATCAAGCACACAGACAAACGTCACAACAATTATCAACTCAGTACATCAAATCACACAATTTCTCCCCCAGTCCATAACCATACAAATAAACAATAACACGCACGTTGTCAATCAAAACTCAATCACAATAAGCCTTCAAGCATAACCAACCAACACCGCACATATATCGCTATATTGCGACTCAACCGAATATATATATATATAAAAATAAGTATAGTTCATCCATCAATCCAAGTTGAGTACGTCAACTATCATCGATATTAATCACACGACATAGGTATGTGTATATCTATATACATACATACTTACATATATATATATATATATATATATATATATACGTATAACTTTATACATACATATATTTAGTATATAAATATATATAATTCACACACTTCGGCAACAATGATTTCACATAGTTATAATTCGTATATAAAGGTACTTGCCTCAAATCCAAAGCACGCGAAGCGACGAAAAAGCTTGACCTAGAACCTCGAATCTTCCAACTAGGTCGAAATCACAAGAACAATATAATTACTACGAAGTTAATCACAAGAGGGATGGAAAACATACGAAATTCCCAACAAGAATTCGTAGAAACAAAAGATCGAACACTTGGGGTTCAATATTTCCCCAAGAACAACAAGAACATAATCCGGACCCAAATACGGTAAGAAATACGAATCAAATCATAGGAAGAGAATCGATATAATCGATTGATGATATACAACAACAAGAATCAAGAAGAACAACCCAAAACTCGAAGATTCCAGAAATATAGAGGAAGGGTTTACAAGATGTTTACCTCGAATCGAAGGTGAAGAACACGGATTAAGGATGTTAAACAACACCAAGAACTCAAGCAAGATGTAAACTTGGAGTTACAAGACCCCCAAATCACCTTCCAATCACCTACGAGTCGCCCAGCCACGGAAAGACGAAGTGTAGGTGAAGAAATGACGAATTCGGTCAACTCCTGGGTATATAAACCCAAGCCGTGTTACGTACGTTAGCCATAGGCAGCTAACGTACGTTAGCTTGTTAATGTACGTAAGACTCCCATGCTTACGTACGTAACGAAAATAGCAGAATTCTCTGTACTATTTTACAAAGGCCGTTACGTGCATTTAATCGAGACATGCATTACGTACGTAAGGTGCCTATTTGGGAGTACAGCGGCTAGCACAAGAAGGCAAGAAAAGAACCGAAAAAATCAATATGCAATGGTGAACAACTCCCGATGGTACGAACGTAAAGGATTCGAGGCGACGAACTTAAGTGTTGAAGGAAAACCTATTCCCGACTACCCGAAGGTTCGAATACGATAATGTATGATCACCCCCAAACTTTGGGAAATTACGAAACGCCCAAAACGTCCGTAAATCACAATATGACATCAAGCAACCGAACCAAAACTCACAACACGTATAACAAAGCTCAATGGACTTATAGAAAACATGAAACCGTAGTTTCAACCATTATCACATGAAATGAATCAAATAGCGGAAAAGTCGCTCAAGACACGGATTCGGGTAAAACGACCCTAACAACTCGGATGACCAAACACGCAGAACGAAACATTATCAAAATGTCAAAACGCTCAAGTGAGCTTCGAAACCGTAAAGATGCCGAGAAACGAAAAAGTACCGAAGAGAAAATCACGGGTATTACATTCTACCCTCCTTAAAAGAAGTTTCGTCCGAAACTTAAAATAGAGAGCGATGGAACAACAGTTTCAAACAAAATTTGCAAGAATCAAATTCGGATGAGAAAAGGCCACAAGAATCCACGAGATTTAGCAAAAAATTTCAAATCTTCGTTCGGAGGACGGTAGGCTAAGTAAAACAAGGTGGTTTAAAATCGTCGAGGGATCACAATTGAATTACCAACAATGAAAGGTCACACAATACCGAAAATATCAAGAAAAGTACGGGTAATACATTCCCACATACTAAAAAGATATTACGACCGAAACTTAGAACAATAAGAGTTGGAAACGTAAAGCAATGAAACGAAATACGATCAAGTCACGATTGTTTGAAACAACAACGATTAAGACATAGTACAAAATCTTCATTCTCCCATGCTAGGATCTTCGAAGGAAACATAGGGTTTGGACACTTCCCGATCACTAGCTCTGCTCTCTCTCGGGCGGCATTCTTTGCCAATTCGGAAAGCTGTCTCACGGTGTTTCTCCGATGACCTACACACCCACACCTGTAACAAGACATCAGTGGAGAGGAACAATTTGCACGAACATGTCCCAGCGATTCTGATTGAAACATCTTCTCTTCTTACCGCGAGTCACCGATGCTGGTTTGGGATTTCCAGCGTTCACTCCCGACCGCGAAGATGACGCTTTCGAACAACGTGAGGGCTTGGGAGCCTTAGTCTCTTCACCGCCCATAAATTTTCCCAATATCCTCGGTCTCTTTGCTTCGCTCGTGGGCTCGATCACTGAGGAGATTTCATAGGATATCGTTTGATCTCGATACTCCTTCACTGTAGCATGGATAGTTGTCGTTCGAACCACCTTTTCGTTTCCACTTCCGTCATCACACTTACGTCCGCCAAGGCTCGACATACTAATACAGATAGTACCATTCAGCATTATCAAATAATCAGTCGTACAGTATACCACACTTATCAACACAAGGTTTAGTTAACATCTATAGAATAACGGTAATATCGTAAAGCACAAAGTTTTATGAAGTTAACTCCGGTCCTTCGACTAGGATGATCATTATATATATGTGCTTAATGAAAACAAATTTTTGAAAAAGAGAGCGAGTCACGTTACGCCCAAAGCTTGTAAATACTGTCCTTTATTTGGAAGAGGGAGTTTATACAACGACTTTAAAAATTATTTTCGAGCAATGCATAAAAGAAAATTGAAAGTTGAATCGTAACTAATTTGAAATATTTCAAGTGTTGAGTTCCAAATACCACAATTTGAAAATCTTTCCTCTTCTACCAATATGTCTAATAGAAAGTATTTTTATACGAAATACGTGTCCATTTGACATGACTACATTAAATCACGGGTTTTCACAATATTATAAAATTTAGTAGCACCGCTTTAAAATGTTCGTGCCATTACAACACCGTGGGCCCCACACCGAACACACCAGTGAAAACTATTTTTAAAACGCTCAAAATGCCAAAAGGCCGATGACGGTAGTATTTTCAAGTAATCACAAAAGTCATTTATAAAATATCAAATACCGTTATAAGAATACCGTCAAAACATGCAAGACAAAATGCCAAAACTCGGTTTAGGGAATCGGTTTTACGAAATAAAATTCAGTTTGCAAGATACCAATAGCCATTTCAAAATACTCACGCAATGATAAAATTAACACTCAAAGATTTATTGTAATAAAATGTAGACATTGGTAAGTACACTCGACTTCCTAAGCATACTACATAACCATTCTCAATCGGACCGAATACGCATGTTACATCCTAAATCAATAATATCACCAACAAGTTACAATCTCTAGTTCACATTAAACACATTATCACAATATAATCAAATACATATATAAAGGGACTTACGATCGGAAGACTTACCATCACGGATTGCCTGAAGATGATGTCGGAACCACGATACTAATCACAACTCTGACGCGCGCGACTTACACAGGACATGGACTTGACCCAACGGCCTAGGTTTTTCGCAAACCTAAGCTCCGATACCATAATTGTAACACCCCCAGAATACGTCCGAAAATGTTACACGCCGTAGGCCCTTCTCACAAGGATCTACCAGGCTAAACTCCACTAGACTACACAATGATTGACCGACCGGGGTCAATCTAAATACAACGCAGACCGACAAGGTCATTAAACAATTCAGAAACTAATGAATTTTACATCTCAATGACAAAAATAAACTTTCACACAAAAGGGGATGACGACTCCATTCAATAAATGAAAACTACACGCGTGCAAGGGTGAATACTTAACCAAATGGGAAAAATACCGACCAAGATGAAACAAAAGAAAAGACTCTGACTCTGGTGTGATTAGCATCGTTGTCCTCCATCTCCTTCCAAGCCAATCCCGTGGATCGCTCCCGAGTTGCCAAAACTCGAGCGCATAACAGCACCCACCCCGAAAACTCGGGGTTAGCAACCGGAATTTTGCTAGTGCAAGTAGATAATGTTCAAGATATACGAATAATAACAACACAAAACTCAACACCATGAAGCCTTAACACAAACCATACATTCCCATAGTCAACACAAGATAGCACTCGCATACACAAGGTGAGAAATAATCACATAGTCATATTCTCTTTATGGAACATAACACCAATTAAACTTTAAACGAGCCCAAGGAGTCAAAAGATTTAGTTGAAAATCCATTTTAATAAAGGGAAAGTATTTTGATAAGATAGTTTGAAAACATTATTAATGACTCGGGCCGTCTTGGGGTTTATAAAATTGAATGGGAATACTTTAAGAAATTAATTTCAAAAGCTCTCGGGTCCTTGACCCAACATAAGGAAAACAATTACACGAAAACCATGTCAATGTTACTTGGGATCCTTGACCCAATTTATAGAACACTGTCACAAACGAAATCATTACAACATCTCACAATGTTCTCAACCCAATCCAAATAACATCATCACGAGAACCAACATCTCAACATTTCACAGGGTCCTCGACCCAATACACAGAATAGCACCACAATACAATCAACGGCACAATCTCTCATTCGACATATCCTGCTCAAGACCCCGACATTAACCCTGAGATTTCACAAACCTCCTTGGTTAATTAACCCCGATACCAACGCTTTAAAAACAAAGTTGAAACAAACTTTCAAAAATACGAATCGCATCTATATCAAGACAAACATTTAAAAGTGAGTTGAAAGAATTTGAGATAAGAACATCGTTCGATAGCAGAGTCTTAGCTATCACTCAAATACCCGCAACCAATAAGCTGCCGGGCGCCTCCCTTGCGCACTCCGTACCGGTTCACTCCACTATGTTGGCCGCTTCTTGAACATGTCACCGCGCCGCGATCACTCCCGCAAGAGCCGCCCCTTGCGCGCGCATTAGGTAACACCGGCGTTCACCACCCATATGGAGCCGCACATTGCGGCATACACCGGTGCCGGAGTGCACGCCCGCCCTCGTAGGTTCCCTGATACGACGTTTCTCACAACAAGTATCCACATTATTTCGTACATCAAGCACACAGACAAACGTCACAACAATTATCAACTCAAGACATCAAATCACACAATTTCTCCCCACCCATAACCATACAAATAAACAATAACACGCACGTTGTCAATCAAAACTCAATCACAATAAGCCTTCAAGCATAACCAACCAACACCGCACATATATCGCTATATTGCGACTCAACCGAATATATATATATATATATATATATATATATATATATAAATAAGTATAGTTCATCCATCAATCCAAGTTGAGTACGTCAACTATCATCGATATTAATCACACGACATAGGTATGTGTATATCTATATACATACATACTTACATATATATATATATATATATACACGTATAACTTTATACATACATATATTTAGTATATAAATATATATAATTCACACACTTCGGCAACAATGATTTCACATAGTTATAATTCGTATATAAAGGTACTTGCCTCAAATCCAAAGCACGCGAAGCGACGAAAAAGCTTGACCGGCAACCCTCGAATCTTCCAACTAGGTCGAAATCACAAGAACAATATAATTACTACGAAGTCAATCACAAGAGGGATGGAAAACATACGAAATTCCCAACAAGAATTCGTAGAAACAAAAGATCGAACACTTGGGGTTCAATATTTCCCCAAGAACAACAAGAACATAATCCGGACCCGAATACGGTAAGAAATACGAATCAAATCATAGGAAGAGAATCGATATAATCGATTGATGATATACAACAACAAGAATCAAGAAGAACAACCCGAAACTCGAAGATTCCAAAAATATAGAGGAAGGGTTTACAAGATGTTTACCTCGAATCGAAGGTGAAGAACACGGATTAAGTATGTTAAACAACACTAAGAACTCAAGCAAGATGTAAACTTGGAATTACAAGACCCCCAAATCACCTTCCAATCACCTACGAGTCGCCCAGCCACGGAAAGACGAAGTGTAGGTGAAGAAATGACGAATTCGGTCAACTCCGGGTATATAAACCTGCCGTGTTACGTGACGTTAGCCATGGCAGCCTAACGACGTTAGCTTGTTAACGTCGTAAGACTCCCATGCTTACGTGCGTAACTAAAATCACGCTGCATTCTCGTACTATTTTACAAAGGCCGTTACGCACGTAATCGAGACATGCATTACGTACGTAAGGTGCCTATTTGGGGAGTACAGCAACTAGCACAAGAAGGCAAGAAAGGAACCGAAAAAATCAATATGCAATGGTGAACAACTCCCGATGGTACGAACGTAAAGGATTCGAGGCGACGAACTTAAGTGTTGAAGGAAAACCTATTCCCGACTACAGAAGGTTCGAATACGATAACAAGTGATCACCCCCAAACTTTGGGAAATTACGAAACGGCCCAAAACGTCCGTAAATCACAATATGACATCAAGCAACTGAACCGAAACTCACAACACGTATAACAAAGCTCAACGGACTTATAGAAAACATGAAACCGTAGTTTCGAACCATTATCACATGAAATGAATCAAATAGCGGGAAAAGTCGCTCAAGACACGGATTCGGGTAAAACAGCCCCGAGAACAACTCGGATGACCAAACACGCAGAACGAAACATTATCAAAATGTCAAAACGCTCGCAAGTGAGCTTCTGGAAACCAGAAAGATGCCAGAAACGAAAAAGTACCGAAAGAGAAAATCACGGGTATTACACATCTTACCCTCCCCAGACCCTGCTCTGAGCGGGATATACTAAGTATGTTTGATTTGGTTTGGTTTATCCGTCACCATATAAACCGTTAATATCATGACTTATATATTCGTTTCACTTTCACCAAACAAATACTTCCTTCGTTTCTATTTAAATATTCATCTTAATATTTATAGCTATTTTAAGGTAAATAAAAAAGATAATTAGATATCATATTTTTTATAAAAAAAATCTTTTTTTGTAAGTTAAGATATAAACTTTAAACCTTAATTCAAAAAAGAATTATAAAACATATAATATGCATAACTATTTTTTGTTTACCTGAATATTTAAATAGAAACGGAGGAACAATTTTTTTTCCACATGATTCTATTCAATCTTTCACAAGGAATATAACAAAGATGTGATATAAAATTATAGAAAAAAGGTAATAATATATATATATATATATATATATATATATATATATATATATATATAAGAGAGAGAGAGAGAGAGAGAGAGAGAGAGAAGCGGCTGGAATGATTATAGACGAATGAAAATATTGAAAAATGGGTGAAGAAAAATCCTCGATCTAGTTGTCTATCGGAGAAGTGAAGGGAAATTGGAGATGAAAAAGGCTATATATATTATGGTCTTTTTATTAATATATTGTAGTATTAGAGTTTAGGAAAAAATAGGAAATTTTATCTTTTATAATTCTTAAAGAAAAAATAAAAATAAAATCTAAACGCAAAAAATGTACACAATATGAATACTAATATATGAGTTTATAGTTAGTATTCGAACTAAAAAAATTACACAAAATTAATATTAAATATATGAAATAAAAAATATACAATACGAAATATAAAACAACACATGCTTAAATATAACAAGTACAGAGAGAGATGAGCATCGGTCGAATTGGCCGGCTTTATCGAACCGAATTTTTTGATTTATTTATTTTAAGAACCAATCCCAAATTGTTTGAGTGTCCCAACCAAACTAAATCATTGTTTTGGACGATTTAATTTCGGCTGAGTTCGGTTTAAACCCGTAATCTCTAAAACTCTGATTTTACACCTCTAAAACTCTGATTAAACCGAAATAGTGTTTTTCAAAAATTTGTGATAAATAAATTCAAAGTTGTTACCGTATGTGAGAACGAAGAAGCATCTACACATTATATATTCTGCGTTATCGATTTCGTTACACATTTTGCGAGTATTTGTTAAAGAGGACAAAAGAAAAAAGGATGAAAAAATTAGAAGAAGACGGAAAAGTGAATGGCCGCTTGTTAATTAAAACAATAAAAGAATGAATGAAACCTTAATTTATATATTACACATGTGGAAATAGCTTCTTTTGTCCTTTTACGTATAGTATAATTTTTTTTGCCTCAAGTTTAGCAATAACTCTTGTGGTACCCAAATTTTTGCTCAAATATATTCGAGTCATATATTGTATTTTTGAGTAACATAATTTCGAGTCATCTTCAAAAAAATACAATATTGAGGAATGTTGCCAATCGGGTAACACGCATTAGACAATCGAGTTACCCGATACGAATCGACTTACCCGATATGAACTTGAGTTACCCGATACGAATTCGAGTTACCTGAATCAGAAATCGAGTTACCCGAATTCGAACTCGAGTTACCCGAATAAATTCGAGTAACTCATTATAAATTGGGCAGCCTTCATCTTCTTCCTTTCACGAATTCGAGTTTCACGGGAGCAACCTTCATCTTCTGCCTTTCACGAATTCGAGTTTCACGAGAGCAGTTTCACGAGTCAGAGTTTCACGATTGAAAGAATTCGAGTTTCACGAATTCAATCGAGTCACCTCTTTCTCGATGGCGAATTAAGGCGTTTCCCGAATGGCACTGCTGACACCGCCGGTCACGCTGATGTCGAGTCCTCCGTCGTCTCCGCCGGTAGATATGCCGAAAACAAGGTAAGATTTCAATTTCTTTTGGTCTTCTCGTCACCCCCGGACTGTGAACTATCCCTGATCTCCACACCCGATTCTTGTCGCGTCCGGTGAAAATCGTGTCACTCGATTGTTCGTGTTACTCGATTTAGGTTCACTTTTTTTTTTGCTGCTGGAACTCAGATTTCACTATTACTCAATAAATCAATGTTACTCGAACCTTTACTCGCGTTACTCGATTTAGGTTTTCAATGTTACTCGAATTTTAGGTTTTCAAGTTACTCGGTCTTGTGTTACTCGATTATAATCGGTTTATTATTATTTCAATGTTACTCGAAAACAGTTTTAGTGTTACTCGGAAATTGGTTTAGTGTTATTTTGAGTGTTACTCGATTATGTGTTACTCGATTATAATCAGCGTTATTTCAGTGTTACTCTTACTCGTAACAAATTGTCCTAGAAAAATCTATTCTTAAAAATAATAAAAATCTAAGAAATAAGGTTCGTCTCGCTACCGATTAGATTTATTATTATTTTTAAGATTATACTATTTGAAGAACTAAAAAAATCTCCACTTGTCATGACTCGATTATTATTTACATTATCTCAAATTTCATTGTTACTCGACATATTTTTCAATATTACTCGGTTTTTCGTAGCATAATCGAATTTCATAGCATACACGGATAATCTGTTTAGTTACTTTATTTCATTTTTTCTATTTGTATTACTCGAATATAGTTTATAAGTTACTCAAATTGGACTAATTGACCAATTAGGATTTCTCAAATTAATTTAGATGACTAATGTTCTTCCACAATTAGAATGGCACAAATTGATTTAGAATGATTCAAATTGACATAGAACGACTCGAATTAGGATGACTCGTATTGTATTAGAATATCTCGAATTGAATTAGATGATTGAAATTGAATTAGGATGTCTCAAGTTGAATTAGAATAACTCGATGGAAATAAATCGAATAAATTTTACTGTTATTCGAATTGTCTAGTTACTTTTTTCCGATTAAATATTACCCGAATACACCCTCTGGAAGCTAAAATTAAGATATATTTGAATCGTCATGTTGTTTGGAAGAGGCCGAATATGTGGAGTTCGAAATGCTCGATAAATGGGTATGTTAGATTAGGAATTGTTAAGACTATCATTGCTGAGGTGTGGAGTGTAGGTGATGACACTATTAGAGAGTACAAAGAGTCGTGTCTTCGACACTTTATCTGATAGGAGTGGGGGGCTGTGTCTCTAATGCCGTATTGCATGCCTTGTTCTCGAACTAGGTGGTTAGACCGGATGCACAGACCGATGAGTTTTGATTTAGGATTGGTCATCGCTTGATCCGATTTTCTAGATATGACTATGTGTTAGTCACCGGCTTTCGATTCGGTGATTCTGACTTTGATTTACACGGGGATGATGTTCCACTGGAGGGCAGCGTGTACGATCGGTATCCGTTGCTCAGTCGTGGGCGGCAAATGTTAGACCGTATTCGTGATCGATTTATTGTCGGATATTTTAGAGAGCAGTCGGTGATGCGCCGAAGGTCGCTAAGGTGTTGTGCGCCTGCTATTTGATATTCGGTGTGGATGGTGGGAAGCTCATTGCTGACCGGTGGTTGTGGACGTTGGTTGAGGACCAGACTCGGTGGGAGAGCTTTTCATGGGGCTTATATTCACATCAGATATTGGTTACGTATTTGACCAATGTCCCCATTGAGGTCCCCGTTGGTCTGGATCCGAGTTACCATTTTTATGGTAATATATACGCTATTATGGTACGTCCTCATATTTGAACATGCCTTTTTTCTCACAATATTTGCAAAATTTTTCAAACCAATATTTCTGAACCTCGGCATCTTCAAGATTGATATCATCGATATTTATGTCGTCATTATCATCATCACTACTACCATGATCAGCACTACCACCACCATAATTACCACCAACATCACATACATTATTTCAAGGACCACAACCATCAAATCGAGAACCGTCAAATTCCAGAGAGATTTGCATGCTTGAACCACAATCAATCATATAATCCATACAATTAGAATTGTAAGGTACTAGAAAAGAGTTACATCCAAGTGAGTCAAATTGTGGACCAAATGAGGCAGTTGTTGGAGGAATATTTTGGAACTGGGAAAAATTAAAATTAGTAGTAGTATTTTTGAACTCGGTATTACTACAAATGCTAGTTGCATTTTGAAGGCTAACAAAAATCACAGGCTCAGCATTGAATCGGAACAAGTAATTTATATCAGAATCATTATTTATCTAAATTTTTCTTTTTTCCATCACAATCAATTGAGAATAGAATATAAACAAGTTTTGTTCTACCAGCTTCAACAATACAGTGAACATTATCTACTAATGTTGCATAGCTCACACCAACAGACAATCTGTAACACCCCCAATCCACTCAGGGATATTACACGCCGTAGACCCTCTCCTCGAGGATCTACCAGGCTGGTAACAACATTTAACATCTCGACAATGCCTTCAAGGCTAAAATGACTCAGTAGACCGATTTGGTCTTTCAATAAAATATACAACTCGATTACAAACACATACCCACGCAGGGGTCAAAATACAATAAACTCCCGTACAACGGGGAAAAGATACTGCAGCGGAAAAGAAAATACAACTAGACCAATACGACATCAACGGATCCTCGTGTGATTAGTATCGTTCATCTTTCATCATCCTTCGCGCCGACCCTGTGCTATGCTCCAAAACCTGAATGCAAAAATAGACATCCACCCCCCGAATACTCGGGGTTAGCAAACTCCACTGTTTTGCTAGTGCAAGTACAAGTGCAAAAATACGAGCCATACAATACAAGTTCCAAGAACAATAATAATCAGAAATCCTCAAAGGTTCAAACGTAAGGAAAAGTACTTCCCGAGGCAAGAGTTTGGGTAAACATTTCCAAAACTGAAAGATCGCAAATAAGGGAAACAATTTACAAAACAGTTTAAAATGCCACGAGAGTTTTAATAGAAAACAATTTAGGATTATAAAATCCTTCTCTTTCCAAAATCAATAGGTCAATTTCAAATGTTTTGTTTTCACAAATAGATAACCGACAATAATTCACAGGCCGAGCCCAACATCACGTGTCCTCAACGGACGTAAAATCAACGAAACATAATCACGCACGCGCATCGCCAGACCGGACGATACCACCGACATCCCACCCGTGGCCTCGAAGGACCCTCTCGAGTGGCTAGCGAAACAAATCACACACATCTCACGGTTGGATCAATCGCTTGTTGCATCCTGGCCACATGATCACATGCCATGTGCCACCGTAGATTATCTCGAGCTCTCACGGTTGGATCAATCACTTGTTGCATCCTCGGCCACATGATCACATGCCATGTGCCACCGTAGACCTTCAACCATATCCTCACATTCACACAAATAACACAATGCAACAAAGATATCCAAACAATTCGCCTGCAGGCATCAAACACTTAGCAAAACACCACGTCAATCCACAACGCACCGAAATGAAATAATATACGTCCACACCCAATACCAAGCGCAACATCAACACCAAACATATCCATAGAGTTCACATAGTCATTCTCAATCCACACCATTCACAAAACACACGCGTTTTGAAAGCAAGCCTTTAACAAGGCTAAACCGAATCTTTTGAAAGTTCAATTCAAACGACCACACAAACACATTTAAACGATCACCAATTATCATATCCAAAAAAAACAAGAATTATATGGACAAGGTACTTGCCTCAAAATCGGTACGCAAGTATTCCGACGAACACGGCTCAACCGGAAAGCTTCGAAACGCCCGATGCTATCGAAAAGGAAGACGACGACGAACGAAAGGGTTCAACACGGTTTCTTCGCAAGAAACACGACCCTAACATCATACAATCAATAAATCATCGACCATACGAGGAAGAATAATCGTAGAACGCCCGAAAACCCCTCTATAACATTTTACCGGACACCTTCAAGGCGTCGGTCAAAAACTCGACCCAACTAACGAATCGATACGATCCAACCATGGAATAACAAGGTAAATGATATAATACATCTAAATAATCATCAATCCATCAAAATCCTAAGTTAAATCGGATTAAACGGACGAAATCGAACAAAATACCCAAAATCCCCAAAATTAGATTTCTAGAAAATCTGACCTGATTCGCTCGATCAAAGGATGTTATAGGATTGATGATTGATGATATGAACTCCAAAACTTCATGGATTGATTGTCCAACAACATCTCTCCATGATTACACCATCTCCAGCCGCGGAATGGAAGAAGAGAAGTGAGAAAATGCTGAAGAAAAAACGCTGCCAGGCCTTTTATAGCCGATCACGGCCACGTTACGACGAATCGGCCACGGCTTACGACGTAATCGCCATGGCCGAACTCTCGCTGGAAAATGCCGAACGTTACGTGCGTTACGGCCAGGGTCTTACGTGACGAATCGCATTACGTACGTAATGGCCGATCATTACCGACGTTACTCGGCCGTGGCCTGCCCGATCATGCCCGCCATGACTCGGCGGGACCAACTCCGACGGCCCGAACGACCCCGAACCCGAACTCCGAGTACGAATCAAGATACGGTTACGAAGTACTCGAAAAGACGAATCCGAGCACTAATAGAACATACGAATCCGACTACCCGAAGGCTCGAAACTCGACAACAGAAAGTAATTCCCCCAACCTTTGGGCAATTACGAAAATTGCCCACAACGCCCAAAATCACGATACGTGATCGAAACACCAAGCCAAAGCTCGCAACATGAATAATAACATTAAATGAACTTACGAGAAAGTCGAAACAACAGCTGACGAGATTCGCAAGAATCGAACTCAAGTGCGGAAAAACCGCTAAAAGCACTAACTCAACAAAACGACACCGAAACGAACTCGGATGACAAAAAGTGCAGAATTAATCATTCTCGGAATGACGAAACGGTCATGAGCGAGTCGTCAAAACGGACTCCCGCCAAAAAAGAAATTACCTAAATCAAAATCACGGTATTACATTCTACCCTCCTAAAAGAAGTTTCGTCCGAAACTTAAAATAAGTAGGAGAAGCAATATCATTGTCAGAAAACTCGACGAGATACCCAAAAACCGAAAACTCGCGCCCGACGGCGAAACATTGCAAGAAATGTAACGGAACATACGGCGTGAAAACACGCTCCACGACGACCAACACAACGCCACCGATAGAGAAATAATAAAACCAACAAGTGACAAGCGCCATCAAATGGATAATACAATCAAGTCAAGTATCCGAACAATCACAAAACACAACGAACGAAAATCAATACGATTGACCAACCCAACGGTACATCAATCAAAACGCGAGACAATCGCCGAACAAATACTAATTCCACCGCTCAAGGGTTGGAAGATCGAAAACGAGACTAATTTCCCGAACTTAAGGGAATTAGGAAGGAGCCTGAACGCTCAACAATCACGAAACGAGAACAAAACCGAACAAACAAATGATCGAGACAACAAAAATCGAACAATCATGTCCGAAATGCGAAGGATAATAAAATTCAAACAACAACCCCAAGGTTCACATCTCGACTCGAGACAATATATGATCCGGTGAAAACAACAGGATGTGCATTCATATAAGATCCACAGGAAAGGGAATAGCAATAGAAAAGTCACAACTACAACCGAGTTATTCAAATAATACCACACTCGTTCGATCAACAAAAGCAAGGGGCAGGACAAGCTCAGAAATGTCAACGAACATAAACGAGTCGACAGAGTCGAAAATACAAAAGTTCAAGATCCAATCCACTTCGAATAAAAGAACTAGTAGAACCAAAAGATGCTACATCCGAACAAGGTTCACAAGAATCGAACCGAACTCGGAAAAGCCACAATAAAACCAGATCGACCCAAAACAGATCACACTGCTCGAACGATGAAACCGAAATACAGAACAAGTTCAGAAGGTATCAACGAACATGAGTGTATCGATAGACTGGAGAAAGAGAAAATATAGAAGCCAAAAATAATACGGGTATTATATTCGACCTCTTCAAAAAGGAGTGTCGTCCCCGAAACTCACAACAACAAAATCAAGGAGACGACACAACAGGCAATCAACAGAAACACCCTTCAAAGGCCTCTCAAAGCCGATTCTGATATCTGTGCTGAAGCGCGAACTCCGAAAGTCTCGGTAGCCGATTCGCAAAACTGAATTCGGTGTCCCTCGAGTCCACACTCGAAATGTGTTACCGACGAGAAGGACAAATTGCACGTACATTCCCCCGGCACATCACGGTTGAAACACCTCGGCTCGGCATACCGAAAATACAAATGCTAGATACAATGGGGCATAACGTCGCAAAACAACATAGCGGAGATGCCAACTCAGCGCAACAAAGAATCATAACATATACCATATACGACGATTACCATCATAAAGTAATACACACACAAACACTACAGCAACGACGGTATCGTTCGGCGACCTCAACGGCCCGAACAATAACCAGCACATAATTACAAACCTCATGAAACAATCACTCATGTGCATAAACGCACAAAAATCCAAGCTTCAACATCTCACCCTCGTGTGACACACGCAATCCACCACGAGGCGACAACCATTAAATACCAGTTCACACCTCTCACAGAGGGCTAGTACAACAAATACGTGGCAACGCCTCAACGTTCATGCCACCAACTCGATCATATTCGGGAGTTAACATCATAGCGACAAAGCCAACATCATACATACATACCCAGCCCTCAAACGGGAATGGATAGGTTTTAAAAACGAAAACCTCCTTTGGAAAATAATTTAGAAAAACACCGGTCGATCTTGAGTATCACATTTCCAAAAAAAAAGTAAAAACGTGAAACATCATTATCGAGACTTTGGAAAACCATTTCGCATTTGATAAAAATGAGGACACTTTCTTTTAGTGAAAAACTTTCAAAAATATTCGACCCTTGGGTCTAAGCAACTGCATTTGAAAATATCTCAAAATATTTTTGGTCCTCAATCGGAAAATTTTTGAAATGTATTGCGGCATTAGAAAACACCTTGAAAACACCGCAAGAAAATAATTCGTTTTAAAAGTACGTCTCGAATTTTAATTTTCTAAGATACTCAAGGTTTTCAAAAATAATTCAATGGGCTAGAATGCCCAAAAAGTTTAGGTACTTACACGGAACATTATAGCGCCGTGTGTCCCGCTACGAACCCACCAGCTAAAAACCATTTACAAAAATGCCAAAAAGGCCGATGACGTAATATTTCAAAACTCACGAAGCCATTTAGAAAATAATAAATACCGTCATAAGAATTTTGCCAAAACGATCAAGGCCATAATGCCAAAAACTCGGTTAAGGGAATCGTTTTCGAAATAGAACTCAGTCGGTAAAATACCAAAATCCATTACAAAAGAACTCACGCAGCGGATAAAAGAAATACAGTCAAACATGCACAAGGCAGCAACACTACTCCTCATATGAACGAAATATGAGAGTCAAGTAACCACATATCACGAAATCAAAATCCATAAGAGGATTCCGTCACTTAACAAATAATCATAAAAATAGCTCGTGTCACACGAGGCACAACACAAAGAAGGGAGACTTACATCCACAGGTCGCACGAAGATGATGATCGCCCACGATACTAATCACGACCAACAAACTCGGGCGACGCGTCGCGACACGACTTAGTCGACAAAATCCGACGAGACAAAAACTCAATAGACACCATCGACCCGACACTAGGTTTCCACAACCTAAGCTCGATACCATTTATGTAACACCCCAATCCACTCGGGGATATTACACGCCGTAGACCCTCTCCTCGAGGATCTACCAGCCGGTAACAACATTTAACATCTCGACAATGCCTTCAAGGCTAAAATGACTCGAGACCGATTTGGTCTTTCAATAAAATATACAACTCGATTACAAACACATACCCACGCAGGGGTCAAAATACAATAAACTCCCGTACAACGGGAAAAGATCTTGCAATGAAAAGAAAATACAACTAGACCAATACGACATCAACGGATCCTCGTGTGATTAGTATCGTTCATCTTTCATCATCCTTCGCGCCGACCCCGTGCTATGCTCCAAAACCCGAATGCAAAATAGACATCCACCCCGAATACTCGGGGGTTAGCAAAACTCCACTGTTTTGCTAGTGCAAGTACAAGTGCAAAAATACGAGCCATACAATACAAGTTCCAAGAACAATAATAATCAGAAATCCTCAAAGGTTCAAACGTAAGGAAAAGTACTTCCCGAGGCAAGAGTTTGGGTAAACATTTCCAAAACTGAAAGATCGCAAATAAGGGAAACAATTTACAAAACAGTTTAAAATGCCGTCGAGAGTTTTAATAGAAAACAATTTAGGATTATAAAATCCTTCTCTTTCCAAAAATCAATAGGGTCACAGCCCAAATGTTTTGTTTTCACAAATAGATAACCGACAATAATTCACAGGGCCAGAGCCCAACATCACGTGTCCTCAACGGACGTAAAATCAACGAAACATAATCACGCACGCGCATCGCCTAGGACCGGGACGATACCACCGACATCCCACCCGTGGCCTCGAAGGACCCTCTCGAGCTGGCTAGCGAAACAAATCACACACATCTCACGGTTGGATCAATCGCTTGTTGCATCCTGGCCACATGATCACATGCCATGTGCCACCGTAGATTATCTCAGGCTCTCACGGTTGGATCAATCACTTGTTGCATCCTGGCCACATGATCACATGCCATGTGCCACCGTAGACCTTCAACCATATCCTCACATTCACACAAATAACACAATGCAACAAAGATATCCAAACAATTCGCCCAGAGGCATCAAACACTTAGCAAAACACCACGTCAATCCACAACGCACCGAAATGAAATAATATACGTCCACACCCAATACCAAGCGCAACATCAACACCAAACATATCCATAGAGTTCACATAGTCATTCTCAATCCACACCATTCACAAAACACACGCGTTTTGAAAGCAAGCCTTTAACAAGGCTAAACCGAATCTTTTGAAAGTTCAATTCAAACGACCACACAAACACATTTAAACGATCACCAATTATCATATCCAAAAAAAACAAGAATTATATGGACAAGGTACTTGCCTCAAAATCGGTACGCAAGTATTCCGACGAACACGGCTCAACCGGAAAGCTTCGAAACGCCCGATGCTATCGAAAAGGAAGACGACGACGAACGAAAGGGTTCAACACGGTTTCTTCGCAAGAAACACGACCCTAACATCATACAATCAATAAATCATCGACCATACGAGGAAGAATAATCGTAGAACGCCCGAAAACCCCTCTATAACATTTTACCGGACACCTTCAAGGCGTCGGTCAAAAACTCGACCCAACTAACGAATCGATACGATCCAACTATGGAATAACAAGGTAAATGATATAATACATCTAAATAATCATCAATCCATCAAAATCCTAAGTTAAATCGGATTAAACGATAAATCGAACAAAATACCCAAAATCCCCAAAATTAGATTTCTAGAAAATCGACACGATTCGCTCGATCAAAGGATGTTATAGGATTGATGATTGATGATATGAACTCCAAAACTTCATGGATTGATTGTCCAACATCTCTCCATGATTACACCATCTCCACCGGAATGGAAGAAGAGAAGTGAGAAAATGTCAAGAAAACGCCGGGCCTTTTATAGCCGATCACGGCCGTTCATGACGTAATCGGCCGGCTTACGACGTAATCGCCATGGCCGAACTCTGCCTGGAAAATGCCGAACGTTACGCACGTTACGGCCGTGGTCTTACGTCGTAATCGGCATTACGTGCGTAATGGCCGATCATTACCGCCGTTACTCGGCCAGTGGCTCGCCCGATCATGCCCGGCCATGACTCGGCGGGACCAACTCCGACGGCCCGAACGACTCGAAACCCGAACCTGAGTACGAATCGAAGATACGGTTACGAAGTACTCGAAAAGACGAATCCGAGCACTAATAGAACATACGATTCCGACTACCCGAAGGCTCGAAACTCGACAACGGAAAGTAATTACCCCAAACTTTGGGAAATTACGAAAATGGCCCAAAACGCCCGAAAATCACGATACGTGATCGAAACACCAAGCCAAAGCTCGCAACATGAATAATAACATTAAATGAACTTACGAGAAAGTCGAAACAACAGTTTCGGACGAGATTCGCAAGAATCGAACTCAAGTGCGGAAAAACCGCTAAAAAGCACGGAACTCAACAAAACGACACCGAAACGAACTCGGATGACAAAAAGTGCAGAATTAATCATTCTCAAAATGACGAAACGGTCATGAGCGAGTCGTCAAAACGGACTCCCGCCGAAAAAAAAGAAATTACCGGAAATCAAAATCACGGGTATTACACAATCAATATTTTTCTTCTCCACCGGGATAGTCTAAATCTTGCCACTTGCCATTAAAACGAATGATAACTTTTTTCAAAAAACTCATCTGTCAAATAATTTAAAAAATTTAGGTTATTATCTAAAACTAAAACTTAAAATATTCACACAGATTAATTAGTATTTGAATATTTTCTGATATTTCAAGTATCAATATTATTTGAAATTGAGCTACAGATATACCTTTTATTTTTTGCAGTCGAAATAATTCTTGTTCTTCGAGGTGAGAGAGCTCTTGATGTGAGATAATTTATCAAAAAAGAAAGGTAAAAATATTGCTGAGATAATTTATCAGAAAAGAATAGTAAAAATATTGTTGAGATATAGTTTAATGGATGTTGTGGCTTGGTGAGCATGGTAGTTATTTAAAACTCGAAATTTATACTTGAGTTACTCGAGTAACTTGGTCGAGTTACTCGAGTCACACTTCGAGTTACCAAGTAACTTTGTCGGGTAACCCGACAAGTTCGGGTTACTCGATATAATATTGAGTTACTCGGCTCGAGTTACCCAGGTCACACTTCAAGTTTCCTGAGTAACTTGGTCGGGTTACTCGAGTAACTTTGTCGGGTTACTCAGGTAACTTGGTCGAGTTACTCGACCGAAATCGTGTAACCCGTATCAAATCGGGTTACTCGTTCTAATCTCGAGTTACTTGGATCGAGTTACCCGAGTCACGTTTCGAGTTACTCAAGTAACTTGGCCGAGTAACTCAAGTATAAATTTCGAGTTTTAAATAACTACCATGCTCACCAAGCCACAACATCCATTGAACTATATCTCAAACCAAAACAAAAAAGGAATCATTTGAACGAAGCAAAACAACAAAGAAGTCGAAGTCGCTCGAAACGGACAGAAAAACAAACAAGGTTACGTAGAGAAGCTACGTTATATAAAGACCTTAACGTACGTAACGTATACTTGGTAACGTACGAAACCTGAAGGATTTATCCGTTGAAATGCTTCCAGAAGGTCAACAAAGTGAACGGTCTTATTGAAGCCAACATACGTAATGGTTGTCTCATAACGTACGTAAATCAGTTCAAACTCAATTCGAATTGATCCGTTGAGACTTTCCGAAAAGTCATCACATCCAATAGTCGTCTGAAAATAAGATAGCGTACGTAATACATCAGATCATAACGTACGTAATTGAAGTACATAAGCCACTGGACTGATTTGCATAGAGCATAACATACGTTACAGGAAGTGTTGACGTACGTAATGAGCTTAACGTACGTGAAGACAGTGCTATAACGTACGTAATGAAGGCAAAAGATGCTAACGGCTAGTTGAGGCTTTAAAGCCTATAAATACCACTTCTAATGGTATTCAACATACAACAATTACAAGCAAATCACATATTGATCACATATCATTGTATACATCTTTGTTGTTGTAATTATTCTTAATTGATAAGTGTTTGAGTGTTCATACACGAAAACATACACGAGAGGAAAAATATAGATTACAGATTGATTCAGTGTTATTAGGATCGTTGATCCGGCATTATTAGAATCATATCTACATCCAACTGAGGTTTGTCTAGTACCCATCGAAAGCTAGATAGATTACTTCATTGTCCAATAGAAAAGAAAAATGGTTTATCTTGGACCGACATAAATACAAGAATGTAACGGTTTATCTCGGACCGATAGAAGACGATATTGTAACGGTATGCCTCGGACCGATAGAAGACGAGGCATAGAGGTTGATCTTAAGCCTGTAGAAAAAGATACGGAGAGAGGACGTAGGCATGATTGGCCGAACCTCTATAAATCTTGTATCATTTATCTTTCGCAATTTAATTGCGCTTCCGCAACGCAAAAAGAGTTTGAAAACTCTATATTCCACCATTCTAAGTGGGATGCCAATTTTCCAACAGTAACAAATCAGTTACTCGTTATAATGAGTTACTCGGCTCGAATTACCCGAGTCACGCTTCGAGTTACTCGAGTAACTTTGGCCGGGTTACTCCAGTAACTTTGTCGGGTTACTCGATAGAACTCGTGTAACCCGAGCAACTGTTCAAGTTACTTGGTATAATGTCGAGTTACTCGGCTCAAGTTACTCGGTGGAAAAATGTTACTCGATTGTCTTATTCGTGTTACTCGATTGCCAACTTTCCTCAATATTGTATATTTTTGAAGTTGACTCGAAATTATGTTACTCGAAAATACAATATATGACTCGAATGTACTCGAGTAAATGTGAATTCTGATAATTTAGGTATCAAAAGAGTTGGTGTTAAACTTGGGACAAAAAAAATAATGCTATATCTAAAACGGCAAAACAATTTTTCTTCCTATTACACATATCCTATTATCTTAAAAGAGCGAAGCCCAATTTGGTCGAAAACGTGTTTTCCAAACAAACTTGTTTCATATCCTTCGATGTTTCGTCGCCCGCCTCCAACCTTCTTCACCTGCTTCTTCTTTTCTAGGGTTTTCTTTTTTCGTCGTCCTGCCTGCCTGCCCTCTTCCTTCCATTTCACCTTCTTGCCCGTCGTTCGCTCGTGGTTCGGCTTCTCTCATCATCACACCTTCTGCTATCTTTGAACATCTTCCTCTTTAAAGCATTTCTTCATCTCGTTTTTTTCTCAACCGGGCAGGTTTGTCCTCTTGCTCTTCCTCCCAAACATGGTCTCAAACTTTTTGCTGAATTTTTAATAGGCCAATTTGGTCGAAAACGTGTTTCCCAAACAAACGGGTTTCATATCCTTCGATGTTTCGTCGCCCGCCTCCAACCTTCTTCACCCGCTTCTTCTCTTCTAGGGTTTTCTTTTTCGTTGTCCTGCCTGCCTCCTTTCTTCCTTCCATTTCACCTCCTTGACTGGCGTTCGCTCGTGGTTCGGCTTCTCTCATCGTCACACCTTCTACTATCTTTGAACATCTTCCCCTTTACAGCGGTTCTTCGTCTCATTTTTTCTCAATCGGTCAGGTTTGTCCTCTTGCTCTTCCTTCCAAACATGGTCTCACTGAGGAAACTTTTTGCTGAATATTCAGTGACTGACGAGAAATCCAAGATGCAGAATTTCATCAAAATCTCATATTTCGAAGAATCAGAATCAGATTCATCGTCGTTGGAGAGTGATGAAGACTCTGTTGAGAGGACCAGTTCTTCCACTTCTTGGCACTCTCGAAAAACTCAACTGATTTCAATACAGACCTGGTGTTAATCGCAATTGATATGGTGTATGTTCGAATGTACTACGCCATACAATTTATTTTTTTATTTTTTAGTTTTTTAGTTTTGTGTTTTTTAATTTTTTTCCTCATTTTGTGCAAGTGATGATGATGATGAGGACGATGCTGCTGCAGACGAGTGGATTGATTCGGAAGATGGTGAAGATGATGATGCCGATGTCGATAAAGATGAATATTATGTTGATAAAGATGATGTAGAATCATTGGGCAACAAAGTTATTCAAATAATTCGAGGTCTGTGCACATTTCTAATTTATCAGAGTAGTTGTGTAAGCAGTGTATTGTTTCCTTTATGGAATGTATAGTTCTATTATTATGTATGAAACTCTGAGTTGATGCGTACATGAGTTTCTCGGTTCTGTTTGTGCGGTGCAGGGAAAAATGATCTCCATGGGCTAAATTTGATGGAACATAAAGCATATCTTCGAAGACATAGCTTGAGACTATCTGGAACTAAAGAAGACTGCATAGAAACGATTAAGGATCACTCGAGGTTAGTGGTTTTACTTCACATCGTCCGTTTTCATGAGTGTCTTGGAAATATGAGTACAGTTGTGTAATTTCTCTAATGATATTCGATTGGAAATGTATATATTTTCATACAAATAGTTGGACGTTTGGGTTAGGTTCTTCAGCTACAAACTTTGTCTCGGGTAGAAAGCTCCATGTTGGTGAGGTACAATTGATTTATAGGGATCCTGGTTTCGTCTGCCTCGAAATAGTAAATGCTGAAACAAATGAGGAGTTATGAGGTATTCCAAATAATAACACCTTCTTGGGTTATCTTAATTAAGTTAAACATCATTACAAGTTTAACTTACTATTTTGCAAATACTTTCTTGTATGCTATATAAAAGTACAAATGATTTATGGCGACAAAGTTGCTTTCTAATTTTAATACTATTCGTTATACATAATTGGGTCGGCCACTCGTTTGGTAGCCATGTTAGGATATGACATGTTAGGATATGACATGGTAGGATATGACATGGTAGGATATAGCAAGTTATATAAAGTGGGGATGATACTTTGGTATTTGGTAGAAAAAATGTACTATTTAGCTTAAATTATAAAATTATATTTTTATCCTTGTTATATTATATACTATATACATTTATAAGTTTATATAAATATATGATATTAAAAAATCGAAACTTTGTTTTTTTAAAAATCTGGAATAAAATTTTAAATAAAATTTTTCGATTTTTATTTTTTATTTTCGAACTAATTTTATTTCTTATTTTCGAACTTTAAATAAACATTTTCGATTCTTATTTTTTATTTTCGAACTAATTTTATTTTTTATTTTCGAACTTTAAATAAAAATTATCGATTTTTAATATTAATATTCCAGATTTTTTTAAAAAAATAAAGGGGTAATTTTGGGATTATTGGGTTAAAATGAGCATTGTTCAATCAAGTTATTTAAACCCACCATTTTGGTGAGTTTCGTAACCAAGCTTGTACAGTGGAATAGTGAAGGGCTTGAGCTTAAAGCCGGGCCAAGTAGTTAACGAAACATGGCTACCAAATGCTTGTTTTGACCGGTTAATATATCTAACCTGCCGAAACATGCCTACCAATAGAGATGTTAAATGGGTTCGGGCCCGACGGGCTGGCCCGTTTAACCCGCCAAAAACCGGGTTAAGGCCGATATTTCCTAGCCCGTTTAAATTCGGGCTTTTTTGACCCGGACCGTTTAGCCCGAAGCCCGTTAGGGCTAGCCCGAAGCCCGCTAGGGTTAGCTCAAAACCCGATATATATATATATATATATTGTTAATTTCAACTTATAGTAATACTATAATTATATAACATATATTAATATTATATATATAACATCTATTAATATTATATATATATATATAATATATATTAATATTATATATAATATATATTATTACTGTATTTGTTAATATAGTGTGTATATATGTATATGTATATACATAAAAGTGTATTTTTTGTTATATTTATTATAGTATATTTGTTACTATATATAAAATATATTGTTATTAATTTTTTTTGGTTTATGACTTATAAAAAACTAAAAAAAATAATTTTTTAAATATTTAGCCCGTTTAGCCCGAAGCCCGTTAGGGTTAGGGTTAAGCCGATATTTCTGGCGTTTAAATCAGAACTTTTTGGTCCGGATCGTTTGGCCTAAAAGCCAGAAATTGCCGTTTAACATCTCGACCTACCAAACAGGCCATAAATGTTCGAAATACATTAGTTTCGAGTGATTCGATTTATATTGGCTGGTCTGAACAATCAAATTGAATCGATTTAATTTGATTTTTGAGATTAAAAATTGAAAAATCAAATTAAATCGAAAAATTAACCGAAATTTTGGTTTGGTCGGCTTGGTTTGGCTGCTTTGGGCTATTTTTGAAAATAATGTTGAGTTCTAAGTACATGTTGAGTTTGTACCAGGCGAATTTAAATACTAAAATAAATATAAGTTAAAAACTTGTTATTAAATTATATGTATTATTTAAAATCCTAATTTAATATGAAAAAATATAGACGTAAGAGTAATAAATTATAATTCTAATAGAATCCAACGTAAATAAAATGATTATTCATTTAGAGTTATTTATATAAAGAAATAAATAAATGAAGAGTAATTGATAATAATACTATTAAAAATAGGAAGATATGTATACCAAAGCGGAGAAAATTCAAGTCCCTATTCTTATGAAGTATATTATTTGGGTACTGCGAAGACGATTAAGATGCCTGTGGAAGTAGCGAATGGCTTCGCGGAGGCTATATTTCTCCCAAACGGTGAATTGGATTCTCAAAACCCTAGCGGCGCCGTGAAGAAATCTAGGGAGTCCGCGCGCCGCAGGAGGCGCCGGAAACAGAAGAAGAACAAGCAGAACGCCGCTGCCGGAAACGACAGCAACACTGTTGCGGAGGACGCCAACGGTACCGCCGATGGAGAATTCTGATCCTCAAAAGGTACTCTGAACTTCCTTAAGCGTTGCGTTTTCTGTTTCCGATGGTTCTGACTTGCGTGACAATGACCGTCGTTTGATGTGAAATCGAGAGTTTAGTTTTTGCTTTCATCCACATCTGTCAATTTTAGGATTTGGTTAATCAAATAACTGGCACCTGTATGAATATGTTCGCTGTGTAATTGATGGTTGCATTACATGACATGGTGGTGAGAATTGGTTGCGATCTAGTGAAAGAGCAACTGACATTTGGGGACTGTCTAAAGTTCACAGGAAATTCGCTCTTTTCAATCCATCCATTCACAGCTTTGGTTATTACCCTTTTTTTTTTTTTTTTTTTTTTTTTTTTTAAATTTCGTCATTAATTGTTTCTTATCATGCTTTTGTCTTACTTCCTGTGACCAGGTACAAGATATAACATGGCAAAATAAAAATAGATATGGAACTTCGTTATTCGTGTCCATTTTCATGCTGGCCATCGGGCTCGTCATCGCGGCCTCTTTCTTCATGTAAGTTTTGTTTCTCCTGAGGATTAATGTGTTCAATGTGCATTTAATTTTTTATTATTTATAACCTTGACTTTATTTTGGATTTATTTGTTATATGAACGATTTTACAGTTTATTTGGTGCCATCTTAGGTAGGACAGAGTGGAGTCGGGTTGGGGGGTTCACGAAACCGAGCGGCTACACCATTCCGCCGAGCTCAGGTAGGTGGAGCGAGTTCCAAATTCGAGCTGGGAAACCGAAGTGGACCGTTGCAAAATTCGAGCGTTTGGTTGGGTTTAACGGCTAGTAGGCCGAATAAAATTTTTTTTTTTTCTTCCTATTTAAGACCCTTTTACATTTCAAAAAAAATAATTACCTTTTAACATATAAAAAAAAAACACACACTAAATAATCTCTCCAAAAAAAATGTCTACCGATTCTTCCGATTACGTTGTTCCTTCTTCGTCTGACGAGATATCCACGGGTAGCTCGTTGCAAAATATGCTTCAACTAGCGGCTCAGTATTATGAAGACACGGCAAGCTCTAGCCGAACTAGCGTAAATCGTCATCGGGATATAGGTCTTGAAACTTTAGAGAATGATTGGTTCGTTGAAACACCAAAGTACAACGACGATTACTTTAAAAAAAAATTTCGAATGGAGAAAAGCCCGTTTTTGCAAATAGTGGGTGACATTGAAGCGAGATACCCATATTTTCAAGAAGGCTATGATGCGCGATTTCAAAAAGGTTTCACGGCGAAACAAAAAATCACATCGGCTGTTAGGCAACTCGCAACCGACAATCCGCCCGATGAGTATGACGAATATTTATGCATGTCTCAAAGAACGTCACGTGAAAGTCTTGATCATTTTTGTGAGGCCATCATTGAGTTGTACGGTCGGGAGTACCTACGTAGGCTGACAGCACACGACCTTGCTCGCATTTTCCAGGCCCATGAAGCGAAGCATCACCTCCCTGGGATGCTTGGTAGCCTTGACTGTACACACGTCAGATGGAAAAATTGTCCTAGACATTTGAGAGGGCAATATACGAGAGGTGACTATGGTGTTCCCACTATTATGCTTGAAGTCACGGCGTCACAAGATATGTGGATTTGGCATGCTTTTTTTGGTCCACCGGGGTGAAACAACGATATCAACGTATTGTATCAGTCTGACTTGTATCTTACAGCTCGAAATGGAACGGCGATGAATAGTTCATTCCACGTGAATGGAAGCTTTTACAAACGCGGATACTATTTGACAGATGGAATCTATCCTAAGTGGTCCACACTTGTTAAAGCATACCCGTATCCAAGCGACCCAAAGGAAAAGAGATTTACGAAGTTACAAGAGGGAGCGAGAAAGGATGTCGAGAGAGCTTTTGGAGGAAAATGGAAAATTCTTGAACGACCACTCAGAGCTATGACCAAAGCGAAAATTGCCAATCAGGTTCATGCGTGTGTTATTTTGCATAATATGGTTATAAAACGTGAGGAGAGGACAATCTCACCGGTTCATATAATGGATCCGCCGGTCCAGCCAGTGTTCGACGACAGTGTGGTAGCGGAGTTACTAGACGAATTTCTCCATGACCGTCTTCGATATGATCTCACGAAGCACGTAGCACGTGAAGACTTGCCGCATCTCGATGATTAATGGCTTTTTTTATTTTAATCTAGTTATTTTTAAGTATTATGTTATGTTTTTTTTTTAAAAGTATTATGTAATGTTTTTTATTTTTAATTAAATGGTATGTTTTTATTATAAATATTGTATGTGATTTTATGTATTTAAAAAAAAAAAAATGAATTCGTAAGATGCCACTACCCCACTAGTTAGGGTAGTGTTAGGGTAGTATTGTGGTAGTTTTGAGTTGGAAGGTTTTTATTGGATAGAGGTGATGTGGCACCCTTAGGGTATTAGGGTAGTAAATTTCCACTCCCTCCACCCTTAGCGTTTGATTTTCTTGGTGTCAATTATCTGATTGTGTTTTACATGAGCTTGATCATAACGGATTGGCATTACAATTGTGTACTATAGCTTCTGATTGTGGGGATCTGTTTTGGGATTCTTGAAACACTGGGATTTTTCCTCGTATATTTTGTTGCGAATATTAATCTCGGTTTGTTCTTCCATCTCATTGGGTGCCTGCTTATTATATGATGGCAATTTTGACGATGATGTGGTCTATGGCTGTTATGGTGGAGGCTCAAGTGTATATGATTAGTGGAACTATTGCACAATGGTATTTTTCGAAGGATGATTCAGGGCCTAAGCATGGAATAAGAAGTTCCTTGAGGTTTTGTTGAATTTAATAATCGCATATTAGTTTTTATACTGATTTCTTGAGCATATTTTTGTTCAGCTACTAGAAAGCATTGAAGAAGATGGAGTCAAAGAAAGCAGAAGGACCAGATGGTATACCTATTGAAGTTTGGAGGTGTTTGGGGAGAGAGGGATCGAATGAGTAACTATGTTTTTCAATAAGATTTGGAGAAGCAATAAGATGCATCAGCATGGAGGAAAAATATTCTCGCCCCCTTGTATAAGAAGGGAGGTGATGTTCAAGATTGTTCTAATTATCACGGAATTAAACTAATGAGTCATACCATGAAGTTGTGGGAAACTTCCCAGGGGATCACCCATCCCATAACTACTCCAGGCCAAGCACGCTTAACTTTGGAGTTTCTATGAGATGGCTACCAGAAAAGAAGATGCATCTTGTTGGTATGAGTAGTCCAAATCAATTCATTTAACCACTCTCTAGTGGCAGTGCAGAGCCCTGTACTAAGCACAGGCGGACATGAGGGGCTGCACCACTAGGATGCCGCGGGTCGGGATGTTAAGCCCGGCCAGTTACGTTCTCCCGAGTCGAAGGTGAGGACGCTGGATGCAAAGCATTCCCAACAATCCCCCCCCCCCCCCCGCGTACGCCAGAAGACTCGAACCCGCGCCTCGCTCCGATACCAATTGTTGGTCACTAAGTATACAAGATACACCTTGGAAAATGTTTTAAACAACAAGCTGTACGGTTTTCAAATCTGAGTGCGTAGCGGAAGTCTTGTTTAAAGTAAGTTGCTGTAAGTACAGCAACTAGAAATGAAATGTATACTTAAAATTAATCACAGATATTAAAACAGTAAATACAGAAGGTAGATGACACGGTAATTAAAGTGGTTCGAGGTAAATCACTCTACGTCCACTGGTCCTCCACACAGGAGTGAAAATGTTTATTATAAATACTACGTACACAACTACGTATTTATAATCAAACCTATCAATGTATCGTTCACACAGATTGATACAATGATTGAAGCTTTCAACCGTTCACACAGATTGGTTTAAGCTTTCACTTGACTAACTTCTTCACACAGAGTTCCGAAGCTTCGTCTCTTCAATGCAAGTCCGTCACACACAGTTCAGGAATAAGTTGATGATGTGTTGTTCACGATTTGAGCACTTGTATATCTCTTCTTTCAGAATAGCAGTATGCTTTGGGAGATATGTTTGCTCAGATGTATATGATGATAACTTCGTTGTTATTGATTTTTGGTGCCTTGATCTTCAAAGTCTGGGGATATATATATATATAGCCTTCTTGAATATATCCGTTGAGATAGATCCGTTGAGCAAAAGTCCGTTCCAACGGGATGATGTGTTTGAATAAAACACGATCCGGATTTTGCGCTTGATTGAAGATCTCTGATGGCTTAATATTTAAATACTTTATCCTTTAGTATTTAAATATATCTTCTTAAACGGGACTTTGACTTTAGCGAATAACAAAGATTCCTTGTTGTCCTGTTTGGATACTGTATGGAATGATAGCTGTATTGTCGATTCGAGACAACTTCCATACTTAGTCTTATGAGACTCCTTTGCTGTATGATTGATTCACTGTATGCTGGACTACGAGAAGTCTTCGATACAGGTTGACACCTTTGATCAGCTTTTCGATACAGCTGTTTGTTGTATTGGCACATTGTCAAAACGTTCTGTCAAGATTTTTCGATACAAGGATTGTTATCCCAACAATTTCCCCCTTTTTGATAATTTGTCAAGTCTTCCTTAAAAACCTTTTGATGTTATCCAAACATCCTTGATGATGCCAAAACTTTGACACTTAGCATCTTGAAGGAGGGCAGACTTCTTGGTCTTCTGTTCGAATGTTCTGGCCTTCAGCAATTAGCCTAATACTAAGAACTGCTACACCTTCCTTGCATTTTTGAGTTTTCCGATCGGCATTCATCTGATAACGTTCAATTTTTTTGAATTTCCGCCGCCTTGAGCGGCGGTCCATCAATTATTTATCTGCCTCATGGCAGAAAAAAATAAAAAATCTGGGGGGCCTCCCGACCGTCAACTTTCCACATCCCCCAAAAACAGATCGCGGTCACCAGCAAGTGACTCCGCTTTTCCTCCAAATTCACGTGATATGGATCTCAATCCCACTATCAACATCTTGGCCAATTTAATAAAGAACCACGTTCTTCACCACCCGGGAATTTGGGCTTTTCCTCTCCCGTGGACCAAGATATCCCCACCCACCTCCATATTCATCCACCTACCTCACCAAAAATCAGTCAAAATAATACTAAACAAAAGGCTGGAGATTCCCGTTCCCTACCTTCTTCTCCATCTTCCCAGCCAAGTTTCCTCAATTTTTCTTCTGTCATCATCAACAAGCCGTCGGACCCTGTAATCCCGATTAGAAATCCTAATCCAACAACCCAATCTTTCCGAGATGAAGAGCAACATCTTCCTGCGGGCGAAGGTAAGAAGACCGCTCCTTCCACAGATCCGTGGTCGCAAAGTTCTCGGCCATTAATATCGGAGGAACCGGTTTCTCTCGATGACTTCCCGACTCGGCTTCCTGGACTTTGTGGCTGCGGCCGTTTACGAAGAGGCGGCCCAAAACTTCAACAAACTTCGGCGAAATCATCCCTCCCGAGAGTGGTGACCACTCTTCTCGGCAAAACATCTCTATGAATCAAATCTCAACCCATGGGCATTTTTGCTTGGTTTCCCAGGACCAAAAATGCGAAAACAGACCTCTCAGAAGGTGTTTTATTCCTCCCATCATTCCATGGCTAAATCATATGCATTGCTACTTCGTGGCGCGGAGCACTGCGAGGACTTTTGGCACGGTCGGCCAGGTCAGTGCGGTTCCTACGGTGGTTTTTTCAAACCGGAGTGTGACAAGGCATCCAAGCTTTCCGTTTGTCGGTGGTCGGTAAGTTCTCTTATGGTAAACCGGCTAATGAGGTAATCAGAACCACCCTTCATAATCTCGGTTACAAACCTTGTAAAGTTCAAGATCTCAACCTCGCCATGTTTTAATTACATGTTTTAATGAGGAACAATTTGCTAAACTCCGTATTCAACGTGAAATACCGATAGCGGACTTAGATGAGGGTTTTGAAATGGACACGATTTTGATTTCAAAATGAACCACCGGTTGTTCCGGTTTGGCTTAAAGCATTTGCTCTCCCTATTCAATGGTTCGACGTCCGGAGTTTAAAAACAATTGCCGGTGTTTTTGGTGAATTTGTCATGGGTGAAGCTACTCTTTCAAAATCTCGTCTAAACTATGCCGTTTTGTGTTGAAATAAATCGAAACTCCCCGATCGAGAAATTTGAAATATCTTGTAATGGTAAATCTGTTGATATAAATGTTCAATTTGAGCAGTGCCAAAATCATCATTTTTGCAATCATATTGTACCTTGAGAAATGGATTATATTAAGAACCATAAACTCGGGCGAATTTTCTTTGAAAAAATAAACGCCTTCTTTGAAAAACTTTCTCACGTCAATCAATTGCCAAAAATAACAAAAGCGAAAAAACCCCACCGTTGATTGAGCAGAAGAACAAATATTTCAACATAAAAAGAATGATAATATTGATCTTGACTTGCACACAACTCGTATCTCGTGGTGTGCGGGAAGAGGCCTTTAGGTTAAGGATGCTCTATCTAATAACCCATTTCATGTTCGAATCATGTTGAGAATGATGAAATTATTGTCTTAGATTCGGTTGAACCTCTTGATGAACATGGGTTGCGGGATGTTTATTTGACTCCTCCTGGTGACAAGCCGGACATGCTGGGAGAGACTTACTCTCCCCCAGAACTTGCTTGGCCCGGTAAGGGGACTCCCAGAAACATGTCGGTAATCCCCTCCCCAAGACGGAAGGAGTGCCCAAGGATATTTCGAGTGTGCTCACAAGAAACCTACGAAGTAGAGAATAGTGACTTTTCTCGGGACACTTACTCTGCTTCATCGATTCTTGTGGCAGCCGAGTCGACTTAGGCATCCCCGACGTTGGCCCCGATATTGACTCGATCGTGTTGCGGGGCAAGTAATGCGCTCTACCCGAAACCCCGGAGTGAAAGGGATGAACAGCGGTTACGTGATATTGAATATGGGAGACAGTTGGAAAGGGAGGCCCAGGGCCTCGTTGGTCCACCCAAAGGCCATGACCCGAATGACGTCAACAACACGGAGCGCAGGAGGAGAAACGCTAGAATCCAAAAACCCCCTACTGTTTCTAATGATTAACACCCTCATTTGGAATGTTAGGGGGATGGGTAAGAAAGATGCTAAAAGGAATGTTAAAAACCTGAGTAGAGACCACCACGTGAATATTTTGGCTCTAATTGAGCCTAAAATTTCACTTGATGCGGCCTACTTTTGTAAATATCTCTGTTTCGATAAAGTGGTTGCTAATCAAAGTAACCACATTTGGGTGTTCTTTGATCACAATTTTTCTTTTCAAATCTTGAAAAACACTGCTCACTTGCTCCACATGGAAGTCAGTTCAAATGCTTCTCTGTCCCTATTATTTAACCATTGTATATGGGAAAAATACTAGGGTCGAAAGGAGGGCTCTTTGGGATGACCTTCTTACTGTTAGCAATAATCAGGGGCCGTGGATTGTGGGAGGCGATTTTAATATCATTTTACACTCCCATGAAAAAAAAGGTGGTGCGTCTCCTACCCCTTCGGAGATGGAAGACTTCCATGATGCTCTTTTTATGTAATCTTATTGACTTTGGCTTCATTGGTTCGCCGTTTACGTGGTATAGCAATTTTATTTGGCAAAGGCTCGATAGAGTTTTACACTCTCGGCTTGGTTTGATACCTTCCGGATTCGAGTGTAAAACACCTATCCGCCTTCACTCGGACCATTCGGCGATTTTATGTAGTTTTGGTAACAACAAGTTCAAACCTAAACCCTCGTTTCGTTTTCAAAATATGTGGATCAAGCATAAAGATTTTAAAGGATTGTTAGAGATTCATGGCGAGATCCGGTTCATTCGTCGGGTATGTCCAAACTTTTGAACAAACTTTCGAGAGTTAAACTTTCTTTAAAAGATTGGAATAAAACTCATTTTAGCGATATTTTCACTAAAGTTCTTTGAAGCTAGGAGCTAGTGTCGGATCTGAGATCAAGTTTGATAATAACCCTTCCGACAACAATCTTATTTTTTAAAAATACGAGCTAATCTCAATCTTACGATGGCTATGGAAGAGGACTTTTGGAAACAAAAACCAATCTTAAATGGTGCCTCGAAGGGGAACGGAACACCAAATTTTTCATGACCTTATCAAACCCAAAAGGAGCAAAGGCAAAATCTTTCAAATTATGGATGGCATCCAAATCACGGACCGTCGATATCCAAAATTCAGAGTTAATTACTTCTCTACTTTTTTAAATGTTACGATTTTACTCGGTGATATTAAGGTGACATTATCCCTGTCTCATTAATCATTGATAACCAAAATTTGTGTGCCATGCGGATGTGGATGAAATTAAACAAAAGTTTTTAGTATTGATCCGAGCAAGGTGTGGCGGCCGGATGGTTTTAATGCCTTATTTTTTCATAAGTCTTTGGGACATTATTGCTCGATGTTTGTGAGGCGGTGTGGGATTTTTCTCAGGAAACCCCATGCCCAAATCCTTTTCGTACTACTATTTCTCTTATCCCCAAATGCTCTCCCCCTTGCTTGGAAGGATTTTAGGTAGATAAGCCTCGTAATACCACTTATAAAATCATTGCGAAAATCTAAGTACCCAGTTGGGCGCCTTCTTAGAAAATTCTCATTGACCCGATCTGGCTTCATTAAAGGCCTCATTACGATAATATTTTAACGGCCCGAAGTTTGTCATGACATATCTACGGTGATTCAAACGTTTTGATTAAATTAGATATGGAAAAAGCCTACGATAGGCTTAATCGGGCTTTTCTATTAAAATTTTTAAAAGCCTTGACTTCTCGGATGCTAGGGTGCCATGATTTATCGTTGCATTTCAAATTGTTGGTTTTCGATTCTCATTAATGGGAGTCCTGTGGGCTTTTTAAATCCGACGGGGCATCGGACAAGGTGACCCCACTGTCGCCTCTTCTCTTTGTGATTGCGTCCACTATTTATCTAGACTATTGGATAAAACTTTTCTTGCCCACCCGATATGTTTTTCAAAATCGGGAAGAAGGTTCGGATTTCACACCTTGCTTATCTTGTGATGTGTTAATCTTTACCAATGCTTCCTACAATAATCTCCTCATTCTCAAAAATTGCCTAGATCACTACACCATGAGCTCGGGGCAAAAATTAATAACTCTAAAAGTTCTTTTATTTTTGCCAAGCCGAACAATTTGTTGGTTCGTATGGTGAAACAAACACTGGATTTTAAAATGAGTCTCCCAATTAATTATTTGGGAGCCCCATTGTGGAAAGGAATCAAACTTTTGACATGTATGGTGAGCTTATTGCTAAAACCAGCGCCAAATTCAGTCGTGGAATCACCTATTACTTACCTCGGGTGTGAGACTAGAACTTATTAATACTACCACAGCTCTATTCCTTTCTATTGTCTCCAAGTCCTTAAACCCCCTAAAAATGTCATTATCTTCTTGACGGCTTTTTAACAAATTTCTTTGGGGTTCCAACGACAATAGAAAGAGACTTCATTAGGCGGCATGGCTTAGGCTCTGTTACCTAAGGAAGAAGGTGGTCTTGGTTGTAGGAGTCTGGGGACATCATTAAAGCGGCTCAAATTAAACTTTGGTGGAGGTTTCGTACCTCATCTAATATTTGGACCCAATTCATGAAGGCTAAGTATTGTAAACGTCTCCACCCCATGGTGGTTAAATCCAACCCCAATGACTCTCCTACATGGAAAAATCTTTGTGACATTCGTTCCTTAGTGATAAATGGATTTTTGGTATATTGGTGATGGCGATATCTCGTTTTTGGCACGACAATTGGTGTGACTTTAGCCCATTGTCCCAATGGGCTTCTAACCCCGACTAAACACCACCATTAACCATTTTGGACTTCACGGGTGGGATCGATCCAAACTTCTCTCCGTCATTCCCTCGGATCTTGGGGATTATGTTATGACCTTTCCCACTCATGTTGAGTCGGGCCTTATCGCTAATAAGGCCGTCTGAAACTTACCTCCCACGGTTTTTCCTTTAAAAGTGCGTGGGAGGCTATCCGCCAACGTCATGATACTCATCTTATTTTAAAACATTGTTGGAATCAAATTATTACCCCTACTATGTCGCTTTTCATGGTTAGACTTTTGAAAAAATGGATTCCCACTCAGGACGGCCTTAGATCGAGGCATTATTGCTGATAATTCTTGTTTTTGTTGTGATAGCAGGGACTGCCCATCTTTTTCTTAATGGCCGATCGCCTCTTCGGTTTGGGCCAACTTTTGTCCCTTATTGGGCCTCCCTCTTTTACAAACCGAGATCTATTTCTTTAGTTTTGTCCCATTGGTTTAATAAAGCCTCGGTGCTATCCACATTTTACGCATCATTCCTATACTCATTACGTGGTTTATTTGGTGCTCTAGGAGCGACATGCGGGTCAAGAAGATTCCGTTCACGGCTCGGCGTGTGTGCGATCGAATTTGGGACTTTACTGTTCATGATTAAAGGCCACAAATGCATTAGCGCGGGCACAGTTAGGCGCCCGGCTCTTTCGGATATTTTGGGTCTTCATTTACCTTTGCAATTTTATTAATAATTTTGCATGTAATTGTAAAAACAAAAAAAAGAAAAAAATCTACATAGTGAGATGGGTCGGGCCGACTCACAGGACAACCAAAATCAACACGAGACGGGGCCTCAAAAGGCAACCCCAGAGTCGGGTGTGGGGGATTGCTAGGAATTTTTGGGCGAACCTATCTTTGCTTTTCACGAATTTATCGGCAACCATTCTAATAATTTTGCCGAACTTTTTCTTTCTTTGTTTGGAGAGCTGGACCTTTGCCACGACGAAACATTCGTAAGGTTTGGGTTGAGATGGACTCGGCCATTGCCCTTTCTCTAATCAACTCGCCTAACAAGGGTAATTGGCAAGTGCTAAACATCATCACAAAATTGCATCATTCGGGCGTGTCATGGATATCTCATTCTCTCACATTTATCGGAAGGGAACACCATTGCGGACCACCTCGCTAATGAAGGTTATAAGTTCGAAATTTTCAACTTTATAGCCCGTCGATGTCATCGGGAAGATTAATGGCTTGATTAGGCTCGATAAAAATAATTTTCCATATGTTAGGTTTAAATAATCTCCTCGGCTGTTATTATCGTTAATTGGGGCGTGTAGAGGGGCTCGTCCTCCCTCAATCTCTTTGGGCGTGTAGTGGGCCTCGTCCCCCCACATTTCTGGTCCAGTTAATAAATTTCAGTTTTTTTTTTTAAAAAAAAAAAAAGCAAAAAAAAAAAAAGTTCAGCTTTTATCAAAAGAGTATTACATCTCAAAGAGTTTCTTTCGGTCGTCGTGTTGATTTCGATTGATATTGTGTTATTGAATGAATTGTATTTCATTCAAGGTTGTTCGAGTACTTGTGTTTATCGGAGGACGCCATTCGTTGTTCGTGGAAGGAATTCATCGCCTTCGGTTGAGGCAAGTTTTATACTTGTACTAGTCAATGAGATTAATGTTATCATATATGAGTATGAATGTGTTGTATCATTCCGAGACTTAGTTTCTTCATAAGTTCATTGATATTAGGGGATCGTTCGATACGATACTCTTCGGCAATTATGCCAAATGTTTATTATCATTCATTAATAGCCGGTTCAAGGCATTGGGATACTCGTTGTTAATGTTATTGTCGATCGCCGGTTCGCGGTATCGATGCATCGATTGTTGTTGTTAATATTGATGTCGATCTAAGACGTCGTTGTAATCATTGTTATTAATGTTGGAGTTTTGTCCTTGATGTTGTTTTGGCCGATTGAAGGCATTGACGTATTCATTTATCATCTTCGTCGTCGGTAACCGATTAAAGGTGTCGAGGCATTCATTGTATCATTGTTATCGATTGGCCGTTCTAAGGCAATCGAGGTACTCAATCATTCATTTTATCATTGTTATCGATTGGCCGTTCTAAGGCAATCGAGGTACTCAATCATTCATTGTATCATTATTACCGATTGGCCGTTCTAAGGCAATCGAGGTGCTCAATCATTCATTGTATCATTGTTATCGATTGGCCGTTCTAAGGCAATCGAGGTACTCAATCATTCATTGTATCATTGTTACCGATTGGCCGTTCTAAGGCAATCGAGGTGCCCAATCATTCATTGTATCATTGTTATCGATTGGCCATTCTAAGCAATCGAGGTGCTCAATCATTCATTGTATCCTTGTTATCGATTGTCCGTTCTAAGGCAATCGAGGTACTCAATCATTCGTTGTATCATTGTTATCGGTTGGCCATTCTAAGGCAATCGAGGTATTGAATTGGGACTGCCAAGGATAGTTCCCATCCGTTGTGTCGTTATTATCGATTGACCATTCTAAGGTAATCGAGGTGTTGAATTGGGACCGCCGAGGACGGTGCCCATCCGTAAGTCATTATTATCGTGTTGGCCGACTCAAGGCAGCACACTATTATTCTCGTGAATTCGGTAATCTCGGTCGCTTTTGTTTTTGTCTTTCCGGGATTGTGTTTCGTGGCCGGGTGGCGTATGTGTGGAATTTTTAGTCGGGCACACTATGGTCATGTGTATATACGAGACTCCGGACACATTTAGACTGTGCACACGGTAAAGTACCTCCGTGAGACTAATTAGGCCAAGTTGCGGGTGTATATGCGGGGCTCCGGACACTCGACTACTTGTGCACTCACACATCCATTCGGGCATACTATGATATTCCACTATGGTCATGTGTATATGCGGGACTCCGGACACATTTAGACTGTACACACGGTAAAGTACCTCCGTGAGACTAATTAAGCCAAGTTGCGGGTGTATATGCGGAATTCCGGACACTCGGCTACTTGTGCACTCACACATTTCATTCGGGCATACTGTGATACTCGTCATTCAACTCTAATATTTAATTCAGTTCTGGTTTGGTTCATCTTCATGTAATTCATTGTGATTCATATTTAATTCAGTTCTGGTTTGGTTCATCTTAATGTAATTCATTGTGATTCATATTTAATTCAGTTCTGGTTTGGTTCATCTTCATGTAATTCATTGTGATTCATATTTAATTCAGTTCTGGTTTGGTTCATGTCGTGTAATTCATTGTGGTACTCTGTGATTATGATTCGCCGTTGGGCACTTATGTTTTAACCTGTTGAACAGGTATTAATAGTATACCATGGGCATAGTATTTCACGAATGCTCGGTTCTTACCTTGGTTTGTGAGCATCTCGTATTATTATTATCATTGTACCGTTTCATTCCGCTTTTGGATGCATATCATGTTATACATGTACATTATCTGGATGATTGACCCCGTGGGGGCGGAACATGTTTTCATGTTTTAGGTGCTTGCGAGGAGAGAGTTGAGACACAGGGGCATGATGATGGCGACGAGGCATTCGAGCGATACTAGTCCGAGTTGTTCATGTTGGTCAGTCAGTTGGAGTGTACTACAGTTTGTCAGTCATTGTCATTATGTATTACCCGAGCAAGGCTCGTGGGTGTGGTTGTATTTTCATTTTGGCCATGTAGGCCCATCATTGTCGTTAAAATTCCTTATCAGAATATTGTGTCGGATATCATGGTTGTAATGCCCGGATAAATGGTGTATTTACCTTGTACTCGACCTTGTATGATCTCGACTTCATGATGTTATAAATCGTAGATTGGTTTCCCGTATTTGTGCCCTTATGTTTTTATACATCTTCAAACATTGCATGCATGATTCTGCACGTACTTACGTACGCTACGGACTTGCGATTAACGTACGTTAAGTCTGCTGTGTAACGTACGTTATGTGCTGGGCTTAACGTACGTAAGCTCAGTCAAGTCAATATCCGACAAGGGTCGGCGCGTGGGGACAGGATGAAAATTCGTGGAGATTGCCAGCATGAACCTGGACGTTTTTCCAGCTCATGCAAGTCAACGGCTTAGCGTACGCTAAGAGAGATTTTTAACGTACGCTAAGGTCCTATGTGTTACGTACGTAACACCCATAGCCTAACCTACGTAAGCATTTGCCAGAAACAGTCCGATGAGCTCTGGCCGAGCGTTAACGCACGCTAACGTTCGAGTATAACGTACGCTAACCAAGTTACGTACGTAATAGTCTGTGTTTAACGTACGTAATGTTTTAAAATCTATTTATAGAACCCGACCCTCACTTCATTTCCCACTTTTGCCTTGGCCGATTTTTGTGTTCTTGAGACTATCCTTCACCTCATATCCCTCATATCATCATCTACCTCCGATTTTGGGAAGCCTAGACCGTGTGAGTTGGTGATGAAGCTTCCGGTGAAGAGTTTATTGAAGATTTTCTTTATTCTTACATCTCTTAAGGTATGTTACGATTCACCAAGCTAGAGTTTACATTCTTAGCTATACTTTGAGCTTGTTTTGGAAATCATTGGACTAGTTGATGATCTTTTGAGTCCAGCACCATATTTTGGAGTTTAGAACCCGATTATACCTTGTCTTTCTTCCATTACTTAGAGTATTGATTTAGCCTCGGTGGATGAAAGCCTTAACATGAAGTATCCTTAATTCGTTGAAGTAAATAGCATGATTTCAGATTAGATTCTCTGAACCCTTTTTATGTTTCACGGGTGTAATTCATGTATGTATTCTCCATATTCTTGAGATTGATATATTGGCCAAGTTTTTGAACTCAAACCGGATCACCGTAGTATCGTTTTCCTTGTGTAATATTCGAGCATGCTTGTCATCTTGAATAACATTGGTGGTAAAATCGTTATAGCCGATCATATGAGGATTTGGCATTTAATCCCTTATTAAAACACGAAACCTTCAATACCTTGTAAAACAGTGAACTTTTAAACATCGATACTCCACCTTCGAAATGATCGTTCAACTCTCATGAAGTGCCTTATCGTTTCCGGTTCAGTTCTTATCTAACGTTCTAACCGTGAACCAACCTTACGTCACTACTTTACGATTCTAATATAAGTATTCGGTGATCGTACATTAGTATCGAATGGTATGTTAAGTTACTTGTATCTCTTTTTGAACAAGGTCCGAGCCTTGCATAGGGGTCGATCGAGGGACGGTGACATACGGACGCGTGACATTTGTTGGAGTATTTCATTCTTGCCATTTTTGAGGCAAGTATCATATGTTGAGTTTGATTTATATTGGAACTTTGATCATGCATATGGTTTCGTTCATGTTGTCGAATATGAGATTTATTTATTTAATTTCTCGTGGTACTTGTTGTTAATTGTTCGTATTGATGAACATATTGAAATGCATATATGTATGCATAATTGATTGGTTTATGGTATAAATGATCCGAGGGGGTCATGAGGATCTATGCTGAGGGCGCTGGATCGAATGTCCACCATGCGTTGGTCCGACGGGATCATCATGGGGATATATGCTGAGGGCGCTGGATCGCTGGACGGGTTTTTCACCATGCGTTGGTCCGACGGGATCATCATGGGGATCTATACCAAGGGCGCTGGATTGCTGGATTACCCTGTATTGTGTTGATGGAATCGAGAGGATTCATATCGTTGGATTCCGATGACGGAAGTCCATTTTGCATGTTTTATGATGCACTGATGATTTATGTATTATGATACTTGTACTAGCATTGTTTTGCTAACCCCTTAGGGGGTGGACATTGTTTTGATGTTCAGGTAGCCGAGGAGCGGGGAAGCAACCACAGTACCGACATGACGATGAAATGGCTCAGTGATGTGGTTGATGTTTATTGTTATTGTGATTTGTCTTCTTGGTTCACTTTAGTACTCGAGTACGTGTGTTTTAATAATGTCATTTTCGATATGGTTGTATAAGTTAACTCTTTGGATCAGTTGAACCAGTTCTATGTTTTGAACTTCAGTTGTACGGTTGGATTATATTTACTTTTCTTTTAATTAGCCTTGTAAATCCTTACTTAAAGGGTTTACAGCGCTGTAATTATTCCGAATATCTCGGGGTGTTACAGAATATGGTATCGGAGCTAAGATTCATGGATATCTTGGCAGTCGGGTTAGTTGGAGTGCATTTACGTTATTTGATTATTGGTCGTTTGTAACATCACTGCTGAGCCAGCATCGTCGTGTGGACCGTGGTTGTAAGTTTCCTAATCTCAAATACTACCGTTTTATTTAATTCATGTTTTGTGAACATTGATGGACTTTCTTTTAGAAAGTTTGCCCTGGATATTGAGTATTTGTGTTTACAGTATGTTGAGAGGAGGTTGTGGACGCGGACGTGGTCGTGGACGCAGACGTGGAAATGCGAGACAGGAAGATTCGGTGTCTACCCCAGAAATAACCGCTAGTCGAACGGATTCCCATTCCGGAGGACAACAGGGATCAGCAAATAATAATGCAGATCCTAATGTGCCGGGAGTGCTTCAGCAGGTGGTTGCTCAAATAAACCAGTTTGCTCAAGTTGTTGATCGCATGCAGACGGCGATGGGACAACAGCATAACGTGGATAATCGGGGAGATAAATGGCTTACTGAGGTGATCAAATTGCATCCTCCGAAATTTGACGGTTCTGCTGAGACGCTTTCTTGGGATCACTGGCTGAAGGAGTTAGATAAGATTTTTGCGGGGATTAACTGTCCCAACGACAGAAAGGTTCCGGTCGCCCAGTATCTTCTGACGGGGGAGGCTTTCGACTGGTGGGAGGCCATTCGACCTGAGGAGCATAATGTCGACTGGACGGAGTTCAAATTAATGATGGAAGCGCAGTATTGTCCTCGCCCAGTTAGAGAGGCCCGAGTCTGGGAGTTTTTCTCACCACAAAATTCAGAAGCATGTGTGACAGACGTGATTAAGACTTTTAATCATCAGTTGACTTCTGTGCGCCACTTGGTCAGAACCGAGGCAGAGAGGATTTTTCATTTCGACATGCGGGTGAAGCCGGAAATTCAGCAGTATATGTCCGGATTTGAATGTACCACCTTGCGACAGTATGAGGACAAAGCACTAGCCTATGATATGAAAGAGGCGGCAGTAGAAAAGTCAACAGAAGCGAAGAAGCAGAAAGTGTCTAGCAACTTCACGGAGAATAAGAGCAGTGGGCCCCGCAGGGGCCAGTCCTCATTTCATTCATCCAGGAGGCCTCCGCAGCCTTCGCGTGGTGGAAAGAAGTTCGGCGGCAAGACCGACTTTGACGCGGGGAAGAAATGTTATAAGCGTGGCAAAGCGGGGCATGTTCGACGTGGATCGCTTTCTTGTGACCTGTTTCGAGTGTGGACAGGAAGGGCATCGCGCAATATTTTGTGGAAATGCGACTCGATCTTTTGGTACTCGCACGTCTGTACCGGTTCCGAAGGACACTAGTGTAAACCAGACGCAGCAAAGCGGTTTCCAACAGCAGAACGTTGGGAAAAGAGAGGCATCCAGCGCTGGGTCCGTTCCTCCGCGTATTTACGAGATGAAGAAGTCGAACACGGCATTTGCATCAGTGCGATTCAGATCCTTTTTCAACCAGTTAGTGTCTTATTCGATTCAGGAGCTACGCATTCTTTCATATCTTTGAACTGTGTTAATCGTTTGAAAATCTCGTGCTTGTATGATTGTGAACCTTATGTTGTGGGATTACCGAGCGGAGAGAAACTTGTGGGAACCCTAGAAGCTAGAGATTTTCCAGTGACTATAGGAGGGAGAGATTGGCTATCAAATCTTATTGTAGTCGACATCCTTGGTGACGATTTAATTCTCGGAGATGATTGGCTCAATCGTTATGGAGCTATTTTGAATTACCGAAAGAGAGTCATTTCTATCATTTCCGATGACGGGTCTGAACATTTATTTAAGGGGTGGAGACCGGGAAGCTCAGAAAAATTAATCAAAGCAATGAAAGCAGCGAGATTGCTAAAGCAGGGTTGTTACGGATTTTGGTGTTATGCCATGAAGAAAGAAGAAGGAGTAGAGCTCTCATCTATTCCGCACAGCAATTAGGCCTGCGCTGTTATATGGCACCGAGTGTTGGGCTGTAAAACAGTGTCACGTTCAAAAGATGAATGTGGCAGAGATGCGTATGCTACGATGGATGTGTGGTCATACAAAAAAGGATCGGCTCAGAAATGAGGTGATCAGAGAGAAGGTAAGAGTTGCGTCTATAGAAGACAAGATGATGGAGAATCGATTACGATGGTTTGGTCATGTGAGAAGAAGACCTATTGATGCCCCAGTGAGGAGGCTAGAAAGTTGGGGAGCAAGTAATGTTGTGAAAGGTAGAGGAAGACCCAAGAAAACTTGGATAAAGATGATTGAAAATGATATGCGGTTTCTTGGAATTGGAGAAAGTATGGCGATGGAGAGGCAAATGTGGCGGGAAAGAATACGGATGGTGGATGGAGTCCGATTCTTTTTTTTTCTTTTTCTTTCTTTTTTTTAATTCCTATTTTCTTTTATTTCATGTTATCTTTTTTTTTTTTTTCTTTTTTTTCTTTTTTTCTTTTTTTTTTCCACTCTCTTTTTTTATTTGCTTTTTTCTCTACTTTTTCCCTCTTTTTTCCTTTTATGTTATTTATGTAACGATTATTGACGGTTTCAAAGTTTGATTCATGTTAGCCGACCCCAAATCATTTTGGGACTAAGGCTTAGATGTTGTTGTTGTTGTTGTATTCCCTGACGAACTACTTGGGTTACCTCCGCAGAGAGAAGTGGAGTTCACTATCGAATTAGAGCCTGAAGCCGCTCCTATTTCCAGAGCACCATACCGCATGGCGCCAACCGAGATGTATGAACTAAAGAAGCAACTGGGGGAATTATTACAGAAGGGTTATATTCAACCTAGCGTTTCTCCTTGGGGAGCGCCCGTTCTCTTTGTCCGGAAGAAAGACGGATCCCTCCGACTGTGTATTGATTACAGGGAGCTCAACAAAATGACGATCAAGAATAAGTATCCTATACCTCGGATCGACGACTTGTTTGATCAACTGCAAGGGGCAAGGGTATTCTCGAAGATTGACTTGCGATCAGGATATCATCAGTTGAGAATTAAGGAATCGGACATACTGAAATCTGCTTTCAGATCCCGGTACGGGCACTATGAATTCGTGGTGATGCCATTCGGACTTACCAATGCTCCTGCAGTATTTATGCAATTGATGAATCAGGTATTCTTAGAATACCTAGATAAGTTTGTGGTCGTTTTCATTGACGACATCTTGATCTATTCGAAGAACACAGAGGAGCACGCTGAGCATTTGCGTGTGGTTTTGAGCATCTTAAGGAAGGAACAGCTGTATGCAAAGCTTTCCAAATGCGAGTTCTGGCTTAGGGAAGTAACTTTCCTTGGGCATGTGATATCGGTGTGAGTTCAGGTGGACCCGAAGAAAGTCGAAGCAATCTTGGAATGGGAAGCTCCTAATAACGTGAAAGAAGTCTGGAGTTTCTTGGGACTTGCTGGATATTATCGCCGTTTTGTAGATGGATTTTCCAAAATTGCTCGTCCGCTCACTCAGCTATTACAGAAAACTCAAAAGTTCATGTGGGATGAGAAATGCCAGGCTGGTTTTGATGAACTTAAGAAGAGACCGACGACAGCACCTATATTAACGTTACCAGATGGAACTGATGGATTCATGGTATACAGCGACCACTACAAAAAAAAAGCAATTTTTACCGACGCCATTTACCGACGCCCGTACCCGCCGTTGTTAAACTTATAATTTACCGACGCCATTACCGACGCCCGTTATTTAATTGATTTACCGACGCCATTGCCAATAGGTTCATGAGACTTATTTTTTCTTTTTTCACAATTAAGCGCCGTTCTGGCGCCATTTCTAAACGCCATTTTGGCGTTGGTAATGGCATCGGTAAAATTTTTTTATTATCTTTTTTTTTTCACAAATAACGACGCCGTTTACCGACGCCATTTACCGACGCCTTTACCGACGCCATTTTGGCGTTGGTAATTTTTTTTTTATTTTTTTTTATTTTTTTTTTTAATTTACCGACGCCGTTTACACCATTACCGACGCCATATCGGCGTCGGTAAATTTTTTACGCTATCCCACATCGAAAAAACAGTAGTGTTTTTTCTGGTTTATAAACCAAAATCCTTCTCAATCATTTGAAATTGAATGGAGCCCGAACATGACCCGTCCGGACCCGGACCCGACCCGCCCGGACCTGGACCTGACCGAACCTGAGCGCCGCCTGAGCCCGGACGTGACCCGCCTGAGCCCTGACCTGACTTTTTTAGATTTTTTTTAATTTAACGACGCCAAAAATAGCGTCGGTAAATGGCGGCGTCGGTAATGGCGTCGGTAAAAAATTACCGTCGAGCTTTTTCCCAACGGCGGATTGCCGTCGATAATTTTTTTACCGACGCCATTTTATGTTTTACCAACGGCGTTTGGCGTCGGTAAAACTATTTTTTTATAGTGGACGCTTCAAATCAGGGCCTGGGATGTGTGTTGATGCAAAAGGATAAGGTGATTGCCTATGCTTCTCGGCAGTTGAAACCGTATGAATTTAATTACCCGACTCATGATCTGGAGCTAGCAGCTGTAGTCTTTGCTCTAAAAATTTGGCGACATTACTTGTACGGCACTCGTTGTCAGATCTTCACCGATCACAAGAGCCTCAAATATATTTTCAGTCAGAAGGAATTAAATATGAGGCAGAGAAGGTGGCTGGAATTGATCAAGGACTACGACTTGGAAATTCTCTATCATCCGGGTAAAGCAAACATAGTAGCCGATGCATTGAGCCGTAAACCTGTTTCTCTTCGAGTGTTGGAAGCACTTACATCCCAAACCAGCATTCAACGGGAATTGATCCGCGAAGGGATTGAAGTATGGGCACCAGGAATCCAAGGGCAACTATATGTGATGGAACTGACTTCATCACTAGTCGAGGAAATCAAATCTAAGCAGTTGAATGATTCTCTGATCCTTCGGTTATGTGACGAAGTAAAGAAAGGAAAGGCCCCAGGATTCGTGATACAAGATGATGGAGTTCTGAGAGTTCAGAGTCGACTTTGCGTTCCCGATGCTGATGATTTGAGACGGACAATTCTGAAGGAAGCTCATAGCGCGCCTTATTCTATTCACCGGGCGTGATAAGATGTATAAGGATCTAAAACAAAACTTCTGGTGGGGGAATATGAAGAAGAACGTAGCAGAATACGTTTCAAAGTGTTTGACTTGTCAGCAGGTTAAGATTGAACATCAGCGACCTGCTGGAATGTTAAAGCCGCTTCCGATCCCTGAGTGGAAGTGGGAGGATATCTCGATGGATTTCATCACCAGTATGCCAAGGACCAAGACGGGAATGAACATGATTTGGGTTGTAGTTGATCGACTAACCAAGTCGGCTAATTTTCTAGGAATTAAAGATACTTGGGGACCCGAGAGATTGGCGCGAGTATTTATTGCAGAGATAGTCAAATTACATGGGACACCGAAGACCATTATTTCAGATCGAGATGGTCGTTTCGTGTCGCACTTCTGGAAGGAAGTTCACAGGGCTTTGGGGACCGAGCTAAACTTTAGCACGGCTTATCATCCTCAGACGGACGGTCAGTCCGAAAGGACTATACAAACAGTAGAAGACATGCTTAGAGCGTGTGCTTTGGATTGGTCAACTGATTGGAAAGTTCATTTGCCGTTGATTGAATTCACCTACAATAATAGTTGGCATGCTTCTATTAAGATGGCACCATTTGAAGCTTTGTACGGGAGAAGATGCCGATCACCCCTGTGCTGGGATGATTCTTCGGATTTGATCGGGATGGAACCGGAATTGATAGTTCAGACTCAAGAGAAGATAGCTTTGATTCGAGAAAGACTGTTGACTGCCCAGATTCGATAGAAGTCTTATGCGGACGTACGTCGTCGCCCTCTAGAGTTCGACATTGGGAACCACGTACTATTGAAGGTGTCTCCTACACGAGGAATTTTCCGTTTTGGGAGGAAAGGCAAGCTAAGTCCGAGATATATCAGACCATTCGATATCCTCGAGAGAGTTGGGGATTTAGCATACAGGTTGGCCTTACCGCCATCGCTGAGTCATGTTCACAACGTGTTTCACGTATCCCATTTGTGGAAATATGTACCAGATCCCAGTCATATTATTGATTTCGACGAGATCGGGATAGCTAATGACGGCACCTTCGAAGAGAGACCAATCAAGATACTCTAGAGTCGAGTCAAACAGTTGAGGAATAAACCGATCTCCTTGGTAAAAGTTCAGTGGTCTCGACATGGAGTCGAAGAAGCAACTTGGGAGACGGAGGAGAGTATGAAGTCGAGATACCCGGAATTATTTTCGTTTTAAGTTTTGGGCCGAAATGTAATGCCCGGATAAATGGTGTATTTACATTGTACTCGACCTTGTATGATCTCGACTTCATGATGTTATAAATCGTAGATTGGTTTCCCGTATTTGTGCCCTTATGTTTTTATACATCTTCAAACATTGCATGCATGATTCTGCACGTACTTACATACGCTACGGACTTGCGATTAACGTACGTTAAGTCTGCTGTGTAACGTACGTTATGTGCTGGGCTTAACGTACGTAAGCTCAGTCAAGTCAATATCCGACAAGGGTCGGTGCGTGGGGACAAGATGAAGATTCGTGGAGATTGCCAGCATGAACCTGGACGTTTTTCCAGCTCATGTAAGTCAACGGCTTAGCGTACGCTAATAGTGATTTTTAACGTACTCTAAGGTCCTATGTGTTACGTACATAACACCTATAGCCTAACGTACGTAAGAGTTTGCCAGAAACAGTCCAGTGAGCTCTGGCCGAGCGTTAACGCACGCTAACGTTCGAGTATAACGTACGCTAACCAAGTTACGTACGTAATAGTCTGTGTTTAACGTACGTAATGGTTTAAAATCTATTTATAGAACCCGACCCTCACTTCATTTCCCACTTTTTCCTTGGCCGATTTTTGTGTTCTTGAGACTATCCTTCACCTCATATCCCTCATATCATCATCTACCTCCGATTTTGGGAAGCCTAGACTGTGTGAGTTGGTGATCAAGATTCCGGTGAAGAGTTTATTGAAGATTTTCTTTATTCTTACATCTCTTAAGGTATGTTACGATTCACCAAGCTAGAGTTTACATTCTTAGCTATACTTTGAGCTTGTTTTGGAAATCATTGGACTAGTTAATGATCTTTTGAGTCCAGCACCATATTTTGGAGTTTAGAACCCGATTATACCTTGTCTTTCTTCCATTACTTAGAGTATTGATTTAGCCTCGGTGGATGAAAGCCTTAACATGAAGTATCCTTAATTCGTTGAAGTAAATAGCATGATTTCAGATTAGATTCTCTGAACCCTTTTTATGTTTCACTGGTGTAATTCATGTATGTATTCTCCATATTCTTGAGATTGATATATCGGCCAAGTTTTTGAACTCAAACCGGATCACCGTAGTATCGTTTTCCTTGCGTAATATTCGAGCATGCTTGTCATCTTGAATAACATTGCTGGTAAAATCGTTATAGACGATCATATGAGTATTTGGCATTTTATCCCTTATTAAAACACGAAACCTTCAATACCTTGTAAAACAGTGAACTTTTAAACATCGATACTCCACCTTCGAAATGATCGTTCAACTCTCATGAAGTGCCTTATCGTTTCCGGTTCAGTTCTTATCTAACGTTCTAACCGTGAACCAACCTTACGTCACTACTTTACGATTCTAATATAAGTATTCGGTGATCGTACGTTAGTATCGAATGGTATGTTAAGTTCCTTGTATCTCTTTTTGAACAAGGTCCGAGCCTTGCATAGGGGTCGATCGAGGGACGGTGACATACGGACGCGTGACATTTGTTGGAGTATTTCATTCTTGCCCTTTTTGAGGCAAGTATCATATGTTGAGTTTGATTTATATTGGAACTTTGATCATGCATATGGTTTCGTTCATGTTGTCGAATATGAGATTTATTTTTTTAATTTCTCGTGGTACTTGTTGTTAATTGTTCGTATTGATGAACATATTGAAATGTATATATGTATGCATAATTGATTGGTTTATGGTATAAATGATCCGAGGGGGTCATGAGGATCTATGCTGAGGGCGCTGGATCGAATGTCCACCATGCGTTGGTCCGACGGGATCATCATGGGGATCTATGCTGAGGGCGCTGGATTGCTGGACGGGTTTTCCACCATGCGTTCGTCCGACGGGATCATCATGAGGATCTATAACAAGGGCGCTGGATCGCTCGATTACCCTGTATTGTGTTGATGGAATCGAGAGGATTCATATCGTTGGATTCCGATGATGGAAGTCCGTTTTGCATGTTTTATGATGCACTAATGATTTATGTATTATGATACTTGTACTAGCATTGTTTTGCTAACCCCTTCGGGGGTGGACATTGTTTTGATGTTCAGGTAGCCGGGGAGCGGGGAAGCAACCACAGTACCGACAGGACGATGAAATGGCTCAGTGATGTGGTTGACGTTTATTGTTATTGTGATTTGTCTTCTTGGTTCACTTTAGTACTCGAGTACGTGTGTTTTAATAATGTCATTTTCGATATGGTTGTATAAGTTAACTCTTTGGATCAGTTGAACCAGTTCTATGTTTTGAACTTCAGTTGTATGGTTGGATTATATTTACTTTTCTTTTAATTAGCCTTGTAAATCCTTACTTAAAGGGTTTACGGCGCTGTAATTATTCCGAATATCTCGGGGTGTTACAATGGTAGGGACTGTGATCTCCCTTATTGATTAATTTTAATTTATTTTAGTCATGTTCGCCTGGTGGATCTCTGGGTGTGGGGTCCACGACACTGTAATAACCCAATGGGATTTGGGGGTGTTACAATGTACAACACCACCGCCTCTTTTTTTCTCTCTCTTTGTACTTTCTTTTCGGCAAATGGGTATCTGCTTGTTTCTGGATCTCTTTCTGTTCTCATACCTCTCAATGGAAATCTTTTTCTATCACTCAAAAAACAATCCTCAAATTGACAAATTTATTCTTGAGAATACTAATACTCCTGTCGTACCCCCACCCACAAAAAGCACAAATCTAAATACTCAGATCAGGAGGCCGGATATGTGAAGGTAATCGGTTATTTATTTATTTATAATATTGACTAGATTGCAAAAATCGTGCATCTGGTATGTCCATATTGCACAAAAGGTTTTCACAAGGACTACGCTTGCGTTTTTGAAAAAACAGGGACTGCACGTGAGATTTGGACATACTATAGGAATGAGTTTTGCAATATATACCTTTTTTATATTATTATATCAAAGTTTAGAATTTTTTTTTGAAATAAAGCCCATTTCTGATTTGGGCCTCTTTTAGTTTCATTAACTCCAGGACTTTTTGATCCATCAACCTTGGATCCATTACACGAAATTCATATACATTTACCAAATTCATAAACCCTAAGCCTTGCGGCGTGCTTTTATTACTTTTACAAAAAAGAAAAAAAATCAATTCGCACATTTATTCTTTTAAAATGGATGACCCTCAAAGAAATCTTGATGTATGTATTTTATGGCTTTAATCCATTACATTATATGTTTCTATTCATATTTAACCGACATTTTTTTTTATTTTTTATTTATTTTTAGTTTTTATTTGCAAGGTTCGTCAATCCACCACGACAAAGGTTTGCAATGCCTGATAGCAACAACCAAAACCCAATGAAATTTAAGGTTAACGCAAAGGGCTTATTAGTGTTGGGGTATTACGGTTTATTATGGAGATCCGGATTCCCAATGGATCGTGTAATCACTTTCCGAACTGATATTTCTACCCTATGCCCGGGTTACAAGAATTTCAGCCTAGGATAATCTAAAGGGACACTTACGAATCTAGGCACAGAAACGTAAGCCAAATTGCTAGAGAAATTCTAAGTTTATCAGAAAAAGATAGAGCTCAGAGAAGGGTATCTACAGACTCAGGGAAGAGCCTATTTATACATGTCAAATTAGGGTTGCATTGGGGCGGATTAGGGTTAAACATGAGGCGGCGCCGTCATTAGGTTTTTAAGTAGTGATCCGGAATTTAGTGTTGACAGATGGTTTTCCAAAATTGACGAAATTAGTCAATTTTACCAAATTCTCCCTCTAAATTCGGAATTTTCACTAACTTACTAATCCAAATTTCTGAAGACCTTTTGGGGAGCTGCCCCAAACCCCGCGGGGGTTCTGCCCCTCGATTATTTCAGATAATTTTTTCTTAAAAAATAAAAGTTCCGATTTTTTTTTTCTGATTTTTTTAATTTTGCAGAATTTTCAGAATTTTTTTATTTTTTTCAGATTTTTTAGATTTTCCAGAATTTTCAGTTTTTTTTTTTACCTTTTATTTTTATGACTAAAATTCTTAACGCCATCCACACAATTTGTGTGATTTCAAAATTTTTGAAAGGTTTTGGTGTCGGATGAAAAAAAAAGTTGTGGTGTAACTTTAAATTAGCCCAAAAGCTTTTAGTGTAAAAATTTTACCCAAACATAAACATAAAAAATGATGAAATGCTGGAAATTGAAGAAAATTGAAAAATACACTATTATGGTAAATATTTTTGAAACTACACTATTATGGTAAATACTTTTTTCAATAACACTAGTTTGGTCAAAAACTTAGTTACATGTAGTGATATTAATGCTATCCTTTAAAAATAAATAAAATTTAATGTTGTATCTAAAATCAATGAAACTCTTGCATTTTAATGAATTTTGTTGGATCTAAAATTATTTATATATATTATATATAATATATATATATACACACATATATATATATATATATATATTTAAATATTTATATATATGCCGTATCCCCCTGCACCCGAATCGCATATTTTTAAATTTGTCGAATTCCCGAATCCCCATACTACGCACCCGCACCCGTATCCCCGCACCCGTGTGTAATATCCGCGTTTTCTATTTTTAGTAATTTCTATTTTTAGTGTATATTCATTTCGGACAACTCGCTTGGCACTGTTTTGGAATTCTGAATCTATTTTGTTCTTGGAGTTTCTCTATTTGGTCGAGTCTCGATGATGTTTTTACGTAATTTCATCTTGAGTTATATTTTGTCGCATGTGTATTCGATTCTCGTTAAACTCGTTCGGTTTCGTCATTTTCCTATTTCCATGAGTTCGCATGGTTGAGTAGAGCATGTTGTGAGTTTCAGATTGTTAATCCGACGTTGTATCGTGATTTACGGATGTTTGGGCCGTTTTTGTAATTTCCTATAAACTTAGGGAATTTGTTCCTTGTTCGGTTTTGATTGTGTACCTCGGACCGTTTTGGGTTACTGGTTATTGTTTCTCGTTGTGTGTATTTTTCTCGGACGGTTGGGACGGCATATCGTGTTTTGGTGATCGTCTTTTTCGTTTTTGGTAGCGTTGTTTTCTGTCCAGAATGCTGTCTGTCAGGACCTGTGCAAAACGGCGCAAGACCCGCGGCATTTTGCGCCGTGTCTGTGCGCCGTGTCGCCCAGGGGGTCGATCACTGTCCGAGAAACGGCGCAAGACCCGCGGCATTCTGCGCCGGGTCTGTGCGCCGTGTTGCCCAGTGGTGCCCGCTGCCTTGCGAAACGGCGCAAGACCCGCGGCATTTTGCGCCGTGTCTGTGCGCCGTGTCGCACAGGGGTCGCCCGCTGACCAGCAACACGGCGCTGAACACGGCGCTATTTGGACCGTTTGTTGCGCCGTGTTCTGTCCAGTATATAAAGGACAGACGGGTGTTTTTAACCCCATTTCTCATTTCTCTTCCGTCTCTCCACCCCCTCATCGCGTTTTTGGGCGATTTCAACCGGATATTGCATTCTAGCATCTTGTAACTCGGAATTGGACATTCTAACACGAATCAATCATCCTCCTTCCACCATTCCATCGTTGAATTGAGGTATTTGGTCATTATACCTAATTTTAGGGTTCTTGGTTATTATTCATTTTTCCTTTCGTTTTTGCTTCGAATAATGAATATTAGTTGGGTAACCATGGTGTTATGTTTTCCTAGAACTTTAGCGGATAAATTCCAAGTTTTTCCCCTTCGTTGATCGAATTTGAACCTTATGCCTCAATAGTGTTCGGCGGATTGTCCCTTAGGATAGAACATCGATTAATTCGTGATTTCTCAGTGGAATTGTAGTTGATTGAGTCTCTATTGTTGTTAGGACCAGATTTGTGAAGATTGTTCGGACCGAAACCTTTCCTTTCGCCGTTTTCTTCGCGTCGTGTCATCCAAGGCAAGTACATGTATTACATTCCGTTATGTGCGTATGATTTTGATGCGAATGATGTAAATGGTATTATTGAACGAATGTGATTGTTTCTCTTCCACCTGGGGATGGCATGTGGCCTCTGGGGGCCGATACTAATGGGTACGGCCACGGAAGTGGACTTGGGTGCGTGCGTTGATGTTCTTCCACCTGGGGACGGTTCGACGGGACCTCTGGGGGCCGATACTAATGGGTACGGCTGCGGAAGTGGTTTCTCACCTGGGGACGGTCCGACGGGACCTCTGGGGGCCGATACTAATGGGTACGGTCGCGAGTTACCAAGCGTGGATAATTGTGATGTGGGAAAACTTGATGATATATTGTTTTGGTGTAATGTGATATTCCGGAATATTGATTTTCAGAATGATTTTTCTAAAGATTTGTTTGCGTTGAATCGTGTATGTGTATAATGTTGTGTAATTGTGTACTTGCACTAGCTATTCAAATGCTAACCCCTTAAATGGGGGAAATGCGTCTTATGCATTTCAGGTACCGGGAGAGCTGAGGAGCAGGCACGGGACATGCACGCAAAGGATGGGCTGGCTTGATGATAGTGGCTCGAGTCTGTATTGTTTTTTTTATGTTTTGTCATTGCATTTGTCGAGTATTGGAGTTAAACTGTTTATTTCTGAACTTGGTTCAAGTCCCCTGCGTGGGCAATGAATTGATATTTACATTATGTTTCATGTACTCCGTTGAAATGTTTTGGCCGAGGCCACAGCCCTACTTACTTTTGAGTGCATCTTTTGGGGTTTTCATTGTGGTTATGTGTCATGTGTTAGCCTGGTAGACCTCACGAGGGTTCTACGGCGTGTAATGTCCCATTTGTGAATTGGGGTGTTACATTTATGGTATCGGAGCAAGGTTTGAATACCTAGGCTGTCGGTTAATTTTTGGGTCTATTAGTGGAGTCATTAGAGTCAGTCGTTGAGACTAATATCATCATGCTACCGTCTTTTCGTGCGACCCGTGGCTGTAAGTCTTCTCAAACTCTTATATTTCTGTATTCGTTTTCTTGCGTTGTTCGGAATTGAGAACTATGATACCAACCTTGTAAATTGTGAATCTTTATGATCTTGTTCTTTTCGTATTTTCTTCAGTATGTTGAGAGGTCGTGGTAGACCAGCTAGGGGACGCGGCCGAGGCCGTGGTCGGGGTGCTGATAATGAAGAGGGCTCACTTTCTCAGTCCTCTGCAGACTCAGCCTCTCACTCAGTGCCGTCGGGTAATAATGCCGACGTCGGCTACCGCCGTACTTGCCAGCTTAGTAGCCCGGCTTGCTCGAATAGCCTGTGGTGGACGCCAGAATCCGCCCCCGATACCTGAAGAGGAAGCTAGTAAGTGGCTTCAGACGGTGACTAAGATGCACCCTCCTCGTTTCTCCGGATCTTCTGACTCCCTCGGTTGGGAGAATTGGTTCTTTCAGTTGTCCAGGACCTTTGATGCCGTAGCTTGTCCCGAAGACAGGAGGGTACATATTGCTCAGTACCTCCTGGATAAGGAAGCTGCGGAATGGTGGGAGGCCGTTGCGCCCAGAGATCGTCGGGCCACTTGGGAGGAGTTCAGGGCTGCTATGGAAGCAGAATATTGTCCACTGCCAGTTAAAAAGCGCAGAATTGTGGAGTTTTTCACCGCTACACCTCAGGATGTGCCGATTTCTCAGGCCATTATTTCCTACAATCAGCAGTTGGGTTTTGTGAGAGATCAGGTGAGGACGGAGGCTGATAAAATCCGTTACTTCAATATGCGTATGAAGCCGCATATCAGACAGAGTATGGCACCGCTCATGTGTGCCACTTTGAAGGAATACCAGGATCGCGCTCTGGCGATCGAGATGGCTGTCCCGGAATCAGAGTCGGTTTCGGAAGCTAAGAAGCAGAAGACTACTGGCGGGTTCTCGGCCGGTAAAAGTGGTCAGTTTTCGAGGTCTCGTTCTGCTCCTACACCTGGGAAGAGGCCGTTTCATCAGACCGGTGGATCTCAGGGTAACCGTTCGGTCCAGTCTGTGGCACCTGGCGGGAGAGTTTGTTTTAATTGCAGTCAGCCCGAGCACGTTATGAAGGATTGCCCATTTCCGTTAGTTGCTTGCTTTACTTGCGAACAGACCGGGCATCGGGCAGCCCATTGTGAGAGGGCCACCAGGGCCGCTAGAGTTCCGACTACCACCGCCGATCAGATGGATCTCAGCACTTCAGCTACTCATGTTCCGATGAGTTCGGGCCGTGGTAGGGGTCGGGGTCAGCCGGATCGCCGTACAGTGTCGAGTTCGGGTTAAGTTCACCCCCGATTGTATCAGATGAGGCGTACAGAGGAGACAGACGTTCCAGTGGCGTCAGGTACCACTCAGATCCTTACTCATCCAGTTTCAATGCTTTTTGATTCGGGTGCTACCCATTCCTTTATTGCTTCGGATTGTGTGAGTCGTATTGGTTTTGACTGCTTGTTTGAGTGTGAGCCGTTTGTAGTGGGTACACCCAGCGGGGATCGTATGGTTGGGGACCGGGAAGTTAGGGATTGCCCAGTGAGGATCGGGAGCCGGGATTGGCCCTCGAATCTCATTGTTATAGACCTTAAGGATGAGGATTTGATCCTCGGGGACGATTGGTTGGATCGTCACGGTGCTATCATGAACTATCGGACTCGTACCATCTCGATAGTTGCCGAGGACGGCACCGAGCATACTCTCGTCGGTTGTAAGCCGGGTAAATCGGGGAGTGTGATTAGCGCCTTGAAGGCGATGAAACTTCTGAACCAGGGTTGTGTCGGCTACTGGTGTTTCGCTCTGCAGGCGGAAGATGGTGGGGTTGACATATCGTCGATTCCAGTTGTTAGCGAGTATCCCGACGTATTTCCGGATGACTTGCCGGGATTACCACCGCTTCGATAGGTGGAGTTTCCTATTGATCTTGAGCCGAATGCGGCCCCTATTTCTCGGGCACCGTACCGTATGGCGCCGTCGGAGATGCTAGAGTTGAAGAATCAGTTGGGAGAGTTGTTAGATAAAGGGTATATTCGACCGAGCGCATCGCCTTGGGGTGCACCTGTACTTTTTGTTAAGAAGAAGGATGGATCGCTTCGTTTATTCATCCATTATCGATAATTAAACAAGTTGACCATCAAAAATAAATACCCTTTGCCCCGGATTGACGACTTGTTTGATCAGCTTCAGGGGGCGACAGTCTTTTCGAAGATTGACTTGCGATCGGGCTACTACCAGTTGAGGATTCGGGACAGTGATATACCGAAAGCTGCCTTTCGGACGAGATATGGACATTACGAGTTTGTGGTTATGCCTTTTGGGCTAACCAATGCCCCAGCAGTGTTCATGCAGTTGATGAACAAAGTTTTTATTGAGTATCTGGATAAATTCGTAGTCGTCTTTATCGATGACATTCTTATCTATTCACGGAGTCGAGAGGAGCACGCCTTACATCTCCGGATTGTTTTAGACATTTTGAGAGCTGAGCAGTTGTATGCGAATTCCTCTAAGTGTGAGTTTTGGCTCGAGGAAGTGATGTTCCTCGGACATGTGATTTCAGCAGAGGGATATCGGGTAGATCCGCAAAAGATAGAGGCGGTGATGGCTTGGGAGCCGCCTAAGAATGTGAAGGAGGTGAGGAGTTTTCTGGGTCTTGCCGGCTATTATCGTCGATTTGTTGAGGGATTTTCTAAGATTTCCAAACCGCTCCCTCAGTTGCTCCAGAAGACTCAGAAATTCGAGTGGACCGCAGACAGACAGAGTAGTTTTGACGAGTTGAAGAGACGATTAACTACCGCACCCGTGTTAGCGTTGCCTCAGGGGAACGAAGATTTTGTGGTATATAGTGATGCTTCGGGCCTCGGGCTCGGATGTGTTTTGATGCAGAGAGATAGAGTCATTGCTTATGCATCCCGCCAGTTGAAACCTTACGAGGTGAATTATCCCACGCACGATTTGGAGTTAGCTACGGTCGTTTTCGCCTTAAAGATCTGGAGGCATTATCTTTATGGGTCGTCTTGTAAGATTTTTACGGATCACAAGAGCTTGAAGTATATCTTCAGTCACAAAGAATTGAATATGAGACAGCGTAGGTGGTTGGAACTAATTAAAGATTACGACCTCAAGATACTTTACCATCCGGGTAAGGCTAACGTAGTGGCCGATGCGTTGAGCCGAAAGCCGATGGCGTTGCAGATGTTAGAGGTACTTACACCACAGAGTAGGATCCAGCGGGATTTTATTTGTCAGGATATCGAGGTTTGGGTTCATAGAGTTCAGGGTCAGTTATGTGCGTTGGAGATCGCTTCGTCCTTGACTGATGATATCAAGGCGAAACAGTATGATGATCCATTTTTGGTCCAGTTGAGGGAGGATGTGAGGAAGGGGAAAGCCCCCGGATTTATGGTTCACGATGATGGAGTTTTGAGATTTCGCGGCAGACTATGTGTACCGAGTGTTGTTGAGCTGAGACAGAAGATCTTGAGTGAATCTCATACCACACCTTACTCCATACATCCTGGTACGAGTAAAATGTACAAGGATGTGAGGAGCAACTACTGGTGGAGTAATTTGAAGACAGACGTTATCGAGTTTGTGTCGAGGTGCTTGACCTGTCAGCAGGTTAAGATCGAGCATCAGCGACCCGCGGGGCTTTTACGACCACTTTCTATCCCGGAGTGGAAATGGGAGGACATTTCTATGGATTTCATTACCGGTATGCCTAAGACTCGGACTAGAATGAACATGATTTGGGTCATTGTCGATCGACTAACCAAATCGGCTCATTTTCTGGGTATTAAGGACACTTGGGGGCCAGAGAGACTTGCACGAGTGTTTATTGCGGAGATCGTGAGGTTACATGGGACCCCTAAGAGTATTGTTTCGGATCGTGATGGCCGGTTCATATGACATTTTTGGCAGTCCGTTCATAGAGCCTTGGGAACAGAGCTGAGACTTAGCACATCCTACCACCCTCAGACAGACGGACAATCTGAGCGGACGATACAGACGCTAGAGGATATGTTGCGAGCCTGTGCTTTAGATTGGAAGGATGATTGGGAGTCGTACTTGCCATTGATCGAGTTCACGTACAACAATAGTTGGCACACCTCGATCAAGATGGCACCATTCAAGGCATTGTATGGGAGGAGGTGCAGATCGCCGTTGTGTTGGGACGATGCGTCCGAGCTGATTGGTACCGAGCCTGATATGGTAGTTGAGACGAGAGAGAAGATTGCTCTGATTCACGATAGATTGGTGACGGCCCAGAGCCGACAGAAGTCTTATGCCGATACACGTCGCCGGCCGTTGGAGTTTGAGGTAGGAGACCATGTGTTGCTTAAGGTGTCGCCGACACGGGGAGTTTACCGCTTCGGTCGGAAGGGTAAACTTAGTCCGAGATTTATTGGACCGTTCGAGATTCTAGAGAGAGTTGGAGAGCTTGCATATCGGTTAGGTTTGCCGCCGTCCCTGAGCCACGTGCATAACGTATTTCATGTTTCCCAGCTTAGGAAGTACGTACCGGACCCTAGCCATATTATTGATTTTGGAGAGATCGAGTTGGGGCCCGACATTACCTTCGAGGAGAGGCAGATTCAGATCTTAGAGCGTCGGGTGAAGCAACTCAGGTACAAAACCATTCCTTTGGTTAAAGTACAGTGGTCGAGGCATGGATCCGAGGAAGCCATGTGGGAAACGGAGGAGAGTATGAGGTCGAGATACCCTGAGTTATTCGTGTTGTAAGTTTCGGGACGAAACTTATTTTTAGGGGGAGATAATGTAATATCCGCGTTTTCTATTTTTAGTAATTTCTATTTTTGGTGTATATTCGTTTCGGACAACTCGCTTGGCACTGTTTTGGAATTCTGAATCTATTTTGTTCTTGGAGTTTCTCTATTTGGTCGAGTCTCGATGATGTTTTTACGTAATTTCATCTTGAGTTATATTTTGTCGCATGTGTATTCGATTCTCGTTAAACTTGTTCGATTTTGTCATTTTCCTATTTCCATGAGTTCGTATGGTTGAGTAGAGCATGTTGTGAGTTTTGTATTGTTAATCCGACGTTGTATCGTGATTTACGGATGTTTGGGCCGTTTCTGTAATTTCCTATAAGTTTAGGGAATTTGTTCCTTGTTCGGTTTTGATTGTGTACCTCGGACCGTTTTGGGTTACTGGTTATTGTTTCTCGTTGTGTGTATTTTTCTCGGACGGTTGGGACGGCATATCTGTTTTGGTGATCGTCTTTTTCGTTTTTGGTAGCGTTGTTTTCTGTCCAGAATGCTGTCTGTCAGGACCTGTGCAAAACGGCGCAAGACCCGCGGCATTTTGCGCGTGTTCAGGCGCCGTGTCGCCAGTGGGGTCGATCATCGTCAGAACGGGCGCAAGACCCGCGGCATTCTCGCGCCGGTCTCGTGCGCCGTGTTGCCTGGTGCCTGGGCCTTGCGAAACGGCGCAAGACCCGTGGCATTTTGCGCCGTGTCTGTGCGCCGTGTCGCACAGGGGTCGCCCGCTGACCAGCAACACGACGCTGAACACGGCGCTATTTGGACCGTTTGTTGCGCCGTGTTCTGTCCAGTATATAAAGGACAGACGGGTGTTTTTCCCCATTTCTCATTTCTCTTCCGTCTCTCCACCCCCTCATCGCGTTTTTGGGCGATTTCAACCGGATATTGCATTCTAGCATCTTGTAACTCGGAATTGGACATTCTAACACGAATCAATCATCCTCCTTCCACCATTCCATCGTTGAATTGAGGTATTTGGTCATTATACCTAATTTTAGGGTTCTTGGTTATTATTCATTTTTCCTTTCGTTTTTGCTTCAAATAATGATGAATATTAGTTGGGTAACCATGGTGTTATGTTTTCCTAGAACTTTAGCGGATAAATTCCAAGTTTTTCCCCTTCGTTGATCGCATTTGAACCTTATGCCTCAATAGTGTTCGGCGGATTGTCCCTTAGGATAAAACATCGATTAATTCGTGATTTCTCAGTGGAATTGTAGTTGATTGAGTCTCTATTGTTGTTAGGACCAGATTTGTGAAGATTGTTCGGACCGAAACCTTTCCTTTCGCCGTTTTCTTCGCGTCGTGTCATCCAAGGCAAGTACATGTATTACATTCCGTTATGTGCATATGATTTTGATGCGAATGATGTAAATGGTATTATTGAACGAATGTGATTGTTTCTCTTCCACCTGGGGATGGCATGTGGCCTCTGGGGGCCGATACTAATGGGTACGGCCACGGAAGTGGACTTGGGTGCGTGCGTTGATGTTCTTCCACCTGGGGACGGTTCGACGGGACCTCTGGGGGCCGATACTAATGGGTACGGCCGCGGAAGTGGTTTCTCACCTGGGGACAGTCCGACGGGACCTCTGGGGGCCGATACTAATGGGTACGGTCGCGATTTACCAAGCGTGGATAATTGTGATGTGGGAAAACTTGATGATATATTGTTTTGGTGTAATGTGATATTCCGGAATATTGATTTTCAAAATGATTTTTCTAACGATTTGTTTGCGTTGAATCGTGTATGTGTATAATGTTGTGTAATTGTGTACTTGCACTAGCTATTCAAATGCTAACCCCTTAAATGGGGGAAATGCGTCTTATGCATTTCAGGTACCGGGAGAGCTGGGGAGCAGGCACGGGACATGCACGCAAAGGATGGGCTGGCTTGATGATAGTGACTCGAGTCTGTATTGTTTTTTTATGTTTTGTCATTGCATTTGTCGAGTATTGGAGTTAAACTGTTTATTTCTGAACTTGGTTCAAGTCCCCTGCGTGGGCAATGAATTGATATTTACATTATGTTTCATGTACTCCGTTGAAATATTTTGGCCGAGGCCACGGCCCTACTTACTTTTGAGTGCATCTTTTGGGGTTTTCATTGTGGTTATGTGTCATGTGTTAGCCTGGTAGACCTCACGAGGGTTCTACGGCGTGTAATGTCACGAGGGGTGTTACACCGTGCTTCCTAGTAAACTATGAATGAATCGGCTATAACAAAAAAAATTGTTTTTATAAATACATGCGAGAGGGCTAAAAGCAAATAGTTAGGAAAGTTAGAATCTTTATGTGCAAATAAAATAGGGGTCACGAGTGCAAATTGTATATATATAAAAAGGGTCATAGGTTAAGATTAGGGTTAATGTACAACACCACCGCCTCTTTTTTTCTCTCTCTTTGTACTTTCTTTTCCGCAAATGGGTATCTGCTTGTTTCTGGATCTCTCTCTGTTCTCATACCTCTCAATGGAAATTTTTTTCTATCACTCAAAAAACAATCCTCAAATTGACAGATTTATTCTTGAGAATACTAATACTCCTGTCGTACCCCCACCCACCAAAAGCAAAAATCTAAATACTCAGATCAGGAGGCCGAATATGTGAAGGTAATGGTTATTTATTTATTTATAATATTGACTAGATTGCAAAAATTGTGCATCTGGTATGTCCATATTGCACAAAAGGTTTTCACAAGGACTACGCTTGCGTTTTTGAAAAAACATGGACTGCACTTGAGATTTGGACATACTATAGGAATGAGTTTTGCAATATATACTTTTTTTATATTATTATATCAAAGTTCAGAATTGTTTTTGAAATAAAGCGCATTTCTGATTTGGGCCTCTTTTAGTTTCATTAACTCCCGGACTTTTTGATCCATCAACCTTGGATCCATTACACGAAATTCATATACATTTACCAAATTCATAAACCCTAAGCCTTGCGGCGTGCTTTTATTACTTTTACAAAAAAGAAAAAAAATCAGTTCGCACATTTATTCTTTTAAAATGGATGACCGTCAAAGAAATCTTGATGTATGTATTTTATGGCTTTAATCCATTACAATATTTGTTTCTATTCATATTTAACCGACATTTTTTTTTATTTTTTGTTTATTTTTAGTTTTTATTTGCAAGGTTCGTCAATCCACCACGGCAAAGGTTTGCAATGCCTGATAGCAACAACCAAAACCCAATGAAATTTAAGGTTAACGCAAAGGGCTTATCAGTGTTGGGGTATTACGGTTTATTATGGAGATCCGGATTCCCAATGGATCGTGTAATCACTTTCCAAACTGATATTTCTACCCTATGCCCGGGTTACAAGAATTTCAGCCTAGGATAATCCAAAGGGACACTTACGAATCTAGGCACAGAAACGTAAGCCAAATTGCTAGAGAAATTCTAAGTTTATCAGAAAAAGATAGAGCTCAGAGAAGGGTATCTATAGACTCAAAGGGAAGAGCCTATTTATACATGTCAAATTAGGGTTGCATTGGGGCGGATTAGGGTTAAACATGAGGCGGCGTCGTCATTAGGTTTTTAAGTAGTGATCCGGAATTTAGTGCTGACAGATGGTTTTCCAAAATTGACGAAATTAGTCAATTTTACCAAATTCTCCATCTAAATTCGGAATTTTCACTAACTTACTAATCCAAATTTCTTAAGACCTTTTGGGGAGCTGCCCTAAACCCCGCGGGGGCTCTGCCCCTCGATTATTTCAGATAAATTTTTCTTAAAAAATAAAAATTCCGATTTTTTTTCTAATTTTTTAAATTTTGCAGAATTTTCAGAATTTTTTTATTTTTTCAGATTTTTTAGATTTTCCAGAATTTTTAGTTTTTTTTTTACTTTTTATTTTTCTGACTAAAATTCTTAACGCCATCCACATAATTTGTGTGAATTCAAAATTTTTGAAAGATTTTGGTGTCGGATGAAAAAAAAGTTGTGGTGTAACTTTAAATTAGCCCAAAAGCTTTTAGTGTAAAAAATTTACCCAAACATAAACATAAAAAATGATGAAATGCTGGAAATTGAAGAAAATTGAAAAATACACTATTATGGTAAATATTTTTAAACTTACACTATTATGGTAAATACTTTTTCCAATAACACTAGTTTGGTCAAAAGCTTAGTTACATGTAGTGATAGTAATGCTATCCTTCAAAAATAAATAAAATTTAATGTTGTATCTAAAATCAATGAAACTCTTGCATTTTAATGAATTTTGTTGGATCTAACATTATTTATATATATATTGAAATATTTTTATATATGCCGTATCCTCCTGCACCCGAATCCCCATATTTTTAAATTTGTCGAATTCCCGAATCCCCATACTACGCACCCACACCCGTATCCCCGCACCCGTGCTTCCTAGTAAACTATGAATGAACCGGCTATAACAAAAAAAATTGTTTTTATAAATACATGCGAGAGGGCTAAAAGCAAATAGTTAGGAAAGTTAGAATCTTTATGTGCAAATAAAAGAGGGGTCATGAGTGCAAATTGTATATATATAAAAAGGGTCATAGGTTAAGATTAGGGTTAATGTACAACACCACCGCCTCTTTTTTTCTCTCTCTTTGCACTTTCTTTTCCGCAAATGGGTATCTGCTTGTTTCTGGATCTCTCTCTGTTCTCATACCTCTCAATGGAAATATTTTTCTATCACTCAAAAAACAATCCTCAAATTGACAAATTTATTCTTGAGAATACTAATACTCCTGTCGTACCCCCACCCACCAAAAGCAAAAATCTAAATACTCAGATCAGGAGGCCGGATATGTGAAGGTAATTGGTTATTTATTTATTTATTTATAATATTGACTAGATTGCAAAAATCGTGCATCTGGTATGTCCATATTGCACAAAAGGTTTTCACAAGAACTACGCTTGCGTTTTTGAAAAAATAGGGACCGCACCTGAGATTTGGACATACTATAGGAATGAGTTTTGCAATATATACTTTTCTTTATTATTATATCAAGTTCAGAATTTTTTTTTTGAAATAAAGCCCATTTCTGATTTGGGCCTCTTTTAGTTTCATTAACTCCGATACTTTTTGATCCATCAACCTTGGATCCATTACACGAAATTCATATACATTTACCAAATTCATAAACTCTAAGCCTTGCGGCGTGCTTTTATTACTTTTACAAAAAAGAAAAAAAATCAATTCGCACATTTATTCTTTTAAAATGGATGACCGTCAAAGAAATCTTGATGTATGTATTTTATGGCTTAATCCATTACATTATTTGTTTCTATTCATATTTAACCGACATTTTTTTTTATTTATTTTTAGTTTTTATTTGCAAGGTTCGTCAATCCACCACGGCAAAGGTTTGTAATGACTGACAGCAACAACCAACACCCAATGAAATTTAAGGTTAACGCAAGGGCTTATCAGTGTTGGGGTATTATGGTTTATTATGGAGATCCGGATTCCCAATGGATCGTGTAATCACTTTCCGAACTGATATTTATACCCTATGCCCGAGTTACAAGAAATTCAGCCTAGGATAATCCAAAGGGACACTTACGAATCTAGGCATAGAAACGTAAGCCAAATTGCCAGAGAAATTCTAAGTTTATCAGAAAAAGAGAGATCTCAGAGAAGGGTATCTATAGACTCAAAAGGAAGAGCCTATTTATACATGTCGAATTAGGGTTGCATTGGGGCGGATTAGGGTTAAATATGAGGCGGCACCGTCATTAGGTTTTTAAGTAGTGATCCGGAATTTAGGGTTGACGGATGGTTTTCCAAAATTGACGAAATTAGTCAATTTTACCAAATTCTCCCTCTAAAATTCGGAATTTTCACTAACTTACTAATCCAAATTTCCGAAGACCTTTTGGGGCGCTGCCCCAAACCCCGCGGGGGCTCTGCCTCTCAATTAATTCAGATAATTTTTTCTTAAAAAATAAAAGTTCCGATTTTTTTTCTGATTTTTTAAATTTTGCAGAATTTTCAGAATTTTATTTTCCAGATTTTTTAGATTTTCCAGAATTTTTAGTTTTTTTTTTTTTACTTTTTATTTTTCTGACTAAAATTCTTAACGCCATCCACACAATTTGTGTGATTTCAAAATTTTTGAAAGGTTTTGGTGTCGGATGAAAAAAAAGATGTGGTGTAACTTTAAATTAGCCCAAAAACTTTTAGTGTAAAATTTTTTACCCAAACATAAACATAAAAAATGATGAAATGCTGGAAATTGAAGAAAATTAAAAAATACACTATTATGGTAAATATTTTTGAAACTACACTATTATGGTAAATACTTTTTTCAATACACTAGTTTGGTCAAAAACCTAGTTATATGTAGTGATATTAATGCTATCCTTCAAAAATAAATAAAATTTAATTTTGTATCTAAAATCAATGAAACTCTTCTTGTATTTTAATGAATTTTGTTGGATCTAAAATCATTTATATATATATATATATTATATATATATATAAATATTTTTATATATGCCGTATCCCCCTGCACCCGACTCCCCATATTTTTAAACTTGTCGAATTCCCGAATCCTCATACTACGCACCCGCACCCGTATCCCGCACCTGTGCTTCCTAGTAAACTATGAATGAACCGGCTATAACAAAAAATTGTTGTTATAAATACATGCGAGAGGGCTAAAAGCGAATAGTTAGGAAAGTTAGAATCTTTGTGTGCAAATAAAGGAGGGGTCAGGAGTGCAAATTGTATGTATATAAAAAGGGTAACAGGTTAAGATTAGGGTTAATGTACAACACCACCGCCTCTTTTATTCTCACTCTTTGTACTTTCTTTTCCGCAAATGGGTATCTGCTTGTTTCTGGATCTCTCTCTGTTCTCATACGTCTCAATGGAAACAATCCTCAAATTGACAAATTTATTCTTGAGAATACTAATACTCCTGTCGTACCCCCACCCACCAAAAGCACAAATATAAATACTCAGATCAGGAGGCCGGATATGTGAAGGTAATTGGTTATTTATTTATTTATAATATTGACTAGATTGCAAAAATCGTGCATCTGGTATGTCCAGATTGCACAAAAGGTTTTAATAAGGACTACGCTTGCGTTTTTGAAAAAACAGGGACTGCACCTGAGATTTGGACATACTATAGGAATGAGTTTTGCAATATATACTTTTTTTTTATTGTTATATCAAGTTCAGAATTTTTTTTGAAATAAAGCCCATTTCTGATTTGGGCCTCTTTTAGTTTCATTGCTCAAAACAAGAACAAAGGGAAGCAACCAGTCAAGAAGTTTGATGGTGATTGCTTCAACTGTGGCAAACATGGGCATACGACGAAAGACTGCCGCAAGCCGAAGGCCAACAAGAAGAAGAAACATGTTGCCAACATCGCCGAGATTAACGGCGAGTGGAAAGAGGATGACCTTGCTGCTGTGGTCACCGAAGAGGTCAACCACGTTGAGAACCAATGTGGTTGGTACGTCGACGCCGGTGCGACCGCCCACGTTGGTGCCGATAAGAGCCAGTTTAAGAACTATCAAGTTGTTGAGGGTAGGAAGCTCAACATGGGGAATCCAGCTTCATATGAAATCATCGGAGTTGGAGAAGCGGACCTCAAACTAACGTCCGGACAAACACTCACCTTGAAGAATGTGCTTCATGTTCTTGATATAAGGAAGAACTTGATCTCGGGCTCTATACTAGTTAAAACACGAATCAACAAGATTCCTTCTTGTTTATTGGTAAATTCGTAGAACAATTTATCGGTTATTATCATGAATAATCATATTCCAAAATCATCCATAACCTTTCCAAATTCCATTTCTTATTCATAAAATCATGACATATATAATTCAATAGTTCTTCAAGAACACGAATTATCCGAATTCACGTTCATAATCCATAAAATGACATAATCCGATGTGTTCTAACATCTAAAAATCCTTATTCACAATTCCATATATATATCATCATGTTCTTCGACATACAATTCATATAACTTCAAGAATCACAACAACACCACCATAATCGTTACCATACGAAGTAACCAACGACAAAAACATCAAAAATCCGAATTGAAGAAAATAATTACATCAACATTTCTCTTGAATTCCATCCAAACCATACGAAACATATCAATACTCATATATTGATAACAACACTAACTTAGTTCGGTAATCCAACTCATTATCATGCTCATCAACTCGAATATATGATAATCATCAACTCAAGAACATCAATAATCAATCCAAACGAAATTCCAAGGTTAAAAGTAATTACCTCTTCGAAGAGATGGATTGAATCCCAAGATTAATCCGTCCTCAATCACTTCCAAGCTCCAATTTCATGTTCTTAGGCTCCCAACCGAGTTAAAAGTGTTTAGAACATACTTAGAACTGAAGAAGGATGGGTTTTGGAGAGCAACACCTCTTTGGTTCGTGAGAGAAATGAAAGACCACGCTTCATTTTATAAACTGCATCAATCGTTACGTACGTTAACCATCACTATTAACGTACGTAATGCTGCTTAGCGTACGCTAAGCGTCCTTCATAGCGTACGTAATCTCATTCCAGAACTAACTAACCTATTTTGTTCACTCGTTTACGTACGTAATGTTTCCTTCATAACGTACGTAATACGTACGTTGACTTGCTACAGTGAAATTCCATTTAACGTACGTTATACACTTCTCGTAGCGTACGTAATGGTCGGGGTTGACTCGCCTGTCCACATCCGCTGCCGACACCGGGCCCACCTGCCGACCACGACTCGATCCTGTCTGATTCCCCATGTTACGTACGTAAAGCCTCGACCATAACGTACGTAACACTAGCAACTTAACGTACGTTAACTGTGCTTATTAACATACGTAATCCTTATGTCTTAGCGTACGCTAAGTCTACATCGTAGCGTGCGCTATCGTGGTTGTACTTAGCCATTTCAGCTATTCTTGTCCAACGTCTCAACATACTAAATACGAACATACGGCATACTGAATACGTATATTGGATCCAATAACATTCTTATACGATGTACTCTATATCAAAAGTATGATAACCTGATACACGATATCCTCAAATGCAACTGTCGACTAGATACGACAATTATACCGATACTGACATATCAGTCCTTTATTTATTTTATCCATATTGTACAGATTCCATGCTGTACAATATAACTCGGATAAAATAATATCAAACAACAGTAGTAGAAATTCCGGATATTACATTCTACACCACTTAAAATAAGTTTCGGCCTCGAAACTTGCAATCCATCATAAAAACAAACAAACATACCGTTCAACCAAAATATCCCAAAACCATCACGACAACGATCAATCATCACCATTACCGAATAACCAAAAGAGCATACTTACAAATACGCAGGTCGACGATTTCCTGAGATACTAGCAAGTGACCTCACTGTGCAGTCTCAATACGCTTACAGTCACAATTCCTTGAGTCTCAACAAAAACATATCATCTTTAGATGAAACAATCTGCCCGAATCAAATCCTGTCTGCCTGATTACATAATCAAGTCCCAATTCCGATAAGACGAATAATACACAATACAACTGTGAAACAGCTGCCCAAAACAATGACACAAATTTCGAAACATCGACACCAAATCTGGACGCTTATACGATCATTAACAATGATCGGCCAACAAATTAACCGAGAATGTCATCGACATGATAATCTTCAATATGACCAATCAGAGGTCAAAACATAATCGAGAATATCATCAACATGATAAACTCCAATATGACCAACCAGAGGTCAAAACACAATCGAGAATATCATCAACGTGATAAACTCCAACACGATCAACACAGAACCATAGAAACCGATATACAAACGAATAAAGTTCTCAAAACGACACGCCAATCACATACAGTGGATCTCAATAAACGCAATCGACTGTTGAACGAACCTCTCAGGCATACCAATCAGTCGCAAATCGGCGAACATCCCAAATCATACATGGAGTGGGAATGACCAATCGGTACTGCTCAAAATTCAAAAAGTGCTACCATCACATCAGTAGAGCCACCTAGCACATATACTTCAGTTTCACAAAATCCAAAGTTCCAAGATCATATTCTGTACCGAATCTACATCACGCAGCATATTCTCTTATCCGACAAATCAACCGATTTTCCCTGGATAACCAAACTACCACACTAGATTTCGGATCTCTTTTCATAGTACCATTAATGTGTTATCCAGTTCGTGAATCTCCTTCAGAACTTCACCATGATATGCATTATGCAATAAATGCGTATGTACATCAATCACATTTTCAAAATCAGTTTGAAATCATATAATCTTGTCACGAAGACAAATTTTTTGAAAGTTCTTTCAAAAATCCCAAAACTCAAAACATAAATTTTCGTAGGACCACGAAATCAATTTTCAAGAAATATTAAATCAATTTGCTTACGTCAAGTCATCGATGAAGATTCTTTTCGAAAACATACATTTAAATAAAATGGAATTATGCAAATGATTAACCACATCTAGAGCTGCAAACGGGTCAGATTCGAGTCGAGTACACCCGAACTCGAGTCGAGTTTTTTAGTTTTGGAATTCGGGTCGAGTTATCCCGAGTCGAGTCGAGCAGCACATAAGCCTGCCGAGTTCGACCCGCTCGAGTACACTCGGGTCACTCGAGTAGCTCGTCGAGTCGGGCGGGTCGGGTAGGATTCGGGTCGAGTTGGGTTGTACCTATTTTTCTGACATTTTCTGCATATTTTTTTATAAAATTCAAATTTTTTTGTTCTATAAAATTTTATAGAATAAAGACTGCACCTGCACTGCACGGGATGAGGGTTTAATTAACCTAGCCGAGTCGAATCCGGGTCATCTAATCGAGTACTATGGCGGGTAGGCGAGTATACCTGACTCGATCCGAGTACGAAAACGAGCTCCCAATATGCGCCGAACTCGACCGGGTCGGACTCACGAAACCGAGTCGAGTACAAGAAAACCGAGTCAAACCCGGGTCGAAGTCGGGTATACTCGACCGGTTCTGCAGCCCTAACCACATCCATACTCCTGTATACCAGTTCGGCTTGTCACCAAATCCATTGACATTCCAACGGAAACCACACGATAGAGTTCCAAAACCTCAATATATAGACTCCGATAAAAACTCCTTTTCCATATATGACTCGCAACGTCAACCATTTACCCATCCAGATCACCTCAATTATGTTATGATGGAAACAAATCAACACAGCGAAAGACTTCCCGAGAAGTTTCATTTGAACAATTAAATCAAACCCCGAAAGGTAGAAATAAAATGCATAAACGATTAGTAAAGTGTTTTACAATCTCGGGAGTTTTAGAACACAGAAAAGCTTTTTGAAACATTGGGGTCTCAGCCCGTATCTTGTTCCGCATTACAAGGAGTTTAAAAAGTAGAAAACTCTTCTGGACCTCAACTCCTGTGTTATAAAACTAATTCAAAATCGATTGGGTCTCGACCCAAAAATCATTTTCCATAAAACATCCGTAAAGCATTCATTTTGAAAAATATCATTTTCAAATGCTCAAAAGCAGTTCATATATCTCAAAATGAATTAGCATGACTACATGTTCTTCTCAACAATTCCCAGTCTTTCTCCCGAATACACAATTCGGTTCCAAAACTTAACCGACATATTGATTTTCCAAAATCATAGCTTCTCAAGATCATCAATCCTGTCCCAACTACTGTGTTCTGTTATCTTATAACACAACGCATAATATTCTTCCGAATATCAAAGCATATCAACTTAGAACGGCAATAAATCTCAGTGAAATTCGAAAATCCAAATACTTACAGATCGTGAAGCCGACGATTCCCCGTGATACTGGCACATGTCTCAACTCAAGAAAATACTCGACACAGATATTTTCAAAACACACGTTTTGCAAAATCAGTTCAACTCGAGAACACGACACATTTCTATCCGAAGAAATACGTTAATACCATTTGGAAAAGTTTACGACAACCCCAGTACCACACTGGTAAATCACATAATGCACAAGCCTGAGTGAACAACAAAAACTCACGGCTCCAATATTTGTCAATCGACAACTCGAATGACGCGACAAAAGCACGACCCAACTCGACCCGATTGCCTAGGTTTTCTCAACCTAAGCTTCGATACCATATTCTATAACACCCTCAGATTTAACCGGGAATATTACAGCACCGTGGGCCCCGAGATGGAACCCACAAGGCTAAGAGAAATTTTCGCAAACATTTACAAATACCCAATAGGCTAACGACGGTACTATCTTTCAAAAATTCACAAAGACTTATAAAATCCATTTATCAAAGCCGTCGTAAAATTTCATTTGAGACCACAAGGCCCGAAATGCCAAAACTCAAAAGTTTGAAAGCGTACGTTAAGCTATCGCTTACACGTACTGACAAAATAGTTTAGAAAATGATTGCCAAAATAACCTAAGTTACCAGATACCAAAAGGCCATTTAAAATACTCACGCAGCGGAAAAGACAAACAATTCAAAGTACTCTAGCAGCGGAAATACAACATCAAATCAGAACACTCGATTTACAAACACATGCCATAGCCAGTATCCTCCGGGAAGCTCATCTCTCCATGACCGCTACAAGCTAGATATCCAAAGGACCTAAAAAGAAAGCCCACGACGGGATCATCCATAATATCCAACAATTATATCAGTGACATCACATCAATAATTACATACCAATGATAATACAAAATAAGAATACGACCAATGTAATCTTCTCGTTATAACATTACCAAAATTCACATATCGTATCCTCAACATCACGACAAGCTCATATCTAATCATCTGAACTGTATCCCAAACGGAACCCAAGGTTCTCAAAACATCTTCATAACTCACTGTTACGAAATCTACTAACTCTATCCAACCCAAATCCGTCGGGTGACATTATCAAGTCTCAACACGAAAACCGATTGTCCATCAAAGACAAATACCAAGGGAAATACGGAACATACCTCGAGATGCACAATACCACGACAATCATATCAGTCTAATCTAAGATCAGATCAATGCAACATACGGGCACGGTCCTAACACAAGACCTACAAATGCATACTCATATGACAACGTCAATATGATCACAACAATAACAATGATGTATTCTCAATGGAAATACGACGATCCAGCGCCCTCAGCATAGATCCCCTTGATGATCCTATCAGATCAGCATAAGGTGGATAACCAACAATACACATATGCACAACAACACATGATAAAATCAATGACGCGAATTCACAAGATTCCATCAACACAATATCGGGTAATCCAAAACGATCCAGCGCCCTCAGCATAGATCCCCATGATGATCCCGTCGGACCAACGCATGGTGGAAAACCTGTCCAACGATCCAGCGCCCTCAGCATAGATCTCCATGATGATCCCGTCGAACCAACGCATGGTGGACATCCGATCCAGCGCCCTCAGCAAATTAATATGTTTATCAATATGAACAACATATGAATCAATAACATGAACGACACTATGAGAAACAACTAGGACGACCTCATGTTCAACAACATGAATGACAGCCTGCATGATCAACATCATCAATACTAAACCGAAACAAACTAAGATACTTGTCCCGAATCCTTCAGGAGAAATCCCGATGTCGAATCATCACCAATGATTATCCTCAATGCTCGGCGATCCCAACGTACCACGGACTATAGATACTCATATCCTCATCTTTATCGCAACGTAACCTTGATAACCGAACATACCAATAGCCGATATAAAGTATATACCTTATGATTTAACTCCCAGAATCGGAAAATAACATATAATCCAAATCTCCATAATTTGCAGTAATAATCATTGCTATATGCATTATAAACGAAATGAAATTGAAACCATTTATTAAACATTATAACTGAGCAAGTAATAACTTGCCTCGATATCGGTACGACGATGATGAAGACGCTACAAATTTCTCGTCGTCGATTACAAGCTCCTCGGCTCCCGGCCAAAGCGATTCACGAATGTTCCCGATCACGACCGCAAAGCAAGGTTCTAATCACCGATCGATAATCTCAACCTATTGAAGTAATCAATTAACACATATCCGATAACAATCAACAACCGACATAACCAACCCATCGAACTCAACGGTTCAATAAAAACCTCAAACGCAGTCTGAACAAGCCAAATCAAACCATCACGAATTCATAATCACAACACAAAAAGACTGTACTGTCTGCCTACTTAGCGCACGTTAAACGCATAACGTAGCGTGCGCTAAGTTGCTCCCGTTAGCGTGCGCTAGCCAGTAAGCTTAGCGTGCGCTAATGCCGTACAGTGGCATGCATTCCAAGCATCGACTAACACCTCCAGCATATCAATGATCAGTTCATCTCGATATTAAGGATTTCATAACATATTCGATTCCAACTTTAATCTTTAAACACGAATCAACAAGATTCCTTCTTGTTCATATTGGTAAATTCGTAGAACAATTTATCGGTTATTATCATGAATAATCATATTCCAAAATCATCCGTAACCTTTCCAAATTCCATTTCTTATTCATAAAATCATGACATATATAATTCAATAGTTCTTCAAGAACACGAATTATCCGAATTCACGTTCATAATCCATAAAATGACATAATCCGATGTGTTCTAACATCTAAAAATCCTTATTCACAATTCTAGATGTATATCATCATGTTCTTCGACATACAATTCATATAACTTCAAGAATCACAACACCACCACCATAATCGTTACCATACGAAGTAACCAACGACAAAAACATCAAAAATCCGAATTGAAGAAAATAATTACATCAACATATCTCTTGAATTCCATCCAAAACCATATGAAACATATCAATACTCATATATTGATAACAACATTAACTTAGTTCGGTAATCCAACTCATTATCATTCTCATCAACTCGAATATATGATAATCATCAACTCAAGAACATCAATAATCAATCCAAACGAAATTCCAAGGTTAAAAGTAATTACCTCTTCGAAGAGATGGATTGAATCCCAAGATTAATCCGTCCTCAATCACTTCCAAGCTCCAATTTCATGTTCTTAGGCTCCCAACCGAGTTAAAAGTGTTTAGAACATACTTAGAACTGAAGAAGGACGGGTTTTGGAGAGCAACGCCTCTTTGGTTCGTGAGAGAAATGAAAGACCACGCTTCATTTTATAAACTGCATCAATCGTTACGTACGTTAACCATCAGTATTAACGTACGTAATGCTGCTTAGCGTACGCTAAGCGTCCTTCATAGCGTACGTAATCTCATTCCAGAACTAACTGACCTATTTTGTTCACTCGCTTACATACGTAATGTTTCCTTCATAACGTACGTAATACGTACGTTGACTTGCTACAGTGAAATTCCATTTAGCGTACGTTATACACTTCTCGTAGCGTACGTAATGGTCGGGGTTGACTCGCCTGTCCACATCCGCTGCCGACACCGGGCCCACCTGCCGACCACGAATCGATCCTGTCTGATTCCCCATGTTATGTACGTAAAGCCTTGGCCATAACGTACATAACACTAGCAACTTAACGTACGTTAACTGTGCTTATTAACGTACGTAATCCTTATGTCTTAGCGTACGCTAAGTCTACATCGTAGCGTGCGCTATCGTGGTTGTACTTAGCCATTTCAGCTATTCTTGTCCAACGTCTCGACATACTAAATATGAACATATAGCATACTGAATACGTATACTGGATCCAATAACATTCTTATACGATGTACTCTATATCAAAAGTACGATAACCTGATACACGATATCCTCAAATGCTCGACATTGAAATCGAACTTGAGGAGCAGGAAACTGCCGCCGAAGATTCAGCTGGACACGAAGGTGATGGTGAAAGGAGGGAAAATCAAAACGGCGAAGCTCCGAATTAGGGTTACTTGCGACGGAAATAGGATTTCAGTTCTGAGCGGCAAAACGGCGACGTTGGCGGCTACCTCAAATGTGAAGTGCAAGGTCGATCCGAGAGTCAAGATCATCAGATGGACAGTTTGACTTGAAATTTCACGCACATATGTGTGATAATATTTTCATTTTGTAAATCGATAATATGACTGGGATCCGATACATATTTCCGTAATTGGGATACGTGGAATACATTATGAACATGACTCAACGATGGCGGTAAAGCCAACCTGTACGCCAACTCCCCAACTCTTTCAAGGATCTCGAATGGTCCGATATATCTCAGACTCAGCTTTCCTTTCCTCCCAAAATGGAAAATTCCCCGGGTAGGAGAAACCTTCAATAGTACATGGTCCCCAATCTCAAACTCCAGCGGGCGACGGCGCACATCAGCATAAGACTTCTGTCGACTCTCGGCAGTCAACAGCCTTTCACGAATCAGAGCTACCTTCTCTTGAGTCTGAACTATCAACTCTGGTTCCATCCCGATCAAGTCATAAGAATCATCCCAACACAGGGGCGATCTGCATCTTCTCCCGTACAATGCTTCAAACGTTGCCATCTTAATGGAATCATGCCAACTATTGTTATAGGTGAATTCAATCAAAGGCAAATGAATCTCCCAATCAGTTGACCAATCTAAGGCACAAACTCTAAGCATTTCCTCTACTGTCTATATAGTCCTTTCCGACTGACCGTCCGTCTGAGGATGATATGCCGTACTAAATTTCAGCTCGGTTCCCAACGCCTTGTGAACTGCCTTCCAAAAATGCGACACGAAGCGACCTTCGCGATCCGAAATAATGGTTTTCGGTGTTCCATGCAATCGGACTATCTCCGTAATAAACACTCGTGCTAACTTCTCAGGTCCCCAAGTATCTTTAATACCCAGGAAATGAGCCGACTTGGTTAGTCGATCAACTATAACCCAAATCATGTTCATTCCCATCTTAGTCCTTGTCATATTGGTGATGAAGTCTATCGATATATCCTCCCACTTCCACTTAGGAATCGGAATTGGCTTTAACATCCCGACAGGCCGCTGATGTTCAATCTTAACCTGTTGACAGGTTAAACATTTTGAAACATATTCCGCTACGTCCTTCTTCATATTTCCCCACCAGAAATTTTGTTTTAGATCCTTATACATCTTACTGGTGCCCGGGTGAATAGAATAAGGCGCGCTGTGAGCTTCCTTCAAGATCGTCTACCTTAAAACATCATCATCGGGGACACAAAGTCGACTTTGGAATCTCATAACTCCATCATCTTGTATTACGAATCCTGGGGCCTTCCCTTTCTTTACTTCGTCACATAATCGAAGAGTCAGAGAATCATTCAACTGCTCAGATTTGATTTCCTCTACTATTGACGAAGTTAGTTCCATCACGTATAGTTGCCCTTGGACTCCTTGTGACCATACTTCGATTCCTTCATGAATTAGTTCTCGTTGAATGCTAGTTTGGGACGTAAGCGCTTTCAACACTCGAAGAGAAACAGGTTTGCAGCTCAGTGCATCAGCTACCACATTCACTTTGCCTGGATGATAGAGGATTTCCAGGTCGTAATCCTTGATCAATTGCATCCACCTTCTCTGCCTCATGTTTAATTCCTTCTGACTGAAAATATACTTGAGGCTCTTATGATATGTGAAGATCTGACAATGAGTGCCGTATAGATAATGTCGCCAAATCTTCAAGGCAAAGACTACAGCTGCTAACTCGAAATCACGTGTCGGGTAATTTACTTCGTATGGTTTCAACTGTCGAGAGGTATAGGCAATCACCCTATCCATTTGCATCAACACACATCCTAGACCCTGATTTGAAGCATCGTTGTATACCATGAATCCATCGGTTCCATCTGGTAACGCTAGTATAGGCGCTGTCGTTAGCCTTCTCTTCAGTTCATCAAAACTAGCTTGGCATTTCTCATTCCACACGAATTTCTGAGCCTTCTACAACATATGAGTAAGCGGACGAGTAATCTTGGAAAATCCTTCTACAAAACGGCGATAATATCCAGCAAGTCCTAAGAAACTTCGGACTTCTTTCACGTTATTATGAGATTCCCATTTCAAGATCGCTTCGACTTTCTTCGAGTCTACTTGAACTCTGACAGCTGATATCACATGCCCAAGGAAGGTTACTCTCTCAAGCCAGAACTCGCATTTAGAAAGTTTCGCATAAAGCTGTTCATTCCTCAAAATACTCAAAATGATACGCAAATGCTCTGCATGTTCCTCTAGGTCTTTCGAATAGATCAAGATGTCATCAATGAAAACGACCACGGATTTATCCAAGTATTCTAAGAATACCCGATTCATCAATTGTATAAATACCGCAGGAGCATTGGTAAGTCCGAATGGCATCACCACAAATTCATAGTGCCCGTACCGGGATCTGAAAGCAGATTTTGATATATTCGATTCCTTAATTCTCAATTGATGGTATCCTGATCTCAAGTCGATCTTCGAGAATACCCTTGCCCCCTACAGTTGGTCAAACAAGTCGTCGATCCGAGGTATTGGATACTTATTCTTGATCGTCACCTTGTTTAGCTCCCTGTAGTCAATACACAAACGGAGGGATCCATCTTTCTTCCGGACGAAGAGAACGGGTGCTCCCCAAGGAGAGACGCTAGGTTGAATGTAACCTTTCTGCAATAATTCCTCAATCTGCTTCTTTAATTCATACATCTCGGTTGGCGCCATACGGTATGGTGCTCTGGAAATAGGTGCAGCTCCAGGCTCTAATTCGATATTGAACTCTACTTCTCTCTACGGAGGTAACCCAGGTAGTTCTTCGGGAAATATGTCTAAGAATTCGTTCACAACTGGAATAGATGAGATTTCTACTCCTTCTTCTTTCTTCATGGCATAACACCACAATCCGTGACAACCCTGTTTCAGTAATTTAACTGCTTACATAGCTTTGATCAATTGTCCTGAGCTTCCCGGTCTCCAACCTTTGAATAAATGTTCAGATCCGTCATCAGCAATGATAGAAATGACTCTCTTTCGGTAATTCAAAATAGCCCCAAAACGGTTGAGCCAATCGTCTCCGAGAATTAGATCGTCACCATGGATGTCGACCACAATAAGATTTGATGGCCAATCTTTCCCTCCTATGGATACTGGAAAATCTCTAGTTTCTAAGGTTCCCACAATTCTCTCTCCGCTTGGTAATCCCACAACATAAGGCTCACAATCATATAAACACGATATTTCCAAACGATTAACACAGTTTAATAATATGAAAGAATGTGTAGCTCCTGAATCCAATAAGACACTAACTGGTTGCAAAAGGATCTGAATCGTACCTGATGCAACAGCAGTGTTCTGATCGTCTGACCTTCTCATCTCATAAAGGCACGGAGGAACGGACCCAGCACTGGACGCCTCTCTTTTCCCAACATTCTGCTGCTGGAAACCACTTTGCTATGTCTGGTTCACACTTGTCTCTTTCGGAACCGGTGCAGGAGTGCGAGTACCAATAGATTTAGTCGTATTTCCGCAGAAAGTCGCACGATGGCCTTCCTGTCCGCACTCGAAACAGGTCACAGAAGGTGCGTAGCAATCACGCCGGACATGCCCTGCTTTTCCACAGTTATAACACTTCTTTGCTGCGTCTGAAACTGTTGATGCTGTCCGGAACTTCTTTCTACCTCGGGAAGGATGCGTAGGTCTCCTTTATGAATGAAATGAGGACTGGCCCTTGCGGGGCCCACTACTCTTGTTCTCCATGAAGTTGCCAGACACTTTCTGCTTCTTTGCTTCCATTGATTTCTCCACCGCCGCCTCTTTCATGTCGTAGGCCAGTGCCTTGTCCTGATACTGTCGCAAGGCAGTACATTCAAATCCGGACATATATTGCTGTATCTCGGGTTTCATTCGCATGTCGAAATGGAAAATCTCCTCTGTCTCGGTCCTGACCAAGTGTCGCACACAAGTCAGCTGGTGATTAAAAGTCTTGATTATGTCCGTCACAGATGCCTCCGAACTCTGCGGGGAGAAAAACTCTCGGATTCTAGCCTCTATAACGGGACGAGGACAATACTGTGCTTCCATCATTACTCTGAATTCCGTTCAGTCAGCATTATGATCCTCAGGTCGAACAGCCTCCCACCAGTCGAAAGCCTCCCCAGTTAGGAAGTATTGGGCGATTGGAACTTTTCGGCCATCGGGACAGTTGATCCCCGCAAATATCTTTTCCAATTCTTTCAGCCAGTGATCCCAAGTAGGCATCTCAGCAGAACCGTCAAATTTTGGCAGGTGCAATTTTACCACCTCCGTAAGCCACTTGTCTCCCCGATTATCCTCGTTGCACTGCTGGCCCATCGCTGTCTGCATGCGGTCAACCACCTGAGCAAACTGGGTCATCTGAGCGACCACCTGCTGAAGCACTCCCGGCATGTTAGGATTTTCGTTATCATTCGCTGATCCCTGTTGTCCTCCAGAATGGGAATCAGTTCGACTAGCCGATAATTCTGGGGTAGTCGCTGAATCCTCCTGTCTCGCATTACCACGTCCGCGTCCACGACCGCCCCTCAACATACTGTAAATACAAATACTCAATATCCTGGGCAAAATTTTCTAAAAGAAAGTCAGCCAATATTCCCAAAACAGAAAATAAATAAAACGGTAGTATATGAGATTAGGAAACTTACAACCACGGTCCACATGACGACGCTGGCTGAGCAGTGATGTTACAAACGTCCCATAAATCAAATGACGTAAACAGACCCAACTAAACCCGACTTCCAAGATATACATGAATCTTAGCTCCGATACCATATTCTGTAACACCCCGATATATTCGGAATAATTACAGCGCCGTAAATCCTTGATATAAGAATTTACAAGGATAATTTGAAAAATATAGAACTAATATAAAAGTACCATTAAAGTTTAGAATACAAAACCAGTTCAAACAGTTCAAATGAGTTCATTATTACAAGCGTCTCAAAACGTCACAAGACAAACGTACTCGAGTACTGAAAACAAACAAGAAAGATAAGACAACAACAATTAACATCACTGAGCCCCTTCATCGTCATGTCGGTACTGTGGCTGCTTCTGTGCTCCTCGGCTATCTGAACATCAAAACAAGTGTCCACCCCCGAAGGGGTTAGCAAAACGATGCTAGTACAAGTATCATAACACATATATCGGATATGCAACAACAATGCATCATAAATAACATACAACAGACTTCCGTGACCGGAATCCAACGATGCGAATCCCCACGATTCCATCAACACATTACAGGGTAATCTAACGATCCAACGCCCTTAGTATAGATCCCCATGATGATCCCGTCGGACCAACGCATGGTAGAAAACCCGTTCAACGATCTAGCGCCCTCAGCATAGATCCCCATGATGATCCCGTCGGACCAACGCATGGTGGACATCCGATCCAGCGCCCTCAGCACAGATCCTCATGACCCCATCGGATCATTTACAACATAAACAATGCAATTATGCATACACATACGCAAATCGACATGTTCATCGACACGAACAATCAAGAAATCAATAACGAATACCACGGCAATTCAAAGGAATTAATCTCATGTTCAACAACATGAATAAACCATATGCATGATCAAAATTCCAATATTAACCAATTCCAAAATATGATACTTGCCTCAGAAATGACGATAAGGATTTGCTACTACGAATATGCCTCAACCTGCTCGAAGAATTCCCACTCGATCGGCTCACCAAAATCCGAACCTTCAACGAACAATAATACCGGTATAACTAACGGTTCCAGATAATCGTTTTCACCATCAAACGGATCATTAAAAGACATGTTTTACCCTATCATGGTAAGTGAACTAAATCTGCCCCAATTGTTCGGTAGAATCAATACTACGCTACTCGTCCGAACGACAATTTCATCGAATATTATTCAAGTTTAAATGCATCTTTCGGTCGGATACAACATGAAATTCATCTTAGAAGGATTCTAATTGTATTCTTCCATAACAAGATATCGAAACACTTCTACGAATCATCATAAGAACTTAATCACTAGGTTCCTCTTGATCATCATCTCCTTTTAGGAATTAACCTAAGATTAATCCATTAACTTCTCCAACGAAATGCTCGATCAGTGATTTCTAAGGATTAAGATAATCTCTGAAAAATAGTTATAATAGGGTTCATAATCACAGAATACTATATTCAAGAGTCTAATCATTAATAGGTTCGATCAACATGTTTAACAATGAAGGAGAACCGAAGCATAACTAAACTTACTCTTCTAAAATCCTGATGTTCGACTACTCACGAATATGACTGACTTGATAATCTCAAAAACATGTTCAAAATATCCCTAAGGATACGTAATCAAGTTGGTGAAGAATCACCTACCTCAAAATAGTGAAGGACGAGGAGAATCTTGAAGAAACTCAACACCGAGAGCTTGAACACCAATCCCCAATGGTCTATGATCTCCAAAAACAAGCTAGGATGATGATATGGGAGTTATAAGGTGAATGATAGTCTCCAGAACCCAAAAACCGGCCAAGGTATGAGGGAGAAATGAAATGGGGGTTGAGGTCTATAAATAGAAATCTAACCATTACGTACGTTAGGTGATATCCATTACGTACATAACAGACTTAGCGTAAGCTATACTCGGACATTAGCGTACGTTAACGTCTGGCCAGAGTTCACTGACTAGATTCTGGCATTAGCTTACGTACGTTAACACTGTGGCTTACGTATGTAACACCACGTACTTAGCGTGCGTTAACACTACTTCTTAACGTACGCTAAGCCCAGTTGACTTACTTAGCTGGAAAATCGTCCAGGTTCATGCTGGCAATCTCCGCGAATCTCCTTCCGGTCCCCACACGCCGACCCTTGTCTGAACTCGAAGTGATTGAAGCTTACGTACATTAAGATTAAGCTATAATGTACGTTATATCACCACCGTAGCGTACGTTAATGTCATCACTTAGCGCACGTTATGACGTGCAGAACCATGCATGCAAGAATGTTGGAAATAGAAAAAAAGTAGGGATACGAATACGGGAAACCAATCATCGATTAATAACGTCATAAAGTCGAATGTTACAAATTCGAATACAAGATAAATACATAATTATAATCCGGGCATTACATTTACTCGAGGAGCGAGGAGGAGCATGCACGTCATTTGCATATTGTGTTGGGAATCTTGAGGACTCACTGTCTTTTTGCTAAGTTCTCAAACTGTGAGTTTTGGTTGTGGGAGGTTATGTTTCTCGGTCACGTGATCTCGGTTGAGGGTGTTCATGTAGACCCACATAAGATAGAAGCAGTGTTGGATTGGGCGCCGCCCAAGAACGTGAAGGAGGTCCGCAGTTTTCTGGGTTTGGCTGGATATTATCGTAGATTTGTCGAGGGGTTCTCTAAACTCGCTCGACCGCTGACTCAGTTGTTGCAAAAGTCAGAGAAGTTTGTGTGGACTGATGAGAGACATAAGAGTTTCGAGGAGTTGAAAAAGCGGTTGACAACCGCTCCCGTTTTGGCTTTACCGAGTGGTAATGAGGGTTTCTCAGTTTTTAGTAATGCTTCGGGCCAAGGGCTCGGATGTGTACTCATGCAGCACGGGAGGACGATTGCCTATGCTTCCCGTCAGTTGAAACCGTACGAGCTGAATTACCCTACCCATGATCTTGAGTTGGCCGCGGTTGTGTTTGCATTGAAAATCTGGCGTCATTACTTGTATGGCTCGTCGTGTTAGATTTTCACCGATCACAAGAGCCTAAAGTATATTTTCACGCAGAAAGAGATAAATATGAGACAGAGGAGATGGTTAGAATTGATTAAGGATTACGACCTCGAGATCCTTTATCATGCGGGCAAGGCAAATGTGGTGGCAGATGCCTTGAGCCAGAAATTGGTATCGCTTCGGGCGCTTGAGTTACTTACCGCCCAATCGGGGCTTCAACGAGAGTTAATGAGGTTGAGCATTGAGATTGTGCTACCTGAGAGTTCCGGACAGTTACATACTCTTGAGATTTCATCGTCTCTAGTCGACGACATTAAATCGGGACAGTTGGAAGATCCAATGTTTGTTCAGTTTCGAGAGAATGTGGGGAAGAGGAAAGCCCCGGGATTCGTAATATATGAGGATGGTGTATTGAGATTCCAAGGTTGGCTTTGTGTTCCGAATGACTTGGAATTGAGGCAGAGTATTATGCGAGAGGCTCACGCGTCGCTTTACTCAGTCCATCCGGGCTCGAGTAAAATGTATAAAGATTTGAGAAAGAATTTCTCGTGGAATGACATGAAGAATGAGGTAGTTCAGTTTGTGGCTAAGTGTTTGACTTGTCAACAAGTCAAAATCGAGCATCAGCGACCATCCGGATTGTTGAAACCACTTCCCATCCCAGAATGGAAGTGAGAGGATATCTCGATGGATTTTGTCACGAGTTTGCCGAGGACGAAGACTGGAATGAATATGGTGTGGGTGATCGTGGACCGATTGACTAAGTCGGCACATTTTCTGGGCATCAAGGATACTTGGGGTCCAGAAAAATTGGCTCGTATATTTATCGCTCAGATAGTGAGACTTCATGGTACGCCGAGGACTATTATTTCAGACAGAGATGGCTGGTGTGTATCGAACTTCTGGCAGGCAGTACATAAGGCATTGGGGACCCATTTGCGGTTGAGTACATCTTTCCATCCTCAGACCGACGAGCAGTCCGAACATACCATTCAGACGTTCGAGGATATGTTGCGCGCGTGTGCGTTAGACTGGAGTAGTGACTGGGAGGAGCATCCCGCTTTGATCGAGTTTACTTATAATAATAGCTGGCACGCATCGATTAAGATGGCACCGTATGAGGCACTTTATGGCCGACGTTGCCGATCGCTGATATGTTGGGATGAGCCGTCCGATCTAGTTGGCACCGAGACGGATCTTATGTTAGAGACGAGGGAGAAAGTTGAGTTGATTAGAAAGAGAATGTTGGCAGCTCAGAGTCGACAAAAGTCTTATGCGGATGTTAGGCGTCGACCTTTAGAGTTTGAGGTGGGAGATCATGTTCTGTTGAGAGTGTCTCCGTCGAAGGGAGTTTTCCGTTTTGGGAAAAAGGGGAAGCTCAGCCCGAGGTATATCGGACCTTTCGAGATATTGGAGAGAGTCGGCGAGTTGGCATACTGTTTGGCTTTACCTCCGTCGTTGAGTCATGTGCATAGTGTATTTCAAGTCTCTCAGCTGAGAAAGTATGTTCCGGACCCGTCCCACATTATCGATTTCGGGGACGTAGAGATCGATAAGGACGTTACGTTTGAGGAGAGGCCCGTTATAATTTTGGAGCGTCGAGACAAACAGTTAAGACACAAAACCATTCCTTTGGTTAAAGTGCAATGTTCGAGGCACGGAGTAGAAGAAGCGACGTGGGAGTTAGAGGTAGATATGAGTTCGAGGCACCCCGAGCTTTTTGATTCTTAAGTTTCGGGACGAACCTTCTTTTTAGAGGGGGAGAATGTAATATCCGTACCTTTATATTTTTAGCAGTTTCCATTTTTGGTGTATGTCTATTTCTATCGACTCGCTTGTAACCGTTTCGACATTTTGAATCTACTTTATTCTTGGAGTTTTTCCATTTGAACGAGTTTCGTGTAACACCTCCAGAATCAAACCGGGAATATTACACGCCGCAGACCCTCTCTGTGAGGATCCACTAGGCTAGACATTGGAACAACACATTACATTACATACCGACGTGGCAAAATCACGAATCATTCGACTGGTTTGGTCTTTCATCACTTACTTACAAATCAAAATACATAAACCCATCCAGACTCATACCCACGCAAGGGTAAATTACTTTTAAAACAACAAACAATATGACAGCGGAAAAGACAATACAATAGACTCCGACTAACTAAACCCAAAACTGGCCTTCGTGTGATTAGTATCATTCGTCTTTCATCATCTTCGTACCGATCCTGTGACTTGCTCCCGAAAACCTGCATGTACCTGGACATAATACAGATATCCACCCCCCGATTAATCGTGGGTTAGCAAAACTCCACTGTTTCGCTAGTGCAAGTATAAAGTGCAAATACGAGCCATACACAACACATTCCGAGAATACGATAATTGAAATAATCCGCAACTCAACCAAGACAAAAGACTTCCCGAGATTTCTCATTTAAATAAGTTAGTTCGAACCGTAACGTATAAATGAAACGAGTGGTCATTTTGAAAATCAATTCAAGATCTTGGGAGTTTTGAAAAACATTAGAAATTGAATAATTGTCAACTTATCGAAAACCACTAAGGGTCACAACCCAGAGCTTATTTTCCAAAACACAAATTCGATAACAAAACACAGGGTCCACGACCCAACCGGCTCGTTTCAAATCATTACCACAGACAAATACACACCACACATTACACTTATGCCATTCTAGCCAAACACCAAGACTCGATATATAATGTATCTCGACCCCGAGCACACAGCATTGTGATACTCCGGACAATATCACAATTAATCAAAACAGTACATCCACAAGTCTCAACATCACAACTATCCACACTTGGTGACCCACGGCCGTACCCATTAGTATCGACCCCCAGAGTCCCCGTCGGACCATCCCCGAGTGGGAAACCACTTCCACGGTCATACCCATTAGTATCGACCCCCATAGGTCCCGTCGAACCGTCCCCGGGTGGAAGAACAACAACACACACACCCAAGTCCACTCCTATGGCCGTACCCATTAGTATGGGCCCACAGAGGCCACACATGCCATCCCCGGGTGGAAGAACGACAACACATCCACGCAATAACACAATTCACAGTTGCAAACCACAAGACTCGAAAGTCAATCACAGTATATATATAGTCGAGGTATCTTACTAGAATGGCCAGTTTATCCAACACATATTCACAACCCAGAACTATAACAATCTACACGGAAGCACAATATCTCAACAGCACCGAAACGACACAACCAATACCACACAAACTCACATATTCGTCGATAACCACGTGACTCCACGCACACCTTTTAACAAAACATGTGAACTTTTACATTTACCGACGACATAATCCTACATAATAACATCATACGAAAGTAAGGCGATCCTATACTCAACACTAGCACATATATTCAATTAAACATATGAATTCCCGAAACACACGGGTCACCTTTAAGAAAACCATGATGGTAAATATACCGAGTCCTTTGAAAAATGGTTATAAATATTAATTTAGCACATATCGACGATTAACAACCATTATATCCACAAAACACGTAATGTATGGGCAAGATACTTCCCTCGAAATCGGCATGCAAGTATTCCGATGAACACGGCTCAACCCGGGAAGCTTCAAAACGCTCGATGCTATCGAAAAGGAAGATGACGACGAATGGAAGTGTTCAACACGGGTTCTTCGCAATAAACTCGACCCTAGCATCATGTAATTAATAAATCAACGATCATACGAGGAAGAATAATCATAGAACGTCCGAAAACCCCTCTATGACATTCTACCGGACACCTTCAAGGTGTCGATCAAGAACTCGACCAAAACAACGAATCGATACGATCCAACCATGAAATAACAAGGAAAATGATATAATACATCTAAATAATCATCAATCCATCACAATACTAAGTTAAATCGGATTAAACGGATGAAAACAACCAAAACACCCAAATTCCCCAAAACTAGATTTCTCGAAAATCTGACCTGATTCACTCGATCAAAGGATGTTATAGGATGGATGATTGATGATATGAACTCCAAGACTTATGGATTTATCACCTGACAACATCCCTCCATGATCATCAAAGCTCCAACCGCGGAAGAGGATGAAACGAGTGAGAAAAATGATGAAAAACCCGTCTGCTGGGTCTTAAATAGGCTGCCTGCCGGCCTCCTTACATACGTAATCGGCCAAGGGCTTACGTACATAACCGGCCATGGCCGAACTAACTGCCCATAAATGCCGGCATTGTTACGTACGTAACCGGCCAAGGCTTACGTACGTAACCGGACTTATGTACGTAACTGCCAGGCCCTTCCGGCCGTAACTCGGCCAGGGCTGGCCTGGGCCCAACCTGCACGACCATGACTCAGCCGGGACCAACTCCGACGGCCCAGACGACTCCGAAACCCGAACCTGAATATGAATCGAAGATACGGTTACGAAGTACTCGCAAAGACGAATTCGAGCATTAAGAGAACACACGATTCTGACCACCCGAAGGCTCAAAATTCGACAACGGAAAGTAATTACCCCAAACTTTGGGAAATTACGAAAATGGCCCAAAACGTCCGAAATACACGATACACGATCGAAACACCAAGCCAAAGCTCACAACATGAATAATAACATTAAATGAACTTACGAGAAACTCGAAACAACAGTTTCAGACGAGATTCGCAAGAATCGAACTTAAGTGTGGAAAAACCGCTTAAGAACACGGAACTCAAAAAACGATACCGAAACGAACTCGGATGACAAAAAGTGCAGAATTAAATATTCTCAAAATGACGAAACGGCCATGAGAGAGTCGTCAAAATGGACTTCCGCCAAAAAAAAATACCGGAAATCGAAATTGCGGGTATTACATACTACCCTCCTTAAAAGAAGTTTCGTCCCGAAACTTAAAACAAAAGAAAGGCGACACTAGATAACACACGTTATCTGATACTGATAGTGCATAAGAGCTCCATGTAGTACAGATCTACTGCGGACCGATTCAATACGCAAGAGTGTTTACGAAAGGCAACGAACATGAATCACAACGGTTGATAAACCCGAGCAATACAACAATCAAAACGCCAGTCCAACGTTGAACAAGAATGTAACTCCAATAACCTCGAGTGTCTGGAAGATCAAATACGAAGACAATTTCCCAACACTTATGGAAATTACGAAGTGGCCCAGATGTTCAATAATCATGATTACGAGATCAAACAATAATGATTGGTCAACGACAAACGAATAGCAATGATCGAACAACAATAATCAACTCTGAAGTTCGCACCTTAAATCAAGACATCAATAAACCCGTAGGAACCACGAGGTGTTAATTCTGCACATGGTTCACAGGAAATCGATCCGAGTTGATACGGTCGAACGAGACGGAAGCGAACAAAAATATGGGTATTACATCATATCACCTTTAAAAGAGGTTTCGTCCCCGAAACCTAAACAATGAGAACGAAGTGCTGGAATATCAACCTTCCCGGCCATATCTTCTTGGTCCCGCATCTGATCTTCATGACCAACTGTACCGCGGTCACGACCACGTCCTCTATCCCTCGGCATACTAAGCGGATTCTCACTCGATACGATGCCACAACTTCGCAAAATTAACATGCTAAAGTATCAACTCAGCACGACAATATCACATAAGGTAACTACTAACAACTCGATAAGAAAATCCACGAGGTATTCTTTTAAATGATATCATTTGAAAATCCTTGGATTTGTGTGCTATTCAAAGTAAAACTTTAAAAGTATTTTTGGTACCTCGGGTTGCTTCATCAAAACTTTTAAACAACAGACTTAAACCGTCTCATTTTGAAATCATTGGCAAAACAATATTTTCTGTGCAACCGGCATTGCCAATATCACCACGCCACTACACACCAGCATTACGTTAATAACAACAAGGTAACCACACAAGGTCATGAAACCATTCGTATCGTACATACTTTAATCAATACAGGAAACTTCCCCAAATCCGAGTTTGAAGTTTGCATAGAGTGAAATTTTTCATCTTTCACTATATATATATATATTTAAATAAAAATCGTATTGGTTTTTGAAATAAAATATTTTTATGGTGTGAAAGATTTTGAAAAACATGTACTCGAATTATTTGAAAATACAACAACACGTCAAAATCATTTTCGAAAATTCTCCCAACACTACATGAAAAACAACGACGGTAACATTTTACAAAATGTCTAAATGTACGTTAACTCTTTCAAATACCGTCGAGGTTTTATTTGAGAATCCGAGTCCGTCTCGCCAATTCTAAATAATTTTTCAATGTACACACGGAGCCGCTGCTTAATCAAACTGTCGAAACTTTATCAAATTTTCAGGGAAGCGTTCTCGAACACACACACAACAGACATAACTTAAACATAATCAATTGTCACCTAGCACTACAAAAAGTCCTAACATACATTCCCACACAACAGTTGTCATTACCAGACAGTACACACAGAATACAGTCGTAGAAAGGTTGACTGTAAAAGATAGACCTGACGGTTAAAAAAAAGATGTGGTTCCATAGCCTCTGCCCAGGCTGATTAGCGTGCGCTACAACAAAGGTCAGCGTGCGCTAAACATGCCACGTTAGCGCGCGTTAGCCTCGTACTAAGCTTGCGCTGACTGCTCTAATCAACAACATGATTGCAAACATATACAAGGCAATACTAGAATCAAAGGTTACAAATGAACAACAACATACGAGTCTGAATGCCATCGATTCACATAATTACAACATCTCACAAGTAACCATCAAAAGACAATCATCATTCAAAACCGAAATTTATGCTCTCAGCATGGAGGGTTATCTCAACGTGCACATACCGAATGGCTCGGCGTTCACACAACCATCTTAATTATAAAACTGGGCACTATCGTCCAAACGGCGATAACATCATCAATACACATCTTCTGACTAACATTCATGAAACCGAAAAGTTACAAACGAGAGTCACGTCTTGAGTATATTTTGTAGACCTCATTTGAGTTAAAAACTCGTATTTTGAAAACTTATAGTATGAGATGAAAATGAAATATCGTTAGTTGAAGTCTCAAAAATTTTGACCTTGAGGTCATCATATAAAAATCAAAATTTTTTCTCCCTTGGAGAACATTTTAAAAATTTACGTGGCTCCCCGGAAGCCTTCGAAACTAAAAATTCCAAGGTTGTTACTCTTGCAAGAAAAACAGTTCATACAAGGATACATTTAGCAATATCATTCTTCATTCTAGCACAAAACGAGAATCAACAAATATATGTCACTTACTCACGATGCACCTTCAAATACTACTACATAACACAGAATCACACAGGCTCGTATAGCTCATGGTACAACCTGTAGTAGGGAGACTTACATCCACAGATCGCACGAAGATGATGGCTGCACCCTGATACTAATAACAACCGACATTCCAAACGACGCGTCGCGAAATAACTCAGTCAGACACAATCTGACAAGACAAGACCCAACATTACACGATTGGACCCGACATCCTAGGTTTCCGCAACCTAATCTCCGATACCATAAATGTAACACCCCCAGAATCAAATCGGAAATATTACACGCCGTATACCCTCTCTGTGAGGATCCACCAGGCTAGACATTGGAACAACACATTACATTACATACCGACGTGGCAAATCACGAATCATTAGACCAGTTTGGTCTTTCATCACTGACTTACAAATCAAAATACATAAACCCATCCAGACTCATACCCACGCAAGGGTAAATTACTTTTAAAACAACAAACAATATGACAGCGGAAAAGACAATACAATGGATTCCGACTAACTGAACCCAAAACTGGCCTTCGTGTGATTAGTATCATTCATCTTTCATCATCCTCGTACCGATACTATGACTTGCTCCCGAAAACCTGCATGTACCTGGACACAATACAGATATCCACCCCCCGATTAATCGGGGGTTAGCAAAACTCCACTGTTTCGCTAGTGCAAGTATAAAGTGCAATTACGAGCCATACACAACACATTCCGAGAATACGATAATTGAAATAATCCGCAACTCAACCAAGACAAAAGACTTCCCGAGATTTCTCATTTAAATAAGTTAGTTCGAACCGTAACGTATAAATGAAACGAGTGGTCATTTTGAAAATCAATTCAAGATCTCAGGAGTTTTGAAAAACATTAGAAATTGAATAATTCTCAACTTAACCACTAAGGGTCACAGCCCAGAGCTTATTTTCCAAAACACAAATTGGATAACAAAACACAGGGTCCACGACCCAACCGGCTTGTTTCAAATCATTACCACAGACGAATACACACCACACATTACACTTATGCCATTCTAGCCAAACACCAAGACTCGATATATAATGTATCTCGACCCCGAGCACACAGCATTGTGATACTCCGGATAATATCACAATTAATCAAAACAGTACATCAACAAGTCTCAACATCACAACTATCCACACTTGGTAACCCATGGCCGTACCCGTTAGTATCGACTCCCAGAGGTCCCGTCGAACCGTCCCCGGGTGGAAGAACAACAACACACGCACCCAAGTCTACTCCCATGGCCGTACCCATTAGTATCGGCCCCCAGAGGCCACACATGCCATCCCCGGGTGGAAGAACGACAACACATCCACACAATAACATAATTCACAGTTGCAAACCACAAGCCTCGAAAGTCAATCACATTATATATATAGTCGAGGTATCTTACTAGAATGGCCAGTTTATCCAACACATATTCACAACCCAGAACTATAACAATCTACACAGAAGCACAATATCTCAACAGCACCGAAACGACACAACCAATACCACACAAACTCACATATTCGTCGATAACCACGTGACTCCACGCACACCTTTTAACAAAAGATGTGAACTTTTACATTTACCGACGACATAATCATACATAATAACATCATACGAAAGTAAGGCGATCCTATACTCAACACTAGCACATATATTCAATTAAACATATGAATTCCCGAAACACACGGGTCACCTTTAAGAAAACCATGATGGTAAATATATCGAGTCCTTTGAAAAATGGTTATAAATATTAATTTAGCACATATCGACGATTAACAACCATTATATCCACAAAACACGTAATGTATGGGCAAGATACTTCCCTCGAAATCGGCATGCAAGTATTCCGATGAACACGGCTCAACCCGGGAAGCTTCGAAACGCTCGATGCTATCGAAAAGGAAGATGACGACGAATGAAAGTGTTCAACACGGGTTCTTCGCAAGAAACTCGACCCTAGCATCATGTAATTAATAAATCAACGATCATACGAGGACGAATAATCATAGAACGTCCGAAAACCCCTCTATGACATTCTACCGGACACCTTCAAGGAGTCGATCAAGAACTCGACCAAAACAACGAATCGATACGATCCAACCATGGAATAACAAGGAAAATGATATAATACATCTAAATAATCATCAATCCATCACAATACTAAGTTAAATCGGATTAAACGGATGAAAACAACCAAAACACCCAAATTCCCCAAAACTAGATTTCTAGAAAATCTGACCTGATTCACTCGATCAAAGGATGTTATAGGATGGATGATTGATGATATGAACTCCAAGACTTCATGGATTTATCACCTGACAACATCCCTCCATGATCATCAAAGCTCCAGCCGCGGAAGAGGATGAAACGAGTGAGAAAATGATGAAAACCCGTCTGCGGGTCTTAAATAGTCGCCACCGCCTCCTTACGTACGTAATCGCCAAGGGCTTACGTGCGAATCGCCATGGCGAACTAATCGCCTGAAATGCCGGCATCGTTACGTACATAACCGACCAAGGCTTACGTACGTAACCGGCCTTATGTACGTAACTGCCGGGCCCTTCCGGCCGTAACTCGGCCAGGGCTGGCCTGGGCCCAACCTGCCCGACCATGACTCGACCGGGACCAACTCCGACGGCCCGGACGACCCCGAAACCCGAACCTGAATATGAATCGAAGATACGGTTACGAAGTACTCACCGAGCACTAATAGAACACACGATTCCGACCACACGAAGGCTTGAAATTCGACAACGGAAAGTAATTACCCCAAACTTTGGGAAATTACGAAAATGGCCCAAAACGTCCGAAATACACGATACACGATCGAAACACTAAGACGAAGCTCGCAACATGAATAATAACATTAAATGAACTTACGAGAAACTCAAAACAACAGTTTCGGACGAGATTCGCAAGAATCGAACTTAAGTGCGGAAAAACCGCTTAAGAACACGGAACTCAACAAAATGATACCGAAACGAACTCGGATGACAAAAAGTGCAGAATTAAATATTCTCAAAATGACGAAACGGCCATGAGAGAGTCGTCAAAATGGAGTTCCGCCAAAAAAAGAAAATTATCGGAAATCGAAATTGCGGGTATTACATTTCGGAGGTGTTTTTTATATAATTCCATTTTATGTGGTGTTTTACCGTATGTATGTTCGATTCTTGTCAAACTCATTCGTTTTCGTTGTTTATTTGTTTAGTTGAGTTCGTATGGTTGAGTTTTTCGTGTTGTGACTTTCGGTTTGTAATCCGACGTCGTATAGTGATTTTCGGGCACTTGGGCCATTTATGTAATTTCCTATAAGTTTAGGGAATTTCATCTTTGTTGTCGTTTTTTGGATTCCCGGGTAGTCGGAATGGTGTTTTCTTGTAACGGTTAGATTCGTCATCGAATATACTTCGTAAGCACATTTTTGGTTCGATGGTGCAGTCCGGTTGAGTCGTCGAACAGTTGGACAAAGAAACGCCTTAATCGCTATCCAGTAGGGTGTTACGGACGTAACACCCCATCTGTTACGGCCGTAAGATGGCCATTGTTATGGCCGTAATGCATCCCTTGTTACGGCCGTAACATCCCGCTGTTTTAAGAACAGCGGGCTGGTCAGAAACCTCATTTTTTTCATCTCTTCTCTCGTTTTCTTCATCCGGGCGACACTTGAGGCGATTCCACCAGTTTTGATCGGAGTTCTCGTCATTTTCCGTCACCGTAGAATCGTGCTAGCATATTATCCTTAGAGTTATCATCCTCCATCGTCCGAATCCGAGGTATTTTCTTCAGGAACCCTAACTTTGTAGATTTGGGGTTTTTTCTGGTTTTGGTTGATTAATCTCTAATTATTCACGTATATTGCGATATTCCTCATCGATTGTTGTTATTGAGTGATTCACAATCCATTTTCCTCGAATTTAATCCGTGAATTGTCGATACGGGGAGATTTTGCCTAAACCCTCGCCCGTATCAATTGATCGTATATTGTCATAGTGTGTAAACGGGGTTGTGGGAGTTTTCCTTTCGATTATTATTATCGTATAGGACTGAATTATGTTAACCCTTCATTTAGGAACGGTCGTTTTCCTTCCGGATCATTCGTAGTCGTTGTTCGTCCCCATTTCGTCGAAGATGTCTCAAAGGCAAGTACTTTACATTTGTTTACATGTTCTAGTATTTGTATTATGGCTATTCGTGGTTGTGTGGATGGATATGTGTATGTTCACCTAGGGATGGTCCGAAGGAGCCTCTAGGGATACGTATTGCCGTGAGTGTGCGTATCGCGAACTATGGTTAGCCACCCAGGGACGTCCGACGGGGCTCTGCGGGGTACGGTGGCCGTGAGTCTCGTACCAACGGTTAACTTTGAATTGTTTTCTTGGAGAAATGTTTTTTGTGCTTATGCACCGTGAATATTCCGGAATATAAATGATTTCTAAAATGATTTTGGCGCATATATTGATCTGATTAGAATGTAGTTCAAATGGATTGTACTTGCACTAGCAGTTGTCGCTAACCCCTTAAATGGGGGAAATACTTTTTATATTTTAGGTACAGGTTATGGAGAAAAACGAGCATACGAGCCGTACGAGGATGATGGGCAAGCATGATAATGTTCAGTGGTCGTCCGTTGGTGTTCTGTTTTGTCGTTTACTTATTATGTCATTTGTTTAAGTACTCGAGTACTTCCCCTTTGAATTCATTTATGTTGTGTACCCGTTTTGGGAATGGATTTGTTGTCCAATAGTATTGTCGAATTTCAGTCTTTGGTTTTGAATATCGAGATTGAATAATTGTTCGTTTATTGATGATGTATGTCTTTATTGTTTGTCCGGTCGGTGTATAGCCTGGTGGATTCCAAAGTGTGGGGTCCACGGTGTTGTAATATGCCCCGATCGTTTTGGGGGTGTTACAGTATCCCCCTGCACCCGAATCCCCATATTTTTAAATTTGTCGAATTCCCGAATCCCCATACTACGCACCCGCACCCGTATCCCCACACCCGTGCTTCCTAGTAAACTATGAATGAACTGACTATAACAAAAAAAATTGTTTTTATAAATACATGCGAGAGGGTTAAAAGCGAATAGTTAGGAAAGTTAGATTCTTTGTGTGCAAATAAAAGATGGGTCAGGAGTGCAAATTGTATGTATATAAAAAGGGTCATAGGTTAAGATTAGGGTTAATGTACAACACCACCGCCTCTTTTTTTCTCTCTCTTTGTACTTTCTTTTCCGCAAATGGGTATCTGCTTGTTTCTGGATCTCTCTCTCTTCTCATACCTCTCAATGGAAATCTTTTTCTATTACTCAAAAAACAATCCTCAAATTGACAAATTTATTCTTGAGAATACTAATACTCCTGTCGTACCCCCACCCACCAAAAGCACAAATCTAAATACTCAGATCAGGAGGCCGGATATGTGAAGGTAATTGGTTATTTATTTATTTATAATGTTGACTAGATTGCAAAAATCGTGAATCTGGTATGTCCAGATTGCACAAAAGGTTTTCACAAGGACTACGCTTGCGTTTTTGAAAAAACAGGGACTGCACCTGAGATTTGGACATACTATAGGAATGAGTTTTGCAATATATACTTTTTTTTATTATTATATCAAAGTTCAGAATTTTTTTTTGAAATAAAGCCCATTTCTGATTTGGGCCTCTTTTAGTTTCATTAACTCCGGGACTTTTTGATCCATCAACCTCACGAAATTCATATACATTTACCAAATTCATAAACCCTAAGCCTTGCGGCGTGCTTTTATTACTTTTACAAAAAAGAAAAAAAATCAATTCGCACATTTATTCTTTTAAAATGGATGACCGTCAAAGAAATCTTGATGTATGTATTTTATGGCTTTAATCCATTACATTATTTGTTTCTATTCATATTTAACCGACATTTTTTTTTTTATTTTTAGTTTTTATTTGCAAGGTTCAATGCCTGATAGCAACAACCAACACCCAATGAAATTTAAGGTTAACGCAAGGGCTTATCAGTGTTGGGGTATTAGGGTTTATTATGGAGATCCGGATTCCCAATGGATCGTGTAATCACTTTCCGAACTGATATTTCTACCCTATGCCCGGATTACAAGAAATTTAGCCTAGGATAATCCAAAGGGACACTTACGAATCTAGGCACAGAAACATAAGCCAAATTACTAGAGAAATTCTAAGTTTATCAGAAAAAGAGAGAGCTCAGAGAAGGGTATCTATAGACTCAAAGGGAAGAGCCTATTTATACATGTCGAATTAGGGTTGCATTGGGGCGGATTAGGATTAAATATGAGGCGACGCCGTCATTAGGTTTTTAAGTAGTGATCTGGAATTTAGGGTTGACGGATGGTTTTCCAAAATTGACGAAATTAGTCAATTTTACCAAATTCTCCATCTAAAATTCGGAATTTTCACTAACTTACTAATCCAAATTTCCGAAGACCTTTTGGGGCGCTACCCCAAACCTCGCGGGGGCTCTGTCCCTCGATTATTTCAGATAATTTTTTCTTAAAAAATAGAAGTTCCGATTTTTTTCTGATTTTTTAAATTTTGCAGAATTTTCAGATTTTTTTTTCTTCAGATTTTTTAGATTTTCCAGAATTTTCAGTTTTTTTTTACTTTTTATTTTTCTGACTAAAATCCTTAACGCCATCCACACAATTTGTGTGATTTCAAAATTTTTGAAAGGTTTTGGTGTCGGATGAAAAGTAAAGGTGTGGTGTAACTTTAAATTAGCCCAAAAGCTTTTAGTGTAAAAATTTTTACCAAAACATAAACATAAAAGATGATGAAATGCTGGAAATTGAAGAAAATTGAAAAATTCACTATTATGGTAAATATTTTTGAAACTACACTATTATGGTAAATACCCTTTTCAATAACACTAGTTTGGTCAAAAACTCAGTTACATGTAGTGATATTAATGCTATCCTTCAAAAATAAATAAAATTTAATGTTGTATCTAAAATCAATGAAACTCTTGCATTTTAATGAATTTTGTTGGATCTAAAATCATTTATATATATTATAATATATATATATATTTATATATGCCGTATCCCCCTGCACCCGAATCCCCAAATTTTTAAATTTGTCGAATTCTCGAATCCCCATACTACGCACCAGCACCCGTATCCCCGCACCCGTGCTTCCTAGTAAAGTATGAATGAACTGGCTATAACAAAAAAATTATTTTTATAAATACATGTGAGAGGGCTAAAAGCGAATAGTTAGGAAAGTTAGAATCTTTGTGTGCAAATAAAAGAGGGGTCAGGAGTGCAAATTGTATGTATATAAAAAGGGTTATAGGTTAAGATTAGGGTGAATGTACAACACCACCGCCTCTTTTTTTCTCTCTCTTTGTACATTCTTTTCCGCAAATGGGTATCTGCTTGTTTCTGGATCTATCTCTGTTCTAATATCTCTCAATGGAAATCTTTTCTATCACTAAAAAAACAATCCACAAATTGACAAATTTATTCTTGAGAATACTAATACTCCTGTCGTACCCCCACCCACCAAAAGCACAAATCTAAATACTCAGATCAGGAGGCCGGATATGTGAAGGTAATTGGTTATTTATTTATTTATAATATTGACTAGATTGCAAAAATCGTGCATCTGGTATGTCCAGATTGCACAAAAGGTTTTCACAAGGACTACGCTTGCGTTTTTGAAAAAACAGGGACTGCACCTGAGATTTGGACATACTATAGGAATGAGTTTTGCAAAATATACTTTTTTTTATTATTATATCAAAGTTCAGAATTGTTTTTGAAATAAAGCCCATTTCTGATTTGGGCCTCTTTTAGTTTCATTACCGGGATTTTTTGATCCATCAACCTTGGATCCATTACACGAAATTCATATACATTTACCAAATTCATAAACCCTAAGCCTTGCGGCGTGCTTTTATTACTTTTACAAAAAAAGAAAAAAAATCAATTCGCACATTTATTCTTTTAAATTGGATGACCGTCAAAGAAATCTTGATGTATGTATTTTATGGATTTAATCCATTACATTATTTGTTTCTATTCATATTTAACCGACATTTTTTATTTTTTATTTATTTTTAGTTTTTATTTGCAAGGTTCGTCAATCCACCACGGCAAAGGTTTGCAATGCCTGATAGCAACAACCAACACCCAATGAAATTTAAGGTTAACGCAAGGGCTTATCCGTGTTGGGGTATTAGGGTTTATTATGGAGATCCGGATTCCCAATGGATCGTGTAATCACTTTCCGAACTGATATTTCTATCCTATGCCGGGTTTCAAGAAATTCAGCCTAGGATAATCCAAAGGGACACTTACGAATCTAGGCACAGAAACGTAAGCCAAATTGCTAGAGAAATTCTAAGTTTATCATAAAAAGAGAGAGCTCAGAGAAGGGTATTTATAGACTCAAAGTGAAGAGCCTATTTTAAACATGTCGAATTAGGGTTGCATTGGGGCGGATTAGGGTTAAACATGAGGCGGCGCCGTCATTAGGTTTTTAAGTAGTGATCCGAAATTTAGGGTTGACGGATGGTTTTCCAAAATTGACGAAATTAGTCAATTTTACCAAATTCTCCCTCTAAAATTCGGAATTTTCACTAACTTACTAATCCAAATTTCCGAAGACCTTTTGGGGCGCTACCCCAAACCTCGCGGGGGCTCTGCCCCTCGATTATTTCAGATAATCTTTTCTTAAAAAATAAAAGTTCTGATTTTTTAAATTTTGCGGAATTTTCAGAATTTTTTTATTTTTTTTCAGATTTTTTAGATTTTCCAGAATTTTTAGTTTTTTTTTTTTACTTTTTATTTTTCTGACTAAAATTCTTAACGCCATCCACACAATTTGTGTGATTTCAAAATTTTTGAAAGGTTTTGGTCGGATGAAAAAAAAGTTGTGGTATAACTTTAAATTAGCCCAAAAGCTTTTAGTGTAAAAAAACTTACCCAAATATAAACATAAAAAATGATGACATGTAGTGATATTAATGCTATCCTTCAAAAATAAATAAAATTTAATGTTGTATCTAAAATCAATGAAACTCTTTCATTTTAATGAATTTTGTTGGATCTAAAATCATTTATATATATATTATATATATTTATATAAATATTTTTATATATGCCGTATCCCCCTGCACCCGAATCCCCGCACCCGTGCTTCCTAGTAAACTATGAATGAACCGGCTATAACAAAAAAATTGTTTTTATAAATACATGTGAAAGGGCTAAAAGCGAATAGTTAGGAAAGTTAGAATCTTTGTGTGCAAATAAAAGAGGGGTCAGGAGTGCAAATTGTATGTATATAAAAAGGGTCATAAGTTAAGATTAGGGTTAGTGTACAACACCACCGCCTCTTTTTTTCTCTCTCTTTGTAGTTTCTTTTCCGCAAATGGGTATCTGCTTGTTTCTGGATCTCTCTCTGTTCTCATACCTCTCAATGGAAATATATTTCTATCACTCAAAAAACAATCCTCAAATTGACAAATTTATTCTTGAGAATAGTAATACTCCTGTCTGTAATATCCGTACTTTCTATTTTTGGTAATTTTTATTTTTAGTGTATGTTCGTTTCGGACGACTCGCTTGTTACTGTTTTGAAGTTCTGAACCTATTTTGTTCTTGGAATTTTTCTGTTTGGACGAGTTTTGAGGATGTTTTTACGTAATTTTATCTTGAATTATATCTTGTCGCATGTACGTTCGATTCTCGTAAAACTCATTCGTTTTCGTTGTTTCTTGGTTTTCATAAGTTCGTATGGTTGAGTTAGTCGTGTTGAGACTTTCGGTTTATTAATCCGTCGTCGTATCGTGATTTTCGGGCACTTGGGCCATTTTTGTAATTTCCTATAAGTTAGGGAATTTCACTTTCTTTGTTGCATTACGGACTCTCCGGTGGTCGGAGTTGTATTTTCTTTCAACACTTAGCTCCATCGTCTCGAATATTTCATGCTTATGTTTCTGGATTCTGGCCTTGCTTTGCATTTCGATTTTCGTACTGTCTGCAGCAGTGTACTGATATGAGCAGTACTGGACTGCTGCCTGAGTAGCGCACGCTACTCCTTGATTCCTTGCGTGCGCTATCGCTATGTGGTTAGCGTACGCTAACTTGGAGTTTGTAGCGTGCGCTAACGATTTCAGCGGACGGGGCAGAAGGTTCAGTATTTCGGTACTGAACCAGATAGCGTACGCTAATTGTGTGTTAACGCACGCTAATTTCTAACATTAGCGCACGCTAATCTTGTTATCCTGCGTATGCTAACGGGAGGATAGAAGTCTCTGACTGCATTCCGCACCCTGTTAGCGCACGCTAATTCTTGTGCGTAGCGTGCGCCAAGCCTGTCTGATATAAATAGGACAGCAACAGCCCAACTTCGTCATTTTCCATCCTTACTTCTTATCTTCGGCTTTGGGCGATTCCACTAACATCCTTGCATTCCTTGCGCGAATTCTTCAAGTTCTTAACATTTTTCCGCCATCCGAATCAAGATAAGAGTCCCTGAAACCCTTGTTTTGAGATTTTGGGGAAATTTTGGGGATTTCTTGTGATTTGATTCTTTTAATCCGAATTATCATAAATTATTGCTAGACTTCAATCGTATACTTGTAATCCTTCATTTTTCTTAAGGATTTGTGGTTTTAAACTCCGATTTTTCCATTGTTCATCACTTATACTCGATGATACCCTAGTAATGTTCGACGAATTGTTCCAGCGGGTAGAACTAGGATGTATTCCTACGTTTTCGTAGTATTGAGATTGATTGTATATCGTTATTGTGTTAGGATCGGATTTGTGAAGATTATTCGGGCCAAAACCTTTCCGTTCACCGTTTTCCTTCACGTCGTGTTAATCAAGGCAAGTACATGTATTACATTTCGTTATGTGTGTACGGTTTTGATGCGAATGATGTAAAATGTGTTATTGCATGGGTGTGTTATCGTTCTTCCACCCGGGGATGGCATGTGTGGCCTCTGGGGGCCGATACTAATGGGTACGGCTACGGAAGTGGACTTGGGTACGTGTGTTGATGCTCTTCCACCCGGGGATGGTTCGACGGGACCTCTGGGGGCCGATACTAATGGGTACGGCCGCGGGAGTGGTTTCTCACCCGGGGACGGTCCGACGGGGCCTCTGAGGGTCGATACTAATGGGTACGGCCGCAGGTTACCAAGCATGGATAGTTATGATGTGGAAAACTCGAGGATATACTGTTTTGGTGTTAATGTGATATTCCGGAATATTGGTTTCAAATATTTTTCTCTCAAATGAATTGCTTGTGTCGAATTTTGTATATATATAATGTTGTGTAATTGTGTACTTGCACTAGCTATTCGAATGCTAACCCCTTAAATGGGGGAAATGCATTTTATGCATTTCAGGTACCGGAAGAGCTGAGGAGCAGGCACGGGATATGCACGCAAAGGATGGGTTGGCATGATTATGAGGCTCGAGTCTTTATTTATGTTGGGTCATTTATATTGTTTGAGTATCGGAATTTGACTGGTTTTATTGTATTTGGTTAAAGTCCCCTGCATGGGCAATGACATGGTATCGACTTATATTTTCTCGTACGTCTATTAAAACGTTTTGGCCGAGGCCACGACCCCATTTTTACATTGATGATTGTGTCTTTGGGATTTTTTATGTACGAAATGTGTGTCATGTGTTAGCCTGGTAGAACTCACGAGGGTTCTACGGCGTGTAATGTCCCATTTGTGAATTGGGGTGTTACATTTATGGTATCAGAGCCTTAGGTTTTGAATGCCTAGGCTGTCGGTTAATTTTGGGTCTGTCAGTTAAGTCGTTTGAGTCAGTCTTTGAGCCTAATATCATACTGCTACCGTCTTTTCGTACGACCCATGGCTGTAAGTCTCCTCGAACTCTTATATTCCTATAATTTATACCTTGTGCTGTTTGGAAATTGTGAATTGTCATACCAACCTTGTAAACTGTGAATTTTTCTGATCTTGTTTTTTTCAATTATTTTCTTCAGTATGTTGAGAGGTCATGGTAAACCAGCTAGGGGATGCGGCCGAGGCCGTGGTCGTGGTGCTAATAACGAGGAAGGCTCACTTTCTCAGTCCTCTGCGGATTCGGCTTCTCATTCAGTTCCGTCGGGTAATAACGCCGACGCCGGGGCTACTGCCGTACTTCAGCAGTTGGTAGCCCAATTCACTCAGATAGCTCAGGGTGGACGCCAAAATCCGCCCCCGACTCCAGAGGACGAAGCTAGTAGGCTTCAGAAAGTAACTAAGATGCACCCCTCTCGTTTCACTGGTTCTTCTGACTCCCTCGGTTGGGAGAATTGGCTCTTTCAGTTGAGCAGTACTTTTGATGCCGTGGCTTGTCCCGATGACAGGAGGGTACATATTGCTCAGTACCTCCTGGATAAGGAAGCTGCGGAATGGTGGGAGGCTGTGGCGCCCAGAGACCGCCAGGCCACTTGGGAGGAATTCAAGGCTGCTATGGAAGCAGAATATTGTCCACCACCAGTCAAGGAGTGCAGGATTGTGGAATTCTTTACTGCTACACCTCAGGATGTGCCGATTTCTCAGGCCATCATCACTTATAATCAGCAGTTAGGATTCATGAAAGATCAGGTGAGGACCGAGGCCGATAAGATCCGCTATTTTAATATGCGCATAAAGCCGCATATTAGGCAGAGTATGGCACCGCTCATGTGTGCCACCTTGAAGGAGTATCAGGATCGCGCCCTAGCGATCGAGATGGCTATTTCGGAATCAGAATCGGTTTCCGAAGCTAAGAAGCAGAAATCTACCGGCAGTTTTTCAGCCGGAAAAGGGGGACGGTTTTCGAGGTCGCAGTCTACGCCGACGTCTGGGAAGAGATCATTTTATCAGGCTGGAGGATCTCAGAGTAACCGTTCGGTCCAGTCTCCTACACCTGGTGGTAGAGTTTGTTTTAATTGCAGTCAGCACGAGCATGTGAGGAAAGATTGTCCGTTTCCGTTGGTTACTTGCTTTACTTGCGGACAGACCGGACATCGAGCAGTTCATTGCGAGAGGGCTTCCAGGACTGCCAGGGCTCTGATTGCCACTGCCATTCAGCAGGAGCACAGTATTGATCAGAAGACTCCAGTTACTCATGTTCCTCAGAGTTCAGGCCGTGGTAGGGTCCGGGGTCAACCGGACCGCCGAGCTGCATCTAGTTCGGGCTCAGTCCACCCTCGGTTATATCAGATGAGGCGCACAGAGGAGGCAGACGTTCCAGTGGCATCAGGTACCACTCAGATCCTTTCTCATCCAGTTTCGGTGCTTTTCGATTCGGGTGCTACTCATTCTTTTATTGCTTCGGATTGTGTGTGTCGTATTGGTATTGACTGCTTGTATGAGTACGAACCGTTTGTAGTGGGCACGCCTAGTGGGGATCGGGAAGTTAGGGATTGCCCACTGAGGATCGGGAGCCGAGATTGGCCCTCGAACCTTATTGTTATAGATCTTAAGGGTGAGGATTTGATCCTCAAGGACGATTGGTTGGATCGTCACGGTGCTATCATGAATTATCGGACTCGCACCATCTCGATAGTGGCTGAGGACGGCACCGAGCATACTCTCGTCGGTTGTAAACCGGGTAGATCGGGAAATGTGATTAGCGCCTTGAAGGCGATGAAACTTCTGAATCAGGGTTGTGTCGGTTATTGGTGTTACGCTCTGCAGGCGGAGGATGGCGGAGTCGACATGTCGTCGATTCCAGTTGTCAGCGAGTACCCCAACGAATTTCCAGACGACTTGCCGGGATTACCACCACAGTGAGAGGTTGAGTTTCCTATTCATCTCGAGCCGAATGCGGCTGCCGTTTCTCGAGCGCCATACCGTATGGCACCGTCGGAGATGTTAGAATTGAAGAAACAGTTGGGGGAATTGTTAGATAAAGGGTATATTCGACCGAGCGCATCGCCTTGGGGTGCACCCGTACTTTTTGTTAAAAAGAAGGATGGATCGCTTCGTTTATGCATCGACTACCGAGAGTTAAACAAGTTGACCATCAAAAACAAGTACCCTTTGCCCAGGATCGAAGACTTGTTTGATCAGCTTCAGGGAGCGACAGTCTTTTCGAAGATTGATTTACAATCGGGCTACTACCAGTTGAGGATTCGGGACAGCGATATACCGAAAGCTGCCTTTCGGACGGGATATGACCATTACGAGTTTGTGGTTATGCCTTTCGGGCTAACCAATGCCCTAGAAGTGTTCATGCAGTTAATGAACAAAGTTTTTATCGAGTATCTGGACAAATTTGTAGTCGTCTTTATCGACGACATCCTTATCTATTCCCAGAGTCGAGAGGAGCATGTTTTACATCTACGGATTGTGTTGGACACTTTGAGAACTGAGCAGTTGTATGCGAAGTTCTCTAAGTGTGAGTTTTGGCTCAAGGAAGTGATGTTCCTCGGGCACGTGATTTCAGCGGATGGAGTTCTGGTAGATCCACAGAAGATAGAGGCGGTGATGGCATGGGAACCACCCAAAAATGTGAAGGAAATGAGGAGTTTTCTGGAACTTGCAGGCTATTATCGTAGATTCGTTGAGGGATTTTCTAAGATCACTAGACCGCTCACTCAGTTACTCCAGAAAACTCAGAAGTTCGAGTGGACTGCAGACAGACAGGATAGTTTTGACGAGTTGAAGAGACGATTGACTACCCCACCCATTTTAGCATTGCCTCAGGGGAACGAGGATTTCGTGGTGTATAGTGATGCCTCGGGCCTAGGGCTCGGATGTGTTTTGATGCAGAGAGATAGGGTTATTGCTTATGCGTCCCGCCAGTTGAAACCTTATGAGGTAAATTACCCCATACACGATTTGGAGTTAGCTGCGGTCGTTTTTGCCTTAAAGATCTGGAGACATTATCTCTATAGGTCGTCGTGTAAGATTTTTACGGATCACAAGAGTTTGAAGTATATCTTCAGTCAGAAAGAGTTGAATATGAGACAGCGTAGGTGGTTGGAGCTAATTAAAGATTACGACCTTGAGATACTTTATCATCCTGATAAGGCTAACGTAGTGGATGATGCATTGAGCCGGAAACCGATGGCGTTACAGATGTTAGAGGTACTTACACCACAGAGCAGGATCCAGCGGGATTTGATTTGTCAGAATATCTAGGTTTGGGTTCAGAGAGTTCAGGGTCAGTTATGTGCGTTGGAGATCACTTCGTCCTTGACAGATGATATCAAGGCGAAATAGTATGATGATCCGTTTTTGGTCCAGTTGAGGGAGGATGTGAGGAAGGGGATGGGTTTGTGATTCAGGATGACGGAGTTTTGAGATTCACGACAGATTATGTGTACCGAATGACATTGAGTTGAGGCAGAAGATTTTGAGTGAGGCTCATACTACGCCTTACTCCATACATCCTGGTACGAGCAAAATGTACAAGGATGTGAGGAGTAACTACTGGTGGAGCAATTTGAAGATGGACGTTAGCGAGTTTGTGGTGAAGTGTTTGACCTGTCAGCAGGTTAAGATTGAGCATCAGCGGCCCGCGGGGTTGCTACGACCACTTCCCATTCTGGAATGGAAGTGGGAAGACATCTCCATGGATTTCATTACCGGGATGCCTAGGACTCGGACTGGAATGAACATGATTTGGGTTATTGTCGATCGAATAACCAAATCAGATCATTTCCTGGGTATTAAGGACACTTGGGGGCCGGAGAGGCTGGCACGAGTGTTTATTGTAGAGATCGTGAGATTGCATGGGACTCCTAAGAGTATTGTTTCAGATCGAGATGGCCGGTTTGTATCACATTTTTGGCAGGCTGTTCATCTAGCTTTGGGGACTGAGTTGAGACTCAGTACATCTTACCACTCTCAGACTGACGGGCAGTCAGAGCGGACGATCCAGACGCTGGAGGATATGTTGAGAGCCTGTGCCTTAGATTGGAAGGATGATTGGGAGTCGCACTTGCCATTGATCGAGTTCACGTACAACAATAGTTGGCACGCCTCGATCAAAATGGAACCATTTGAGGCATTGTATGGGAGGAGGTGCAGATCGCCGTTGTGTTGGGATGATGCGTCCGATCTTATTGGTACCGAGCCCGATATGGTAGTTGAGACGAGAGATAAGATTGCTCTGATTCGCGATAGGTTGATGACGGCCCAGAGTCGGCAGAAGTCTTATGCCGATACACGTCGCCGGCCGTTGGAGTTTGAGGTGGGAGATCATGTCTTGCTTAAGGTGTCGCCGACACGGGGAGTTTACCGCTTCGGTCGGAAGGGTAAACTTAGTCCGAGATATATTGGACCGTTCGAGATTTTAGATAGAGTGGGAGAGCTTGCATATCGGTTAGGCTTGCCGCCGTCCTTGAGTCACTTGCATAACGTATTTCATATTTCCCAGCTTAGGAAGTACGTACCGGACCCTAGCCATATTATTTATTTTGGAGAGATCGAGTTGGGACCCGACATTACCATCCAGGAGAGGCCGATTCAGATTTTAGAGCGCGAGTGAAGCAACTTCGGCACAAAACCATTCCTTTGGTTAAAGTTCAATGGTCGAGGCATGGATCCGAGGAAGCCACATGGGAGACGGAAGAGAGTATGCAGTCGAGATACCCCGAGTTATTCGTGTTGTAAGTTTCGGGACGAAACTTATTTTTAGGGGGAGAGAATGTAATATCCGTACTTTCTACTTTTAGTAATTTCCATTTTTAGTGTATATTCGTTTCGGACGACTCGCTTGTTACTGTTTTGAAGTTCTGAACCTATTTTGTTCTTGGAATTTTTCCGTTTGGACGAGTTTCGAGGATGTTTTTACGTAATTTTATATTGAATTATATCTTGTCGCATGTACGTTCGATTCTCGTAAAACTCGTTCGTTTTCGTTGTTTCTTGGTTTTCATAAGTTCGTATGGTTGAGTTATTCGTGTTTAGACTTTCGGTTTGTTAATCCGTCGTCGTATCGTGATTTTCGGGCACTTGGGCCATTTTTGTAATTTCCTATAAGTTAGGGAATTTCACTTTCTTTGTCGCATTACGGACTCTCCGGTGGTCGGAGTTGTATTTTCTTTCAACACTTAGCTCCGTCGTCTCGAATATTCCGTGTTTATGTTTCTGGATTCTAGCTTTGCTTTGCATTTCGATTTTCGCATCGTCTCTGCAAAGATATCGATATGAGCGATCGATCGCCGCCCGAGTAGCGCACGCTACTCCTTGATTCCTTGTGTGCCCTATCGTTCTGTGTTTAGCGTACGCTAACTTGGAGTTTGTAGCGTGCGCTAACGATTTCAGCGGACTGGGCAGAAGGTTCAGTATTTCAGTACTGAACCAGATAGCGTACGCTAATTGAGTGTTAACGCACACTAATGTCTAACATTAGCGCACGCTAATCTTGTTATCCTGCGTACGCTAACGGGAGGACAGAAGTCTCTGACTGAATTTCGCGCCCTGTTAGCACACGCTAATTCTTGTGCGTAGCGTGCGCTAAACCTGTGTGATATAAATAGGACAACAACAACCCAACCTCGTCATTTTCCATCCTTACTTCTTCTCTTCGGCTTTGGGCGATTCCAGACGAGGGTTAGGGCCGATTTCGACCAAATATCATCATCCACTAACATCCTTACATTCCTTGCGCGAATTCTTCAAGTTCTTAACATTTTTCCGCCATCCGAATCAAGGTAAGAATCCCTGAAACCCTTGTTTTGAGATTTTGGGGATATTTTGGGGATTTCTTGTGATTTGATTCTTTTAATCCGAATTATCATGAATTATTGCTAGACTTCAATCGTATACTTGTAATCCTTCGTTTTTCTTAAGGATTTGTGGTTTTAAACTTCGATTCTTCCATTGTTCGTCACTTATACTCGACGATACCCTAGTAATGTTCGACGAATTGTTCCAGCGGGTAGAACTAGGATGTATTCCTACATTTTCGTAGTATTGAGATTGGTTGTATATCGTTATTGTGTTAGGATTGGATTTGGGAAGATTATTCGGGCCAAAACCTTTCCGTTCACCGTTTTCCTTCACGTCGTGTTAATCAAGGCAAGTACATGTATTATATTTCATTATGTGTGTACGGTTTTGATGCGAATGATGTAAAATGTGTTATTGCATGGGTGTGTTATCGTTTTTCCACCAGGGGATGGCATGTGTGGCCTCTGGGGACCGATACTAATGGGTACGGCCACGGAAGTGGACTTGGGTACGTGTGTTGATGCTCTTCCACCCGGGGATGGTTCGACGGGACCTCTGGGGGCCGATACTAATGGGTATGGCCGCGGGAGTGGTTTCTCACCCGGGGACGGTCCTACGGAGCCTCTGGGGGTCGATATTAATGGGTACGGCCGCGGGTTACCAACCGTGGATAGTTATGATGTGGAAAACTCGAGGATATACTGTTTTGGTGTTAATGTGATATTCCGGAATATTGGTTTCAAATATTTTTCTCTCAAATGAATTGCTTGTGTCAAATCTTGTATATATATAATGTTGTGTAATTGTGTACTTGCACTAGCTATTCGAATGCTAACCCCTTAAATGGGAGAAATGTATTTTATGCATTTCAGGTACCGGAAGAGCTGAGGAGTAGGCACGGGATATGCACGCAAAGGATGGGTTGGCATGATTATGAGGCTCGAGTCTTTATTTATGTTGGGTCATTTATATTGTTTGAGTATCGGAATTTGACTGGTTTTATTGTATTTGGTAAAAGTCCCCTGCGTGGGCAATGACATGGTATCGACTTATATTTTCTCGTACGTCTATTAAAACATTTTGGCCGAGGCCACGGCCCCATTTTTACATTGATGATTGTGTCTTTGGGATTTTTCATGTACGGAATGTGTGTCATGTGTTAGCCTGGTAGAACTCACGAGGGTTCTACGGCGTGTAATGTCCCATTTGCGAATTGGGGTGTTACACTGTCGTACCCCCACCCACCAAAAGCAGAAATCTAAATACTAAGATCAGGAGACCGGATATGTGAAAGTAATTGGTTATTTATTTATTTATAATATTGACTAGATTGCAAAAATCGTGCATCTGGTATGTCCAGATTGCACAAAAGGTTTTCACAAGGACTACGCTTGCGTTTTTGAAAAAACAGGGACTCCACCTGAGATTTGGATATACTATAGGAATGAGTTTTGCAATATATACTTTTTTTTATTATTATATCAAAGTTCATAATTTTTTTTTGAAATAAAGCCCATTTCTGATTTGGGCCTTTTTTCGTTTCATTAACTCCGGGACTTTTTGATCCATCAACCTTGGATCCATTACACGAAATCCATAAACGTTTACCAAATTCATAAACCCTAAGCCTTGCGGCGTGCTTTTATTACTTTTACAAAAAAGAAAAAAATTAATTCGCACATTTATTCTTTTAAAATGGATGACCGTCAAAGATATCTTGATGTATGTATTTTATGGCTTTAATCCATTACATTATTTGTTTCTATTCATATTTAACCGACATTTTTTCTTATTTTTTATTTATTTTTAGTTTTTATTTGCAAGGTGGTTCGTCAATCCACCACGACAAAGGTTTGTAATGCCTGATAGCAACAACCAACACCCAATGAAAATTAAGGTTAATGCAACGGCTTATCAGTGTTGGGGTATTATGGTTTATTATGGAGATCCGAATTCCCAATGGATTGTGTAATCACTTTCCGAACTGATATTTCTACCCTATGCCCGGGTTATAAGAATTTCAGCCTAGGATAATCCAAATGGACACTTACGAATCTAGGCACGGAAACTTAAGCCAAATTGCTAGAGAAATTCTAAGTTTATCAGAAAAAGAGAGAGCTTAGAGAAGGGTATCTATAGACTCAAAGGGAAGAGCCTATTTATACATGTCGAATTAGGGTTGCATTGGGGCGGATTAGGGTTAAACATGAGGCGGTGCCGTCATTAGGTTTTTGAGCAGTGATCCGGAATTTAGGGTTGATGGATGGTTTTCCAAAATTGACAAAATTAGTCAATTTTACCAAATTCTCCGTTTAAAATTCGGAATTTTCACTAACTTACTAATCCAAATTTCCGAAGACCTTTTGGGGCGCTGCCCCTCGATTATTTCAGATAATTTTTTCTTAAAAAATAAAAGTTCGATTTTTTTCGATTTTTAAATTTTGCAATTTTGAAATTTTTATTTTTTTCAGATTTTTTTGATTTTCCAGAATTTTCAGTTTTTTTTTTACTTTTTATTTTTCTGACTAAAATTCTTAACGCCATCCACACACTTTGTGTGATTTCAAAATTTTTGAAAGGTTTTGGTGTCGGATGAAAAAAAAAGGTTGTGGTGTAACTTTAAATTAGCCCAAAAGCTTTTAGTGTAAAAAATTTTACCCAAACATAAACATAAGAAATGATGAAATGCTGCAAATTGAAGAAAATTAAAAAATACACTATTATAATAAATATTTTTGAAACTACACTATAATGGTAAATACTTTTTTCAGTAACACTAGTTTGGTAAAAAACTCAGTTATATATAGTGATATTAATGCTATCCTTCAAAAATAATAAAATTTAATGTTGTATCTAAAATCAGTGAAACTCTTGCATTTTAATGAATTTTGTTGGATCTAAAATCATTTATATATTATATAATATATATATTTAAATATTTTTATATATGTCGTATCCCCCTGCACCCGAATCCCCATATTTTTAAATTTGTCGAATTCCCGAATCCCCATACTACGCACCCGCACCCGTATCCCCGCACCCGTGCTTCCTAGTAAACTATGAATGAACCGGCTATAATAAAAAAATCGTTTTTATAAATACACGCGAGAGGGCTAAAAGCGAATAGTTAGTAAAGTTAGAATCTTTGTGTGCAAATAAAAGAGGGGTCAGGAGTGCAAATTGTATGTATATAAAAAGGGTCATAGGTTAAGATTAGGGTTAATGTACAACACCACCGCCTCTTTTTTTCTCTCTCTTTGTACTTTCTTTTCCGCAAATGGGTATCTGCTTGTTTCTCGATCTCTCTCTGTTCTCATACCTCTTAATGGAAATCTTTTTCTATCACTCAAAAAACAATCCTCAAATTGACAAATTTATTCTTGAGAATACTAATACTCCTATCGTACCTCCACTCACCAAAAGCACAAATCTAAATACTCAGATCAGGAGGGCGGATATGTGAAGGTAATTGGTTATTTATTTATTTATAGTATTGACTAGATTGCAAAAATCGTGCATCTAGTATGTCCAGATTGCACAAAAGGTTTTCACAAGGACTACGTTTGCGTTTTTGAAAAAACAGGGACTGCACCTGATATTTGGACATACTATAGGAATGAGTTTTGCAATATATACTTTTTTTTTATTATTATATCAAAGTTCAGAATTTTTTTTTGAAATAAAGCCCATTTCTGATTTGGGCCTCTTTTAGTTTCATTAACTCCGGGACTTTTTGATCCATCAACCTTGGATCCATTACACGAAATTCATATATATTTACCAAATTCATAAACCCTAAGCCTTGCGCGTGCTTTTATTACTTTTACAAAAAAAGAAAAAAAATCAATTCGCACATTTATTCTTTTAAAATGGATGACCGTCAAAGAAATCTTGATGTATGTATTTTATGGCTTTAATCCATTATATTATTTGTTTCTATTTATATTTAACCGACATTTTTTCTTATTTTTTTATTTATTTTTAGTTTTTATTTGCAAGGTGGTTCGTCAATCCACCACGGCAAAGGTTTGTAATGCCTGATAGCAACAACCAACACCCAATGAAATTTAAGGTTAATGCAAGGGCTTATCAGTGTTGGGGTATTATGATTTATTATGGAGATCCGAATTCCCAATGGATTGTGTAATCACTTTCTGAACTGATATTTATACCCTATGCCCGGGTTACAAGAATTTCAGATAATCCAAAGGGACATTTACGAATCTAGGCACAGAAACGTAAGCCGAATTGCTAGAGAAATTCTAAGTTTATCAGAAAAAGAGAGCTTAGAGAAGGGTATCTATAGACTCAAAGGGAAGAGCCTATTTATACATGTCGAACTATGGTTGCATTGGGGCGGATTAGGGTTAAACATGAGGCGGTGCCGTCATTAGGTTTTTAAGTAGTGATCCGGAATTTAGGGTTGACGGATGGTTTTCCAAAATTGACGAAATTAGTCAATTTTACCAAATTCTCCCTCTAAAATTCGGAATTTTCACTAACTTATGCAACAATTATGTATGATGTTTAAAGCAGTAAATCACACAAGCACTTATAGTGGTTTCAGAGGTGGGGTAATCCTATACTAATCCACTTCTCTCCAAACCAGTTAGAGATAAATTCATTCTAGCTGTCAACCAGTGCTAAAGGTTACAATGAATTCTTCCTTCTTACAACAGCTTCCAACCATTGGAAACTCGTGGCCGTTGCAACTCCCTTGAGTGCCTAGCACCTATTGATCGAAAATCCGTGGATGCCTCAACAACTCACAAGCTGTCTATCACCTTTCAATCAAGAACCCGTGGATGCTTTTACAGTCTCTTTACTTTCAAGAACCTCGTTCAAGAAAAGCAACCCCATACTCAAACTTTTAAGACAAGAGTGTTTGTCTTCTCCAACTAAGAGCTTCTTTGAATATGACTGTTTAAGCTTTGCTCTTCACGATGCTATTTGTTCATTATGATTGCTTTAGTTGCTTTGATCGCTTGAATGTATTGTTCGCATCGTACTTTGCTCAATTCATATCCTCAGATATTTATAGTACGATTCTTTGAGCTTCCTTCATAGTCGTTGCATCACTTTAACAAATCCGTCAATTGGAGAGTGGCCTTCTTTGTTTATCTTCTCATTTCGTTGCACGACTTGATTCCCTTTTCATTTTCGACCGTTTGAAAGACTTCTTTTGTTAGCGCCGTTATTCTTGATTAGAATAATCACACTACAGAAAAAACAGTTTTTACCGATGCCATTTACCAACACCCGTACCCGTCGTTGTTAAACTTATAATTTACCGATGCCATTACTGACACCCGTTATTTAATTGATTTACCGACGCCAATGCCGATGGCCGGTTCACAGACTTATTTTTTTTTTCACAATTAACGACGCCATTTACCGACGCACTTACCGAGGCCTTTCCGGCATTGGTAAAATTTTTTTATTATTTTTTTTCACAATTAACGACGTCGTTTACCGACGCCATTTACCGGCTTACCAACGCCATTTCGGCGTTGGTAAATGTTTTTTATTATTTTTTTCTTTTTTTCACAATTGACGACGCCATTTACCGACGCCATTACCGATGTCGAAATGGCATCGATAATTTTTTTTTACACTATCCCATATCGGAAAAACATTAGTATATTGTGTTGTTTATATACCAAAATATTTCTCAGCCATTTGAAATTGAATGAAGATCGGATCTGACCCGCCTGGGCCCGGACCTGACCCACCCGGACCTGGACATGACCCGTCTGGCCCGCCTGAGCCCGGATGTGACCCGCCTGAGTCCTGATCTGACTTTTTTAGATTTTTGTTTTTAATTTAACAACGCCAAAAATGGCGTCGGTAAATAGAGGCGCGTCAGTAATTGCGTCGGTAAAAACTTATCGTCGAGCATTTTTCGAACGGCGGATTTCCGTCGGTAATGGCGTCGGTAAATCAATTACTGACGCTATTTTCTGTTTTACCAACGCGTTTGGCGTCGGTAAAAACTATTTTTTTGTATTGTCATAAGTCTTTAGAATGCGGATCTCTAGGAGTATTTTATTCCTAACTTTCCGGGAATCTTTTCGCCTTGTCTCCTTACGTCTGCCTGTGGCTTTCCGTTATTGTTGACTTCAACGCTTGCAGACGTGGACTGAGTTACTTGGCTGATATCTTGTCTGAGAACTTATCTGATATCTCTTGGTCAAACATGCCTGATGTGCGGTCAACCTTCTCTGATATAACATGGTAGAAGTTCTCTGAGATAAAGTTCTCTGATCTGGTCTTGACTGAAGTTCTCTGACTTGATGGTCAAACTTCAGCTGATATTTTGTGTTGACCAGATCTCGTCTGATAACTCGACTGCAGATTGGTTTTGGTCAAACCTCTCTGATATTCTGCGTTGACCAAAACTTGTCTGATGTAACGCTAACTTAACTGCAGCTTGATTTTGGTCAAATCTCTCTGATATTTTGCGTTGACCAAAACTTTCTGATAATGAACTTGCCTGAAAACATCTTTGATAAGTGGCAGTTCTATATTTAGTCGCTTTTGATATTGATCAATACTTGATCAAGACTTAGCCTAATTTTTAAGGCCTATAGAAGATACTCATTTGAATCTTCTATACAATGCCAAGTTATTTAGAACATACATTTGAATGAATTACAATACAGAGATGACATCATCAAGATCTAACAGGTATTCCAAACACATAGTTCAGCTGGATGTTCGGACGGGGTCTACGGTGACACATGGCATGTGATCATGGTGGTCAGGACACAGCGAGTGATTGGTCCAACCGTGAGAGCCTAAGAAGACTTATGGTGATACGTGACAAGCGATCACGACATCATGGATATGATTGTAGATGTGTGTTGCCAGGGTCGAGTACCTTGGACATGTTACCAAGATTTTGTATCTTGGGTGGTTATGTTTTATTGATTTTATGTCCGTCGAGGACATGTGGTGTGGGTTGTGGAACCCGTGAATTATTGTTGGTTTCTATTTGGGAAAGCAAATCTTTGGGACGTGCCAGCTTTTGGTTTGAAAAGAGAAGGATTCGAAAACCTTAAATGGTTTTCCGCTAAAATTCCCGAGGGTATTTTAAAAGCATTTTATAAATTGTTCTCTTGATTTGTGATCTTTCGAATTTGGGAAGTTTTACTCAAACTCCCTGCCTAGGGAAGTATGTCCTTTCATTATGTTTGAATCTTTGAGGATTCCTGATTATTATTATTCTGGGAATATGATTTGTAGGACTCGTATTTGCACTTTGTACTTGAACTAGCAAAATAGTGGAATTTTGCTAACCCCCGAGAAATCGGGGGGTGGATGTTTGTTTTGCGTCCAGGTTCATTCAGGTTTTGGGGAGCATAACATAGGGTTGACACGGAGGATGATGAATGATGATAGATACTAATCACATGAAGACCCGTACGATGTTGTATTGGTTTAGTTGTAGTTATTGCCGCTGTAGTATTTTCCCCGTTGTATGGGAACGTGTTGCATTTTGACCCTTGCATGGGTATGTATTGAGATTGAGTTGTATGTATTATGTGAAAGACCAAATCTGTCTATTGGGTCATTTTAGCCTTAAAGGCAATATTTCGATATTTGATTTTAGTTACCAGCCTGGTAGATCCTTGAGGAAAGGGTCTACGACGTGTAATATGTAACACCCCCAATCCGCTCAGGGATATTACACGCCGTAGAACCTTTCCTCAAGGATCTACCAGGCTGGTAACGACATTTAACATCTCGACAATGCCTTCGAGGCTACAATGACTCAGTAGACCGATTTGGTCTTTCCACAAATACATACAACTCAAATACAACTCATGCCCACGCAGGGACAAAATACAACTACACCTGCATAACGGAACAATACAAAGAAATGAAAATAAAGTACAATCAACCAACACACGATGTACGGTTCCTCATGTGATTAGTATCGATCATCTTTCATCATCCTTCATGCCGACCCCGTGTTATGCTCCAAAACCGAATGCAAAGACAGACATCCACCCCGAATACTGGGGTTAGCAAAACTCCACTGTTTTGCTAGTGCAAATACAAAGTGCAAATACGATCCATACAATTCACATTCCACGAATAATAATAACCGAGGATCCTCAAAGATCCAAACGAAACGAAAAGTACTTCCCGAGGCAAGGGTTTGAGAAAACATTTCAAAAACGAAATATCATAAATCAATGGAAGTAATTTATAAAACAGATTAGAATGCCATCGTGAGTTTTAATAGAAAACAATTTAGGATTATCAAATCCTACTTTTCAAAACCAAAAGACAAAAGGGGTCACCGCCCCAAAGGTTTACTTTCAAAATGACATTAACCAACCGTTGGGATTTTAGCCCCAAATCCAGAAACGACTTTTACAAAACCATTGGGATTTTAGCCCCAAATCTCATCAACTCACAAGACACAAGAACGACCACGAGGTTCGTATCCCAACATCAAAATCCACAAATAAAGGATTTAAAATAAACAACAAAATACTCCAAAGGCCATCCTAGCCAAGTAAGCCAAACGAACACTTACCTCTTACACACTTAGTCAATGCATGCAATCATGAAAACCATTCGAAAGCACTCATTTCCTAAATGAATACCCACAATTAGCCTCGAGAACAGTGGCGGCAGATACATTCTCGCTCGAGGCCTCATAGGACCCTACCGAGTTGGCTACAATTACAAAAAACAAAACCACGCACACGCTAAGCCGTGAGAACAGGCGGCAGATACATTCTCACTCGAGGCCTTGCAAGGACCCTAACGAGTTGGCTAGCGGTACGAAACTCGTGAAATCCAGGCGGCAGATAGATTTCCTCCTGACCCCGTCGGCCAACACAATGTGAGTAAATTACACACAATACACGTTACTCATGCAATACTAACATGCTAAGAATGTAAGTTCATTAAGAATAACCACTAGAGATGGACATTAACTCGAAACCATTACCAAACTCTTCAAAAATACAATAACAAGCTTAAATACTAATACACGATTCCACAACTTTAAACAAGAGGAGTATCCTCATAAAATCCTTCAACGTTCAAAATAATCAAATCATAATCAATTCTCAAAACACCGTTCACAAAACTCACGCGTTTTGAAAGAAAGCCTTTAACGAGGCCAAACCGAAATCCTTTTGAAACTTCATTTCAAATAACCAAACAAACACATCAAGACAACCACCGATCATCATATACATAAAACGAGAAAAGTATGGGCAAGGTACTTGCCTCGATACCACGAGCACGGAACCACGAACGGATATGGCTCAACCGGGAAGCTTCGGAACGCCCGATGCTAACGAAAAGGAATACGACAACGAACGGAACGGAAGAATCAAGCACGACCGCGAGGAATCGACGAAAATGAACCTAACGATTCGAATAGCACAATCACAACCACTTCTAAACGATTATGGAAATGGAATACACCCGGAATCCCGCCTACGATTCATGTATATTCATACCGAAAACAACAACGAGGGCGGACCACAACCAAACCCTCTCGATTCCGTAAAATCCACAAAATATCCATGAATCCGTAGGGAAACTAAGAATACCAACAAGAATAATCATATTCATCATGAATCCATCAACGAAACGGAAAGAATCGGACAAAACCCCAAAATCCCCAATTATCCAAAAAGGTAGGGTTTCAAGAGATATTACCTTGAGTGATTCAAGTATTAAGATCCGTAGAACACGCGTTAGATTGATTATCCGAGCCTCACAACCGAAAAGAAATGATGAAAATCGACCCCGGATGAAGAACTCTCCCCTCTATATCTCTCTCTCTCAGCAGTTGAAAAATGGGGGAAGGAATGAGCCATTCGCTCAAAACAACACATTTATAGTGTAACACAAGAACCTATCGGCCGCCTATCGGCCGATAGGCCCAACCGATACCCATACGGGATGCCGGCGAGAGTCTATCGGCCCCCTATCGGCCGAAAGGCTCTGGAAGTGCTCGCCAAAATCAAACGACCATAACTCTCTCGTCCGACTCGATTGACTCACCGCTTGAACCATTGGAAAGCTAACTCGATGTTCTATAATATTGCAAAGATTTATAATTTTTGGAGTTACCAAAAATTAATGGTGATCTAACAAAGACGAACTCATACTTAGAAAAGTCGTTTAGAAATCCCAATTCAACAAAACGTCACCGAAACCCGAACTCCGAATACGAACCGAAGATACGGTTACGAAGTACTCACAAAGACGAATCTAAGAGCTAGTAGGACACACGATTCCGACCACCCAAGGCTCGAAATTCGACAACGGAAGGTAATTACCCCAAACTTTGGGAAATTACGAAAATGGCCCAAAGGCCCGAAAATCACGATACGTGATCGAATAACCAAACCGAAGTTCACAACACGTCCAACAAAGATAAACGGACTTGCGGGAAACTCAAACAACAGCTGGATGAGATTCGCAAGAATCGAACTCAAGTGCGGAAAAGTCGCTAAAAAGCACGAACTCAACGAAACGACACCAAAACGAACTCGGATGTCAAAAAGTGTAGAATTAATCATTCTCGTAATGACGAAACGGTTATGAGCGAGTCGTCAAAACGGACTCCGACCAAAAAAGAAATTACCGGAATCGAAATTGCGGATATTACATTCTACCCTCCTTAAAAGAAGTTTCGTCTAAACTTAAAACAAGTAGGGAGAAGAAATATTCCGCCAGAAAACTCAACGAGACACACAAGAATGCGTAACTAACGCCCAACGGCGAAATGTTACAAACAACGCAAAGGAACATACGGCGTGAAAACACGCTCCACGGCGACTAACACAACGTCATTAGGGATATAATAAAACCGACAAGTGACAAGCGTCATCAAACGGATACTATAGTCAAGTCAATTATCCGATAATCACAAAACACAACGAACGAAAATCAACATGATTGACCAACCCAACGGTACCTCAATCAAAACGCGAGTCAACCGAACAAACACTAATCCCATCGCCTAAGGGATGGAAGATTGAAAACGAAACTAATTTCCGAACTAAAGGGAATTACGAAGGAGCCCGAACGTTCAACAATCACGAAACGAGAACAAAACCGAACAAACAAACGATCGAGACAACAAAAATCGAAGAATCATGTTCGAATCACGAAGAACAATAAAGTTCAACAATAACTCCCGTGATGATCCGTGAGAACTACAAGACATGCATTCCCATAAGATCCACAGAAAGGGAATAGCGATTGAAAAGTCACAACGACAAATAAGTTATTCCGAAATGATATCACACTCGTTCGATAAACAAAAACAAGGGCAGACAAGCTCGAAATGTCAACGAACATAAATGAGTCGACAAAGTAGAAAATACAAGTTCGTAATCCGATCCTTCGAATAAAAGGACTAGTAGAACCAAAGGATGTTACTCCCGAGCAAAGTTCACAAGAATCGAACCGAACTCGAAAAAAAAATCACACCGATAACCAGATCGCCTACAACAAGATCACGGCTCGTTCGGACGATGAAATCAAATACCGAACAAGTTCATAAAGTACCAACGAACATGAGCGAATCGATAGATCGGGAAGAGAAAACACAAGTCAAAATAGTACGGGCATTACCTCCGACCTCGTCCACGAAATTCACAAAAACGGAGCAAGGTAACAAGACATTAAACAATCGACGCATAACGGAACCATCACCGATGCACACGGTCATACCAAATCAAGCTCTAACCTCGCACATGCGCGACAACGCAGAAATTGCCATGAGGCGACAACATTCAATACCAACACTCCGCCTCTCACGGGGCTAGCACAACCAATGTGTGGAAAGCGTCTCAACGCTCACACCGCCAATTCGGTCATACTGGAGAAAGTATCAAAGGACAACGCGAACATCACACATACATACCACCCTCAAACGGAATGGATAGGTTTTAAAACGAAAACTTCATTTTGAAAATAATTTAGAAGAACACCGATTGATCTTGAGTATCATCTTTCAAAAAATACAAACGTGAAACATCGTTATCGAGACATCGAGAACCATTTCGCATTTGATAAAAATGAAGACACTTTCTCTTAGTGAAAACTTTCAAATTATTCGACCCTCGGTCTAAATAAAAGTGTTGAAAATATCTCAAAACATTTTGGTCCTCGAGGTAGAAAATTTTTGAAATACATTGTGGCATCTAGGATGTACCACAAGAAAATAACTCATTTGAAAAGTATGTCTCAAATTTATTTTTCTAAGATACTCAAGGTTTTCAAAATCCAATAGCCGTAATGCCCAAAACTCACACATACCGACGTTCACTAAAACAACTCCTAGCACACGCATCAAAACGTTTAAAATCAAGACAATACAAGTCTTTAAACGAAAATACACGATAAAATACCACATTCGTAACAAAACCGATAAAATACCCTCCCAGATCAAGCTAGTGAACAAGTCGAACGTGTATAAGCACAAAGCTTCCACAAGAGACTTGTAAAACGTGCAAATCGATTCGAAAATCATCAACAACGGAGAAAAACAACAATAAAAAGACATCACAACGATTTACACTCCTCGTATAAATCAAATACGAGAGTCGACTAAATACATATCGTGAAATCAAAATTCACATAAAATTCCACCACTTAACAAATAATCATAAAAATAGCTCGTGTCACACGAGGCACAACACAAAGAAGGGAGACTTACTTCCACAGTCGCACGAAGATGATGATCGCCCACGATACTAATCACGACCAACAAACTCAAACGACGCGTCGCGACACGACTCATCGGATAAAAATCCAACGAAACAAGACTCAAACAACACGACTTGACCCGGCTGACCTAGGTTCCCTCAACCTAAGCTCGATACCATTTATGTAACACCCCAATCCGCTCGGGGATATTACACGCCGTAGAACCTTTCCTCAAGGATCTACCAGCCGGGTAACGACATTTAACATCTCGACAATGCCTTCGAGGCTACAATGACTCAAGAGACCGATTTGGTCTTTCCACAAATACATACAACTCAAATACAACTCATGCCCACGCAGGGACAAAATACAACTACACCTGCATAACGGAACAATACAAAAGAATGAAAATAAAGTACAATCCGAACCAACACACGATGTACGGTTCCTCATGTGATTAGTATCGATCATCTTTCATCATCCTTCATGCCGACCGTGTTATGCTCCAAAACCCGAATGCAAAGACAGACATCCACCCCGAATACTCGGGGTTAGCAAACTCCACCGTTTTGCTAGTGCAAATACAAAGTGCAAATACGAGCCATACAATTCACATTCCACGAATAATAATAACCGAGGATCCTCAAAGATCCAAACGAAACGAAAAGTACTTCCCGAGGCAAGGGTTTGAGAAAACATTTCAAAACGAAATATCATAAATCAATGGAAGTAATTTATAAAACAGCTTTAGAATGCCATCGAGAGTTTTAATAGAAAACAATTTAGGATTATCAAATCCTACTTTTCAAAACCAAAGACAAAAGGGGTCACCGCCCAAAGGTTTACTTTCCGAAAATGACATTAACCAACCGTTGGGATTTTAGCCCCAAATCCGTAAAACGACTTTTACAAAACCATTGGGATTTTAGCCCCAAATCTCATCAACTCACAAGACACAAGAACGACCACGAGGTTCGTATCCCAACATCAAAATCCACAAATAAAGGATTTAAAATAAACAACAAAATACTCCATTGCCATCCTAGCCAAGTAAGCCAAACGAACACTTACCTCTTACACACTTAGTCAATGCATGCAATCATGAAAACCATTCGAAAGCACTCATTTCCTAAATGAAGTCCCACAATTAGCCTCGAGAACAGGGCGAAGATACATTCTCGCTCGAGGCCTCATAGGACCCTACCGAGTTGGCTACAATTACAAAAAAACAAAACCACGCACACGCTAAGCCGTGAGAACAGGCGGCAGATACATTCTCACTCGAGGCCTTGCAAGGACCCTAACGAGTTGGCTAGCGGTACGAAACTCGTGAAATCCAGGCGGCGGATAGATTTCCCTCCTTGACCCCGTCGGGCCAACACAAGGTGAGTAAATTACACACAATACACGTTACTCATGCAATACTAACATGCTAAGAATGTAAGTTCATTAAGAATACCCACTAGAGATGGCCATTAACTCGACACCATTACCAAACTCTTCAAAAATACAATAACAAGCTTAAATACGGAATACACGATTCCACAACTTTAAACAAGAGGAGTATCCTCATAAAATCCTTCAACGTTCAAAATAATCAAATCATAATCAATTCTCAAAACACCGTTCACAAAACTCACGCGTTTTGAAAGAAAGCCTTTAACGAGGCCAAACCGAAATCCTTTTGAAACTTCATTTCAAATAACCAAACAAACACATCAAGACAACCACCGATCATCATATACATAAAACGAGAAAAGTATGGGCAAGGTACTTGCCTCGATACCACGAGCACGGAACCACGAACGGATATGGCTCAACCGGGAAGCTTCGGAACGCCCGATGCTAACGAAAAGGAATACGACAACGAACGGAACGGAAGAATCAAGCACGACCGCGAGGAATCGACGAAAATGAACCTAACGATTCGAATAGCACAATCACAACCACTTCTAAACGATTATGGAAATGGAATACACCCGGAATCCCGCCTACGATTCATGTATATTCATACCGAAAACAACAACGAGGGCGGACCACAACCAAACCCTCTCGATTCCGTAAAAATCCACAAAATATCCATGAATCCGTAGGGAAACTAAGAATACCAACAAGAATAATCATATTCATCATGAATCCATCAACGAAACGGAAAGAATCGGACAAAACCCCAAAATCCCCAATTATCCAAAAAGGTAGGGTTTCAAGAGATATTACCTTGAGTGATTCAAGTATTAAGATCCGTAGAACACGCGTTAGATTGATTATCCGAGCCTCACAACCGAAAAGAAATGATGAAAATCGACTTTGGATGAAGAACTCTCCCCTCTATATCTCTCTCTCGCAGCAGTTGAAAAATGGGGGAAGGAATGAGCTCGCTCAAAACAACACATTTATAGTGTAACACACAGAACCTATCGGCCGCCTATCGGCCGATAGCCCAACCGATACCCATACGGGATGCCGGCAGAGAGTCTATCGGCCCCCTATCGGCCGAAAGGCTCCCGGAAGTGCTCGCCAAAATCAAACGACCATAACTCTCTCGTCCCGACTCGATTGACTCACCGTTTGAACCATTGGAAAGCTAACTCGATGTTCTATAATATTGCAAAGATTTATAATTTTTGGAGTTACCAAAAATTAATGGTGATCTAACAAAGACGAACTCATACTTAGAAAAGTCGTTTAGAAATCCTGAATTCAACAAAACGTCACCGAAACCCGAACCTGAATACGAACCGAAGATACGGTTACGAAGTACTCACAAAGACGAATCTAAGAGCTAGTAGGACACACGATTCCGACCACCCGAAGGCTCGAAATTCGACAACGGAAGGTAATTACCCCAAACTTTGGGAAATTACGAAAATGGCCCAAAGGCCCGAAAATCACGATACGTGATCGAATAACCAAACCGAAGTTCACAACACGTCCAACAAAGATAAACGGACTTGCGGGAAACTCGAAACAACAGTTTCGGATGAGATTCGCAAGAATCGAACTCAAGTGCGGAAAAGTCGCTAAAAAGCACAGAACTCAACGAAACGACACCGAAACGAACTCGGATGTCAAAAAGTGTAGAATTAATCATTCTCAGAATGACGAAACGGTTATGAGCGAGTCGTCAAAACGGACTCCGACCGAAAAAAAAGAAATTACCGGAAATCGAAAATTGCGGATATTACATAATATCCCTGAGTGGATTGTGGGTGTTACATAAATGGTATCAGAGAAATGGTATCAATTCCCATTCTCCCAATTTCTTGGCGGCCTCTTTCACTTCCTCTACGTACTTCTTCATCTGTTCTTCATTTTTTTTTCAAATTTTCCTCCTATTTGTTGTGTAACCAACTGAGAGTCGGCCCGCACCTAAATCTATCCCTAGCTGCATTCCTTTAACTAGGGCTTCATACTCGGCCTCATTGTTAGAGGCTTTAAAATCAAACTTCACAGCATACTCCAACTGCTCCCCTTCTGGGGTAGTGATAATTATATCTGCTCTGGAGCCACCTGTCGTGGCTGATCCATAAACATGTAAAAGCCACTGACGTCCCAGCAGTGATGGTGTAGCCCCATCTTAAATAAAATCTGCCAAAGCTTGGGCCTTGATCCGTGTTCTTGGTTCGTACTCCATGTCATATTACCCTATTTCTACCACCCATTTTACCAGGCGACCTAATGCATTGGGTCACCCTAGTGTCTTACTCAAGGGTAAGTTAGTTCGTAGCTTTATGCAATGGGCAACAAAATACGATCTAAGCCGCCGATCTGTAACTACCAGTTCTAGGGCTCTTTTTTCTAAATTGGAATAGTTCCGCTATGCTCCTTGTAAAATTCGGCTGGTTTAATAGATAGGCTTTTGCTGGTTCACTTCTTCTCTTAACAGGACCAAGCTGACCGCCCCCTTTCCAACGGATAAGTATAGTACTAGCTCATCTCCTGGTATTGGTTTGGTGATCAGGGATAGTTCAGCTAAATATTCTTTTAATTTATCAAACGCTACTTGTGCTTCGGGGGTCCATTCAAATGTATTCCCTTCCTTAAGAGATTAAAAAGGGGAAAACCTTTCTCGGCCGAGCGAGAGATAAATCGGCTCAGCCCGGCTCTCCTTCCTGTCAATATTTGGATTTTCTTGATATTTTTTGGAGGGTTCATTTGTAATACTGATTTTACTTTCTTCGGGTTGACTTCGATCCCTTGTTCCATGACCACATATCCTAAATATTTTCCCGATCTCACCCCAAAAGAACATTTCGATGGGTTGAGCTTCATCCTATATGTGCACAGATTTTCAAATGTTTCTTATAGGTCTCTTATATGCTTCCCCGCCTTTATACTTTTCACCAGCATGTCGTCCACATAGACATCTATATTTCGACCGGTTTGTGATTTAAATATTCTATCGACCATCTTCTGATATGTGGCTCCCGCATCTTTTAACCCAAAAGGCATGTGTGCGTAACAAAAAGTTCCTTTTGATACTACGAAGCTGACTCTCTTTCTATTTTCGGATGCTAAGGGGATTTGATGATATCTTCCATCATGCTGAGCAACTCGCACCCCAAAGTTGATTCGACCAGTTGATCTATGCGAGGCAACATATAGTGATCCTTGGGACATGCCTTGTTTACGTCTCGGAAATCCATGCACATTCTCCATTTCCTGGGCTCTTTTCTACCATGATGGCGTTGGATAACCACTCTGGGAACTGGATTTGCGTTACGTGTCCAGCTCGGAGAAGTTTGTCAACCTCTTCTCCAATAATTCCATCCATCTCTGGTCCAAAGTGCCTTCTCTTCAGCTTCACCGGCCTTACTGTTGGGTCGATGTTTAATCTGTGCTCAGCAACTGTTGGACTTATTCCTACCAAGTCTTCGGCCGTAAATGCGAAGATGTCCACAAATTTTTTTAATAAGTGAATCAGCCTTTCTCTTAGCCCGTTATCCACCCGACTTCCCACGTGATTTTTCGTTTCTGGCTTTCTTGGGATTAATTATATATCCATGAACTCTTCATTAGGTTTGACACCCTCATTTTGAGCTTCATCCGCCGCTTTGAACCTCTTATCATTTTTTCGTTCTGGAGCCAAGCCTCTTAGCTCGGGTGTTCTTTTACTGTTTTGCACCCCATGCTTCACAGGGAATTTCATCTTCATGTGGCAAGTAGACGCCACTGCCTCAAATTTGTTGAGCCCGGGATGTCTTAAAATGGCATCATAGGCGGATTTAGTGTCGACTACTAAATACCTGATTGTCTTGACTTTCCTGTGAGGTACCTAACCTAAGGCCACCGAAAGCGCCACCTCTCCTACTGGCTGCACCTCGGTCATACAAAACCCAAAAAGTGCTGTATCCACCCTTTTTAATTCCACCTCGAGGTTCATTTGTTTGAAGCAATCGCAAAACAGTATATCCACCGAGCTTCCCGTATAAATGAAGACCCTTTGTACGTTATAACTAGCAATTTCTGATGTGATAACAAGTGCGTCATTATGGGGCGCGTGTATCCCATTATAGTCTGTAGGATTAAATTGGATGACGTGTCCCCTGGTTATGGAGGCGACCTCTTTGAACTAGCGATATTTTACTTTCTGCGTGTGATCTTTTCTGGCCTGATTGGAACTTCCATCGGTCGGTCCCCCTGATATCATATGAATCACTCCTTTCTTAGACGGGGGGCAGGGGCCCTCGAGGAGCCTCCCTTCTACCCACGTACCCCTCTGTGGTACGGGTGGCTTCATCCAACCTCCGTTCCTTTGCTGGATCGTGAAATCCATTAGGTGCCCTGTTCTAACCAACCTCTCGATCTCATCCTTGAAATGCTTGCATTCGTCCGTTTTATCTCCGTAATCATTGTGGAACTGACAATAGAGTCTTGACTTTTGTTGGGTGGGTCCATTGAAATGAGATGTAGGCCAATCAATAACCCTGCCCATCTTGCCTTCCACCGCTTCTAGGACATGCGCCCTTTTCATTGTCAGTGGGCTATATTGGTCGAACCTTGGTCGCTTCAGATTGATCTCGCTCTTCCTTCGATCCGTGTTTCGATCTGTCATTCCACGGAGTACCTCTCCCCGAGGAATATTTCCTCGGAAGGTATACACCTCGTGTTGTACCACCCTATTGGTTCCTCCTTCCCCTTCCTCAAGCTTTTTTGTGATTCCTCCATGTCCTTCTCGAATTCTTCGACGTTGATGTATTTGGAACATCAAGCTAGAACCTCGTCATAGGTTCGGATCGGTTTTTTAGGGAGAGATGTACGAAGTAGTCCTCCCTGTAATCCATGCGTCAGGGCACTCTCCTTAACTTCTTCAGACGATGACGGTACCTCTAGACATGCTTTGGTAAACCGAGTTACATAAGTCCTCAATGCCTCTCCGGAGTATTGCTTGACACTGAATAAAGACATGAATGTTTTCTGGTGTGCTCTTGCGCTTGCGAAGTGGGTTAGAAACGCCGAGCTGAAGGCTTTGAAGCTGGTAATCGTCCTTGGTGGTATATGGTGGAACCAATCTTGAGCTGATTCTGTCGACGTAGCTAAAAACGCTCTGCAGCTTATGGGGTCCGAATATCGGTGTAGTACCGCCATATTTTCGAACCGATATAAATATCTGGTAGGATCTGAGAGCCCATAGTTGGTAAAAGTGACCGCCCTGAACCTATAAGGGAGTTCGGCCTGCAGTATCTCTTCTGAGAATGGATCGCCTGGATGGCTTTCTGAGCCCTTCCCTGTGACCTTCTGCCGCAACTCCTCTAGCTCGTCCTGCATGCTGGATATGATGGGATCCAGTGTTCTTTCTTGTTTATATCGTTCCCACGTCCTTGTGTGGCTTTCTCCATGTTCTTCTTGCTGGCTAATCTCATCCGGTCTGTCAAAGAGGATGGGTATTGCTTTTCGAGACATTCTTTGTTTTTCGACCTTTCGGCTTTTCTGGATTGCGCTAGCGATGATGTCGGCTAGTGCTTCATTCGTCAAGTTGATTGTGCTGGGTACAGTTTCTTCTCTGGCGGGGGTGGTGGGTGTTTATTCTGGAATTGCTCATCCACCCACAGTCGCTAGTTGTTCCTCCAAATTTCTTGGCACTAGTTCTCCGATTTTCTTCTGGACTGTCTCTTCCTCCATTGTTAATCTCACGTCTAAAATCTGGTGTGACTCGATGTAACTATTCCCACATACGGCGCCATTTATTGTAACTGAGCTGATCGGTCACCAAGAACTGAGTTAATCTTAAAGGTTTGATCTAAGAAAACCCAAATGTATGATAAAATATCTCTGTGAATGTTTCTGATTACTTAACCTTGGGAGGTACAACTTCTACCCTATTTATAGAAGGGAGGAGAAGCCTCTCTCTGAGATCCTGTTCCTAGCTTTAGGGGAAATCCACGATATTTAGGGATTCTGGCTGGGGCCGCCAATCCCTGGATATCTGGGATTTCGGCTGCAAGTGTCAATCCCTGGATATCTAGGATTTTGTCAGAAAGATAAAATCCCATCTTTGAAGGGCTTTTATCTATATGAGCCCGGACCCTTCCAAGCTCGGGGTAGGGTCATGTAGCTCAGACTCTTTCATGAGGGAACCCCCTTGTCGAGACCTCTCGTTCTTTTGAGAGTCGATAGTTCTACCTGTCTTTGCTGACATTTACATCATGTCTACTGAGCTCGGGATAGAGTCAGTCAGGTTGGAATCCTTTAACAAGGAATCTCTTTGTCGTGGCCTCCCTTTCTGACAAGAGGTCGGTAGGTCTGCCGGTTCCTTGGCTCCTTAGACCGGGTTTTTGGGATGTCTACATTTATCATCCTATCATAAGTTATCTTTCATTTTGAACCCAAAAAATTTATGATAATTACAAATCAACTGTAAACCCAAACTGTAATTCACAATATCAAATTATCTTTCACAATCAACATTATGAATCACTTGATTAAATATCAATTAAATACCAAAAAAAAAATAAACATTTAATTAAATACAAAAAAAAGTATATATTAATATTATTAAACCCTAGACATTTAATTAAACAAACTTTTACTTAAACAAACATTTAATTACCATTAATGTTAATATTATTGAACCATAGACATAATTATGAAATAAATTAAAATAAAAAAATAAAAAAGAAAAAAAATACCAGAATGGGGCGACTGGAGGCAGCGACAGTGGGGTGCGTCGATACGACCATGTCGATTGTCGTCGACTAAACTACATATTTTCTTTTTAAATAATTTTAACACGACCGTGACCTCGCCTGTGTCTTCGAGCAGCAAGGACTGCACTATCTGAAGTAGTACGACACGGATGTGTGCATTGAAACGATCGGGTCACTTATTTTTTTAATTAACTTTAGCCGACAACACATCACCTAGTCGTCGACTAAAATATTTTTTTTTTAAATTAACTTTAGCCGACAACACTTCACCTGGTCGTCGGCTAAACTATTTTTAAATGAAATTCAGTTATTTATCAAAATATTATAAATTTTTTAGTTGACATATTACATCCTTTTATTAAGGCTCATAATCAGAATCATCACTAGAGTCGGTCTCGGTGTCGGAATTAATAACTGGCAACACATGTCTTAACTCTTCTCCATCATCTTCATTAGAATTTGTAAGCAATTCATCTGCATCCACATCAATGAGGCCACATGCATCACCTTGTCATCGAACCACTCGACCTTCGAAAATATTTTTCAAAAGAATTGTGGAAGATCGTGGAATATTGGTTGCATCTGATTCTTGATATGTCTCATATTCATCATTATCTCCTATTGGTCCCAATGTAGCAGCACTGTACATGATCCTCACAGCCACATAGTTGACTATCTTCTATGGCCCTTTCTTCACCAAGTCTTCTAGATAATACACTGATTTTGCCGATGTACCGAGTTGTAGAAATGTCAACGAAAAAAAGCCCATAGTCATCTTCTAATTGAATTCCAAGACACTTATCAAACTCTGCACTTGAACAAGTACACTATCATGCTCTCTCCATAAACTAGTTCTACCACTCCGAAAACAACGCCATAATATTCATCATTAACCATCACTCCCGAATTTTGACATCTTCTTTTTTCGGTCTCCTTCTAGACATATAAATGTCACACCATTCACTTTAGCCATTAAAGAAATTCTCGACATAACATGTTTCATCGATAGGAGCATGAGTTTATGCGACCAGTTAGGGTGGTTATCCCTTGTATATGGGTCATCTGGAGAACATGAATTCGACTAAGTATGTACCATATATTATAATATAAAATCAAATTGTCTATTTAACAACTAAACAAACATATCCATTCTCCAAAGTATTCTGCAAAAGTCTCATTGTGGAATCTAATATCACCTTGCACCACATCACACAGAAGATGTATGTTTTTCCCGTATTGGACTTCTCGAAAATTGAGCAGTATCCACCAATTTGCAATTCCAAGCTCGTACAGATCTAATTCACCAAACAACCTCCCATGAACTTCAACTTACGTGCAGTTGATAGAAAGATTGAATTGTGGGTCGACTGGCATATGCTGGATAGGGGACTGTCACTCCCAAATACATATTGGTAAAAGTTACACAATCCGATGCAAGGTATGCCTCATCAATACATCATTCATGTGCAGATTTATTGGTCACACATGCTTTGTATTCACCTAGTTTTCTGTCATCATGCATTGCTACTTAGTAGAAAAATAGTAGAAAAATTTACATCATATAATAGAACATTAATGTCAAACTCGTATTTACTATACCTTTCTATCTCAAACATCCATGTGAAATAGCTAGCGAAGAAGATGAATCATGAGGTCAAAAAAATTTAGAGCAAATATTCTTTCATACTTGCACAAAATATGGATGATTTCCATTTGCATTAGCCTCAAGTCAGACTTCTTCACTCTCTTATGCATAGCTGCTGAAAAAAATTTATATAAAGACACACAAGGCTCCACTACGTATTTCGCCAAAGATGTTCGAATAAGCACCAGAAATAGGCGTTTCAATAGGATGTGACAGTCGTGACTCTTTGAACTAGTTAACTTATTCTCCTTGAAATTAATACACCTCCCTATATTTCAGCATATCTCGTAGAATACGTAGCATCCTTCATCCACCAAAATATCTCAGTCTTCTGTTCACGAGTAACAGTTGTAACACCCCCAATCCGCTCAGGGATATTACACGCCGTAGAGCCTTTCCTCAAGGATCTACCACGCTGGTAACAACATTGAACAACTCAACAATGCCTTTATGGCTACAATGAATCAGTAGACCAATTTGGTCTTTCAATAATAACATACAACTCAATTCCAACACATACCCACACAAGGGTCAAAATACAATAAACTCCCGTACAACGGGGAAAAGATACTGTAGCGGAAAATAAATACAACTAAACCAATATGACATCAAACGGGTCTTCACGTGATTAGTATCGATCATCTTTCATCATCCTTCGTGCCGACCCTGTGTTATGCTCCCAAACCTGAATGCAAAAACAGACATCCACCCCCGAATACTCGGGGGTTAGCAAAACTCCACTGTTTTGCTAGTGCAAGTACAAGTGCAAATACGAGCCATATAATCCAAGTTCCAAGAATAACAATAATCAGGAATTCTTAAAGATTCAAATACAACGAAACGATTACTTCCCGAGGCAAGAGTTTGAGTAAAACTTTCCAAATCCGGAATATCACAAATAACGAGAACGGTTTGAAAAAATGGTTTAAAATACCCTCGGGAGTTTTTATAGAAAACAACTTAGGATTATCAAATCCTTATCTTTCCAAAAATCAACAGGGGTCACAGCCCAAAGGTTTTGTTTTCAAAAATAGAAAACCGACAACAATTCACAGGGCCAAAACACAAGTCATATGTCATCAACGGACATAAAATCGACACGGCATAATCACACACAAGCATCGCCTAGGACCGGGACGAAGCCACGAATCCCACTCGAGGCCTCTAAGGACCCTCCCGAGCTGGCCACAATCATAAAACGAATCATGCACACACGTCGCCTAGGACCGGGACGAAGCCACTAATCCCACTCGGGGCCTCGAAGGACCCTCCCGAGCTGGCTAGCGAAACAAACTCAAACCATCCATAAGTTATCTTGACATCGTACTCGCAAGTACCGATTCTCGGAGCCCTCTACAGACCTACCCGATTAGATAACCGTATGATCAAATCATACACACTAGCTGTACTCGCAAGTACACGCCGCCGGAGGCCTCACAGGTCCCTACCCGGTCAAACATCCATCGAACATACCCACAAGTTATCGTGACATCGCACTCGCAAGTGACGATTCTCGGAGCCCTCTCCAGACCTACCCGAATTGATAACCTTGTGATCAAATCATCAATGCATCGAGTTCACAACAACAAGGGTTTCACATTTGCCACAATCACAAACACATCAAATCATGAGTTAATGCAACCAACACTTAGCAAAATACCACGTCAAACCATAACGCACCGAAAAGAGATAATATGTATATATATATATATTATCAAATCATAACAAAAACAACAACAACAACAAGCGAATTCATAGGGTTTACTTAATCATTCACGGGGTACAATATTCACAAAATACACGCATTTTGAAAGTGAGCCCTTAACGAGGCTAAACCGAATCTTTTGAAAGTTCAAATCAAACGATCAAACAAACACATAGAGACAATCACTAATTATCATATTCACAAAACAAGAATTTTATGGACAAGGTACTTGCCTAGGAACCACGATTGTAACAAGACGACAAATGGAAAGCGTTCGAATAGTCTCGAACTCCCGAACACTATCAATAACGCGATAGCACCGAAATTACTACGGGAAAACACCACACGAATCATCAATCACCAACGGAATTCAACATCGGAATCATCGAGCACCTATAATCCTCCGTAAGGAACAATAAAACATGATTAGGACGAGAATCAAGGCCGAAAACAACGGAAATCCCAACAAACTATCGAAAGGAACTCATTGGGGCATTTAATCGAACACTAAATGTTCAATAATTCCCAAGAACACTCGAATCGTCAATCGAGTTAAACAAACTCGATATATGGATATACAATCCGTGAAACACGATTAATAACATCATACTACGCCAACCGATGTATCAAAATCGGACTAGAATCGAAATCAAGAACAATTCCCCAAAAAGTCAACTTGAAGGAAAATCAAGAAATATACCTTGATTCGACGAAGAACACGGATTGGATGATGATATAATCAACAAGAATCTTCGAAAATGCCTTGGAATTGAGTAGAATCGACCAAGAACCCTATTTCCCGTCGCACCCGTCCGATAGCCGCAAGAAAAGTGAAGAAATGAGCAAAAACCCGCTGCCAGGCCTTATATAGCCGGACACTACCGGACTCTTACGGCCGTAACCGACAGTGACTTACGGCCGTAACTCGGCCCATACGGCCGTACTCGGCCCATACGGCCGTAACCGGCATTCGTCAAAAACCAGCCCAGCACTTGCCGACCACTTACGGCTGTAACGGATCACGCCTTACGGCCGTAACCGGCCTTCGCCCAGCCAGGTCTGCTGAGCACGTACGGCCGTAACCGGCACCTTATGGCCGTAACTCGGCCAGGCCAGACCCTGCTCCGGCCGTGACTCGGTCGTGGCCACTCCGACGGCCCGGACGTCCCCGAAACCCGAACCTAAATATAAATCGAAGGTACGGTTACGACGTACTCGCAAAGAGGAATCCCAACACTAAGAGAACACACGATTCCGACCACCCGAAATCTCGGAATTTGACAACGGAAGTAATTACCCCAAACTTTGAGAAATTACGAAAACGGCCCAAAACGTCCGAAATACACGATACACGATCGAAACACCAAACCAAAGCTCGCAACATGAATAATAACATTAAATGAACTTACGAGAAACTCGAAACAACAGTTTCGAACGAGATTCGCAAGAATCGAACTCAAGTGCGGAAAAGCCGCTTAAGAACGCGGAACTCAACAAAACGACACCGAAACGAACTCGGATGATAAAAAGTGCAGAATTAATCATTCTCAGAATGATGAAACGGTCCCAAGCCAGTCGTCAAAACGGACTCTCACCAAAAAAAGAAAATTACCGGAAATCGAATTTGCGGATATTACATACCACCCTCCTTAAAAGAAGTTTCGTCCCGAAACTTAAAACAAGTAGGGAGAAGCAATATCCCGCCAGGAAAACTCAACGAGATACACAAGAAACGCGTAACTTACGCCCAACGGTGAAACGTTACAAGCAACACAAAGGAATATACGGCGTGAAAACGCGCTCCACGACGACCAACACAACGCCACCGGTAGAAACATAATAAAACCAAAAAGTGACAAGCGTCATCAAACAGATAATACAATCGAGTCAATTATCCGAACAACCACAAAACACTAAGCACCTATTACAAGAAACACGCACAATCAAGAAAACAGCAATTAAACACAAAACGGTCCACAAGGGCAATCACAACCAATTCGGACTACGCCGAAATCCTCAAAAGACCTTCGGCTACCGTCTCGCAATTCACGGCTCGGTGACCCATCTGGACACACTCGAAACAGCTGACTAACGGTGAACGACAATTCTTCGCGGTACGAGATCAGGCAACAACAGTCGGACAACCCGGATCGAACAACAATGATCGAACAACGATGATCGAGTAACCACGATCGAACAACAATGATCGAATGACAACGGTCGAACAATGACTCCAAGGTCCACACTTCAACTCAAGACATCGAAAGAACTAGTAGAAACTAAAAGATGTTACTTCCGAACAAGGTTCACAAGAATCGAACCGAACTCGAAAAAGTCACAGTGATAACCAGATCGACCCAAAACAAGATCACGGCTCGTTCGAACGATGAAACCGTAATACAGAACAAGTTTAGAAAGTATCAACTAACACGAGCAAGTCGATAGACTTGAGAAAGAGGAAATGCAGAAGTCCAAAAACAATACGGGTATTACATTCGACCTCTTATAAAAGAAGGTCGTCCCCGCTACTCACAATAACGGAAACAAGGCAACAACACAAAAAGCAACAGACAGAAAATCTCCCATGGGCCTCTAAGAGCCGATCCTGATATCTGTGCTGAAGCGCGAACTCCGAAAGTATCGGTAGCCAATTCGCAAAACTGAATTCAGTGTCCCTCGAGTCCGCACTTGAAACGCGTTACTGACGAGAAGGACAATTTACACGTGCATGCCCCGGCACATCACGGTTGAAACACCTCGGCTCGGCATATCGAAAATACAAATGCTAGATACAATGGGGCATAACGTCGTAAAACAACATAGAGGGGATGCCAACTCAGCACAACAACAAATCATAACACATATCATATACAACGATTACCATCGTAAGGTAATACACACACAGAAACACTACAGCAACGACGGTATCGTTCGTCGACCTCAATGGCCCGAACGATAACCAGCACATAATTACAAACATCATGAAACAATCACACATGTACACAAACATACAAACCCAAGCTTCAACAGCTCACACTCGTGCGACAACACGCAAATCACCACGAGGCGACAAATAGTAAATACCAGTTCACACCTCTCACAGAGGGCTAGTACTACAAATACGTGGCAACGCCTCAACGTTCATGCCACCAATTCGATCATATTCGGAAGTTAACATCATAACGACAAAGCAAACATCATACATACATTCCCAAACCGCAAACGGGAATTGATAGGTTTAAAAAAAAATGAAAACCACCTTTTGAAAATCATTTTGGAAACACCGATTGATCTTGAGTATCAACTTTCAAAAAGTACAAACGTGAAACATTGTTATCGAGACATTGGAAAACCATTTCGCATTCGATAAAAATGAGGACACTTTCTTTTCGTGAAAAACTTTTGGAAATATTTGACCCTCGGGCCTAAGCAAAAGTGTTTCTAAATCATTGAAAATATCTCAAAACATTTTGGTCCTCGAGGTAGAAGAATTTTGAAACATATTGTGGCACCTTGGAAGTACCACGAGAAAATAATTCATTTTAAAAGTACGTCTCGAAATTTATTTTCTAAGATACTCAAGGTTTTCAAAAATAATTCAATGGGCTAGAATGCCCAAAAATGCTCATGTAACAATATTCGTTTAAACATATTATAATATACGCATCGAATCGTACAAAATTAAGACAATACATGTCTTTTACCGGAAAACAGACAGTCACATCGCAATTCAAACTTGCTTATGACCGGGGCTAAACCACTGGACCATCTGAAGCCCCTACGGACTGAGTAAATCGCACCCATATACATTTCCATACCATATTGAGCACAAGGTTTCACGAAAACACTTGCAAACAAACAAATCAATTTGAGATATACACACAGCGGACGAAACCAACAGTAAAGAATACATAACCAGTGACACCACTCCTCATATAAACAAAATATGAGAGTCAAATAACCACATATCACGAAATAAAAATCCATAGGAGGATTCTGTCACTTAACACATAATCATACCAGTAACTCGCATCAGACGAGGCACATTCACAACGAAGGGAGACTTACATCCACAGGTCGCACGAAGATGATGATTGCCCCACGATACTAATCACGACCAATGAACTCAGACAACGCGTCGCGACACGACTCAGTCAGACAAAATCCGATGAGACAAAAACTCGACAGACACCACTAAACCCGACAGCCGAGGTTTCCACAACCTAAGCTCCGATACCATTTATGTAACACCCCCAATCCGCTCAGGGATATTACATGCTGTAGAGCCTTTCCTCAACGATCTACCAGGCTGGTAACAACATTGAACAACTCAACAATGCCTTTATGGCTACAATGACTCAGTAGACCAATTTGGTCTTTCAATAATAACATACAACTCAATTCCAACACATACCCACACAAGGGTCAAAATACAATAAACTCCCGTACAGCGGGAAAAAGATACTGTAGCGGAAAAGAAATACAACTAAACCAATATGACATCAAACGGGTCTTCATGTGATTAATATCGATCATCTTTCATCATCCTTCGTTCGGACCCTGTGTTATGCTCCCAAACCTGAATGCAAAAACAGACATCCACCCCCGAATACTCGGGGGTTAGCAAAACTCCACTGTTTTGCTAGTGCAAGTACAAGTGCAAATACGAGCCATATAATCTAAGTTCCAAGAATAACAATAATTAGGAATTCTTAAAGATTCAAATACAACGAAACGATTACTTCCCGAGGCAAGAGTTTGAGTAAAACTTTCCAAATCCGGAAGATCACAAATAACGAGAACGGTTTGAAAAAATGGTTTAAAATACCCTCGGGAGTTTTTATAGAAAACAACTTAGGATTATCAAATCCTTATCTTTCCAAAAATCAACAGGGTCATACCAAAGGTTTTGTTTTCAAAAATAGAAAACCGACAACAATTCACAGGGCCAAAACCCAAGTCATATGTCATCGACGGACATAAAATCGACACGGCATAATCACACACAAGCATCGCCTAGGACCGGGACGAAGCCACGAATCCCACTCGAGGCCTTTAAGGACCCTCCCGAGCTGGCCACAATCATAAAACGAATCATGCACACACGTCGCCTAGGACCGGGACGAAGCCACGAATCCCACTCGAGGCCTCGAAGGACCCTTCCGAGCTGGCTAGCGAAACAAACTCAAACCACCCATAAGTTATCTTGACATCGTACTCGCAAGTACCGATTCTCGGAGCCCTCTCCATACCTACCCGATTAGATAACCTTATGGTCAAATCATACACACTGGATGTACCCGCAAGTACACGCTGCCGGAGGCCTCACAGGTCCCTACCCGGTCAAACATCAATCGAACATACCCACAAGTTATCGTGACATCGCACTCGCAAGTGACGATTCCCGGAGCCCTCTCCAGACCTACCCTAATTGATAACCTTGTGGTCAAATCATCAATGCATCGAGTTCACAACAACAAGGGTTTCACATTTGCCACAATCACAAACACATCAAATCATGAGTTAATGCAACCAACACTTAGCAAAACACCACGTCAAACCATAACGCACCAAAAAGAGATAATATATGTGTGTATATATATATATATATATATATTATCAAAGCATAACAACAACAACAACAAGCGAATTCATAGGGTTCACTTAATCATTCACGGGGCACAATATTCACAAAACACACGCGTTTTGAAAGTGAGCCCTTAACGAGGCTAAACCGAATCTTTTGAAAGTTCAAATCAAACAATCAAACAAACACATAGAGACGATCACTAATTATCATATTCACAAAAGAAGAATTGTATGGACAAGGTACTTGCCTAGGAACCACGATCGTAACAAGACGACGGATGGAAAGCGGTCGAATAGCCTCGAACTCCCGAACACTATCAAGAACGCGATAGCACTGAAATTACTACGGGAAAACACCACACGAATCATCAATCACCAACGGAATTCAACATCGGAATCATCGAGCACCTATAATCCTCCGTAAGGAACAATAAAACATGATTACAACGAGAATCAAGGCCGAAAACAACGGAAATCCCAACACACTATCGAAAGGAACTCATTGGGGCATTTAATCGAACACTAAATGTTCAATAATTCCCAAGAACACTTGAATCGTCAATCGAGTTAAAAAAACTCGATATATGGATATACAATCCGTGAAACACGATTAATAATATCATACTACGCCAACCGATGTATCAAAATCGGACTAGAATCGAAATCAAGAACAATTCCCCAAAAAGTTAACTTGAAGGAAAATCAAGAAATATAACTTGATTCGACGAAGAACATGGATTGGATGATGATATAATCAACAAGAATCTTCCAAAATGCCTTGGAATTGAGTAGAATCGACCAAGAACCCTATTTCCCGTCGCACCCGTCCGATAGCCGCAAGAAAAGTGAAGAAATGAGCAAAAACCCGCTGCTAGGCCTTATATAGCCGGACACTGTCGGACGCTTACGGCCGTAATCGGCAGTGCCTTACGGCCGTAACTCGGCCCATACGGCTGTACTCGGCAGGCCCTTACGACCGTAACCGACATTCATCAAAAACCAGCCCAGCAACTGCCGACCACTTACGGCCGTAACGGATCACGCCTTACGGCCGTAACCGGCCTTCGTCCAGCCAGGTCTGCCGAGCACGTATGGCCGTAACCGGCACCTTACGTCCGTAACTCGGCCAGGCCAGGCCCTGCTCCGGCCGTGACTCGGTCGTGGCCACTCCGATGGCCCGGACGACCCCGAAACCCGAACCTGAATATAAATCGAAGGTACGGGTACGAAGTACTCGCAAAGACGAATCCGAGCACTAAGAGAATACACGATTCCGACCACCCGAAGTGTCGGAATTCGACAACGGAAGTAATTACCCCAAACTTTGGGAAATTATGAAAACGGCCCAAAACGTCCGAAATACAAGATACACGATCGAAACACCAAACCAAAGCTCGAAACATGAATAATAACATTAAATGAACCTACAAGAAACTCGAAACAACAATTTCGGATGAGATTCGCAAGAATCGAACTCAAGTGCAGAAAAGCCGCTTAAGAACGCGGAACTCAACAAAACGACACCGAAACGAACTCGGATGATAAAAAGTGCAGAATTAATCATTCTCAGAATGATGAAATGGTCCCAAGCGAGTCCTCAAAATAGACTCTCGCCAAAAAAAAGAAAATTACCGGAAATCGAATTTGCGGATATTACAATAGTGTAAGCTGCTTTGGGCATTTTACGCTTCCCCTTCACGTTCCTAAACCATAAATATTTCCTTATGTTCATTTCTTCAAGACCAATGCGTGTCTTAGGACCATATTTTGTCTTACCCTCCCATGCCAAAACAGTTCCCACTACACTTTCACAAATATCTTTTTTAATATGCATGACATTTAGATAGTTTCTTATCAACAACTTACTCTAATAAGGTAGTTCCAAAAATATATTCTTGTGTGACCAATACTTATACCTGTCGAGCTTTTCAGGGATTGTTGCATGTACATCCAGATGGTTACTTAACTGACCAAAATCATACTCGTTCAGCACGAAAAATATTCCATCCCCTGTCCACTCTCATGGTGGTGCACCCATATCTATATTTCCATCAAATGCTGCACTATCCGTATGCCATACATGTTCCCTCTCAAGCCAAACCCGATGTAGCATTGAGATTATTTTTATACAGTGGTACCTCGACAGTCTACATTCAAATATACTGGACAACCTCTATATCCACTAATAACAAATTTGAACATACCATATTTTGGAAAATCACTAGTGGTGCTGGTACATATGGCGTGCAAATAGAACATCTCATACGAATAACTGTTGTAAGTGGTATGATCTTGCTCCCACAATAACTTCAATTCTTCTATCAAGGGTCTGAAACATATATCGATACACTTTCCTGGATATTCTGGCCCTAACACTCCATAGTATATTCCTTCTTCATACACATCCACAGGAAGGTTGTAAGAAATCACCACCACTGTCCACATAGTATATGAAAAAGACTCATGTTACCAAAAGGGTAGAATCCTTCAGATGTAAACCTGTAATGCCCGCAAATTCGATTTCCGGTAATTTTCTTTTTTTGGCGAGAGTCCGTTTTGACGACTCTCTTGGGATCGTTTCGTCAATTATGAGAATGATTAATTCTGCACTTTTTGCCATTCGAGATCGTTTCGGTGCCGTTTTGTTGAGTTCCGTGCTTCGTAGCGACTTTTCCGCACTCGAGTTCGATTCTTGCGAATCTCGTTCGAAACTACTGTTTCGAGTTTCTCGTAAGTCCGTTTAACTTTGTTAGACGTGTTGTGAACTTCAGTTTGTTTATTCGATCACGTATCGTGATTTTCGGGCGTTTTGGGCCATTTTGTAATTTACCCAAAGTTGTGGGTATCTACATTCGTATTTGTTGTCTTGATCGATTTTTGTGTTTATTTGGTCACGTGTGATTAATTGTCATATGGTATTTCATTTCGGATCGATGATGTTGTCCGCGAGCTTTTCGTCGTGTTTCGTTCCGTGCATTTTCGGAAACCGAATCCGCCGTCGGGCGTACGGGCATCGCCGACGGTGCGGCAGTAATCGCTGGCCGGGCACCGCCGGTAGACGCGGCAGAACCGCATAGCGCGCGCCATCGCCGGGCGTCGCGCGCTAGCCCGGCAGGAGTAGCGCACGTTATGCGGTCGGCCAGCGCACGCTATCGGGCTGGGCAGAGAGGTTCCTGGAGTTCTGGACTCGTGGAGGATCGGCAGGTAGCGCACGCTACTGTCGGTCGTGGAGCGCGCTAATCGGCATGTGTAGCGCATGCTGTCGGCTGGCTAGCGCACGTTACCTGGCCGAGCAGTTTAGTCCAGAGGGTTCTGGACAGGTCGGCTAGCGCGCGCTAGCGTCCGCGCAGCGCACGCTATCGGGGTCGGGCAGGCGAGTCCCGGTCTGCAGGTCGGGTCGACAGTTCCGGGTCATGCGGGCCCCGACCGAGGGTTTTGGGCGATACTGGCCGATAGCGCACGCTACTGCTGGAAGGCTAGCGCGCGCTAGGCCGCACCAATAAAAATATGGCTGAGCAGTCATATTTTCATCCGTTTTTTATTTCCTTCTTCTCATTTCCGCGGCTGGGGGCTTGGTGTTAAGGAGGGATGTTGTCAAGCAATTAATCCACGAAGTTTGGGAGTTCATATCATTGATTAATCATCCTATAACATCCTTTGATCCAGCGAATCAAGGTTAGATTTCCTCGAACCCTATCTTTGGGAAATTTTTGAGTTTTTGTCCGATTCGTTCCGAATTGTTGATTAATCCATGATGGGTATGATTAATCTTAGTGTTATTCATGTGTTTAACATCATTTAATCCGTTGTTCATCGCCGAATCAAGGTATATTTCTTGATTTTCCTTCGGGTTGACTTTTTGGGGGATTGGTTCTTGATTTCATTTTCCATCCTTTTTTGATGAATCGATTGTTGTTAAATGATGTTATTAAATATATCCTATAGATTATATAACCATATTTCGGTTTGGAATTCCATTTTCGCGTTTTGGCGGACGAATCATGTTCTTGGCCGTTTTGGGAGAAACCCTTAAACTTTCGTCGTTTGTTCCTTGAATTCAACGGCTTTAGGTCGTACTATGGAATTCATTTTCATTGTTGTTATTGTAGTTCGTAGTTTATTATCGCGGGTTGGCGTTCGGCGGAGGCGGTGGGTTCATAGTCACTTCGTGTTATCATACTTCGGTCGATTCTCCGCGTGTGTGTTGATTCGAGGCAAGTACCTTGTCCATACAATTCTTGTTTTGTGGATACGATGATTGGTGAATGCCTTAGTATGTTGTTTGATTGTTTGAGATGAACTTTCAAAAGATTTGGTTTAGCCTCGTTAAAGGCTCACCTTCAAAACGCGTGTGTTGGGTGAATGTTGCGTCTCGTGAACGGTTAAGTGAACCCTATGGATATGCTTGGTGTTGTTGTTGTGCTTTGATAATATATATGCGTATATTATCTCATTTTGGTACGTTGTGATTTGACAATGGTGTCGTGCTTTGTGTTTGTTGCATTTGGGTGAATTGCTTGGATATCCTTGGTGTGACATGTTGATTGTGTAATTTGTGAATATATTTCGCTCACCTCGGGAGGGTCCGACGGGGCCACGGAGGGAATCCAATGGTACTCGCTCTGGATTCACGAGTGGTGTGTATGTTTTGTGAATGTATTTTGCAAACCTTAGGAGGGTTCGACGGGGCCACGGAGGGAATCCAATGGTACTCGCCCTGGATTCATGAGTAAAACTTCACGAGTGTTGTGTATGTTTTGTGAATGTATTTTGCTCACCTCGGGAGGGTTCGACAGGGCCACGGAGGGAATCCAATGGTACTCGCCATGGATTCACGAGTAAAACTTCACGAGTTGGTGTTGATTTTATGCACGTCAAGGACACGTGACGTGGGTTTTAACCCTGTGAATTGTTGTTGGTTTTGTATTTGCGAAAACAAAACCTTTGGGCTGTGACCCTGTTGATTTTGGAAAGAGAAGGATTTGACAATCCTAAGTTGTTTTCTATTAAAACTCTCGACGGCATTTTAAATCATTTTATAAATTGTTTCCCCTGACTTGGGATCTTTCGATTTTGGAAAGCTTTACCTAAACTATTGCTTTGGGAAGTATTTTCGTCATGTTTAAATCTTTGAGGATTTCTGATTATTGTTGTTCTTGGAACTTGAATTGTATGACTCGTATTTTTGCACTTTGTACTTGCACTAGCAAAACAGTGGAGTTTTGCTAACCACTGAGTATTCGGGGGGTGGATGTCTGTTTTTGCATTCAGGTTTTGGAGCATAGCACAGGGTCGGCATGAAGGATGATGAAAGATGAAAGATACTAATCACACGAGGACCCGTTGATGTCGTATTGGTTTAGTTGTATTTTATTTTCTACTGCAGTATTCTTTCCCCATTGTACGGGAGTTTGTTGTACTCGACCCCTGCGTGGGCATGTGTTGTGATTGAGTTGTATGTATTTATTGAAAGACCAAATCGGTCTACTGAGTCATTTTATCCTTAAAGGCATTGTTGAGATGTTCGATGTTGTTACCAGCCTGGTAGATCCTTGAGGAAAGGTTCTACGGCGTGTAATATCCTTGAGCAGATTGGGGGTGTTACATAAATGGTATCGGAGCTTTAGGTTGTGGAAACCTAGGCTGTCGGGTCAAGTGGTGTTTGTTGAGTTTTGTCTCGTCAGATTTTGTCTGACTGAGTCGTGTCACGACGCGTCGTCTGAGTTTGTTGGTCGTGATTAATATCGTGGGGCGATCATCATCTTCGTGCGACTTGTGGCCATAAATCTCCCTTCTTTGTATTGTGCCTCGTGTGACACGAGCTATTTGTTTGATTATTTGTTAAGTGATGGAATCTTCATGTAGCCTCGTACTAAGCTTGTGGTGACTGCTCTAATCAACAACATGATTGCAAACATATACAAGGCAATACTAGAATCAAAGGTTACAAATGAACAACAACATACGAGTATGAATGCCATCGATTCACATAATTACAACATCTCACAAGTAACCATCAAAAGACAATCATCATTCAAAACCGAAATTTCTGCTCTCAGCATGGAGGGTTATCTCAACGTGCACATACCGAATGGCTCGGCGTTCACACAACCATCTTAATTATAAAACTGGGCACTATCGTCCAAACGGCGATAAGATCATCAATACACATCTTCTGACTAACATTCATGAAACCGAAAAGTTACAAACGAGAGTCACGTCTTGAGTATATTTTGTAGACCTCATTTGAGTTAAAAACTCGTGTTTTGAAAACTTATAGTATGAGATGAAAATGAAATATCGGTAGTTGAAGTCTCAAAAATTTTGACCTTGAGGTCATCATATAAAAATCAAAATTTTTTCTCCCTTCGAGAACATTTTAAAAATTTACGTGGCTCCCCGGAAGCCTTCGAAACTAAAAATTCCAAGGTTGTTACTCTTGCAAGAAAAACAGTTCATACAAGGATACATTTAGCAATATCATTCTTCATTATAGCACAAAACGAGAATCAACAAATATATGTCACTTACTCACGATGCACCTTCAAATACTACTACATAACACAGAATCACACAGGCTCGTATAGCTCATGGTACAACCTGTAGTAGGGAGACTTACATCCACAGATCGCAGAAGATGATGGCTGCACCCTGATACTAATAACAGCCGACATTCCAAACGACGCGTCGCGGCATAACTCAGTCAGACACAATCTGACAAGACAAGACCCAACATTACACGATTGGACCCGACATCCTAGGTTTCCGCAACCTAATCTCCGATACCATAAATGTAACACCCCCAGAATCAAACCGGAAATATTACACGCCGCAGACCCTCTTTGTGAGGATCCACCAGGCTAGACATTGGAACAACACATTACATTACATACCGACGTGGCAAATCACGAATCATTAGACCAGTTTGGTCTTTCATCACTGACTTACAAATCAAAATACATAAACCCATCCAGACTCATACCCACGCAAGGGTAAATTACTTTTAAAACAACAAACAATATGACAGCAGAAAAGACAATACAATGGATTCCGACTAACTGAACCCAAAACTGGTCTTCGTGTGATTAGTATCATTCATCTTTCATCATCCTCGTACCGATCCTGTGACTTGCTCCCGAAAACCTGCATGTACCTGGACACAATACAGATATCCACCCCCCGATTAATCGGGGGTTAGCAAAACTCCACTGTTTCGCTAGTGCAAGTATAAAGTGCAAATACGAGCCATACACAACACATTCCGAGAATACAATAATTGAAATAATCCGCAACTCAACCAAGACAAAAGACTTCCCGAGATTTCTCATTTAAATAAGTTAGTTCGAACCGTAACGTATAAATGAAACGAGTGGTCATTTTGAAAATCAATTCAAGATCTCAGGAGTTTTGAAAAACATTAGAAATTGAATAATTCTCAACTTAACCACTAAGGGTCACAACCCAGAGCTTATTTTCCAAAACACAAATTGGATAACAAAACACAGGGTCCACGACCCAACCGGCTTGTTTCAAATCATTACCACAGACGAATACACACCACACATTACACTTATGCCATTCTAGCCAAACACCAAGACTCGATATATAATGTATCTCGACCCCGAGCACACAACATTGTGATACTCCGGACAATATCACAATTAATCAAAACAGTACATCAACAAGTCTCAACATCACAACTATCCACACTTGGTAACCCATGGCCGTACCCGTTAGTATCGACTCCCAGAGGTCCCGTCGAACCGTCCCCGGGTGGAAGAACAACAACACACGCACCCAAGTCTACTCCCATGGCCGTACCCATTAGTATCGGCCCCCAGAGGCCACACATGCCATCCCCGGGTGGAAGAACGACAACACATCCACACAATAACACAATTCACAGTTGCAAACCACAAGCCTCGAAAGTCAATCACATTATATATATATATATATATATATAGTAGAGGTATCTTACTAGAATGGCCAGTTTATCCAACACATATTCACAACCCAGAATTATAACAATCTACACGGAAGCACAATATCTCAACAGCACCGAAACGACACAACCAATACCACACAAACTCACATATTCGTCGATAACCACGTGACTCCACGCACACCTTTTAACAAAAGATGTGAACTTTTACATTTACCGACGACATAATCATACATAATAACATCATACGAAAGTAAAGCGATCCTATACTCAACACTAGCACATATATTCAATTAAACATATGAATTCCCGAAACACACGGGTCACCTTTAAGAAAACCATGATGGTAAATATACCGAGTCCTTTGAAAAATGGTTATAAATATTAATTTAGCACATATCGACGATTAACAACCATTATATCCACAAAACACGTAATGTATGGGCAAGATACTTCCCTCGAAATCGGCATGCAAGTATTCCGATGAACACGGCTCAACCCGGGAAGCTTCGAAACGCTCGATGCTATCGAAAAGGAAGATGACGACGAATGGAAGTGTTCAACACGGGTTCTTTGCAAGAAACTCGACCCTAGCATCATGTAATTAATAAATCAACGATCATACGAGGACGAATAATCATAGAACGTCCGAAAACCCCTCTATGACATTCTACCGGACACCTTCAAGGCGTCGATCAAGAACTCGACCAAAACAACAAATCGATACGATCCAACCATGGAATAACAAGGAAAATGATATAATACATCTAAATAATCATCAATCCATCACAATACTAAGTTAAATCGAATTAAACGGATGAAAACAACCAAAACACCCAAATTCCCCAAAACTAGATTTCTAGAAAATCTGACCTGATTCACTCGATCAAAGGATGTTATAGGATGGATGATTGATGATATGAACTCCAAGACTTCATGGATTTATCACCTGACAACATCCCTCCATGATCATCAAAGCTCCACCCGCGGAAGAGGATGAAACGAGTGAGAAAAATGATGAAAAACCCGTCTGCTGGGTCTTAAATAGGTTGCCTGCCGGCCTCCTTACGTACGTAATCGGCCAAGGGCTTACGTACGTAACCGGCCATGGCCGAACTAACTGCCCAGAAATGCCGGCATCGTTACGTACATAACCGACCAAGGCTTACGTACGTAACCGGCCTTATGTACGTAACTGCCGGGTCCTTCCGGCCGTAACTCGGCCAAGGCTGGCCTGGGCCCAACCTGCCCGACCATGACTCGGCCGGGACCAACTCCGACGGCCCGGACGACCCCGAAACCCGAACCTGAATATGAATCGAAGATACGGTTACGAAGTACTCACCGAGCACTAATAGAACACACGATTCCGACCACACGAAGGCTTGAAATTCGACAACGGAAAGTAATTACCCCAAACTTTGGGAAGTTACGAAAATGGCCCAAAACGTCCGAAATACACGATACACGATCGAAACACCAAGCCGAAGCTTGCAACATGAATAATAACATTAAATGAACTTACGAGAAACTCAAAACAACAGTTTCGGACGAGATTCGCAAGAATCGAACTTAAGTGCGGAAAAACCGCTTAAGAACACGGAACTCAACAAAACGATACCGAATCGAACTCGGATGACAAAAAGTGCAGAATTAAATATTCTCAAAATGACGAAACGGCCATGCGAGAGTCGTCAAAATGGAGTTCCGCCAAAAAAGAAAATTACCGGAAATCGAAATTGCGGGTATTACATTTCGAAGGTGTTTTTTATATAATTCCATTTTATGTGGTGTTTTACCGTATGTATGTTCGATTCTCGTCAAACTCATTCGTTTTCGTTGTTTATTTGTTTAGTTGAGTTCGTATGATTTAGTTTTTCGTGTTGTGACTTTCGGTTTGTAATCCGACGTCGTATAGTGATTTTCGGGCACTTGGGCCATTTCTGTAATTTCCTATAAGTTTAGGGAATTTCATCTTTGTTGTCGTTTTTTGGATTCCCGGGTAGTCGGAATGGTGTTTTCTTGTAACGGTTAGATTCGTCATCGAATATACTTCGTAAGCACATTTTTGGTTCGATAGCAGGTCCGGGTTTCGGAGTCGTCCGGAACAGGTTGGACAGCAGCTGCCCAGAACTGCTGTCCAGTAGGGTGTTACGGCCGTAACACCCCATCTGTTACGGCCGTAAGATGGCCATTGTTATGGCCGTAATGCATCCCTTGTTACGGCCGTAACATCCCGCTGTTTTAAGAACAACGGGCTGGTCAGAAACCTCATTTTTTTCATCTCTTCTCTCGTTTTCTTCATCCGGGAGACACCTGAGGCGATTCCACCAGTTTTGATCGGAGTTCTCGTCATTTTCCGTCACCGTAGAATCGTGCTAGCATATTATCCTTAAAGTTATCATCCTCCATCGTCCGAATCCGAGGTATTTTCTTCAGGAACCCTAACTTTGTAGATTTGGGGTTTTTTCTGGTTTTGGTTGATTAATCTCGAATTATTCACGTATATTGCGATATTCCTCATCGATTGTTGTTATTGAGTGATTCACAATCCATTTTCCTCGAATTTAATCCGTGAATTGTCGATACGGGGAGATTTTGCCTAAACCCTCGCCCGTATCAATTGATCGTATATTGTCATAGTGTGTAAACGGGGTTGTGGGAGTTTTCCTTTCGATTATTATTATCGTATAGGACTAAATTATGTTAACCCTTCGTTTAGGAACGGTCGTTTTCCTTCCGGATCATTCGTAGTCGTTGTTCGTCCCCATTTCGTCGAAGATGTCTCAAAGGCAAGTACTTTACATTTGTTTACATGTTCTAGTATTTGTATTATGGATATTCGTGGTTGCGTGGATGGATATGTGTATGTTCACCTAGGGATGGTCCGAAGGAGCCTCTAGGGATACGTATTGCCGTGAGTGTGCGTATCGCGAACTATGGTTAGCCACCCAGGGACGTCCGACGGGGCTCTGCGGGGTACGGTGGCCGTGAGTCTTGTACCAACGGTTAACTTTGAATTGTTTTCTTGGAGAAATGTGTTTTGTGCTTATGCACCGTAAATATTCCGGAATATAAATGATTTCTAAAATGATTTTGGCGCATATATTCATCTGATTAGAATGTAGTTCAAATGGATTGTACTTGCACTAGCAGTTGTCGCTAACCCCTTAAATGGGGGAAATACTTTTTATATTTTAGGTACAGGTTATGGAGAAAAACGAGCATACGAGCCGTACGAGGATGATGGGCAAGCATGATAATATTCAGTGGTCGTCCGTTGGTGTTCTGTTTTGTCGTTTACTTATTATGTCATTTGTTTAAGTACTCGAGTACTTCCCCTTTGAATTCATTTATGTTGTGTACCCGTTTTGAGAATGGATTTGTTGTCCAATAGTATTGTCGAATTTCAGTCTTTGGTTTTGAATATCGGGATTGAATAATTGTTCGTTTATTGATGATGTATGTATTTATTGTTTGTCCGGTCGGTGTATAGCCTGGTGGATTCCAAAGTGTGGGGTCCACGGTGTTGTAATATGCCCCGATCGTCTTGGGGGTGTTACGGTATCCCCCTGCACCCGAATCCCCATATTTTTAAATTTGTCGAATTCCCGAATCCCCATACTACGCACCCGCACCCGTATCCCCACACCCGTGCTTCCTAGTAAACTATGAATGAACTGACTATAACAAAAAAAATTGTTTTTATAAATACATGCGAGAGGGTTAAAAGCGAATAGTTAGGAAAGTTAGATTCTTTGTGTGCAAATAAAAGATGGGTCAGGAGTGCAAATTGTATGTATATAAAAAGGGTCATAGGTTAAGATTACGGTTAATGTACAACACCACCGCCTCTTTTTTTCTCTCTCTTTGTACTTTCTTTTCCGCAAATGGGTATCTGCTTGTTTCTGGATCTCTCTCTGTTCTCATACCTCTCAATGGAAATCTTTTTCTATTACTCAAAAAACAATCCTCAAATTGACAAATTTATTCTTGAGAATACTAATACTCCTGTCGTACCCCCACCCACCAAAAGCACAAATCTAAATACTCAGATCAGGAGGCCGGATATGTGAAGGTAATTGGTTATTTATTTATTTATAATGTTGACTAGATTGCAAAAATCGTGAATCTGGTATGTCCAGATTGCACAAAAGGTTTTCACAAGGACTACGCTTGCGTTTTTGAAAAAACAGGGACTGCACCTGAGATTTGGACATACTATAGGAATGAGTTTTGCAATATATACTTTTTTTTATTATTATATCAAAGTTCAGAATTTTTTTTTGAAATAAAGCCCATTTCGATTTGGGCCTCTTTTAGTTTCATTAACTCAGGACTTTTTGATCCATCAACCTCACGAAATTCATATACATTTACCAAATTCATAAACCCTAAGCCTTGCGGCGTGCTTTTATTACTTTTACAAAAAAGAAAAAAAATCAATTCGCACATTTATTCTTTTAAAATGGATGACCGTCAAAGAAATCTTGATGTATGTATTTTATGGCTTTAATCCATTACATTATTTGTTTCTATTCATATTTAACCGACATTTTTTTTTATTTATTTTTAGTTTTTATTTGCAAGGTTCAATGCCTGATAGCAACAACCAACACCCAATGAAATTTAAGGTTAACGCAAGGGCTTATCAGTGTTGGGGTATTAGGGTTTATTATGGAGATCCGGATTCCCAATGGATCGTGTAATCACTTTCCGAACTGATATTTCTACCCTATGCCCGGATTACAAGAAATTTAGCCTAGGATAATCCAAAGGGACACTTACGAATCTAGGCACAGAAACATAAGCCAAATTACTAGAGAAATTCTAAGTTTATCAGAAAAAGAGAGAGCTCAGAGAAGGGTATCTATAGACTCAAAGGGAAGAGCCTATTTATACATGTCGAATTAGGGTTGCATTGGGGCGGATTAGGATTAAATATGAGGCGGCGCCGTCATTAGGTTTTTAAGTAGTGATCTGGAATTTAGGGTTGACGGATGGTTTTCCAAAATTGACGAAATTAGTCAATTTTACCAAATTCTCCATCTAAAATTCGGAATTTTCACTAACTTACTAATCCAAATTTCCGAAGACCTTTTGGGGCGCTTCCCCAAACCTCGTGGGGGCTCTCTCCCTCGATTATTTCAGATAATTTTTTCTTAAAAAATAGAAGTTCCGATTTTTTTTCTGATTTTTTAAATTTTGCAGAATTTTCAGATTTTTTTTCTTCAGATTTTTTAGATTTTCCAGAATTTTCAGTTTTTTTTACTTTTTATTTTTCTGACTAAAATTCTTAACGCCATCCACACAATTTGTGTGATTTCAAAAATTTTGAAAGGTTTTGGTGTCGGATGAAAAGTAAAGTTGTGGTGTAACTTTAAATTAGCCCAAAAGCTTTTAGTGTAAAAAAATTTAGCAAAACATAAACATAAAAGATGATGAAATGCTGGAAATTGAAGAAAATTGAAAAATTCACTATTATGGTAAATATTTTTGAAACTACACTATTATGGTAAATACCCTTTTCAATAACACTAGTTTGGTCAAAAACTCAGTTACATGTAGTGATATTAATGCTATCCTTCAAAAATAAATAAAATTTAATGTTGTATCTAAAATCAATGAAACTCTTGCATTTTAATGAATTTTATTGGATCTAAAATCATTTATATATATTATAATATATATATATATATATATATATATTTATATATGCCGTATCCCCGTGCACCCGAATCCCCATATTTTTAAATTTGTTGAATTCTCGAATCCCCATACTACGCACCAGCACCCGTATCCCCGCACCCGTGCTTCCTAGTAAACTATGAATGAACTGCCTATAACAAAAAAATTGTTTTTATAAATACATGTGAGAGGGCTAAAAGCGAATAGTTAGGAAAGTTAGAATCTTTGTGTGCAAATAAAAGAGGGGTCAGGAGTGCAAATTGTATGTATATAAAAGGGGTCATAGGTTAAGATTAGGGTGAATGTACAACACCACTGCCTCTTTTTTTCTCTCTTTGTACATTCTTTTCCGCAAATGGGTATCTGCTTGTTTCTGGATCTATCTCTGTTCTAATATCTCTCAATGGAAATCTTTTCTATCACTAAAAAAACAATCCACAAATTGACAAATTTATTCTTGAGAATACTAATACTCCTGTCGTACCCCCACCCACCAAAAGCACAAATCTAAATACTCAGATCAGGAGGCCGGATATGTGAAGGTAATTGGTTATTTATTTATTTATAATATTGACTAGATTGCAAAAATCGTGCATCTGGTATGTCCAGATTGCACAAAAGGTTTTCACAAGGACTACGCTTGCGTTTTTGAAAAAACAGGGACTCCACCTAAGATTTGGACATACTATAGGAATGTGTTTTGCAATATATACTTTTTTTTATTATTATATCAAAGTTCAGAATTGTTTTTGAAATAAAGCCCATTTCTGATTTGGGCCTCTTTTAGTTTCATTACCGGGACTTTTTGATCCATCAACCTTGGATCCATTACACGAAATTCATATACATTTACCAAATTCATAAACCCTAAGCCTTGCGGCGTGCTTTTATTACTTTTACAAAAAAAGAAAAAAAATCAATTCGCACATTTATTCTTTTAAATTGGATGACCGTCAAAGAAATCTTGATGTATGTATTTTATGGATTTAATCCATTACATTATTTGTTTCTATTCATATTTAACCGACATTTTTTATTTTTTATTTATTTTTTGTTTTTATTTGCAAGGTTCGTCAATCCACCACGGCAAAGGTTTGCAATGCCTGATAGCAACAACCAACACCCAATGAAATTTAAGGTTAACGCAAGGTCTTATCCGTGTTGGGGTATTAGGGTTTATTATGGAGATCCGGATTCCCAATGGATCGTGTAATCACTTTCCGAACTGATATTTCTATCCTATGCCGGGTTTCAAGAAATTCAGCCTAGGATAATCCAAAGGGACACTTACGAATCTAGGCACAGAAACGTAAGCCAAATTGCTAGAGAAATTCTAAGTTTATCATAAAAAGAGAGAGCTCAGAGAAGGGTATTTATAGACTCAAAGTGAAGAGCCTATTTTAAACATGTCGAATTAGGGTTGCATTAGGGCGGATTAGGGTTAAACATGAGGTGGCACCGTCATTAGGTTTTTAAGTAGTGATCCGAAATTTAGGGTTGACGGATGGTTTTCCAAAATTGACGAAATTAGTCAATTTTACCAAATTCTCCCTCTAAAATTCGGAATTTTCACTAACTTACTAATCCAAATTTCCGAAGACCTTTTGGGGCGCTACCCCAAACCTCGCGGGGGATCTGCCCCTCGATTATTTCAGATAATCTTTTCTTAAAAAATAAAAGTTCCGATTTTTTAAATTTTGCAGAATTTTCAGAATTTTTTTATTTTTTTCAGATTTTTTAGATTTTCCAGAATTTTCTTTTTATTTTTCTGACTAAAATTCTTAACGCCATCCACACAATTTGTGTGATTTCAAAATTTTTGAAAGGTTTTGGTCGGATGAAAAAAAAGTTGTGGTATAACTTTAAATTAGCCCAAAAGCTTTTAGTGTAAAAAAATTTACCCAAATATAAACATAAAAAATGATGACATGTAGTGATATTAATGCTATCCTTCAAAAATAAATAAAATTTAATGTTGTATCTAAAATCAATGAAACTCTTACATTTTAATGAATTTTGTTGGATCTAAAATCATTTATATATATATATATATTATATATATTTATATAAATATTTTAATATATGCCGTATCCCCCTGCACCCGAATCCCCGCACCCGTGCTTCCTAGTAAACTATGAATGAACCGGCTATAACAAAAAAAATTGTTTTTATAAATACATGTGAAAGGGCTAAAAGCGAATAGTTAGGAAAGTTAGAATCATTGTGTGCAAATAAAAGAGGGGTCAGGAGTGCAAATTGTATGTATATAAAAAGGGTCATAAGTTAAGATTAGGGTTAGTGTACAACACCACCGCCTCTTTTTTTCTCTCTCTTTGTACTTTCTTTTCCGCAAATGGGTATCTGCTTGTTTCTGGATCTCTCTCTGTTCTCATACCTCTCAATGGAAATCTATTTCTATCACTCAAAAAACAATCCTCAAATTGACAAATTTATTCTTGAGAATAGTAATACTCCTGTCTGTAATATCCGTACTTTCTATTTTTGGTAATTTTATTTTTAGTGTATGTTCGTTTCGGACGACTCGCTTGTTACTGTTTTGAAGTTCTGAACCTATTTTGTTCTTGGAATTTTTCCGTTTGGACGAGTTTTGAGGATGTTTTTACGTAATTTTATCTTGAATTATATCTTGTCGCATGTACGTTCGATTCTCGTAAAACTCGTTCGTTTTCGTTGTTTCTTGGTTTGCATAAGTTCGTATGGTTGAGTTAGTCGTGTTGAGACTTTGGGTTTATTAATCCGTCGTCGTATCGTGATTTTCGGGCACTTGGGCCATTTTTGTAATTTCCTATAAGTTAGGGAATTTCACTTTCTTTGTTGCATTACGGACTCTCCGGTGGTCGGAGTTGTATTTTCTTTCAACACTTAGCTCCATCGTCTCGAATATTTCATGCTTATGTTTCTGGATTCTGGCCTTGCTTTGCATTTCGATTTTAAATGCATCGCAGCAGGTGTCTGATATGAGCAAGATCTTTGATCTTGCTGAGTAGCGCACGCTACTCCTTGATTCCTTGCGTGCGCTATCGCTCTGTGGTTAGCGTACGCTAACTTGGAGTTTGTAGCGTGCGCTAACGATTTCAGCGGACGGGGCAGAAGGTTCAGTATTTCGGTACTGAACCAGATAGCGTACGCTAATTGAGTGTTAACGCACGCTAATTTCTAACATTAGCGCACGCTAATCTTGTTATCCTGCGTATGCTAACGGGAGGACAGAAGTCTCTGACTGTATTCCGCACCCTGTTAGCGCACGCTAATTCTTGTGCGTAGCGTGCGCCAAGCCTGTGTGATATAAATAGGACAGCAACAGCCCAACTTCGTCATTTTCCATCCTTACTTCTTATCTTCGGCTTTGGGCGATTCCACTAAAATCCTTGCATTCCTTGCGCGAATTTTTGAAGTTCTTAACATTTTTCCGCAATCCGAATCAAGGTAAGAATCCGTGAAACCCTTGTTTTGAGATTTTGGGGAAATTTTGGGGATTTCTTGTGATTTGATTCTTTTAATCCGAATTATCATAAATTATTGCTATACTTCAATCGTATACTTGTAATCCTTCATTTTTCTTAAGGATTTGTGGTTTTAAACTCCGATTTTTCCATTGTTCGTCACTTATACTCGATGATACCCTAGTAATGTTCGACGAATTGTTCCAGCGGCTAGAACTAGGATGTATTCCTACGTTTTCGTAGTATTGAGATTGGTTGTATATCGTTATTGTGTTAGGATCGGATTTGTGAAGATTATTCGGGCCAAAACCTTTCTGTTCACCGTTTTCCTTCACGTCGTGTTAATCAAGGCAAGTATATGTATTACATTTTGTTATGTGTGTACGGTTTTGATGCGAATGATGTAAAATGTGTTATTGCATGGGTGTGTTATCGTTCTTCCACCCGGGGATGGCATGTGTGGCCTCTGGGGGCCGATACTAATGGGTACGGCTACGGAAGTGGACTTGGGTACGTGTGTTGATGCTCTTCCACCCGGGGATGGTTCGACGGGACCTCTGGGGGACGATACTAATGGGTACGGCCGCGGGAGTGGTTTCTCACCCGGGGACGGTCCGACGGGGCCTCTGAGGGTCGATACTAATGGGTACGGCCGCGGGTTACCAAGCATGGATAGTTATGATGTGGAAAACTCGAGGATATACTGTTTTGGTGTTAATGTGATATTCCGGAATATTGGTTTCAAATATTTTTCTCTCAAATGAATTGCTTGTGTCGAATCTTGTATATATATAATGTTGTGTAATTGTGTACTTGCACTAGCTATTCGAATGCTAACCCCTTAAATGGGGGAAATGCATTTTATGCATTTCAGGTACCGGAAGAGCTGAGGAGAAGGCACGGGATATGCACGCAAAGGATGGGTTGGCATGATTATGAGGCTCGAGTCTTTATTTATGTTGGGTCATTTATATTGTTTGAGTATCGGAATTTGACTGGTTTTATTGTATTTGGTTAAAGTCCCCTGCGTGGGCAATGACATGGTATCGACTTATATTTTCTCGTACGTCTATTAAAACGTTTTGGCCGAGGCCACGACCCCATTTTTACATTGATGATTGTGTCTTTGGGATTTTTTATGTACGAAATGTGTGTCATGTGTTAGCCTGGTAGAACTCACGAGGGTTCTACGGCGTGTAATGTCCCATTTGTGAATTGGGCTGTTACATTTATGGTATCAGAGCCTTAGGTTTTGAATGCCTAGGCTGTCGGTTAATTTTGGGTCTGTCAGTTAAGTCGTTTGAGTCAGTCTTTGAGCCTAATATCATCCTGCTACCGTCTTTTCGTACGACCCGTGGCTGTAAGTCTCCTCGAACTCTTATATTCCTGTAATTTATACCTTGTGCTGTTTGGAAATTGTGAATTATCATACCAACCTTGTAAACTGTGAATTTTTCTGATCTTGTTTTTTTCAATTATTTTCTTCAGTATGTTGAGAGGTCATGGTAAACCAGCTAGGGGATGCGGCCGAGGCCGTGGTCGTGGTGCTAATTACGAGGAAGGCTCACTTTCTCAGTCCTCTGCGGATTCGGCTTCTCATTCAGTTCCGTCGGGTAATAACGCCGATGCCGGGGCTACTGCCGTACTTCAGCAGTTGGTAGCCCAACTCACTCAGATAGCTCAGGGTGGACGCCAAAATCCGCCCCCGACTCCAGAGGACGAAGCTAGTAAATGGCTTCAGAAAGTAACTAAGATGCACCCCTCTCGTTTCACTGGTTCTTCTGACTCCCTCGGTTGGGAGAATTGGCTCTTTCAGTTGAGCAGGACTTTTGATGCCGTGGCTTGTCCCGATGACAGGAGGGTACATATTGCTCAGTACCTCCTGGATAAGGAAGCTGCGGAATGGTGGGAGGCTGTGGCGCCCAGAGACCGCCAGGCCACTTGGGAGGAATTCAAGGCTGCTATGGAAGCAGAATATTGTCCACCACCAGTCAAGGAGCGCAGGATTGTGGAATTCTTTACTGCTACACCTCAGGATGTGCCGATTTCTCAGGCCATCATAACTTATAATCAGCAGTTAGGATTCATGAAAGATCAGGTGAGGACCGAGGCCGATAAGATCCGCTATTTCAATATGCGCATAAAGCCGCATATTAGGCAGAGTATGGCACCGCTCATATGTGCCACCTTGAAGGAGTATTAGGATCGCGCCCTAGCGATCGAGATGGCTGTTCCGGAATCAGAATCGGTTTCCGAGGCTAAGAAGCAGAAATCTACCGGCAGTTTTTCGGCCGGAAAAGGGGGACGGTTTTCGAGGTCGCAGTCTACGCCGACGTCTGGGAAGAGATCATTTTATCAGGCTGGAGGATCTCAGAGTAACCGTTCGGTCCAGTCTCCTACACCTGGTGGTAGAGTTTGTTTTAATTACAGTCAGCACGAGCATGTGAGGAAGGATTGTCCGTTTCCGTTGGTTACTTGCTTTACTTGCGGACAGACCGGACATCGAGCAGTTCATTGCGAGAGGGCTTCCAGGACTGCCAGGGCTCTGATTGCCACTGCCATTCAGCAGGAGCACAATATTGATCAGAAGACTCCAGTTACTCATGTTCCTCAGAGTTCGGGCCGTGGTAGGGGCCGGGGTCAACCGGACCGCCGAGATGCATCTAGTTCGGGCTCAGTCCACCCTCGGTTATATCAGATGAGGCGCACATAGGAGGCAGACGTTCCAGTGGCATCAGGTACCACTCAGATCCTTTCTCATCCAGTTTCGGTGCTTTTCGATTCGGGTGCTACTCATTCTTTTATTGCTTCGGAATGTATGTGTCGTATTGGTATTGACTGCTTGTATGAGTACGAATCGTTCATAGTGGGCACGCCTAGTGGGGATCGTATGGTTGGGGATCGGGAAGTTAGGGATTGCCCACTGAGGATCGGGAGCCGAGATTGGCCCTCGAAACTTATTGTTATAGATCTTAAGGGTGAGGATTTGATCCTCAGGGACGATTGGTTGGATCGTCACGGTGCTATCATGAATTATCGGACTCGCACCATCTCGATAGTGGCTGAGGACGGCACCGAGCATACTCTCGCCGGTTGTAAACCGGGTAGATCGGGAAGTGTGATTAGCGCCTTGAAGGCGATGAAACTTCTGAATCAGGGTTGTGTCGGTTATTGGTGTTACGCTCTGCAGGCGGAGGATGGCGGAGTCGACATGTCGTCGATTCCAGTTGTCAGCGAGTACCCCAACGTATTTCCAGACGACTTGTCGGGATTACCATCACAGTGAGAGGTTGAGTTTCCTATTGATCTCGAGCCGAATGCGGCTCCCATTTCTCGAGCGCCATACCGTATGGCACCGTCAGAGATGTTAGAATTGAAGAAACAGTTGGGGGAATTGTTAGATAAAGGGTATATTCGACCGAGCGCATCGCCTTGGGGTGCACCCGTACTTTTTGTTAAAAAGAAGGATGGATCGTTTCGTTTATGCATCGACTACCGAGAGTTAAACAAGTTGACCATCAAAAACAAGTACCCTTTGCCCAGGATCGACGACTTGTTTGATCAGCATCAGGGATCGACAGTCTTTTCGAAGATTGATTTACAATCGGGCTACTACCAGTTGAGGATTCAGGACAGCGATATACCGAAAGCTGCCTTTCGGACGGGATATGACCATTACGAGTTTGTGGTTATGCCTTTCGGGCTAACCAATGCCCTAGAAGTGTTCATGCATTTAATGAACAAAGTTTTTATCGAGTATCTGGACAAATTTGTAGTCGTCTTTATCGACGACATCCTTATCTATTCCCAGAGTCGAGAGGAGCATGTTTTACATCTACGGATTGTGTTGGACACTTTGAGAACTGAGCAGTTGTATGCGAAGTTCTCTAAGTGTGAGTTTTGGCTCAAGGAAGTGATGTTCCTCGGGCACGTGATTTCAGCGGATGGAGTTCTGGTAGATCCACAGAAGATAGAGGCGGTGATGGCATGGGAACCGCCCAAAAATGTGAAGGAAGTGAGGAGTTTTCTGGAACTTGCAGGCTATTATCGTAGATTCGTTGAGGGATTTTCTAAGATCGCTAGACCGCTCACTCAGTTACTCTAGAAAACTCAGAAGTTCGAGTGGACCGCAGACAGACAGGATAGTTTTGACGAGTTGAAGAGACGATTGACTACCCCACCCATTTTAGCATTGCCTTAGGGGAACGAGGATTTCGTGGTGTATAGTGATGCCTCGGGCCTCGGGCTCGGATGTGTTTTGATGCAGAGAGATAGGGTTATTGCTTATGCGTCCCGCCAGTTGAAACCTTGTGAGGTAAATTACCCCATACACGATTTGGAGTTAGCTGCAGTCGTTTTCGCCTTAAAGATCTGGAGACATTATCTCTATGGGTCGTCGTGTAAGATTTTTACGGATCACAAGAGTTTGAAGTATATCTTCAGTCAGAAAGAGTTGAATATGAGACAGCGTAGGTGGTTGGAGCTAATTAAAGATTACGACCTTGAGATACTTTATCATCCTGGTAAGGCTAACGTAATGGCTGATGCATTGAGCCGAAAACTGATGGCGTTACAGATGTTAGAGGTACTTACACCACAGAGCAGGATCCAGCGGGATTTGATTTGTCAGAATATCTAGGTTTGGGTTCAGAGAGTTCAGGGTCAGTTATGTGCGTTGGAGATCACTTCGTCCTTGACAGATGATATCAAGGCGAAACAGTATGATGATCCGTTTTTGGTCCAGTTGAGGGAGGATGTGAGGAAGGGGATGGGTTTGTGATTCAGGATGACGGAGTTTTGAGATTCGCGACAGATTATGTGTACCGAATGACATTGAGTTGAGGCAGAAGATTTTGAGTGAGGCTCATACTACGCCTTACTCCATACATCCTGGTACGAGCAAAATGTACAAGGATGTGAGGAGTAACTACTGGTGGAGCAATTTGAAGATGGACGTTAGCGAGTTTGTGGTGAAGTGTTTGACCTGTCAGCAGGTTAAGATTGAGCATCAGCGGCCCGCGGGGTTGCTACGACCACTTCCCATTCCGGAATGGAAGTGGGAAGACATCTCCATGGATTTCATTACCGGGATGCCTAGGACTCGGACTGGAATGAACATGATTTGGGTTATTGTCGATCGAATAACCAAATCAGATCATTTCCTGGGTATTAAGGACACTTGGGGGCCGGAAAGACTGGCACGAGTGTTTATTGTAGAGATCGTGAGATTGCATGGGACTCCTAAGAGTATTGTTTCGGATCGAGATGGCCGGTTTGTATCACATTTTTGGCAGGCTGTTCATCTAGCTTTGGGGACTGAGTTGAGACTCAGTACATCTTACCACTCTCAGACTGATGGGCAGTCAGAGCGGACGATCCAGACGCTGGAGGATATGTTGAGGGCCTGTGCCTTAGATTGGAAGGATGATTGGGAGTCGCACTTGCCATTGATCGAGTTCACGTACAACAATAGTTGGCACGCCTCGATCAAAATGGAACCATTTGAGGCATTGTATGGGAGGAGGTGCAGATCGCCGTTGTGTTGGGATGATGCGTCCGATCTTATTGGTACCGAGCCCGATATGGTAGTTGAGACGAGAGAGAAGATTGCTCTGATTCGCGATAGGTTGATGACGGCCCAGAGTCGGCAGAAGTCTTATGCCGATACACGTCGCCGGCCGTTGGAGTTTGAGGTGGGAGATCATGTCTTGCTTAAGGTGTCGCCGACACGAGGAGTTTACCGCTTCGGTCGGAAGGGTAAACTTAGTCCGAGATATATTGGACCGTTCGAGATTTTAGATAGAGTGGGAGAGCTTGCATATCGGTTAGGCTTGCCGCCGTCCTTGAGTCACGTGCATAACGTATTTCATATTTCCCAGCTTAGGAAGTACGTACCGGACCCTAGCCATATTATTGATTTTGGAGAGATCGAGTTGGGACCCGACATTACCATCCAGGAGAGGCCGATTCAGATTTTAGAGCGTCGAGTGAAGCAACTTCGGCACAAAACCATTCCTTTGGTTAAAGTTCAATGGTCGAGGCATGGATCCGAGGAAGCCACATGGGAGACGGAAGAGAGTATGCAGTCGAGATACCCCGAGTTATTCGTGTTGTAAGTTTCGGGACGAAACTTATTTTTAGGGGGAGAGAATGTGATATCCGTACTTTCTATTTTTGGTAATTTCCATTTTTAGTGTATATTCATTTCAAACGACTCGCTTGTTACTGTTTTGAAGTTCTGAACCTATTTTGTTCTTGGAATTTTCCCGTTTGGACGAGTTTCGAGGATGTTTTTACGTAATTTTATCTTGAATTATATCTTGTCGCATGTACGTTCGATTCTCGTAAAACTCGTTCGTTTTCGTTGTTTCTTGGTTTTCATAAGTTCGTATGGTTGAGTTATTCGTGTTTAGACTTTCGGTTTGTTAATCTGTCGTCGTATCGTGATTTTCGGGCACTTGGGCCATTTTTGTAATTTCCTATAAGTTAGGGAATTTCACTTTCTTTGTCGCATTATGGACTCTCCGGTGGTCGGAGTTGTATTTTCTTTCAACACTTTCCTTGATTCCTTGCGTGTGCTATCGTTCTGTGGTTAGCGTACGCTAACTTGGAGTTTGTAGCGTGCGCTAACGATTTCAGCGGACTGGGCAGAAGGTTCAGTATTTCGGTACTGAACCAGATAGCGTACGCTAATTGAGTGTTAACGCACGCTAATTTCTAACATTAGCACACGCTAATCTTGTTATCATGCTTACGCTAACGGGAGGACAGAAGTCTCTGACTGCATTTCGCGCCCTGTTAGCGCACGCTAATTCTTGTGCGTAGCGTGCGCTAAACCTGTGTGATATAAATAGGACAACAACAACCCAACTTCGTCATTTTCCATCCTTACTTCTTCTCTTCAGATTTGGGCGATTCCAGACGAGGGTTAGGGCCGATTTCGACCAAATATCATCATCCACTAACATCCTTGCATTCCTTGCGCGAATTCTTCAAGTTCTTAACGTTTTTCCGCCATCCGAATCAAGGTAAGAATCCCTGAAACCCTTGTTTTGAGATTTTGGGGAAATTTTGGGGATTTCTTGTGATTTGATTCTTTTAATCCGAATTATCATGAATTATTGCTAGACTTCAATCGTATACTTGTAATCCTTCATTTTTCTTAAGGATTTGTGGTTTTAAACTTCGATTCTTCCATTGTTCGTCACTTATACTCGACGATACCCTAGTAATGTTCGACGAATTGTTCCAGCGGGTAGAACTAGGATGTATTCCTACGTTTTCGTAGTATTGAGATTGGTTGTATATCGTTATTGTGTTAGGATCGGATTTGTGAAGATTATTCGGGCCAAAACCTTTCCGTTCACCGTTTTCCTTCACGTCGTGTTAATCAAGGCAAGTACATGTATTATATTTCATTATGTGTGTACGGTTTTGATGCGAATGATGTAAAATGTGTTATTGCATGGGTGTGTTATCGTTTTTCCACCCGGGGATGGCATGTGTGGCCTCTGGGGGCCGATACTAATGGGTACGACCACGGAAGTGGACTTGGGTACGTGTGTTGATGCTCTTCCACCCGGGGATGGTTCGACGGGACCTCTGGGGGCCGATACTAATGGGTACGGCCACGGGAGTGGTTTCTCACCCGGGGACGGTCCTACGGAGCCTCTGGGGGTCGATATTAATGGGTATGACCACGGGTTACCAACCGTGGATAGTTATGATGTGGAAAACTCGAGGATATACTGTTTTGGTGTTAATGTGATATTCCGGAATATTGGTTTCAAATATTTTTCTCTCAAATGAATTGCTTGTGTCAAATCTTGTATATATATAATGTTGTGTAATTGTGTACTTGCACTAGCTATTCGAATGCTAACCCCTTAAATGGGGGAAATGTATTTTATGCATTTCAGGTACCGGAAGAGCTGAGGAGCAGGCACGGGATATGCACGCAAAGGATGGGTTGGCATGATTATGAGGCTCGAGTCTTTATTTATGTTGGGTCATTTATATTGTTTGAGTATCGGAATTTGACTGGTTTTTATTGTATTTGGTAAAAGTCCCCTGCGTGGGCAATGACATGGTATCGACTTATATTTTCTCGTACGTCTATTAAAACATTTTGGCCGAGGCCACGGCCCTATTATTACATTGATGATTGTGTCTTTGGGATTTTTCATGTACGGAATGTGTGTCATGTGTTAGCCTGGTAGAACTCACGAGGGTTCTACGGCGTGTAATGTCCCATTTGCGAATTGGGGTGTTACACTGTCGTACCCCCACCCACCAAAAGCAAAAATCTAAATACTCAGATCAGGAGGCCGGATATGTGAAAGTAATTGGTTATTTATTTATTTATAATATTGACTAGATTGCAAAAATCGTGCATCTGGTATGTCCAGATTGCACAAAAGGTTTTCACAAGGACTACGCTTGCGTTTTTGAAAAAACAGGGACTGCACCTGAGATTTGGATATACTATAGGAATGAGTTTTGCAATATATACTTTTTTTTTATTATTATATGAAAGTTCATATTTTTTTTTTTGAAATAAAGCCCATTTCTGATTTGGGCCTCTTTTAGTTTCATTAACTCCGGGACTTTTTGATCCATCAACCTTGGATCCATTACACGAAATCCATAAACGTTTACCAAATTCATAAACCCTAAGCCTTGCGGCGTGCTTTTATTACTTTTACAAAAAAGAAAAAAAATCAATTCGCACATTTATTCTTTTAAAATGGATGACCGTCAAAGATATCTTGATGTATGTATTTTATGGCTTTAATCCATTACATTATTTGTTTCTATTCATATTTAACCGACATTTTTTCTTATTTTTTATTTATTTTTAGTTTTTATTTGCAAGGTGGTTCGTCAATCCACCACGGCAAAGGTTTGTAATGCCTGATAGCAACAACCAACACCCAATGAAATTTAAGGTTAATGCAAGGGCTTATCAGTGTTGGGGTATTATGGTTTATTATGGAGATCCGAATTCCCAATGGATTGTGTAATCACTTTCCGAACTGATATTTCTACCCTATGCCCGGGTTATAAGAATTTCAGCCTAGGATAATCCAAATGGACACTTACGAATCTAGGCACGGAAACTTAAGCCAAATTGCTAGAGAAATTCTAAGTTTATCAGAAAAAGAGAGAGCTCAGAGAAGGGTATCTATAGACTCAAAGGGAAGAGCCTATTTATACATGTCGAATTAGGGTTGCATTGGGGCGGATTAGGGTTAAACATGAGGCGGCGCCGTCATTAAGTTTTTGAGCAGTGATCCGGAATTTAGGGTTGATGGATGGTTTTCCAAAATTGACAAAATTAGTCAATTTTACCAAATTCTCCGTTTAAAATTCGGAATTTTCACTAACTTACTAATCCAAATTTCCGAAGACCTTTTGGGGCGCTGCCCCTCGATTATTTCAGATAATTTTTTCTTAAAAAATAAAAGTTCCGATTTTTTTCTGATTTTTTAAATTTTGCAGAATTTTCAGAATTTTTTTTATTTTTTTTCAGATTTTTTTGATTTTCCAGAATTTTCAGTTTTTTTTTTACTTTTTATTTTTCTGACTAAAATTCTTAACGCCATCCACACAATTTGTGTGATTTCAAAATTTTTGAAACGTTTTGGTGTCGGATGAAAAAAAAAAAGGTTGTGGTGTATCTTTAAATTAGCCCAAAAGCTTTTAGTGTAAAAAATTTTACCCAAACATAAACATAAGAAATGATGAAATGCTGCAAATTGAAGAAAATTAAAAAATACACTATTATAATAAATATTTTTGAAACTACACTATTATGGTAAATACTTTTTTCAGTAACACTAGTTTGGTAAAAAACTCAGTTATATGTAGTGATATTAATGCTATCCTTCAAAAATAATAAAATTTAATGTTGTATCTAAAATCAGTGAAACTCTTGCATTTTAATGAATTTTGTTGGATCTAAAATCATTTATATATTATATAATATATATTTAAATATTTTTATATATGTCGTATCCCCCTGCACCCGAATCCCCATATTTTTAAATTTGTCGAATTCCCGAATCCCCATACTACGCACCCGCACCCGTATCCCCGCACCCGTGCTTCCTAGTAAACTATGAATGAACCGGCTATAACAAAAAAATCGTTTTTATAAATACATGCGAGAGGGCTAAAAGCGAATATTTAGTAAAGTTAGAATCTTTGTGTGCAAATAAAAGAGGGGCCAGGAGTGCAAATTGTATGTATATAAAAAGGGTCATAGGTTAAGATTAGGGTTAATGTACAACACCACCGCCTCTTTTTTTCTCTCTCTTTGTACTTTCTTTTCCGCAAATGGGTATCTGCTTGTTTCTGGATCTCTCTCTGTTCTAATACCTCTTAATGGAAATCTTTTTCTATCACTCAAATAACAATCCTCAAATTGACAAATTTATTCTTGAGAATACTAATACTCCTGTCGTACCTCCACTCACCAAAAGCACAAATCTAAATACTCAGATCAGGAGGGCGGATATGTGAAGGTAATTGGTTATTTATTTATTTATAGTATTGACTAGATTGCAAAAATCGTGCATCTAGTATGTCCAGATTGCACAAAAGGTTTTCACAAGGACTACGTTTGCGTTTTTGAAAAAACAGGGACTGCACCTGATATTTGGACATACTATAGGAATGAGTTTTGCAATATATACTTTTTTTTTATTATTATATCAAAGTTCAGAATTTTTTTTTGAAATAAAGCCCATTTCTGATTTGGGCCTCTTTTAGTTTCATTAACTCCGGGACTTTTTGATCCATCAACCTTGGATCCATTACACGAAATTCATATATATTTACCAAATTCATAAACCCTAAGCCTTGCGGCGTGCTTTTATTACTTTTACAAAAAAAGAAAAAAAATCAATTCGCACATTTATTCTTTTAAAATGGATGACCGTCAAAGAAATCTTGATGTATGTATTTTATGGCTTTAATCCATTATATTATTTGTTTCTATTTATATTTAACCGACATTTTTTCTTATTTTTTATTTATTTTTAGTTTTTATTTACAAGGTGGTTCGTCAATCCACCACGGCAAAGGTTTGTAATGCCTGATAGCAACAACCAACACCCAATGAAATTTAAGGTTAATGCAAGGGCTTATCAGTGTTGGGGTATTATGATTTATTATGGAGATCCGAATTCCCAATGGATTGTGTAATCACTTTCTGAACTGATATTTCTACCCTATGCCCGGGTTACAAGAATTTCAGATAATCCAAAGGGACATTTACGAATCTAGGCACAGAAACGTAAGCCAAATTGCTAGAGAAATTCTAAGTTTATCAGAAAAAGAGAAAGCATAGAGAAGGGTATCTATAGACTCAAAGGGAAGAGCCTATTTATACATGTCGAATTAGGGTTGCATTGGGGCGGATTAGGGTTAAACATGAGGCGGCGCCATCATTAGGTTTTTAAGTAGTGATCCGGAATTTAGGGTTGACGGATGGTTTTCCAAAATTGACGAAATTAGTCAATTTTACCAAATTCTCCCTCTAAAATTCGGAATTTTCACTAACTTATGCAACAATTATGTATGATGTTTAAAGCAGTAAATCACACAAGCACTTATAGTGGTTTCAGAGGTGGGGTAATCCTATACTAATCCACTTCTCTCCAAACCAGTTAGAGATAAATTCATTCTAGCTGTCAACCAGTGATAAAGGTTACAATGAATTCTTCCTTGTTACAACAGCTTCCAACCATTGGAAACTCGTGGCCGTTGCAACTCCCTTGAGTGCCTAGCACCTATTGATCGAAAATCCATGGATGCCTCAACAACTCACAAGCTGTCTATCACCTTTCAATCAAGAACCCGTGGATGCTTTTACAGTCTCTTTACTTTCAAGAACCTCGTTCAAGAAAAGCAACCCCGTACTCAAACTTTTAAGACAAGAGTGTTTGTCTTCTCCAACTAAGAGCTTCTTTGAATATGACTGTTTAAGCTTTGCTCTTCACGATGCTATTTGTTCATTATGATTGCTTTAGTTGCTTTGATCGCTTGAATGTATTGTTCGCATCGTACTTTGCTCAATTCATATCCTCAGATATTTATAGTACGATTCTTTGAGCTTCCTTCATAGTCGTTGCATCACTTTAACAAATCCGTCAATTGGAGAGTGGCCTTCTTTGTTTATCTTATCATTTCGTTGCACGACTTGATTCCCTTTTCATTTTCGACCGTTTGAAAGACTTCTTTTGTTAGCGCCGTTATTCTTGATTAGAATAATCACACTACAAAAAAACAGTTTTTACCGATGCCATTTACCAACGCCCGTACCCGTCGTTGTTAAACTTATAATTTACCGATGCCATTACTGACACCCGTTATTTAATTGATTTACCGACGCCAATGCCGATGGCCGGTTCACAGACTTATTTTTTTTCACAATTAACGACGCCATTTACCGACGCACTTACCGACGCCTTTCCGGCATTGGTAAATTTTTTTTATTATTTTTTTCACAATTAACGACGTCGTTTAGCGATGCCATTTACCGGCTTACCAACGCCATTTCGGCGTTGGTAAATGTTTTTTATTATTTTTTTCTTTTTTTCACAATTGACGACGCCATTTACCGATGCCATTACCGATGCCGAAATGGCATCGGTAATTTTTTTATACACTATCCCACATCGGAAAAACATTAGTATATTGTGTTGTTTATATACCAAAATCTTTCTCAGCCATTTGAAATTGAATGAAGATCGGATCTGACCCGCCTGGGCCCGGACCTGACCCACCCGGACCTGGACATGACCCGTCTGGCCTGCCTGAGCCCGGACCTGACCTGTCTGAGCCCCGCCTGAGCCCGGATGTGACCCGCCTGAGTCCTGATCTGACTTTTTTAGATTTTTGTTTTTAATTTAACAACGCCAAAAATGGCGTCGGTAAATAGAGGCGCGTCAGTAATTGCGTCGGTAAAAACTTATCGTCGAGCATTTTTCGAACGGCGGATTGCCGTGGGTAATGGCGTCGGTAAATCAATTACTGACGCCATTTTCTGTTTAACCAACGGCGTTTGGCGTCGGTAAAAACTATTTTTTTGTAGTGTCATAAGTCTTTAGAATGCGGATCTCTAGGAGTATTTTATTCCTAACTTTCCGGGAATCTTTTCGGCTTGTCTCCTTACGTCTGCCTGTGGCTTTCCGTTATTATTGACTTCAACGCTTGCAAACGTGGACTGAGTTACTTGGCTGATATCTTGTCTGAGAACTTATCTGATATCTCTTGGTCAAACATGCCTGATGTGCGGTCAACCTTCTCTGATATAACATGGTAGAAGTTCTCTGAGATAAAGTTCTCTGATCTGGTCTTGACTGAAGTTCTCTGACTTGATGGTCAAACTTCAGCTGATATTTTGTGTTGACCAGATCTCGTCTGATAACTCGACTGTAGATTGGTTTTGGTCAAACCTCTCTGATATTCTGCGTTGACCAAAACTTGTCTGATGTAACGCCTTCTTCGGAACTTAACTGCAGCTTGATTTTGGTCAAATCTCTCTGATATTTTGCGTTGACCAAAACTTTCTGATAATGAACTTGCCTGAAAACATCTCTGATAAGTGGCAGTTCTATTTGGGAAAGCAAATCTTTGGGACGTGCCAGCTTTTGGTTTGAAAAGAGAAGGATTCGAAAACCTTAAATGGTTTTCCGCTAAAATTCCCGAGGGTATTTTAAAAGCATTTTATAAATTGTTCTCTTGATTTGTGATCTTTCGAATTTGGGAAGTTTTACTCAAACTCCCTGCCTAGGGAAGTATGTCCTTTCATTATGTTTGAATCTTTGAGGATTCCTGATTATTATTATTCTGGGAATATGATTTGTAGGACTCGTATTTGCACTTTGTACTTGAACTAGCAAAATAGTGGAATTTTGCTAACCCCCGAGAAATCGGGGGGTGGATGTTTGTTTTGCGTCCAGGTTCATTCAGGTTTTGGGGAGCATAACATAGGGTTGACACGGAGGATGATGAATGATGATCGATACTAATCACATGAAGACCCGTACGATGTTGTATTGGTTTAGTTGTAGTTATTGCCGCTGTAGTATTTTCCCCGTTGTATGGGAATGTGTTGTATTTTGACCCTTGCATGGGTATGTATTAAGATTGAGTTGTATGTATTAATTGAAAGACCAAATCTGTCTATTGGGTCATTTTAGCCTTAAAGGCAATATTTCGATATTTGATTTTAGTTACCAGCCTGGTAGATCCTTGAGGAAAGGGTCTACGACGTGTAATATCCCTGAGTGGATTGTGGGTGTTACATAAATGGTATCAGAGAAATGGTATCAATTCCCATTCTCCCAATTTCTTGGCGGCCTCTTTCACTTCCTCTACGTACTTCTTCATCTGTTCTTCATTTTTTTTTCAAAATTTCCTCCTATTTGTTGTGTAACCAACTGAGAGTCGGCCCGCACCTAAATCTATCCCTAGCTGCATTCCTTTAACTAGGGCTTCATACTCGGCCTCATTGTTAGAGGCTTTAAAATCAAACTTCACAGCATACTCCAACTGCTCCCCTTCTGGGGTAGTGATAATTATATCTGCTCTGGAGCCACCTGTCGTGGCTGATCCATAAACATGTAAAAGCCACTGACGTCCCAGCAGTGATGGTGTAGCCCCATCTTGAATAAAATCTGCCAAAGCTTGGGCCTTGATCCGTGTTCTTGGTTCGTACTCCATGTCATATTACCCTATTTCTACCACCTATTTTACCAGGCGACCTAATGCATTGGGTCACCCTAGTGTCTTACTCAAGGGTAAGTTAGTTCGTAGCTTTATGCAGTGGGCAAGAAAATACGATCTAAGCCGCCGATCTGTAACTACTAGTTCTAGGGCTCTTTTTTCTAAATTGGAATAGTTCCGCTCTGCTCCTTGTAAAATTCGGCTGGTTTAATAGATAGGCTTTTGCTGGTTCGCTTCTTCTCTTAACAGGACCAAGCTGACCGCCCCCTTTCCAACGGATAAGTATAGTACTAGCTCATCTCCTGGTATTGGTTTGGTGATCAGGGATAGTTCAGCTAAATATTCTTTTAATTTATCAAACGCTACTTGTGCTTCGGGGGTCCATTCAAATGTATTCCCTTCCTTAAGAGATTAAAAAGGGGAAAACCTTTCTCGGCCGAGCGAGAGATAAATCGGCTCAGCCCGGCTCTCCTTCCTGTCAATATTTGGATTTTCTTGATATTTTTTGGAGGGTTCATTTGTAATACTGCTTTTACTTTCTTCGGGTTGACTTCGATCCCTTGTTCCATGACCACATATCCTAAATATTTTCCCGATCTCACCCCAAAAGAACATTTCGATGGGTTGAGCTTCATCCTATATGTGCACAGATTTTCAAACGTTTCTTATAGGTCTCTTATATGCTCCCCCGCCTTTATACTTTTCACCAGCATGTCGTCCACATAGACATCTATATTTCGACCGGTTTGTGATTTAAATATTCTATCGACCATCTTCTGATATGTGGCTCCCGCATCTTTTAACCCAAAAGGCATGTGTGCGTAACAAAAAGTTCCTTTTGATACTACGAAGCTGACTCTCTTTCTATCTTCGGATGCTAAGGGGATTTGATGATATCTTCCATCATGCTGAGCAACTCGCACCCCAAAGTTGATTCGACCAGTTGATCTATGCGAGGCAACATATAGTGATCCTTGGGACATGCCTTGTTTACGTCTCGGAAATCCATGCACATTCTCCATTTCCTGGGCTCTTTTCTACCATGATGGCGTTGGATAACCACTCTGGGAACTGGATTTGCGTTACGTGTCCAGCTCGGAGAAGTTTGTCAACCTCTTGTCCAATAATTCCATCCATCTCTGGTCCAAAGTGCCTTCTCTTCAGCTTCACCGGCCTTACTGTTGGGTCGATGTTTAATCTGTGCTCAGCAACTGTTGGACTTATTCCTACCAAGTCTTCGGCCGTAAATGCGAAGATGTCCACAAATTTTTTTAATAAGTGAATCAGCCTTTCTCTTAGCCCGTTATCCAGCCGACTTCCCACGTGATTTTTCGTTTCTGGCATTCCTGGGATTAATTATATATCCATGAACTCTTCATTAGGTTTGACACCCTCATTTTGAGCTTCATCCGCCGCTTTGAACCTCTTATCATTTTTTCGTTCTGGAGCCAAGCCTCTTAGCTCGGGTGTTCTTCTATTGTTTTGCACCCCATGCTTCACAGGGAATTTCATCTTCATGTGGCAAGTAGACGCCACTGCCTCAAATTTGTTGAGCCCGGGACATCTTAAAATGGCATTATAGGAGGATTTAGTGTCGACTACTAAATACCTGATTGTCTTGACTTTCCTGTGAGGTACCTAACCTAAGGCCACCGAAAGCGCCACCTCTCCTACTGGCTGCACCTCGGTCATACAAAACCCAAAAAGTGCTGTATCCACCCTTTTTAATTCCACCTTGAGGTTCATTTGTTTGAAGCAATCGCAAAACAGTATATCCACCGAGCTTCCCGTATAAATGAAGACCCTTTGTACGTTATAACTAGCAATTTCTGATGTGATGACAAGTGCGTCATTATGGGGCGCGTGTATCCCATTATAGTCTGTAGGATTAAATTGGATGACGTGTCCCCTGGTTATGGAGGCGACCTCTTTGAACTAGCGATATTTTACTTTTTGCGTGTGATCTTTTCTGGCCTGATTGGAACTTCCATCGGTCGGTCCCCCTGATATCATATGAATCACTCCTTTCTTAGACGGTGGGCAGGGGCCCTCGAGGATCCTCCCTTCTACACACGTACCCCTCTGTGGTACGGGTGGCTTCATCCAACCTCCGTTCCTTTGCTGGATCATGAAATCCATTAGGTGCCCTGTTCTAACCAACCTCTCGATCTCATCCTTGAGGTGCTTGCATTCATCCGTTTTATCTCCGTAATCATTATGGAACTGACAATAGAGTCTTGACTTTTGTTGGGTGGGTCCATTGAAATGAGATGTAGGCCAATCAATAACCCTGCCCATCTTGCCTTCCACCGCTTCTAGGACATGCGCCCTTTTCATTGTCAGTGGGCTATATTGGTCGAACCTTGGTCACTTCAGATTGATCTCGCTCTTCCTTCGATCCGTGTTTCGATCTGTCATTCCACGGAGTACCTCTCCCCGAGGAATATTTCCTCAGAAGGTATACACCTCGTGTTGTACCACCCTATTGGTTCCTCCTTCCCCTTCCTCAAGCTTTTTTGTGATTCCTCCATGTCCTTCTCGAATTCTTCGACGTTGATGTATTTGGAACATCAAGCTAGAATCTCGTCATAGGTTCGGGTCGGTTTTTTAGGGAGAGATGTACGAAGTAGTCCTCCCTGTAATCCATGCGTCAGGGCACTCTCCTTAACTTCTTCAGACGATGAGGGTACCTCTAGACATGCTTTGATAAACCGAGTTACATAAGTCCTCAATGCCTCTCCGGAGTATTGCTTGACACTGAATAAAGACATGAATGTTTTCTGGTGTGCTCTCGCGCTTGTGAAGTGGGTTATAAACGCCGAGCTGAAGGCTTTGAAGCTGATAATCGTCCCTGGTGGTATCTGGTGGAACCAATCTTGAGCTGATTCTGTCGACGTAGCTAAAAACGCTCTGCAGCTTATGGGGTCCGAATATCGGTGTAGTACCGCCATATTTTCGAACCGATATAAATATCTGGTAGGATCTGAGAGCCCATAGTTGGTAAAAGTGACCGCCCTGAACCTATAATGGAGTTCGGCCCGCAGTATCTCTTCTGAGAAGGGATCGCCTGGATGGCTTTCTGAGCCCTTCCCTGTGACCTTCTGCCGCAACTCCTCTAGCTCGTCCTGCATGCTGGATATGATGGGATCCAGTGTTCTTTCTTGTTTATATCATTCCCACGTCCTTGTGTGGCTTTCTCCATGTTCTTCTTGCTGGCTAATCTCATCCGGTCTGTCAAAGAGGATGGGTATTGTTTTTCGAGACATTATTTGTTTTTCGACCTTTCGGCTTTTCTGGATTGCGCTAGCGATGATGTCGGCTAGTGCTTCATTCGTCAAGTTGATTGTGCTGGGTACAGTTTCTTCTCTGGCGGGGGTGGTGGGTGTTTATTCTGGAATTGCTCATCCACCCACAGTCGCTAGTTGTTCCTCCAAATTTCTTGGCACTAGTTCTCCGATTTTCTTCTGGGTTGTCTCTTCCTCCATTGTTAATCTCACGTCTCAACTCTGGTGTGACTCGATGTAACTATTCCCACATACGGTGCCACTTATTGTAACTGAGCTGATCGGTCACCAAGAACTGAGTTAATCTTAAAGGTTTGATCTAAGAAAACCCAAATGTATGATAAAATATCTCTGTGAATGTTTTGATTACTTAACCTTGGGAGGTACAACTTCTACCCTATTTATAGAAGGGAGGAGAAGCCTCTCTCTGAGATCCTGTTCCTAGCTTTAGGGGAAATCCACGATATTTAGGGATTCTGGCTGGGGCCGCCAATCCCTGGATATCTGGGATTTCGGCTGCAAGTGTCAATCCCTGGATATCTAGGATTTTGTCAGAAAGATAAAGTCCCATCTTTGAAGGGCTTTTATCTATATGAGCCCGGACCCTTCCAAGCTCGGGGTAGGGTCATGTAGCTCAGACTCTTTCATGAGGGAACCCCCTTGTCGAGACCTCTCGTTCTTTTGAGAGTCGATAGTTCTACCTGTCTTTGCTGACATTTACATCATGTCTACTGAGCTCGGGATAGAGTCAGTCAGGTCGGAATCCTTTAACATGGAATCTCTTTGTCGTGGCCTCCCTTTCTGACAAGAGGTCGGTAGGTCTGCCGATTCCTTGGCTCCTTAGACCGGGTTTTTGGGATGTCTACATTTATCATCCTATCATAAGTTATCTTTCATTTTGAACCCAAAAAATTTATGATAATTACAAATCAACTGTAAACCCAAACTGTAATTCACAATATCAAATTATCTTTCACAATCAACATTATGAATCACTTGATTAAATATCAATTAAATACCAAAAAAAAATAAACATTTAATTAAATACAAAAAAAAGTATATATTAATATTATTAAACCCTAGACATTTAATTAAACAAACTTTTACTTAAACAAACATTTAATTACCATTAAAGTTAATATTATTGAACCATAGACATAATTATGAAATAAATTAAAATAAAAAAAAGAAAAAAGAAAAAAATACCAGAATGGGGCGACTGGAGGCAGCGACAGTGGGGTGCGTCGATACGACCATGTCGACTGTCGTCGACTAAACTACATATTTTCTTTTTAAATAATTTTAACACGACCGTGACCTCGCCTGTGTCTTCGAGCAGCAAGGACTGCACTATCTGAAGTAGTACGACACGGATGTGTGCATTGACACGATCGGGTCACTTATTTTTTTAATTAACTTTAGCCGACAACACATCACCTAGTCGTCGACTAAAATATATTTTTTAAAATTAACTTTAGCCGACAACACTTCACCTGGTCGTCGGCTAAACTATTTTTAAATGAAATTCAGTTATTTATCAAAATATTATAAAATTTTTAGTTGACATATTACATCTTTTTATTAAGGCTCATAATCAGAATCATCACTAGAGTCGGTCTCGGTGTCGGAATTAATAACTGGCAACACATGTCTTAACTCTTCTCCATCATCTTCATTAGAATTTGTAAGTAATTCGTCTGCATCCACATCAATGAGGCCACATGCATCACCTTGTCATCGAACCACTCGACCTTCGAAAATATTTTTCAAAAGAATTGTGGAAGATCGTGGAATATTGGTTGCATCTGCTTCTTGATATGTCTCATATTCATCATTATCTCCTATTGGTCCCAATGTAGCAGCACTGTACATGATCCTCACAGCCACATAGTTGACTATCTTCTATGGCCCTTTCTTCACCAAGTCTTCTAGATAATACACTGATTTTGCCGATGTACCGAGTTGTAGAAGTGTCAACGAAAAAAAGCCCATAGTCATCTTCTAATTGAATTCCAAGGCACTTATCAAACTCTGCGCTTGAACAAGTACACTATCATGCTCTCTCCATAAACTAGTTCTACCACTCCGAAAACAACGCAATAATATTCATCATTAACCATCACTCCCGAATTTTGACATCTTCTTTTTTCGGTCTCCTTCTAGACATATAAATGTCACACCATTCACTTTAGCCATTAAATAAATTCTCGACATAACATGTTTCATCGATAGGAGCATGAGTTTATGCGACCAGTTAGGGTGGTTATCCCTTGTATATGGGTCATCTGGAGAACATGAATTCGACTAAGTATGTACCATATATTATAATATAAAATCAAATTGTCTATTTAACAACTAAACAAACATATCCATTCTCCAAAGTATTCTGCAAAAGTCTCATTGTGGAATCTAATATCACCTTGCACCACATCACACAGAAGATGTATGTTTTTCCCGTATTGGACTTCTGGAAAATTGAGCAGTATCCACCAATTTGCAATTCCAAGCTCGTACAGATCTAATTCACCAGACAACCTCCATGAACTTCAACTTACGTGCAGTTGATAGAAAGATTGAATTGTGGGTCGACTGGCATATGCTGGATAGGGGACTGTCACTCCCAAATACATATTGGTAAAAGTTACACAATCCGATGCAAGGTATGCCTCATCAATACATCATTCATGTGCAGATTTACTGGTCACACATGCTTTGTATTCACCTAGTTTTCTGTCATCATGCATTGCTACTTAGTAGAAAAATAGTAGAAAAATTTACATCATATAATAGAACATTAATGTCAAACTCGTATTTACTATACCTTTCTATCTCAAACATCCATGTGAAATAGCTAGCGAAGAAGATGAATCATGAGGTCAAAAAAATTTAGAGCAAATATTCTTTCATACTTGCACAAAATATGGATGATTTCCATTTGCATTAGCCTCAAGTCAGACTTCTTCACTCTCTTATGCATAGCTGCTGAAAAAATTTTAGATAAAGACACACAAGGCTCCACTACCTATTTCGCCAAAGATGTTCGAATAAGCACCAGAAATAGGCGTTTCAATAGGAGGTGACAGTCGTGACTCTTTGAACTAGTTAACTTATTCTCCTTGAAATTAATACACCTCCCTATATTTCAGCATATCTAGTAGAATACGTAGTAGCCTTCATCCACGAAAATATCTCAGTCTTCTGTTCACGAGTAACAGTTGTAACACCCCCAATCCGCTCAGGGATATTACACGCCGTAGAGCCTTTCCTCAAGGATCTACCACGCTGGTAACAACATTGAACAACTCAACAATGCCTTTATGGCTACAATGACTCAGTAGACCAATTTGGTCATTCAATAATAACATTTAACTCAATTCCAACACATACCCACACAAGGGTCAAAATACAATAAACTCCCGTACAACGGGGAAAAGATACTGTAGCGGAAAAGAAATACAACTAAACCAATATGACATCAAACGGGTCTTCACGTGATTAGTATCGATCATCTTTCATCATCCTTCGTGCCGACCCTGTGTTATGCTCCCAAACCTGAATGCAAAAACAGACATCCACCCCCGAATACTCGGGGGTTAGCAAAACTCCACTGTTTTGCTAGTACAAGTGCAAATACGAGCCATATAATCCAAGTTCCAAGAATAACAATAATCAGGAATTCTTAAAGATTCAAATACAACGAAACGATTACTTCCCGAGTCAAGAGTTTGAGTAAAACTTTCCAAATCCGGAAGATCACAGATAACGAGAACGGTTTGAAAAAATGGTTTAAAATACCCTCGGGAGTTTTTATAGAAAACAACTTAGGATTATCAAATCCTTATCTTTCCAAAAATCAACAGGGGTCACAGCCCAAAGGTTTTGTTTTCAAAAATAGAAAACCGACAACAATTCACAGGGCCAAAACCCAAGTCATATGTCATCAACGGACATAAAATCGACACGGCATAATCACACACAAGCATCGCCTAGGACCGGGACGAAGCCACGAATCCCACTCGAGGCCTCTAAGGACCCTCCCGAGCTGGCCCCAATCATAAAAAGAATCATGCACACACGTCGCCTAGGACCGGGACGAAGCCACAAATCCCACTCGAGGCCTCGAAGGACCCTCCCGAGCTGGCAAGCGAAACAAACTCAAGCCACCCATAAGTTATCTTGACATCGTACTCGCAAGTACCGATTCTCGGAGCCCTCTACAGACCTACCCGATTAGATAACCTTATGATCAAATCATACACACTGGCTGTACTCGCAAGTACACGCCGCCGGAGGCCTCACAGGTCCCTACCCGGTCAAACATCAATCGAACATACCCACAAGTTATCGTGACATCGCACTCGTAAGTGACGATTCTCGGAGCCCTCTCCAGACCTACCCGAATTGATAACCTTGTGATCAAATCATCAATGCATCGAGTTCACAACAACAAGGGTTTCACATTTGCCACAATCACAAACACATCAAATCATGAGTTAATGCAACCAACACTTAGCAAAACACCACGTCAAACCATAACGCACCGAAAAGAGATAATGTGTGTGTGTATATATATATATATATATATATATATTATCAAAACATAACAAAAACAACCACAACAACAAGCGAATTCATAGGGTTTACTTAATCATTCACGGGGTACAATATTCACAAAATACACGCATTTTGAAAGTGAGCCCTTAACGAGGCTAAACCGAATCTTTTGAAAGTTCAAATCAAACGATCAAACAAACACATAGAGACAATCACTAATTATCATATTCACAAAACAAGAATTTTATGGACAAGGTACTTGCCTAGGAACCACGATCGTAACAAGACGACAAATGGAAAGCGTTCGAATAGTCTCGAACTCCCGAACACTATCAATAACGCGATAGCACCGAAATTACTACGGGAAAACACCACACGAATCATCAATCACCAACGGAATTCAACATCGGAATCATCGAGCACCTATAATCCTCCGTAAGGAACAATAAAACATGATTAGGACGAGAATCAAGGCCGAAAACAACGGAAATCCCAACAAACTCTCGAAAGAAACTCATTGGGGCATTTAATCGAACACTAAATGTTCCAAAATTCCCAAGAACACTCGAATCGTCAATCGAGTTAAAAAAACTCGATATATGGATATACAATCCGTGAAACACGATTAATAACATCATACTACGCCAACCGATGTATCAAAATCGGACTAGAATCGAAATCAAGAACAATTCCCCAAAAAGTCAACTTGAAGGAAAATCAAGAAATATACCTTGATTCGACGAAGAACACGGATTGGATGATGATATAATCAACAAGAATCTTCCAAAATGCCTTGGAATTGAGTAGAATCGACCAAGAACCCTATTTCCCGTCGCACCCGTCCGATAGCCGCAAGAAAAGTGAAGAAATGAGCAAAAACCCGCTGCCAGGCCTTATATAGCCGGACACTACCGGACTCTTACGGCCAGAATCGACAAGTGACTTACGGCCGTAACTCGGCCCATACGGCCGATTTCGGCAGTTCTTACGGCCGTAACTGCATTCGTCAAAAACCACCAAGACTTGCCGACCACTTACGGCCGTAACGGATCACGCCTTACGGCCGTGAATCGCCTTTCGCCAGCCAGTGCTGAGCACGTACGGCCAGAATCGCACCTTATGGCCAGAATCGCCAAAGCAGCACTGCTCCGGCCGTGACTCGGTCGTGGCCACTCCGACGGCCCGGACGTCCCCGAAACCCGAACCTGAATATAAATCGAAGGTACAGTTACGACGTACTCGCAAATAGGAATCCCAGCACTAAGAGAACACACAATTCCGACCACCTGAAGTGTCGGAATTTGACAACGGAAGTAATTACCCCAAACTTTGGGAAATTCCGAAAACGGCCCAAAACGTCCGAAATACACGATACACGATCGAAACACCAAACCAAAGCTCGCAACATGAATAATAACATTAAATGAACTTACGAGAAACTCGAAACAACAGTTTCGAACGAGATTCGCAAGAATCGAACTCAAGTGCGGAAAAGCCGCTTAAGAACGCGGAACTCAACAAAACGACACCGAAACGAACTCGGATGATAAAAAGTGCGGAATTAATCATTCTCAGAATGATGAAACGGTCCCAAGCCAGTCGTCAAAACGGACTCTCACCAAAAAAAGAAAATTACCGGAAATCGAATTTGCGGATATTACATACTACCCTCCTTAAAAGAAGTTTTGTCCCGAAACTTAAAACAAGTAGGGAGAAGCAATATCCCGCCAGGAAAACTCAACGAGATACACAAGAAATGCGTAACTTACGCCCAACGGTGAAACGTTACGAGCAACGCAAAGGAATATACGGCGTGAAAACGCGCTCCACGACGACCAACACAACGCCACCGGTAGAAACATAATAAAACCAAAAAGTGACAAGCGTCATCAAACAGATAATACAATCGAGTCAATTATCCGAACAACCACAAAACACTAAGCACCTATTACAAGAAACACGCACAATCAAGAAAACAGCAATTAAACACAAAACGGTCCACAAGGGCAATCACAACCAATTCGGACTACGCCGAAATCCTCAAAAGACCTTTGGCTACCGTCTCGCAATGCACGGCTCGGTGACCCATCTGGACACACTCGAAACAGCTGACTAACGGTGAACGACAATTCTTCGCGGTACGAGATCAGGCAACAACAGTCGGACAACCCCGATCGAACAACAACGATCGAACAACCCCGATCGAACAACAACGATCGAACAACGATGATCGAGTAACCACGATCGAACAACAATGATCGAATGACAACGGTCGAACAATGACTCCAAGGTCCACACTTCAACTCAAGACATCGAAAGAACTAGTAGAAACTAAAAGATGTTACTTCCGAACAAGGTTCACAAGAATCGAACCGAACTCGGAAAAGTCACAGCGATAACCAGATCGACCCAAAACAAGATCACGGCTCGTTCGAACGATGAAACCGAAATACAGAACAAGTTTAAAAAGTATCAACTAACACGAGCGAGTCGATAGACTTGAGAAAAAGGAAATGCAGAAGTCCAAAAACAATACGGGTATTACATTCGACCTCTTATAAAAGAAGGTCATCCCCGCTACTCACAATAACGGAAACAAGGCAACAACACAAAAAGCAACTGAATTCGGTGTCCCTCGAGTCCGCACTTGAAACGCGTTACTGACGAGAAGGACAATTTACACGTGCATGCCCCGGCACATCACGGTTGAAACACCTCGGCTCGGCATATCGAAAATACAAATGCTAGATACAATGGGGCATAACGTCGCAAAACAACATAGAGGGGATGCCAACTCAGCACAACAACGAATCATAACACATATCATATACAACGATTACCATCGTAAGGTAATACACACACAGAAACACTACAGTAACGACGGTATCGTTCGTCGACCTCAATGACCCGAACGATAACCAGCACATAATTACAAACATCATGAAACAATCACACATGTACACAAACATACAAACCCAAGCTTCAACAGCTCACACTCGTGCGACAACACGCAAATCACCACGAGGCGACAAATAGTAAATACCAGTTCACACCTCTCACAGAGGGCTAGTACTACAAATACGTGGCAACGCCTCAACGTTCATGCCACCAATTCGATCATATTCGGAAGTTAACATCATAACGACAAAGCAAACATCATACATACATTCCCAAACCGCAAACGGGAATTGATAGGTTTAAAAAAAAATGAAAACCACCTTTTGAAAATCATTTTGGAAACACCGATTGATCTTGAGTATCAACTTTCAAAAAGTACAAACGTGAAACATTGCTATCGAGACATCGGAAAACCATTTCGCATTCGATAAAAATGAGGACACTTTCTTTTCGTGAAAAACTTTCGGAAATATTTGACCCTCGGGCCTAAGCAAAAGTGTTTATAAATCATTGAAAATATCTCAAAACATTTTGGTCCTCGAGGTAGAAGAATTTTGAAACATATTGTGGCACCTTGGAAGTACCACGAGAAAATAATTCATTTTAAAAGTACGTCTCGAAATTTATTTTCTAAGATACTCAAGGTTTTCAAAAATAATTCAATGGGCTAGAATGCCCAAAAATGCTCATGTAACAATATTCGTTTAAACATATTATAATATACGCATCGAATCGTACAAAATTAAGACAATACATGTCTTTTACCGGAAAACAGACAGTCACATCGCAATTCAAACTTGCTTAGGACCGGGGCTAAACCACTGGACCATCCGAAGCCCCTACGGACTGAGTAAATCGCACCCATATACAATTCCATACCATATTGAGCACAAGGTTTCACGAAAACACTTGCAAACAAACAAATCAATTTGAGATATACACACAGCGGACGAAACCAACAGTCAAGAATACATAACCAGTGACACCACTCCTCATATAAACAAAATATGAGAGTCAAATAACCACATATCACGAAATAAAAATCCATAGGAGGATTCCGTCACTTAACACATAATCATACCAGTAACTCGCATCAGACGAGGCACATTCACAACGAAGGGAGACTTACATCCACAGGTCGCACGAAGATGATGATTGCCCCACGATACTAATCACGACCAATGAACTCAGACAACGCGTCGCGACACGACTCAGTCAGACAAAATCCGATGAGACAAAAACTCGACAGACACCACTAAACCCGACAGCCGAGGTTTCCACAACCTAAGCTCCGATACCATTTATGTAACACCCCCAATCCGCTCAGGGATATTACATGCTGTAGAGCCTTTCCTCAAGGATCTACCAGGCTGGTAACAACATTGAACAACTCAACAATGCCTTTATGGCTACAATGACTCAGTAGACCAATTTGGTCTTTCAATAATAACATACAACTCAATTCCAACACATACCCACACAAGGGTCAAAATACAATAAACTCCCGTACAACGGGGAAAAGATACTGTAGCGGAAAAGAAATACAACTAAACCAATATGACATCAAATGGGTCTTCACGTGATTAGTATCGATCATCTTTCATCATCCTTCGTTCGGACCCTGTGTTATGCTCCCAAACCTGAATGCAAAAACAGACATCCACCCCCGAATACTCGGGGGTTAGCAAAACTCCACTGTTTTGCTAGTGCAAGTACAAGTGCAAATACGAGCCATATAATCCAAGTTCCAAGAATAACAATAATCAGGAATTCTTAAAGATTCAAATACAACGAAATGATTACTTCCCGAGGCAAGAGTTTGAGTAAAACTTTCCAAATCCGGAAGATCACAAATAACGAGAACGGTTTGAAAAAATGGTTTAAAATACCCTCGGGAGTTTTTATAGAAAACAACTTAAGATTATCAAATCCTTATCTTTCCAAAAATCAACAGGGGTCACAGCCCAAAGGTTTTGTTTTCAAAAATAGAAAACCGACAACAATTCACAGGGCCAAAACCCAAGTCATATGTCATCGACGGACATAAAATCGACACGGCATAATCACACACAAGCATCGCCTAGGACCGGGACGAAGCCACGAATCCCACTCGAGGCCTCTAAGGACCCTCCCGAGCTGGCCACAATCATAAAACGAATCATGCACACACGTCGCCTAGGACCGGGACGAAGCCACGAATCCCACTCGAGGCCTCGAAGGACCCTTCCGAGCTGGCTAGCGAAACAAACTCAAACCACCCATAAGTTATCTTGACATCGTACTCGCAAGTACCGATTCTCGGAGCCCTCTCCAGACCTACCCGATTAGATAACCTTATGGTCAAATCATACACACTGGATGTACCCGCAAGTACACGCCGCCGGAGGCCTCACAGGTCCCTACCCGGTCAAACATCAATCGAACATACCCACAAGTTATCGTGACATCGCACTCGCAAGTGACGATTCCCGGAGCCCTCTCCAGACCTACCCTAATTGATAACCTTGTGGTCAAATCATCAATGCATCGAGTTCACAACAACAAGTGTTTCACATTTGCCACAATCACAAACACATCAAATCATGAGTTAATGCAACCAACACTTAGCAAAACACCACGTCAAACCACAACGCACCGAAAAGAGATAATATGTGTGTATATATATATATTATCAAAGCATAACAACAACAACAACAAGCGAATTCATAGGGTTCACTTAATCATTCACAGGGAACAATATTCACAAAACACACGCGTTTTGAAAGTGATCCCTTAACGAGGCTAAACCGAATCTTTTGAAAGTTCAAATCAAACAATCAAACAAACACATAGAGACGATCACTAATTATCATATTCACAAAACAAGAATTGTATGGACAAGGTACTTGCCTAGGAACCACGATCGTAACAAGACGACGGATGGAAAGCGGTCGAATAGCCTCGTACTCCCGAACACTATCAAGAACGCGATAGCACCGAAATTACTACGGGAAAACACCACACGAATCATCAATCACCAACGGAATTCAACATCGGAATCATCGAGCACCTATAATCCTCCATAAGGAACAATAAAACATGATTACAACGAGAATCAAGGCCGAAAACAACGGAAATCCCAACACACTATCGAAAGGAACTCATTGGGGCATTTAATCGAACACTAAATGTTCAATAATTCCCAAGAACACTCGAATCGTCAATCAAGTTAAACAAACTCGATATATGGATATACAATCCGTGAAACACGATTAATATCATCATACTACGCCAACCGATGTATCAAAATCGGACTAGAATCGAAATCAAGAACAATTCCCCAAAAAGTCAACTTGAAGGAAAATCAAGAAATATACCTTGATTCGACGAAGAACACGGATTGGATGATGATATAATCAACAAGAATCTTCCAAAATGCCTTGGAATTGAGTAGAATCGACCAAGAACCCTATTTCCCGTCGCACCCGTCCGATAGCCGCAAGAAAAGTGAAGAAATGAGCAAAAACTCGCTGCTAGGCCTTATATAGCCGGACACTGTCGGACGCTTACGGCCGTAATCGGCAGTGCCTTACGGCCGTAACTCGGCCCATACGGCTGTATTTCGGCAGTTCTTACGATCAGAATCGCATTCGCCAAAAACTCCAAAGAATCGCCGACCACTTACGGCCAGTAACGGATCACGCCTTACGGCCAGAATCGCCTTCGCCTGCCCAGTTCTGCTGAGAACGTACGGCCGTAACCGGCACCTTACAGTCGTAACTCGGCCAGGCCAGGCCCTGCTCCGGCCGTGACTCGGTCGTGGCCACTCCGATGGCCCGGACGACCCCGAAACCCGAACCTGAATATAAATCGAAGGTACGGTTACGAAGTACTCGCAAAGACGAATCCGAGCACTAAGAGAATACACGATTCCGACCACCCGAAGTGTCGGAATTCGACAACGGAAGTAATTACCCCAAACTTTGGGAAATTATGAAAACGGCCCAAAACGTCCGAAATACAAGATACACGATCGAAACACCAAACCAAAGCTCGAAACATGAATAATAACATTAAATGAACCTACAAGAAACTCGAAACAACAATTTCGGATGAGATTCGCAAGAATCGAACTCAAGTGCGGAAAAGCCGCTTAAGAACGCGGAACTCAACAAAACGACACCGAAACGAACTCGGATGATAAAAAGTGCAGAATTAATCATTCTCAAAATGATGAAATGGTCCCAAGAGAGTCCTCAAAATAGACTCTCGCCAAAAAAAAGAAAATTACCGGAAATCGAATATGCGGATATTACAATAGTGTAAGCTGCTTTGGGCATTTTACGCTTCCCCTTCACGTTCCTAAACCATAAATATTTCCTTATGTTCATTTCTTCAAGACCAATGCGTGTCTTAGGACCATATTTTGTCTTACCCTCCCATGCCAAAACAGTTCCCACTACACTTTCACAAATATCTTAATAAGCATGACATTTAGATAGTTTCTTATCAACAACTTACTCTAATAAGGTAGTTCCAAAAATATATTCTTGTGTGATCAATACTTATACCTGTCGAGCTTTTCAGGGATTGTTGCATGTACATCCAGATGGTTACTTAACTGACCAAAATCATACTCGTTCAGCACGGAAAATATTCCATCCCCTGTCCACTCTCGTGGTGGTGCACCCATATCTATATTTCCATCAAATGCTGCACTATCCGTATGCCATACATGTTCCCTCTCAAGCCAAACCCGATGTAGCATTGAGATTATTTTTATACAGTGGTACCTCGACAGTCTACATTCAAATATACTGGACAACCTCTATATCCACTAATAACAGATTTGAACATACCATATTTTGGAAAATCACTAGTGGTGCTGGTACATATGGCGTGCAAATAGAACATCTCATACGAATAACTGTTGTAAGTGGTATGATCTTGCTCCCACAATAACTTCAATTCTTCTATCAAGGGTCTGAAACATATATCGATACACTTTCCTGAATATTCTGGCCCTAACACTCCTTAGTATATTCCTTCTTCATACACATCCACGGGAAGGTTGTAAGAAATCACCACCACTGTCCACATAGTATATGAAAAAGACTCATGTTACCAAAAGGGTAGAATCCTTCAGATGTAAACCTGTAATATCCGCAAATTCGATTTCCGGTAATTTTCTTTTTTTGGCGAGAGTCCATTTTGACGACTCGCTTGGGATCGTTTCGTCAATTATGAGAATGATTAATTCTGCACTTTTTGCCATCCGAGATCGTTTCGGTGCCGTTTTGTTGAGTTCCGTGCTTCGTAGCGACTTTTCTGCACTCGAGTTCGATTCTTGCGAATCTCGTTCGAAACTACTGTTTCGAGTTTCTCATAAGTCCGTTTAACTTTGTTAGACGTGTTGTGAACTTTAGTTTGGTTATTCGATCACGTATCGTGATTTTCGGGCGTTTTGGGCCATTTTGTAATTTACCCAAAGTTGTGGGTATCTACATTCGTATTTGTTGTCCTGATCTATTTTTGTATTTATTTGGTCACGTGTGATTAATTGTCGTGTGGTATTTCATTTCGGATCGATGATGTTGTCCGCGAGCTTTTCGTCGTGTTTCGTTCCGTGTATTTTCTAAACCGACCGCCGTCGGGCGGCTGGCATCGCCGGACGGTGCGGCAGTAATCGCTGGAAGTGCCGGGCACCGCCGTAGACGCGGCAGGAACCGGCATAGCGCGCGCTACTGCCGGAAGGCTGCGCGCGCTAGCCCGGCAGGAGTAGCGCACGTTATGCGCTCGGCCAGCGCACGCTATCGGGCTGGGCAGAGAGGTTGCTGGAGTTCTGAACTCGGGGAGGATCGGCAGGTAGCGCACGCTACTGTCGGTCGTGGCGCGCGCTAATCGGCATGTGTAGCGCACGCTGTCGGCCGGCTAGCGCACGTTACCTGGCCGAGCAGTTTAGTACAGAGGGTTCTGGACATGTCGGCTAGCGCGCGCTAGCGTCCGCGCAGCGCACGATATCGGGGTCGGGCAGGCGCGTCCCGGTCTGCAGGTCGGGTCGACAGTGCCGGGTCATGCGGGCCCCGACCGAGGGTTCTGGGCGATACTGGCCGATAGCGCACGCTACTGCTGGAAGGCTAGCGCGCGCTAGGCCGCGCCAATAAAAATATGGCTGAGCAGTCATATTTTCATCCATTTTTTATTTCCTTCTTCTCATTTCCGCGGCTGGAGGCTTGGTGTCAAGGAGGGATGTTGTTAAGCAATTAATCCACGAAGTTTGGGAGTTCATATCATTGATTAATCATCCTATAACATCCTTTGATCCAGCGAATCAAGGTTAGATTTCCTAGAACCCTATCTTTGGGAAATTTTTGAGTTTTTGTCCGATTCGTTCCGAATTGTTGATTAATCCATGATGGGTATGATTAATCTTAGTGTTATTCATGTGTTTAACATCATTTAATCCGTTGTTCTTCGCCGAATCAAGGTATATTTCTTGATTTTCCTTCGGGTTGACTTTTTGGGGGATTGGTTCTTGATTTCTTTTTCCATCCTTTTTTGATGAATCGATTGTTGTTAAATGATGTTATTAAATATATCCTATAGATTGTATAACCATATTTCGGTTTGGAATTCCGTTTTCGTGTTTTGACGGGACGGATCATGTTCTTGGCCGTTTTGGGAGAAACCCTTAAACTTTCGTCGTTTGTTCATTGAATTCAACGGCTTTAGGTCGTACTATGGAATTCATTTTCATTGTTTTTATTGTAGTTCGTAGTTTATTGTCGCGGGTTGGCGTTCGGCGGAGGCGGTGGGTTCATAGTCAGTTCGTGCTATCATACTTCGGTCGATTCTCCGCGTGTGTGTTGATTCGAGGCAAGTACCTTGTCCATACAATTCTTGTTTTGCGGATACGATGATTGGTGAATGCCTTAGTATGTTGTTTGATTGTTTGAGATGAACTTTCAAAAGATTTGGTTTAGCCTCGTTAAAGGCTCACCTTCAAAACGCGTGTGTTGGGTGAATGTTGCGTCTCGTGAACGGTTATGTGAACCCTATGGATATGCTTAGTGTTGTCGTTGTTGTGCTTTGGTAATATATATGCGTATATTATCTCATTTTGGTACGTTGTGATTTGACAATGGTGTCGTGCTTTGTGTTTGTTGCATTTGGGTGAATTGCTTGGATATCCTTGGTGTGACATGTTGATTGTGTAATTTGTGAATATATTTCGCTCACCTCGGGAGGGTCCGACGGGGCCACGGAGGGAATCCAATGGTACTCGCCCTGGATTCACGAGTGGTGTGTATGTTTTGTGAATGTATTTTGCAAACCTTAGGAGAGTTCGACGGGGCCACGGAGGGAATCCAATGGTACTCGCCCTGGATTCACGAGTAAAACTTCACAAGTGTTGTGTATGTTTTGTGAATGTATTTTGCTCACCTCGGGAGGGTTCGACAGGGCCACGGAGGGAATCCAATGGTACTCGCCATGGATTCACGAGTAAAACTTCACGAGTTGGTGTTGATTTTATGCACGTCAAGGACACGTGACGTGGGTTTTAACCCTGTGAATTGTTGTTGGTTTTCTATTTGCGAAAACAAAACCTTTGGGCTGTGACCCTGTTGATTTTGAAAAGAGAAGGATTTGATAATCCTAAGTTGTTTTCTATTAAAACTCTCGACGGCATTTTAAATCATTTTATAAATTGTTTCCCCTGACTTGGGATCTTTGGATTTTGGAAAGCTTTACCTAAACTATTGCTTTGGGAAGTATTTTCGTCATGTTTAAATCTTTGAGGATTTCTGATTATTGTTGTTCTTGGAACTTGAATTGTATGACTCGTATTTTTGCACTTTGTACTTGCACTAGCAAAACAGTGGAGTTTTGCTAACTACTGAGTATTCGGGGGGTGGATGTCTGTTTTTGCATTCAGGTTTTGGAGCATAGCACAGGGTCGGCATGAAGGATGATGAAAGATGAACGATACTAATCACACGAGGACCCGTTGATGTCGTATTGGTTTAGTTGTATTTTATTTTCCACTGCAGTATTCTTTCCCCGTTGTACGGGAGTTTGTTGTACTCGACCCCTGCGTGGGCATGTGTTGTGATTGAGTTGTATGTATTTATTGAAAGACCAAATCGGTCTACTGAGTCATTTTATCCTTAAAGGCATTGTTGAGATGTTCGATGTTGTTACCATCCTGGTAGATCCTTGAGGAAAGGTTCTACGGCGTGTAATATCCTTGAGCAGATTGGGGGTGTTACATAAATGGTGTCGGAGCTTTAGGTTGTGGAAACCTAGGCTGTCGGGTCAAGTGGTGTTTGTTGAGTTTTGTCTCGTCGGATTTTGTCTGACTGAGTCGTGTCACGACGCGTCGTCTGAGTTTGTTGGTCGTGATTAATATCGTGGGGCGATCATCATCTTTGTGCGACTTGTGGCCATAAATCTCCCTTCTTTGTATTGTGCCTCGTGTGACACGAGCTATTTGTTTGATTATTTGTTAAGTGATGGAATCTTCATGTAGATTCTTGGTTTTGTGATGCGTTTATGTGACTCTCATGTTTCGTTTATATGATGAGTGTTGTCATTATTTATGCCCTTTTGACTAGGATATTTGACTGTTTGTTTCCGGTAAAAGACAGATGTTGTCTTGGTTTTAAACGACTTGATGCGTGTATTATGATTGTATGTAAGTGAATGTCGATACGTGTGAGTTTTGGGCATTCTGGCCTATTGGATTTTTGAAAACCTTGAGTGTCTTAGAAAATAAAATTCGAGACGTACTTTTAAATGGATTGTATTTTTGGGGCACCTACTAGCGCAACTATAGTTTTCAAAATTCTTCTACTTCGAGGACCAAAATATTTTGAGATATTTTCAATTATTTTTAGAAATGCAGTTGCTTAGACCCAAGGGTCGAATATTTCTAAAAGTTTCAATTTAAAGGAAAGTGTCCTCGTTTTATCAAACGCAAGATGATTTTCAAAGTCTCGATAATGGTGTTTGTACAACTTTTTGAAAATGTGACACTCAAGATCAACTAGTGTTTCCAAATTGTTTTCAAAAGGTGGTTTTCGTTTTTAAAACCTATCATTCCTGTTTACGATCCGGGAATGTATATGTGATATTAGCATTGTCGTTAGAATGTAGCTCCCGAGTATGATGGAATCGGTGGCGTGAACGTTGAGTCGTTTGCCACGCATTTTTTGTGATTAGCCCTCTGTGAGAGGTGAGATGTTAGTATTGGATGTTGTCGCTTTGTGATGATTTGTGTGTTATCGCACCAGTGCGAGCTGTTGGAACTTGAGTTTGCACGTTTGTGTAAATGCGTGATTGTTTCTTGCTGTTTTGTGATTATGTGCTGGTTATCGTTCGGGCCGTTGAGATCGCTGAACGATGCCGTCGTTGCTGTGGTGTTGATGTGTGTGTTGCTTTATGATAGTAACCATCGTATGTGTTGCGTGATAAGATTTTCTGTTGTGCTGAGTTGGCATCTCCGGTTTGTTGTTTGGCGATGTTATATTCCATTATACCTAGTAGTTATATATTCGGTATGCCGAGCTGAGGTGCTTCAACCGTATTGTGCCGGGGGCATGTACGTACAAATTGTCCTTCTCGTAAGTAACGCATTTCAAGTGTGGGCTCGAGGGACACAGAATTCAGTTTTGCGAAATGGTTACCGAGACTTCCGGAGTTCGCGCTTTAGCATGGATATCAGGATCGGCTCCGAGAGGCCTGTGGGAGACGTTTCTGTCGGTTGATTTTTGTGTTGTTATCTTGCTCCGTTGTTGTGAGTTGCGGGGACGACATTTCTTTTATAAGAGGTCGAATGTAATACCCGTATTGTTTTTCGACTTCTGCATTTTCTCATTTTCAATTCTATCGGCTTGCTCGTGTTCGTTGATACTTTCTGAACTTGTTTTGTATTTCGGTTTTTATCGTTCGAACGAGTCGTGATCTTGTTGTAGGTCACAAGTCGTCCAGGAATAAGTCTAGGGGGGGTGAATAGACTTATTGAAACTCTTAAACTCTTTCGCAAAGAGTAAGTTTCTTCAGCTGATAGATATGCAAATGACTTTAGAGTTGTTTGTTCTCAGTACGTGCGGAAGTCAGCTGATGATGAATACAAAACAACTAATGAAACACTTAACAATGAATGCAACAGTTAAAGTATGATGCTATAAGACAGTAAAACACGCAGGCAGATATAGTGGTCTCAGAGGTGGGGTAATCCTCTACTAATCCACTTTTCTCCAAACCAGTTGGAGATGAATTCACTATAATTGTCAACCAGTGATAAAGATTACAGTGATTCAACCAAATTACAACAGGTTCCAACCAGTGGAAATCCTTGCCGTTGCAACTCCCTTGACTGCCTTGCACCTCTTGATCCACGATCCTTGGATGCCTTTACAGTCTCGAACTTCAACCAGTGAAGTACCCCGAACTCAGGATTAAAGACACGAGTTTTTGTCTTCTCCAACTAAGAGCTTCTTCAAGTATGAACTTTTTAGATCTGCTCTTTTCACGATGCTATAGTTCGCTTTTAGATTGCTTTGAATGCTTTGATTGCTTGAGATTATGTTCGCACCGGTAGTTGCCTAACTTCAAATCTTCGGATATATATAGGTCACGATCCTTGAGCATTTCCTTCATAGCCGTTGCAAATCCTGTAACAAATCAGTCCGTTGGAGAGAGTTTATTCTTTTCTGAATGTTGCAAGGCTGGATTCCCATATTTTAATCCATCGATCGACCGTTGTGAAGACTTTGCATGTGAGGCGCCGTATCTTTTGAATATAGAAAGATTAAAGTCTTTAGTGGTAGGCCTGGATGAATTATTTAATTCATATCCTTGCGGTAATCTCTCCAATATGTCTCTTCACGCTTGCATGTGACTTTCCGTAATATTTGACTTTTCAACGCATGCTGACGTGGACTTGGAGTACTTGGCTGATCTTAAGTTGGCTGATGTACAGTCATCTCCTCTGCAGTCTGGACTTCTCTGATGGTGACTGTTTGGGAATCGCCTGATCAGATGACCATCCTGAGGTCACTTGACTGCAGTCTGGTCAAACATCTCTGATTAATTTTGTTGACCAGAACTTCTCTGACTTGACTCGGCTGTACCTCTCTGATAAACTCAGCTGTACTTTTGTACTTAGCCGATTTGAGCCTAACTTATTTTGGCCTATAGAAGATACTCATTTGGTTCTTCTATACAATTTGCCAAGTATTTAAACTTAACATAATTTGGCCTATGGAAGATACTCATTTGGTTCTTCCTTACATTTTTGCCAAGTAAGTATTTGAATTACATTAATGACATCATCAAAATCTAACAAGTATTCCTAACAAATTCCCCCTATTTTGATGATGGCAAAACTTAAGCAAATTATTCAAATAAACAAGTATGCACTTGAGTGCAAGACACAAACTAAAATCAGTCTAGTTTTGAGACAACTGGGAATTGTCATTCAAAAAACTGTTATAAAATTTCTGTATTGATTACAAATACATGTCTTAAAAACATTTACAGGAAATTTTACAAGTACAAAAATGAATATAAATCATCTCGCCCGCTCGCCTTCGGATAGCCGCTAAGGTGTCCGAATGGTTTAGCTCCAATTGGTCTTATCTTAGAAGGAACAAGACCATACTTTCTTCTTACAACAAGAGCTGCAAAATCTTGCTCTTCTTGAGATGAGAACTTATTCTCAACACACAGTTTCTTGATCTTCTTTTGGAGAGCTAATTCATTCAGATCATTATTTACCAAAGTGGGAGGTTCTTTGGGCCTGAAAGGAGGGATCGTGGGATATGCATTGCATGCCTTTGCATGTTTTAGAAGGATGGACCAGAGTTGTGGATATGCTTCCTCCATGAAATTGATGAAAATCTGCTGTGGGGAGCAACTACTGTCCTGGAGTAATTCCCAGATATAGTAATCTCTGATGAACCTTTTCTTTGCAGATCCCCACATAATTAAAGCTTCGGTAGGAACAAACTCTTCAACATGCCACAATTCTCTGCCTTCCCATTCCAGTGTAGGCTCGAATCCACCTGTGATCCTCCTTCTTTTGCCTGCAGGCTGATCATCAGCCTGTTCTGATTCTGCATCTTCCTTCCTCTTGGCTGAAGATGTCCCAGCAGTGATCAATGGAATATCTTGCTTCTTCTTAGATCTCAGCTCTTGAACTTCCCTTATTTATCCTTGCTTGCTGCCTTCCCCCTGAATCCTTTCGTCCCCCTTGTTGCCAGCATCAACCAATGTGGTTAACTGCTGCTCCATTCGATGCATCCAGTCAGACATGCCAAAGGGCATTCTGTTGTTTGTAGGAGGAGGAGGTTGAGGGATGTCTCGCTGCAGCAAGGTATCGATTTTTTCATTGATAGATTTGAGATCAGGGGTGATCTGAGATGCAAGCAGCTCTCCAATAGTGCCCTTAACAATTTGTCTGATCAGCTCGGTCATCGCAGGTGAAATATGAGATGTTGGTGGAGAGTGCTCGCCTGAGCCTTCTACTTGTGCAGGTAAGTGCCCGAACAACTCACCTGTCTGCAGACTCCTGTCTGCAGCTGGTATTCCAGATGGGGTCTGATCAGGGGTCCCCGATCTGGAATCTTCAGCCAGGTCTGCATCTAGGCTGGTATACCGGGCAGGCGCCCCAGCCTTGTCTGCAGCCTCCATTTCTGGCTCCTTCTCCTTCTCTTTTTCTTCTTCTTCTTTTTCTAGCTCCTTCTCTCCTTCTTCCTTCTTTTCTTCTTCTTCAACATTCTCTTTCTCTTTCTCAGCCTCTTTTTCTCCTCCATCATCCTTACCATCATCATCATCATCCTTATCATCCTTATCATCATATTTTTCATCATCTTCCTTGTCATCATCCTCCTTTTCCTTTTCATCATCTTTCTTTTCTTCTCCATCCTCCTGATCAACTTCTTCTCCTTCTTCTTCTTCATCTACTAATTCCACTGTTTTTTCAACTTCTTCTTCTCCAGTTTTTTTTCAACTAGAATATTTTCTTCTTCTTCCCTTTATTCCTGCCTCTCTTCTTCATCATCAATGACAATAACCTCTTCTTCTACTTCTCCATTCACTTCTTATATTCTTATTTCCTTTTCTTCTTCCTCCTCATCTTCTTTTCTAAAAGATCCATCAAAAATGCTGTACATGATAGACTGGATAAATTGGTCCATGTTTGTTTTGAAATTGGACATGAACCAATTCTCCTGAAGAATCAAAATTGTGTCTGATACTTTGCAAAAATGTATCAGCACATCCTATGTGGCTTGGGGATACCCCCAACCACTGGTTTCAACATAGGTTTGAAGTTTAGTAAAAGACAGTGATTTAAAAACTTTCCACTCTTCAAAAATATGGACAAAAGAGTGTTTTAGAGCTTGTGGTTTAACCAACTGAAGTTGCTCTAAGGATAAGTTGAAAATATTGTTGTCAAGCAGGTGAAAAGTGTAATTTGCTTCAGGGATGGAAATTATTAGACCTGCTTCCTCTTCTTCTGATATGTACTGGGGGTTGATAAGAGGGATGATCTGGGTCTCCAGGCTTCCCGGATCCGGCTGGTCCTCCAGGTGAATAGGTGACCTGGCTGCAGGACTGGGAAAATGTTCTGGATGCTCCTCTTGGCTGAACTGCAGGCGCCTGGGCTTCTTTGGTGAAGGTTCTGGTGAAGAATGCATGATGGATGGCTCACTGGGGGCTGGTCCCCTTCTTTTGAAACGAACAGCAATGGGCGTATTGTCTGACTCCGAATCCGACTTGGCTGCAGGTGGGTTGCTGTCTGCAGGCTGGTCCGACTCGTCTGATGGAGGCTTGTAGTAGGTCCTTGAATCAGACAACTCTTTTATCATTTAGGCTGCTCTTCTATTGCTTCCTAACTTCCTCAACGTCTCTTGGTCTAGGTGACCAAGTCTCTTGTTGATGTGGAAGGGGTCAGTATTACCCTTTACCACACCCATCTTCTCCAAGATCCAACTTAGCTGCGTTCCAAACGCCAGCTTGGATCTGAATTTCTTCTCTTCAACAAGCCATTCGGCCTTGTTGACCTCACGAACCAATTGCCTGAAAATATAGTCTGACCAATCAATCGGCTCGTTCTGAATAAGTGCTCCCAGCACCATGAATTTGGCCGACGAAAGTTGGTCGTAACTTCCGGCCATACCCATAACAATTTTGTTGGTGATGTCCAACACATACCGATACACCCTTTTGATTTCGCTCCTCTTGGCGGTGAGCTTTAGCTTCGCCGGCTGGTCGTCCGCCTTAATATTCTTCCAGGTGTCGGGTGCTGTCTGCTTGAGGGCCTCAACCGCTATGCCACGATGCTTCATACCAAAAATTTTACCAATCATCTCCGGCGAGATGTCAATTTGTATTCCGCCGACAGTGCTCCTAATTCCTGCTTCAATCACACGGGCTTCGCGGTAGAATGTGATAACGTCCTCATTGTACAGGTGTTTGGGACTAATATCCAAAAATGGGTAGATCCCATTCACCTTCATCGAACGTATAAGGTCAAGCACGTCGTAGTTTTCCAGATTTGACTCCAAAAGACCTTTAAATCAACGACTAGAGAAAAAATAATCTGGTCCTTGACAGCCTTCATGTTTACGCCTTCAAAGTAGGCTTCCATTTCTGCAAATATAGGAGATTTCTTAGTGTATTTAGAGTTCAAAGGATTTTTGCTCTGTAGATTAGGGTTTTCGGAAAAATTGGTAAAGGTAAAGTGAAGGGGTTTTTCCGTCCTTAAAAAGAAAGTGAAACGACGTTGGAATTAAATAATTATTTATTTTAAAACAGTGGTCCGCCTTTTGAGATTCCTTTTTAAAATTCAAATTTAAATCGGTGGTCCAGGTTTTGAGTTTGAAAATGGACGGTTGGATTTTAATTGGTCACAATGGAGGTCGATTTAACCTGTGATTGCCACGTGTGCTTAAAACATATAATATTATGCCACTTGTGAACCAAAATTAATATGATATTTTCATACATATAACAGATAGTAATTTAATATTTAGAAGTCGGTTAAGATTTGAAAACTTAGCTGGTTGACCGTTGACAGCTCTGCATCAGGTGAGTTGACTCCTTTGACTTCTCGCCTGAGATTTGATCAGCTAGGTTTCTTTGTCTGTCCTTCATCTTCTTGTGTGCATCAGCTAGCTTTTTCTTCTGTACTAGATTACCAATCTAGTAGACCAAGTTCTCTGCTCAGCTTCAAAAACCTTTCTTCTGGAAAAGGTTTGGTGAAGATATCAGCAATTTGATAGTCTGTGCTGACTCTTTCAACTCTGACTCTCTTGTTAAGCACGTGGTCTCTTGTTGGGCTTTGGTCCAGCATCCTGCCTGCATGAGCTTAAAAATGCGCGAGGCGCGGCTTGCGATTCGACCTGTGAGATCTGCACTATAAAGTGGTTAAATGAATTGATTTGGACTACTCATACCAACAAGATGCATCTTCTTTTCTGGTAGCCATCTCATAGAAACTCCAAAGTTAAGCGTGTTTGGCCTGGAGTAGTTATGGGATGGGTGACCCCCTGGGAAGTTTCTCAGGGTGCGCGTGAGTGAGGACAAAGCGCGCTAGAAAAGACTCGTGTTGGTACAGTGAGGATAGTCTTCATCATTCTCATGGACCAACAATTGGTATCGGAGCAGGTCATGGGTGCGGATTCCCTCGAACTATCCTACAGTGGAGGCTGCTAGAGTGTTGGAACTGAGAGGCGGGCATGCAGCAAATGTTGCCAGTTGGCCGGAACTAAGATGTTGGCGTTGTGGAGGTTGTCAGGTGCTGGAGGGCTATGTGATCAAATCTAGTATGCTGGAACTGAGATACTGGCACAGCAGAAGTAAACGGAGCTGGAATAGATGCTGATGTCAAGTGTTGGAGGACTGTGTGAATGAATCCAGCCGCTAGAGGGCTGTGTGATCAAATCTAGTTCGCGGAGGTTTCCGGACTATGGGGCTGAGATGCTGGCAGGTACTAGGAGGGGGATTGTTGGGCTTTGGTCCAGCATCCTGCCTGCATGAGCTTAAAAATGCGCGAGGCGCGGCTTGCGATTCGACCTGTGAGATCTGCACTATAAAGTGGTTAAATGAATTGATTTGGACTACTCATACCAACAAGATGCATCTTGTTTTCTGGTAGCCATCTCATAGAAACTCCAAAGTTAAGCGTGCTTGGCCTGGAGTAGTTATGGGATGGGTGACCCCCTGGGAAGTTTCTCAGGGTGCGCGTGAGTGAGGACAAAGCGCGCTAGAAAAGACTCGTGTTGGTACAGTGAGGATAGTCTTCATCATTCTCAGGGACCAACATCTCTAATGAAGTGATGCTTAACATCAATGTGCTTGGTCCTTGAATGCAAAACCGGATTGTTGGTTATTGCAATAACACTGTTGTTGTCACACCAGATAGGGACTTCATTGGCAATGATGTTGTAGTCCCTTAGCTGTTGTCTGATCCACAAGATCTGAGCACAACAACTACCTGCAGCTAGGTATTCTGACTATGTGTGCATCCTGCGAAATCTGCATCTGAATATCCTGACAGCTCGAAGTTATCTTCCTTTGGATACCATAGTCCAACATTGACTGTAGACTTAAGGTATTTAATTATTCTCTTGGCTGCATCTTGGTGCGACTGCTTAGGCTTGGATTGAAATCGCGCACAAACTCCTACGACATAAGATATGTTTGGCCTGCTTGCAGTGAGGTATAACAATGATCCAATAAGTCCTCTGTAGTGGGTTGAATCCACTGATATGCCTCCCTCATCTGCATATAGGTGAGTACTTGTGCTCACAGGGATTCTTGCTGGCTTCGCTGATTCCATTCCAAATCTTTTGATTAGATCTTTGGTATATTTATCTTGGTTGATGAAAATTCCATTTTCCATCTGCTTGACTTGTAATCCAAGAAAGAAGTTAAGCTTTCCCATCATACTCATCTCAAACTCTCCTTGCATGAGGTTTGATAATTTCTCACACAGCTCTGGGTTGGTTGAGCCAAATATAATATCATCCACATATATCTGAACTATCAATATGTGGCCTTCGTGCTCCACTCTGAATAAGGTCTTGTCCACCTTCCCTTTGCAGAAACCTTTCTTCTCAAGAAATACAGATAAGGTTTCATACCAAGCTCTTGGTGCTTGCTTAAGTCCATAGAGAGCTTTCAACAACTTGTAGACTTTGTCTCCTTTGACAAATCCTGGGGGATGCTCCACATAGACTTCTTATTCTAGGATGCCATTTAGAAATGCACTCTTTACATCCATCTGGTAGACTTCAAAATCCTTGAACGCGGCATATGCGAGGAATAGTCTGATCGCTTCTAGTCTTGCAACAGGTGCATAGGTTTCATCAAAATCTATTCCTTCACACTGTGCATAACCTTTAGCAACAAGTCTGGCTTTATTCCTAACAATATCTCCATCCTCGTCGCTCTTGTTTTTGTACACCCATTTGGTGCCAATAACCTTCTTGTGATCTGGTCTGTCTGTTAGTATCCAAACATTGTTCCTTTCCATCTGCTCCAGCTCCTCTTGCATGGCATTGATCCATGAATAATCTTCCAATGCTTGTTCTGTTGTCTTGGGTTCTATCTGAGACATGAAGCACGAGAACATTGCCATTCCTGTGGGTAGAGTAGACTGTCTTGTCTTAACTCCATCAGTCATCTTTCCAATGATTTGCTGGATTGGATGGTCTTTGAGCCACTTGGGAATATCTTCTTCTTCAGGGTCTGTTCCCCCTGTAGGATTGCTCTGGTGAATTTCCTCTCTGTCTGCATCATCTTGGATCTGGTCTCCTTAGTCTGCAACTGGATCAGCTATGTCTTGTCATCTGCAGGTTGGATCTGATCTGCAGATGAGTCTTTATCAGCTACAGCTGGGTCTTCATCAGCGGCAACTGGATCAGGTAGGTTTGGTGTTCCTGTCTGATCTGCAGTTGGGTCTTCAGCAGCTACAGTTAGGTCTTCAGGCTGATCTGCAGTCGAGTCCACCATTGCTGTGTCATGTACAATGACTTCTTCGAGGGTTGCTGATTTGAGCTTATTCTCAATTAGCTCAACTTGCTTCCTGTACTCAATAGTAGATTCATCAAATACAACATGGGGTGTTTCCTCCACAACTAAGGTTCTTTTGTTAAAGACTCTATATGCCTTGCTTCTCTGTGAGTATCCCATAAAGAGACCATCATCGGTTTTAGCATCAAAGGCATTTAGTTGTGTTTTACCGTTGTTGTGGATGAAACACTTACAACAAAAAACATGAAAGTAAGCAACAGTAGGAGTTTTGTTATTCCAAACCTCATAGGGAGTTTTGCCATGTCTCCCTACTATCATACTCCTGTTCTGAGTATGGCAAGCTGTGTTGACAGCTTCTGTAACCTCTTGGGGTGTCCGCTTCTGCAATCATGGACCTGGCTGCTTCCTTCAGGGTTCTATTTCTTCTTTCAGCAACACCATTCTGCTGGGGGGTCCTGGCTGCAGAGAGCTCATGCTGGATCCCATTCTGATTGCTGTAATCAGTGATCGCCTTGTTGAGAAATTCACCTCCTCTATCTGATCTGATCTTGATGATTGAGAGGGATTTCTCATTCTGGATCTTTATCAGCAGCTCAGGTAGCTTGGTCAAGGTTTCACTTTTCTTATACAAGAAGATAATCCAAGTGTACCTTGAATAATCATCCACTACTACTAGTGCATGTTTTCTGCCACTTAGAGTCCTCGGCTTGATAGGACCAAATAGATCCATATGGAGTAGATCTAAGATCCTTGTTGTGAGAGTTGTAGGCTGGACTGGCTTGAATGATGCTCTGGTCTGCTTTCCTTTCTGACATGCATCACAAAGAGCTTCCTTCTTGAATGCTTCCTCGGGTAGACCTCTGACCAGCTTCTGAGAACTAATCTTATTGATGGCTTTGAAGTTCAGGTGACATAATCTTTTGTGCCACAACCATCCGTTCTAAGCTATTGTCTTAGATAGAAAATAGGTATTAGGAGTTCCTGTGTTCCAATCTATCATATACACATTTCTCCTTCTGAATCCTTGTAGCTTCACCTCTCCAGATAGAATATCTATCACCATACATTTCCTAATGGTGAAGACTACTAGATTCTTCTCATCGCAAAACTGGCTTATGCTCAGGAGATTATATTTGAGCCCTTTGACATAGTGAACTTTGGATATAATGATGTTTCCTCGGTGCAGCTCTCCAAAGCCCTTTGTTTGTCTTCTAGAGCTATCTCCAAAGGTTACGTCAGGACCTCTTTCTTTGGTGTATTTTGACAGCATCTTCTTGTTCCCGGTCATGTGCCTCGAGCATCCAGAATCTACAAACCATTCTTCACCTCCAAAGTTTGAATTTGTGGAGATGTGGTTGTAGTCCTTCCACCTTTTCTCTTCATCAGCTAGGTTGGCCATCAGACAGTCATACTCTTCATCATCATCAAAAAAGAATCCGCTGCTTGACTCTACACGCTCTTGATCTTCTCCGATAAGGGCCTTCCTTCTGTCTTCTTTTCTGCTCACCTCCTTCTTGCTCTCGTCCTTCTTAAGATCAGGACAGTTGATTTGGATGTGTCCTGTCTTATGACATTTGTAGCACTCCACCTTCCAGCTTCCGGATTTCTGGTTCCTTCTGGGATTCTCCTTATAGTTCTTTTTGTATTTGGAGTAGTTTTTTCCGAAAGTTGCTGAATCTCTGCATTATGAATGCCATCCTTTCCTCAAAATCTAATGGATTTGGAGGCTTCACATCAGATAAGCTCTTGGCGGGGAACTCGGCTTCAAAGGCTATTCCCTTCTCTGCAGGCTCGGTTGAGGATGAACTTGGGAGTTCGAACTCATAAGCCTTCAGGTCGGAGAACAGCTCTTGGATCTTTATTTTATTAAGATCCTTGGATTCTCTCATGGCCACTGCCTTCATACTCCATTCAGGATTGAGAGATCTTAGTACCTTCAACGCCATTTCCCTGTTGCCATAAGATTTTCCGAGGGAGTTGATCTCATTAATGATCTCAGTGAACCTTGTGTCCACTTGGTCTATTGATTCTCCATTCTTTATTTTGAAGTTGTCAAACTCTTGAGTGGCAATTGACAACTTGTTTTCTTTGATCAGCTCCGTTCCCTCACACATTAAGGCTAATGTGTCCCAGATTTCTTTTGCATTCTTGCAATTCTTGATCTTGACCATGCTGGACTTGTCAAGAGTTTGATACAGCACGTCTCTGGCCCGGTTGTCAAGATTGGCCAGCTTTTTTTCTTCGGGGGTCAGCTCTGTCCTCTTCTTTGGAATCTTCTCTCGCTTCCCCGCTGCGATCTCCTCGGGAGTGTTGTACTTTTCGAAGGTGAATGGACCGTCTTCTATGATGCACCACATGTCATCATGGATTGAAGATAAGTGTGCCTACATCCTTATCTTCCAAAGATCATACTCGTCAACTGAAAACACAGGTAGTCTAGAATGCATGTGTTCCATTATATAATGAGAGTAAAAATATATCTCTGATATAGATCTGGTTCGTGAAATAAATGAACCAACCTCTCCGATATCACTTGTAGGTCACAAGTCGTCTAGGAATAAGTCTAGAGGGGGGGTGAATAGACTTATTGAAACTCTTAAACTCTTTTGCAAAGAGTAAGTTTCTTCATCTGATAGATATGCAAATGACTTTAGAGTCGTTTGTTCTCAGTACGTGCGGAAGTCAGCTGATGACGAATACAAAACAACTAATGAAACACTTAACAATGAATGCAACAGTTAAAGTATGATGCTATAAGACAGTAAAACACGCAGGCAGATATAGTGGTCTCAGAGGTGGGGTAATCCTCTACTAATCCACTTTTCTCCAAAACAGTTGGAGATGAATTCACTATAATTGTCAACCAGTGATAAAGATTACAGTGATTCAACCAAATTACAAAAGCTTCCAACCAGTGGAAATCCTTGCCGTTGCAACTCCCTTGACTGCCTTGCACCTCTTGATCCGCGATCCTTGGATGCCTTAACAATCTCAAACTTCAACCAGTGAAGTACCCTGAACTCAGGATTAAAGGCACGAGTTTTTGTCTTCTCCAACTAAGAGCTTCTTCAAGTATGAACTTTTAAGAGCTGCTCTTTTCACGATGCTATAGTTCGCTTTTAGATTGCTTTGAATGCTTTGATTGCTTGAGATTATGTTCGCACCGGTAGTTGCTCAACTTCAAATCTTCGGATATATATATGTCACGATCCTTGAGCATTTCCTTCATAGTCGTTGCAAATCTTGTAACAAATCAGTCCGTTGGAGAGAGACTTCTTTGTTTATTCTTTTCTGAACATTGCAAGGCTGGATTCCCATATTTTAATCCATCGATCGACCGTTGTGAAGACTTTGCATGTGAGGCGCCGTATCTTTTGAATATAGAAAGATTAAAGTCTTCAGTGGTAGGCCTGGATGAATTATTTAATTCATATCCTTGCGGGAATCTCTCCAATATGTTGTAGGTCACAAGTCGTCCAGAAACAAGTCTAGAGGGGGGGGTGAATAGACTTGTTGAAACTCTTGAACTCTTTTTCTCGAAGAGTGAGTTTCTTCAGCTGATGATCAAACAAATGACTAGGAGTCGTTTGTTCTTGGATATGTGCGGAAGTCAGCTGATGACGAATATATATATAACTTAATGAAACACTTAACAATGGATGCAGCAGTTAGAGTATGATGCAGTAAAATAGTAAATGACACAGGCAATTTATAGTGGTCTCAGAGGTGGGGTAATCCTCTACTAATCCACTTTTCTCCAAACCAGTTGGAGATGAATTCACTATAATTCTCAACCAGTGATAAATATTACAGTGATTCACTACAAACTACAACAGACTTCCAACCAGGGAATTCGTGCCGTTGTACACAAACTCGATCGCCTTGCACCTCTTGATCCTCGATCCTCGGATGCCTTTACACGCTACTTCAACCAAAGAAGTACCCTTACTCAAGATTTAAAGACAAGAGTGTTTGTCTTCTCCAACTAAAGAGCTTCCTTGAATATGAACTTTGGATCTCGCTCTTTTCTCGATGCTATTTGTTTGCTTAGGATTGCTTTGTTTGCTTTGATCGCTTAGAGTATAAGTTCGCACCGGTAGATTGCTCGATTCAAATCTCTCGGATATATATAGATCACGATCTCTCGAGCTTCTTCCTTGTAGCCGTTGCAAATCAACAAATCCGTCCGTTGGAGAGAGACTTCATTGTTTAATCTTTCGAACGTTGCAAGGCCGGATTCCCATTATTTAATTTCATCTTCCGACCGTTGTGATGACTTCGCATGTGAGCGCCGAATCTTTTGAATATAAAAGGATTAAAGTCTTTCACGGTGGGTCGATGATTTAAATAAATCATATCTCTTATGAATCACTCCAATTTGTCCCTTCACGTTGCATGTGAGCTTTCCGTAATATTTGACTTTTCAAAGCATGCCGACGTGGACTTGGAGTACTAGTCAGTAGTTGAGTAGATCAAGTGCGCTTACTTCGCAGTAAGTCGTCTCGGCAGATAATCTTGTTTGAGACTTGTCTGGTCGTGACTTCCCGAGGTTCCTCGACTGCACTGGTCAAACTTCTCGATAAATTTTAGTTGACCGTGGCTACTCGATTGAGTCGGCAGATTTCTCTTGATAGACTAGACTCGTACTTTAGTACTTAGCCGATTTTCACTTAACTAACTTTGGCCTACGTAAGATACTCATTTGGTTCTTCTTTACATTTTGCCAATTTTATACTTAACACATTTTGGCCTATGGAAGATACTCATTTGGTTCTTCCTTACATTTTGCCAATTAATAAACATTTGATTTTAAATTAATGACATCATCAAAATCTAACAAGTATTCCTAACAAATTCCCCCTATTTTGATGATGGCAAAACTAAGTAAGCAATCAAATGGCCAAGTCTCGCACTTAAGTGCAAGACAAAATCAAATCACTAATATTGAGACAACTGGAAAATTGTCATTCAATGGACTTTTCATAAAAGTTTTCTCGACTTATCATAGAAATTATACAAGAATGTTTAAGTACGTAAAAATAAAATTACAAGTAAGAAAAAATATATAAAAGGTCATCTCGCTCTTCCTCTCGCCTCTGCGAGCAGCCGCTGGCAGTGTCTGAATGGTTTGGCTCCAATGGGCCTTACCTTGACCGAGCAAGGCCATACTTCCTTTCACCACTAGGTGCGAAGTCCTGCTCCTCCTGCGATCTGAATTTGTTTTCAAGGCAGACTCGCTTGATTTCCTCCTGGAGTTTTAGTTCATCAAGTTCACCATCCATGCGGACTGGTGCTTCTTCAGCTCTGAATTTAGGGATCATGGGAAAAGCTTTTTGTTCTTTTGCGTGCTTCTTTAGGATAGCCCAAAGCTTGGGATGAACTGCTTCCATCCAGTTGATGAAAATCTCCTGAGGGGAGAGTTTGTCATCCTGAAGAAGTTCCTGACATAAAAGTCTCGATGAACTTCTTCCTAGCAGCCTCCCAAAATTCAATAGCTTCAAGTGGGCGTAAATCTTCCACATACCATAGCTCCGCACCTTCCCACTCAAGAGTAGGTTCAAGCCGCCTCTGGTCCTTCTGCGCTTCCCTTCAGGTGGTCACCTTGTCTTCTTCTTCTACAGTTCCTTCCTCTTCGTGCTAGATGGACCTTCAAGTGGGGAACATCCTGCTTTTTCTTACTTCAATTCTCTCCCTTCCCCCTGCATCCTCTCTTCCCCCTTTTTGCCAGCATCAATGAGGGTTGTTAATTGTTGCTCCATGCGGCTCATCCAGTCAGACATGCCAAAAGGCATTCTGCTGTTTGTAGGAGGAGGAGGCTGAGGGATCTGCCTTTGCAGCAAGGTATCAATCTTGGCATTGATCTGTTGAAGGTCAGGAGTGACCTGTGTTGACAGCAGCTCCCCAAGGGTGTCTTTGACAATCTGCTTGATCAGCTCAGTCATGTTGGGAGATAACTGAGCTGATGGGGAGTGTTCTCCTGAGCCTTCAGCAAGGGAGCCACTCGACTGCAGGCTCCTGTCTGCAGCAGGGAGGTCAGATAGAGTCTTCTCGGGGTGCTCGACCTTGAGTCATTCTGCTCTGCATCTAGCCGTGTACCGGGAGGCACAACAATCCTATCTGCAGCCTTCGTTGGTAGGCTCGCTCCTTCTCCGGCTCCTTTTCTCTTTCTTCCTCTTTCCCTTCTTCTTCATCGATTTCTCTTTTCTTTCTCCTCATCTTTCTCTCTCTTCTCCACCGCCACACCGGCTCCTCCTTCACCTCCATCATCATGATCATCATCATCATCATCTTTAGCATCATCTTTTTCCTTCTCTCCTTCATCATCATCATCATCCTTATTTTCTTCTTCTTTTTCTTGCTCCACTTCTTCTCCTTCTTCTTCATCTTCCTCATCTTCCACTTCTTCTGTTTTTTTAAATTTCCTCTGTCTCCTTTTCAACTGGTATGTTTTCTTCTTGTTCTTCTTTTTCTTCTTCATCCTCCTCAACCAAGTTGATAATTTCATTCTCTTCATCAACTTCTTCTATTCTAATCTCCTTTTCTTCTTTCTCTTCCTCCTCTTCTCCAAAAGTACCATCAAAAACACTCAACATTATAGAGTGGATAAAATGGTCCATGTTAGTCTCAAAGTGAGACATGAACCAGCTTATCCTGGAGGAGTAAGGTTAAGTCGACTCCTTGCAAAAATCGGTCAGACATCCTCCGTGGCTTGGGGGTAATCCCAACCACTAGTTTCAATAAAAATTTGAAAATTTGAAAAGGACATGGTTTTAAGAGTTTTCCATTCCTTAAAAATATTGACAAAAGAATGTTTTTCTGCTTGTGGCTTGACAAGTCAGTAGTTGTTCTATGGAAAGATTAAAAGTGTTGTTTTCTAACAGATTGAATGAGTAATCTGCTTGAGGATAGATATGATAAGACCTGCTTCCTCTTCTTCGGTCATGTATACAGGAGGAGTAATGACAGTACAATTCTTGTTTCGGTGCTCGTGCAAGTCTGTAAGCTGGGACCGAATCGGTGGTGGCATGATGTTCAGCCGATCTCCTTCATCAATCTGCAGCTTCCTTGGCCTCTTTGGAGAGGGTTCGGTGATGACCGCAGATTGGAAGGTCCTTCTGGGGCGGGTCCCCTTCTCTTGAAACGGATGGCGATTGGAGTGTCATCGGACTCATGCTCGGACTCATTGCAGTTCCGACTCACCGCAGTTGGTCCGAGTCTGCTGATCGTACCTAGGCAAAAGCTTGAGTCTCGTAAGTCCTTCAATATCCGGGCCGCCTCCCAGTGACTCCAACCTTTTTCTTATCATGGTCCATATGACCAAGCCTCTTGTTCGGGTGGAAAGGGTCAATGTTTCCTGGCCACCCTACCGCTTCCAAGAACCAACTAAGATGCGTTCCAAACGCCAACTTAGTCTTGAACTTCTTCTCTCCTCGAGCCATTCGACCTTGTTCACTTCACGAACAAGTTGCCCAAGATGTAATCGGCCCGCCTACTTCCTCTCGCCGAATTAGCGCACCCAATACCATGAACTTTGAGGATGATAGTTGGTCATAGCTTCGCCATTCCCATGACTATTTTATTTGTGATGTCCGGTCGACTCGGTAAACTCTTTTCAATTCATTTCTTTCGCCGTGAACTTCAACTTCTCCGGACATTTTCCACCTTAATCGTCTTCCATGTCTCGGCGGGTGATTGTTTGAGTGCTTCGACCGCCAAACCGCTATTTTTCATCCCGAATACAGAGCGAATCTTCTCTCAGACGATGGTGACTTGAACTCCACCGACGGTGCTCAATCTGTGTGAATTAGGTACGCGTTGCGGTAAAATTCAACCACATCTTCTTTGAACAAGTGTTGGGGGTTGATTTCAAGAAACGGGTAGATGCCGTTCAGTTTCATCGCTCGGATTAGGTCGAGCATATCAAAGTCGTCTAGATTGGCTTCCAGTAATCCCTCGAAATCGACGACCATGGAAAAGATAACTGGTCCTTCATCGCCTTTAAGTTTGCTCCACAATGTATGCCATTTCGCAAAAGATTTTAGGATTTAGTGTGTATTTTGCTCTGTGAATTTTTAGGGTTTCTGAAAGCGTAAAGAGGAAAGTGAAAGGGTTTTCTTCCTTATAACGAAGATGAAGTGACGTTTGGATTAGTTTATTATAAGTTTAAACGGTGGTACGCCTTTTCATATTCTTTTGAATTTCAAATTTGAATCGGTGGCCCCATTTGAAAATTGACGGTTGATTCTGATTGGCCACCGTAGAGGTTAATTAAATGGGCGTGTGACGCGTGTATTTAAAATTGCCACTTGGCTTATAAAAATGTATTTTAAATGCTATTTCTTAAGCCAAAATAATATTATAAATATGGCAGATAAAATTGAAAATTAGAGATCAGTTTAGAGAACTTAGCTGGTCTGATTCGTTGACTGTTGACCGCTCTGCTACAGTGAGTTTGACTTCTCGCCCGGTACTGCATGCCTAAGTTGCTTCGATCGGCCTTCGTCTTCGCCCGCATCGCCTTAGCCGATTCTCGGGGGTTCGCCCTTCCTTCAACTTGCTTCGTAACTAGATTCCCAATCTAGTAATCCAAGATCTCTCGCTCGGCTCTAGGAATCTCTCTTCCGGTGGGTTTGGTGAAGATGTCGCCTATTTGGTAGTCTCTGTGGCCGACTCTTTCAACTCTAACCCTTTTGTTAAGCACGTGGTCTCGAATGAAATGGTGCTTAACGTCAATGTGCTTCGCCCTTGAGTGCAAAACCGGATTGTTGGTTATTGCAATAGCACTATTGTTGTCACACCATATAGGAACTTCGTTGGCAATAATATTGTAGTCCCTTAATTGTTGTCCGATCCATAGGATCTGCGGCACAACAGCCTACCGCAGCTAGGTATTCGACTCAGAGTGGAGATAGATTTAGAAACTCGCTTCTTGCTAAACCAGATATCACCTGGTTCCTAGGAATTGACACGTTCCACTAGTGCTCTTCCTATTGATTTTGCATCCGGCGAAATCCGCATCCGAGTATCCCGATAGCTCAAGTTGTCATCCTTGGGGTACCACACCCAACATTAATGGTAGACTTTAGGTACTTAATTATTCTCTTGGCCGCATCTAGGTGTGATTGCTTCGGCTTGACTGAATCTTGCACAAACTCCAACCGCATATGATATGTCCGCTCGCTTGCGCTAGGCATGAAGAGATCCGATGAGTCCTCTCGTAATGGGTTGAGTCAACCGATATTCCCGCCTGCCTCGCATCCAGTGAGTACTTGTGCTCATTGGAATTCTTGCAGTTTGGTGATTCCATTCCATATCTCTTGATGAGATCTCGGTATACTTTGCTGGTTGATGAAAATTCCTTTTTCCATCTCGCTAACTTGTAATCCGAGAAAGAAGTTAAGCTTTCCCATCATACTCATCTCGAATTCTCCTTGCATGAGATTGGAGAATTTCTCACATAGTTCGATTGGTTGACCAATATGATGTCATCCACATAAATCAACTATTAGAATGTGGCCTTCGTGCTCCACTCTAAATAGGGTCTTGTCCACTTTTCCTTTGCAAAATCCATTCTTCTCAAGAAACACAGACAGTGTTTCATACCATGCTCTTGCTTGCTTGAGTCCATACAGAGCCTTCAACAGCCTTATAGACTTTGTCTCCTTTGACAAAACTCCGGGGTTGCTCTACATAGACTTCTTCTTCTAGGATTCCATTTAGAAACGCACTTTTCACATCCATCCGTAGACTTCAAAATCCTTGAATGCAGATATGCGAGGAATAGTCGATGGCTTCTAATCTTGCAACAGTGCATAAGTTTCATCAAAATCTATTCCCTCACATTGTGCATATCCTTTTGCTACGAGTCCGCTTTATTCCTAACAATGACTCCGTCTTCATCACTTTTGTTTTTATACACCCATTTGGTGCCAATAACTTTCTTGTGATTAGGTCTGTCTCATTAGTTCCCAAACATTGTTTCTCTCCATCTCGCTCCAATTCTTGCATGTCATTAATCCATGAATAATCTTCCAGGCTTGTTCTGCTGCCTTGGGTTCAATTTGTGACATGAAACATGAGAACATCGCCATTCCCGCCGGTAGAGATGATCGTCTTGTCTTGACTCCATCACCAACTTTCCAATAATTTGCTGAATTGGATGATCCTTGAGCCATTTGGGGATCTCGCCCTCTTCGGGTTTGTTCCCCTGCTGATTGCTCGTGGTTGTTCGCATCTGCTGGATTCTCGGTCCAGAATCGATCGGCACCGCTTTGTCATCTGCAGCTTGGTTTCGAATCGCAGATGAGTCTTTATCGCCTACTGGGTCTTTCAAGAAAGAATCGATCGATAGGTTTGGTGATCTGTCGATCTGCATTGGTCTTCATCACCGCATTGGGTCATCAGATGATCTGCAGTGAGTCCACCATTCCAAAGTGTCATGTATAATGACTTCTTCAAGGGTTGCCGACTTGAGCTTGTTCTCAATTTGCTCAAGTCGTTTCCTGTATCAACAAGAGATTCATCAAAAACAACATGGGGTGTTTCCTCCACAACTAAGGTTCTTTTGTTGAAAACTCTATATGCCTTGCTTCTTTGGGAATATCCCATAAATAGACCATCATCGCTTTAGCATCAAAGGCATTTAGTCAGTGTTTTACCGTTGTTGTGGATGAAACACTTACAACCAAAAACATGAAAGTAAGCAACAAGAGGAGTTCTATTATTCCAAACCTCATAGGAGTTTTGCCGTGTCTCCCTACTATCATACTCTGCTCGGGTGTGACAGTCAGTGTTGACTTCACCAGAACCTCTTGGGTAGGTCCGCTTCGCAATCATGGACCTTGCCGCTTCCTTCGTGGTTCTGTTCCTTCTTTCAAGAATACACCATTCTCAAGGCCCCGGCCGCAGAGAGCTCATGCCGGATCCCATTCGATCGCCGAAATCGCTTATCGCCTTGTTGAGAAACTCTCCTCCTCTATCCGATCGATCTTGATTATGGAGAGGGATTTCTCATTCGATCCTTCTCAGCACTCGTAACTTGGTCAAGGTTTCACTTTTCTTGTATAGAAAAATGATCCAAGTGTACCTTGAATAATCATCTACAATCACAAGAGCATGCTTTCGCCGCTCAAAGTCCTTGGCTTGATAGGACCAAATAGATCCATGTGGAGTAGATCTAAGATCCTTGTTGTGAGCGTTGTAGGTCAGACCGGCTTGAACGACGCCTTAGTCTCGCTTCCTTCGACATGCATCACAGAGTGCTTCCTTCTTGAATGCTTCATTTGGAAGTCCTCGACCAGCTTCCGAGAGCTAATCTTGTTGATGGCTTTGAAGTTCAGTGACATAGTCTTTTGTGCCACACCATCCATTCTCAGCCATACTTGGATAGAAAACAGGAGTTAGGTGTTCCCGTGTTCCAATCAATCATGTATACATCTCTTCTTCTAAACCTTGTAGCTTTATTTCTCCGGATAAGATGTCTATCACCATACACTTCAAGATGGTGAAGACTACTAGATTCTTCTCATCGCAGAATCGGCTTATGCTCGGGAGGTTGTATTTGAGACCTTTGACATAATGGACTTTGGATATTACAATGTTTCCTCGGTGCACTCTCCAAAGCCTTTTGTCTGTCCTCTAGAGCTATCTCCAAAGGTTACATCGGGACCTCTTTCTTTGATATATTTGGTCAAGATCTTCTTGTTCCTTGGTCATGTGTCTTGAGCATCCAGAGTCTACAAACCACTCTTCACCTCCAAAATTTGAGCTTGAGGAGATGTGGTTGTAGTCCTTCCACCTCTTCGCAATTAAACAAGCAGAGATTTAGGTACCCAAATTTGTGTGGGTCCTTTGGGGTTAGTGGGTTTCCTGGAGAATTGATTTCTCCTTGGATTATAAGAATTATTATTATAACCCTTAAAAGGTGCCTGTGGTCGAGGTCTAAATCTCCCGGTTGGATTGTATACTGGATATTCCTCAAAATAGTGTGGGCCATTTCTAAATCTAGCCGAGACCATTTGTTAAACCTTTGTGGTCTCCACACTTGTTCGCTTTTGGTAATTGATAACCTTGAGGTTTCCATCCGCCTCCCATTATGAAATCTATTTTTAGGGAGTTGTTGGTAATAGTGGGCATGTTGTCCTGGCCGCTTTTGCTCGCCACGCTTGCCTAGTCGCCGTCTAGGTGGTCATCTGGTGTAACTTGACCGCAGCTCTAGACGCTTGACTGGCCGGCTCGCTTTTGAAAATCGGTTTATGCACGGGCTCAAGAATGAGACCATTGTTTCTCCCTTGATGAAAGTGGTTTTAGAACTAGAGGGAGTGTGAGGATCATATCCAAGGCCTCGATCTGAATACAGGTGGCCTCTTGTTAGTACACAATTCGTCTGTGGTTAACGACGCTTTCAGGAGGTTATTTCCTCGCCCGAAGTTTTATTTATTCATGCTACCTTAGTAAACTCGGCTTTGGCATGAGCAAGTGCGGTGACTTTTCTTTAAGTAAAATATTTAGCCGGTCTATCTCAAATTGATTGGCACTTGCCTCGGTTTTTAAAATCACCGTATTTGTCTCGGTCTTATTTAAATCTAGACCGAGTTTTTCAAAATCATTTTTCACCGCCTATTCTCATCTTGCACTTAGTCTTCTCTCATTGATACACTTGATGTGCGATTTAAGTGTTTCAAAATCTTTGAATAATTGATTTACCGATTCATGTAAATCCATATCTTGCGACATGGCCGAGCTATTATTCGAACCTAGGTTTAGAGGTTACCTCTTCATCACCCAAGTTTGCCATCGTGCAATCATATTCCTCGCCGCCATCGTAAAAGAAGCCGCCGCTTGATTCGACATGCTCCCGGTCTTCTCCGATGAGAGCTTTTCTTCCGCCTTCCTTTCTCGCCACCTCCTTTTGGTTTCATCCTTCTTGAGCTCGACAATCCATTGGATGTGTCGTATCTTGTGGCGCTTGTAACATTCAACTTTCCACTTCCAAATTTTCTCGGTTTCTCCGGGATTCTCCTTGTAGTTTTTCTTATACTTGGAGTAGTTTTTCCCGGTTATCAATCTTTGCATGATGAAAGCCATTTCCTCCTCAAAGTCTAGCGGATTTGGAGGTTTCACATCGATGTGCTCTTAGCAGGACTTTGGCCAAATGCGATTCCCTTCTCTGCCAGCTCACCGAGGATGAACTCGGAAGTTCGAACTCGTAAGCCTTCGTATCGTAGAATAGCTCCGAATCTTTATCTTATTCAGGTCTTTGGACTCTCTCATAGCTACACCTTCATGCTCCATTCTCGGATTTAGAGATCCGAGGACCTTGAGTGCCATTTCCCGTTGCCATAAGTCTTGCCCAGGAGTTGATTTCATTGATAATTTCAAGAACCTTGTGTCCACTTGGTCTATTGATTCTCCATTTTTCATTTTAAAATTGTCAAACTTTTGGATAGCTATTGACAACTTGTTCTCCTTGATCAGCTCCGTTCCTTCACACATTAGAGCTAATGTGTCCCATATCTCTTTGGCATTCTTACAATTTTTGATCTTGACCATTGTGGATTTGTCAAGAGTTTGGTACAAGACATCTCCGCCCCGTTGTCAAGATTGGCCCTTTCTCTCTTCGGGGTCACCGCTTCTCTTCTTAGGAATCTTTTCGGCCTCCCACTGCGATTTCTCGGGTGTGTTGTCCTTCTCGAAAATGAATGGACCATCTTCAATGATGCACCACATGTCGTCATGGATTGAAGATAAATGTGCCTGCATTCTTATCTTCCGTAGATCATACTCACAACCGAAAAGACAGTAGTCTAGAGTGCATGTGTTCCATTATAACGTGAGAGATAAGATATATATCTTAATAGATCCGGTTCGTGAAAAAATGAACCAACCGCTCCGATACCACTTGTAGGTCACAAGTCGTCCGTAAACAAGTCTAGAGGGGGTGAATAGACTTGTTGAAACTCTTGAACTCTTTTTCTCGAAGAGTGAGTTTCTTCATGATGATCAAACAAATGACTAGGAGTCGCTTGTTCTTGGATATGTGCGAAGTCACCGATGACGAATATATATATAACTTAATGAAACACTTAACAATGGATGCAAGCAGCTAGAGTATGATGCAAGAAATAGTAAATGACACAGTGCAATTTATAGTGGTCTCGAGGTGGGGTAATCCTCTACTAATCCACTTTTCTCCAAACAGTTGGAGATGAATTCACTATAATTCTCAACCAAAGGATAAATATTACAGTTGATTCACTACAAACTACAACAGCCTTCCAACCGGTGGAATTCCGTGCCGTTGTACACAAACTCGATCGCCTTGCACCTCTTGATCCTCGATCCTCGGATGCCTTTACACCGCTACTTCAACCAAAGAAGTACCCTTACTCAAGATTTAAAGACAAGAGTGTTTGTCTTCTCCAACTAAAGAGCTTCCTTGAATATGAACTTTTGGATCTGCTCTTTTCTCGATGCTATTTGTTTGCTTAGATTGCTTTGTTTGCTTTGATCGCTTAGAGTATAAGTTCGCACCGAGATTGCCTGGCCAAATCTCTGGATATATATAGATCACGATCTCTCGAGCTTCTTCCTTGTAGCCGTTGCAAATCAACAAATCCGTCCGTGGAGAGAGACTTCATTGTTTAATCTTTCTCGAACGTTGCAAGGCCGGATTCCCATTATTTAATTTCATCTTCCGACTGTGATGACTTCGCATGTGAGCGCCGAATCTTTTGAATATAAAAGGATTAAAGTCTTTCACGGTGGGTCGATGATTTAAATAAATCATATCTCTTATGGAATCACTCCAATTTGTCCCTTCACGTTGCATGTGAGCTTTCCGTAATATTTGACTTTTCAAAGCATGCCGACGTGGACTTGGAGTACTAGTCAGTAGTTGAGTAGATCAAGTGCACTTACTTCTCGCAGTAAGTCGTCTCCGTGATATCGTTTGAGACTTGTCCGTCAGTGACTTCCCGAGGTTCCTACCGCACCGTCAAACTTCTCGATAAATTTTAGTTGACTGTGGCTACTCGATTGAGTCACTGCATTTCTCTTGATAGACTAGACTGTACTTTAGTACTTAGCCGATTTTCAGCCTAACTAACTTTGGCCTACAGAAGATACTCATTTGGTTCTTCTTTACATTTTGCCAATTTTATACTTAACACATTTTGGCCTATAGAAGATACTCATTTGGTTCTTCCTTACATTTTGCCAATTAATAAACATTTGATTTTAAATTAATGACATCATCAAAATCTAACAAGTATTCCTAACATATGTCTCTTCACGCTTGCATGTGACTTTCCGTAATATTTGACTTTTCAATGCATGCTGACGTGGACTTGGAGTACTTGGCTGATCTTAAGTTGGCTGATGTACAGTCATCTCCTCTGCAGTCTGGACTTCTCTGATGGTGACTGTTTGGGACTCGCCTGATCAGATGACCATCCTGAGGTCACTTGACTGCAGTCTGGTCAAACATATCTGATTAATTTTATTGACCATAACTTCTCTGACTTGACTCGGCTGTACCTCTCTGATAAACTTAGCTGTACTTTTGTACTTAGCCGATTTGAGCCGAACTTATTTTGGCCTATAGAAGATACTCATTTGGTTCTTCTTTACAATTTGTCAAGTATTTAAACTTAACATAATTTGGCCTATGGAAGATACTCATTTGGTTCTTCCTTACATTTTTGCCAAGTAAGTATTTGAATTACATTAATGACATCATCAAAATCTAACAAGTATTCCTAATACTTGTTTTAGATCAATCTGGTTATCGCTGTGACTTTTCCGAGTTCGGTTCGATTCTTGTGAACCTTGTTCGAAAGTAACATCTTTTAATTTCTACCCGCTCTTTTAATGTCTTGAGTTGAAGTGTGAACTTTGGAGTTATTTTTCGACCGTTGTTGTTCGATCATTGTTATTTGATCGTTGTTGTGCGATCGGGGTTGTCTGACTGTGTTTCCTGATCTTGTACCGCGAAGAATCGTCGTTCACCATTAGTTTGTTGTTTCGAGTGTGGCCAGATGGCTCACCGAGCCGTGCAATGCGAGACGGTAACTGAGAGATTTGGGTATCGAGGTTACGTCCCTGCTCCGAAAGGACACGGAGATACCTAGTGTGATTTTTGAGAATTTCGGCGTAGTCCGAACTGTTTATGATTGTCCTTGTGAACCGTTTTGTGTTTAATTGTTGTTTTCTCGACTGTGCATGTTTCTTTGTAATAGGTGCTTAGTGTTTTGTGATTGTTCGGATAATTGACTTGACTGTTTTATCTGTTTGATGACGCTTGTCACTTGTTGATTTTATTATGTTTCTGCCTGTGGCGTTGTGATGGTCGTCGTAGAGCGTGTTTTCACGCCTTATGTTTCCTTGTGTTGCTTGTAACGTTTCGCCGTTAGGCGCGAGTTTTCGGTTTGTGTGTGCCTCGTTGAGTGTTTCCTGGAGGGATATTTCTTCTCCCTACTTGTTTTAAGTTTCGGGACGAAACTTCTTTTAAGGAGAGTAGTATGTAATATCCGCAAATTCGATTTCCGGTAATTTTATTTTTTGGCGATAGTCCAATTTGACGACTCGCTTGGGACCGTTTCGTCATTCTGAGAATGACTAATTCTGTACTTTTTGCCATCCGAGATCGTTTCGGTGCCGTTTTGTTGAGTTCCATGCTTCGTAGCGACTTTTCCGCACTCGAGTTCGATTCTTGCGAATCTCGTTCGAAACTACTGTTTCGAGTTTCTCGTAAGTCCGTTTAACTTTTTTAGACGTGTTGTGAACTTCGGTTTGGTTATTCGATCACGTATCGTGATTTTCGGGTGTTTTGGACCATTTTGTAATTTACCCAAAGTTGTGGGTATCCACATTCGTATTTGTTGTCTTGATCGATTTTTGTGTTTATTCGGTCACGTGTGATTAATTGTCGCGTGGTATTTCATTTCGGATCGATAATGTTGTCCGCGAGCTTTTCGTCGTGTTTCGTTTCGCTCGCCAAAACCGACCGCTGTCGTATGGCCGGGCATCGCCGGACGGTGCGGCAGCACGCCGGAAGTGCCGGGCATCGCCGGTAGACGCGGTAGGAACCGGGCGAGCGCGCCATCGCCGGGTGCGCGCGCTAGCCCGACAGGAGTAGCGCACGTTATGCGTTCGGCCAGCGCACGCTATCGAGCTGGGTAGAGAGGTTCCTGGAGTTTTGGACTCGGGGAGGATCGGCAGGTAGCACACGCTACTGTCGGTCGTGGCGCGTGCTAATCGGCATGTGTAGCGCACGCTGTCGGCCGACTAGCGCACGTTACCTGGCCGAGCCGTTTAGTCCAGGGGTTCTCGATGGCCAAGCGCGCTAGCAAGATCTCAGCCGCACGCCATCGGGTCGTAGGCGAGTCCTGGCCGCAGTCGGGTCCGATAAGGCCGGGTCATGCGGGCCCCGCCGAGGGTTCTCGGGCGATATCGCCGAGAAGCGCACGCCATCGCCGGAAGGCTAGCGCGCGCTAGGCCGCGCCAGTATAAATATGGCTGAGTAGTCATATTTTCATCCGTTTTTCATTTCCATCTTCTCATTTCCGCGGCTGGAGGCTTGGTGGTCAAGGAGGGATGTTGTCAAGCAATTAATCCACGAAGTTTGGGAGTTCATATCATTGATTAATCATCCTATAACATCATTTGATCCAGCGAATCAAGGTTAGATTTCCTAGAACCCTATCTTTGGGAAATTTTGGGGGTTTTGTCCAATTCGTTCCGAATTGTTGATTAATCCATGATGGGTATGATTAATCTTAGTGTTATTCATGTGTTTAACATCATTTAATCCGTTGTTCTTCGCCGAATCAAGGTATATTTCTTGATTTTCCTTCGGGTTGACTTTTTGGGGGATTGGTTCTTGATTTCATTTTCCATCCATTTTTGATGAATCGATTGTTGTTAAATGATGTTATTAAACATATCATATGGATTTTATATCCATATTTTGGTTTGGAATTTTGTTTTCGTGTTTTAACGGGACGGATCATGTTCTTGGCCGTTTTGGGAGAAACCCTTAAACTTTCGTCGTTTGTTCCTTGAATTCAACGGCTTTAGGTCGTGCTATGGAATTCATTTTCATTGTTGTTATTTTTGTTCGTAGTTTATTGTCGCGGGTTGGCGTTCGGCGGAGGTGGTGGGTTCATAATCGGTTCGTGCTATCATACGTCGGTCGATTCTCCGCGTGTGTGTTGATTCGAGTCAAGTACCTTGTCCATACAATTCATGTTTTGTGGATACGATGATTGGTGAATGCCTTAGTATGTTGTTTGATTGTTTGAGACGAACTTTCAAAAGATTTGGTTTAGCCTGGTTAAAGGCTCACCTTCAAAACGCGTGTGTTTTGTGAATGTTGCGTCTCGTGAACGGTTAAGTGAACCCTATGAATATGCTTGGTGTTGTTGTTGTGCTTTGATAATATATATGCGTATATTATCTCATTTTGGTACGTTGTGATTTGACAACGGTGTCGTGCTTTGTGTTTGTTGCATTTGGGTGAATTGCTTCGATATTCTTGGTGTGACATGTTGATTGTGTAATTTGTGAATATATTTCGCTCACCTAGAGAGGGTCCGGCGGGGCCACGGAGGGAATCCAATGGTACTCGCCCTGGATTCACGAGTGGTGTGTATGTTTTGTGAATGTATTTTGCTCACCTCGGGAGGGTTCGACGGGCCACGGAGAGAATCCAATGGTACTCGTCCTGGATTCACGATTAAAACTTCACGAGTGTTGTGTATGTTTTGTGAATGTATTTTGCTCACCTCGGGAGGGTTCGACGGGGCCATGGAGGGAATCCAATGGTACTCGCCATGGATTCACGAGTAAAACTTCACGAGTTGGTGTTGATTTTATGCACGTCAAGGACACGTGACGTGGGTTTTAACCCTGTGAATTGTTGTTGGTTTTCTATTTGCGAAAACAAAACCTTTGGGCTGTGACCCTGTTGATTTTGTAAAGAGAAGGATTTGATAATCCTAAGCTGTTTTCTATTAAAACTCTCGATGGCATTTTAAATCATTTTATAAATTGTTTCCCATGACTTGGGATTTTTTGATTTTGGAAACCTTTACCTAAACTCTTGCCTCGAAAAGTATTTTCGTCATGTTTAAATCTTTGAGGATTTATGGTTATTGTTGTTCTTGGAACTTGAATTGTATGACTCGTATTTTTGCACTTTGTACTTGCACTAGCAAAACAGTGGAGTTTTGCTAACCCCCGAGTATTCGGGGGGTTGTTGTCTGTTTTTGCATTCAGGTTTTGGAGCATAGCACATGGTCGGCATGAAGGATGATGAAAGATGAACGATACTAATCACACGAGGACCCGTTGATGTCGTATTGGTTTAGTTGTATTTTATTTTCCGCTGCAGTATTCTTTCCCCGTTGTACGGGAGTGTGTTGTACTCGACCCCTGCGTGGGCATGTGTTGTGATTGAGTTGTATATATTTATTGAAAGACTAAATCGGTCTACTGAGTCATTTTAGCCTTAAAGGCATTATTGAGATGTTCGATATTGTTACCAGCCTGGTAGATCCTTGAGAAAAGGTTCTACGACATGTAATATCCCTGAGCGGATTGGGGGTGTTACAAAACCCAAGTCTCACATTCCGAATATTTGATGAAAACTCCGGATACTCCCTATCTATATAATTCCATGCCTCTCCATTCAAAGGGTGTATCACATTATCGTCATCGTGTGCATGTGCCTCACCGTGCCATCTCATGTCCTTGGCTATGTGAGGCAACATAAAAAACCTTTCTAACCTGGCTTTCAGTGAGAAATACCGGAGTACCTTAACTGCTTTCTCTTTTCCAGAAGAAGTAAGTTTATACCTCTCTGTGTCACATATTGGACATCTCGTGAGATCTTCATTTGGCTGCCCCCAGTATAGAGCACAATCGTATCTGCAAACATGTATCTGATGTAGGAAATCTCAAGATCTTTCCGGACCCGTCTCATTTTCATATGCATATTAGGAAGACGACGACCTTCTGGTAGCATATTACCGGTGAGCTCCAAATAATCATCCATAGCATTGATGGCTAACCTATTTTCCACCTTTAACCTCATTGTTTCCATGACACTATAAAGAATAGTCATATTACCGAGTATATAGAGAAGTTTATTGAAAGTGTATGAGATTGTTGTACCTGTCAACGATAGCAGTGTTGAGAGGCATTAGTCTAGGAGCACGGTGACTTGGCTCAACATCATGGTATTCGTGATCTTCAAGAGGTAGACCCGTCTGAGAATAACCAAATATGTCGTCATTCAACCTTTTGTGGGATCTGTGGACGTGTTTCTACTGTACTATCCATGATCATACGGAATAAACGACACAAATTTTTCATTGTGGTAAATCTAACATGTATATTTCTTCCAAAAACCATTTTTTAGGTGCTCCCATAAAATATCAAATGAGAAACAATACCTATCACTGCGACATCTATATTTATTACACGACAATAGTGCGACGTACTACCATATTATCGTGGTCCTTCACAAATTGCATGAACCTTTTCATTTCAATCATTACTCTAGCATCCCACTTTTGTAATCATACCCAACTTTTATCCATATCCTGAAAATATGAATATACTAAATCAATCAACAGATTTTCATCTATACTTTCTTCATAGTTTCATCACAAATTATCAAATTCATGAATTTTATCGAAATTATCATGTATATCCATAATATTCAACACATTTTAAAATATTTAATCAGAATTCATCATATTTTTTTAGCATTCATCATATTCAATCACACTTAATCAAATTTAATAATTCACAAAATGAAATATAGTTTAGCTAACATGATTAACATACATATATTGCGAAATATAGCTTCACAAGTACAATCCAGATATATTTCGAACTTTTACCTTCTCTTTTTTAATTATTTTCTTATGGAGTTGTAAAAAATGACTTCAAAATGGCAAAAATCGAGTTTATATATTTATATTTAGGTTTAGCCGACGATACAGGATCAGTCGTCGCCTAACATAAATGTCGTCAGCTAAAGTATAATTGTCGGCTAAACTTTCAACTTTAGCCGACACATTCCACTTCGACCGACGGCCACCCAAGACGTCGTCGGCTAAAGTTCTTTAGCCCACGACAAAACAGTTGTTGGCCGTTCCTGCCGACTTTAACCGAGGACAATGCAAGGTCGTCGGCCGTTCTACCTTGTGTCGTCGGTTAAATCCTTATTTTGGTAGTGTTAAAGGTTAAAAAGAGAACAATTGTTGAATCAAAACGTTCCTTGTAATTGCTTTTATTCCCTTTAAAAATAAATAAATGTCATTTCAGTTTTGTACATATTATTAATAAAAATGGGTAGAGCTAAGGCTGTAGGCCCAGATCAGATCCCTATTGAGGTGTGGCTTTGTCTGGGGGAAGTCGGAGTTCAGTGGCTAGCAGAGCTGTTCAACATCCTCCTCAAAGGCTCTAAGATGCCGACAGAGTGGAGGCATAGTATTGTCGTGCCTTTTTTTAAGAACAAAGGCGATGCTCAGAGTTGTAGTAACTATAGGGGTATTAAACTCCTCAGTTATACTATGAAACTTTGGGAAAGAGTGGTGGAATGCAGGGTTAGAAGAGAAGTGGAGATCTCAGAGAACCAATTTGGCTTCATGCCGGGGAGGTCCACGACTGAGGCCATTCATCTCGTCAGACGCCTTATGGAGAAGTTTAGAGAGCGGAGTAAGGACCTCAATATGGTGTTCATAGATCTAGACAAGGCTTATGACAGCATTTCACGCGATGTTATTTGGAGGAGCCTAATAGAGAGGAGGGTGTCGTTGCCGTTCGTTAGGGCGATCCAATACATGTACCCCCAAGCTAGGACGTGCGTTAGTACCCCAGTTGGTGACACCCAATATTTTCCGGTTGAGATAGGGCTGCACCAGGGGTCCGCGCTAAGTCCTCTTCTCTTCGCTCTAATCCTTGACGTCATTTCGCGAGGGATTCAAGATGGCATCCCGTGGTGCATGCTTTTTGCTGACGACATTGTGTTAGTGGCGGAGTCGAGGGGGGAGGTGAACTCGAAGTTGGAGCTTTGGAGGGCTAAGTTAGAATCTCAGGGCTTGCGTGTGAGCCGGTCTAAGACCGAGTATCTCTGGTGTAACTTTAGTGGTGAGGCCAACGAGGAAGATGTTGAGGTAATGATTGCGGATCAGATCGTACCCCGGACGGATAAGTTCAAGTATTTGGGTTCGATCATTCAGAAAGAAGGTGAGTGTGAAGATGATGCCACGCATCGCATCAAGGCGGGGTGGCTAAGGTGGAGAGCAGCGACAGGGGTCCTGTGCGACAAGAAAGTCCCTCTAAAGTTGAAGGGTAAATTCTACAGAGCGGCAGTCCGACCTGCAATGTTGTATGGCTCCGAATGTTGGGCGATGAAGAAGTCGCTTGAGAGCAAGTTGGAAGTGGCTGAAATGAGAATGTTACGTTGGTCGTGTGGTCGCACAATGTTAGATAGAATTGCGAACGGGTTTTCGAGGAACGCTACTGGAAGTGGCGCCCATTTCAACAAAGTTAGGGAAGGGAGATTGAGATGGTTTGGCCACGTCCGCAGGAGGTGCATCCGCTCCGGTGAGGAGGGTCGAGAGTTTAATGGTTGTCGGGAGAGGAGGAGAGGCAGACCGAGGAGGACGTGGGAGGAGCAACTGAGATTAGATTTGAAGGCCTTAAACCTTTCCGAGACCATGACTGTTGATAGGTGCGCTTGGAGGCGCCAGATCAGAGTTGTGGATTCTTTTGTAGGGAGCGGTGCTGTAGTTGAGAGCTCAGGGTTGGGTTGTCTCGGTTAGCTTTGACTTAGAGCATTGCATTTTAACTTTTATTGTATATTTTATCATATTGTCTTTGCGTGTGGTGTTTTTTTGACAGGGAGCTGTGTGCAGAGCCAACCGCTCTTTTATTAGAGCAGCGTTCATCGGGAGTGAAGTAGCCAAATTTCGCTTAGATAAGTCCCATGTGGATCAAGTCATGGGCTCAGGTATGGTCTCGAGTTTTTTCGAATCATATATTTTCTTTTGTATTTATCACACAAGATTCTGTTGTGCACTAAGTTGGGGGTCTTCACGGAAACAGCCTCCCTACCGTAATAAGTAGGGGCATGGTCTGCGTACATTTTACCCTCCTCAGACCCTGCTCTGAGCGGGATATACTGAGTATGTTTGATTTGGTTTGGTTTATTAATAAAAATTTGGTTGCCAAAAGCTATCCATAATAAATGATATATCAAAATTAACAGAGTGAAGATTGTAGGTTTTGATGTGAATCATTAGGGTAACGATGGAATTAAGAGGAAAAAGCTAAAATAATATTTATTTTGCAAAAATCAGAACAATCTAGAATGACATCTAATAAAATTGGGGGAAGTATTTTCCTTTACTTTTGGTTGAACCAAGAACGGAGCTTTACAGCATAATCGGACTTACCTTAAGCATGTGCACCAAATTCCCAACTCAATTCACGAACAAAGTTTGGACGAAACCTTTTTTTTTTAATATCCAGGTTTCAAATTTACACCTAATTACCCTGTATAACAGTCGCGATTCCACAAGATCGCTATCGCTTAAATCGCGAGATGCAGATTCTGCTCACAAGTGCTTTAAATATCCTCAACTACCGCGCAAGCGAGTGCCCCCTGCGCGATTGCTCCATGCTGAACCCCCTCAAATCCAACTGCAGGGTTCTACCGAGATCTGGTCTCCCACACTACTGCTTGAAGCCCTCAATATTTAATTGTTCCACCAACATATCCCGGATGGCTAGGGTCTCTTCTTTAATCATAGATTAAAGAGTTAAACCCTTGAAAATTCTTGTCCTTAGAGAGACTCGAACCCGAGTCTCTCACTTGAAGTGGAAGACTCGTAGCCAGTGAACCAAGCTCACTGGTTAGGCTCGACGAAACTTGATAGAGAGGAGATTTGATGGAAGAAACTCTTCATTTTGAGTTTGATTCGACGTTGTTATGGAGATTTTGTTTGAATTTATCAAATATGTAATTTGTTTACTCATTAACTATATAATATATCTAACAATCATATTGATTATATTATAATTTTTAAACTCTCCCAATATATGTAGATAAAGTCTAATTTGAACGAATTTTAATTTCAAAACCCTAATTCATTTAAGTTGCAATTATAAGTATAATTACGGTTCAATTTCATTTCAATTTCAGTTTACTTTAGACGAACCCTGATTTTAGAATTCTTATTTTCTTAATTGCAATTTTTAAAAATATATGGATGTTTTATTAGTATGCTTTTATATGTACCACTGTTAAACTTAAAATAAATTTTCCGTATATTTCATATCTGAAGAATAATTGTTCGAAATTGTTGCATGATATTCTATCGTCATCTGGCAGTTCTTCTCGTAGTATGTTCGATAACCAATATTTTTGAGATTCTGGATCCGCCTCTACCTTACAATTTCAATTTTGATCACAAAGTCATATTATGGTTGTTCGTTCAATAAAACCATATTGATCAAGACGAAACCAACCGTATATCTCTTGTGAGACGAATGACGCTCTACAAAAAAAATTGAATGATCGAGGAAATAACATCTTATGTTGCCAGCGTTTGAAATCCAAACCACTGAACTTTCAGAATTTTCTACTTGGACAACAGCAGTACCAACAACCACATTAGGATTAACCACAGGGACAGTAGCCTTGGCAGTGTTGGAACTAGTAGCAATTGGATCAGTAGCCATGACATTCTTCCTGCGATTATCCATTGACACTGAATGGATATTTTCGACGTAAATCTACTCAACTGTACTACTGTTCTCATTAATCTTTACTATTAAATCAAAATTGGAAACAGAAAACAAAATACGAAAATACTATTACCGGAACAAAAGCGCCCACGGGAATAAACCCGTTCCGCAAGATGAATATGTTCCGTATAGTGCTTAAGGATCGGATATATCAATCCAAAGTCCAAGGATCATGGCCAAGGCCGAGGCGGAATCGTGCCAGACGAGTCATCACAAGACTGTGCATGGTCTTAGTGAATGTTGCACGTTCTTTCACTTCCTAATAAACTTATTTCCAAACTTATGGAATTTTCTTATTCCCATAATTTTTATCATTAGTTTTCCGCTTAACCACCCAAAAACTAATTTAAGAACTCGTCATCTCACAGCATCCAGCTCCCAGCTCGCCGATCTCAATCCAAACGTCTCGGTATGAATTATTAAACAGTAATTCAATTGCAAAAGCGTAATCTATGTGTTTGTTAATTCTAATAGATGAGATAGCTTCTTCTTTTTTCCCTTTGATATATTTGGTCCTTCAATGATTGTGCAATGGTGGAATAGATGTGTTGACATCATTTGTTATACTTGTACTTCACTGCGTCTTGTTTTTTTTTTTTTTTGTGTGTGTGTGTATGTATGTGTGGAGGCTACTGTTATGAGTCGATCATTCCTGGACGTGTACATATATGTGTATACATATTTGTACACATATGTGTCTTATTCATTATTTAATGTGGTCCTACAGTAAATGAATGTGTTCCATAGTAAATGAATAGATGAGATGCATGTGTGTACAAATGTGTGTACACATATGTGTACATTTGAATTTATCCTTTCTGGATTATTTGTTGGGATTTTTGGAAAATAAAGGTTAAAATAACAACTTTGAGTAGATTTTCCAAATTTAGAGAGTTGTTAGAATAACGAGCGTCATAAATGAGAAATTAATGCCCGAAGATTGAGTATGGAGATGAAAAATTGGAAGAATATAAGAAAAGTTCACTCCATTAGAATGAGTGGAAATCATCACACATAGAAAACATTTCCTTTTGAAGACACTTATAAGCAAGAAGGAAGTGTGAGTGCAAACTGTAGTGGGAGGAGTAAAGTGGAGGGTGCTACACGAGCGCGCACCAGCCATCTTATCTGGACCGGGCTTGGCATGGTCGGTGTGGCCTGTGCCGACTGGCGGAGCCAAATTTGCTATAAATTTAATTATTTCCTCTGTCCTTAGTTAATTTTGGGACTCCTTTTGACTCGAGAACCTTCCAAAATGTTTGGGAAGCACATGTCAGATTTCGAACACAACACAGTTTCTTACATAGTGGAAAATAGCACTGCGTCTTCTAGCACCGAAAAATCGTGCATCAGCATACATCACACCGTTCGAATTTTCCAGCATATTCATATTAGAATCTCGGGTATACTCGGCATTTTGGGAATCATGCGGTGGTGGTGTGTGATTGATGGATGCCCTCGAATACTTCCTCTCTCTAAGCTCCGAACCTACTTCCGAAGAGCACAACCACCAAAAAAACTGGATTTAAGTTTGATGCACTGTTAATATCTATTCATAAGATATGTTTCTCTTGGACAGAAGATCTGCCTAGACTTTGTTGATCATGAATTTATGATTTTGATGCACTTAGGAAATTAGATCAGAACATAATTACTACACCTAGAAAAGAGACCGATATATATATGTAAAATAGCGTCCGGAGTTGCTGAGGGTTAGTGATATTTATCGGCATTCAATGAACTCTCTTTTTTTCCTTCTTTTTTATTTTTCGTCGCCCTATTCCACGACGTACATGTTGAGTTCTCCATGCAAGTAGAAAAATTATGAAGATGACGGTTTTGGAATTTCATTTCAACTTTTCTTTTCGCATGAATTTATTGTGTCGATTAATTTTAGACCATTGATTGGCACTATAATTAGGTATAACTGGATAACTTTACTTTTAGACCATCCACCATTTATCGGCAATGTAAGCGGATAACTCTACTCCTCTTCTTGTGCTGGTTCGTAGTAAAAGCGATCGTAGATTAGTTTAGATGGGGAAATGAGAGAAATGTAGTTGGTAATACAATTGCTTATTTTATAACTCCGAAGTTATATGGGCTTTCTTCGATTTTATGCAGATAGCCGCTAGGTGTGACAACATAGATCCATTTGTGACTAGCGGTCATATGGTGACTCGCTCCTCGTGTTCGACTTGATTCAATGCCCGTTTTTCCTAAGAGTTACACAAAAAATCAATAAAATACCTAAAATTGTAAAATGACTCAGGAACCTAAAATAACAATAAAAACACTAACAAAAACGACTAAAAATAAATGCCGGGAATCTTCACCAATCGAAGTGTCTCCATCAGTGTCATCCGACTCCTTGTCATCAACAATACCAATTCCCTTACTGATTACCCCGGTGATCTGGAAATGAATTGGCGAGAATAGACCTGCCATTTTCCTTCAATCTACCCAGAGTACCGAAATTGCAATTTTTTGAAAGTTCAGCCATTGGCCTGAAAAATCTGAAAGTTGAGTACTGCATCTGCAATAAGTAGAAAACTCAAGTACTGAATCTGCAACTTGACCATATAAATATGCATAAGAAAATAAATCTTGTATGTGATGTACGACGCATATAGCCTTACCGTACTTAAATCATGCATAAGGATTATGAGTACAATAGCGTTTATGTGTGATCGGTCCAATGAGTACACACACGAGTACTATTGTACTCGTATAATATGAGTACAATTTTACTCGTATAATATGAGTATTACCACCCGAGAGAAATATATTATGTGAGCACTGAAATATTCATATACTTGGTCAATGAGTACAATACTACTCATTGACCAAGCAGTATGAGTATTGTAGTACGTTTAAACATGGCATAAGCACAAAAAAGCTTAAGCATGAGATTTGTTCCCATGTAATGTAGGTATAAGTGAACGTGTTGGTTAAGTTACGGAAATCAGATGATATATGTATGTTAATTAAAATATTTAGTATCTTTAGTTTTTGTAATTTACCCCCTCCATCTCCTAGATTTGTGCTTGGAAATCTTTGGCACATGTTTTAATAAAAGAATTGTTGAATTGTAATGTGACTGGAGAATGGGTCTTACATCAGTGTAGTATTAAGTAAATTGATGTTTATAAATGACATATGAACAAATTTTGGTCAATACCAATTCTCTTTAATATTTTGGCCTCTTTGTGTCTTAATCCAATATTCTGTTGAATCAACGAGTTTTATTGAGATTTTATTATTTCATGAACATTATGCTACGCCAGTCGATAAGGTAAGATTTGTTAGGGTATTTAGGGTTTATGGTGGAAATTCGGATTCTCAATGGATCGTGTAATTACTTTCCGAACTGATATTTCTACCCTATGCCCGGGTTACAAGAAATCCAGTCTAGGATAATCCAAATGGACACTTACGAATCTTGGCACAGAAACGTAAGCCAAATTGTTAGAGAGATTGTGAATTTGTCAAATAAAAGATAGAGCTGAGAAAGGGTTGTGTGAGACTCAAAGAGAAGAGCCTTATTTATACATGTCGAGATTAGGGTTTTATTAGGGTTAGCCGTCATTAGACATGACGAGATTTGGGTTTTATTAGGGTTGGCCATCATTTGAATTAATCAGTGATCCAAAATTAGTGGCATGATTGGTGGTTTCCAAAATTGACGAAATCAGCCAATTTTACCATAATCAGCCTCTAAAATTCGGAATTTTCCACTAAGTTAGCTATTCAAATTTCCAAAGACATTTGGGGCGCTGCCCCTAGACCCCGTCACCGGGGCGCTGTCCCCGGACCCCCGACATTTGTCGTACCGGCTTCTAATTCGATCTTATACATGCGTGCACCCCGCACATACCCTAACATATATTAGAGTACAAATTATAAAGCCGCTTAGCTCACATATTAGTTCCAATTACACAAAATGCCTGGTGACACTAAAATCACCAACAAGATTTAAGACTTCACATATATGTGTATATTTGGTAAAAATAAGCTATCTTATAAGTTAGTTAGTTTTTTTGAGCTTATCTAAAAGTTCCAGTTTAGTACGCATAAACTAATTTATAAGCTAGTTTATAAACTAGTTTACCAGTCATTAGTTAGATTACCAGCTAAACTGTCAAACACAACCTGAGATAAATCACAAAAAAATTATGCTTAAGTTTAATTCGTTATATTAACAAATCGAGCTTGAACATAAATTTTACCAATTAAACTCGAATCGAATATCCATCATCCATTGCTCTTTTGTATTCGTTTTTCTGAACACATATCACCATTAGACTGTTTGTAGCTATATCAACAATTTTTGTGGTCGCTTCGTACTAAGCACTTCCATCCATAAGAGCGGAAGCTACCGTAAATTACTTGTTAGTATTTGGCCCAACCAGGCCCAAAACTATATCTCCCTTTATTTCGGCCCATATCACTTAGTGCTGGCCAAGCCCATTTGGCATCCCTGTTGAATGGGAGTCGTCCGATCCAGATTTATTTCCTACTCTTAATCTGGACCGTCCGATCTCCCTTATAAAATCCTAACCCTAACCCTACCTCCCTCATTTTCTTCACTCCGCCTCCATCACTCACTCCGTCTCCCCCTTTCTCTTCTTTTCTCCCGTGAGTTTTCTCTCTCGGTCAAATCGGCGACTTTGTTCTCGATTCTCCTTCCTCCTCTCCCCCGTGAGCGATTGAATATCACAATGGAATCCCATGACATCCGATTCCCTCCTTGTGTGTATATATAGCCGGGGTTGGAGTTTTGACACACCGAGAAGAAGAGAATCGATTTGTGCCTTGAGAATTCGAGTGAAAACGAGAGTGATATCTGTGTTGTGATATCTTTGAGGGAGATCGGAATTGTGTCATGAGTTTTCTGAGGTTTTCTGGGTTAGAAAAGGTGCTAGCGGGCTGTTGTGCCGGTCGGCGGTGGTTCGGCGTTCGTCCTTCATGGAAACGAACTTTCTTGGTGTCAAATTGCAAAGGATTCGGAAGATCTGAGCCTAAATTTCTGTTTCACAAAGGGGGTTTCTTGACCTTTATTTTTCCTCCGTTTTCGTATTGCTTTTTCTTGGTGATTTTGTGCAATATATATTATACATATATATTTGTTATATATATATTTTCTAGAGTTTATACATATATATTATATATATTTATTATATATACATAAATATATATCTGCTGTATACCATATATAATATATATATTTGTTATATATATTTTTCCGGTATTATTCCATATACATATTATATATATATATATATATTCTTGCTGCCTTAATTGCTTGGTATATGTCGATCGATATTATCGTTATCTCGGCTAACTTAAACGAATCTTTGTGATTTACAGATTGGTTCTGGACGATCGAATTCCTTTGTGGGTCAGCTTGTTCTTGTGATTTATTTCAATAATTATATTGGTTTTTTATTATAAGTTCATTAGTTGTCCTGTAATCCTTAATCCCCATCCCATTGAATATAATTGTAATAGTTATATTCGTTTAGTCCGCTTGAATTATCGATCCTGTCTTTAGCCATTGTACGACCCGATACCCAACAGTGGTATCGGAGACGTTTTGTCGGGTGTCGGGTTCTTTGGCTTCGTGGTGATACGGAATAACCCATCCGGGTTTCCGCTCAGGTATATCGGCTTGAACCTCTCTTTTATTATTGTTGTTAGCTTCGGTTCTATTGTCAAATTAGCTGTCTTTAAACTGTTAGTTACTTGCCGTTTCGCTTGCCGTGGATTATTTGTGTGTTAACTGGTTGGATTCATTTTTCGGGTGACTCTTGTTTCCTTATTAATTAAAACTCAAACAAATTAAAACCTTAAAATCCAATACATCACTAATCTTGCGCTGCCAGGACCGAAAGTGTCCCTCGAATCTTTGTCAAGAGTTTGAGGATCCCGGTTTTAATTTAAACGGGTTTTAATCTCAAAAATCAAATCGAGTCCCTGAATTTGATACCCATCAGCTGTGTGATCTTTGTGATTTTTCGGGTTTCTTTGTGATTACTATATATTGTGTGTTAAAATGGGTTCTTTCTCAGTTTTTAATATTGCACCTTTTGATGGTAAAGGAGATTTCCAAATTTGGCAACAAAAGATGAAGGGCATTTTAATACAACAAAAAGTTTTTAAAGCTATTGATCAATCTTTTTCTGACAATACTGCTGCCGATAAAAAGGCCGAGGCAGATGAGTTTGCGTATTCATCAATTATCCTAAATCTGTCCAATTCTGTAATTCGGAAAATCGGTAAACATGATACATCTCAGGCTCTATGGGAAAAATTGGAAGAGACTTATACTGAAACTTCCCTGCCTAACAAACTGTTTTTACTTGAAAATTTTTTCCGGTACAAACTTGATATTTCAAAGGATATAAATGATAACCTGGACACTTTTACAAAATTAATCCAGGATATTAAACAAACCGGTGATAAAAATATTGATGAATACACCCCTATTGTTCTTTTAAATGCCATCCCTGATTCATACAGTGATGTTAAATCTGCTATTAAGTATTGCAGAGATAAAGTAACTCTTGATATTGTTATAAATGGTTTGAAAAGTAAAGAATTGGATTTGAAAAACAATAAGGGGAATAAATCTCTAGATGAGGTTAATTTTGTGAGGGGAAGACCTCAAAACCGCTTTCGAAAACTGAAACCTTCATCAAGTCAAAACCTACAGAGTAATTTTTCTGAAAAGAAGAAGGGCAAATGGAAGAGTAGGTCAAAGTCTCGACCTAAGAACCGTAAGTGCTATAATTGTGGTGAATCTGGTCATTACATTCATGAGTGCACTAAACCTAAGAAAAATTATCAAAATGATAATGCCAACCTTGTGGCTGAAAATGGCCGTGTAGATGAAGTTTTCATGGTTTCTGAAATTTGTGAACAAGCTAATACTGTGCATACTCTCACTTTGTGTGAAAATGAGTGGCTTGTTGATTCCGCTTGTACGTTTCATATGTCACCTTTCAAAAGGCTATTTTCTGAATATAGAGAAGTGACAAACTGGTCTGTCTCTATGGCTAATGAGAAAAAGTGGCAAGTTCATGGTTTAGGAGATATTAAGATAAGATGTGACTCTGGTTATTTGTTAACTTTAAAGAACGTGAGGCATGTTCCTGAATTGTGTCACAATCTAGTCTCTTATGGTACCCTTGATGATGAGGGGTATGAAGATAAGTGGGGTAATGGGATTATGAAAATCTTTAAAGGAAACTTATGTGTTTTCAAAACAATAAAACGGAATAACCTCTATGTGAAAACTGTAAAATATGATTCTTTTGTGAATGCTGTCCAAGGTGACTCAACAGATCTGTGGCATAAACGTCTAGGCCACATAAGTGATAAGGGTCTGGAAATTTTGCAAAAACAAGGGGTGTTTGGGAAAGATAAATTGTCCTCTATGCCGTTTTGCGACTCCTGTGTGGTAGGTAAACAACATTGTGTTAAGTTTCCAAATCCCCATCCCCCTAGAACTCCTACTACTTATGACACTTTGCATTATTTGCATGCTGATGTGTGGGGGCCATCTAGTGAACCCACACACGGTGGAAATAGATATTTTCTATCTGTGATTGATGATTATTCCCGTAAGGTCTTTGTGTTCCTTCTGAAAAACAAATCTGATGTCTTTGAGAAATTCAAAAATTGGAAAACGTTGATTGAAAATCAAACTGGGAAGAAAATTAAAATCTTAAGGACCGCCAACGGCCTTGAGTTTTGCAATCAAATATTTGATGAGATTTGTGCTCAATCTGGTATTCAGAGACATAAGTCTGTCCCTTATTCACCCCAACAGAATGGGGTGGCTGAACGCATTAATAGAACCTTGCTAGAAAGGGTCAGAAGCATGTTGGCTATGTCTGGGCTCTCGAAAAAGTTCTGGGATGAGGCTTTACTTACTGCTGCTTATTTGATAAATAGATCTCCCTCTATGCCGTTGAATGGTAATTATCCTGAATGTGTTTGGATTGGTCGATCTATTGATTTTTCCAATCTTCGTGTATTTGGCTGCTCTGCTTATGTGCATCAGAAAAATGATAAGCTTGAGCCTCGTTCTGTGAGATGTGTGTTTCTGGGATACCCGGAAGGGGAAAAAGGCTATAGGGTTTGGCTAAAGGGCCAAAACGGTTTTAAAACTATTATTAGTCAAGATATTATTTTCAACGAAAATGAATTTCCTTGCCTTTTACCGGATCCAGAAAACCCCCTGCTCCAAATGAGGTGGAGCTGCACATTTCTTTAGATAATATGGATAATGTGCAAACAGAAACTAATCTTGATAATCATGATAATGTTGATGTGCATGATGAAACATAAGTACTTGAAGATAATTTGCATGATTATCAACTTGCTCGAGATAGGCCTAGGAGAGAAATTAGAAGACCTTTTCACTTGAATGATTATCAGATGGCATCATATGCATTCAATATATTTGAATCTATTGATAATTATGAACCCAAAACATATGATGAAGCTTTGAAATCTGAACACTCAGAACAGTGACTTAATGCAATGAATGAAGAAATGACTTCATTGCATTCAAATGAAACTTGGGCTCTTGTGCCCCGACCGCCCAACTGTTCGGTGGTTGACTGTAAATGGCTTTTCAAAATTAAAGAAGAAAATGAGTCGGTCAAATTCAAAGCTAGACTCGTTGCTAAGGGTTTCACCCAGAAAGAAGGTATTGACTACACTGAAATCTTTGCCCCAGTGGTTAAGTTTACTACTGTGCGTATCATGCTTGCTCTAGTTGCTCAATTTGATTGGGAATTAAAACAATTAGATGTCAAAACTGCCTTTTTACATGGTGAACTTGAAGAAAAACTTTATATGAGTCAACCTAAAGGCTTTATTGATCCCAATCTCCCTAATCATGTTTGCTTGCTTAAGAAATCAATCTATGGTTTAAAACAATCACCTAGGCAATGGAATAAGAAGTTTGATGAATACATGCTCTCACTTAAATTTTCAAGAAGTAATTATGATCATTGCTTGTATTACAAAACTGATTCCAAAAATCATATTTTCTTACTCATATATGTTGATGATATGCTCTTAGTGAGCCCTTGTGTGAAATCAGTTGATCATGTCATTAAATGCTTAAGTGCGAAGTTTGACATGAAACACCTTGGTGATGCTAAGCGCATTCTTGGGATGAATATCTTTCGTGATAGGAAAAACTCCACCATTGTTTTAAACCAAGATTCCTATGTGCAGAAAATTATATCCAAATTTTCTATGAGTCAGTCTAAATCAACCAATGTGCCTCTAGCTGGTCATTTTCTCTTAAGTAAAGATCAATCCCCGAAAACTGAGGATGATATCAATTATATGAAAAAAGTACCTTACTCAAATGCCATTGGCTCGGTCATGTACCTAATGGTCAGCACAAGACCTGACATAGCTTATGTTGTGAGTTGTCTTAGTCGATATATGGCTAACCCAGGGGTTTACCATTAGCAAGCCGTCAAATGGCTCTTAAGGTACTTGAAGGGCTCAACCAGGTATGGTCTTAAATTTTCTCGACACCCGCAAGGTGTAAAATTGGTTGGATACGTGGATTCTAATTACGCTGCTAATCGTGATAACCGTAAGTCTACTACTTCATATGTGTTTACTTTGTGTGGCACACCGATCAGTTGGAAGTCTCAATTCCAACCTATAGTTGCTTTATCTACTACAGAATCTGAGTATGTTGCTATAACAGAAGCATTAAAAGAAGCTATATGGTTAAAAGGACTCTTATCAGAAATCGGTTTTCTAAAAGATAAAGTCGAAGTTTTTTTCGGATAGTCAATCCGGTATTCAACTGTGCAAGAATCCAGTTTTTCATGATAGAACGAAACATATTGATGTTCGTTTCCATTTCATACGAGATGTTGTTGCTAAACGTGTAATCTATCTTGAAAAAATACCCTCCCAATTTAATCCTTCAGATATGGGTACTAAGTGTTTACCCGTCGAGAAATTTAAATCTTGTTTAAAAAGACTGAATTTTGATTCGGTCGAATAAATTTTTTGAACTTTGTGTTTTTAGGGGATCTATTTGTGAGTTAGTCTTCTTTGTGAATTCTTTACCTTATTTACTGTGTGTATGTGCAGGTAACCTCAGAGATAGGCTATGATGAGTTTTCTCCAAAACCCGAAAATGCAATTTGACTGGTTAGCCCAAAAAGGTGGAGAAATGTTAGTATTTGGCCCAACCAGGCCCAAAATTATATCTCCCTTTATTTCGGCCCATATCACTTAGTGCTGGCCCAGCCCATTTGGCAGCCCTGTTGAATGGGATCCGTCCGATCCAAATTTATTTCCTACTCTTAATCTGGACCGTCGAATCTCCCTTATAAAATCCTAACCCTAACCCTACCTCTCTCATTTTCTTCACTCCGCCTCCATCACTCACCCCGTCTCCCCCTTTCTCTTCTTCTCTCCCATGAGTTTTCTCTCTCGGTCAAATCGTCGACTTTGTTCTCGATTCTCCTTCCTCCTCTCCCCCGTGAGCGATTAGATATCACAATGGAATCCTGTGACATCCGATTCTGTAACACCCCGAGATATTCGGAATAATTACAGCGCCATAAACCCTTTAAGTAATGATTTACAAGGCTAATTTAAAAGAAATGTAAATATAATCCAATCGTACAACTGAAGTTCAAAATACAGATTTGATTCGACCGATCAAATGAGTTAACTTATACAACCATATCGAAATGACATTATTAAAACAGACGTACTCGAGTACTAAATGAACCAAGAAGACAAATCACAATAACAATAAACATCAACCACATCACTGAGCCATTTCATCGTCTCCGTTTGCATCGTGGTTGCTTCCCCGCTCCTCGGCTACCTGAACATCAAAACAATGTCCACCCCCGAAGGGGTTAGCAAAACAATGCTAGTACAAGTATCATAATACATAAATCATCAGTGCATCATAAAACATGCAAAACGGACTTCCGTCACCGGAATCCAACGATGTGAATCCTCACGATTCCATCAACACAGTACAGGGTAATCCAACATCCAGCCCTTGGTATAGATCCCCATGATGATCCCGCTGACCAACGCATGGTGGAAAACCCGTCCAGCCGATCCAGCTTCTCAAAGATAGATTCCCATGATGATCCCGTCGGACCAACACATGGTGGACATTCGATCTAGCGCCCTCAGCATAGATCCTCATGATCCCCTCGGATCATTTATACCATAAATCAATCAATTATGCATACATATATGCATTTTAATATGTTCATCAATACGAACAATTAACAACGAATACCATGAGAAATTACAGAAATACATCTCATATTTGACAACATGAACAAAACCATAAGCATGATTCCAGGTTCCAATATAAATCAAACTCAACATATGATACTTGCCTCGAAAATGGCAAGAATGAAATACTCCAACAAATGACACGCGTCCGTATGCCACCGCCCCTCGATCGTCCCCTATGAAAGGCTCGGACCTAAGAAATAATAAAGAATTCCTCTCAAGGTGTACGAACATCTAACAATCCAGTTTACGGCCGCAAGCTCTAAGAAAAGAATTCTGTCTGAACTACTTAGCGCGCGCTACGTACTCTACGTAACGTGCGCTAAGCCTGCCCGTTAACGTACGCAAATGACCAGGTTTAGCGTGCGCTAGCCGTATCTTGTGATCTTCTCGACAATGTACCGATCGCCTCGCCGATGATATAACGTACGTTACGTATCCAACGTAGCGCACGTTACTCGTTCCCGATAGCGCACGTTAATATATACATCTTAGCGTGCGCTAATCGTGCATGGCAGTCACTACTGGGTAAAACTTGAGCTAAAGGTGATGAAAACTCATGAAATCCTCAGTGTTAATACATGCCAACTCCGTGCATATCATGCTCATACGGTTTATGAAGGATCTTTATGGATTAAATGACTACGAGACACAAGGATACGTATCATCATTACTACACCATAATTCATCTTGATCTTCAAGAAAATATTCTAAGTTCCGTTCATTCCAAGTCCCAAAACATATGATTCCTTACGTAAAACATACGAACTAGGTAATCTTCATATACTGGTCATGATCGGTTTTGAAGATACATAATATGCTTAGGAGTCCACATACTAAAAAGGTTCAATGGATCATACGACGAATAAGTGCTGAAACGTCAAAAATATCCTTCTAACACATGATGTTCGACTACTAACGAATTTATCTGACTAGATAATCATGATCAAAACGCCCTTCATACTAGTACTTAGTATTGGTGAAGAATCACCTACCTCAAAGTAGTGGAGAACAAGGAGGAATTCGAAGCAATCCAACGTCGAAGGCTTGAACACCAATCCTCAATGATCTACAATCTTCAACACGAGCTAGGATGCTGATATGAAGTGGTTAGGATGTAGAGAGTAATACTCTAAGTATAAGGATTCGGATGTGAGAAGAGAAAAGACTGAAAATACGAAAAGGATGTTGTCCTATTTATAGAAAATGGTTATTAGCGCGCGCTAGTCCATACTCGTAGCGTGCGCTAATGGCTTACTGACTTCACTGTACTCAGCACTTAGCATGCGCTATTCTCATATCAGTAGCGTGCGCTAAGGCGTTGACTTGGCTTTTCCCGAAAGCCGTCCAGGTTCATCCCGACACAATCCGACCAAGATCCCCGGCCTGATCTCACCTACCAACACGTCTCAATCATATTGACCACGTATAGCGTGCGCTAAGGTTCCTTCGTAGCGTGCGCTATGGATCCAAGTTAGCGTATGCTACACTTAGATGATAGCGTGCGCTACATGCACAGAATCAAAATCTTTAAATCACATTCATGAAATCATACGCTCAACAACACCGGACTATGAGATACGGAGGATAATACTCATATTAAAGTGCAACAATTACAATATCACAAGTTCCAAATACATATCAGAAATCTCGGGTATTACAGATTCCCTCCTTGTGTGTGTATATATATATATATCGCGGCCGGGGTTGGAGTTTTGACACACCGAGAAGAAGAGAATCGATTTGTGCCTTGAGAATTCGAGTGAAAACGAGAGTGATATCTGTGTTGTGATATCTTTGAGGGAGATCGGGATTGTGTCCTGAGTTTTCTGAGGTTTTCTGGGTTAGAAAAGGTGCTACGGGCTGTTGTACCGGCCGGCGGTGGTTCGGCATTCGTCGTTCGTGGAAAAGAACTTTCTTGGTGTCAAATTGCAAAGGGTTCGGAAGATGTGAGCCTAAATTTCTCTTTCACAAAGGGGGTTTCTTGACCTTTATTTTTTCTCCGTTTTCGTATTGCTTTTTCTTGGTGATTTTGTGCAATATATATTATACATATATATATTTGTTATATATATATTTTCTGGAGTTTATACATATTATATATATATATAATATATATATATTATATATACATAAATATATATCTGTTGTATTCCATATATAATATATATATATATTTGTTATATATATATTTTTCCGGTATTATTCCATATACATATATTATATATATATATATTAATATATATATATACTGTATTCTTGCTGCCTTAATTGCTTGGTGTATTTCGATCGGTATTATCGTTATCTCGGCTAACTTAAACGAATCTTTGTGATTTACAGATTGGTTTTGGACGATCGAATTCCTTTGTGTGTCAGCTTGTTCTTGGGATTTATTTCAATAATTATATTGGGTTTTTATTATAGGTTCATTAGTTGGCCTGTAATCCTTAATCCCTATCCCGTTGAATATAATTGTAATAGTTATATTCGTTTAATCCGCTTGAATTATCGATCCTGTCTTTAGCCATTGTACGACCCGATACCCAACATTACTCATTGTCGATTATTATTTGGCTTCGGCCAATACGAACAGGCAATTACTATCCACGATTATTGTGCTCTAGTTTTTATTTTTTTGTGGTTGCTATAATCCTTATAGTTAAAATATTGGACTAGATTTCGGATAGATTTTCGTTAACCAACGTGTTGAGTCTTCTTCTTTTTTTTTCCCAACTAGATGTCCCTCGTGTGACGCGTCGTAAAATATTAAATATTTATTATTAATAATATTTGATTGAATTTCAATAATATTATAAAGTTATTATAAAATATACATAAACTAATATACACATGATAGAACGAAAACAGTGTGGTAAAATCATTGTTAATTATAAGGTTTTAATGAATTTTATGTTGGCACACTTGGTTATTTTCCATATATTTATATTTTGGATACAATTTACTTCACTTGGCAATTTGTTGTTTAATTTAGGTGTTTGATGGAGTTTTTAAGATTAAGGAATAATTTGGGCTATCAAACAGACCAATCCAAGGTGATTTGGGCTTAAAATGAAGAAAATGTCACGCGACACTGGGTGGCCCAATGTCAGTTCGGTGACCCAGTGTCAGTCCTGTTCCGAAAATAATCTTACTTGGGGCCCAAGAAACGACTCCAAATCGCCCCAATCAGTTCCACAAGGCAAAAAGTCGGTCCATAGGCTGGAAAAAGGAATTGGAATAGATTTGGAAAGAAAGACTCCAAGGAAATTAAAACTCAAGAAGGATAAGAAGGAAGGAGATCCAATTAAAGAAGGAAATTGTGAAATAAGGAATAAATATAAAAGGAGAGGAGGGCTGGAATTATTATGAGCTTGGAAGATCACTTTTTATGGCTGGAGCAGAAGGAGAATACCTCGACCAAGCTGATTTTTTCCGCCGGAGCAACCGAGCCAATTCCGACGTGCGAAGAAGAAGACTACACCGTTTGAATTTCTTTCTTCTCATGTCTATTATTAATTTGCTATTTTCTAAAGCCAACATGTCCGGCTAATCTTCTATTCTAGTTCTTAGTGAAGTTTGAAACCGTATTTGAATTATTCATGTTTTAATCCCGTAGCGTATTCTCAACTCGAATTCTCTTGAATTACTTTTGTGTTATTGAATTCACGATTATGCTATTTAATTTCTTGATTTGGTTTGGCCAACTAGATTAGGAGTTTTATGTCTTATGCTAGAAATTGAGTTGTAATCCGTAATTGTTGCAATTTTAATTTCACAAGTAGCAAACAATTGATTTTTCCCAATTGGGTAAGACAAAATCGAGATCCCTTAAGTCGAGCTTATGAACTTAATATCTTGCCTATTCCATTATTTTGGTTTTTAATGCATCTAGCGAGCGAGATTTGAAGAGCTTGTTTTGAATCCACCATATAGATAGGTTTGATTAAAGAGCTTGTTTTAATTGAATAAACTTAAGAAATAATTGAGGTCAACAGAGCTTGTTGTTGGCTTCGGAATAGGAGTTCATGAGATTAGAGAAGAGATAAGCGCTGCATTGAAACTTGAATTAATTCGAAACGGTGGATAACGGAGTTAAGGACTAGATTATTCCTCAATTGATATTTTCAACTTTTTATTTCCTTTGTTTATTTTATTTTATCTTACGCAATTTATTTTAGTTAAGATAAACCCCCCCCTCTTTCGTTTTATTTTATTGCACTAAGTACTTAATCCTTAATTAGTATAATTAATTTACCGTTCTCCGTGGGATCGACCCTTACTTGCCGATACTACTAGTTAGTAGAAGTAAGATGAGGAAAATATAAATAACTAATTTTGGCGTGTCACGACAGCGCGGTCAAAATTTTGGCGCCGTTGCTGGGGAACGGTGTTAAATTAATTTTACTTATTTTGGGTTAAAAACTTTCTGCAATTTCGACACTGGATCACCCAGTGTCAGTTCTGAAATTTCATTCTAACTGTCAGTTGTGCACTAATCCGTTTGTTTTAGCTTTGCATGAATACAAGGTCCCGAGGGGATAAAGTCTTACAATACTTTTCAGAAATCACCAAACGAGGTCGTGTTTTCAGGCGGAAAGCCAAAGAAACCAAAGAAGCACTCGGACACTTACCATTTTCCCTCGAAACATCACCCAGCGAGTCAGAGGACGAAATTGGAGTCATGGCAAATAATGCTGAAAAGACGCTGAAGCAATTAGACAACCCAGAGATACCTCAACAACCATTGTGCATCACGATCCCGGCTATTGACAACAACAACACCTTTGAATTGAAGTCGGGATTGATTCACTTGCTACCTGCATTTCATGGTCTATCAGGAGAGGATCCGCACAAACATATCAAGGAATTCCATGTCGTTTGTTCAAGCATGAAGCCGAACGGTGTCACCGAAGAACAAATCAAGCTTAGAGCCTTCCCATTCTCATTAAAAGATTCGGCTAAGGATTAGTTATTTTATTTACCGTCGGCCACCATCACAACGTGGAACGAGATGGAGAGCTTATTTCTACAAAAATATTTTCCAGCCTCTCGAGCGGCTAACCTAAGGAAAGAAATATGTGGTGCAAGGCAAATGACCGGAGAAACGTTGCATGAATATTGGGAACGATTCAAACAATTGGTATCTCGATGCCCGCAACATCAAATTAGCGAGCTATTCAATATTTTTACGAAGGACTTAATCCGATGGAGTGAAACACAATAGATGCGGCAAGAGGTAGAGCCAAAAGGACCCAAAACGAGACAAAGGACCGAGAGTCGAGTCAAACGGACGGAAGAAACGATTTTTGCAAGAGACAGACGAACCTATCGGGTAGCCTATCGGCCGATAGGGGCGTCCGAAAGGTGTTCCTGCCCTATCGAGTGAAGTCGATCGACGAACCAACTATCTGCCAGCCTATCGGCCGATAGGCCAGTCCGATAGGCTGCCCAGCGGACTCTCGTGTTTTGACGGATTTTGACTCTTTTGGATAGATTTTGTTTCCTAGATTAGGGCTAAGCGGGAGTTTAACTCCCATAGGCTATATACACCCCTCCTAGACCTAGTTTTACCATCTTTTCATCATTCTTTTTCATCTTTTATCATCTTTAGCATAAATTTACATCTTCTTAGCAAGATTAATTCTTGGGATACAAGAACTTTTTGGAGGCAGTAATTATTATTATTTTTCGGAGATTGAAGACTCGGAGTTCATCCGTAAGGGTTGTAATCTCTCTTTTCATATTAATAATATGCGTTCTCCATCTATTTCTTGTTTAATTTCAATTATGTCTGGCTAAATTCATTGATTGATTCTAGGGTTAGTAATTTTAATTGATGTTCACATGATGTTCCTTTGATTACCTTTTTACCTTTCATCCTAGGCTTGTGATCAAGATGTGTTAAATCTCATGCTAGATTAAAGGGCCCTTAATCGATGCATGTTAGCTAAATGATTTTGCCCGGAAGGAGTAATTAATTAGTGGAAATACTTGATGCACAATATGATTTGATCTTAAGACCTGACGGAGTAAGATAAATCATAGATAAATAAGTTGACGCTTTTTAAGTGATTTAAATTCTTTGAGCCCTGGCGGGGAAAAGGGTTTAAATTAACTATCTTTCTAGGTTGCCTTGATCGGAATTCTAGATTGGCTGAGTGATTATTTCTAGGATTGAATTAAAATTTGGGGAAAAGGAATCAAGTGAATGGATTGTGTGAACTCAATTAGATGATACTACCCTAGGATCAATTACCTTTCGACTTGTGATTTTATCTTGCTAATTTGCTTTATTTGCTTGATTTAGATAATTCATCTTTTATTTAATTTTTATTTTTCGATTTTTAAAGTTAGATAATTAGAATCAAAACAAATTTTCGGATTCCTAAATAGCAGTCAAATTTTGAGTAGAGTTACTTCCTTTATTTTCGACACATCAATTCCCTTGGGTTCGACACCTTGGAATTACTTCGAGGTTTTACAAATTTTAAAATTGATCGGATTTGAAAACCATACTATGCGAATCCCAGCGATCAATTTTAAAATTTGTAAAACCTCGAAGTATTTCCAAGGTGTCGAACCCAAGGGAATTGATATGGCGAAAATAAAGGAAATAACTCTACTCAAAATTTGACTGCTATTTAGGAATCCGAAAATTTGGTTTATTTCTAATTATCTAACTTTAAAAATCGAAAAATAAAAATTAAATAAAAGATGAATTATCTAAATCAAGCAAATAAAGCAAATTAGCAAGATAAAATCACAAGCGAAAGCTAATTGATCCTAGGGTAGTATCTTCTAATTGAGTTCACACAATCCATTCACTTGATTCCTTTTCCCCAAATTTTAATTCAATCCTAGAAATAATCACTCAGCCGATCTAGAATTCCGATCAAGGTAACCTAGAAAGATAGTTAATTTAAACCCTTTTTCCCGCTAAGGCTCAAAGAATTTAAATCACTTAAAAAGCACCAACTTATTCATCTATGATTTACCTTACTCCACTTAGGTCTTAAGATCAAATCATATTGTGCATCAAGTATTTTCACTAATTAATTAATCCTTGCCGGCAAAATCAATTAGCTAACATGCATCGATTAAGGGCCCTTTAATCTAGCATGAGATTTAACACATCTTGATCACAAGCCTAGGATGAAAGGTAAAAAGGTAATCAAAGGAACATCATGTGAACATCAATTAAAATTACTAACCCTAGAATCAATCAATGAATTTAGCCAGACATAATTGAAATTAAACAAGAAATAGATGGAGAACGCATATTATTAATATGAAAAGAGAGATTACAACCCTTACGGATGAACTCCGAGTCTTCAATCTCCGAAAAACAATAATAGTTGCTGCCTCCAAAAAGTTCTTGTATCAAAGGAATTAATCTTGCTAAGAAGATGTAAAATTATGCTTAAGATGATAAAGGATGAAAAAGAATGATGATAAGATGGTAAAACTAGGTCTAGGAGGGGTGTATATAGCCTATGGGAGTTAAACTCCCGCTTAGCCCTAATCTAGGAAACAAAATCTATCCAAAAGAGTCAAAATCCGTCAAAACACAAGAGTCCGCGGGCACTTATCGGATCGCCTATCGGCCGATAGTCAAGCCGATAGTTGGTTCGCCGATCGACTTCACTCGGAGGGCAGAACATTTTCGACGCCCTATCGGCCGATAAGCTACCCGATAGGTTCGTCTGCCTCTCTTGCAAAATCGCTTCTTCCGTCCGCTTGACTCGACTTCGGTCCTTTGTCTCGCTTTTGGGTCCTTTTGGCTCTAAAACCTGCAAACACACTAAAACCAACCCAAACGCGTAATACGGCTCGACTAATCATAAATAAGCCAAATACGAGCACATTAATCACGAAACGAGATAAAAACCTAGTATAAAATCCTAGAAATAAGTGGTAAAATTACCACTTATCAAACCCCAAACTTAAGCCTTGTTCGTCCCAACAACAAAAAGAAAAGAAAAAGAAAGTCGTGAATCATCGTGCAACTCATAGTGTTCAACCTAATCAATACTATCCCGCAATTCTCTCTAAATAATCCGAGTGTCGTAAAGCGAGCCGCACTCGTAATAATGATTCCGCAAAGTAGTCAAATTCTCCTAATCATTCGCTCATGAAGAAAATCCACCAAAGATTAACAAAACGTGAGTCAAATCGACCACAATATGAAAGGCTAAAATAAACAAGCTAGTTCGTCCTGCTACACCTAGTGGCACAATTTTAACGAGTTTCATAACTAATTTACCTCGACAAGATTCCCTTATATATATGTTCAAGAATTTGATTCGAGTTGACCACTAGGTTAGGATCTCGGGATGTTTCATCGGGGTAATCCTAGGGTGGAACTTCCATTCTCATGTATTAGGAAACCGTTTGACGTAAAAGACACTCATGGGGCACATGGATGCTTCTAGTTACTAAGTTCCCGTCTACAGCGGAGAAACAACTCGAATATATAATTTTCGCATGTCCGAATCAAGGTCGCCATTTTGCGCGAGAGTAAACAGCGGGTCACGCGAATACCCCGAGTTACTAGGTTCCCTATCATTGGCACATGTGAAATATCTAAATCACTAGTCTAATCAGAGTCGTCGTTTTACGCGAGGGCAAACAACGGGTTACGCGAATGCCCCCGGTTACTAGACTTCCCTTCATAGAACAACATTATCTCGATTTTTGGGAAAAACTGACCGACTCTAAACTCACTCTAAGTGCCAACACGACTAAAGAAACAAGATTTACTCACTATCCTGAAGATGTAACCAAACGTATTGACGGTGATTTTAAAACAAGTATGTATCGTCTCTTATCTGCCAAGAACTCTACAATCACGAAAAATTTTGGACCTAAATGAATACTATGCAAAATGTAAATAATCGACTACAACTCGACTAAAACTCGACCGTTTCTTCAGAGAGAAAAACAGTGTCGTAACATCGGTATCACACAAATAGAAGCACGAAAAATTCACGAATAAAGAAAAACTAAGACAAGCAAGGCTATCTAAAACAAACAACGAAAAGCAAACAAAATCAAACACGAAATCTAAAAAAAAAACTACTACGACCTAGAAAAAAAATAGAAACTAGCAAACACACCAAACGAAAATGAACATAAAAATCTAAAAAAACTAAGCAACAAAAGCCAAAACCACGCAACACCAATATGATAAGCACAAATAAAAACAACGGGCACCAACACAAGCAAATGGTGATACAAGGCATACAAGGTACTCACACGTAAAGAAATTAACAAAGCCGCACTTCTCCCCCCCCCCCCCCCCCAAACTTATTTCGCATCCCAAAGGAGGAATAAGTTTGAAAAGAGAAAGGAGTGGATTTGTTAACGGAGTACCTGATCACTGGGGTGGAAGTCGAAGCATATACAGGGTCGGGTATGTCATATCGGGCTGGCCTATCGGCCGATAGGATCGTCTGTCTCAAAAAAAAATTTCAGCTTTTTCTATTTCGCACACTTGGTCCCGTTTTTTGCTTGGATATGGCGATTAAAGACCTGCAAGTATCCAAAACTCGGCGTGCATGGATTAGAACTTAACAAAACTAACAAAGCTACTACGAAACTAGAAACTACAAAAATCACGCAAACGAAAAATCGAAAACAAACGAATAAAACGAACTAATATACATACGTTGGGTTACCTCCCAACAAGTGCTACGTTTAACGTCTTTAGCTAGACGATACCTCATTCAATCCGGGTCTTCAGCGACAACTCCCCCTTGAACGGGTTTGTTGATATCAAGATAGCATACGTCCCTCTCATTAGATCGACTCTCGTTTGCCTCCAACATTCGAACATACTTTGGCAAATCCTCGTAAATTTCTTCAACATCGGAATGTGAGTAAATGGATTGTGAAATGCAATGCTCCAACAAGTCGGTCGGGGGCGGCATAATAGACTCAATTTCATAACATTCCTCGGGTGCATCCTCGGGCCTCTTCATCGCGTCATAGATGGAAATTTTCAGATTTTGATCATTAACTCGGAAGGTAAGATCACCCTCTTGGACGTCGATAAGTGCTCTCCCCGTCGCTAGAAACGGTCTCCCAAAGATCAATGGTTGATTCTCGTCCTCGGGCATGTCAAGAACTACGAAATCGGCCGGGAAGACTAAGTGTTGGACTCTAACTAACACATCCTCCACAACTCCCCTCGGATACGCGATCGACCGGTCCGCCGTGAGTAGAGAAATGGTAGTCGGCTTCATCTCCCCAATCTTCAACCTCTTAAAGATGGATAGAGGCATAAGATTGATGCTTGCCCCGAGATCACACAACCCATTACTGAACGTTTGGTCGCCAATCATGCATGTCAAAGTAAAACGCCCCGATCCTTCGCTTGAGCGGGAGCTTGTTTTGAATGATAGCGCTACACTCCTCTCAAATTTATTGTTTCAAACTTCGCCAACTTCCTCTTGCTTGCCACAAATATTTTCAAGAATTTAACGTACCCCGGCATGTCTCTCAAAGCATCTAGAAGTGGAATGTTGATATTCACCTTTTGAAACATGTCGATAAATCGTTGAAGCTTTTCATCATGTCTCGACTTGGCCAATCGCTGTGGAAATGGAGCTTTTACCTCAAAATCCTTCACATTCGAACTTCCAGGAGCCTTTCGACCGATAGGGGGGTCGATAGGCTCAACTGCCGGCATTCTGTCTGGGTATCGGGTGGGTCTATCGTCCGATAGTCTTGGCCGATGGGCCTGCTGCATTTCATCTTCCTTCTTGTTCTCGGCTCCCGTTTCTAGTACATCCTCGTTTCCAGATTCCTCAATTTCAGCCCCATGATTACTGTACCTTGTCCCACTCCGAAGCTCGATTGCGTTGCATTGTTGCGTCTTCGGGTTGGTCTCTGCATCGCTGGAAAATGGCCCGCTTATGAAATCCGGGCCAGGCGTCGCCATTTGACTCATTTGGGTCTCCACCATCAACATCTGCTTTGTCAAGGCTATCACTGAGTTTCCAATAGATGTCACACTATGCTCGAGAGCCCCGAACCTCTTGTCTACTTTATAAATAAAATCTTTTTGACTCGCCTCCAATCGTTCCAACATCTCTTCCATAGGTGTCTTAGCAATCGGCTCTTGAATAACCCCGCTTTTCACGTTAAATCCTGGTGGTGGCCGGAGAGCATTGTTCGGTTGGCATAGGAGAAATTAGGTGGTTTCGATTGTTCGGATAATAGTTCCCCTATTTCCCTTGCCTAAGTTTCCTCCTTGCACGTAATTTACATCCTCCTTAACTGCAATAGGCTCGTTTAGATCTTCAAAAACTGAATTGACTCCCAAAGTATTCTTTTTTAGCATCTCAAGTTCTTTTTGTTGTCTTTCAAATTTCGCCTTCAAATCACCGTAGGCGTCCTCGTCACCGGATGGAACCTTTCTTCTCGTCATCTTCCTATCGGTCACCTCCTCGTAATCATTGTTGACCGCTAGCTCGATGAGATTCTTGGCCTCTTCATAATCGTTAGCAAGAAATCCCCCTTTCGATGAATAGTCCAACTCTCTTCTAGCCTTCCTCGTCAAACCCCGATAAAACCGAATGTAGATTTCTTCCTTGTCAATTCCATGCTGTGGGCATTTGCGAAGTAGCTTCTTAAATCGGATCCATGCCTCGTATAAGTATTCATCCTCATATTGCTCGAATTGCAAGATATCGTTGATTTGTTTTTGCACCTTCGAGGGAGGATAGAACTGTGCTAAGAACAACCGAGTCATCTCTCTCCAAGTACCAATTTCTTTCCGATCTAGGCTCTTATACCAATCTAGCGCATCGTCTTCTAAAGAGAACCGGAATAGGCGGAGCTTAATGACATCCGGAGGCACTCCGTTTTGCTTGATGGTGGCACATATGTCCAAAAACGACTCAAGATGAGCGTTTGGATCTTCATTAACTCCTCCTCCGTATGTTTGAGACTTCACCGTAGCGATGAGGGACGGCTTAAGCTCGAAGTTGTTGGCATCAATCTTTCCCCAACCTCCTTCTTGATAATCGTCCAGCTTAGGTCGAAAGCGGGCATTCAAAGGGATCTTCTCGGGACGAACGAGTTCTCGTGGTGGGTCAACAATGCCGGCCATGGTATCAACGAAAGGTATGGAAATAGTCTCGGTTCTCGCTTCTTTCTTCTTCCTCCTCAAAGACTTCTCGATTTACGGATCCAAAGGAAATAAGTCCTTTCCTTGGGATCTTGTGATCATGCACCGCCTACACGGAAGAGAAAACAAGATGTGAGGAAACGAGATCGATAATTAATAATAATAGTAAACAACCTAAAGTAACAATCTCTTCTTTTTCGAATTATCCCTTTAAGTTTTCTATCAATTCCCCGGCAACGGCGCCAAAAATTGATCGCTGGGATTCGCGTAGTATGGTTTTCAAATCCGATCAATTTTAAAATTTGTAAAACCTCGAAGTATTTCCAAGGTGTCGAACCCAAGGGAATTGATATGTCGAAAATAAAGGAAATAACTCTACTCAAAATTTGACTGCTATTTAGGAATCCGAAAATTTGGTTTATTTCTAATTATCTAACTTTAAAAATCGAAAAATAAAAATTAAATAAAAGATGAATTATCTAAATCAAGAAAATAAAGCAAATTAGCAAGATAAAATCACAAGCGAAAGCTAATTGATCCTAGGGTAGTATCTTCTAATTGAGTTCACACAATCCATTCACTTGATTCCTTTTCCCCAAATTTTAATTCAATCCTAGAAATAATCACTCAGCCGATCTAGAATTCCGATCAAGGTAACCTAGAAAGATAGTTAATTTAAACCCTTTTTCCCGCTAAGGCTCAAAGAATTTAAATCACTTAAAAAGCACCAACTTATTCATCTATGATTTATCTTACTCCACTTAGGTCTTAAGATCAAATCATATTGTGCATCAAGTATTTCCACTAATTAATTAATCCTTCCGGGCAAAATCAATTAGCTAACATGCATCGATTAAGGGCCCTTTAATCTAGCATGAGATTTAACACATCTTGATCACAAGCCTAGGATGAAAGGTAAAAAGGTAATCAAAGGAACATCATGTGAACATCAATTAAAATTACTAACCCTAGAATCAATCAATGAATTTAGCCAGACATAATTGAAATTAAACAAGAAATAGATGGAGAACACATATTATTAATATGAAAAGAGAGATTACAACCCTTACGGATGAACTCCGAGTCTTAAATCTCCGAAAAACAATAATAGTTGCTGCCTCCAAAAAGTTCTTGTATCAAAGGAATTAATCTTGCTAAGAAGATGTAAAATTATGCTTAAGATGATAAAGGATGAAAAAGAATGATGATAAGATGGTAAAACTAGGTCTAGGAGGGGTGTATATAGCCTATGGGAGTTAAACTCCCGCTTAGCCCTAATCTAGGAAACAAAATCTATCCAAAAGAGTCAAAATCCGTCAAAACACGAGAGTCCGGGCGCACTTATCGATCGCCTATCGGCCGATAGTCGGGCCGATAGTTGGTTCGCCGATCAACTTCACTCGGTAGAGGCAGAACACCTTTCGACGCCTATCGGCCGATAAAGCTATCCGATAAGTTCGCCTGCCTCTTGCAAAATCGCTTTCTTCCGTCCGTTTGACTCGACTCTCGGTCCTTTGTCTCGTTTTGGGTCCTTTTGGCTCTAAAAACCTGCAAACACACTAAAACCAACCCAAACGCGTAATACGGCTCGACTAATCATAAATAAGCCAAATACGAGCACATTAATCACGAAACGAGATAAAAACCTAGTATAAAATCCTAGAAATAAGTGGTAAAATTACCACTTATCAAGGAGCCCTAGTGGACAAAATTCCCACAGCCGCAAGGGCTCCCATATCCAACATGGCGGCCAATTTACAACAATTTGGTTGTCGCGATTCACCGATCAGGATGGTGAAGGAGATGCATGACTCGTCCCTTGAAGAAAAATTGAATGAGCTAACTACTTTTGTTAGAAAACTTGCTATAGGTAACAGCACTCCAGTCGCACCCTGTCGCATTTGCAAAACCACGGAGCATACAACGGATAATTGTCGGATTTTGCTTGATGAAATCGAGGCACACGCCAATGCAATTGGAACTGAAAATTCTTAAGAGAGGAAGAATGATCCATACTGAAACACATACAACCCAGGATGGAGGGATCACCCTAACTTTCGATGGGAAAATCAGCAAGAGGCGGCCCTACAAAATAAAGGACAATTCTACAAGCAGCCCACTGAAAATCCGACACAATCTTTGGAGGATATGATGAAGACTCTTATGGCAAATACTATGCAGCTACAACAGGGCATGAATCAGTTCCAGCAGGGCATGAATCAGTTCCAGCATGACACTAAGTCGAGTATCAAAATTTTCGAAAATCAAGTGAGTCAACTAGCCACCACGGTGAGCCGCATGGAGAGCCAAAATAGTGGAAAATTGCCATCACAACCTGAGATGAACCCAAGAAACGTGAGTGCTGTAACTCTAAGGAGTGGGAAGCAGCTTAAGGAGCCCAATAAGGTGGAGGAAGCTGAAAACGAGGAGGAAAAATCCACTGAATAGGTCAACACTGGGACACCTAAAGGTGTAATCAAGAACCAAGATGAATCACGGACAAGAAGGTAAATTCGTCTAAAACTGCTCCTTTTGAGACTAACGAGTTACCTTTTCCATCTAGGGTCAAAAAGGCAGCGATCGTGAATAAAGATAAGTAAATCCTCGACATATTCCGAAAGGTTGAAATCAACATTCCCTTACTCGACGCAGTTCAACAAATTCCAAAATAAGCAAAGTTCCTTAAAGACTTATGCACCAACAAATGGAGGTTAAAAGGGAATGGGAAGGTGGTGATGGGAGAAAATGTGTCCGCTGTATTCCAAAAGAAATTACCACAAAAACGGGAAGATCCAGATATTGTTGCGATATTTTCTTACACGCAAGTGCACGTTATCGTTTACAAGTAATAAAGTGATGAGTGAGTATCGTTCCCACGAGGACTGAATCACTAACTACCGATTTTGTGTATTCTAATTTTATTCGAACAATCGAATATGGGTTTTGCAATTAATTACTAAAAGAATTATTAAAAGACTAAGCAGTAGAAAACGATAGCTTGAATAAAGGGAAATCAAATGATGAATAAGTATAGGATTCTGAATCCACCTCGGTTTATCCGAATTTACTCTCGATTATCCGTAATAAATAATTTTCCCAATTTATTGAAGGCGGAGATTGCTAATATATTCTACCGCCTCTCCCGAGGTCAATAGATTTGTCTAAAGGCGAATAACGCACTCTATCCCTAGGTGAATTAATTCGTCAATAGGCGAAAAGCATAAAATCTCCAAAAGGCCACGCAGTTCCTATGAGTATATTCCTATCTCACAGAATAAAACGGTCCTCACCAATAGTTCCTCACCAATTCTCCTCTCCCGATTTGAATTGAATGATTAAATCAATACAACTATTGGCCAGATAATTGCAAGCATTAAACACGATTGGGAAAACTCAACAAAAAGGTAATTAATTAGAAAATCTCAAGAAAAATCCGTCAAAACGTAAGTTTCATCAAAATCCTAGATTAGGGTTTTAGCCTGACATACTAATAATTGAAAATACAGAGTAAATGAATGAAAGCATTAAAATCAAATGCAGATGAAGCTCGGATTCCTCCGTTCTTCGGCTTCCGCCCTCTGCCCTTGAAGTCTTCTGCTTCCCTCTTCTCCTGCCGTCTCTCCTCTCTGATTCCAAGCTTAAGATCCGAAAGATAAAAGATGATTAATTAGGGTCTTAAACCCTTATTTATAGCTTTTACATCCTCCAAATCGCGTCCGTATGAGTAGGTCGAAAACTGGCTTCGAAACGGCCCAAATCCGCGCGATGCATATAAAAGCCGCCTAGTGTGCCGCACCACTAAGTTCGTGCCGCGCACACCGCTTTAGCCGGATGCTCGGGCGCTATTTAATTCTTCTGTGCCGCGGCTCACCTGGACTGTGCCGCGGCATAGAGTACAGTTTACTTTGTGCCCGACTGGGTGTCTTCCTGTGCCGCGGCCCTGCTTCCTTGTGCCGCGGCTCATAGCCAAGATTTGCCGCTACTGCTTTCGCCTCGTTTTAGCTTCCTGACTTCAATTTCCTGACAAACATACAAAATTAAGGCATTAAAGGCTCATTTAAATAATTTCACTCTCCAAAATAATACAAAATAATGATAAATAAGCGTATAAAAATACGCCTAACAAATACCCCCAAACTTAAGCCTTTGCTTGTCCTCAAGCAAAAAGAATTAATTTCAATAAAAGAATGTCGTGAATCATCGTGCGACTCGTAGTGTTCAACCTAATCAATACTATCCTGTAATTCTCTCTGAATAATACGAGTGTCATAATAGCGAGCTGCACTCGAATCGATTCTCCAAAGTAACCAAGTGCAGTCCTAATCACTCGTTCATGAAGAAAATCCAGCTCAAAGATTAATAAAACGTGAATCAAATCGACCGTCAATACGAAAGGCTAAAATAAACAAGCTAGTTCGTCCCGTTCCACAGTCTAATGGCAAAATTTTCACGAGTTTCATAAAAATAATCCTCGGACAGTATTCCCTTATATATATGCTCAAAAAATTGATTCGAATTGACCACTAGGTTCGGATCTCGGGATGTTTCATCGGGATAATCCTAGGGTGGAACTTTCATTCTCATGTATTGGGAAACCGTTTGACGTAAAAGACACTCATGGGGCACATGGATGCTTCTAGTTACTAAGTTCCCTTCTACAGCGGAGAAACAACTCGAATATATAATTTTTGCATGTTCGAATCAAGGTCGCCGTTTTACGCGAGAGTAAACAACGGGTTACGCGAATACCCCCGGTTACTAGGCTCCCTATTATTGGCACATGTGAAATCTCTAAATCACTATTCAGGGTCATCGTTTTACGCGAGAGTAAACAACGGGTCACGTGAATACCCCCGGTTACTAGACTTCCCCTCATAGAACAAAATTATCTCGATTTTTTTGGGAAAAACTGACCGACTCTAAACTCAATCTAGGTGCCAACACGACTAATGTAACTGTATGACTAACTAACCGAAAAATGTAACCAAACGTATCGACGGTGATTTTAAAACAAGTATGTATCCTCTCTTATCCGCCAAGATCTCTACAATCACGAAAAAAATTTGGACCTAAATAAATACTAAGCAGAAACAGAAATCACTGACTACAACGCGACTAGAACTCGACCGTTTCTTCAGAGAGAAAAACAGTGTCGTAACATCAGTATTACACAAATAGAAGCATGAAAAATTCACGAATAGAGAAAATTAAGACAAGCAAGGCTATCGAAAAAAATAACGCAACGTAATGAAAAGTGCAACGAAATAAAGTACAACAATGAATGTAGCGACAAAAAGTAAAACCCCCCCAAACTTAGGACGTACATTGACCTCAATGGACAAAATATGATATGCAATAAAAGTAAAAGGTCAAGTACTCCCCTCGAGTCCTCTCACGAGTTGGTGCCGGCATCATCCGGTGAGCTTGCACGCTTCTTGACTACATCATGCGGAGTGTGAATAAATGAGCTTGCATCATCAAAAAGGAAGTTAAGTACGAGCTCTCAAGTTTAACATGATGTAAGGGTTGGGGATAATGTAATTCGATAACATGATTCATTGCATATAATTTGAAAATGCCTGGCTTACCAATTTTTCATTGCTGCAATTTATCAAACACTTTGTGTGCACCAATTAAAATGAAGAACAAAAATTTTGATGGTTAACTCCAAATCCCAAAAATAATAACACAGATAATAACCCTGAATAACGACAACTATCATCACCAATTCGTTCATAAATATCAATTTCATCACAATATCAAATTCCCCATATTCCAACTCCATTTTAGAAACAACATTGAAGAACAACTAGCAATATATAACTTCAATTCTTTTCAAATCAAGTATCACTTATGATTAAGAAATCAAGAATTACCTGAAGAATTTGAGAAGGAGACAAAGATAAGGTTATCGAATGACCTTATTGTGCCGTCAAAAATCCGAGGAAAGGCCCCTTTGTGCTGGCCGATCAACTGAAAGAAGCATACCTGGCCATTCTTATAATGCGACGGGGGCCGCGGCACAACATAAGTGAGCCGCGGCCCAGAGTACAGTCGGCCTGGGGCGCATTTGTAATACTGCCGGGTGCCGCGGCTCAGTTTGGGCGTGCCGCGGCTCAACGTGTTAGTGTGCCGCGGCTCATTTGCCCCGTGCCGCGGCACAAAGTACAGTCTCCTGGGCATTTCTTGGACATTTGGTGTGCCGCGGCTCAGGGTGTGTGTGCCGCGGCTCAGTGACCTGGTGTGCCGCGGCTCAGTAAGATCGTGCCACGGCACAGAGTATAGTTTGTTCGGCCATGTTTCATCAGCTGGTGCGTGCCGCGGCTCACTTTTATTGTGCCGCGGCCCATCATTGAATTCCTCCCCTTGGCTGATTCCTGCACAGAATTTTTACACGAAAACATCAAGACGAGAGGGAAGGACGGATCAAAGAAGAATGACAACAAAGAAAGACTCTAAAAATTCCAGAAAACAATAAAGAATCTACAACTAATACTCGGGTTGACTCCCGAGGTGCGCTAAGTTTATAGTCTTCAGCCGGACTTTTCTCACATTCATCCGGCGGTGGATAAGGCGACGCTCGTTTTCTGCGTGTCTATTGGATTTCCCAAGTATGCCTTCAACCGTTGTCCATTAACTTTGAATTTTCGGGCATCTTTTTGTACTTCTACTGCACCATGTGGAAACACTTGAACTACGGTGAACGGTCCCGACCATCGTGAATGCAATTTCCCGGGAAATAACGTTAAGCGAGAGTTAAATAGCAACACATCTTGTCCCGGGACAAATTCTCTATGCGTGATGTGCTTATCATGCCAAATCTTTGTCCGCTCCTTATAAAGTTTCGCATTTTCGTATGAGTCGTGGCGAATTTCTTCCAACTCGTTCAGCTGCAAACAACGCTTTTCACCAGCGGATTTCAGATCAAAGTTTAGTTTCTTTATCGCCCAGTAAGCACGATGTTCCATCTCTACGGGTAAATGGCAACTTTTCCCATAGACCAATCTGTAGGGCGACATTCCGATAGGTGTTTTATACGCAGTCCGGTATGCCCAAAGTGCATCATCGAGTTTAAATGACCAATCTTTTCGAGATGAGCTGACCGTCTTTTCTAGAATCCACTTCAGCTCTCGATTTGATATCTCGACTTGACCGCTCGTCTGAGGATGGTATGCTGTAGCAACACGATGAGTGACTCCGTATTTTCTCAAAATCACATCAAGAAATTTGTTGTCGAAGTGTGACCCACCATCACTGATAATAGCACGTGGCGTCCCAAAGCGTGTGAAGATATATTGTTTAATAAACTTGATTACGACATTGGACACATTCGTAGGTAGTGCCACCGCTTCAACCCATTTTGAGACATAATCTACGGCCACCAAAATATAGAGATTCTTATTTGATGGAGGAAATGGACCCATGAAGTCGATCCCCCATACATCGAACAATTCAACTTCAAGTATGGTGTTCAGCGGCATTTCGTGTCGTCTTGAGATGTTTCCAGTCCGTTGACACCGATCACACGCGGACACAAAGGAGTGAGCATCTTTGAATAAGGACGGCCAATAGAATCCCGATTGTAAGACCTTCACCGCTGTTCTATTTCCACTAAAATGTCCACCGTAGGGTGATGCATGGCAATGGTTCAGCACATTGTGGATTTCCTCATCCGGAACACATCTACGAATGATTTGATTGGGGCATCTCTTGAAAAGAAAAGGATCGTCCCACAAATAATACTTAGCGTCCGAGATTAGCTTCTTCTTTTGATGGCGTGAGAGGTCGTTCGGAATTGTTTTACTTGCCAAGTAGTTCACTAGATCAGCATACCAAGGCGCTTGTTTTGAATCCAACTTGTAGAGCTGCTCGTCGGGGAAGGTTTCTATGATTTGTGGCTGACTCTCTTCCTTCTCGAGGGGACTCTCTAATCGTGAAAGGTGATCGGCTATAACGTTTTCAGTCCCTTTCTTGTCCCGAATCTCCAAGTTGAATTCTTGAAGGAGTAGCACCCACCGAATCAACCTTGGTTTGGCATCCTTATTCTCCAAAAGGTATTTTATTGTTGAATGGTCGGTCCACACTATCACTTTCGTTCCCAGTAGATAAGCCCGGAATTTATCAAATGCAAAGATCACCACCAACAATTCCTTCTCCATTGTGGCATAATTTCTTTGGGCGTCATCGAGTGTTCGGCTCGCATAGTATATGACATGGAACACCTTCCCTCGTCTCTGCCCCAAAACAGCCCCAATGGCAAAGTCGCTAGCATCACACATTAACTCGAACGGAAGGTCCCAATCCGGAGCGACTATCACCGGTGCCGTGCTTAGAGCTTTCTTCAACAATTCGAAACTTTCTTTACAAGACTCGTCAAAAGTAAATGGGACATCCTTCATAAGTAGATTGCACAGCGGCTTCGTGATCTTCGAAAAATCCTTAATAAATCGGCGATAGAAACCGGCATGTCCCAAAAAACTTCTAATCCCCTTGACCGAAGTGGGCGGAGGCATCTTCTCAATTGTTTCAATTTTTGCTTGGTCGACTTCAATTCCATGTGAGGATATTCGATGGCCAAGCACAATGCCCTCCTGCACCATAAAATGACACTTCTCCCAATTCAAGACCAAATTTGTCTCTTCGCATCTTCTCAAGACTTTCTGCAAATTTTTCAAACAAATGTCAAACGAATCTCCAAAAACAGAAAAATCATCCATAAAAATCTCAATACACTGCTCTACCATGTCAGAAAAAATAGCCATCATACACCGTTGAAAAGTAGCCGGCGCATTACACAATCCAAAAGGCATGCGCCTATAAGCGAAAATGTTGTAAGGACATGTAAACGTCGTTTTCTCTTGGTCTTCGGGGGCTATGTAAATCTGATTATACCCCGAGTAACCATCGAGAAAGCAATAGAAATCGTGTCCGACTAGTCTATCTAACATCTGATTAATAAAAGGCAAGGGGAAATGATCTTTTCTAGTGGCCTTATTTAATTTTCTATAATCTATGCACATACGCCACCCCGTGACAATCCTAGTGGGAATTAATTCATTATTATCGTTTTGAGCAACTGTTATCCCACCCTTTTTCGACACAACTTGGACCGGACTTACCCACTTGCTATCAGAAATTGGAAAGATCATACCTGCGTCGAGGAGTTTTAAAACGTCGACTTTTACCACCTCCTTCATGTTAGGATTCAGCCGGCATTGATGCTCCACGGATGGTTTGTAGTCTTCCTCCATCAAAATCTTGTGCATGCAAATTGACGGGCTGATCCCCTTAATATCCGCAATAGACCATCCAAGAGCAGATTTGTACTCCCTCAAAACTCTTAATAATTTCGCCTCTTGATCTCCCGCTAAAGTGGCCGAAAGAATAACTGGAAGGGAGTTGTCGGGCCCCAGGAATGCATATTTTAAATGAGGCAGCAGCTTCTTGAGTTCCAACTTTGGAGGTTTTTCGATCGATGGGGTTGGTCGAGTTAGTGAACTTTCGAGCTCCTCGAAGGGTTTACGAATAAAAATTGGCGGGGAAGCATCCATGTGTCGTACGTAGGCTGCATGCTCTCCATTTAGTTCGAAATTTTCAATCAAAACGGATTCCAATGGATCGGGTGGATAATTTTCTCGAAAAGTTCTACTCACGCACGAGTCAATGACGCCAACTTGGAAACAATTTTCAGCCACTTGGATATTTTACGGATCGAAGATATTGAATGTTACTTGCTCCTCTTGAACACGTAGAGTCGCCTTCCCCTTTTCCACATCGATCAAAGTTCGGTTGGCCGCCAAGAACGGTCTTCCCAAGATAATCGATATCTTGATCTTCCTCCATATCGAGCACAATAAAACTACCGGAAAGATAAATTTGTCAACCTTTACTAACACGCCCTCTATTACTCCTCGATATTTGATAGATCGATCCGCTAATTGCAAGGAGACCGCCGTCATTGGCTTCCCAATATCCAGCCTTTTAAAAATAGAAAGGGGCATAAGGTTTATGGCCGCCCCGAGATCGCATAGGGCTCTTTCAAAAGACGAATTTCCGATGATACAAGGGATGGTAAAACTTCCCGGATCTCTCAATTTAGGTGGGAGCTTCTTTTGTAAAATAGCGTTGCACTCCTCCGTTAAAGCGACCGTCTCATATTCCTCGAACTTTCTTTTGTTTGACAAGACTTCTTTCATGAATTTAACATAACTCGGCATTTGTTCCAACGCGTCGGCAAATGGAATGTTTATGTGCAATTTCTTGAAGACGTCGAGGAATTTTGAAAACTGCTTGTCCAGTTTTTGCTTTTGGAAACGCTGTGGGAATGAAATTTGAGGAGTGGGCTGAGTAGTCGATACTTCCTTTGGCTTTGGGCGCCTCATCCTTTTCCTTCTCGTTCTGCTCGATCGGCTGCTCTTTGTTACTAATAGGCTGCCCTTTCAACTCCTTTCCACTTCGTAATTCGATCGCTTGCACATTTTCCTTGGGTTTCACTGATCACACTGGCGATGCACCTTGAGACCGAGAAGACAATAAATTAGCAATCCCCATTTGTGTTTCTAGATTTCGGATGGAGGTAGAATGATTTTGGAGGGTCGTCTCGGTGGTCATGAATTGGCTCGTGTTAGCCGCCAATTGAGCAAGAGCATCTTCCAATGATACCTTTGGTGATTGAGGGGTCACGTGGGGTCACAAGTGAGCTTGTGGAGGGTTCAAAGCTTGCCCGTTTCTCCACGGAAAATTTTGTTGATTTCGCCACCCTTGATTATAAGTGCTGGGGTAAGAATTGTTTTGTCGATTTCCATTTCCCACAAATTGAGCTTGCTCCATCGGATGTTGTTCGAACGGATTTCTGACTCGACACTCCGCGCTCGAGTGAGATCCGTTACACCAATTGCATGTCTCAATGGTAACGGGGGAAGGTGCGTGCGAAAATGCTTGGAGCTGTTGGGTCAAGGCGGCGACTTGAGCTGACAATGTGGAAATCGGATCATTACTTGAAACTTCCATAACTCGCTTCGGCGTCAATCTTTCCGATGGCCATTGATATGCATTTGCGGCCATAGCTTCCAACAGCGAGTGTGCCTCGGCCATGGTCTTTCCCATCAAAGCCCCACCGGCGGCTGCATCCACGAGAGTGCGTGTAGAAGCACTTAAATCATTGTAGAACGTCTGAATTTGAAGCCAGTCTGGAAGGCCGTGGTGTGGGCATCTCCGTAACAAATCTTTGTATCGCTCCCAATCCTCGTGGAGCGATTCCATATCATACTGACCGAAAGTGGTGATCTCGTTTCTCAATCTAGCCGTCTTCGAAGGTGGGAAGAATTTGGCAAGGAAGGCTTGCGCTAACTCTGCCCATGTTGTAATCGACCCTGCAGTATGAATTTAGCCAAAATTTCACTTTATCCCTCAAAGAGAAAGGGAAAAGCCTCAATCGGATGGCATCGTCGGTGACACCATTAGTCTTGAACGTGTCACATATCTCAAGGAAAGAAGAAATATGAGCGTTTGGGTCGTCATTCGGCAATCCACAAAATTGGCTCGCCTGCACCATCTGAATGATCGCAGGCTTGATCTCAAAATTATTGGCTTGGATCGTGGGACGCCGAATTCCCGAAAAGTTTGCATTGATCTGCGGCATGGCATAGTCTCAAAGAGCTAGTTCCGGTTGAACTTGCCGCACATGGTTATCTCCTCCTTGGATTTCGATATTTTTGGCTATGTTGACCGTCGTCTGCAACTCTCTTTTCTACTTCTTGTTCCTTCGAAGAGTGCGCTCGAGCTCGGTATCCAAAGGTAGTAGGCCTTCGTTACCGAGTTTTCTCATGCACTACGTGAAAGATCCTGAAAGGAAAACAAATAAAATAAACGAAATTAAATACACAAAAATAAAAATAAAAACGTTCAAATTAAGACTAGAAATACTTAAATCGATATTAGAAAATTTTCAGTCCCCGGCAACGGCGCCAAAAACTTGTTGCGATATTTTCTTACACGCAAGTGCACGTTATCGTTTACAAGTAATAAAGTGATGAGTGAGTATCGTTCCCACGAGGACTGAATCACTAACTACCGATTTTGTGTATTCTAGTTTTATTCGAACAATCGAATATGGGTTTTGTAATTAATTACTAAAAGAATTATTAAAAGACTAAGCAGTAGAAAACGATAGCTTGAATAAAGGGAAATCAAATGATGAATAAGTCTAGGATTCTGAATCCACCTCGGTTTATCCGAATTTACTCTCGATTATCCGTAATAAATAATTTTCCCAATTTATTGAAGGCGGAGATTGCTAATATATTCTACCGCCTCTCCCGAGGTCAATAGATTTGTCTAAAGGCGAATAACGCACTCTATCCCTAGGTGAATTAATTCGTCAATAGGCGAAAAGCATAAAATCTCCAAAAGGCCACGCAGTTCCTATGAGTATATTCCTATCTCACAGAATAAAACGGTCCTCACCAATAGTTCATCACCAATTCTCCTCTCCCGATTGAATTGAATGATTAAATCAATACAACTATTGGCCAGATAATTGCAAGCATTAAACACGATTGGGAAAACTCAACAAAAAGGTAATTAATTAGATAATCTCAAGCAAAATCCGTCAAAACGTAAGTTTAATCAAAATCCTAGATTAGGGTTTTAGCCTGACATACTAATAATTGAAAATACAGAGTAAATGAATGAAAGCATTAAAATCAAACGTAGATGAAGCTTGGATTCCTCCGTTCTTCGGCTTCCGCCCTCTGCCCTTGAAGTCTTCTGCTTCCCTCTTCTTCTGCTGTCTCTCATCTCTGATTCCAAGCTTAAGATCCGAAAGATAAAAGATGATTAATTAGGGTCTTAAACCCTTATTTATAGCTTTTACATCCTCCAAATCGCGTCCGTATGAGTAGGTCGAAAACTGGCTTCGAAACGGCCCAAATCCGCATGATGCATACAAAAGCCGCCTAGTGTGCCGCGGCTCACTAAGTCTGTGCCGCGGCACACTGCCTTTAGCTGGATGCCTGGGCGTCATTTAATTCTTCTGTGCCGCGGCTCACCTGGACTGTGCCGCGGCACAGAGTACAGTTTACTTTGTGCCCGGCTGGGTGTCTTCCTGTGCCGCGGCCCTGCTTCCTTGTGCCGCGGCTCATAGCCAAGATTTGCCGTTTTCGCCCGTTTCGCCTCGTTTTAGCTTCCGGACTTCAATTTCCTGACAAACATACAAAATTAAGGCATTAAAGGCTCATTTAAACAATTTCACTCTCCAAAATAATACAAAATAATGATAAATAAGCGTATAAAAATACGCCTAACAGATATGTTTGCTATTCCTTGTCGAATTGGAAATATGGGTTTTGACCGAGCTATGCTAGATTTAGGAGCATCAATAAATGTTATGCCACGCTCTATTTACACCTTCTTAAATCTAGGACCTCTTCGGGAAACAAGGATAATTATACAATTGGTGGATCGTAACCTTGTGTACCCCGAAGGGGTAATTCAGGACGTTCTTGTCCAAGTCAATAAGCTCGTATTTCTAGCCGACTTCTACGTTCTTGATATGCAGAACGAGTCATCAAATTCAACACCTATTTTGTTAGGAAGGCCATTTCTAAATACCGCCAATACCAAAATAGATGTTCGTGAGGGATCTCTCACGATGGAATTTGATGACCAAATCGTACGGTTTAATATTTATGATGCTATGAAATTTCCTGAGGAAGATTGCTCTCTTTTTGCATTAAGTGTGATTGACCCTCTTGTCGAGAAAGTGTTTGAGTTGCATTACAAGGATAGACTCGAATTGGTGCTTACTAAAAACATGGAAGATGATAAAGAAAATGATTTTGCAGAGCTTCAAAGAGAATTACAGCCAATAGATGAGGAATTATATGGAAAAAGTGAACCAGAGTTAGCCTTCGATGAGCATCGCAAGGGAGGAAAGTTTTCAATAAACACTCCGAGAAAGTTTGGTGTGGTTCAAGAAGACGAGTCATCAGTCGTACATTTATTGAGACCCATACCAAAACCTCCTTGGTGTGTTCACTAAAAAGGGAAGTTTTTCGTCGAGCCAACGACGTAAAAAAAAAGGCGCTTGTTGGGAGGCAACCCAATTTTTTTTAATTTTCGCAATTTTTTTTCTTCTTCGTTTTTTATTTACTTGCTAGGAGTCATTTTTTTTCAGTAATCTTTTCTTATAAATTAGAATATTATTGTGCCCCTCTTTTAATTTTCTTAATTGCTTATTTCCTTTATTAATTTTCCACTACTTAGTTGTTACCTTTATTATTATTAGTTATTTACTTTATCCTTAAATCCTGTCCCTTTCTCCCTTCTTTCTCTACCCTCGCCCCCGTTCGGTGTCAGAAATCTAACCTCCATTCCCCTCTCTTCTGCAGCCCAAACCCAGACATCGCCGAGCCATGGCTTGAAAGACGAACCCACACCGCCACCATCTCTGCCCTCGTCGACCGCACCACCAGTCACCAGCGACGATATGGCTCCTGAGCTAATCTATCAACTATTACCGCCGCCCCCGTTGTTACTCACATGGTATGGAGCAAAGCAATTGAGCCCCAAATCATCCAATGGGACCGGTTCGGAACACTCACCGAGGCCGAGCAGGAAAATGAGGCCGAGGCCGAGCAGCAGCACGGCTTCACACAAGAGTGCAGGCATACGGTGCAAGCACAAGCCGAGCAGGAGATTCGGCTACGGAGGCCGAGCTGAGGCACCAGATCGAGTAGCTTGAGGAGGGGCATCGCGCACTTCAAGCCAAGTTGGATCGTTTGACCGAGCAGTTGGACGCTCTTCTCCCTCATTAGCCCGGTGATTCCTACTCTGGTATTTTACTATCTTTTATTTTTATTTTTCTCTTCCTTCCTTTATTTAGAGTCGTGTGCTGAATTTTAAGTTTGGGAAAATTGGAGTCGGAATGATAAATTAAATTGAGAATTGTGATGAATTTAAATTTGCGTCCTTAGCTAAATTTGTGTGATTGAATCAAGTTCGTATATTGGGGATTTAAGTGTGGCCTGACATAGGAGATGGGTATGATTGACTAGTTTGATTTTAATTAGGGTAGTTCACTAGTCTTGATTTTGGATTTGGATAAAAGTGTGAGGGATTCATGGCACAAATCCTTTTTATTCATGAGTTTTGAGCCGTAGAGCAAAATATATATTTACACATATATAAATAATTATACATATACATGCTCACTATTTCTTCTTGTGGGGTCGAACGTGTTGTGTTCATGCTAAAACTTAATCAATTATCATGTCAAGACTGTGTTAGTGTTCTCATGCAGTAAAGTGATAAAGGCAAATTAGGAATAACCCACTTGGTTTATATTTTCCCACCTCGACATATTCATCAGTAGAAGCCCATTTGGACCTAAACCTTATTCTTTGACCACCACATTTTATTAGCCATTATCTAATTTTTGGTAAAAATTCATCCATTTGAACCCTTGGTCAAGATTTAGTTGTGAATTAGGTGTATAACAAGTCGAGGGAATGACGAGGAATTATCAAAAAGTGGGTGGTGAAGTGAAAAGAAAAAAGTGCTGAAATTAAGATGAAAAAAATAAAGGCCAAAACAAAAAAATAAAAAATAAAAAAAATAGGGGGGCGGCCGTAAAAATACCCCCATCGAATGTTGTTAAGCCACTGACCTCAACTAATATTTCGTGGCTATGCGATTACATGTGCCTAAAAGGGTGCTCAAGGAAAGGATGGTGCTTCATTGTTTGTAGGATTTGTTATGCACTTAATTTCATGATTAGTCTTGACCAACGAATCCTTTATTTATCCTTTTTATCCTACCCCTACCTAAAGCCCCACTACAACCATAAAAGCCCTTTTGATTATATGCATGAGTTCATCTAAGTAGTGAAGATTTGATTTTTGTGCGAGTATATGGTAATGACACACCATGTTTTGACGTGAGTGATTGCTTAATAATCCCTATATCTACTTGAGCGAGAGTGACCCCTTGTGAGGCCATCTAATTTTCTCTCACTTGATGCCAATGAAGATGTTGAGATTTGTTGAGGTACTTTAATTTTCTTCTTACTTGTTCATGATTATTTATTCTCCCTTGAATATGGCTATCATCTTAGATTTTTCAATACATGCTTCTTGAAATTCTCTCACTCGAATGATGCTTGAGGACAAGCATTGGTTTAAGTTTGGGGAGATTTAGTAGAACGAAAATAGTGTGCTAAAATCATTGTTAATTACAAGGTTTTAATGAATTTTATGTTGGCACACTTGGTTATTTTCCATATATTTATATTTTGGATACAATTTACTTCACTTGGCAATTTGTTGTTTAATTTAGGTGTTTGATGGAGTTTTTAAGATTAAGGAATAATTTGGGCCATCAAACAGATCAAGACAAGGTGATTTGGGCTTAAAATGAAGAAAATGTCGCGCGACACTGGGTGGCCCAGTGTCAGTTCGGTGACCTAGTGTCAGTCCTATTCAGAAAATAATCTTACTTGGGGCCCAAAAAACGACTCCAAACTGCCCCAATCAGTTCCACAAGGCAATAAATCAGTCCCTAGGCTGGGAAAAGGAATTGGAATAGATTTGGAAAGAAAGACTCCAAGGAAATTAAAACTCAAGAAGGATAAGAAGGAAGGAGATCCAATTAAATAAGGAAACTGTGAGATAAGGAATAAATATAAAAGGAGAGGAGGGCTGGAATTATTATGAGCTTGGAACATCACTTTTTACGGCTGGAGCAGACGGAGAATACCTCGACCAAGCTGATTTTTTCCGCCGGAGCAACCGAGCCAATTCCGACGTGACTACACCGTTTGAATTTTTTTATTCTCATGTCTATTATTAATTTGCTATTTTCTAAAGCCAACATGTCCGGCTAATCTTCTATTCTAGTTCTTAGTGAAGTTTGAAACCGTATTTGAATTATTCATGTTTTAATCCCGTAGCGTATTCTCAACTCGAATTCTCTTGAATTACTTTTGTGTTATTGAATTCACGATTATGCTATTTAATTTCTTGATTTGGTTTGGCCAACTAGATTATGAGTTTTATGTCTTATGCTAGAAATTGAGTTGTAATCCGTAATTGTTGCAATTTTAATTTCACAAGTAGCAAACAATTGATTTTTCCCAATTGGGTAACACAAAATCGAGATCCCTTAAGTCGAGCTTATGAACTTAATATCTTGCCTATTCCATTATTTTGGTTTTTAATGCATCTAGCGAGCGAGATTTGAAGAGCTTGTTTTGAATCCACCGTATAGATTGGTTCGATTAAAGAGCTTGTTTTAATTGAATAAACTTAAGAAATAATTGAGGTCAACAGGGCTTGTTGTTGGCTTCGGAATAGGAGTTCATGAGATTAGAGAAGAGATAAGCGCTGCATTAAAACTTGAATTAATTCGAAACGGTGGATAACGGAGCTAAGGACTAGATTATTCCTCAATTGATATTTTCAACTTTTTATTTCCTTTGTTTATTTTATTTTATCTTACGCAATTTATTTTAGTTAAGATCAGAAACAACCCTCCCTCTTTCGTTTTATTTTATTGCACTAAGTACTTAATCCTTAATTAGTATAATTGATTTTCCATTCTCCGTGGGATCGACCCTTACTTGCCGATACTACTAGGTAGTAGAAGTAAGACGAGAAAAATATAAATAACTAATTTTGACGCGTCACGACAGCGCGGTCGACACACACATACACTACTATTTGATTTATTTCCATTTATAAACTCTTATCATGTGATCTAAGGGCACATGATAGGAAAATTGTAATTTAACTAAGCGCAGACATTTATTTTTTCATATAGGTCAATATGAGTCTTATATCTAATTTTATAAATATTAATTAAATTATATTTATTATTATCAATTTTCATTATAAGTATATAACCCATATTCTTACTAATATAATTTTTATATGATTTGACATTACTATAATTATTTTACTATTTTATAATCGAAACAAAATAATCCTGAAAAAATCAAATAATTGTTAAAATACAAACTATGAAAATAAACTAAAATAATATTTTTCTTCAATATTCTTATATTTTCAAATGAAAATATTTTAATCATCTAAACATATCATAATTATATTTAAATTACTTTATATATATACTATATAGATATCAAATTAAAGAGCACGGGGTAAGAATTAATTTAATATATTTTTTATCAAAAATAAAATTAATACGAAAAAATTATAATTGTTTAAACTATTAGGTTAAAAATAAAGGAATAAAATGAGAACAAAAATTAATTGATAGATAGTATCTAATGGAATACACACTAACCCATTTATTTTAAAATTCTTAAAAAGAGAATTAACGTGGAGATGACACGTGTTTCTTTATAATTTTTTGCAATTATCTTTCTATAGACGGGCACTTTGATATACTTTCGACAAAAAAAAAAATTCGTTTTTTTCACGTTTTTTTTCGTGGCCGAAAAAATCATGTATCATATATGATATATCATATATCATATTACATATCATATATGATATGTAATATCATATACTTCCTCCGTTCTTTTATTATTGCAACGTGTTGACTATTACACTATTCACATACTCTCTTTTGACCATCTTTTGTGATTTATACATATGAAAAAATATAGTCATGTGGGATCTTGTTAGATTCATCCCGAAATATACTTTCAAAATATCAACTTTTATAATTTTTAAAAGTAAAGAATTGAAAATATTAATAATCAAAGTTGTGCATCGGCAAACGTGAAAGTCCAGATGTTGCAGTTATAAGAGAACGGAGGTAGTATGATATATCATATGTGATTTTTTCGACCACAAAAAAAAACGTGAAAAAAGCGGAAAAAAAATTGTCGAAAATATATCAAAGTGCCTATCTATAGAAAGATAAATAAATGCTCGTCGTAACGGTATATTTTTTTGACTTAACGATTAACGGTATGAAAGATATTGATATTTGGAAAAAAAATGATGAAAGTGGATTTTTTAAATTGTTGTGATTAATCTCATCCATTAGATCAAATAAAGATGGAGGGAAGATTGATGGTGAAGATTAGTCCCTTAGTATGTAAAAAAAGTTTGGTCCTCAAATGATCTTAAATCGTATTTTAAAATAAAAAATCAGAAAACTTACAAAGTGACATGTGTCACGACTCTCTTTTAATAGAAGTATAGATTTTTATTTTTAAATTTAACGTAGACAAAATCACAACCGTTAGATAGATGATTTTTTGAGATGGATGCACATGATTCCGCCACGTGTCAGCCCATATTTTTAGCCCGTTCGAATTCCTCCCCCGTGGCCTCGCTACTCTTCTCTGCGCGCGTGACACGCATGCGCCAATGAAAAAGAAAAACAGGCATAGGAAGGCATGGCTAATCTAGTTTCGCCTTTCGGGTTGGCCCCTGGGCAATTCTTGCCTGGACAACAGCCATAGTCAGAGGTGGATCCACCTTAGCACAAGAGAGGTCAACTGACCCCTGAAGATAAAAAAACGAAGAAAAGAAAAAAAAATTAAAGACATACCAAACTACAAATAAGTGATACTACCTCCGTTCTCTTATAATTGCAATATTTGGACTTTCACGCTTGTAAATACATAACTTTGATCATTAATATCTTTAATTCTTTATTTTCAAAAATTATAACAAGTTGATATTTTGAAAGTATACTTCGAGGTAAATCTAACAAGATCTCACATGACTATATTTTTTTATATGTATAAATCACAAAAGATGGTCAAAAGAGAATATGTGAACAGTGTAATAGTGAACACGTTGCAATAATAAAGTAACGGAGCAAGTATTTTTTTTGGTTATTCCACCGTCTTCTTTCGTTTCATGAGGGAAGAAATGATTTTACCTTTCAAGACTTTTGTTTATTTTCTTCTAAAAGAAAATTCCCAAATGAATTATTAAAAATCATTTCACTATTACTGATTTTGTTACTAATTATGAACTGTTCCGGGAATCCTTCCCGTATTGGTGTCTTACCTAATACTAGTTGTAGGGGGATAAGAGTTATGGAAGGTTCTAGACTCTTCCATAAGTAGTTGGATCATGTTAGATGTCTTACCTTAACTAGGAATCCTATGTATGGAAAGACTCTCTTTGTAATGCCTATATAAAGGCCCCTCTATTCATTGTTATCAATACAATTGATTGCTGTCTTTTCTTTTCTCCTCAAACACGTTATCAGCACGTAGCTCGAACGAAAGAAAAAAAATCGGCCGAGCACCGCCGCCCTAGCCCAGCCATCGTCCACCGCCTGCCGCCGCCGGCTGGCCACACACTGCCGCCGCCACCGCCGCGCCGCACGCCCTTCGCGCCACCGGCTGGGCCACACACTGGCCAATGCCGCTGGGCCAGCCGCCTTGCGCCAGACGCCCGCTGCGCTGCTACTCAAGCCGCCGCTACTCGCCTCCGCCAGCCACCGCCGAGCACCGCTCCGCGCCGACCTCCACCGCCTCCGCCGGGACCTCCGCGCCCGAGCCGCGGACCTCCGCCACCCAGAGCCGCCGACCGCCACTCGCCGCGCCAGAGCCGCCAAAGATAGCTGCCTGACGCCGCCAAGACTGCCGCTCGCCGACCACCGCGATCGCCACATGCGCCGCGACTCCAGCCCGGCTTAGTCCGACCTGTTCCGACTCTCGGACCAAAACCCGAACATCAACCTATCTTCTAAGCCGCCAAAATTGCGCCTCCGCTCACGCTGCCGCATCGAGTACCAACCTAGATCGAAGCACACCACGCCAAAGACGTGCCTAATTTTATAATCGAGGCAATTATCTAACTTGTCCCTATTTCAATTCTCTCCTTTTGGGAATTTTTCTTTTGGGGACACGGGTTTTGGGTTCTTTATCTCCCACGCTACTTTGCGGTGGATGAGACCGCGAGAGAAGTCGGTATCTCTGCGTGTCGAAGAAATCTGTGTGACGGTCCCGGGGAGTCCTAATTGTTGAAAAGTCGATACTTGTGGTTGTTGCATACACCACGTATCTGGGTGCGATCTGATATCGCCGTTTTTTGTGGACTTTACTAAACAACAATTAAGGGAAGTAAATCGAGTAACGATTATGTTACACGCTTTTAAAAGCATCGATTGTGACCGTTTACATTGTCACTGAAAATCCAACAAGACTAACTTCCTCTTGTTTATATCTTGTAGATGGCACAAAGCTCCAATGTTCATCCGGAGTTCGACATCCTTGACCATGCTGGTAAGGAGTACCATAGGTGGGTCTCAGACGTTCGCTTGGCGTTCGTCGGTAAGAGATTTACCACCACCATCTTTCCCTCTAACGAGCCTACCGCTCAAGAACCGAGTGAGGAAACCAAGGCTAATGCACTGATGTACTTGCGTAGACATATACATCCGTTGTTGAAAAAGTGTTATATGAACTTACAAACCCCTAAAGAACTATGGGATACACTCGAACAACGATTTAATAATGTGCATGATCAGCGCTTCCCCGAATTGCAACTTCAGTGGGAGCAAATCCGATTTTTGGATTATGCGAATGTGGAAGCCTATAATCAAGCTATCCTCGATCTTCGCGCTGATCTTGGTTTTTGTGGTGTCAAGAAGTCTGATCAAGATTTGATCGAGAAGACTCTTAACACGTTTCCCGTGGGAGCAAGTGTAATTGCTCATCAGCTGCGCGTTGCCTATGAGGAAGGGAGAATTAAGAACTTTAGTGACCTTATCTCCCACCTCGCGAAAAAAGAAAGGCACCATGAAATTATTCTCAATAGCAATGCGCGCCACTGCACGAAGCCGATTCCTAAGTGAATCAAAGCTACCACAGGAAAGCACCACGACAAAATAGAAAAGGCAACGCTACTCAGTTTTTGCAAGCACCACGGATGCATGACTCGAGCAAGCGAGGGAAAAGACGAGGTCGTCGTTCCAACATGTGGAAGAGGCAAGGTGGCTCGGCCACGGGACCTAGTGGAACCCAACCACGTGGGCCGCCTCCTGCCGCCGGGAATGGAACCACTCCAAAGGAAGGCCGAAATTGCTATACGTGCGGATCGAAGAAGCATACTTACCGCAATTGCAAAGCGCCAAAGAACATCCAAGCTTACTACAAGCACTATAAACAATATTTGACTCAAGAGTCGAATTACATGGAAGAAGATAATGAGAATACGGAGGTGAACCATATTGAGATCCAGACTGAGATCCCTCCTCTCACCATTGCGGACAAAGACCAATATATGGATGTTGCCGACTTTGACTAGTTTTACGCTTTGGTTATGTTTTGTCTTGTTTCTAGTTTCCGAGAACTACTTTGGATTTTCATGAATGTAATAAAGTTGGCTATGATGAATAAAATTCTTTTAATTGCTGTGATTGTGCAAAGATGAATTTTATTTTTTCCCTTCGAAAGCATGTTTGGTTTATCACAAAATAATTGCTAGCAATGAATTGCTTGGTTAAAAATTTGATACATTGGTAGGATTTCATCAAAACTTTTGATCAAGACTAGGCGCATCCTCTTTGGTATTTGTTTATGCTTTGAGAGTTCAAACGGAATCAGTGGTTTTTAAACAAAATTTTTAGTCAGACCGACATTCCTACTTTCTCTGCAAGTCTACCAAGTTGGAGTTACCGAAAGGATCATTAGTAGAGATATAAATCGAAAACCAAGATGCGTTTTAAAGTATTTAAACGCTCCTATGGCCATATTTCCATAGTATTGTATCAAAAATAATGCCTTTGAAAAAGGCTTCAACCTTGCTCTATCACTCAACAATAGGGAAATACCAAAATAGCAAATTGAAACGAGTACTGAGATCTGATTTTAATGATCCAGAAAGTGCACGACCTATGGACAGAAAGATACGGAAGTCTAGTTTCCAAAACAACTGACCGTTCGTCCATAGCCTTCTTAACGAAGAAGTTATTGCTGTTTTAGTGAACAAAGTTCGAGCTGCGCGAAAATTATTTCCAGCGATTATGCTAACTTTGATCCTAACCAACTTGGTCGAATTTCCCCAAACTCGATGTTAATGAGTTTTCGCTATGTCTCTAATCATAAGACTAATCGAGTTTCATATCTTATTGTAGATGTCTCGTGGCGAAATTGAGTGCCTTGCTGATAGTGGAACAACCCACACTATTCTTCGAAATAGGCAATTATTCAAGGATATTGTGCCATACATATCCTCAGTGACAACAATAATTGGTTCCTCCCAAGTAATTCAAGGGAGGGGACCTGCTCATTTCTTGCTACCTAATGGTACGCATATTAATGTCACAAATGCTCTCTATACCCCAAGAGCAAACCGAACCTTGCTAAGTTTTAGGGACATCCGTGCCAACGGTTATCACCTTGATACACATTGTGAGAATGAGACAGAATTTTTGTGTGTTACTTTGGCAGAATGCGGAAGACGCCGCGTTCTCGAGAAACTTATGAGTCTAAGTAGTGGTTTATACCAGACTACAATAAGGGTTATTGAATCCTATGCTGTGAGTCACGAACTGTGTGATTCCGAAGCATACCAACTATGGCATGACCGACTCGGTCACCCTGGACGCGACATGATGATTCGCATTTTGAAAAAATCACATGGTCATCCGTTTTTCAAGTCCAGAAAACGATTGGAAGCACCACTCGATATCGGCATTGATGTGAGTGAGCTTGATACCGTATCACCGGGACTAAAGATCGCACGCCCTAATAAGGTTGACAGTGCATCTCTTGTAAATCCCGAGGCTTCCGTGGCAATTTCTAATGCCCATAAATCATTTTGTAAAGCCTGTTCACTAGCAAAGTTGATACCCTCTCCGTCCTTTGCTAAAGACTCAACACAAAATATTCGCTTCTTACAAAGAATTCAAGGGGACATATGTGGACCTATTCAACCAGAGTGCGGACCATTTAGATATTTTATGGTTCTGGTTGATGCATCGACGCGATGGTCACACGTCGCTCTGCTATCCACAAGAAACGCTGCATTTGCTAAACTCCTAGCACAAATTATCAAGTTACGGGCTAACCACCCCGACTTCCCAATCTCGTCATTAAGATTGGACAATGCAGGAGAGTTTACGTCAAAGTCTTTTGACGACTATTGCATGTCGATTGGGATTGATGTTGAACATCCCGTCCCCCACGTTCATTCGCAGAATGGCCTTGCCGAGGCTATGATTAAGCTGTTACAGCTTATCGCCCGAGCATTGGTATTGCGCACCAACTTGCTGATTTCTGCCTGGGGTTATGCAATTTTGCATGCGGCTATACTTATTCGCTTTCGACCCACTGCCAATCAACTGTTTAGTGCGTACCAGTTGGTAACTGGATATGAGCCCGATATTTCACATTTACGCATTTTTGGTTGTGCGGTATATGTGCCAATTACGCCTCCACAGCATACTAAAATGGGTCCGCAAAGACGATTAGGTATATATGTTGGCTATGAATCGCCTAAAATTATCCGCTATTTGGAACCTTTGACAGGAGATCTGCCATCGCAAGATTTGCAGATTGTCACTTTGATGAGACAAACTTCCCGTCGTCAGGGGGAGATAGGAATCGAACGATTCCAGTTGAACGCCAGGAAATTGTCTGGTGTGCTCCCTCCTTGCCTCATCAAGATCCCCACACAGCTCAATCCGATCTAGAAGTGCAACGTATTCTCGCCTCTTGAAGTTGCGGATTCGATGCCCGACACTTTACTGAGCATCGCGAAAGTGACAAGATCTACCATTCCCGCTGCGAATGTTCCTGCAAGGTTGGAAGTCCCAGTTATAGGGCAAGGTTCAGCCGCCCAAAGGAATGATGCCACCGACGTCAACCTTAGTGGTGGGACGGCTGCTTCGGCTGCTCTTATCCCTGCTCGAAAGAGGGGGAGGCCAGTGGGTAGAAAGGATACCGAACCTCGAAAGAGAAGAGGAACGGAGGCACAAAATCCTCTCATCATCGACACAGTGACTCCGTCACACGAGATTATCTCTGACTACGGATATGTCCTCGAATCAACAATGGAACAATCGACGGACGCATCGGAAACTTTGTTGATGTCAGAAAATAAAGAAATCTCGATGCAATGTACGAGTGAATACATACTATTGGGCAGTGTCGCCCACGCTAGTCGACGATGCTTTTGCCTACTCCGTCGCTCAAGAAATTATTGACGACGACGCCGAGCCGCTCGGTTGCTGAGTGTCAACAACGAGCCGATTGGCCGAAATGGAAAGATGTAATGCAGGCTGAACTAGACTCAATGGCTAAACGTGAGGTATTTGGCCGTATCGAGCCAATACCCGTGGGCGTTAAACCAGTTGGACATAAATGGGTCTTTGTTCGTAAACGCAATGATAAGGATGAGGTCATGCGTTACAAAGCGAGACTAGTTGCCCAAGGCTTCTCGCAATACTGGCATTGACTACGAGGAGACGTATTCTCCCGTTATGGACATCATCACTTTCCGCTACTTAGTCAGTTTGGTAGTGTCCGAAAAACTGAACATGCAGCTTATGGATGTGGTTACAGCGTATATTTGTGGGGATCTAGATACGGATATCTATATGAAAGTCCCCGAAGAGATTTCATGGGCCAAATCAAGTAGCTCTAAACCACGGAGCGCGTACGCTGTGAAATTGCGTCGTTCACTGCATGGTTTGAAACAATCCGGAAAGATGTGGTACAACCGCCTAAGTGAATACTTGGTTGGGAAGGGATATAAGAACAGTGACATCTGTCCATGCATATTCGTGAAAAGAACAGATGCAGGATTCGTGATTGTAGCCGTCTATGTAGATGACATGAATGTCATCGGTACCATAGACGAGGTCAATGAAATGGCCCGCTACCTTAAATCCGAATTCGAGATGAAAGATCTGGGGAGGACTCGATTCTGCTTGGGCTTAGAGCTAGAACATCGAGATGATGGTATACTCATTCATCAGTCTGCCTATGTCCACAAAATGCTCAGGCGATTTAGCATGGACAAGGCACATCCTCTTGCTACCCCCATGATTGGTCGAAGTCCTGAAATGAACAAGGATCCGTTTCCCTAAAGAGGAGGATGAAGAGGTCCTTGGAGCGTAAACACCGTACCTTAGCGCAATCGGTGCGTTGTTGTATCTCGGCTCAATGTACTCGTCCGGACATCGCATTCTCTGTGAATCATTAGCGAGATTTAGCTCCGCTCCCACGATAAGGCATTGGAATGGAGTAAAACACATCTTTCGATACTTGAAAGGCTCCAGTGACCTTGGATTGTTCTTTCCCTACGCAAAAGAGAGTGATATTCCGAAAGGAATTGTTGAGGTTAAGACGATGCATACCGACCGTCGATCTTCCTCTGATATTGCAGCTAAGCATGGTAGCTTGACTACCAGAAGTGCTAATGCGAGCAAGCTTACCCCTTATGCAGAGAATCCTAACGACACGTTAGTTGGATTTGCTGATGCCGGTTATCTCTCTGACCCGCATAAAGGACGTTCCCAAACTGGTTATGTGTTCACCATTGGGAATACGGCGATATCTTGGCGATCTACCAAGCAGACCCTGGTTGCTACTTCCTCGAACCATGCAGAGATAATTGCATTGCACGAATCCGTAAGGGAGTGCATTTGGCTCCTGGCCACCATAGACCATATACGAGGAACGTGTGGATTAGATCCCACTACAGCAACCCCTACTTGCATCTTTGAGGACAATGCGGCATGCATTGAGCAGATGAAGTTAGGTTTCATAAAGGGTGACAATACCAAGCATATTGCGCCGAAGTTCTTTTATAATCAGCAGCAGCATAAATTGCTGAATATCGAAGTGAAACAAGTGAGTTCCGATGAGAATATCGCATACTTGTTCACTAAGTCTCTGCCGAAATCTACATTTGAGAAACATGTGAGAAGCATCGGCATGTGTCGATTATCCGAGCTCAACTAAAGATGGCTCGACGGAATGAGCTATCATGTATACCTCAGGGGGAGTATACTTCACATGATTCTGACATTTGTAGTTGGTGCGTTGTGCTCTTTTTCCTCACCAAAGTCTTTCTTTTTCCCACGAGGTTTTATTTGACTTGGAAAGGTTTTTTACCGAGGCAACACCGTGTGCACCATGTTAGTATTAGCGTTCGACACAGGGGGAGTGTTCCGGGAATCCTTCCCGTATTGGTGTCTTACCTAATACTAACAGAGGGATAAGAGTTATGGAAGGTCTGACTCTTCCATAAGTAGTTGGATCCTCGTAGATGCCTTATCTTAACTAGAATCACATGTATGGAAAGACTCTTCAGAATGCCATATAAACGCCTCTATTCATCATATCAATACAATTGATTGCTGTCTTTACTTTTCTCCTCAAACATGAACAATATTATAATTTTTCTATATTTCTAGCCTTTTATCTTGTATAAGTTTTTTTGGAAATTTTTGCACTTTGCCCCTTAACCTCATAATCCTGAATCCGTCACCGGCCATGACAGGCACTGTTCATCTTCTTCCCCCTTCTCCCACCTTCCACTAACCCCAGACAACTACTGTTCCTCTGCCCACGTTTGTGGAAGTGCCCTTGGTCATTAATAATGCTTTTTATAGTATGAATTTTTCGATGAAGTCTTTATGAAACCCCATAAGAAAATGCATAAAAATCTTTCATATTTAATTTTAAGTACATCGAATCCTCGTATGTTTTATAAATTGTACGAAATGCTTTTGTATTTTAAGAAATCTCAATTCGTTGAATTTCCATCAAAATATTAAGAGCGTCAATTTTTCGTTTAAAAAATTAAAAGATCATTTAAAATCAGATTATTTTTTTCAAAAACTCTTATTATTTTTAAATTCTAAAATTTGATTTTATATATAAGAAAATTACTAAATAATTTTACTTTGTAAAAAATATATATTAATAATGTAAGAATTATTTAAAGTTCACAAAATATATTTGTAAAAAAAACTAATTTTATGAAATAAGTAATTTTTTTTTAAAATTCATAAAACTAAAACTTTGGATTCCTTTTAGATAAATAAATAATTTGAAAATATAAAAATTCCATTTTTACGAAAATTAGTTCTTCACAAAATAAAAATTTAAGCTCTTTTTTATATTTTAAATGAAATTTTAGAATTTATAAATAATCTCAGATTTTTTAAATAATTTTCTGATTTTTAAATATTTTTCTAATATCTTTTATTTTCTTAACAAAAAATTTAACGCTGTTAATATTGTTCATGGAAAACTGCATAAGATTTCGTGCAGACTTTTTTACAATATAAGGAGACTTTTTTACGGATGGTGGATGGAGTCTGATTCCTTTTTTTTTTTTTTAATTCCTTTTTTCTTTTATTTCATGTTATCTTTTAATTTATTTTTCAGGATTTTTTTTTCTTTTTTTTTTTTTTTTTTACATTTATTCTCTTTTTTTATTTGCTTTTTTCTCTACTTTTTCCCTCTTTTTTCCTTTTATGTTATTTATGTAACGATTATTGACGGTTTCAAAGTTTGGTTCATGTTAGCCGACCCCAAATCATTTTGGGACTAAGGCTTAGATGTTGTTGTTGTTGTTGTAAGGGGATATAAAATCTAGAATAAAAAATTGAACAAATAACTTAATTCATATTAATCTTATTTCGGGCTGATAAATGAACAGTCAGATATCGGTGACCCGATAAATTATACAAACTGTTAAACTCATTAACTCATTACCGAACAGCTCTTTAATGCATTTAGTTAAATACAGGGTTAGACCCAGTCATGTTTGGGCCTGAGTTGAATTTCTATAAGGGTATTACTAAATACCGCCCTAAATTACTAGTCACTGCCCTTAAAAATTACATTTTTGCCCTTCATTACTATTGAACCTCTCTCACTACTATCTCTCACTTCTCTCTACCCGCCATCGCCGCACCACCGCCGCTGTGTCGCCGCACCACCGCCGTCGTGCCATAGCACCGCCACACTACTCTCACTTCGGTGAAATTGACGCAGACGTCTGGAATTTCCGCATGTACCATGGTACAGGCGTCTATTGTAGACGCCTGCACCATGGTGTAGGCGTATATTCCAGACGCCTGCGCAATGGTGGAGGCGGAAACTCCAGAAGCCTGCACCATGGTGCAGGCGTCTGGGATAGACGCCTATACCATGGTCCATGCGTCTGGGATAGACGTGTGTACCATGGTGCAGGCATCTATTGTAGACGCCTGCACCATGGTACAGGCGTCTATCCCAGACGCTGACCATGGTATAAGCGCCTATCCTGCACGCCTACACCATGGTGCAAAGTGAAACTCTAGATGCCTCCACCACCATGGTGCAAAGGCGTCTACAATAGACGCCTGTACCATGGTGCAAGGCGAAAATTCAGACGCCGCACCATGGTGCAGCGGAAATTCAGACGCCCGCACCATGGTGCAGCGGAAATTCACGCTGCGTCAATTTCACCGAAGTGAGTAGTGTGGCGATGCGACGGCACGGCGGTGGTGGTGCGACTGCACGGCGGCGGTGTGGCGGTGATAATGGCAGGTAGAGAAAAGTGAGATACAATAGTGAGAGAAAAATAGTGAGAGAGAAGAGAGAGAGAGGTTCAATAGTAATGAAGGGCAAAAATGTAATTTTTAAGGGCGGTGACTAGTAATTTAAGGCGGTGTTTAGTAATCCAGTTTCTATAATGAGCCTCGATTTTTTTTCTTTAAATATATAAACAAGAAAAGAAAATAAAAAGAATGAAGCATCTATAACGCTGAAAGTATTTTTATTCATAGAAAATAGATTATATAAAAACTAATTACTTTGTAAAATCTAGAAATTTTTGTAGGTCATTGATATTAGTGATCTGACGGCTGTAGATGAGTAGAATTATATACATATATGTATTTTTTTATTGCATTATTTGTTGCTTATACTACCGACCAGTTTGATGCAACAAATAATAACAAATATGCAATGAAATTACTTAATAATGCAATTGATTTCTAGATTTCACCATTAATGGTGTTTCCATCATAGTCAATCCCTCTATTCATATAACAAACAAAAAGACAAATAAGTTGGAACTAATTATCAAAACAAAACTCCCCTCATTTTGAGAAGGCATATGACTCCTTATCTTGGGATTATTTGTTCGAGGTGATAGGTTTCATGGGGTTTGGAGATGCTTGGTGTAGTTGGATTAGAGATTGTTCTGCCAGGGCATCGGTTTTGGTAAACGGGTCTCCCACAGATGAGTTTCTTATTCAGCGTGGTTTACGCCAAGGGGACCCGTTAGCGCCTTTCCTTTTCATTCTCTCTATGGAAGGCTTACATTTGAATGTCTTCACGGGTATTCGAATTGGTGGAGGGACAGAGGTTTCTCATTTCTTTTATGCTGATGATGCGGTGTTCCTTTGTGATTGGTCTTTAGAGAATGTCAAGCGTATTTTGCGGATCTTGCGATGTTTTTTTCTTGCTTTAGGGCTCAAGATCAATTTACTTGAAAGTAAACTGATGGGTGTTGGAATCTCTTTCACACAGGTGGAACAACTAGCAGAGGTGATTGGTTGTGCTGCTAGTAAGATTCCTTTCACTTATTTGGGTCTTCCAGTGGGTCAAGTAATGAGTCGAATCCACGCTTGGAAACCCATTATAGACAGATTCAATTCGAAACTTACGCGTTGGAAGGCGAAGACCTTATCGATAGGGGGAAGGCTTACTCTTGTTAAGTCTGTGTTGGGGAGCATAGGGTCTTATTTTATGTCTTTGTTTCCGGCCCCCATTACTGTTCTTAAAGATCTTGAAGGGTTACGGGCCAATTTTTTCTGGGGGCCGGATGTAGGCGAGAAGAAAATCCATTGGGTTAGTTGGTCGAGGGTTATGGCAAGTCGGTTAGAGGGAGGTTTGGGGGTAGGCAGTCTTTTCTCCCTTAATAGAGCTATGTTATTTAAATGGTTATGGAGATTCTTCCATAATCCGAATGTTTTGTGGGTCTCTGTTATTCGTGCCTTACACGGTCACAGTGGTAGGTTGCGTGATTTGTCCACGGTTGGAGCACATTCTAGGCCGTGGAAGGGTATTATTTCAGCTCTTAGACAGTTGAAAGACCATGGTGTAGATTTGCAGAATTTTTGCCACATTCGAGTTGGCAATGGGCAACTTACAGATTTTTGGAGGGACACGTGGCTTGGATCTACACCTCTTTTTACACAATTTCTTAGAATCTTTTCTCTTGATGATTCCCAGGTTATTTCGGTGGCAGAGAGGATGCGTATTGATTGGGCTCCCTCTTCTCTTCGAAGGGAGCCAAGAGGTGGTGTAGAGACCGAGCAATGGGAGGCTATTTCTGCCTTGATTCAGGACTTCATTTTTTCTCCTCAGCAAGACAGGTTACTGTGGACTTTAGATCCCTCTGATGAGTTCTCGGTCTCCTCTACGAGATATTTTTTGGACGGCCGCTTTTTGTTTAATGGAGGTTGTTCAACTCGCTGGAATAATTTTGTTCCAATTAAGTTGAATATTCTGCTATGGAGAATTGCTTTGGCCCGTATTCCTTCTAGAGATAATTTGGTGTCTCGTGGTATCGTTTTAGACTCTAATCTATGTCCGGTGTGTTCTACTTCTTTAGAGACGGTAGAGCATGTCTTTGCTGATTGTGTTGAGCTTCGCGGTATTTGGAGTAACATTAGCAGGTGGTGGAACGTTCCTACTCCTTCTATTGTTTCAGTTGATTCTCTTATTAATTGGGCTGATCATTCTAAGCTTTCCGTTCTGCAACGTAAATGCTTTGATGCGGTTATTTATACGGCGTTTTGGGTTTTGTGGAATTTCCGCAATTCCTTTATTTTTTATTCGGTGAAGCCTAGGAAGTCCAATATTTTCGATGACATAGTCTCTAGATCCTTTTTTTGGCTTTGTAATCGGCGAAAGAATTGTAAGATGTTATGGGGGTTTGGTTACAAAACCCTGCCGCTGCTTGTAATATGTAACATTTTTCTAGCTTCTTGCTAGTTTTTCTATATAAGTTTTTGTTGTTCCAAAAAAAAAACTCCCCTCACAGTTTAACAAAAATAAGAGGCCCCAGCACCTGGTATAAATAAAAGTAGGACTGCAATTCGATTCGAGCGAGATCGAGTCCGAGCTCGAACTCGAGCTGTTTTTTACAAGTCGAGCCGGCTTGTTTAGGTAAACGAGCTCAAAGTACTGATCGAACTCAACTCGTTCAATTCACGAGTCGAGCCGAGCCGGCTCGTGTAATACCCGAGATTTCTGTTTTGTAATTGGAACTTGTGATATTGTAATGATTGTACTTTTGTATGAGTACTATTCTCTGTATTTCATTGTCCGATGTTGTCGAGCATATAATTTCGTATATGTGATATAAAGATTGAAATTCTGTGCATGTAGCGCACGCTACAGGCTGAGGGTAGCGTACGCTAACGTGGTTTCATAGCGCACGCTACCGAGTGTAATTAGCGCACGCTATGCGTGGTCAGATTGATTGAGACGTGCGGTAGGTGAGATCTGGCCGGGACCCTGGCCGGATCGTGTCGGATGTACCGACGGCTTTCGGAAAAGCCGAGTCAACGCCTTTAGCGCACGCTACAGTCGATGCGTAGCGCACGCTAAGTGCCGAGTACGCTTAGATCGTGAGCCGTTAGCGCACGCTACGAATGTGGTCTAGCGCGCTAATAGCCATTTATTATAAATAGACAAGATCCTATTCGTGATTTCGATTCCTTCTCCTCCCACAACCCGAACTTTGACACTTAGAACATAACTACTTTCGTCCCTAAACACTCCGTATCAACCTCTTCAACCTCCTAGTTCGAGATTGAAGATCATACATCATCGAGATTGGTGTTCTGCCTTCGGTGTTGGATTGCTTCATTTCATCCGTGTTCTTCACTACTTGAGGTAGGTGATTCTTCACCAATGATTAGTATGTTCATAAGGAAGATTTGAATCATGTTTGGATAGCAAGTATTTCGTTCATCACATGTTAGAAGGATACTTTTGACGACGGTACTAGATGTCGAATGAACCTTTGAACCATCTTATTATAAGGACACCTAAGCATGTTTAAATCGATTTATGATCAAGTAATCGGATATTACCCGATTGATACGTTGTATACGTTGGAATCATGTGTTTTGGAACGTAAGACGATGGAACTTAGATTATTTCTGAAGATCGTAGAGGAATTGTGATATCGAGATAACTATCCGTATATTGGTATTTCATAATCATAAATCTTCCGAAACCTTATTATCATGATATGCCCGAGGATAACTTGTAATATCACCATAGGATTCATGAGTTCTTCATCATTCAACCCGATTTCGGTTTGCGTGATTCTCACATGCAAGATTAGCGCACGCTAACATGTGAGTTAACGTGCGCTATCGAGGTTCGGTTTTCGCACAAAACGACGTAGCGACGTTATGAGACAGTCGAGTCGATCGCTTCGTGGCTAGCGACGCTAGTCTTATACGATAGCGTCGCTATCAGCTCCGGCTTAGCGCACGTTACGTGAGTACGTAGCGCGCGCTAAGCAATCCAGCATTGTTTAGTTCGAGCTTTTCGCCGTAGCCAATTGTTAGGCCATTGTTCGACTCGAGATGATTTGTATATCGTTCCTTTGTGAAGGTTCGAGCTTGTTACGTTGATCGAGGGGGCGGCCTTCGAGTGCGTCGAGAGCATTGAAGTATATCGCTCTTGCCATCTTCGAGGCAAGTATCGTGATATGTTAATATCGGTATTTTGGAGTATGCGTATGATTATGCATGTTGTTGAACATGATATTTACTTCGTTGATTTGTCGTGATATTCGTTTATATGTTCATGTTGATGAACGTAATGATTTGGCATATGTGTATGCATGAGTTGTGTTTGTATACGTGTACGATCTATGCTGAGGGCGCTGGATCGGATGTCCACCTCGTGTTGGTCCGATGGGATCATCTTGGGATCTAGCCGAGGCGCCGGATCATTGGACGGGTTATTTCCACCTCGTGTTGGTCCGACGATCATCTTGGGATCTATGCCGAGGGCGCTGGATCATTGGAATACCAGCCGTAATGGAATCTTGTAGATTCGAATTGTCGGATTCCTGTAGCGGAAGTCCGTGTTATGTATCTTGTTGTGTATTGTTGATGCATATTCGAATTGTTTAATTATGATACTTGTACTAGCTTCGTTTTGCTAACCCCTTCGGGGTTGGACATTTGTTTTGATGTTCGGGTAGCTAGGAGCAGGAAACAACCAAGACTGACGTGACGACGAAGGGGTTCAGTGATGTTTATTGTTATTGGAGATTTGTGGTCTTGGTTTGGTTTATGTACTCGAGTACGCGTGTCCTTTTGATATTAATTCAATATGGTTGTATTAATTACCCGTTGAACCAGTTATACGTTTTCATAAACTTGAATTTTCGCAGTATTGATGTCTTGTATTTACTTTTCTTTTTAATTAGCCTTGTAAATCCTTATTTAAAGGGTTTACGGCGCTGTAATTATTCCGAATATCTCGGGGTGTTACAGAATATGGTATCGGAGCTAAGATTTATAGATATCTTGGCAGTCGGGTTTTAATTGGGTCTGTTTACGTTATTTGATTTACGGGTCGTTGTAACATCACTGTTCAGCCGAAGTCGTCATGTGGACCGTGGTTGTAAGTCTCTTAATCTCTTATACTACCGTAGTACTTAATTACTGTTTTGTGAGTATTGACGGACTTTATTTCAAAAATTTTGTTCTGTATATTGAGAAATTACGTTTACAGTATGCTGAGAGGAGGTCGTGGACGCGGACGCGGTCGTGGACGCGGACATGGTAACATGAGACATGAGGATTCCGCAACTACCCCAGAAATATCGGCTAGTCGAACCGATTTCCATTCTGGAGGGCAGCAAGGATCAGCGAATGATGACGCAAACCCTAACATGCCAGGAGTGCTTCAACAGGTGGTGGCGCAAATAACCGCCGCCTGTGTCGTTGATCGCATGCAGACAGCGATGGGACATCAGCACCACGAGAATAACCGGGAGACAGATGGCTTGCGGAAGTGGTTAAATTGCACCCGCCAAAATTTGTGGATCTGCCGAGACACTTACTTGGGATCACCGACTCAAGGAGTTGGAAAAGATATTCGCGGGTCTTAAGCGTCCCGACGACCGGAAGGTTCCTATTGCCCGGTATTTTCCGACCGGGAGGCCTTTGATTGGTGGGAGGCTATTCGACCCGAGAATCATAATGCGGATTGGACGGAATTCAAACAAATGATGGAAGCACAGTATTTTCCTCGTCCAGTTAGAGAGGCGAAGATCCGAGAGTTTTTCTCACCACAGAGTTCGGAGGCATCTGTGACAGATGTAATCAAAACTTTTAATCATCAGCTGACTTGTGTGCGACACTTGGTCAGAACGGAGGCAGAAAAGATTTTTCATTTTGATATGCGGATGAAGCCGGAGATTCAAGAAGACATGTCCGGATTCGAGTGTACTACATTGCGACAAGATATCAAGACAAAGCGCTGGCCTACGACATGAAAGAGGCGGCGATGGAGAAATCGAGAGGCAAAGAAGCGAAGGTGACCGGCACTTTGGCAGAGAACAAGAGTGGTGGGCCCGCAAGGGCCGTCTTCCTTTATTCGGCTAGAAAACCTCCACATCCTTCTAGAGGCGGAAAGAAGTTAGAAACATCACAGATTTGACGCATCAAAGAAATGCTACAATTGTGGTCGAGCCGGCATATTCGACGTGATTGCCCCGCATCTTCGGTGACTTGTTACGATTGTGGGCAAGAAGGGCACCGTGCGGCCTTCTGTGGAGCCGCTGCTAGATCTTTGGTACCGCACCCGGCACCAGATTCCTAAGGAGATAAGTGTGAACCGCATACGCAGAGTGGATTTCAGCAGCGGCTGGGAAGAGAGAGACATCCAGGCCGGGTCCGTTCCTCCGCGCTGCACGAAATGAGGAGATCGACGGCTGAACACCGCCGTTGCATCGTGTACGATTCGAGATCCTTTTGCAACCAGCTAGTGTCTTGTTCGATTCGGGAGCTACGCATTCTTTTATATCTTTGAACCGTGTTAAACGTTTGAACATCTCGTGCTTGTATAATTGTGAACCTTATGTTGTGGGATTACCGAGCGAGAGAAAATTGTGGGAACACTAGAAGCTAGGGATTTCCAGATTCTATAGAAGGAAGAGATTGGCCATCGAATCTTATTGTAGTTGACATCTGCGGTGACGATTTAATTCTCGGAGATGATTGGCTCAACCGTTATGGAGCCGTGAATTACCGAGAGAGAGTCATTTCCATCATTGCCGATGACGGATCGAACACTTATTCCGAGGATGGAGACCGGGAAGCTCGGGAAATTGATCAAAGCAATGAAAGCGGTAAATTATCAAACAGGGATGTCATGGACTTTGGTGTTATGCCATGAGGAAAGAGGAAGGAGTAGAGCTCTCGTCTATTCCAGCTTGTGAATGAGTTCTCGATATATTTCTGACGAGCTACTGTGGTTACCTCCGCAAAGAGAAGTGGAATTCACCATCGAATTAGAGCCTGGAGCAACCCCTATTTCCAGGGCACCATACCGCATGGCGCCAACCGAGATGTATGAACTCAAGAAGCAACTGGAGGAATTATTACAGAAGGGCTATATTCAACCGAGCGTTTCCCCTTGGGGAGCGCCCGTTCTCTTTGTCTGGAAGAAAGACGGATTCCTCCGACTGTGTATTGATTACAGGGAGCTTAACAAGATGACGATCAAGAATAAGTATCCTATACCTCGGATCGACGACTTGTTTGATCAACTGCAAGGGGCAAGGGTATTCTCGAAGATTGACTTGCGATCAGGATACCATCAGTTGAGGATTAAGGAATCAGATATACCGAAATCTGCTTTCAGATCCCGGTACGGGCATTATGAATTTGTAGTGATGCCATTTGGACTTACCAATGCTCCTGCGGTATTCATGCAATTGATGAATCGGGTATTCTTGGAGTACTTGGATAAATTTGTGGTCGTTTTCATTGACGACATTTTGATATATTCGAGGGACGCAGAGGATCATGCTAAACATCTACGTGTGGTTTTGAGCATCTTGAGAAAGGAACAGCTATATGCAAAATTTTCTAAATGCGAGTTACGGCTAAGGAAGTAACCTTCCTTGGGCATGTGATATCACCGATGGAGTTCAGTGGACCCGAAAAAGTCGAAGCAATCTTGGAATGGGAAGCTCCTAAGAACGTGAAGGAAGTCCGAAGCTTCTTAGACTAGCCGGATATTATCGCCGCTTTGTAGAGGGATTTTCCAAAATTGCTCGTCCGCTCACTCACCAATTCTGAGAAAACTCAAAAGTTCGCGTGGAATGAGAAGTGCCAGTGGTTTTGTGAACTTAAGAAGAGACCGACAAAGACCTATATTAGCACCGGAAAGGAACCGACGGATTTATGGTATACTGACGCTTCAAATCGGGGTTTGGGTTGCGTGTTGATGCAAAAGGATAAAGTGATTGCTTATGCTTCTCGGCAACTAAAATCGTGACGGGTTAATTATCCGACTCATGATCCGGAGCTAGCACCGTGGTCTTTGCCTTGAAAATTTGGCGACATTATCTCATACGGCACTCATTGTCGATCTTTACAGATCATAAGAGCCTCAAATACATTTTCAATGTAAAGAATTAAACATGAGGCGAGAAGGTGGTGGAATTGATCAAGGATTACGACTTGGAGATTCTCTATCATCCGGGAAAGAAAATGTAGTAGCCGATGCTTTGAGCCGTAAACCTGTTTCTCTTCGAGTGTTGGAAGCTCTTACGCCCTGCACCGGATTCAACGAGAACCGATCCGCGAAGGGATTGAAGTATGGGCACCGGGAATCGAAGGGCGACTTTATGTGATGGAACCGACTTCATCACTAGTCGAGAAGATCAAGTCCAAGTTAGACGATTCTCGATCCTTCGATTATGTGATGAAGTAAAGAAAGGAAAAACCCCAGGATTCGTGATACAAGACGATGGAGTTCTGAGATTTCAGAGTCGACTTTGCGTTCCCGACGATGATGACTTGAGACGGACTATTCTGAAAGAAGCCCATAGCGCGCCCTATTCTATTCACCCGGGAAGCAGTAAGATGTATAAGGATCTTAAACAAAACTTCTGGTGGGGGAATATGAAGAAGGACGTAGCAGAGTACGTTTCGAAGTGTTTGACTTGCCAGCAGGTCAAGATTGAGCATCAGCGACCTGCCGGGATGTTAAAGCCGCTTCCGATCCCTGAATGGAAGTGGGAGGACATTTCGATGGATTTCATCACCAGTATGCCAAGGACTAGAGCAGGAATGAACATGATTTGGGTCGTAGTTGATCGACTAACCAAGTCGGCTCATTTCCTAGGAATCAAAGATACATGGGGACCCGAGAGATTGGCACGAGTATTTGTTGCGGAGATAGTCAGATTGCATGGGACGCCGAAGACCATTATTTCGGATCGAGATGGTTGTTTCGTGTCGCACTTCTGGAAGGCAGTCCATAAGGCTTTGGGGACTGAGCTCAACTTTAGCACAGCTTATCATCCCCAAACAGACGGTCAGTCCGAAAGGACTATTCAAACTGTAGAAGACATGCTTAGAGCTTGTGCGTTGGATTGGTCAACTGATTGGGAAGTTCACTTGCCCTCGATCGAATTCACTTACAATAATAGTTGGCATGCTTCTATTAGAATGGCACCATTTGAAGCTTTGTACGGGAGGAGATGCCGATCACCCCTGTGTTGGGATGATTCTTTGGATTTGATCGGGACGGAACCGGAATTGATTATTCAGACTCAAGAGAAGATAGCTTTGATTCGAGAGAGACTATTGACTGCCCAGAGTCGACAGAAGTCTTATGCTGATGTACGTCGTCGTCCTCTAGAGTTCGACGTTGGGGATCATGTGCTATTGAAGGTGTCTCCTACACGAGGGATTTTCCGTTTTGGGAGGAGAGGCAAGCTCAGTCCGAGATATATCGGACCATTCGATATCCTCGAGAGAGTTGGAGAGTTAGCATACAGATTGGCCTTACCGCCGTCGCTGAGTCATGTTCACAATGTGTTTCACGTATCCCAACTGCGAAAGTATGTACCGGACCCCAGTCACGTCATTGATTTCGACGAGATCGAGATAGCTAATGATGGCACCTTCGAAGAGAGACCAATCAAGATACTTGAGAGCCGGATCAAACAATTGAGGAATAAACCAATACATTTGGTTAAAGTACAATGGTCACGACATGGAGTCGAAGAGGCCACTTGGGAAACGGAGGACGGTATGAAGGCTAAATATCCGGAGTTGTTTTCATCCTAAGTTTCGGGACGAAACTTCCTTTTAGGGAGGAAGGATGTAATACCCGAGATTTCTGTTTTGTAATTGGAACTTGTGATATTGTAATGATTGTACTTTTGTATGAGTACTATTCTCTGTATTTCATTGTCCGATGTTGTCGAGCATATAATTTCATATATGTGATATAAAGATTGAAATTCTGTGCATGTAGCGCACGCTACAGGCTGAGGGTAGCGTACGCTAACGTGGTTTCGTAGCGCACGCTACCGAGTGTAATTAGCGCACGCTATGCGTGGTCAGATTGATTGAGACGTGCGGTAGGTGAGATCTGGCCGGGGGACCCCTGTCGGATCGTGTCGGATGTACCTGGACGGCTTTCGGGAAAAGCCGAGTCAACGCCTTAGCGCACGCTACAGGTCGATGCGTAGCGCACGCTAAGTGCCGAGTACAGCTTAGACTGTGAGCCGTTAGCGCACGCTACGAACAGGGTCTAGCGCGCGCTAATAGCCATTTATTATAAATAGGACAGCATCCTATTCGTGATTTCAGTTCCTTCTCCTCCCACAACCCGAACTTTGACACTTAGAACATAACTACTTTCGTCCTAAACACTCCGTATCAACCTCCTCAACCTCCCAGTTCGAGATTGAAGATCATACATCATTGGAGATTGGTTTTCAAGCCTTCGGTGTTGGATTGCTTCATTTCATCCGTGTTCTTCACTACTTCGAGGTAGGTGATTCTTCACCAATGATTAGTATGTTCATAAGGAAGATTTGAATCATGTTTGGATAGCAAGTATTTCGTTCATCACATGTTAGAAGGATACTTTTGACGTATCGGTACTAGATGTCGAATGAACCTTTGAACCATCTTATTATAAGGACACCTAAGCATGTTTAAATCGATTTATGATCAAGTAATCGGATATTACCCAGTTGATACGTTGTATACGTTGGAATCATGTGTTTTGGAACGTAAGATGGAACTTAGATTATTTCTTGAAGATCGTAGAGGAATTGTGATATCGAGATAACTATCCGTATATTGGTATTTCATAATCATAAATCTTCGAAACCTTATTATCATGATATGCCCGAGGATAACTTGTAATATCACCATAGGATTCATGAGTTCTTCATCATTCAACCCAGCTTTCGGTTTACATGATTCTCACATGCAAGATTAGCGCACGCTAACATGTGAGTTAACGTGCGCTATCGAGGTTCGGTTTCGCACAAAACGTCGTAGCGTACGTTATGAGGCAGCCGAGTCGACCGCTGGTGGCTAGCGACGCTAGTCTTATACGATAGCGTCGCTATCAGCCTTAGCGCACGTTACGTAGAGTACGAGCGCGCTAAGCAATCCAGCATTGTTTAGTTCGAGCTTTTCGGCCGTAGGCCGAATTGTTAGGCCATTGTTCGACTCGAGATGATTTGTATATCGTTCCTTTTGTTAAGGTTCGAGCTTGTTACGTTGATCGAAGGGGGCGGCCTTCGAGTGCGTCGAGAGCATTGAAGTATATCGTTCTTGCCATCTTCGAGGCAAGTATCGTGATATGTTAATATCGGTATTTTTGGAGTATGCGTATGATTATGCATGTTGTTGAACATGATATTTACTTCGTTGATTTGTCGTGATATTCGTTTATATGTTCATGTTGATGAACGTAATGATTTGGCATATGTGTATGCATGAGTTGTGTTTGTATACGTGTACGATCTATGCTGAGGGCGCTGGATCGGATGTCCACCTCGTGTTGGTCCGACGATCATCTTGGGATCTAGCCGAGGGCGCTGGATCATTGGGACGGTTATTTCCACCTCGTGTTGGTCCGACGGGATCATCTTGGGATCTATCCGAGGGCGCTGGATCATTGGAATACCAGTGTGTAATGGAATCTTGTAGATTCGCATTGTCGGATTCCTAGCGGAAGTCCGTGTGATGTATCTTGTTGTGTATTGTTGATGCATATTCGAATTGTTTAAATATGATACTTGTACTAGCATCGTTTTGCTAACCCCTTCGGGGTGGACATTTGTTTTGATGTTCGGGTAGCGAGGAGCAGGGAAAGCACAAGATCGACGTGACGACGAAGGGGTTCAGTGATGTTTATTGTTATTGGAGATTTGTGGTCTTGGTTTGGTTTCTGTACTCGAGTACGCGTGTCCTTTTGATATTAATTCGATATGGTTGTATTAATTACCCGTTGAACCAGTTATACGTTTTTATAAACTTGAATTTTCGCAGTATTGATGTCTTGTATTTACTTTTCTTTTTAATTAGCCTTGTAAATCCTTATTTAAAGGGTTTACGGCGCTGTAATTATTCCGAATATCTCGGGGTGTTACAGCTCGTGCAGCTAAACAAGCCGAGCCGGTCGAGCAGCTCGTTTAAAATTACACTTAAACGAGCGTAATCTTGTGTCCGAGATCGACTCGTATTATAAATGAGTTCGAGCTCAAGATGCTCGTGAGCAGCTCGCCTCGAATTACAGCCCTAAATAAAAGCATAAAACCCTTGTTATAGCTAAAGTGAGATTTAACTTCTTGTCAAATGTCCAGGTATAGGCATGTTGCACCACTCTTCATAGTACCCTTACCATGAAAATGGTTATATATATATATAGGGGTGGGTTATGGAGTGAAATAGTATAAGTGTAAGAAATAGGAATGATTGTAAGCCATTAATCCTTGGAGATTAATGGCCCAGATTTTGTTCTGGTGTGCTAACACGGAAAACTAGGAGTGCTAACGAATTTAATTATTGGGGGCATCAATGTAATTTGACTAATTTCACTTATGGAAAGTTCCTACAATCATGGGAAGTTCCCGTATTCATGGGATTTTTCATATTTTAGGTAAATGTATATCTTTTTTGTGGGATTTCATATCTTTTAGTCGTTCAAATATTTTATATTTTTGGTGTATTTATTTTTATTTTTTTAAAATTAACATTATTTTTTTTATTTGATTTGTATTTTTAAAAATCAGAATTGTTGTGCTAACCATTTATTTTGTGTGTGCTGCAAATTGGAAAACAGAGTGCGGTTCTGGTCATATTCCAATTATGTGATTTTTTTGTTATGCTTTATTTTGTACAATGCAGTCAATTTTGATACAAAATATATTACCTAGCACATTAAGATATATGTTCCAAGATATATATACATGGTATAATATCTATCACGTGTTACGATAAGCACCACAAATTATATTACCTCGCACGTTATTCATATCAACGTTGCACACATCTGTTGAATAGTAATTTACCACAAGTTATATAAACTAGTACGATAGGCACCACAATATATATTACCTAGCACACTATTCATATCAACGTTGCACACAAGGTATAATACCTATCATGTGTCACAACATAAGCAGAAACTTGTACAACATTAATTTACCTAAATTCAAAGTATACCAATTCAAATTATTTATCTTCCAAAAAAATAAAGCACAACACATTGTATTAAAATTGACTGCATTGTACACAATAAAACATAACAAAAAAATTACATAATTGGAACATAACCAGAACTGCACTCTGTTTTCCAATTTGCAGCACACACAAAACAAATGATTAGCACAACAGTTCTGATTTTTAAAAGTACAAATCAAATAGATAAAAGATAATGTTAGTTTTTAAAAAATAAAATAAATACACAAAATATAAAATATTTGAACGACTAAAAAAAAAAAATCTCATAAAAATATATATTAACCTAAAATATGAAATCCCATGAACATAGGAATTTTCCATGATTGTAGGAACTTCCCATAAGTGAAATTAGTCAAATTACATTGGTACCCCCAATAATTAAATTCGTTAGCACTCTTAGTTTTCCGTGTTAGCACACCAGAACGAAATCTGGGCTATTAATCTCCAAGGATCAATGGCTTACAATCATTCCTATTTCCTACAAAAAAAAGTTTTCCTACCTGAACCTATCCCTATATATATATATATATATATCATGTAAGAATGAAATTTAAGTTAAACAATAAGAATAATTTTGGTTCATAGATTTTTGATTAAATAGAGGATCACGATTATCCTCACGAAAAGTTATGCATAAAGTGCATTATCTTAATGCATCGATATTCTTATGCATATAATGCATAATTTTAGTGCATTAGCATTGATGCATATAATGCATATATATATATATTTTATGCATACGCTAATATGGATCATAGATCATCCAAAGTTGAATGGTTCAGATTTATTCCTGTTTTTTTGTTCAAAAGGGCATTTTCATTTAATCCATCCAGCTGTGTATATGTTAAAAGAATATGGACCCTGTTTGAGGAGAAAGTAAAAGACAGCGAATCAATTCATTCATAACACTGATAGAGGGGCCTTTATATAGGCATTACAATGAGAGTCCTTCCATACATAGGATTCCTAGATAAGGTAAGACATCTAATAGGATCCTACTACCTCTAGAAGGATCTAGAACCTTCCATCTATGTATCTACAATCAGTATTAGGTAAGACACATCACGGGAATAATAATTCCCGGAACACTCCCCCTGTGTCGAGCACTAATACAACAATGGTGCAGAAGATGTTGCCTTCGTAAAAACCTATTCCAAGCCAAAACAAAACCCCATGGGAAAAATAAAGGCTTGATGAGGAAAAGATTGCAACGCACCAACATAACATGTCATGTATACTCCCCTTGATGTATACATAACGACTCCCCCTGATGAGTACCTCAAATCATAGGAGTCAGATGCCAAGTTGCCCTCACAACTATACCAAGGAAAAACCCAGTGGGAAAAATACCTCTTGGTCTAAGTTGAACAGAAGTACAACGCATCATTGTATGGATGTTCTCATAGGTCGCCTCGTTAAAAACCTTACCAAGTGAAAACCCAATGGGAAAAACAAACCTTGGTCTAAGGACAAAAAGAGCGCGACACATCCAAAGTGCAGAGTCGCTAAAGACTTATCAAGTTTTCCAAAGTCTTGACCTCCATGCACTAAATCAGTCATAACTTCTTCGATTCAATAGGTATCAACGAAACTGTAAGGACTTATGAAAACTAGACACCCATAGCTTTTCATTCACATACAGTACGTAACCTAGATCGACCTGAGCAGATCACAAAGCTCTATCGAAGTTGACTCAGCAAATTACCGGACATATCCTGTCCTACTTTGCAACAATAGTCATATGTCACTCAACATGATGGATGTGATCAAATGGTTGGTTTCCTTGGAAAGTAGACACAAACCTTTCCAATGGTACCAATTTCACCATTTTCCATCAAGTGAGCTGCCCTTTGGGTCATATGGAAGATAGACCAACACATTCTGGGCAGATTCGGGTATCAGTTTTCAAGTGTCCTTTTTATCGAGATAGAGCGAGCTTCAAGCTTCTTGTCAATCACAGACATTGCATGAGCGCATCCTAGGCCATTATCACAGTGGCTTTACCGGATTATTACGAATGAGTACATCGAGTCAAACATGAGTACATAATACCGTACTTTTCTCTTAAGACTGCATCATCACTTAAGTGAGCCAAGTCTTATTATGACTTCGACTAATCATTGGGAATCATATAGGCATTACTTTATCGTCTCTTAGGGAAACCGTCCCTTAGATTGCCTTAAACCGATTGATGAATACGCATCATCAAGTGTCCCAAGATCCTTTCATTCTTAACTTTGGATTTAGCGGAATCTCTTAGTCTCACAAGAGTACATCACTATAAACCCTTAGTTTTACACGCAAAAGCTTCATATCTCTTCCAAATCAAGTATATACTTAGTATGCGTCCCCGACAATCACTTGTCGACGCGCTCCGTGGTCAGGAGCCACTTGATTTGAGTCTGATCCACCACGAGATCCTTTTTATCACTTAACTTAGTTCCCCACTAAGATAAGATTTAACCACAAGCCGCACGTCGTTTTGGGAAACTATCTAATCGAAAAGATAGTGGATGATATAACATCCATTGCGATAGCACAACTAAGTTTCGTGTCTTCATAGTCGATTCCAGTGCGTTCATGAGAAACCTCGCGCCATGAGGTGAGTTTAACTCTTTCTCTCACTCGCTTTAACAAAGTATACGGATAGGTCTTATCTTTGGAGTGTCGGTACCACTTCAACAAAGGGCTATCACTTTGTCCATACTGGAGTCGCATATGTTTCCATTTTAGGCCAAGGCTACAACGTTGTAGATTTTCAACGAAGTATGGTTCGATTAAACTCACATTCCACGTCCTCATGAACCGGCTTTATTCATAGAGTACTCTTTATGGATTGGCATTCATTGAGGCGTCCCCCAATGATGACTATAATCCAGAATCACATGAGACGGATGAGTTCATTTGATCATATGATCAAGTTTCATGTACCAAGCTCGCATACATTCTTAGCGAGAGTATTTATCGAACTAAGTGGCATCCCAATACTCGATGAGATCCACGGCCTAGTAACACCATCTACCACAATTTGTGATGTTACCATATCACCATTTATAGATGACGAACGTCCATGACCGGACACAATCCTTGCAGACATGTTTGCAGCATGTATTTAATCTCGTCACTTTAGGGAACTTGGTGAGACACAGTAGGGACAAACTACGACAATTCCAAGTCGTTCTACTCGAACATGATCGTTCGCATCTCCCCCTAACGACGGGAAGACTGGCTCATCAAAGTGACTTACGAGATTGTCTGCCAAGGTACATTTTAAGCGGACTATGAGTGAAAGCGCATGTCATATTCATCATTTATAACCCGTCATAATGCGTTGTGGTGACGCACTTTGGCACATGAACATGTGGACGATAAAGGTTTTCAGTGTTAACACAATTCAGTTAACAAAATGCATATTGTTACACTCGTAACTAAGCATTTGAATGATGATAGATATAGGTGAATATGACATGTTGACCTATGCTACATAGCCGTAGCTACTGGTCTTGAGAATCCAACAAAACCGCCACCATGCACCACCGGGATCGAACATAAAGAAACGATTCAACCGATGATAGGCCATTGGTTTTATCGAACCTCTAGTGCTTTCTTGAAGAGTTCACTCCCTTCACCAGCCCCAAACACCTCAAAATTTCGTGAGCATGTATAAACGGGTGTTTAGGATTCCAAAACCATCAACCTTGTGGTCAAAAACCGATCGAAATGACATCGAACTAGTCGTTAGGACGGCTGGTGGTATGTGAAAACTTCATTTAAGTGGTTCACCTCCTTCCAAGTCTCCAAATGGCACCCAAATTTGTGAGAAGGTAGCCTTGGATGTTAGGAAGTACTCGTTAAAATTTCACTTTAAGACTTGGTCTAAAAAGTGGGTGAACCGACCTTTACAATGACTGGTCCGCAAGTTGGACAACCATAACTCAGGTTTCATCAACTTATCAATCATTGTCAAAGGAACAACATAACATATAAATGTTATTACTTGAGTACGACCATTTGTGAACACCATCATAGCATCATAAGCCACCTGTGCTAATACTTATGATCATGTATGTATAAGGACTCGGTGAAAAGGGAGGACTCGGACCATGCTTATGCGAGTCGCTACATTATTCTCTTTAGCATAGGAGGGTGTCGTCTCCTAATCGTGCCAAAGAATAGGCTTTAATAAATGAACATGGCTAAGAAGGATTATCGGGGGGGTCTTTGGCGTCACACATGCTTATGAAAGCAAGACGCGGATGACATAAATATCATCATCGGTCATGAGCCCTGCTCACGACTCCACCAATGTACTTTGGTGTCTTTGATCCAACTAGTTTCTTTGTTCAAAGAAAATGATGTCCATGACAATACCGTGGTATATGGATCATCAAACTGTCCAAACTCCGGACTATTAAAGCCTAAATGTGTCAATGTCCCAATACATCTTCTGGTTACCAAAACCGATGCAATAGGACCATATTGACTCATGAATATTTTTCTTTTCACATATCCAATACAAGTGATGCATAAGATTTTATTCTCACAAATCATAATGAGATGCTATGAGTGATACACTTTGGCATATAAATCATCGAGTCATAACATGGTTAAATTGTTACGGAACATATGTGACTAGAAAACGCCATTCGGCATTCAACAACTTGAGCATCATACCGCTCATTGATTGTGATGACCTACTCATCATAGTCACAATGGATTTATAAACCGAAATAAAAAAATATCATGTTCCTTGAAAATAGCTTAATACGCACTCAATTTCGCTTGCAAAATTTCATAATCATGAGCATAGCGAATACTCTAACAACATAGAGATTTTATGCTTGATATGATCAAAATGATCTATCATATTGAGTGCATAACATGGCAAGGTTATATGCCTAAGGGGCAAAATTACGACACAAGTATGGTGTAACACTACCATGCACACGCTCGACCTTCTTACAAGGGTGCGTATTTTGAGCTTTCCCAATGAAACTGTTTTTCAACATTTGAAAGATGATAGTTTAGCGTACAACGCATACCAAAAACTGCATCATCTATGGCAAATTTGGCCAGAAATAGGTTGAAAAATATGTGTCGTAAGACCACTTGCAAATTCAAGATGGGAACCAAGTTGGTTGGGACAAAAGTTAGCACAATCGCTGGAAATAAAATTCCGCGCAGCTTGACCTTTGTTCACTAAAACAGCGATAACTCCCTTGTTAGGAAGGCTATGGACGAACGGTCAGATGTTCTGGAAACTAGACTTCCGTATCTTTCTATCCATATATTGTGCACCACACGGATCATTAAACTCAGATCACAGTGCATATTTTAATTGGCTGTTTAGTTTTTTCCAAGTTTAGTGAGAAACCAAGGTTGAGACATATCCAATGGCATAAGTGTTGATGCAAAAACATGGCAATGATAGCCATATGTGCGTTTAAACGCAGCAGGGTGTTCGATTTCTTATCTTCGACTAATGATCCTTTCGGTAACTCCAACTTGGTAGACTTGCAGAGAAAGTAGGAATGTCGATGACTAAAGCCGTTTAAAAACCACTGATTCCGTTTGAACTTTCAAAGCATAAACAAATACCAAGGAGGATGCGCCTAGTCATGATCAAAAGTGCAGAAAAAATCCACCAAAGTGCATCAATCAACCAAGTATTTTAATTCTCAATTTGCAAGTATACGTCATAATAGCCATGTTATATAGATACAACGCGGTGCATCATAATTAAGCATTTTGAACCATGAGACATAATGAATATACCATAACCAACTTGTCTTGACCATCCAATAAGATCGACTAAACATAGTCAAATATATAAGGCACATGCCTTTACAAATACTCGGAAAAGTATTCGGACCTATAGTCATACGAACTATAATCGAGGTCAACGAATTCATGTATTTACCGCAATATGCCATTGCCTTACATGTTGAAACTCATGAGAATTACTCGTACATTCTTTCATATATCATGTTGCAAGGAGACGATACATGTCTACACCCACATGCAATATTTTATTTTAATAAGATGAAAGATGGAGTTTTCCAAGTATGGGATTGAGTCAAGACCAAGTGGTGGTCGCTCAATTCAACGTGACAATTCCGTCACAAATCGATTTTAACCACGACATATCCGTCGCAATCGATGTTTGTCCCATTTGTATGTCACAAATCCGTGACTAATAACGAGTCATAACTTTAACGTTACTGACAATGTTCATTTTTTTTTCAATTGTTGGTTTAAAATCGACAAAACGGCGACATCAAATCGCACCCAAAACGTGGTGTATGCAACAACCACAAATATCGACTTTCAACAATTATCCGTGACTCAGACCGTCACCACGCTTTACTTCGACATCCGAGAGTGATACCACCCCTCATTGTCTCATCCACCGCAAAGTAGCGTGGGAGATAAAGAACCCAAATACCCAATTCCCCAAAAAAAAAAAAATTCCCAAAAGAGAGGAATTGAAAAATGAGAACTTTAATAAAGTCTTACGGGTATTTGGTTTCATATATGCTTTGATCCTTGAACGGGAGATTCTCTCCATATGAGCAACATATTTCCGTGGGTACTCCGTTCTATATTTATTTTGATCCTTGAACGGGATAAATATGGCTTTTTCTCCATAGCGTGCACATCATCATGAGTGACGTATTTTCCTATATACACGTAAAACATAAACATGTAAGATTCATAAGTGTACAAATTAATGAACAAATGAATCATTGAGTAGGAAAAAAAATGGAGAGTTGAGAAACGCCCGTATAGGGCTACTGGGCTCAATAATTCGGCCGAAAAAGGACTCGAGCGCGGCGATGCAGCAGCTCGGTATTGGATGAGGTCGGATCTCCAAATTTCTTCGTAAAAATCTGCTTCTGTTCGGCAGTAGATTCAGTAACCAATATTACATAGAATCCGATCTCCACCGTTGAATATACAGATATTTGTGTTGGAAAGTTGCTGCCAAAATTTCACACCGATCCGACGGTTAACGAAACGGGAAACGTGATTTTCGTAAATACGATCGCTGTGCAGAAAATTCACGCGCGGAAATTCTCGTCTCTCGGCTTTTTTTTTCGATTTTGATAGGTTTTGTCTCGATTGCACTAGGTTTTCAAGCATTAAATATCACGTGCATAAAACCATTGGAAAATCCGGCGGTGCTTCGATCATATCGGGTCGCAGCTTTAGGCAACAGTCGGCTGAACGAAAACGGTCTGAAAACGGGATTGTCGGGCGGGTCGGATCGGGTCAGCAACCGGGTCAGGTCTGGGTCAATAACCGGGTCGAGTAAAATTACCCTTTCCCCTTGCTACCTCCTTCTGCGGCTTTGGGGCCATCGTATGAATAGAGGAAGAAAGCGCTCTCGTTATTTTGCAGAAACTTGAGAAACTCGAGCAATTTATGTTGCAGTCGAAGCAAAGTCTCCTCTTCGATTTTCACATATGCCAGCAATTCCCATTCAAAATTTCTCCAACAGCATCACTCTTCTTGGACCTGAATTCAAGATACTTTATTAATATATCATCAACAGTTGGAGATCTCGGAAGTTTCAGAAGCTTGTTCTGATGAGTGATTTGCTCCCAATCATTAACTAAGTGCTTCTTCAGATTTGCCGAAATTTGGATCTTCGTGATTTTTTTTTTCGTCACCCGATTGTCCTCAATGCCTGAATCAGGTGGGCGGCGGTTGCAGAGCAGGGAGGTGGCGGCTAGGGTTTCTGGCAGCCGTTTTTTTTTTTTTTCGGAATTTCGGTTTTTTTTTTCGGGATTTTCAGAAAAAAAAACGGGAGAGTAAAAAGAAATTTCTTGCTCAGTTTGGAGACTACGTGCTGATAACGTGTTTGAGGAGAAAGTAAAAGACAGCGAATCAATTCATTCATAACACTGATAGAGGGGCCTTTATATAGGCATTACAATGAGAGTCTTCCATACATGTGATTCCTAGATAAGGTAAGACATCTAATGTGATCCTACTACCTCTGTAAGGATCTAACCTTCCATCTATGTATCTACAATCGACAGAAGATACATCACTTTAATAATAATTCCTAATGCACCCAATTAATTTGCTATTTTTTCAGGCCTGAATCGACGGACTCTTCCGCCTAATAGAAGGTCCGGTCCTTTCTAAACATAAGTGAGTTTTATGTATTTGACCTCTACGACTTTTATTTTCGAGAGTAACAAAGAGAACTCTATCCGATATTTTTGTTAAATTTCATTTTTATTTAAGATTTTTCTAAAAACTTTAGTAAATTAGTTTATTTTATCTTTTTAGAATACAAAATACTTTAATTAATAATTAAGGAACTTGTAATACAATGATTTTACAAATAATAGATAAAATATCATAATGTTGCAGTTCATTGGATTTTTTTAATTTTTCCACATAAAACTTAAATCGAACTGAATAACTTAATTTTTTTAAAAACAAACATTCTGTTTTCATTCTGGTTTCAAATTTTTTCGATTTTAATTTTTTGAATGAAAATTATTTGGAAGGAAAAAAAAAATTCGCTTACAAAAATTTGTAATACTGTCCCATTCTGAACCCATCGTATTCTTACATATAGTGGCCACTAAGGCATTCGGAAGAAACAAGAATTATATGATTAGACTTAAAAAGAACTTGTGACCATGCATAATTTTTATAATACAAGTGATATAACTTTGTTGTAAAGTCACTTTCCACTCTTTTAATACGTTATGTTTCACATTCATTCATTAATATATATATATATATAAAAATAAGAAGATTAGAAATGCAAAACAATCGCATGGTTCTAAACCCTTCGATCGACTTTATTTCATTTTCTATACTTTTGGCGTGGTCACGTTAATTTAAGATGCGATAGTGAAGTTTAGTGGATGAAAAGTAGAATCCATGTACAAAATTTAGTTTGGACCCATGAGTCATACTCATCGAACACTAACATGATTTTTAACTAGTTTTAGAACTAAGATGGTTGTTGCTAATTGTAGTGCACGAGTCACCATTCACTACTATTTATTTATTTATATTTTATGTGAAATTTTACGGTACTATATGATTCGTCCTTGTGAAACAGTTATGTGCTATAAGTTTTTTAATATCTTTAATTACTGTGCACAATGAACCTGTTTTTTAGCCCCTCTATCCAGCTACAGATTTCCATCGATATTCAGTCTCTCATTCCGCCACTTGAAACCACCAATATCAATCCACCAGGGAGCTCGAACCTTTAAACTCCATTAGGGCCGGCCCTGAATATAGGCCAACTCTCAAATTTTGACAAGCCCCCTATAGCCCCAATAAAATATTAGTATATTATATTGAGTTTATACAAAACAAAATTACAAAACATGCAAAAATTGAGTTTAAGAATTTGATTAATACTTTTACAGCGAAAAATGTTTGAAGAATAGTTTTTGCTTGATTTGTATGTATTTCTAAACTTTAGTTATAAATTATATATTTTTATGAGTTTACATATTTTATCTAATTTTAATATATATATATATATATATATATATATATATATATAAATGGAGCCCAAAATAATTTGACCTATAGCTCCCAAACTATTAAGGCTGGCCCTCGTAATACCCGAGATTTTCATTTATGTTTGCCTTGAATTACTTGTCGTTTTGTGCCGGTTATTTGTTTTGTTGATGATTAATTGGATTTCGTTTTACGTTATGTACGGTATGATATACCGTGATGTAGTGTTCGTCGAGTGAGACTTGTTGTCGCGTGCGCCTATTTGATTAAATATGTGTTTATGATGAGGTACGTTATGTTTCGTAGTATGCTCGTTATTGTTTTGAATCATAGGTGGTGCATCTGAGTCACCAAGACGTTGTCGAACGTCTAACCGGACGGTCGAAATTGTGGCATGAGAGCTACGACCAATGGTGTGTTACAGCCGTAAGGTTATGAGTACTACAGCCGTAATGTATGGCCGAGTTACGGACGTAATGCGCCCGCGCATTTTGGGCAGAAGCCCCGAGAGGCCTGGTTACGGCTGTAAGGGAGGGGTCGAGTACGGTCGTAAGGGGAGTGGCCGAGTTACGGCCGTAAGGTACTGCATGTTACGGCCGTAACATGCTCGGCTATATAAGGCCTGGGCGACGGGTTTTGTCCCATTTTTCACCTTTCTCCTTTTTCCTTTGCGATTTGTGGCTGGAATTCGGGAGTAGTGATCGGAGGTATCGTGGATCATCATTTTGGGGAGCCCTATCCGTGTTTATCATCATCCTCCACTCAAGTTCGTCTGGATCGAAGGTAACTTCTTGAAATCTCCTAGGGTTGACCTTCGGGATTTTCTTCTTGATTTCAATAATTCATCCAATTTTAGTGGGTTGAATGGTGTTATTGAGTATTGTTAATCATGTTCTATGGATTGTATATCCGTATCTCGGATTTGTTTGAGACCAACCATGATTTTGGTATTTTAAGGAAGTCTTGTACATTTAATGTCCGATTAAATGTCTCATAGGGTTTCCTTCGATTCTTAGGTGTATTTTCCATTGTTTTCAATTGTTATACTCGTAGTAATCATATTCTCGTTGTTCTCACGGAGGATTGCAGGTGTTCGAGGTTTTCCCGGCCGTGCCGTGTTCGTCGGGATTTCGGTATCGATTATTGAGGCAAGTGTCTTGCCTATACGATTTGTGTCTTATGAATAGAGATTACGTGTTGGGTTTACGATGATTCGATCTACCTTCTTGGATATGATTCATATGAATTGATTATGAATTGATTATTTCAAACGTTTGATGATACTAATGACATCATTGCTTGTTCAACGTTGTGGAATTGTGTGGGTTATGTTAATCGTGTTGTTTGGGTTGTGCTTGATTGTTCATGACTGAGGTATCGTGATGATTATGATAATTATGTCGGATTGATTCTACACCGGACATGAATTGTGGTGTATTATTGAATGGTCGGACATATTTGTAAAACTATATGTTGTTCGTGGTAGTGTCTTGAGATGATCGTTATGTGTTGTGCAGTGATTGAGTGGAACCAGGTACGGTCCATCATGACCTCTGGAGTTCGGTACATGATGTGTACGAATAGTGATTGAGTGGAACCAGGTACGGTCCGTCGTGGCCTCTGGAGTTCGGTACATGATGTGTACGAACGGTGATTGAGTGGAACCAGGTACGGTCCGTCGTGGCCTCTGGAGTTCGTTACTTGACGTGCACGAACAGGATTGTGTGGAACCTGTTGGAACATTTTGTTCCATACATAAATTAAAAATATTTTGATGATTAATGGCGATAAACAAAACAAAACAACGAAGAGACGAATCAAGTATCGAAGAAAAACGAAGTGCAAAATGCTGGAGAAAATCAAAGATAACATACGTAACAATACTATGTTAACGTACGTAATATGAGGAAGCTTACGTACGTAATGGAAGATGAATAACGTACGTAACACAGTTCAAACAAGTGAACGTTGGATGAGTCAAAGTCAGAAAAGCATGCAACGGACATATGACGTCATCAGTGATGTAATGTTAACGTACGTAACGAAGTCTATGCTAACATACGTAACTCAAATGACGAAACTCCCTGGACTGGAACTGGAAGAGGCTTACGTACGTAACCCTTGGTGGTTAACGTACGTAACGAAGCTTACGTATGTAATATGGAGAGGATAACGTACATAATGCAGTGTGCAGCAGCTAACGGCTAGTTTGAAGATGGAGCCTATAAATACCATGTTTATGGTATTGATTCATCACAACAACACAAAGCAAACAACTCATTGATTAGAGATTTATATTGATATACTTGTTGTTGTAATATTGAGCTTAATTGTTAGTTTGAATGTTTATACATTCAACATATACACGAGTGGTAAAAGAAAAGATACGATTGGATTTGGTGTTATTAGGATCAAGGATCCGGCATTGTTAGAATCACAATCGCTATCTTAGTGAGGCTTATCTAGTGCCGATAGAAAGCTAGAGAGGTTGTTTCCTTGTCCTACGAAAAGGAAAAACGGTTTAACTTGGACCGACACAAAGACAAGTACAAGCGATAATATCTCGACCGATAGAAGAGAGATTGTAACGGTTTATCACGGACCGATAGAAGGCGTGATTGTAATGGTTATCCCTCGACTGATAGAAGAGAGGCGTAGGGGTTGCTATCTTTAACCTATTGAAAAAGATAAAGAGAGGACGTAGGTTTCGTTAATAGCCGAACCTCTATAATTCTCCGTGTGCTTTAAATTTCCGCACTTTTATTTACGCTTCCGCAAACGGTGCATACCGATAAATTACCAACAATTGGTATCGGAGCAGTACTCCAATACACGGCTTAACATCTGAGGAGAAAAAGATCCAATGGCGTTTCAATTTGCTCCTGTCGAAGGCCTTGCTCTCAACCGACCACCATTCTTCGATGGCTCAAATTATTTGACATGGAAGAAAAAGATGTCAATCTTTATTCGTGCCTACGATATAGAGATTTGGAAGATTATTTGTCTCGGCCCAAAAATTCCTCTCAAATCCAATGATACGCTCAAATCTTTCGAAGACTACGACGATGCCGATTAGAAAAATGACCATCTAAATTGTAAGGCTACTCAACTCTTAATTTGTGCCTTAAATCCGGAAGAGGTAAATCGAATCTCATCGTGTGAGAGTGCGAAAGAAATATGGAAAATTCTAGAAATCACACACGAAGGGACGACTCAAGTCAAGGAGACGAAGATCAATATGCTTCTCCATGACTACGAGTTATTCATGATGAAGGGTGACGAGTCCATCACCAATATGCTCGACCGATTTTCGGTTATCACCAATGGACTTGCTTCGTTCGGAAAACCATTATCTAGTAGTGAAAAGTTAATAAAATTTTACGATCACTACCTAGCGAATGGGACGGCACCGTGACCGCGAATATGGAATCCAAAGATCTCAACACACTCGATTTTAGCGCCCTCGTTGGTTCGCTAATAAATTATGAGATTGTATTAAAATCACTTAGTGTCAAGCCAAAACCAAAGGAACGATCGTTAGCCATGAAGGCTAAAATGTCGAGAAAGAAAGAAGAAATCCCGGTGGAGGAAAGCAATGAAGAAATGGCATATTATGCCAAAAACATTAATAAATTTCAAACTTTATTAAACTGGAGGAAGAAGGATATCTCGAGCGAAACGAAGAAATTCGACAACTCTTGTCGATTATGTGGAAAACCAGGTCACTTCGCTAAGCATTGCCGTGCCAAACCCAAGAAGGAGGTCCTCGTGGCAACATTGAGCGATGAAGACGAAGACGACGAATTTATCGAACAAAATAATCTCCCTCTCATGGCTCGAAGTTCGTTCGACGACAGCGACGTCGAAAGGCAGGTTAGTACATCCTCCCGTGATGAACTTTGTGATGCATTTGAAATACTTCATACGGATTTTCAAAATGCATTATCGGAAAGAAAAATGATACAATCACAACCGTTGTAACGGTTGTGTTTGTTTTGAACCATTGATGATGTGGGTGGTGGGGTAGGTGATGGAATAAATAATGAATTTAGTGATAAATGTATGGTGAGATTATGTGTTGTAAAGTTTGGTTGTGTAAATTGGTTGTGCATGTAGCATTGTTGTATCGGAAATCAAATCCCTTAAGTCTAAAATTAAATCTTTGGAAATTGAAAATTCCAAAATTATCGAGAATGGAAAATTTGTTGAAATCGATCATTCAAAGTGTATTGAAAATGAAAATATTTTGAAGAATGATCTCGCTAAAATCCAAACCGAACTTAAATCTTTGACAAAGAAATTCTCGTGCGGAAATGAGAAATTTGAACAAATGCTTGGTGTTCAAAAATTTACTTTGAATAAAGAGGGGTTAGAATTCAAAACTCGTTTGAAAAACGAATCCGTTAATTTCAAGATACCCCATTGCGAAAAGTGTTTAAAAATCGGGCATCATATTTCAAGTTGCAAAAGCCCGAGACGGACGATAAAAATTAAGAAAATTTGGGTTCCTAAAAGAACAATCGTTTCAAATATCGTCTATGTTTCTAAATAAAAACCAACTATAGGTTGGATCCCCAAACATTGATTTTTTGTATTTTACTCAGGGGGTAATATTTTTTAAAAAACGGATAATATTTTCAGGGGGAGTTAATACCCTTGTATTTATTTTTGCATATTTCATTATTATTGAATTTTTATTGGTATTTTATTGCATTTTTTTGATGAATACAAAAAGGGGGAGAGATAGGAGAATGGAGAAATAAGTCGAAAATGTGATTGGAAAAATAAGTCGAAAATGTGATTAAATGTGAAAGGGGAAGAAAAATCGAAGAAAATCGATAGCATACAAAAAGAATTGGAAAAACGAAGGAGTTGAACAAAAATAAGGAGAAGTCGAAAATGAAGGAAAAGAAAAATGAGGAGACGTCGAAAAGACGATGAAAAATTTGAAAATGAGAAAAGAAAAGGAGAAAAGAAAGGAGTCGAAAAATAAATGGGAGAAGAACTAACGGAACGGACAAAATCGAAAAGTTTGGTCTGTACACATATACATATATTTGTATCTTTGCACGTAAATCCCATTGACGAAGTTTTGTTTTGTAATCATCAAAAAGGGGGAGATTGTTGGAACATTTTGTTCCATACATAAATTAAAAGTGTTTTGATGATTAATGGCGATAAAACAAAACAACAAAGAGACGAAGCAAGAATCGAAGGAAAACGAAGTGTAAAATGCTGGAGAAAATCAAAGATAACGTACGTAACAATACTATGTTAACGTACGTAATATGAGAAGCTTACGTACATAATGGAAGATGAATAACGTACGTAACACAATTCAAACAAGTGAACGTTGGAGGAGTCAAAGTCAGAAAAGCATGCAACGGACATATGACATCATCAGTGATGTAATGTTAACGTACGTAACGAAGTCTATGCTAACGTACGTAACTCAAATGACGAAACTCCCTGGACTGGAACTGGAAGAGGCTTACGTACATAACCCTTGGTGGTTAACGTACATAACGAAGCTTACGTACGTAATATGGAGAGGATAATGTATGTAATGCAGTGTGCAACAGCTAACGGCTAGTTTGAAGATGGAGCCTATAAATACCATGTTTATGGTATTTATTCATCACAACAACACAAAGCAAACAACTCATTGATCAGATATTCATATTGATATACTTGTTGTTGTAATATTGAGCTTAATTGTTAGTTTGAGTGTTTATACATTCAACATATACACGAGTGGTAAAAGAAAAGATACGATTGGATTCGGTGTTATTAGGATCAAGGATCCGGCATTGTTAGAATCACAATCTATGTCTTAGTGAGGCTTATCTAGTGCCGATAGAAAGTTAGAGAGGTTGTTTCCTTGTCCTATGAAAAGGAAAAACGGTTTAACTTGCACCGACACAAAGACAAGTACAAGCGGTAATGTCTCGACCGATAGAAGAGAGATTGTAACAGTTTATCACGGACCGATAGAAGGCGTGATTGTAACTGTTATCCCTCGACCGATAGAAAAGAGGCGTAGAGGTTGCTATCTTTAACCTATGAAAAAGATAAAGAGAGGACGTAGGCTTCGTTAATATCCGAACCTCTATAATTCTCCGTGTGCTTTAAATTTCCGCACTTTTATTTACGCTTCCGAAAACGGCGCATACCGATAAATTACCAACAGAACCGGATATGGTCCGTCGTGGCCTCCTGAGTTCGTTACTTGATGAGTACGAACAGTGATTGAATGGATAAAGTTTTGATGTTGGGTCACGGACCCGTGATGATCCTAGCTAATGTGTTTTGAAACAAGAACCGGGCTGAGGCCCTAATGATTTCAAAAAGGCCTTGTAACTTGGACTTGAGGTCTGAAAAAGTTTCTAGTTCTAAAATCCCCGAGGTGACGGGTTTATTTTCAAATACTTCACTTGTTTTCTAATTAACCAAACCTTTAGGGAATGCCTTGGTAATTAATTGTCGTATCTGATTCGTGGTTACTATTTGCTTGTTACATTTTGTATAGGTAGGATACTTGTACTAGCCATTTAAATGCTAACCCCTTAAATGAGGGAAATGCATTTCATGCATTTCAGGTGCACACAGTTCGGGGGAGCAGTTATAGGATCGGCACAGGGAGTGACGAGCTACGATACTAATCAAGTGTCAAGAGTTTGGTCGAGTCATGTGGTACCGACAGAGTTGTAGTCAATATTCCGCTATTTTGTATCTTTACCCTGTGTGGGTAATTGTTGTAAAGAGTTGTATTTGTTGTTTATGTTAGCTGTGCGACCTCATCGATCCATGTAGTTGTTTAAAATTGACCTTAACGGTCTGTATTATTATATTGTTTGACCCCGATCGGTCGAGTATTTTGGTCGTTCAGTGATGTTTAGCCTGGTATGATTGTGGGGGTGTTACAGCCCTGCCTCTCATAATAAGAGGCAAATTGTACTTCACCCTTGCCACGAGCACTACCAATGTTCAAATTTTAGCCGATAGCAAAAAGTCGCCAGCTAAAGACCGAAAACCGTCAGCTAAAGTGACTGACTGTCGGCTAAAAGTTGGTCGGCTGAGGTCGGTCGGCTAAAGTTTAGCTGACGGCAGAAACGGAAGGTCGTCGGCTAAAATTTGAGTTTAACCGACAGTAAAATAGTTGTCGGCTAAACCATGTAAGTCCCAAAAATTCTCACAACTCATGCAAATTTTGGGGCACCGGTTAGTCAAGCATAGCACTAATTTTGGAAGGATTAGCCGATACCTCGTACCCTGACACGATGTGACCCTGTGTCTGGGTAAAGGCACACTTCTTTTTATTCGCGTATATCTTAGTGGTTCTCATTAGTTCGAGCACTTCGTTAAATGCTCCTGATGCTCATGGATTGATTTGTTATAAACCAATATATCATCGAAGAAGACTAGCACAAAATGTCACAAATATGGTCTGAATACCTTGTTCATTAACGACTAAAAGGTAGCCGGCGTGTTTGTGAGCCCAAATGGCATAACCAAGAACTCGTAGTGCCCGTCATGGATCCTAAAACCTGTCTTTTGACATCCTCCACTTTCATCCGAATATGGTGGTACTTGGTTTTGTGATCAAGCATTGATAAAACCGTTGCGCCATGGAGCTCGTCCCAAACTTCATCAATGACAAGTATAGGGAATTTTTCTAACACCGTTCCTGTAACACCCCGATATATTCAGGATTATTACAGCACCGTAAATCCTTTATATAAGGATTTACTAGGCTTAAGAATTTAAAACAAACATATTAAGTGTCAACAGTGAAATTAATATTACAATCCGGGTTTCAAAAAGTAGAAGATAATACTGACAGGAATTCTTCAATACATGACCAATAAAAAACGTAAAGAAGACAATGTACATGAGTACTTATTCAAATACGAACACAAACGGAAAGGACTCCTCTGGACCATCAACATCACTGTGTACCCTCGTAGTCGTGCTTCCCATGCGGTTGTTTTCTCGCTCTTTTGGGTCCTGAACATAAGACATGTGTTCATCCCCGAAGGGGTTAGCACAATGATGCTGGTACAAGTACGATAATTTATACAACAATAAATTAATCGACATTTCATGAAACATAACAACAACTTACAAGTCTCTCCTATGAGAATACCTACAATGCATTAAAAACATGACAAATCTCAGCATACACATGGTAATCCGATGATCCAACCTTTACTGCATAGATCCCAAGATGATCCTGTTGGACCAACACGTGGTGGAAAACCCGTCCAATGATCCAGCGTATACAAGCATAGATCCCAAGATGATCCCGTCGGATCAACACGTGATGGACAAACGACAACAACACATATGCACAACAATATGAATAACATTTAATATGAAAATATAATTAAAGTACTTGCCTTAGAATGACGACAAGGATTAAATACTTTCGACAAACGTCAACACACTCGAAGGACGCCCCTTCGACCAATCTCTTGCAAAACTCAAACCTTATACAAAAGGAATAACGAAGAGTTCTACTTACGTAAACATAACTAACACATGAGCATCTAACGTTCCTTAGCTATGCTTGCGTTGATCATCCTACATACGGCCTATTTGACTGTTCAACCATCCGACAAACACTTAGTCGGACATCATGTGAATTGAATGCCAATAATGGGGATAACTTGACGACGTCTATGAAATTAAAGATATTTTTCGGCTATCTTACGATTCATATTAAGGGTATGATATAAGATGAACGAATTCTAAAATATCTTTTCAAAGGGAAATGTATTCAATTGTGTTCTATGTTTAATTCACACTAAGAATCTCGTTCTCCCGCGAAGTAGTTCTTCCTATCAAAGTTCTACGTTCAATACGTGTTGTCACCAACATAATCACTTTATTCTAACCATTAATATGAATAAGTTATCCAATAAAAATAGGCCCTTACAAGACATGAACCTATTCTTGATGAAAACCCTTTAATATTCATTCTCTTGAATTCCTCTATCATAGGTGATAACATTAATAAGTCAATTTGATATATGAACATTTTGAAATCATCATCAAAGGTATGTTATAATATCATAAAACTCCATCTTAATGTTCAAAATAACAAGGCTCAAATTGAAATTTCTCAACAATGGAAAAACTCAAGTATAATCATCCCAATCCTCCTAAAACATGGTGTTCGGTTTATCATGACATCAATGGAATCTAATAATCTCAGTAGCATGCTAATAACATTCGTAAGAACATGAATTCAAGGTTGGAGTAGCTTAAACATATCTTATACAGAGAGGATCGGCGAAACAATTGGTAGAACTCAACCGTGTAATACTCGAGATTTCTGATGTGTATTTGAACCTTGTGATATTGTATTTGTCGCATTTTAATCTGAGTATTATTCTCCGTATTTCATGATCCGGTGTTGTTGAGCGTATAATTTCATGAATATGTTCAAAATTATGATTTTTACACATGTAGCGCACGCTATCGTCTAGGCGTAGCGTACGCTAATTTGGGTTTCGTAGCGCACGCTATGTGTGAACCTTAGTGCACGCTATACGTAGTCAACTTGATTAAGACAGGGTGGTAGGTGAGATCAGTCACGGATCTTGGTCGGGACATGTCGGGATGAACCTGGACGGCTTTTGGAAAAAGCCGAGTCAATGCTGTTTAGCGCACGCTACTTGTATGAGGATAGCACACGCTAAATGTTGAGTACAGTGAGGTCAGTAAGCTTCGTATGGCCGTTAGCGCACGCTATATAAGTGGTAGCGTACGCTAATTTATAAACTTAGCACGCGCAAAGGGGTGCTAGCGTACGCTAAGTCGAGACCAGGTAGAAACAGTAGACTGCAGGCCCATTAGCGCACGCTATGGATATGGACTAGCGCGCGCTAATAACCATTTTCTATATATAGGACATCACCCTTTTTCATTTTTCAGATTTCATCACTTCCCAAACTCGATTTATGAAACTTAGAGAGTTACTCCCTCCATCCTAAACCTCTCATATCATCATCCTAGCTCGAGTTTGAAGATTGAAGATCATTGGAGATTGGTGTTCAAGCTCTCGGTGTTGGATTTCTTCAAGTTCCTCCTTGTTCTTCACTATTTTGAGGTAGGTGATTCTTCACCAACTAGAGTAGTATTCTTAGGGATGTTTTGAACATGTTTTGAGATTATCTAGTCAGTTAAATTCATGCATAGTCGAACATCATGTTGTTAGAAGGATATTTTCGATGTTTAGGTACTTATTCATCGTTTAGAACATTGAACCTTTTAGTGTTTGAACTCCTAAGCACAATCATGTAGCTACAAACCGATTATGGCCAGTTTATAGAGATCATCAAGTTCTTATGTATTACATAATAGAATTATACGTTTTGGGAGATTGAATGGATTGAACTTAGGATACTTTCTTGAAGATGAAGATGATGTATCAAGTGAACTTAGTAATCAAGTTCTTGCGGTGTTCTACGGAGTAATTTCGATATATTGTTGGTTCGGATAAGTGAAGAACATGATTAGAATCATTGTAAGAAGAACTATCCTGTGATGTAATGAAGAATCCGACCGTATCCTGTGATGTATTGAAAAATCCGACCGTAGGATACATTGATCTTAGGTAGGATAATACGTGTTTTTGTCGGGATAGTATCCTATTGTTGATTCAAATCCATATTGATTTAGGGCAGCGTAGTAAGCTCATATGTTTGAGTATATGAAAGCTCTTTTTGATGTTCTTGATGATTAAACCGTTTATCCGGAACTGTGAGTTATACCGGTATTATTATTCGTTGAAGGTTCGGGTTTTGGTGGATTGATCGAGTGAGAGTTCTTCGAGCTGGTTGAAGATTTCTTCTTCGTAGTAACAACCCTTACCGCCATTCTAAGGCAAGTATCATAATTTGTCAATATTGGTATTTTGAGCATGCATGTGGTTTATTCATGTTGTTGAACATGGGATTTATTTTGTTGAATTTTCATGATATTTGTTATCAAGTGTTTGTATGTTCTTGTTGATGGACATAGCGATTTTGCATATATGTATGCATGAGTTGTGTTTGTGTATGTTGTGCGATCTATGCTGAGGGCGCTGGATCGGATGTCCACCTCGTGTTGGTCCAACTGGATCATCTTGGGATCTATGCTGAGGGCGCTGGATCATTGGATGGGTTTTCCACCTCATGTTGGTCCGACGGGATCATCTTGGGATCTATGCTGAGGGCGCTGGATCATTTGAATACCCATACTGTGTTAATGGAATCTTGTGGATTCGCATTGTTGGATTCCGGTAGCGGAAGTACGTATTGTGTATTCTGTTATGCATTGTTGTGGCATATTCGATTTGTTTAATATGATATTTGTACTAGCTTCGTTTTGCTAACCCATTTGGGGGTGGACATTTGTTTTGATGTTCAGGTAGCCGAGGAGCGAGAAAGCATCCACAGTACCGATATGACGACGAAGGGGCTCAGTGATGTTTATTGTTATTGTCATTTGTCTTCTTGGTTCATTTTCAGTACTCGAGTACGCGTGTCTTATTATTATTTCGAGATGGTTGTAATAATGACTCAATTGATCTGTTGAAACTAGTTTTGTATTTGGAACTTTCATAGTACTGTTGTATTATATTTACATCTCTTCTAATTAGCCTTGTAAATCCTTACTTAAAGGGTTTATGGCGCTGTAATTATTCCGAATATCTCGGGGAGTTACAGAATATGGTATCGGAGCTAAGATTTATGGATATCTTGGTAGTAGGGTTTTTTGTTGGGTCTGTTTACGTTATTTGATTTATGGGTCGTTCGTAACATCATTGTTCAGCCAGCGTCGTCATGTGGACCGTGGTTGTAAGTCTCCTAATCTCTTATACTACCGTTTTACTTAATTTCTGTTTTGTGAACATTGACGGGCTTTATTTTTGAAAATTTTGCCCTGGATATTGAGTAATTGTGTTTACAGTATATTGAGGGGAGGACGTGGACGCGGACACGGTCATGGACGCGGACGTGGGAATGTGAGACAGGAGGATTCAGCAACTACCCCAGAATTATCGGCTAGTCGAACCGATTCCCATTCTGGAGGACAGCAGGGATCAGCAAATGACAATGCTAATCCTAACATGCCGGGAGTGCTTCAACAGGTGGTGGCTCAGATAAACCAGTTCGCTCAGGTAGTTGACTGCATGCAGACGGCGATGGGACAGCAGCAGAACCAGGATAATCGGGGAGACAGATGGCTTATTGAGGTGGTCAAATTACACCCGCCAAAATTTGACGGTTCTGCTGAGGCACTTACTTGGGATCATTGGCTAAAGGAGTTAGAGAAGATATTTGCGGGGATTAACTGTCTCGAGGACCAAAAAGTTCCTATTGCCCAGTATTTTCTGACTGGGGAGGCTTTTGACTGGTGGGAAGCTATTCGACCTGAGGATCATAATGCTGACTGGATGGAATTCAAACTAATGATGGAAGCACAATATTGTCCTCGTCCAGTTAGAGAGGCAAAAATCCGAGAGTTTTTCTCACCGCAGAGTTCGGAAGCTTCTGTGACAGACATAATCAAGACTTTTAATCATCAGCTGACTTGTGTGCGACACTTGGTCAGGACGGAGGCAGAGAAGATTTTTCATTTCGATATGCGGATGAAGCCGGAGATTCAGCAGTACATATCCGGATTCGAGTATACTACGTTGCGACAATATCAAGACAAGGCGCTGGCCTACAACATGAAAGAGGCAGTGGTGGAGAAATCGATGGAGGCAAAGAAACAGAAAGTGTCCGGCAACTTCTCGGAAAACAAGAGTGGTGGGCCCCGCAAGGGCCAGTCTTTATTTTATTCATCTAAGAAACCTCCACATCCTTCTCGAGGTGGAAAGAAGTTCCGGACAACATCAGCAGTTTCAGACGCATCAAAGAAGTGCTATAATTGTGGTCGAGCAGGGCATATTCGACGTGATTGTACCATTTCTTCTGTGACTTGTTTTGAATGTGGGCAAGAAGGACACCGTGCGAATTTTTGCGGAAATGTGACTAGATCATTTGGTACTCGCACTCCAGCACCAGTTCCGAAAGAGATAAGTGTGAACCAGACACAACAGAGTGGGTTTCAGCAGCAGAATGTTGGGAAGAGAGAGACATCCAATGTTGGGTCCGTTCCTCCGCGCCTGTACGAGATGAGGAAAGCTGACAATCAGAACACTGCTGTTGCATCAGGTACGATTCAGATCCTTTTGCAACCAGTTAGTGTCTTATTCGATTCAGGAGCTATACATTCTTTCATGTCATTGAACTGTGTTAATCGTTTGAAAATCTCGTGTTTATTTGATTGTGAGCCTTATGTTGTGGGTTTGCCGAGTGGAGAGAGAATTGTGGGAAGCCTAGAAACTAGAGATTTTCCAGTGACTATAGGATGGAGAGATTGGCCATCGAATCTTATTGTAGTCGACATCCATGGTGACGATTTAATTCTCGGAGACGATTGGCTCAACCGTTATGGAGCTATTTTGAATTACCGAAAGAGAGTCATTTCTATCATTGCCGATGACGGATCTGAACATTTATTCAGAGGATGGAGACCAGGAAGGTCTGGAAAATTGATCAAAGTGATGAAAGCAGTGAAATTACTAAAGCAGGGTTGTCACGGATTTTGGTGCTATGCCATGAAGAAAGAAGAAGGAGTAGAGCTCTCATCTATTCCAGTTGTGAACGAATTCTCAGATGTATTCCCTGACGAACTACCTGGGTTACGTCCGTGGAGAGAAGTGGAGTTCAATATCAAATTAGAGCCTGGAGCCGCTCCTATTTCCAGAGCACCATACCATATGGCGCCAACCGAGATGTATGAACTAAAGAAGCAACTGGAGGAATTATTACAGAAGGGTTACATCCAACCTAGCGTTTCTCCTTGGGGAGCGCCCGTTCTCTTTGTCCGGAAGAAAGATGGATCCCTCCGATTGTGTATTGATTACAGGGAGCTAAACAAGGTGACGATCAAGAACAAGTATCTTATACCTCGGATCGACGACTTGTTTGATCAACTGCAAGGGGAAAGGGTATTATCGAAGATTGACTTGCAATCAGGATACCATCAGCTGAGAATTAAGGAATTGGATATACCGAAATCTGCTTTCAGATCCCAGTACGGACACTATGAATTTGTGGTAATGCCATTCGGACTTACCAATGCTCCTGCGGTATTTATGCAATTGATGAATCGGGTATTCTTAGAATACCTAGATAAGTTTGTGGTCATTTTTATTGATGACATCTTGATCTATTCGAAAGACACAGAGGAGCATGCTGAGCATTTGCGTGTTATTTTGAGCAACTTGAGGAATGAAACCTTCCTTGGGCATGTGATATCAGCTGACGGAGTTCAGGTGGACCCGAAGAAAGTCGAAGCAATCTTGGAATGGGAAGCTCCTAATAACGTGAAAAAAGTCCGAAGCTTCTCAGGACTTGCTGGATATTATCGCCGTTTTGTAGAGGGATTTTCCAAAATTTCTCGTCCCCTCACTCAGCTGTTACAGAAAACTCAAAAGTTCATGTGGAGTGAGAAATGCCAGGCTAGTTTTGATGAACTTAAGAGGAGACTGACGACAGAGCCTATACTAGCATTACCAGATGGAACTGATGGATTCATGGTATACAGCGATGCTTCAAATCAGGGTCTGGGATGTGTGTTGATGCAAAAGGATAGGGTGATTGCCTATGCCTCTCGACAGTTGAAACCGTACGAAGTTAATTACCCGACTCATGATCTGGAGTTAGCAGTTGTGGTCTTTGCCTTGTAAATTTGGCGACATTATTTATACGGCACTCATTGTCAGATCTTTATAGATCATAAGAGCCTCAAGTATATTTTCAGTCAGGAGGAATTAAACATGAGGCAGAGAAGGTGGCTGGAATTGATCAAGGATTACGATTTGGAAATCCTCTATCATCCAGGCCAAGCAAACGTAGTAGCTGATGCACTGAGCCGTAAACCTGTTTCTCTGCGAGTGTTGGAAGCACTTACGTCCCAAACCAGCATTCAACGAGAACTGATCCGCAAAGGGATTGAAGTATGGTCACCAGGAATCCAAGGGCAGCTATACGTGATGGAACTAACTTCGTCACTAGTCGAGGAAATAAAATCTAAGCAGTTGAACGATTCTATGATTCTTCGGTTATGTGACAAAGTAAAGAAAGGAAAGGCCCCAGGATTCGTGATACAAGATGATGGAGTTCTGAGATTCCAGATTCGAATTTGAATTCCCGATGATGATGTTTTGAGACAGACAATTCTGAAGAAAGCTCACAGCGCGCCCTATTCTATTCACCCGGGCAGCAGTAAGATGTATAAGGATCTAAAACAAAACTTCTGGTGGGGAAATATGAAGAAGGACATAGCAGAATACGTTTCAAAGTGTTTGACTTGTCAGCAGGTTAAGATTGAACATCAGCGACCTGCCGGAATGTTGAAGCCACTTCCGATCCCTGAGTGGAAGTGGGAGGATATCTCGATGGATTTCATCACCAATATGCCAAGGACCAAGACGGGAATGAACATGATTTGGGTTGTAGTTCAAGTTAGCTCATTTCCTAGGAATTAAAGACACGTGGGGACCCGAGAAATTGGCACGAGTATTTATTGCAGAGATAGTCAGATTGCATGGGACGCCGAAGACCATTATTTCAGATCGAGATGGTTGCTTCGTGTCGCACTTCTGGAAGGCAGTTCACAGGGCTTTGGGGACCGAGCTGAACTTTAGCACGGCTTATCATCCTCAAACGGACGGTCAGTCCGAAAGGACTATACAAACAGTAGAAGACATGCTTAGAGCTTGTGCCTTGGATTGGTCAATTGATTGGGAAGTTCATTTGCCCTTGATTGAATTCACCTACAACAATAGTTGGCATGCTTCTATTAAGATGGCACCATTTGAAGCTTTGTACGGGAGAAGATGCCGATCACCCCTGTGCTGGGATGATTCTTCGTACCTGATCGGGACGGAACCGGAACTGATAGTTCAGACTCAAGAAAAGATAGCTTTGATTCGGGAAAGACTGTTGACTGTCCAGAGTCGACAGAAGTCTTATGCAGATGTGCGTCGTCGCCCGCTAGAGTTCGACATTGGGGACCACGTACTATTGAAGGTGTCTCCTACATGAGGAATTTTCCATTTTGGGAGAAAAGGTAAGCTAAGTCCGAGATATATCGGACCATTTGAGATCCTCGAGAGAGTTGGGGATTTAGCATACAGGGTGGCCTTACCGCCATCGCTGAGTCACGTTCACAATGTTTTTCACATATCCCAATTGCAGAAGTATGTACCAGATCCCAGTTATATTATTGATTTCGACGAGATCGAGATAGCTAATGACGACACCTTCGAAGAGAGACCGATCAAGATACTTGAGAGTCGGATCAAACAATTGAGGAATAAACCAATACCCTTGGTTAAAGTATAATGGTCACGACACGGAATTGAAGAGGCCACTTGGGAAACGGAGGACAATATGAAGACTAGGTATCCATAGTTGTTTTCATCTTAAGTTTCGGGACGGAACTTCTTTTTAGGGAGAGATGATGTAATACCCGAGATTTCTGATGTGTATTTGAACCTTGTGATATTGTATTTGTTGCATTTTAATATGAGTATTATTCTCCGTATTTCATGATTCGGTGTTGTTGAGTGTATGATTTCATGAATATGTTCAAAATTATGATTTTTGCACATGTAGCGCACGCTATCGACTAGGCATAGCGTACGCTAATTTGGGTTTCGTAGCGCATGCTATGTATGAACCTTAGCGCGCGCTATACATAGTCAACTTGATTAAGACAGGGTGGTAGTTGAGATCAGCCACGGATCTTGGTCGGGACATGTCGGGATGAACCTGGATGGCTTTTGGAAAAAGCCGAGTCAACACTGTTTAGCGCACACTACTTGTATGAGGATAGCGCACGCTAAATGTTGAGTACAGTGAGGTCAGTAAGCTTTGTATGGCCGTTAGCGCACGCTATATAAGTGGTAGCGTACGCTAATTTATAAACTTAGCACACGTAAATGGGTGCTAGCGTACGCTAAGTCGAGACCAGGCAGAAACAGTAGACTGCAGGCCCATTAGCGCACGCTATGGATATGGACTAGCGCGCGCTAATAACCATTTTCTATATATAGGACATCACCCTTTTTCATTTTTCAGATTTCATCACTTCCCAAACTCGATTTATGAAACTTAGAGAGTTACTCCCTCCATCCTAAACCTCTCATATCATCATCATAGCTCGAGTTTGAAGATTGTAGATCATTGGAGATTGGTGTTCAAGCTCTTGGTGTTGGATTTCTTCAAGTTCCTCCTTGTTCTTCACTATTTTGAGGTAGGTGATTCTTCACCAACTGGAGTAGTATTCTTAGGGGTGTTTTGAACATGTTTTGAGATTATCTAGTCAGTTAAATTCATGCATAGTCGAACATCATGTTGTTAGAAGGATATTTTCGATGTTTAGGTACTTCTTCATCGTTTAGAACATTGAACCTTTTAGTGTTTGAACTCCTAAGCACAATCATGTAGCTACAAACCGATTATGGCCAGTTTATAGAGATCATCAAGTTCTTATGTATTACATAATAGAATTATACGTTTTGGGACATTGAATGGATTGAACTTAGGATACTTTTTTGAAGATGAAGATGATGTATCAAGTGAACTTAGTAATCAAGTTCTTGCAGTGTTCTACGGAGTAATTTCGATATATTGTTGGTTCGGAAAAGTGAATAACATGATTAGAATCATTGTAAGAAGAACTATCCTGTGATGTATTGAAGAATCCGACCGTATCCTGTGATGTATTGAAGAATCCAACCGTAAGATACATTGATCTTAGGTAGGATAATATGTTTTTTTTGTCGAGATAGTATCTTATTGTTGATTCAAATCCATATTGATTTAGGGCAGCGTAATAAGCTCATATGTTTGAGTATATCAAGCTCTTTTTGATGTTCTTGATGATTAAACCGTTTATCCGGAACCGTTAGTTATATCGGTATTATTATTCGTTGAAGGTTCGGGTTTTGGTGGATTGATCGAGTGAGAGTTCGTCGAGCTGGTTGAAGATATCTTCTTCGTAGTAACAACCCTTACCGCCATTCTAAGGCAAGTATCGTAATTTGTCAATATTGGTATTTTGAGCATGCATGTGGTTTATTCATGTTGTTGAACATGGGATTTATTTCGTTGGATTTTCATGATATTCGTTATCAAGTGTTTGTATGTTCATGTTGATGGACATAGAGATTTTGCATATATGTATGCATGAGTTGTGTTTGTGTATGTTGTGCGATCTATGCTGAGGGCGCTGGATCGGATGTCCACCTCGTGTTGGTCCGACGGGATCATCTTGGGATCTATGCTGAGGGCGCTGGATCATTGGAATACCCATACTGTGTTAGTGGAATCTTGTGGATTCGCATTGTTGGATTCCGGTAGCGGAAGTCCGTATTGTGTATTCTGTTATGCATTCTTGTGGCATATTCGATTTGTTTAATATGATACTTGTGCTAGCATCGTTTTTCTAACCCCTTCGGGGGTGGACATTTGTTTTGATGTTCAGGTAGCTGAGGAGTGGGAAAGCAGCCACAGTACCAATATGACGACGAAGGGGCTCAGTGATGTTTATTGTTATTGTGATTTGTCTTCTTGGTTCATTTTCAGTACTCGAGTACGCGTGTCTTATTAATATTTCGAGATGGTTGTAATAATGACTAATTTGATCTGTTGAAACTGGTTTTGTATTTGGAACTTTCATAGTACTGTTGTATTATATTTACATTTCTTCTAATTAGCCTTGTAAATCCTTACTTAAAGGGTTTACGGCGCTGTAATTATTCCGAATATCTCGGGGTGTTACAAACCGGAAGCTTGAAAACCAATCCAAGATGCCTATGATCTTCAAAAACCAAGTTAAGAGACTGATATAAGAAGTTTAGGGGTTGGGGAAACTCTTAGAGTTGCAGAACTCGGATAAGGAGTGGAGGGGAAATGAAAGAAGATTGGTGTCTATAAATAGGATTCTGAACTTAACGTATGTTATCCCTAACACCTTACATACGCTATCTCCGTAACATATGCTAGGAACACAACGTTATGTACGCTATCGCTCGGCCGTTGCTAACTACCTCATTTTTGTCCTGATTTATGTACGTTGTTTACGTACCTACGACACTACTTGATCAACTTAGCGTTTGTTATTTTACCCTTGCAACGTACGATATGGGTCGTTGACTTGCCTTTCTAAAGTTGTCCAGGTTCATGCAAGGGGTCCAACAGCATCTTCATCCAGCTCTACATGCCGACCACACTTCCTCTGCTCTGACCTCAACAAATATAACGTACACTATCTCTGGTGATTAGCTTACACTAGGTACATTAGTTAGCATACGTTAATATCATGCGCATGCATGAATTAACAAACTCTACACAATACGATCATGAATGCTGGATTACGGATAAGTAAAAATCATATTAAACGACATGATCATGTACTACATATAAAAATACACAAAAAGTATCAGGGTATTACATACTCCTTCTGTAACAAGAAGTTTCATCCCAAAATTTAAGATAGAAATAACTTCGGGTATCTTGCCTTCAGAGTGTCTTCAGTCTTTCAGGTTGCTTCTTTGACTCCATGTCGTGACCACTGAACTTTAACCAAGGAGATTGGTTTGTTCCTCAATTGTTTGATTCGAATCTCGAGTATCTTGATTGGTTTCTCTTCAAACGTGCCATCATTAGCTACTTCGATCTTGCCAAAGTCGATGACATGACTGGGATCCGATACGTACTTCTGTAAATATGATATATGAAACACATTATGAACATGACTCAACAATGGAGGTAAGACTTCTGACGACTTTGGGCGGTCAACAATCTTTCACGGATTAGGGCTACTTTCTCCTGAGTCTGTATTATCAATTCTGGTTCTGTCCCGATTAAGTCGGACGGATCATCCCACTATAAGGGTGGCCTACATCTTCTCCCACATAAAGCCTCAAAAGATGCCATCTTAATCGAAGCGTGCCAACTATTAGTATAGGTGAACTCAATCAACGGCAAATGAGTTTCCCAATCAATCGACCAATCCAGAGCACAAGCCCTCAACATGTCTTTTCTGTTTGAATGATCCTCTCAGACTGTCCATCAGTTTGGGAATGATAAGCCGTGCTAAACCTCAAATCGGTTCTTAAAGACTTATGAACCGCTTTCTAAAAATATGACACGAAACGGACATCCTGATCTGAAATAATGGTCTTCAGTGTTCCATGTAATCGGACTACTTCTGAAATAAATATCCGAGACAATCTATCCGGTCCCAAAATATCCTTGATACTTAAAAAGTGAGCTGAATTGGTTAAACGAGCAACCATCACCCAGATCATATTCATTCCAGTCTTGGTCTTCACCATGTTGGTGATAATTTCCATTGACATATCTTCCCAATTCTATTCAGTAATTGGAAGTGGCTTCAATATTCTAGCAGGTCGTTGATGCTCGATTTTAACCTGTTCGCAAGTTAAACACTTTGAGACATATTCTGCCAATTCTCTCTTCATGTTACCCCACCAAAAATTTTATTTCAGATCTTTGTGCATCTTACAGGTGCCTGGATGAATTGAATCTGGTGTACTATGAGCTTCTTTCATGATTGTTTGCTTCAGAACATGATCATTTGGGACACACAGTCGATTTCAAAATCTCAAAACTCCATCTTCATGGATTACAAAGCCTGGGGCCTTTCCTTTACTCACTTCATCACCTAACCGAATCATCAGAGGGTCATATAATTGTTTAGATTTGATTTTATCAGTTAATGATGAAGTTAGTTCCATCACACATAGTTGCCCTTGAACTCTTTGTAACCACACTTCAATTTTTCCACGAATTAACTATTGTCAAATTTGGACTGGGTCGTGAGCCTCTCCAACATTTGAATAGAAACAGGTTTGCGGCTCAGTGCATTGGCTACCACGTTTGCGTTGCCTGGATGATAAAGAATTTTCAAATCATAGTCTTTAATCAATTATAACCATCTCCTCTGTCGCATGTTTAATTCTTTCTGACTGGAAATGTATTTAAGACTCTTATAGTCGGTAAAGATCTGACAATGAGTTCCATATATATAGTATCACCTTATTTTCAGTGCGAAAACAACAGCTGCTAACTTCAAATCATGTGTTGGGTAATTGACCTTATACATTTTAACTGCCGTGAAGCATAGGCAATTACCTTATCATTCTGCATTAGCACGCAACCTAGACCCTGATTTGAAGCATCGCTGTAAACTACGAATCCTTAAGTCCCTTGTGGTAGTGCTAAGATTAGAGCCGTTGTCAGTCTCTTCTTGAGTTTGTCAAAACTAACTTGACTCATTCCATTCGAATCTTTTGGTTTTCTGCAGTAGTTGAGAAAGTGGGCGGGTAATTTGGAAAACCCTTCCACGAACCAACGATAGTACTCAGCAAGTCCTAAGAAACTTCTGAACTCCTTCACATTCTTAGGAGACTCCCACTGTGTGATTGCCTCGACTTTCTGTGGATCTACTCGGATTTCTTCTGCTGATAATACATAACCAAGGAACATTACTTCCTTCAACCAGAATTCACATTTAGAAAACTTGGTATACAAGTGTTTGCTTCTTAAGAGGTTTAACATAATCCGTAGGTGTCCCGCATGCTCGTCCAGACTCTTTGAGTAAACCAAAATATCATCAATAAAGACAACTACGAATTTATCCAAATACTCTATGAATACTCGGTTCATCACTTGTATAAACACGGTAGACGCATTGGTGAGACCGAACGGCATTACCACAAATTCGTAGTGCCCCGTGGCGAGTCCTAAATGCTGACTTTGGAATGTCAGATTCTCTAGTTCTCAAATAATGGTATCCCTATCTCAAATAAATCTTCGAGAATATTGTCGCTCCTTGAAACTGGTCGAACAAATCATCAATTGGAGGCAAGATGTACTTATTCTTGATCGTCACTTTATTTAGCTCTCGGTGGTCAATGGACAACCGAAGCGAATGAATAAGACTGGTGCACCCTAGGGGGATACACTTGGATGGATATAACCTTTGTCCATCAGCTCTTCAAGATGCTTCTTCAGCTCATACATCTCGGTGGGTGCCATCCGAGACAGCGCCTTAGAAATAAGTGTGGCTCCCGACTCTAGCTCGATGGTAAACTCTACATCTCGTTGTGGAGGTAATCCAGGTAATTCATCAGGGAATAAATCCGGAAATTCATTTACAACAGGAATAGATGAAAGTTCTGCTATTCCTTCGTCTTTCTTCATTGAATAACACCAGTATCCACTACAACCCTATTTCAGTAGTTTCATAGCCTTTATTGCTTTAATCACTATCACTGAGCTTCCTGGTCTCCATCCTTCAAATAAATATTCAGATCTATCCTTAAATATCATCGAGATGTTTCTCTTCTGGTAGTTTATAATAGTTTCATAACGGTTAAGCCAATCGTCTCCGAGAATCAAGTCATCTCCTTGAATTTCTACTACGATCAGATTTGAAAGCCAATCTTTGCCTCAGATAGATACAAGAAAATTCTTAGCTTCTAAATTTCCCATAATTCTTCACCCACTTGGTAAACCCACAATATAAGGCTCACATTCACAAAAAAAAGAAACTTTTAAATGATTTAGACAAGATAGTATATAAACGAATGTGTAACTACACTATCAAACAAAATACTAACTGGTTGCGAAAGGATCTGAATCATACCTGATGCAACCACCATATTCTAGTCGTTTGTTCTCCTTATTTCATAAAGGCATGGAGGAACTGACCCAGCACTCGATGCTTTCTTTCGGTCATACTATCCTCTACCTCTTCCTCGGCCAAAATTCTGATACGGTTGAACACTCTTTCTCATTTGATTGACACTCGCCTCTTTCTGAACCGGTTGTGAAGTATGGTATTTAGAAGATCTAACAACATCTCCGCAGTACATCGCACGATGTCTTTCCTGTCCACATTCATAACACGTCGTGAAAGGAAATATGCATTCTCGCCGATAATGCCCTGCTCGTCCACAGTTAAAGCATTTACTCGTTGTATCTGTAAAAGTGGGTGATGATCTGGAACTCTTTCCACCTCTATATGGATGCGGGGCCTCCTGAATGCGTGAAAATATGACTGGGATTTATGGGTCCCACTATTCTTGTGCTCTGCAAAACCACCATAGACTTTCTGCTTCTTGGTCTCGGAAAACTTCTCCACGGCTACTTACTTCATCTCATAGGCCAGGGATTTATCTTGATATTGATGAAGGGTGGTGCGTTCAAATCCAAACATATATCGCTGTATCTCCAGTTTCATTTTCATATCAAAATGAAACATCATTTTTGCATCTGTTCTGACAAGGTGTCGAACAAGTGCCAATTGTTGATTAAAGTTCTTAATCACTTGAGCCACCGGTAAGTCTGAAGGTTATGCAGAGAAGAATTCTCGAACTTTAGCTTTCCTGATCGGGCAAGGGCAATACTGAGCCTCCATCATTATCTTGAATTCTCTCTAATCGGCATCGTGGTCAATAGGTCGGATGGCCTCCCACCTCTCGGATGCGTCTCCAGTCAGAATATATTGGGCGGTGGGGGCTTTTCGGTCATCCAGGCAGTTGATACCCGCAAACACTTTCTCTAATTCCCTTAGCCAGTGATCCCATATCGGTACTTCATAAAAACCATCAAACTTTGGTGGATGCATCTTCGCCACTTCTTGAATCCATTTGTCTCCTCGATACCACAGGTTTAGAACACCCTGATGTCCCTCACCCGGTTGTAAACCTATCACCACTTGCATTCTGTCCACCATCTGAGCAAATTGGGTCATCTGGTTGTCCACTGCATGAAGCACGTTGGGAACATCATGATTATCATTTGCCTCTACAGTCTGCTCTCGATTATTGTTGACGGATTCCTATTGCTCGACAGAACTGAGATCAGCCGAATTCAACGGAGAATCAGGGACAGGGGGTGAAACTTCCCTCTGAGCATTTCCACATCCGCATCTACGACCGCGACCACATCCACGAACTCTTCTCAACATACTGTAAGCATACATACTCAATATACGAGGAACAATATCGTTTTAAAGTTTATTATCATAAAAGGCATAACACTAAAGAACAACAATAAAGTTTTAGGAAACTTACAACCATAGCTTGCATGAAGACGTAGGCGGTACAATGATGTTACTCGCGGTCGTTTAACCAAAAGCATATTTGGATCCTAAATTAACCCGACTGCCAAGATATCCATAGTCTTAGCTCCGATACCATATTAACACCCCGATATATTCAGGATTATTACAGCATCGTAAATCTTTTATATAAGGATTTACTAGGCTTAAGAATTTAAAACAAAGATTTATTAAGTGTCAATTTTGAAATTATTATTACAATCCGGGTTTCAAAAAATAAAAGAAAATACTAATAGGAATTCATCAATACATGACCAATCGAAAACGTAAAGAAGAAAATGTACTCGAGTATTTATTCAAATACGAACACAAACGAAAAGGACTACTTCGGACCAACAACATCACTGTGTACCCTCATCGTCATGCTGCCCATGTGGTTGTTTTCCCGCTCTCATGGATCCTGAATATAAGATACATGTCCACTCCCAAAGAGGTTGGCACAATGATGCTAGTACAATTATGATAACTTAGACAATAATAGATTACTCGACATTTCATGAAACATAACAACAACTTACAAGTCTCTCCTACGAGAAAACTTACAGTGCATTATACAACACAACAAATCTCAACATACACATGGTAATCCGATTATCCAGCATTCACTGCATATATCCCAAGATGATCCCGTCGGACCAAGACGTGGTGGACAACCCGTCTAATGATCTAGCGCGCGCAAGCATAGATCCCAAAATGATCTCGTCGGATCAACACGTGGTGGACAAACGACAACAACACATAAGCATGACAATATGAATAACATTTAATATGAAAACGTAATTAAAGTACTTGCCTTAGAATGACGACAAGGATTAAATACTTTCAACAAACATCAACACACTCTAAGTATGCCCCATCGACCAATCTCTTGCAAAACTCGAACCTTATATAAAAGGAATAACGAAGAGTTCAACTTAAGTAAACATAACTAACACATGAGCATCTAATGTTTCTAAGCTATGCTTGATCATCCTACATATGACTGGTTTGACTGTTAAACCAGCGAACACTTAGTCGGACATCAAGTGAATTGAATGCCAATAACGGGGATAACTTGATGATATCTACAAAATTAAGGATATTCATGGGATCGCAATTACATACTCCAGTCTTTGATTATCAATTCTAATATATGGCTCGGCTATCTTACGTTTCATATCAAGGGTATGATACAATATGAACGAATTCTAAAACGGATTTTCAAAGGAAAATGTATTCAACCATGTTCTATGTTTAATTCACCACTAAGAATCCCATTCTCCCACAAAATAGCCCTTCCTACCAAAGTTATATGTTCGATATGTGTTGTCACCAACATAATCACTTCATTCTAACCATTAATATGAAGAAGTTATCCAATCAAAATAGGCCCTTACAAGACATGAACCTATTCTTGATGAAAACCCTTTAATATTCATTCTCTTGAATTCCTCTATCATAGGTGATAATATTAATAAGTCATTTGATATTTGAACATTTTGAAATCATCATCAAAGGTATGTTACAATCTCATAAAACTTCATCTCAATGTTTGTTGTTGCCCAAAATATTTATCCGAAGATTAAATACTGCTGGAAGACGGACAACAAACAACAATTTGCGGGAGCACTTCCGAGAGAATATGAATAAACACAAGATTTGCCGAGTTTGTTAGGCCCGGGCTTGAATGCTCTCGCGAGATGTTATTAATACAAATATTCGTGGATACAAGTATTAATGTGAGAAATCTAGATACAATGAGTGTAAAAAGACTCTGTTAATCCGGCTCTTGAGCGAAGCTCGGTGTTCTTCGTCCCTGCCGATCGTCTGCTTGATGAGAGAGGCCGGGAGAAGTAAGTACCGAAAGATAGCTGTTGCCAAGAGTTGGAGAAAGCCAAGTGCTGTGTATTGTATGCTGAAATCGCGATAATGCCAGTGTTTAGAGAGTCAGAATCCCGGTTTTTGGACAAGTGCTGGCAGCCTCTTATTTATAGGGGCATAGGAGCTTTGTTTCCTAGCGGGCGATCGTCTTCCGGCCATTAGAATAATGGGGCGATCGTCCTAAAGGTCACATGGGCAGTCTGCCTAAAGTCCAAGGCTATAGCCGGCATCCAGCTGGGCGGTCCAATGAGGAGCCAGCACGCGTCCGGAGTCACTGTCACATGCGGCCCTACTGACAACTTTCGGCGGGCCTGTCGGCTGGTGGATGGATGCTGACAGGCTGTGGTCAACGATCCGTGATATGCGGATCTTGTCTCGGCTATGCACGTGGGCTCAGTCTTGAGGCTCGGCCTCTGTCGACTGGATAACTATCGGCATGATGCGGTCGTCTTTAGCTGGTCACTGAGGGTCGGCATCGGCCAGTCGCTGAGGGTCGGCATCGGTCGGTCACCAAAGGTCGGTCGGCAAGTACCGGGAGATGATCGTCCGCTAGTCGGTCGCCAGGAGTCGGTCGCCAAGTACCGAGAGACGATCGTATTTGATGTCGATCGCTCGGCACCGGGACTTGTCCTGGGACCTTCGGTTGGCCGATTGATGTTGTCTGCGGGGCTAAGGCTAGGTCGCCTGGTCGGCGATTATGCCTCATTTGCTCAGCGATGGCTAGGTCGCCTGATCTCCGAGGCGATCGCCGATCGGAGAGTGTAATTCTCGACACAACAATTGCCCCCCAGCTTGCTCCGATGTTGAAGACATGGGGCGAGGTGGTTCTTGCTGGCGATCGTGTAAGATGAGGACGGGCGATCTTGCTGAGCTGACTTTGGATTCGGACTTGGGCTATCATGGTCGATTGGCTAGCTATCTTTCGGTCTTGTACCTGCAAAAAACAACATTGGCTGATCCCTCGTAGAAACTTGGTTGTTTCGTCGCTGAGGAACCGTGCACAGTCGCGGAATTCGATGGACCGACTACATGACCGTGTCTTGGTGCGCGAAGACATTGAGTGTCTCGTGACTCACTTTATTATGAGGGTCCTCTGTTCGGCTGCGCCTCGCCTCGTATTTAAACGAAGGGCGTGCGGTCTCGGTCTAGAGGAGTCCTTGCGCGGGGCAGCGTCGGATGAATCAACTCCACGCCCGCGGCTTGTTAGCACTGCTTCCATCTCGGCCCGCCATGGTGATGGCGAACCTCGACGGTGTACGTTGAGACGGGGGTAGTGGCACGTGTCGCTTTGCCCGGGTAGATCATGTTAAATGGTGAACCTTGATGGCGGGCGATCGTGTCCACTAATTAATTTTGGAGGGCCTTCAGACTACGCCGGCCTCGTATTTAAACGAAGGGCGGGCGATCTTGGCCGAAAGGGACCTTGCATGGCCGAAGCAGCCGGTTCCATCGACTACCAGGACCATGGCTTTATGATGTGCGGTGGAGGCGATCTGATGCCTTAGTCCATTATGTTAAATGGTGAACTGTCGATGGCGATCGTGTCCTCCGGGTTTTGGTGATGTAGCTTGATGATCAGCGATCGGGATGGAAGACTGGCGATCGTCGCTCGGATGCCGATCGCTTTATTCGTAGGTCGATATCGGCGATCGGGCGGGAGATCGTCGTTCGGGCGCCGATCGCGCTGCTCAGAGGCTAAGGAGAAACCTTTGCCTGGCCAGAAAGTCTGCGGCTCTAGCTCGGAAGGCTGCGTAGGTCGCAGGTTGGTTCTTCGTGAGATGCCTGAACATCGGCGAAAGACCATGAAATCCTCCTAGGACCGCGTAGAGGGCGACCTCATCGCTTATGGGCTCGCTGTTGAGGATGATCACGTCTACTCGGTCGATGTAGTCCGAGTCGGAATCTTCTTCTCCCTGCTTGATTTGCATCATGCGAAGGGGACCTTCTGGTCGAGCGACCCTGGTGGCGAAGTACTCCGTGAAGACGTGCGCCAGTTGGTTAAAGGAGCCAATGGACCGAGGTGGCAATAAGGTGTACCACCTGTAGGCGAGGTCGTCCAGCGTCATAGGGAACATTCGGCACCTGGTCGCATCTGATGCCCCACACCCGATCATGTAGATGTTGAACTTGCTCAGGTGCATTTGGGGGTCTGATCTCCCCTCGTACAAAGGTGTTTGCGGAGGAGCGATCTTGTGCTGCACGGGGGCGAGTTCGATGTCGATCGCGAGCGGCTCGCTTAGCTCGGCAATCGTCTTCTTGGCGCCTGCCCTAGATTCCAGGAGCGCCTTCATGTCGTTGATCTGACGTTGCATTGCGGCCATCGCCGTGGCTCGGTCGCTTGCGGATCGGCTTTGGGAGCGGGAGCCGAGGCGATCGTGTACCAATCTCCGGACTCCGCTATTGCCGACCTCAGCTATTTGGAGAGGGGGAGCCAGACGGATGGGCTGCCTTCTGGGAGTCGGGTAGGCCGAGCTCCTGGTGACGGACTCAAACTCCGTCGTCTCGTAGGCCGAGGCCGGGTGCTCCGGTCGCCAAGACGGGTCACTGCCCAGGCGATCGAAAACAGAGGTGCCCCGGCTGGCGAGCGCCTCTTCTTGCGGACGAGAGCCTCCTGGCGATCGCTCGGCCAGTAACGCCTTGAGCTTCCGCTTGGACTTCCGGCGGACGGCCGAGGGGGTGATAGCGGGAGGCGCGTCGAGAGCACTCCGTCGCTCCTGTAGGACGGCCATGGCCTCTTCGATCTGTTCCTTGGTTCGGAACTGATCGAGCGAGAGGCTTGGGCCGCCGTCCAGGGACGGGATCGAGCGTCTCTGACCGCGGCGGCTACCTTCCACCATCGGCTGTGGCTCGGACTGGGACGGAACGAGGCGTCTGGCCGGCTGGCCGGCGGCTTTCTTTGACGCGGAGGCGGAAGACATGATTTCTGACAGATTTCTTTGAAGCGCAGTGAGTGTCACTTCAAGTATATGTCCCGAGAACAGTGAGTGTTCTTCGGGATGGTAGGAATGAAAATTTGAGGGTTAGATCGCCCTCCTTCTAGCGCCAATTGTTGTTGCCCAAAATATTTATTCGAAGATTAAATACTGCTGGAAGACGGACAACAAACAACAATTTGCGGGAGCACTTCCGAGAGAATATGAATAAACACAAGATTTGCCGGGTTTGTTAGGATCGGGCTTGAATGCTCTCGCGAGATGTTATTAATACAAATATTCGTGGATACAAGTATTAATGTGAGAAATCTAGATACAATGAGTGTAAAAAGACTCTGTGTCAGGCTCTTGGCGAAGCTCGGTGTTCTTCGTCCTGAGGTAAATGCTTGATGAGAGAGGCCGGGAGAAGTAAGTACCGAAAGATAGATGTTGCCAAGAGTTGGAGAAAGCCAAGTGCTGTGTGTTATATGCTGAAATCGCGATAATGCCAGTGTTTAGAGAGTCGGAATCCCGGTCTTTGGACAAGTGCTGACATCCTCTTATTTATAGGGGCAGAGGAGCTTTGTTTCCTAGCGGGCGATCGTCTTCCGGCCATTAGAATAATGGGGCAATCGTCCTAAAGGTCACATGGGCAGTCTGCCTAAAGTCCATGGCTACAGCCGGCAGCCAGCTGGGCGGTCCAATGAGGAGCCAGCACGCGTCCGGAGTCACTGTCACATGCGGCCCTACTGACAACTTTCGGCGGGCCTGTCGGCTGGTGGACGGATGCTGACAGGCTGTGGTCAACGATCCGTGATATGCGGATCTTGTCTCGGCTATGCACGTGGGCTCAGTCCTGAGGCTCGGCCTCTGTCGACTGGATGACTATCGGCATGATGCGGTCGTCTCTAGCTGGTCACTGAGGGTCGGCATCGGCCAGTCGCTGAGGGTCGGCATCGGTCGGTCACCAAGGGTCGGTCGGCAAGTACCGGGAGATGATCGTCCGCTAGTCGGTCGCCAGGAGTCGGTCGCCAAGTACCGAGAGACGATCGTATTTGATGTCGATCGCTCGGCACCGGGACTTGTCCTGGGACCTTCGGTTGGCCAATTGATGTTGTCTGTGGGGCTAACGCTAGGTCGCCTGGTCGCTGGTCGGCAGTTCTGCCTCGGCTGCTCGACAGTGGCTAGGTCGCCTGATCTCCGAGGCGATCGCCGGTCGGAGAGTGTAATTCTCGACACAACAATGTTCAACATAACAAGGCTCAACTTAAAATCTTCTCAACAATTGAAAAACTTAAGTATAATCATCCAAATCCTCCTAAAATATGGTGTTCAGTTTATCACATCATCAATGAAATCTAATAATCTCAGTAGCATGCTAATAACATTATTAAGAACATGAATTCAAGGTTGGAGTAGCTTCAACATACCTTATACGGAGAGGATCGACGAAACAATCGGTAGAACTCAACACCAGAAGCTTGAAAACCAATCCAAGATGCCTATGATCTTCAAAACCAAGTTGAGAGGCTGATATAAGGAGTTTAAGGGTTGGGGAAACTCTCAGAGTTGCAGAACTCGGATAAGGAGTGGAGGGGAAATGAAAGAAGGTTGGTGTCTATAAATAGGATTCTGAACTTAACGTACGTTAACCCACAACACCTTATGTACGCTAGCTCCTTAACATATGCTAGGAACATTACGTATGCTATCGCTCGACCATAGCTTACTGCCTCATTTCTGTCCTGCTTTACATACGTTGTTTACACACTTATGACGCTACTTGATCAACTTACTGTATATTATTTTACCCTTATAACGTACGCTATGGTTCGTTGACTTGCATTTCTGAAAGTTGTCCAAGTTCATGCAAGGGATCCGACAACATCTTCATCCAGCTCCACACGCAGACCACACTTTATCTGCTCAGACCGTCTCTTGCGTATGCTACGTAACAGACATAATGTACGCTATCTGTGGTGATTAGCGTATGCTAGGTACATTAGTTAGTGTACATTAATATCATGCAGGCGCATACATGAATTAACAACTCTACACAATACGATCATGAATGTCGGATTACTGATAAGGGAAAATCATATTATATATTGCATGTTTCAAATACAAATAAAAATACACAAGTATCTGGGTATTTTAATTGCCTTGTTCAGAACCCAATAATCTACACAGAACCTCCAACTGCCATCTTTCTTTTTCAAGAGCAGTACCGGGCTTAAAAAGGACTGGTGCTTGGTTGTATGATCTCGGCCTCCAATATCTCATTTACAAGTTTTTGATCTCATCTTTTTGGGCATGGGGGTACCTGTAGGGACAGACACTCACAGTAGAAGCACCATCATGCAGAACAATGGCGTGCTCATGGTAGCGGTGTGGTGGTAGGCCAGTAGGCATATCGAACTGCAAAGCAGTTGATCACAACTTGTGTTACCGTCGGGGTTGGTCCGCGGCTAGTTTGGCTGGTTCGGCCTCCGTATAGTTCATATGTATCACAAAACCCTCTTCCTTATGCTAAAGCGCCTTCAGAAAGGTCTTACACAAAACCCTTTACTTTGATAGGCTAGGGTCACCCGTCAAAGATACCCTAGGGCCTCCTTCCAAAATTCCATCCATAGCTCCTTCCAATTGACAGTTGTTTCCCCGAGTGTTTCCAACCACTTAATCCCCAGGATTACATCCGTGCTTCCTAACTCGAAGAGAAAAAGGTCCTCTACGATTTGTAGCTCAGGTAGGGACAGGACCAGCCATTTGCATAGGCCACGGCTGTGGTCCAGCATCCTGTTTCTGAGCCATACCCCCAAGGAACCCATCCCTATTACTTCCATCCCAAATTACGAACTCGCCTTTGTCATATAAAGTTGTGGGTTTCCCCCACTATCGATTAGAATCAGCACTTCTGCACCCCCCAATTCTCCTCTGATTTTCATGGTATGAGACGGTGTTAACCCGATAATTAAGTTAAGTGAAACCTCCACCATATTCTAAATGTACATGCTCCTGCCCTTTGGTATCTTATTCTCCCTCAGCTTCCTCATAATCCCCAACCAGAAGAACTTGAAGTGTCTTGACAGGGCACTGGTGACTAGGTGCATATTTCCCATCGCATTTAAAACACAACCACGTGCTTTCTTGTCAGGTAATTCAGTTTCTGTTAGCCTTTTGAAAGTACCCCCAGTTGTTGTACTTCTTTTCTCCCCCTGTCCCATCACTGTTGGCGAATAAACCGATTTTGTTGTAGCTCCAGTCATTTGTCTCCTTCTTGCTCCGTCGGCCCGTGGCTGGGTTTCCTCAGGTCGGTTCTCGTCCACCATGATTGCGACCCCCATAGCGTGAGTCAGAATTTCGGGTAGCATTATCCTAACTGCCGATCGGAGTTTGGATTTCAGGCCTTTGATAAATGTTCCTTCGAGAACCTGTTCCGGTAAGTCGCTTAGTTACCCTGACAACTTTTCGAATCTGCTGACATAATCTTTGACTGTCCCTGTCTAATGGATCGCCAAAAATTGCTCGTACATAGTGCCCTCATGTGAGCGTTGAAAATGAACCAAGAGCTGCCTTTTCAGTCCCACCCATGCTTTGAACGGAGATAGACTCTCACTCCAGGTGTACCATGACAATGCAGCACCTTCCATTCACAGAGCCGTCGCCTTGAGTTGCTCCTTGTTTTCGATAACTTAAATTTCAAAGTACCGCTCCACCCGGTAAATCCAGCCATATGAATCTTCGCCGTCGAAGACCGGCATCTTAATCTTCCGGTATTCAGGACGCTTGTAATTGCCTTCGGCTTTTCCCTTTCTTTCATCTTCTTCTTCTTTCTTTTTCTTTCTCTTGTCCAACGCCTCACTCTCCTCATCAGAGTGCTCGAATGAGCCCCATTGAAACTCCTGCGATCCTGATTTCTTGATACTCAAGTCACCCACCTTGTTTGACAAGTCGCTGATGGCCTGGAGCAGATCTCCAAACTATTGAGCATTCTCTTTCCTGGTTGCTTCCGCATCTTCCTGGATCTTGGCAACCGCCTCCTCCAAGATAGTGATCTTCTGAGTACTGTTCGCCATGTTAGCCCAACTGAGAACGTCTCCGATACCAATTAGATAGGTCCTGTGGTTCGAGAAATAGGAATTCTCCGAAAGAGTTTTAGATATTCCAATTTTGTATACAACATAAAGCATAAAGAATGATAATGAGGCTATACAAATAGTTCTCATCTAGCAAACCCTACTTACCAAATAAAAGATAACTATTAGAGGAATCTAAATAAAATAGGATACTAATTAAATAAAAGAAATTCTTGCTAATTGCGCCTGTATAGTTGCCCAAATCGACCCTTCGTAGCCATATTAGGGAGTCTGTATTCACCTAAGTAAAGTTACATTCTAAAACCACATGTTGATATCAATATGAGACAATTCACAAGAGGCAGATTTCAACACCCTCGAGATCGACGATTGTCCCCAGAAATTGTTAAAAATTTCAAATAAATTGTATGCCAAATACGCTCAACAATCAACTTTTGCTATGCGCGGTTGGCACACGAAAAAACTATACATCTTGTTGGTAAGTATGATGTATCAAATCTCTTAACCTTTCTCCGAAATGTACGGTCTCATACCCTACAACAGCCTCAAAATTCCTGTTCTTCGAGTGTGGATTGCTTCTTTCATATTTCCCTTTCACAAGTTATTCCTTATCTCCTTTATTATTGGGCAGATTGTCGCACATAGGAGGGTTGTGTGTATTTTGTATTTATGCCAATAATGGAGAATGACATCAGCAGTAATGAAGACCGTAAACCATCAATCAACGTTAAAAATAATGAAAACATCATTAAATAAAATTATTAGTAACTATTAGGGGGGAGAGAGTGGTCATCTAGTACCCTAGGTGCCACATCACCTCTATCCAATAAAAATTCTCCAACTCAAAACTACCCAATTTTACCCTAACACTACCCTAAGTGGAGGAGTGGTCGCAATACGATTTTTTTCATACATAAAATCACATACAATATTTAAAATAAAAACATACCATTTCATTAAAAAAAAAACATAACATAATGCTTAAAAAAAACTACAACTTAAAAATTGAAACTACAACTTTAAAAAAAAAAACATTACATAAGTTGAAATTAAAACAAGTTGAAACTACAACTTAAAAATTGCAAGCCCATCCGTGTTTGGCCGCAATTTCACGTTTTTGGTTAACAACGAATTCCAACATAGCGGGATCGCGAATGTGATCATGCGGCTCCAAAAAAAACTTCATCTCCCGTTGTGCATTCTTGAACTTCGCCCCCTCGATTTGTGTAGCCAACAATTGTTTTGCCAAAGCATCTTTCTCGCGTTTTTCTTCCAAATATTGTGTCTTCTTTTGTGTGTAGGAGTTGATTTCATCCGCAACACTTGAGATCGACGAGGATGCGCCTTGCCTCTTTTTCATCTTTCTTGATGAAAGTGGAGGGTTGGGGTCTTCATTCATGTCGGGAACGGTGTTGCTTGCCGATTCATACTCCCCCGACTTCCTTTTTGAAGAGTTGCTTGTCGCACCGGCAATATATTGAAAACATTCTTGCTCCGTCCATTTGTCATGACCTCTGACAACCTCTCACGCCAACGTATGAGTAAATTGTCTTTTTTTTTGCTGTATAGTAATCGGACTCAGCTTGCCTCACCACGTCCAAGTCGTTGCACCCACTAGCCTTAGCACGTTTCTACATTATATACAAAATAAAAAATATAGATTATGTAAAATAAAAAATATAGATTACGTAAAATAAAAAGTATAGTTTGTACCTCTTGGAGGTAGTAGCCGTTGAAAATACCCATGGCCGTGTTCATTGTTTTCCACTTGGTATTCAACAAATGAAAAGTTCGTGAACTCGAACCCGTAGTTCCCTCGTAATGCTTGAGAATCCGTTTCCAAAAACCGTCGGACTTTTGTTCATTACCGACAACACCACATTCGGAGATTTGAATCCATGCTTTCGCCAAAGCCTCCTCTTGTGCCGGCGACCAAAGTTCACGGGGCCTCCTCCCCCCGAATGCTTTTTTCTTCCCTTTCGGATCGACTTCTTGAACTTCCTCATCTTCGTCTTCTTCGTTTGGTAGTGGTTGTGTTTCGGGTACGTACTCTACGTCTTCATCAATGTTTTCGAACGGGGGGAACTCGCTTGTAGTAGTGATGTTGTAGTGTTGAGGATTCATTTGAGGAGGACCTATATTATATTGGTAAAATGGATGTGGAGATGGGGGTTGTGGAACGTAAAATTGATTCGGGGATGCTTGAGAATAAAATTGGCTAAATCCTAACGGAGTTTGTTGTGGTTGCGAGGTGGAAGTTTTTTTACCTCTTCTTGGATCCATGGTTTTGTGTTTTTGAAATATTAGTGTGTGTTTTTATTTGTGTTTTGTGTGTTTTTATTTTGAAAAAATGAGTGGAAAAGGTTTGATTTTATAGGGAATTTTTTTTTTATTTGAACTAGCCGTTCAACGGCATTATTTTTCAAAAAGAACCCCCCCACCGATCGGCTTCAGAAGCCGAAAATGAACACCGCCCGCCTTACCCGAGGCGCCGGCGGCAGTGTTACCGCTCGGGTAAGGGTACCCGATTCTCTTACCCGAGCCCCACTCCCTCCCCCTTACTTTGTCTAGTTATTGCCAGTCGGTGTCTGTTTGTTCCCATGTCCATTCCTCAATTATTTGAGAATTATGTGCAACCAAGAATTTAAAACCAATTTGGCTGACCTACCAACTTCATATCTCTTTAGTCGCGCACACATACAAGTAGATGTAGTACTACTTTTTTTATATTTGGAATATAATATGATCTGTTATAATAAGTTTTGAAAGTGACATTTCAATTACTCTTTTGTTTTTATATAATGTGAATGACTATTATACCCCTGATGTAAATATGTAATTACGATTGTGCCATCTGAAGTTTTCCTATAAATAGGACTTCAGTTATTAATGAAAATCATACCTTAGAATCATTCTCTAATTTCTCTCTAAATTCTCTCTCTCTAATTTTCCAATTTCACAACACGTTATCAACACGACTCTAACATCTTGAGTAAATTGATGGAAGTATGCTTTACAGTTGCGTCTTATAGACGATCCTCTGTACCAGAAACCAAATTAATACAAACAAAAACACAAGATGATCTCCTCCCCCTCTTCATAGTTATGAAACTGGCTTACATTCTTGATCTGAGTTTCAACCCACAACTCTTTACTCTCTCTCTCCCTCTCTCTGTATTAATGAGTTTCTGACAACATCTGACCGCCCTAAATTTCTCTGAAAAGCAAACAAAGAAAATCCCTCAAAAAATTTCAGTTAGAGAGACGATTCTTTTTATATGACCCCTCATTCTTTCTTTCTCCCCCATGAGTTCTGTTCTCATGTTTGGCAAAAAAAAAAAAAAAGATATAATAAAAAAAGGGAAGGGAGAAGAAAAACACGGTCGGCTCTATCACTCAAAATTCCTTCTTGTCCAAGTCAACTCATTGATATTCAGATATTCTCAAAGAGAGGAAGCGAAAGTGGCTTCATAGCTACTACCAAGCAAAATCGATTCTTGCAAAATAAGCAGGAACATTGGGGACGTGCCTGAATCGACCAAAATGATTTACATAAGAAAACTGATCTCATTCAGATGAAGCAGAGCAGTACAGATTTATCCACAAAATTGCGGACGAAATATGTGATGCGTGCGTGACTGAAATTGTGAAACGCAGCTTCAGAAAAGAGGGAATGTAAAAGTGGACTCATCGGCTGATCGGGAAGAAGGATTCTCACCGGGTCGCACGCGTATGGCGTCGAACCAGATCCGAGATGAATCTGCCTTGAAGCTCTAATCGGTGTTGCCAGCGCGCATCAGAGGTGTTGATAGTGAAACATTTCGTAACCCGACTCGGGGTCGAACACGACCACGTTGGTCTACATAGAGGTATTCCTCACACGGTTTCCCTACTTCTCTTTATGAGGTATTCATTATTTTTGAGTTATTTAAAATATATTACACTTGTCAAATTGCCTTCTGTTTTAAATAAAAAAAAAATATTGGGAAGAAGAAGAACAGTAAATAAACAGAGAAAGGTCGAATAAAAAAAAAATGAGTCATGCACGGAAACGAGAGCCTTCGTTCCCTTTCTCAAATGCAGCCAGAGACTTCAAGAAATTAATAAAATTAAAAGAATAAAATATTATTATAATTTATTAAATTATAAATTTGGTTTCTCTTAAATATAAGATACATATGATATCAGAATTAGTTTTTCTTGATACCATCGTGATCCATTTCACGGAGAACGATTTGACACTAATATTGATATGGGTATTAACTCTTTTAAATACATGTCATTATTAAATTTATTACAACGTCATTTAATTAATACCCAACTCCTAAAACCACAAAGATTTATGAATACATACCATTACACTTGCTATTAATGCAATCGATATTTCGACCTATACCTTGACGATGATTATTTTGCGGAATTGATTGGGCGATCACTCTGGTAGAAAGCGATTAATTATTTTGCGATTTAAATTATGTCTCTTACTTATCTCAAAGTGGCGGTTTAAAACCACATATTTATTGCGTTTATTTTATATAATTATAATACCTCCCATGTGATGAGTTCAATTATCACAAGAGACGGATGGTTTTACGTATACGCAATTTATATATTATATATCACCATCGTGGTTGGTTATCTACCATGAATGGTTCATAAATCCGCTCTCAAAGAAGAAGCAGTTGATAAAATAAATCCTACTCTGGAGAAGTAGTTGATCGATTATCTAAATCCTGCTCTCAAAGAAGAAGCAGTTGATAAAAATAAATCCTACTCTGGAGAAGTAGTTGATCGATTATCTAAATCCTGCTCTCAAAGAAGAAGCAGTTAATAAAAATAAATCCTACTCTGGAGAAGTAGTTGATCGATTTCCTGCTCTGAAGAAGCAGTTGAAAGAAATAAATCCTACTCTGGAGAAGTAGTTGATCGATTTCCTGCTCTGAAGAAACAGTTGAAAGAAATAAATCCTACTCTGGAGAAGTAGTTGATCGATTATCTAAATCCTGATCTAAAGAAGTACTTGATAAAAATAAATCCTACTCTGGAGAAGTAGTTGATCGATTTCCTGCTCTGAAGAAGCAGTTGAAAGAATAAATCCTACTCTGAAGAAGTAGTTGATCAATGATTCAAATCCTGCTCTCGAAAAAGAAGCAATTGATGGATATAATATCCGATCTCCATGATTAAACACGAATAGAGAAAATTGAGCAAGTGATACCATAAGCTATCACCGATTAATTAAAGAAAATCCTATGGAAACTGCATGGTGGAATCATTTGACAAGTGATATGGAAAATATCACTGGAAAATAATTGCTCAATAAATCACACGTTGATTATATCACATGGTGGGATCATTGAAATCATATTGATTGACAATATTCATGGGGAAACATATATCACATATTTGTGAAAATATTGTATTTGCATAAAAGTAAATGATGGTCTTATTATTGCTGAAGAAGCACACAACAGTTGAAGTGAAATATCGAAACTAGCTGAAATGCAGTAAACACTCGACAATATGAAACGCGAAAAAGAAAATACATATGAAACCCATAAAAAGAAAAGGGGTGCGTCTCGAGAGTATAAAACTCCGTAACTCTGCCACCCCTTGGCATAAGGGTTTATAATGAAAGATCTAAATGATCTAAACTTCTTTTCCGTTTGGCGCCAATAGCACATGGTGATGAGCTGACTTCCAAATTCTTAATCAAATATATGCACGAAACTTTATAAGTAGATCGTGATGTCGGACATATTATTATATCTCGTGATGGCTGAGATATAAACTTGTGATCTACTCCTTGATCCAGAAAGGCAAGCAAATCGCTGAAGAAATTATTAATATTCAACAAACCTATAGGTTTGGTATGGAAGTCCCGCTCAGCCCATGACGTGATGTTGAATATCTCATTGAGTGTGCCGTAGCCACCTGGGAGAACAATAAAGGCATCACTATTATTCACCAAATACATCAAACTATTATGAACAGACTGTGCTTGAAGCATCAACCCAGTTGAACTTCCTATACTAGTGGTTCTGACTGTGGGAAAGTGTAAGGCACTTGTTACACTTATTCTCCCATTTTGTGCAGCATCTAAAAGATAACCTAGAAATCTATAATTACTCCCACCATACAATATATCGATTTTGTGTTTTCCTAATTCTTTTACGAATTGATATGCCATATCTATATGCTGGATATGACCTATCAGTTTACATCCACCTAAAATACATATAGTTTTAAATGGATGAGATCTATATGAGGATTCTGAGAACTCCATTTTTATACAATAGACTTTCAAAATACTTTTATGAGAGATACATTTTCTGATTTGTGGATCCTAAATTTAAAGAATAAACTTCTTTATAAATGACAAATGACTTCACTATTTTTCATTAAAAATGGAGCGGCAGATAAATCATTACTTTTGACAAAATTGCAAAAGAAAACGAAAGATATGATATTATATTTTTCAATGAAAATAACGTTACCGATCGACAGCTGAGAAATTTAAATATTGGAAAACAATATTCATCAACTTGCATTATTTTGCTATTTACCTTATACCAACTTTGATAAAACGGACTTACAAACTGGATCTTTTGAGATTAATTTTTCATGACTGTAACGTTCCCGTTCATCCTTAAATTGTATCCACAAAGCCATTAGTTCACGATGAACGTATCCACTCGGATGTGCATCAAGAATCTGTTGAATATCATGATTCATAGATTCCTTACTCAATCCATCCTTGATAAATGCTATTTTATCTTCTCGATTTTTGGATACAAACCCCACAGATTTGCATCGTGTGTCACATGTCCATCGAGCACATTTATAGCACCCACCTAATCTTTTTGCTCTCCGTTTCTTTGCAAAACTACTCTTACCTGCACTGCATGTACTTAAATGAATTTGAAAATTCGCGGATAATCGAACTTGTGCTTCGATAAACCATCGAATATCTTCTGGGATGCCATTTCTCATTAGCACCCTTAATCTTTCGAGTCGAGCTCGATAAATTCTTTTTATGATATTCACTGGAAGAGATGGATAATATTTACGAAGATTCAAAAGCATTGAATCCATTATTCAAACCCTCGGTATGGGTGATTGTGAATACAATGATAATCTATTTATAGATTGGAATTACGCGTATGAGATTTGACTCCGCGTTCGAATAGTTCATATCCAGAAGCTTATGAACTACAGTTCTATTTGAATAATGAACATAATATGACATGTGGGAGCGACGACTCCATGTTGATAATGATGTGCAATAATGGCACCGAAAGATGATGTGATATGTCGGTAAAATATCTATATGGTGATATAGACACATCATCTTCAAATATTTGTTCTCGAATAATATCAATACTAGTCAATATTGGGAATGAATCCCTAATAAATTTGGAATATATTAAGGGGGAGTATGGGCCCACTTCCTCTACATGTGAACTACTAGATATTATGGATCCACTAGATAGTCACATGTTTATATGACCCGTAATCAGAAATTTACGAGATTATTTGCTCACGGTTTGAGCATATATTCCATATTAGATTGAGCTAGTAATATATTCCAAATGAATTTGAATAGATCCGAGAAAGAATCAAGATATGCGCATACAAGTGGGATATCAATTGGCATACTATTTGAAGTCCTCCAGCCAATATCGAGAACATAATATATAAACTCCCATGACTGAAGATGAATACTGAGATACTGGCATATGTGTTTGGTGCTCAAGAAATCTCTTAGCATGAGGGGGAGTATTGGTAGTTGGAAATATGCGAAATGCATCAGATTATATCCTCACAATTATATGAACATTGTTGTTGCCCAAAATATTTATCCGAAGATTAATACTGCTGGAAGACGGACAACAAACAACAATTGCGGGAGCACTTCCGAGAGTAGATAAATAATACAAGATTTGCCGGGTTTGTTAGGCCCGGGCTTGAATGCTCTCGCGAGATGTTATTAATACAAATATTCGTGGATACAAGTATTAATGAGAGAAATCTAAATACAATGAGTGTAAAAAGACTCTGTTAATCCGGCTCTTGAGCGAAGCTTGGTGTTCTTCGTCCCCGCCGATAATCTGCTGGATGAGATAGGCCGGGAGAAGTAAGACCGAATGATAGCTGTTGCCAATCGACCATGATAGCCCAAGTCCGAGTTCTAAGTCAGCTCAGATCGCCCGTCCTCATCCTTACACGATCGCAAGCAAGAACCACCTCGCCCCATGTCTTCAACATAGGAGCAAGCTGGGGGGCAATTGTTGTGTCAAGAATTAACACCTTCCGACAGGCGACCTACTAGGAGGACTGGCGACCGAGTTACTGCCGAGCGGCCAAGGCGGATCTGCCGTCGACACTGCGACCGAGCCTCGGCCAATGGACAAGCTGCATCGACCAACCGAAGGTCCCAGGACAAGTCCCGGTATCGAGCGATCAACCTCAGATACGATCACCTCTCGATACTCGGCGACCGACTCCTGACGATCTACTAATGGACGATCATCTCTCGGTACTCGGCGACCGACCCTTGGCGATCGATCATTGGCGACCTCCATCCACTGGCCGATGGCGACCTTGGATGATCGGTAGAGACGACCGCCTCATATCGATCTCCACCGATGGCCATCCGGTCGGCGAAGGCCGAACCTTGAGGCCCGACACCACGTGCAAGGACCGAGACAAGATCCGCGAATCTCGGGCCATTGACCACGATCTGGCGAGATTCTCTCCACCCGGTAGACAAGCCGCCAAAGCTTGTCGGTAGGGCCGCATGTTGGACCGACTCGGACGCGTGTTGGCCCCTTCTGACCGCCAGTGTGGCGGCCTCTTCCTTGGACTTTAGCCCGACATCCAAGATCTTACTTGGACTTTGCTTGGCGGCCCGTGAGATCGGCGCATTATTATATTGGCGGCGGGCGATCGGCGAATTAAGATAATGGCCGATGTGCGATCGGCCACTAAAGGACAGGACCCGGCTACCTCTATATATACAAAGCCTCCTGCATTTGTATTCTCTCTCGGGCATTCTTGCACTACACACGTATACTGAAGCAAAATACAAGCACTTGGCTAATCTCCAACTCTTGGCAACGCTATCATTCGGTCTTACTTCTCCTACCTATCTCATCCAGTTATCGGCGGGGACCAAGAACACCAAGCTTCGCTCAAGAGCCGATTAACGAGTCTTTTACACTCATTGTATTTAGATTTCTCTCATTAATACTTGTATCCACGAATATTTGTATTAATAACATCTCGCGAGAGCATTCAAGCCGGGCCTAACAAACTGGCAAATCTTGTATTATTGATCTACTCTCGGAAGTGCTCCGCAATTGTTGTTTGTTGTCCGTCTTCCAAAGGTATTAATCTTCGGATAAATATTTTGGGCAACAACAATTGCGCTAGAAGAAGGGCATCCACCCTCGAATTTTTATACCTACCGTCGAAGAACACTCACTGTTCTCGGGCGGATACTTGAAGTGACACTTACCGCACTTCAAAGAAATCCTTCGTAAAACATGTCTTAGCCTCGCGTCGAAGAAAGCCACGACCAGTGGCCGGACCCTGTTCCGTCCCGGTCAGCCGCAACCGATGGTGGAAGGTAGGCTGCCGCGGCCGAGAGACGCCGACCCGTCCGGGAAGGCGGCCCGAGCCTCTCGCTCGATCGATTCGAACCAACCAATGAGCGATCGAAGAGGCCATAGCCGCCCTTCGGGAGCGACGGAGTGCTCTCGGCGCGCCTCCCGGCTATCACCCCCTCGGTCTCCCACCGAAGATCAAGCGGAAGCTCAAGGCACTCTTCGGCCGAGCGAGCGCCAGAGGCTCTCGCCGCAAGAAGAGGCGCTCGGCGGCCTGGGCACCTCGTCTTCGATCGCACAGGCGGTGACCCGACTCAGCGGCCAAGGCGGTCCGGCCCGGCTACGAGGCAGCGGAGTTGGTGTCCGTCACCAGGAGCTCGGCCTACCCGGCTCCCACAAGGCGATCCAGCCGCCTAGCTCCCGCTCGCCAGATTCCCGAGGTCGGCAGCAGCGGGGTCCGGAGGTCGGTACACGATCGCCTCGGCCCCCGCTCCCAAAGCCGATCCGCAAGCAGCCGAGCCGCGGCGATTGCCGCAATGCAACGTCAGATCGACGACGTGAAGGCGCTCCTGCAGTCCGGGGTAGGCGCCGTGATGACGATCGCCGCGCCAAGCGAGCCGCTCGCGATCGACATCGAGCTCGCCCCGGTGCAGCACAAGATCATTCCTCCTCAGACACCCGTGTACCAGGGACGATCGGACCCCCAAACACACCTGCACAAGTTCAACATCTACATGACCGGGTGTGGGGCATCAGACGCGACCCGGTGCCGAATGTTCCCTCTGATGCTGGACGACCTCGCCCACCGGTGGTACACCTCATTGCCACCTCGGTCCATTGGCTCCTTTAACGAGCTGGCGCATGTCTTCACGGAATACTTCGCCACCAGGGCCGCTCGGCCAGAAGGTCCCCATCGCATGTGGCGGATCAGGCAGGGAGAAGAAGAGTCCGACTCGGACTACATCGACCGGGTAGACGTGATCATCCTCAACGGCGAGCCCGTAAGCGATGAGACCGCCCTCTACGCGGTCCTAGGAGGTTTCCAGGGCTTCTCGCCTATGTTCAGGCATCTCACGAAGACCCTACCGACGACCTACGCAGCCTTCCGGGCTAGAGCCGCAGATTTCCTGTCCAGGCAAAGGCTTCTTCTCAGCCTAGGAGTAGATCGATCGGCGCCCGTACAACGACATCCAGTCTACCAGGCCGATCGCTACTATCCAGCAGAGCCGGAGGACTCGCTCACAGCCTACAGTCCAACATTCTAAATAAGGGACTAACTCCCGTCGATCGCCGATATCGACCTACGATTAAAGCGATCGGCTGCCGAGCGGCGATCGCCAGTCTTCCGGCCCGATCGCCGATCATCACGCTACATCATTAGCAACCCGGTGGACACGATCGCCATCTACAGTCCAGCACATAACATGACGGACTAAGGCATAAGATCGCCTCCACCGCACATCATAAAGCCATGGCCCTGGCAGTCGATGGAACCGGCTGCTTCGGTCATGCAAGGTCCCTTTCGGCCGAGATCGCCCGCCCTTCGTTTAAATACGAGGCCAGCGTAGTCGGAGGGCTCTCCAACATTAATCAGTGGACACATGCCACAACCCAATCTCAACGTACACCGTCGAGGTCGGCCATCTCCATGGCTGGCCGAGGTGGAAGCAGAGCTAACAAGCCGCGGAGGTGGAGTTGATTCATCCGACGCTGCCACGCGCAAGGACTCCTCTAGACCGAGACCGCACGCCCTTCGTTTAAATACGAGGCGGCGCGGCCTTGAGAGGACCCTCATAATAAAGTGAGTCACGAGACACTCATTGTCTTCGCGCACCAAGACACGGTCATGGAGTCGGTCCATCGATCTCCGCGACGTGCACGATTCTCAAACAAAGCGAAACCACCAAGTTTCCATGGGGGATCGGCCAATGTTGTTTTTGCAGTACAAGACCGAAAGATAGCTAAGCCAATCGACCATGATAGCCCAAGTCCGAGTTCTAAGTCAGCTCAGATCGCCCGTCCTCATCCTTACACGATCGCAAGCAAGAACCACCTCGCCCCATGTCTTCAACATAGGAGCAAGCTGGGGGGCAATTGTTGTGTCAAGAATTAACACCTTCCGACAGGCGACCTACTAGGAGGGCGGCCAGAGTTGCTGAGCGGCCAAGGCGGATCTGCCGTCAGACACAGCGGCGAGCCTCGGCCAATGGACAAGCTGCATCGACCAACCGAAGGTCCCAGGACAAGTCCCGGTATCGAGCGATCAACCTCAGATACGATCGCCTCTCGATACTCGGCGACCGACTCCTGACGATCTACTAATGGACGATCATCTCTCGGTACTCGGCGACCGACCCTTGGCGATCGATCATTGGCGACCTCCATCCACTGGCCGATGGCGACCTCGGATGATCAGCTAGAGACGACCGCCTCATATCGATCTCCACCGATGGCCATCCAGTCGGCGAAGGCCGAACCTTGAGACTGACACCACGTGCAAGGACCGAGACAAGATCCGCGAATCTCGGGCCATTGACCACATCCGCGATTCTCTCCACCCGGCCGACAAGCGCCAAAGCTTGTCGGTAGGGCCGCATGTTGGTGACTCGGACGCGTGTTGGCCCCTTACTGGACCGCCCAGCTGTGGCAGCCTCTTCCTTGGACTTTAGCCCGACATCCAGCATCTTACTTGGACTTTAGCCCGACAGCCCAGGAGATCGGCGCATTATTATATTGGCCGGCGGGCGATCGGCAGATTAAGATAATGGCCGACAGGCGATCGGCCACTAAAGGACAGGACCCGGCTACCCCTATATATACAAAGCCTCCTGCATTTGTATTCTCTCTCGGGCATTCTTGCACTACACACGTAATACAGAAGCAAAATACAAGCACTTGGCTAATCTCCAACTCTTGGCAACAGCTATTATTCGGTCTTACTTCTCCCGGCCTATCTCATCCAGCAGATTATCGGCGGGGACGAAGAACACCAAGCTTCGCTCAAGAGCCGGATTAACAGAGTCTTTTTACACTCATTGTATTTAGATTTCTCTCATTAATACTTGTATCCACGAATATTTGTATTAATAACATCTCGCGAGAGCATTCAAGCCCGGGCCTAACAAACCCGGCAAATCTTGTATTATTTATCTACTCTCGGAAGTGCTCCCGCAATTGTTGTTTGTTGTCCGTCTTCCAGCAGTATTAATCTTCGGATAAATATTTTGGGCAACAACAAACATGAAGTTCAAAGATGCATGATAGATTATTAATCTTTGATACCAACTACAACTGCTTTGATAAATACATAATAATTCCCCGAATATAAATCAAAGCAAATGATAAAAGGAGGCATATACTTTTGAGAAGTATGTAAACATAACCACAATGTGTAATTCCAATGGATGATTGATAATAAGATATCTCGGCAAGTTATATTGCCATGGGGAAATAAATATTAAAAAGTGTCGACACAATATAGCGCTATGAATAAAATGAGGATATCAATGATTGGAAAGAGGATATCGATAAATGATATGAGGATATCCATGACTGTGAAATATGGATATTGGAAATGAGGATATTAAACTCCATGATTTGTGAAAATGAGGATATCAATGATTGGAAAGAGGATATCGATAAATGATATGAGGATATCCATGACTGTGAAATATGGATATTGGAAATGAGGATATTAAAATACATGATTTGTGAAAATGAGGATATTAAAATCCATCGAAATTGAAATATATGCCCTTATAATAAAATGAAATATATGGGCTTACTGAAAGTGACTCGTAAGGAGATTTTGAACATATTATCAGTGTGTGCAGTCACTCAAAACGTTGTGAACGAAAATTATATGCTGTACTCTTTTCCTTGACTGAGGTTTTATCCCACTGGTTTTCCAAAGGTTTTAACGAGGCAGCCTAATCACAACAAATATGGAATCTCCAAAAGATATTTGGAATATATCGCAAAGAATATGAATTCGATATTACAAATTGCACTGAAGATGATACTCATACTAATCCCTGGAGGATTATTGAAATGCATGGGGCATATTTATAAAATACGCGTTGCACTATTTTTCCCTTGACTGAGGTTTTGTCCCAATGAGTTTTCCTAGCAAGGTTTTTAACGAGGCAACTGGAATGGCGTATTAGTATGAATAATGTACTCTTTTTCCTTCATTAGGATTTTTCCCACCGGGTTTTCCTAATAAGGTTTTAATGAGGCATATTCATGACATACTGAGGAACACTACAAAGATCAAGATTATTCCTCAAAGTTTGAAAACGGAAGGGGTAGTTGTACTCTTTTTCCTTCGATCAAGTTTTTCCCACTGGGTTTTCTTGACAAGGTTTTAATGAGGCAACACATGGATACTCCAACGAATGATATACATGATGATTCACTCGCTTTTATCCCACGAGGTTTTACTGAGACGGCACAAGAATATTCATACAAGAACTATCGAGATAAGGGGGAGCAAATTTACGAGATCACCGATTGCTGAAGTTTTTATCCAACGGAGATTTCCTACCAACATTATGATGCAACATGATATGATTGCCACAAGCTCCAATACAAACAGTTTGAAAATTTTTCTCCCATTGGGTTTTTCTTCAAACTAGTTCAGCAGATATTTATGTAAATAGTCATTCAAGGGGGAGTGTTATAATAAGCCTTGAAAGTGACATTTCAATTACCCTTTTGTTTTTATATAGTGTGAATAACTATTATACCCCTGATGTAAATATGTAATTACGATTGTGCCATCTGAAGTTTTCCTATAAATAGGACTTCAGTTATTAATGAAAATCATACCTTAGAATCATTCTCTAATTTCTCTCTCTATAATATTTCGATTTCATAACATGATCATATTTATTACTCTCTATTCAGCTCAAAACTTGACAGAAAGTATATATTTGATATATTTTAGGTAATAATTAATGTAAGTAATGATGATAAATGTGTGATTGAGATAAAAAGGTAAAAAATATTGATAGTGAATGTGTGGTGGAGATTAAAAAGTAAAAGATGGTTGTTTGATTTGATCGTGCAAATATGATAAATAGAAAGTTTCTAAATTGATAAAAAAAGATAAGTGTAAAGGTTTGAGCGGGACGGAGGAGTAAAAAAGTTATTTCTCTGTCCCGCTTAAGCCTTAATAGGTATAGTTTGGTAATTTTTAGATAAATTATTGGACATGATAGATTGATAAATTGTGTAGGCAGTAATGGTGAATGTGTGGTAGATATGAAAAAAAATAAATTGAACCGACAATAAGTATTTGGTTGAGATTAAGTGATATGATTGTGACGGTTTGATGTGGGCGTGTGAGTAGAGGTGTTCGGCGGTTCAAAATCGCCGGTTCACGAACCGTCGGTTCCTATTTGCCAAAATTGGAACCGGAACCGAACCGCCTTATAGCGGTTCACGGTTACGGTTTTGAACCGTGAACCGCCGGTTCCGAACCGGAACCGAACCGGCGGTTCGGCGGTTCATTTTTTTTTTTTGAATTTTTTAAATTTTAATTTTAAAAAAAAAGTATGGGGCAAAAATTGGACTTGAGCTTAATTCAAGTATTAAAGTTTAAACTTGGATTTTGTAATTTTAGATCTTTGAATTAAGCGCCTACGTATTTGATATCCGTAACTTTAGAGTTTAGGAATCAAAATCAAAGTCCTCGTAGTTCATTTTTAAATTTGGTGTGGGGGGGGGGGGGGGGAATAAAAATGGACTTGACCTTAATTCAAATATTCAAAGTTAAAATTAAGAATTTCAACTTTAAATATTTGGATTAAGTTGCATACGTATCATTTTACCTTAGGAATCAAAGTCCTCGTAGTTCACTTACTTTATACTTTACCTCAGGGAGCGGAGCGGGGGTGAAGAGGAGATGGTTCAATCACCCAAGTCAACCGAATCATTGCTAGATCCGGTATCATATGTATCACTGTCTTCTTGTTCATTATAATTTGGTTCTTGTTGACGTAAATCGGCACCCAATCATTCAATAATGCTTGGGCTTCAAGATTTTGAGGCGTCAATCGAGATCGTCGTTCATCCAGAATGTATCCTCCTACACTGAAGGCTTGTTCAACCGAAACTGTTGAGGCGGGGACAGCTAGTATTTCCTTCACAATCGTGGCAACTACAGGAAAGATTGTAGACCTTTTTGCCCACCACTTAAGAAGATTGTTATTACCATCCGATCCACGTTCTAAAGCTCCCAATTCACAAGTAGTTAAATAATTTTCAAGTTCTTGATAAGCATTACTTTGGTACCTTGTTCGTTTTCGAGATAAATCTTCTTGATAGGCATTTCATTCACTAAGATCCGGAATAGCAAAACCAAAAGAAGATGCACTACTACTAGAAGGAATGTGAACAGGAGAAGAAGAACCCGTACCAAGATCTAGACTACCACTATAACTACAAGCATATTCGCGATAAAGAGTAGATAATAAATTTTTTGCATTTTGAACTAAATCGCTAGGATTTGGAGGAATAAGATTAGCAATGGGATTAGGAGATAAAGCATTATAGTAAAGTGCAAGTAATTTTAGCAAACCTTCCTCTCAAACTTTTTTTTTTTTTTTTTTTTTTTAAACAAACCACCACATATATTAGACGGAATAAAACGAGTGTGGGGGGACGAGTCCCACTACACGCCCAAAAAATTGAGGGAGGACGAATCCCTCTACACGCCCAAAATTATATCAAAAAAACGATGGCCACCAAAAAGCCAACTAAGAAAATATTTTTTTGCATCGTAAATATGGATAACACATTTTATCTAATCAATAAGGCCAAGGATCCTCCTTGAGATCATGGCCATCCGAACAAAAATAATCTCGATGGAGGCACCCTTGGTTGGCAAAAAAGTCGGCAACCGAGTTCCCTTCCCTATAGATGTGGGAAAGGCGGACATTCATGCACGAAAGAAGTTTATGAATTTTGCTAATTAAGCTTTGAACATTCCAAGGAGATGATGAGTTCTCCTTGATTAATTTGAGAGATATGGTAGAATCCACTTCAACCCACACATTAGCAAAACCTTTCTCCAAACAAAGAAGAAGCCCTCTCCAAATGGCATGCAACTCCGCGAATGTGTTAGTTTGTAACCCGACGAATTCCCAAAAATAGAAGAGAGGCGACCCAAAGTGATCCCTAAGAACCCCGCCCGCGGCCGCGATGCCCGGGTTCCCTTTGGCCGCCCCATCTGTGTTGAGTTTAACCCACCCGAGATCCGGTTTCATCCAACGAACACTAACCACTTTGCGCGTGAAATTAATATTCGCATTAATACCGAGAGTAGCCGCCAAATTCTCGGCCCCTTTCCAAAAAAGCACCCGATTCTTCCCCTCGACTTTGATGGATTTTAAGTACGTCCATATCCGGGAACACACACGATCAACCGTGAATGGAATTTGCTTCATTCTTTTATCATTCCTACAACACCATAGAAACCAACATATAAGCATGGGAATGATATGAAATATATGAGTCTTACCAAAAGTCTTGTTGAACCAAGAAGGGAAGATAAGATTGAGATCCTTGGTGATGAGTTTCGGCCACCCCACCAAAGAATGGAAAAAGTCCCACACTTTGCTAGCCACGGGTCCATCCCAAAACAAGTGAATGAGAGTTTCGTCTCCGTTACAACAATAACACCGAGTGTCGGCCACCATCCCCCTACGAATCAAACAATCGGGCGTGGGGATCCAATTATTAAAAACCCGGACCATAAACACCGAGATGGTTGGAGTGATAGCAAAATTCCAACACCTCTTAAGAATAAAGTGAGCGGGTTTTTTTTGGCGGACTTTCTCCCAAGTACTATTAAATGAGAAATCCCCGTTAGAGGAAAGCTTCCAACTCGGTTTGCAATTGGCTACATTACAAGGAAGAGAGCAAATATAATCACAATAGCCTTGGGGAAGGATCTCCTTAAGCTTGGAATAATTCCACTCCCCGTTATTCCAAAATTTATTAAGACAATCTTTAGATTTCGTGGGAAACAAATTCGAAAGGGGACTAAAATCGCACCAATTATCATGCCAAAAAGATGAATTAGCATTACCACTATTCCAAAAAATGTACTTATCAACCTCCCCACGAACGGCACATAACCTTTTCCAATTGGGAGAATCAAAAGGATTAGGTTTGACCACCATGGGGTGGAGCCTTTTACAATATTTAGCCATAAGCAAGTTAGACCAAATATTCTTATTGGTCCTAAATCTCCACCACAATTTAAACTCCGCCGCTTGGATTAAATCATTTAAGTCACGGCACCCTATACCACCTTCATGAGTAGGGTAACAAAGCCTTTTCCAAGCGGCCCAATGCATTTTTTTCTTACGCTCGTTAGAACCCCAAAGGAACTTGTTAAAAAGTCTTTCAAAGAATAAGATAACATTAGCCGGAGGTTTAATTAGACATTCGTCTCTAGGTAAAAAATGGAAAAGATATTGCATAAAAAATAATATTCATCCAAAGAAAATTTCAAAAGATGTGCCAAATCGTTGGAATTCTACTTACAATTTGTTAAATGATAGTTATGAATATCATATTGCATTGTGCAATTTTTATAACGAAGAACAAGTACCCGTTTGCTTATTGCCAACTCAATGGGATAAGTGCTCTAGTTTAATGGCACTTTTAAAAATTTTTAAAGAGGCAACTTCGTCTTTGTCCGGTGTTTATTATCCTACTTCTACACTTATTGTTGAACATTGTGTTAAAATTGTACTTGTATTCAAGTCTTTAATTAAAGTTCCCGAGTTATTTAATTGTATAAAAGAAATAAGAGACAAATGGATTCAAGTCTTTAATTAAAGTTCCCGAGTTATTTAATTGTATAAAGGAAATAAGAGACAAATGGATTAAATATTTCGCCTACATTCCTCCGATTTTTTTGGTTGCTAAACTTTTAGATCCTCAAGTTTGAGAGGAAGGTTTGCTAAAATTACTTGCACTTTACTATATCGGAGGAACCAATAAACATTTTTGTATAGTCCAAGAATCATCAATCCAAATACAAGTAATTCCCATATATGAATTCGCTTCCCAATGATCACTCCAAGCATCGGAATATATACAAACTTTATGATCTAAGTTTAAAAACATATTAGCTAAAATTAATTTTGCCTCGCTAGTAGTTTTTCGAACATCACGAGTTACGGTAGAGCGTAAATTTTTTTTACTAGCGGGATTAAAATTTAGTTGAGTGAAATTTTCATACATTTGGTCGTCGGCAAAGTTAAAAGGAAGAGATTTAACACAAACAAACCTAGCTAATTCTTTTCTAGCGGTGATTAGATTAAATTTAAATAAAGAACTATTACCTTGATTGAGGGCATTAGACGACGTCGCCGTGCCTCGAAGTTGGGTTTGATTAGACTCGATGCCAACTTTGTCGGGATATTGTCTTTGTATATGGCCATTGAGTGTCCCGTAACCTCCTCCTTTTTTAAACATGTACATTTTATCGCAATAGTTGCACTTGGCCAAGAAATGACCGGGATCGGATGCAACGTCGTCCATTTTTGTATAATGGAGCGCAAATAATAGAGATTTGAGCTCGGATGGTTTACTTTGTTTTGGTTTTGTTGGTTGCTCATCATCTTCATGAATCGATTTTGAGGCTTCAAACATTTCGTTGATTTGTTCCTCGGTTAATTTATCGGGAACATAATCTCTAAAATTCGGACTTGGAATTAGAACTCGGAGTATGATTAGGAGTACTACCACTAGCACCGCCTCTTTTTTGTCGAGAAATGCCGGTGATAGCCTTTCCCTTTCCCCGGTTGAATTGACCACTTGACATTTTTTTGAATTAAAAGTATAATACTTGAGAGTTGAGAGAATAGAAATTAAAGAGAAAGTAGATAGTTGGTGTGAGTAAAATGAAGGATGTGAGGGGGGTATTTATAGGATTTGAAAACTGTAGGTGACGAGAAAAAAAATTGAACTTGTGACCGTTGGAACCGCCGATTCCCAGTTGGACCGCCGATTCCGGTTTGAACCGCCGGTTCACAACGGTCACAATTTTGAATTTTTGATCTTTTTTTTTTAAAACCGTCGGTTGAACCGCCGGTTCGCGGTTCGTCAAAATGACGAACCGGAACCGAACCGTCTAAAAACGGTTCACAGTTCTGGTTTTGAATAGAACCGCGGTCAATGGTTAACCGAACCGCAGTCAACGGTTCAAAACTGACGGTTCGGCGGTTCGAACCGAAACCGTGAATACCACTACATGTGAGAGTTATAAATGTAAAAAGAGACAAAAAAAAAAAAAAAAAAAAGTAAACGTGAATTCTTAAATGGAAAGAAAATATAATGTATTGGTAGACATGTTTCACTTGCTACCAGCCTACCACCATGAGCATTGTAGGCTTGTAGCTCAAGTTGTATTATTCAATGTGTTTTCGAGGGCTCTGTATCTTTTATTTAAGTAGTTATTATGCATCTCCACTCCATCATAGTTATATTTGGTTTATTTTTACTTGCAATAATTTATTTTCCGCATTATTCATATATTTGTTAAAAATTTTTGGCCCAAATGATTATTTTTTTATTATGGGCCGGTATTTTTTGCAGCCCGGCCCAGACGATTTAAAACCACCCCCGGCTCCTTTGTTCTCACCCGTTGGATGAGAGTTGACCTATCTCTACCGTCTATCCCTTATACTTAAACCCCCCACCCGTAACCCTAGCCTCACTTCTCTCTCGGTTTTTCCCTCACCCCCCTCACCTACCCGCCGTCTGCCATGGGAAAGATTTTCTTTCCTTCCTCTTGCTCGGCTTCGCGGTCCCAATTTGGAAGGGGACCGAAACCCATATCATTCTTTGATATGATTGGATTCGATCCTCCTAAAATCGGTGGCTTCGACCGGTTGGTGTTTTGCCTATTTAAGGCCGACGATCTGGGATGAGGGAAACACACGAAAAACGAACGCAAAATAAGAACCTAATTTTCTAAGTGAGGAAGAAATCGATTTGTGTTTTCTTGGTGAAAATTTTTCTGAGTGAAAACTTCTTTCTGAGTGAAAAGCTAATTGATGCAATCGTGGGGTTTTCGGAATAGTTGGAACCAAATGGGTGTTTCTGGATTTGTTCGTCTGGGCTGTTGGCCGCGGATACGTACGGAGCCTTGGACGCGGGTACTTGATAGAGGAGGACTTAGCCGAGGCCAAGTTCCGGTCATCTCTCACCACCGTCCACCGTGTGTTGATTCGGATCTTTGTGATCCTTTTCGGTTTGGATTTCTGGCACCTTTTTCCCCCTGTTCTTTGTGTTAATCTGCCTTTCGGGTTAATTAGTTTTTCCCGTTTTCTATTTCGTGTAATTCGTTTGCCGTGTAATTCGTTCTTTTTCGGGAATTTATTTGTAATTTGTTTACCTCGCTGTTGTGTAATCGTCTATGTATTCCGAATAGTTTCCCCACAGTGGTATCAGAGCCCTTTAAAAGGGGTTTCTATTCGGAAGGGCATACGGGTTCCGGCCGAGGAATCCGCTCAGGTATTACATTCTATACTCTCCCTTAAATTTTCGGTACTTTTTGGTTGCTGCTTCTCGTTATTTATTTTAGCTTAAATGCCTTGTCTTAGTAGTGTGTTTGTTTCGGTTTTTTGATACCTTGTGTTGAGACTGTTGAAATTGTTATCTCTGGGCATACCAAACCCCCTTGCCTGGACCGTAAGTGTTCCTCGGATCTTGTGGGGGCTCCGGGATACGATTCCAGCTCGTATCATCTTTTAAAAATCTGGTGTGATTTTTTAAAACCGTGTGTTATCTATGTGATATTGGTATTCGACTCTAAAATCTGGTGTGATTTCGTTCGTTGTGGTATCTTCGTGATATTTATCTGTCACCTCTGTTTTTCAGTTTAATTAGTACCTTGTGCTGGTATTTTAAAATCTTGTGTGATTTTTACAAATACTAAAATGGGTTCTCTAACTTCATTTACAATGGCACCTTTTGACGGTAAAGGAGATTTTAGAATTTGGCAACAAAAATTGAAATCTATACTTGTCCAACAAAAATGTTTTAAAGCCATTGAAGGTACTTTCCCATCCGATGTGTCTTCTGAAAAACGAGAGGAATTAATTGAGTTTGCTCATTCCTCCATAATCTTGAACCTGTCTGATTCTGTGATTAGACGAATAGGCAGAACTGATAATGCAAAACATCTTTGGGATAAACTTGAGGAAATGTTTACTGAAAAATCTTTGCCAAATAAATTATTCCTCCTCGAAAAGTTTTTCCGTTACAAGCTGGATTTGAATAAAGATATTGATGGCAATCTTGATACCTTTACAAAGTTAGTTCAAGATATAAAACAAACTGGCGATAAAAACATTGATGATTATTCCCCTATTGTGCTCTTGAATGCTATCCCAGATGCTTATAATGATGTGAAATCTGCCATTAAGTATGGTAGGGATTCTGTGACCTTAGATACTGTTATAAGTGGCTTGAAGAGTAAGGAATTAGACTTGAAAATTAATAAGGTCCATAAACCGGTTTCTGATGTCAATTTTGTAAGGTCTAAACCACACCTTAAAAAGAAACCGTTTATCAAATCTGATTTTGAAAAGTCTAATAAGAAAAAGGGGCAATGGAAGGATAAATCTAAGTTCCGGCCTAAAAACCGCAAATGCTATAACTGTGTTGAATTTGGTCATTATATACATGAATGCACCAAACCTAAAAAGAATTTGCAAAATGATCAGGCAAACTTTACTGCTGGGGATGTCTTTACAGTTATTGATAATATGCATCTTTCTGTGAATTCTGTGCTTTCTGGTCTAAGTGAAAATGAATGGTTGCTGGATTCTGGATGCACTCACCATATGACACCTTATAAACAGCATTTTACGAGTTATACTAATCTTGGTGATCGGTATGTGTATATGCCTGATAAAATGAAACGGGTTGTGGCCGGGGTTGGGAATGTTTGTTTGAAATTTGCTGATGGTACTCAATTTACTTTAAAGAATGTGAGACATATCCCCGATTTATCTAACAATTTGATATCTTGTACTACTTTGGAAGATGAGGGTCTTATGGGTTCATGGGGAAATGGTTATATGAAAATCTGCAGAGGTTCCTTAATGTTGTTTAAAGGAATCCGGAAATTTAATTTATATATTTGCCAAACTGAAATTGCTGCATGTTCCAACCTGGTTTGTGCAGATAAAACCGAATTATGGCATAATAGGTTAGGACACATGAGCATGAAGGGATTAGATATCTTGCATAAACAAAAGTGTTTTGGAAAAGATAAAATCTCTAAGTTGTCTTTCTGTGACTCTTGCATGTATGTCAAACAACATAAAACCCAATTTCCGAAACCTCCCAATTCCCCTGATCCTGTTTTTGAAAAATCTGGTAAGAGTTCCAATGTGCTTGATTATGTTCATGCTGATGTTTGGGGTCCTGCCAGTGTCCCGACTCATGGGAGAAACCGTTACTTCTTGTCAATCATTGATGATTATTCTAGGAAAGTTTTCGTTTTTCTACTCAAACTGAAATCTGATGTGTTCGAAAAATTTCAAACTTGGAAAACTTTAGTGGAAAATCAAACCGGAAAATGGATTAAAAAGATAAGGACCGACAACGGTCTTGAATTTTGCAATACTCAGTTTGATACTATGTGTTCCGAAAACGGCATCCTTAGGCATAAGACAGTTCCTTACACCCCTCAACAGAACGGGGTGGCTGAGCGGATGAACCGAACCCTACTTGAAAAGGTGAGGGCTATGCTCGCCACTTCTGGACTGTCCAAAAGTTTTTGGGGTGAGGCTCTTTTAACTGCTGCCTATCTTATAAATAGATCACCTTCTATACCTCTGAATGGTAATTATCCCGAGTCTGTGTGGTCGGGTCATGCTGTTGATTTTTCAAACATTCGTGTGTTTGGTTGTGCTGCTTATGTGCATCAAAATGTTGATAAACTTGAGCCTAGATCCTTGAGATGTGTTTTTCTTGGATATCCTGATGGTATTAAGGGTTATCGATTATGGGTCAGATCTGAACCCGGGTTGAAAGTGATCACTAGTAGGGATGTGGTGTTTAATGAAACTGAATTTCCTTGTCTTAATAATCCATTACCTGCTCCTGTGTTAGCTGAAAATACTCCCCACCTGTTGATTAGGGTGGAGCGTCTTAGTGATAATGAGTTACTCTTGAATCGATAATATGGAAAATCCTGAAATCTCTAATGATCAACCTGATAATCAATCTGAAAATGGAGACGAGTCCGAATCTGTTCCTGATTTGTCTGATTATCAACTAACTAGGGATAGGTCTAGAAGAAATGTTAGAAGACCTATACATTTAGATGATTTCCACATGGCTTCTCTTGCTTTCAATGTGTTTGATATGCTTGATGGAAATGAACCTAAATCTTACAATGACGCTCTGTTGTCTGATAAATCAAATGAATGGTTAAGTGCAATGAATGAAGAAATGACATCCTTGCATGCTAATAATACTTGGAAACTTGTTCCAAAACCGAAGAACTGTTCTTTGATTGATTGTAAGTGGTTATTTAAAGTCAAAAAGGATGAGGATGACATCAGATTCAAAGCAAGGTTAGTAGCAAAAGGTTTCACTCAGCGCGAAGGTATTGACTATACCGAAATTTTTGCACCCGTAGTTAAATTCACCACTGTTCGCATCATGCTTGCATTAGTTGCACATCATAATTGGGAGTTGAAACAATTAGATGTAAAAACGGCATTTTTGCATGGTGAATTAAAAGAAACCATCTACATGAAACAACCGGAAGGTTTTATAGATGCTAACCATCCGAATTATGTGTGATTGCTGAATAAAACCTTATATGGCACAAGCGATCCCTAGAGAATGGAACAAGAAATTTAATGATTGCATGCTGTCCTTGAAATTCTGCCGAAGTGCTTATGATCCATGCCTTTATTTCAAGATTGATTGTGATGTTTCTATGTTCCTTCTTATTTATGTAGACGATATGCTCTTGATAAGTTCATGCATTAAGTCCATTAATCATGTCCAAAATCGCTTAGGTGAACAATTTGACATGAAATACTTGGGGGATGCTAAAAGGATTTTAGGAATGAATATCATTCGGGATAGATCGAAAGGCACTTTATTTCTAAATCAGTCCTCTTACATTGGTAAAATTCTGGAAAAATTTTCTATGGCTGATGCAAAATCTGTTGGTGTGCCACTGGATTCTCATTTCTTATTATCCAAAACTCCGTCTCCAAAAACGGAATCTGAAATTCAAGAAATGAGATCTATCCCATATGCTAATGCTATTGGATCTGTCATGTACCTTATGGTCGTGCAGGACACGATATTGCGTATGCTGTGAGCTGTTTAAGTAGGTATATGGCCAATCCTGGGAACCCTCATTGGGAGGCTCTTAAGTGGTTACTTCGGTACTTAAAGAATTCTGTTTCTGATGGACTTGTGTTTTCTAAATCTAATGATGGGGTTAACCTTAAAGGTTATGTTGATTCTAATTATGCCAATGATCGGGATGAATGTAAGTCCACAACTTCATATGTGTTTACCTTGTGTGGCTCATGCATTTCTTGGAAATCTCAACTTCAGCATATAGTTACTTTGTCTACTACCGAAGCTGAATATATTGCCACTACTGAAGCCTTTAAAGAGGCTATTTGGTTGAAAGGTTTACTTAATGAAATTGGTGTTCTTCGTGACAATGTTGTGGTTTTTTCTGACAGTCAATCTAGCATACACTTGTGCAGAAATCCTGTTTTCCATGATCGTACAAAACATATTGACGTCAGGCGAAATTTCATCCGTGATATAGTCGAAAAGGGCATAATTGATTTGAAGAAAATCCCGTCCCAGTCTAACCCTGCAGATATGGGCACGAAGTGCCTACCAGTCGAGAAAGTCAGATCTTGCAAGTCGATACTAAATATCGACTCCTTCAACTGAAGACTCTCCTGTCGCTATCTTTGTGATAGCTTTGCTAGTTTTCTTTGTGACTCCTAGTTTTTCCTTTCTTAGTGATTGTTTAATGTCTTTATACTTGTACTAACTTTGTGTGGTGTGCAGGTGGTGTGACGTTCGGCGATGATGACCTCCCTATCACGAGAGTACCCCGATGGCTCATTTGGTCTGGGTGGAGATTTGTTAAAATTTTTTGGCCCAAATGATTATTTTTTTATTATGGGCCGGTATTTTTTGCAGCCCGGCCCAGACGATTTAAAACCACCCCCGGCTCCTTTGTTCTCACCCGTTGGATGAGAGTTGACCTATCTCTACCGTCTATCCCTTATACTTAAACCCCCCACCCGTAACCCTAGCCTCACTTCTCTCTCGGTTTTTCCCTCACCCCCTCACCTACCCGCCCTCTGCCATGGGAAAGATTTTCTTTCCTTCCTCCTGCTCGGCTTCGCGGTCCCAATTTGGAAGGGGATCGAAACCCATATCATTCTTTGATATGATTGGATTCGATCCTCCTAAAATCGGTGGCTTCGACCGGTTGGTGTTTTGCCTATTTAAGGCCGGCGATCTGGGATGAGGGAAACACACGAAAAACGAACGCAAAATAAGAACCTAATTTTCTAAGTGAGGAAGAAATCGATTTGTGTTTTCTTGGTGAAAATTTTTCTGAGTGAAAACTTCTTTCTGAGTGAAAAGCTACTTGAGGCAATCTGTGGGGGTTTTTCGGGAATAGTTGGAACCAGCCGGGGTGTTTCTGGATTTGTTCGTCTGGGCTGTTGGCCGCGGATACGTACGGAGCCTTGGACGCGGGTACTTGATAGAGGAGGACTGAGCCGAGGCCAAGTTCCGGTCATCTCTCACCACCGTCCACCGTGTGTTGATTCGGATCTTTGTGATCCTTTTTGGTTTGGATTTCTGGCACCTTTTTCCCCCTGTTCTTTGTGTTAATCTGCCTTTCGGGTTAATTAGTTTTTCCCGTTTTCTATTTCGTGTAATTCGTTTGCCGTGTAATTCGTTCTTTTTCGGGAATTTATTTGTAATTTGTTTACCTCGCTGTTGTGTAATCGTCTATGTATTCCGAATAGTTTCCCCACAATATTAATATCCGTCGTATTTTTGTTCTATTAAGATAAAAAAATTGGGATGTTACAAAATTTATCTCAATATTTATTTTAATATATTATTATATTTGTAATTTTAATAATAAATAATTAGTAAAGTAATGGTCAAAATTATACAACAATATCTATAATTTCTACAAATGTCTCACTTGCAACTTTATAGATTTTGAGTTAGGAGCTTTTGTTTAGAAAAGATCATTGGAATAATATACAGTGGTTACTTTTTTATTTTAATATGGCGCTTCACTATTTCTTACGACATAATTATGAAAATTATATTTTGAGTAGGCCTCTTGTGAGATAGTTTAATATGTGAAAATAGAGATTAAATTTTGTTTTTGAAAATTTATGAGGTGTTTGGTTCGTAGTGGTATGGGTTTGGAATCATCAATGAATAAAATGGTATGAATTTAGATCTTAATACCTAATATCATGTGTCTGGCTTAATAGGTGTTGTTTAGCTGAATTTTTTAAATAAAAATAAAAATTACTTCCTCCGTTCCAGCTAACATGAGCATTTTGACTTTATATGGTCAATAGTTTTTAAGTTTGACTAAGAATTAATCTCAAAATATAATGATAAAATATTTAACAAAATTATATTATGAAACTTCACCATCTAAAGTTTCATAATATAATTTTGTTAAATATTTTATCATTATAGTTTGAGATTAATTCATAGTCAAACTTGAAAATTATTGACCATATAAAGTCAAAATACTCATATTAGCTGGGACGGAGGGAGTAATAAATAATGCTACAAAAAATCAGAAACATCAATATAAAATTCTTTAAGTCATATAAATGAATATTAAGAAATTAACATTTAGTAAAATAAAACTGAAAAACTATTATATTGATTAATAAATATAAAAGTTTATAAATTCAAATATTTATTTTGAAATCTAACAAAGAAGCAACTCAATAATCCTAGTTAATTTATAATTAAATAGATATATAATTTTATTCTGTCAGATTATTTGGAATTATAGAACTTTTAATTTACTAAGTAATATACTATTATTTTTCATTTGTATTTATACTATTTCTAATATTGTATTTTATTTTTTATATTTCAAATAACTATTTGGAATTAAATTTTTTTCATATTTATTAATTGATTTAATACTTATTATTATTACATATTGTATTTAAAGTTTTTAATTTCTTCATATTTTCAGTAATTATTTAGAATTATAACTCCTTTTACAAAAATAAATTATTTTAATATTTCTTTAGTTTTATATTATGTTATGATATACTCCATCTACCCGCCCAAAGCTTAAGAGGATGTGATTTTGGTACTTCTTAGATAAATAACCCGATATGATAGATTTACATGTTGTGTAGTGATAATGATGAGTGTATGGTGGAGATTATATAAAGTGCTTGATAGTAAATGCTATGATGTTAATATTTAATGTAAGTGTGTAAAAATGGTAAATATAAAGCTTCCGAATGGAGAAAAAATGGATAAATTTAAAGTTTTGAGAGGGACGAATGTAGTAGTATTTTATTTTTCCCTCTTAACTTTTTTAATCTGATACTTAAATGTACTGTATAAGTGAAATCCACCTGTGAGTTTTTAACTTCATACCTTATAATTTTGATGTACATAATTAGAATTGATGTAACCGAGCTGATCGGTCACCAAGAACCGAGTCAATCTAAGAGGTTTGATCAAAGAAAAACCCGAATGTGTGATGAAATATCTATCTGAGTACTTCTGATTGCTTAGCCCTAGGAGGGACAGCTTCTCTCCCATTTATAGAAGGGAGGAGAAGCCTCTCCCTGAGATCCCGTTCTTAGCATAGGGAAAATCCACGATATTCAGGGATTCTGGTTGCGGCCGCCAACCCTGGATATCTGGGGTTTCGGCTGCAGCTGTCAATCCCTGAATATATGGGAGTTTGTCAGACAGATAAAATCCCAACCCTTCCCAGCTCGGGGTAGGGTCATGTAGCTCGGACTCTTTCATGAGGGAACCCCTTGTCAGGACCTCTCGTTCTTTTGAGAGGTCGATAGGCCTGCTTGTTTTTGCTAATATTTACATCATGTCTACTGAGCTCGGGATAAGGCCATTTAGGTCGGACCCCTTTAACATGGAATCCCCTTGTCAGGGCCCCTCTCTATGACGAGAGGTCAGTAGGTCTGCCAATAACCCGACTCTTTAGATCAGGTTTTTGGGAGGTCTATATTTATCGTTCTATCAACCAGTCCCCCCTACTCTAGTCGAGCTGTAAGACCGAGTAGAGTAGGACTGTTTGGCTTCTGGCGACCTCGATATGATAAATTCTCGGGGGCTGGTTCCTAGGTAATGATGATTTGTCTCCGAATTTGTCCGTGTTTGTGGCCATACCGTTTCTTTTCTCTGGCCTCGCTCCCCAATTGTTGCTCCTTTACACCCAGATCCAGGTGTCACCCGTTATAGGCCTGTTGAGGTGGTGCTGGATCTGGGCCGTTCCTTTGAAAAGGTCATTGGACGCTCCAGATCGTCCCTATATTTCTCAGTTTTCGTCCCTTTCTCTTATAAAAGGAGGGCTTCAGGTTCTTTTCTCATTTTCGCATTCTCGCCTTCTTATACCAGAGCGCAAAAATTCTCTGACAACATATTCGATCGTAGCTTCCATTCCCGGCGATGTCCTTCCTCTTTATCTCCGGCGTTCTTCTTCCTGCCCAAATCATGTGTATGTTTATCTGAGTTCCCTTCTTTTCTCCTCGCCTCTTTTTCTCTTTCATATTTGGTGTTTAGAGTTTGTTACACACACACACACACACACACACATATATATATATATATATATATATATATATATATCTGCTTCTGAATCCCAAAATAACTCCGGTCAATCGATCTCCATGGATTCTGATTTTTTGGAAGGTTTAGCTTCTTCCGAATGGGATTCAGGTGGTAGATTGGATCGAGTTGTGGGCTCCTCTCTTTATCTTGTAGACGAGTCTATCGGCAATATAGATTGGTCAGAGCTAGGTGACATACCCCGTACTCTTCCTTCTGGAATTCCTTTAGTTATTATAAACCCCCGTCCCCTCCTCTTTCTGGCGAGGTGACGATTACCGACATGTTAGCTGACCCTAATCAGGCAAGCGCAGGGGCTACACGCGTTCTTCCTCCCTATTCTTTATCCAGGACCAGCCCGACCATGTTAGAGAGATTTATAAGATTCTTAGGCTTCCTCCGGGGTGGGATTTTGTCAACCCTCATGCTTTTGACGTCCCTGATCCTCCTCCTCCAGGCCATATCACTTGGTTTGTGGATCAGGTGAACAGTGGCCTTCGTTTTCCTCTTCATCCTTTCCTTGTTTCTATTTCTACCAAGTATAACCTCCCTCTTGATCAATTTTCCCCGAACTCGTTTCATTATATGGTCAGTTTTCTCGTGATATGCCATTATAAGAATGAGGAATCCGACCTAGATTTCTTTTACTTTTGTTTCGAGTTAAAGAGATTTAAGGGCTCTTTTTATCTGACTTCTTGGAACGACGCTTATTTCTTTACCCACCCCCCTTCCAATGTGAAGGACTGGAGGACACACTTCTTTTTCCTTCTCCGTCCTCTTGGTGAATCTTGGGGCTTTCCAACAGAATGGGTGCAAGCCACTCCAAGTCAGGCTCTGATCCCCAGACGCATCTCTATCCGAGCTGGGTGGGTTCGTAAGGTTCATGAGTGGAATGTCGTTTCCTATAATGCCTTCTAGCTGATGCATTTTCACGACATGTTATTTCATTGCGGGTTGAGTACGAATCCTTATCCTTTCATTCCTGATATTGGTAGGTCTTCCCAGTTTTTGGTTCTATATATATATATATATATATATATATATATATATATATATATATATACACATATTTTTTGGCATATATTTGAGTGTGATGATGATTTGATATATATCCTTGTAGATCGCTTATACGGACCTGCCAATCTGATACTGCCAAGCCTGCCGAGCCTACGAAAGACAAGGTTACTAAGTTGGTGCATCCTCCTAAAGAGAGAATTCAGGGCTCATCCAAATTGAAGCAGAGGCCTGCTTCTTCCAAGGTGGACAAGGTCGGGGTAACCCTGCCTTCTGACTCAGCTCCCCTGCTAACCACTGGGCGGTATCCGGTGAGCTCATCTCTATAGTTGCAGATAAGTAAGCAAGTCTGATCTCCGAGCTCCCCAGCTCCTGCTAAGCGGTCCAAGGCTGCGGGTGTTGGTACTTCCAATTAGGGCATGAATACCTTGCTGCGTTGTAAGGAGTTTGAAAAGTTTCTTCCTTTCCTCAACTCGGTGATACCTGTTAGGGACAGGGAGATATTGCGGAATTCTCCGAAGGATACCCGTCTGGACTTGATGATGATGTATTTTGGGAAGGTAATTACCTTTGCTTATGCTTCTATCTCTATTGTATTGTTTTTGTATTTGCTTATTTTTCTTTCCCCCCCTTTTTTTTAGCCCTCCTCTACCATGGTGTGCTTGGTTGAGGAGCAGAAGAGAGGATATTCTTCTTCTTCTCAAGTGGTACATCTATCAGTCGAGCTTAAGGATGCTCTGGGTGTAATAGAAGAGTTTGAGGGGAGGCTGGCTGAGAGGGAACATCGTCTAGATATTGCTCTGAAGAAGATTTTCGAGCAGAAAATAGTCTTGGAGCGGGCCGAGATGGCTAATGTCCAGCTAAATCAGGAGCTGAAACTTACGAAGACTCAGCTCAGGCTGAATTTGAGAAGGTTATCCAGCTCGAGGCTCAGCTTGCAAAGGCCAAGGCTGCATTTGAGAGGGTTTTGCAGCCCGAGGCTCAACTTGCGGTGGCTAAATCTGAGGGGTCTTTGACTTATGAGTGAGTGGTTTTAGACGGTTAGCACTGCTTCTTGACCACCAATGTCGGGCAGTCCTTCTTGGGAGCTTATCGCTCAGCCCTCCTTGCTCACTATCATAATTCAACCGCCTACCTGGTCCAACTTGCTCCAGCCGCGACGCAGTACTTTGATTTTACTTTGTTCCGTGCCCAGGAGCAACTGTCCGCTTTGGGTTTTGAGGGCGAGCTAAATAGGGAGGCTACCTTGGGAGCTCCTGTCCCCTCGGGTTGGTCGGGAGACGTGAATGAGTCCCCAGATGCTGCTTGGTGAGAAGCCGCCCTTGGGAAATCAATAACCGAATCCGGCCTCGATTTAGAGTCGCTAGCTACCCCCTGTCCCTGAAGCTCATCTAGGCTCACCTGACAGGTCTGATGTTCCCGACGTTCATACTGGAGGAGCTGGCACTGAGGCCTCCCCCTCATCTTCTCTCGGATCTCCGGAGCCTGTAGTTTAGCTTTGTTTGTATGTATTTTTTTGTCTTTGTACTAGCATAGATGTTCGATTTTAGTGAAGACCTTTTCATGTTAACGTAGCTCGGATATGCATGTTATTGATATTAGTAATATCCTTATGAAGTTAATGTAGCTCGACTCTAAAAACAACCTTTTAACATTAACATAGCTCGGCTATTCATACAACTCTTTGAAGTTCATGTAGCTCGACTTTAAAAACAACCTTTTAAAGTTAATGTAGCTCGGCTCTTCAAACAACTCTTTTGAAGTTAATGTAGTTCGGCTTCTTCAAACAACTCTTTGAAGTTAATGTAGCTCGGCTCTTCAAACAATTCTTTGAAGTTAATGTAGCTCGAATTTTAAAAACAACCTTTTAAAGTTAATGTAGCTCGGCTTCTTCAAATAACTCTTTGAAGTTAATGTAGCTCGGGTATGCATGTTATTAATAATATTTTTATGAAGTTGGTGTAGCTCTGAGCTGCTTGCCGAAGGTGTTTGCAGGTGAGTTCGTTTCACCTGGTCAAATTTTTAGGGCTGCCCACCCTTGTTTGAATCTAAGGGCGTTTCACTCAATCAGGCTTTTAGGATAGTTCACTTTGTTTGAATCTAAGAGCGTTTCACCCAATCAGTTTTTTTATGGCGGTTCACCCTTGTTTGAATCTGAGGGCGTTTCACCCGATCAGATTTTTTAAGGCAGTTCACCCTTGTTTGAATCTGAGGGCGTTTTACCCGATCAGATTTTTAGTTCGTTTGAAGTGCATATTTAGATGTCTTTGGTAATGGGACTTTTATTAAAACATTATAAGCTTTTCCAAATTTGGAATTGTCTTTTCTTTACCTTCTTATCATGAGCTGCTTTTGTCAAACTCTTGTATCTCTTAGTTCGTGCCGCAGCTATTTCCCTTCTTTCTTCTATAGTATCCAGTGCTTCCTTCATCATTTCTTCGTTTTCTTCTTCATTGAACGATCAAACTTGGGGCGACATTTCCCGAACCTCTACCGGATTACTGCTTCGGGCCCATACACCATACTAAAAGGCGTTTCCCTTGTTGACGACCCAGGTGTGGTTTTGTAGAACCATAGCACTGAGCTCAGTTCATCAACCCATCCTCCCCCTGCTTTGTCCAGGCGGGTTTTTATCCCTTGCAATATTGTTCTATTTACAACTTCTACCTGTTGTCCTGTGGATGGGCTACCATAGCGAATCGTTGTTTGATGAGCATTTCTTCACACCAGGTTGGGTTCTCTTCCCATTGAATTGCGTCCCATTATCCAAGATGACTATTTGGGCGCCCATACCTGCAGCAGATGTTGTTAAACAAAAAACTTATGATCCTTTGCTCGGTGATGGTGGCCACTAGCTCAGCCTCCACCAATTTACTGAAGTAATCGTCAGCCACCACCCAAAACTTCCTTCCTCCTGAGCCAACTGCGAATTATACCATAATGTCGATCCCCCATTTAGAGAATGGACAGGGTGCCCCCACAGTGATCATGTTCTCTGCTGGGATGTGTATTAGCAGTGCGTGAATTTGACACTTTTGGAAACACTTAACCATCTCGACCGCCCTCTTGTTCATCCCCGGCCATAAAAAACTTCCCTTAATGTTTTGCTGATTAATGCTCTTACTTTGGTGTGATCACCGCAACATCCTTCATGAATTTCCTATAGTATATCCCCTCCTCGTTCTTCTGAGACACACCTCAGGTTTGACCCGAGGTAAGATCTTTTGTATAGCTCACCATTAATGCAACAAAATCTAGCCTCTGTAGGCACAACTTTTGCTTTCTCCTGCTTGTCATTTGGCAGCCCTGCTCTGTTTAAATATGCTAATAAGGGAGTTCACCAATCCGGTATTTCGTTTATTTCCATCACTTGCCTCGCGATGCTACTCCGAGCTACTCCTAAAATTGTTGTTGTTCGTGAGCGACAATCCACCAAGGAACTTCCTATTTTTGCCAAATAATCTGCTCTCACATTCTTTTCCCTAGGAATATGGAGCAATTCCCATTCTCCCAATTTTTTGGCAGCCTCTTTCACTTCCTCGACGTCCCTGTCCATTCATTCTTTATTTATTTCAAATTTTCCTTCTACTTGTTGTGTGACCAACTGAGAGTCAGAATAAGCGATAAGTCTTCGCGCACCTAAATCTATCTCTAGCTACATTTACTTAACTAAGACTTCATACTCGGCCTCATTGTTAGAGGCTTTAAAATCAAAATTCACAACATACTCCACCCCTTCTGGGGTGGTGAGAATTATACCTGCTCCGGAGCCACATGTCGTAGCCGATCCATCAACATGTAAAAGCCACTGACCTTCGGAAGTGATAGAGTAGCCCTTTCTTGAATGAAATCTGCCAAAGCTTGGGCCTTGATCGTTGTTCTCGGTTCGCACTCCATGTCACATTTTCCCATTTCCACCGTCATTTTACCAAGAGACCTGATGCATTGGGTCGCCCTAGTGTCTCTCTCAAAGTTAGTTTCTAGCTTTATACGGTGGGCAAGAAAATACGATCTAAGCCTCTAAGCTGTAACCACCAGTGCTAGGGCTCCTTTTTCCAAATCGGAATAGTTCTGCTCTGCTCATTGTAAAATTCGGCTAGTGTAATAGATAGGCTTTTGCTGGTTCGCTTCTTCTCTTAACAGAACCGAACTAACCGCCGCTTTTCCAATGGATAAGTATAGTACTAGCTCCTCTTTTGGTATTGGTTTGGTGAGCAGTGGTAGTTCAGCTAAATATTCTTTTGACTTGTCAAACGCTACTTGTGGTTCAGGGGTCCATTCAAATTTATTTCCATTCCTCAAGAGCTTGAAAAGGGGGAAACCTTTCTGGACCGAGCGAGAGATAAATCAGCTTAGCCCGGATATCCTTCCTGTCAATATTTGGATATCCTTGATATTTTTTGGAGGGTTTGTTTGTAATACTGCTTTTACTTTCTCTGTGTTGACTATGATCCCTTTCTCCATGACCATATATCCTAAAAAATTTCCCGATCTCACCCAAAAAGAACATTTCGATATGTTGAGCTTTGTCCCGTATGTGCGCAAATTTGCAAACGTTTCTTCTAGATCTATTATATACTCCCCTGCCTTTATGCTCTTCACCAGCATTTCATCCACATAGACCTCCATATTTCGACTGATTTGTGATTTAAATATTCTGTCGACCATCCTCTGATATGTGGCTCCCGCATTTTTGAACCCAAAGGGCGTGCGTACGTAACAGAAAGTTCCTTTTGATACTACAAAGATGACTCTCCTTATATCTTCGCGTGCTAAGGGAATTTGATGATATCCCTGGGAGGCGTCCATCATGTTGAGCAGCTCGCGCCCCGAAGTTGAGTCGACCAGTTGATCTATGCAATGCAACGGATAGTGATCCTTGGGACATGCCTTATTTAAGTCTCAGAAATCCATGCACATTCTCTATTTTCATTCGCTCTTTCCAACCATGACGACATTGGATAGCCACTCTGGGAACTGGATTTCAGTTATGTGTCCAGCTCGGAGAAGTTTGTTAACCTCTTTTCTAATAATTCCATCCATCTCTGGTCTAAAATGCCTTCTCTTCTGCTTCACCGGCATCACTGTCGGGTCGATATTTAATCTGTGCTTGGCAACTGTTGGACTTATTCCTACCCAGTCTTCGGCTGTACATGCGAAGATGTCTACAAATTTTCTTAATAAGTGAATCGGACTTTCTCTTAACCCGTTATCCAGCCGACTTCCGACGCGAGTTTTCATTTCTGGCTTTCCTGGGATTAATTCTATCTCCATTAACTCTTCATTAGGTTTGACTCCCCCCTCTTGAGCTTCCTCCACCGCTTTTAACTTATTATCCTTTTTTTATCATGGATCCAAACCTCTTAGCTCAGGTGTTATTTTATTATTTTGCACTCCATGCTTCACTGTTGTCTGGTAGTAAGACCGGGAAATGAATTGGTCTCCAACTACCTCCCCACCTCGTTTCCCACTTGTAATTTTACCTTCATGTGGCAAGTAGACGCCACTGCCTCAAATTTGTTGAGCCCGGGATGCCCTAGAATGGCGTTATAGGCGGATTTAGTGTCGACTACTAAGAACCTTATTGTCTTGACCTTCCTGTAAGGTACCCGGCCTAAGGCCACCGGAAGCACCACCTATCCCACTGACTGCACCTCGGTCATACAGAACCCATAGAGTGCCGTATCCACCTTTCCTAATTCTACCTCTAGGTTCATTTGTTTGAAGTAGTCGTGAAACAGTATATCCATCGATCTTCTCGTATTAATGAAGACCCAATGTACGTCATAACTAGCAATTTATGTTGTGATGACAAGTGCGTCATTATGGGGTGCGTGTATCCCGTTATAGTCTGTAGGACTAGATCGGATAACGGGTCCTCTGTTATGGAGGCTACCTCTTTGAACTAGTGATATTTTACTTTTTGCTTGTGAGCTTTTCTGTCCTGATTAGAACTTCCATCGGTCGGTCCCCCTGATATCATATGAATCACTGCTTTCTTGGCCGGGGGATAGAGGCCCTCGAGGAGCCTCCCTTTTTATCACCGTACCCCCTGTGGTACGTGTTGGGATAAATATTCCTATTTTGGTAAATTGCCAAACACACAGCAAGAAGTCTTAAAAGGAGTCAGAATGTTATTAAGTATGGAAGCTGTTAGGACTCTTCATACAGCTCATCCATACAACGAAGAGATCTTCTACAATCTATCCTACAGAGCCTACTTCATAAAGCTTAATGTGTTGGATACAGCATACAGTCTGAAGGTATTTTACTTTGGAAAAGTAAAACACATCCAACATGACCGAACATAAAAAGCCTTGAACCATTGTGACATAAACATTGTTTATTCAAAAAGTATTCACGGTTAAAGCAGCATTTATTGCTGATAGGACAGCATTTAATGCAGCCGGAGAGAGACAAGTCTGAACGCTCTGAAGAGAATTTAATGTAAAGACAGAAAGGATATCTGAAGCATTAAATGTGATTTTTTTTAATTCAAATATTCAGAAGCCGCCAATCAAGAGACAGACGTCAAGATCTCACCAACCAACAATGGCTACATTTATAACAGATACATTTTCAAGGATATAAATAGCCCCAAGCAAGAGGACGTTCAACACACACGAAAAGCTATTTATTATCGCGCATATTTTGACAAGATTACTCTGACAATCTAGCTATTAAAGAGCGGTATATTTTGTGAGCATACAATAGTATCGAAGTAAAGAAATATACTAAGTCCTCAACGCAAACATCACATCATACATCGTTTATTCATCAAAGATAAAGTTTCTTTTTGAGATTTGTTCAACCCTTACTGTTGAGAACATCATTAGCCCTATGTGGAGTAAGGATCCTTGCGTATTCTGAACTGTGTCGGAATAATAGCATTGAAGATGAAGCTTCAATCTGTATGAATAGTCATAAAGAGCTTGAAACCAATCTGTGTAAGCGGCAAAAGCTACAGTCCCTGTATCAATCTGTGTGAACGATACAGAGACAGGTTTAGTTAAAGTCACATAGTTATGTATGTAGTGATTTTAATAAACTCTTTACTCATGTGTGGAGGACCAGTGGACGTAGAGGGATTTACCTCGAACCACCTTAAACTGTGTGTTATTTATCTTCTGTCTTTACTGTTTTCATTCTATTGATATTTATAAGCATACCTTGTAAAACCCTGTACGCATCAAGCAAACAGAAGAACACCTAGTTTTTGTATTTACAGCAACTCACCCAACAGACTTCCACTATGCAATTAACTTTGAAAATCGTACAGCTTATTGTACTATTACTTTCTAAGTTGTTTATTATATACTTAGTGTCCAATAAGTGGTATCGGAGCGGTTGATTCTAAAAAGAATCAGTCGATTTTTAACTGAATCAAATTCCATAATCACTAGTTTTTGAAAACTTCGTTTTATACTTTCATCATTCTATGTATAAAATAGACTCATATATGATAAACAAGGTTCCTATGTTTTCGATTAATGAGTTTGATGACTGGAGAATCAGGCTGGAAGCCCATCTTGCAGCTATGTATGAGGAAATGATTTATGTCATCTAGGAAGGACCTATCAAAATTCTGAAGGTCAATATAGCCCCAAGGATGAAAGGGCAACCTTACGCCTAGATGCTCGAGAAAGAACACAATCAGTGGATGCTGATGAGCGCAAGCGAGCCAATCTAGACAACATCGCCAAGAATGCACTATTTGTCACTCTCGACAAAGGCACATTCTCAAAGGTAAAGAGCTGTAAGACAGCTGAGGTAATCTGGGAAAAACTCAAGCTGATTTGTGAGGGTACTGAGCTCTCGAAAGAAAATAAAATTTCCAAACTTACTCAACAATTCGAATCCTTTTAAATGAAATCTTTTGAAACGCTTGAGGAGCTTGACCTTAGATTCACTGGCATTGTTGGTGAACGTGAAGCATTGGGTAAAGTGTACACCCAAAAGGAGAAAAATTTAAAAATCTTTAGATCACTCCCTGCCCGATGGGATATTAAGACTACAGCTATGCGTGTATCCTGTAATCTTAATGATATTTCTACCTTTGACCTCTTCTCTGACCTCAAAATCTTTGAGTATAATATTGATAGGAGAGAAAATGCCGAAGAGTAACCTGCCAAGACTACAACACTAGCTGTTGTATCTGACAGGAGATACAGCTCTGCACCCAGCACATCTAAATCCACACACAAGACTGTAGACAACGATGATGATATCCTGTCACAAGATGAAATGGCCCTGTTAATGCACAAATTCAAAAAGTTAATCAAATAGTCTGTAAAGACCCCCTACAGGCCCAAGCCTTTTCACAAGGTAAGCTCTGAATCCCCTTCCTCTGGTAATTCTAACTTATGCTATAACTGTAGGAAACCTGGACATTATGCAAATAAATGTCCATACCAGAAAGTACAAAAGTTGCTAGAAGTTGAGCAATAAGAAAAGGACGAAAGAAGGCATGCCTGGAAAAACAAGCTCAATGCCCTGATTGGTGAATCAGAAGCCTTTCCAGCATCGAACAAGACCGAGGAGTGCCTTCAGGAAATCACGATAGTGACTCCTCCAATGTTGAGATCGAAGATAAAGTATATATGTGCTTTTTGGCCAAAGAAATACAGGAGGATGAGGTAGCGATGATGAAGTAATTTCAAATTCATCTATTCCTATAAATGCATCACATACTTTCGAAAACATATTGAATGAATTCAAAAACATTCAAAAGGCCCATGAGACTTTAAAATGAGAAAACATACAGCTCGAATTTTTAAACTTAGAGCTAAAAGATGAAAATGACTTGCTGAAAAACAACTATTGAAAATATGTCTATTGATTGCGAAAACAGCAAGGTCACATTTGAAAAACTCATGGAAAGCAATCATCAACTTGCCCACGATCTAAATGAGGCTAAGTCTTATAATGAGAGCAAGACAAATGATTTTGCTTCCAAAGTAAAAACTCTCGAGAAGCGAGAAGGAGAATTAGAGACCATCCTGAAATCATTCGAGAAATCATTTAAACGGATGGAAGAAATTCTAAGCACTAGGCAACATGACCATGATAAAAGTGGCTTAGGGTATAACTCATTCTCCAATGAGGGAAAAACTAGTACGACATTCATCATAGGTGTGGAACCCATTCGTGTTCTCGAAGAGACTCCAAATCCGGAAAAAGCTAAAGCTGCCATTCGTACAGTAAAGGCTGCGATTCCGCTGCCAAGTTCATATCACAAACAGTGGAAACCTCAGCCTCCCAGACCTGTAAGGTGTAATCGACAACATGCTCCCCGAGCATATCAAAAGCGCCATCAACCATATAGAAAGAAGGTTGTATCCAAATATCAAAGGGAAACACCGCAATATTATCAACAGTACAGTGGATCTAGATATTGGATACAGGAGCCCCGTTATCCATCCAGAAAGCAGGTCACCGCACAGCATCAACAACAGCTCTGGGAATCCAACTGGAAACCCAGAAAACAAGCTGTAAGACGTAAGAAAATAGCTCTACCTCCTAGACGGCAATCATACTTGAATAATAATCCTAAATTTTACATGCATGATAATCAAGGTTACAGCGACTACGTGCCTGCCCACGTAGACACCGCAAAACTGGACCAAAAGTAACCTATAGCAAACGTATTGTTGTGAGGCAAATTTGTCTATTAAAAGGCACTAACATACATGGACCCAACAATCAAAGTGGACCTAAATCTACTTAAACTCTTTTATTACAGGATATAAAAGAAAAGGACATTTGGCACTTTGACAGCTGATGTTCTCGGCACATGACAGGAGACATAAGAAAACTTTCAGATTATGTAGAAGGTCGCGGTCTAAAGGTGTGCTTCGGTGACAAATCCAAAGGAAGAAAAAGAGGGAAGGGAACCCTACTTGTAGGAAAGTTCAAAGTCACTGATGTAGCCTATGTAGAAGGCCTACAGTACAATCTACTTAGTATTAGCCAGTTTTGTGACAAACAGTTCTCGGTGAAATTCTAAATAAACTACTGTAGAGTGAAGAACATCAAGACCAAAGAAATCATCCTCACATGAAGCAGGTCAGGTAATATGTATATTGCTGACTGAAAGCCTACGAGCTCTACTATTCCTTATTTTGTTGCCAAAGGCACTGCAGATCAAATGTGGCTATGGCACAAGAGGATGTCTCACATCAACTTCAAAACGATCAACAAACTCACCAGACAGGGAATGGTTAGAGGTTTGCCCGATGTGTTATTCTATAAAGACAGCATCTGCGGACCCTGTCAAAAAGGCAAACAAGTCAAAACCACCTTGAAAAACAAATCATACCTGTGCTCCCAAAGGATTTGGGAGGTAAGAAATACTGTCTCGTTATTGTTGATGATTTTTCCAGGTATGGTTGGACAATCTTTCTAATCAAGAAGAAAGAAACAACAATGAAGTTGCCTGAGCACCTGAGAAAGCTACAAAATGAGAAATGGTTGAGTGTTGTATCCATTCATTCCGACAGAGGTACTAAATTCACATATCACTTTATATACTGTTCGGACAATGGAATACATCACGAATACTCAGCAGCCTGAATACCTCAACAAAATGGTGTTGTCGAGTGAAAGAATAGGACGCTCAAGGAAGCAACAAGAACCATGAGTGCCGCAAGCAAGTTGCCACAGCGGTTCTGGGGCTAAGCAACCAATACAATGTGCTATACACAAAACCGCGGTATCATCAACAAGCATCACAACAAAACAGCCTATGAGGTATGGAATAATAAAATTCCATTAGTTGCGTATTTTCATGTCTTTGGATGCAGGTGTTACGTTCTGAATAATGGGAAAGGTCAACTCAAGACCTTCGATGAAAAGTCGTATGAAGGGATATTTGTAGGATACTCCTCTGTCAGCAAATCCTTTAGAATCTTTAACAAAAAGAAACTGACAATAGAGAAATCTGTTCATGTAGTGTTCGATGAACCTCACTTTGATCTTACAGGAGTAGAATACTCAACCCAGAATATCCGAACACTCTCCATTGATGACCCTCAAACTCTAATAGAGCCTGTTGTAGACTTAGAGATTAATCCCGCAGCTGTTAAATCAGAAGTAGTCGAAGCTGACGCTGTACAAGCTGAAGCTGAAACTACAGCATCACAAGATACAGTATGGGATGCCGAACTAGAACCTGACAGGAGATGGTTGAGAGATCACCCACAAGAGTTAATTATAGGAGACATTGACGCCAGTGTATCTACCCGAAGAAGAATATACAGTACACAAGGAACTGTACTGTGTGCGCAAGAAGAGACCGATTATGATAAATCTCCATTTCTTGTATGGAAATCTCAAGTTGAACTTAGGAGATTAGCTATGTGCACCCAAATTATATTCTTAGCTCAATCCAAATCTGTTTCAACCAATGAAGCTTTAAATCATTCTCACTGGATAACTTCTATGGAAGAAGAGCTTAATGGTTTTGAAAGAAACAATGTATGGTATCTAGTGCCCAGGCTATAACATCAAGCTGTAATTGGAACCAGATGGGTATTTAGAAATAAGAAGGATGAGAATGGACTAGTTATCAAGAATAAATCCCATCTAGTCGCACAAGGCTACAAATAGGAAGAAGGTATATATTACGATGAAACATTTGTCCCTATGGCCAGACTAGAAGCCATCAGGATATTCCTAGCTTTTGCCGCCTATAAGAGCTTTATAGTATATCAAATGGATGTTAAGAGGGCATTCATAAATGGAGATCTCACTGAAGAAGTCTATGTTGAACAACCACAAGGGTTTGTCAACACAGAAGGCGGAGACCTAGTATACATGCTACAGAAAGCACTATATGGACTTAAGCAAGCACCTAGAGCTTGGTATGAAACCCTGTCCCTGTACCATATAAACAATGGATTTGAGAAAGGTGCTACGGACAAAACCTTATTTAAAATACATGAAGGAGATGACCTGTTAATGGTGCAAATATATGTCGATGATATTATATTTTGTTTTACTAACCTTGCTTTATGTCAAAGGTTCTCTCATCTCATGCAAAGTAAATTTGAAATAAGTAAGACGGGAGAACTTAGTTATTTCCTAGGATTACAGGTGAAGAAATTGCCTATCGGAATCTTCATCAACCAGGAGAAGTACAACAATGAGCTGCTCAACAAATTTGGGATGAATAACTCCAAATCCTCGTCAACCCCCATGAGCATTTCCACGCAAATAGTGCTGACGAAGCTGGAAAGTCGGTTGATCAATCACTTTACAGGAAGCTTGTTGGCCACTAAGTATACAATAAACAGCTTAGAAAGTAAGAGTACAATAAGATGTATGATCTTTGAAGTTAATTACGTAGCGGAAGTCTGTTGGGTGAGTTGCTGTAAATACAGCAACTAGGTGTTCTCCTATTTTCTTGATGCGTACAGGGTTTTACAATGTATACTTATAAATATTAATAGAATGAAACAGTAAAGACAGAAGGTAAATAACATACAGTTTAAAGTGGTTCGAGGTAAACCCCTCTACTTCCACTGGTCCTCCATACAAGAGTAAAGAGTTTATTAAAATCACTACGTACACAACTACGTGAACTATACCTGTCTCTGTATCATTCACACAGATTGATACAGGGACTGTAGCTTTTGCCGTTCACATAGATTAGCTTCAATCTCTTTCTGACTCGCTTCTTCTCACACAGATTGAAGTTTCATCTTAAATGCTATTCTTCCCAAACATGTCGGAATACGCAAGGATCTTTAGTCCACACAGTGCTAAATGATGTTCTCAACGGTAAGGGTTGAACAAATCTCAAACAACAACTTTATCTTTGATGAAAAAATGCTGTATGCTGTGTTGTTTGCATTGAGGACCTAGTATATTTCTTCACTTGGATACTGCTGTATGCTCACGAAATATATTGCTCTTGAATAGCTAGATTGTAAGAGTAATCTTGTCAGAATATGCGCAACAATAAATAACTTTTTGCCTGTGTTGAAAGTCCTCTTGCTTGAGGCTATTTATAACCTTGGAAATATATCCGTTATAAATGTAGCTGTTGTTGGTTGGTGAGATGTTGACGTATGTCTCTTAATTGGAGGCTGCTGAATGTTTGAATTAAAGCAGATCGCATTTAATGCTTCAGACATTCTTTCTGTCTTTGCATTAAATGCTCTTCAGAGCGTTCAGACTTGTTTCTCTACGGCTGTATTAAATGCTGTCCTATCAGCAATAAATGTTGCTTTAACCGTGAATACTTTATGAATAAACAATGTTTATATCACAACAATTTAAGGCTTTTTATGTTCGGTCCTGTTGGATGTGCTTTACTTTTCCAAAGTAAAACACCTTCAGACTGTATGCTGTTTCCAACACATTAAGCTGTATGAAGTGGGCTCTGTAGGATGGATTGAAGATCTCTTTTCTGTATGAACGGGATGTATGAAGAGTCCTAACAACTTCCATACTTAATAACATTCTGAATCTTTTTAAGACCTCTTGCTGTGTGTTTGGCAATTTATCAAAACATGAATGTTTATCCCAACAATTTCGCCCTTTTTGATAATGCCAAAACTTTCTTTAGATGTATTCATCCGAATATAGAGAGGCTGTCTTCGAGTCTTCTATCTGATTGATCTGATCTTCAATACTTAGTCTAGAACTGTGAACTGCTCGCTGGCAAGTTCTAAAATGAAAGGTTATACATGTTTAAGTGTATTACAATTGAACTTATGATTGGCGCATAGGCACAATCATACAGAGTGTAGTATAGTTTGAATACAACTTAATCTATGAACTGCTCACCGACAAGTTCTTACATCTTTGTGACTTAACACGTTTTATCTTGTTCAACTATAGCAAAATTTCATAATCAAACAGTAAAAATAGTAACCGCAGATTACGAGCTGTAATCTTTCACGAAGAACAAATTTTACTGATATGGATGGGAAAATTACAAGTTCTTGAGAAAATAAAAACACAAAAAAAATATATACTGTGTTGGTAAGCCTAAAGAAGAAACAAATACAGGGAAAAGGCAACAGGCTAGCACCTATGCTGAGAATGCCTCCAAGGTCTCCGGTCAGGATCATTTGCGGTCCCTTTCCACCAGTTGACTAGGGAGTCATCGCCTCGATCCCTGTAGATGCTTCTTCCTTCAGGGTATTTATCGAGAACAAGTATCCAGTATTCCGGGTGGGTGAGCCGTTCACCCTTCTGGTGCCTGGACTTCATCAGCATTTACAGAGGGAGCCTTCCTTCCGCTAACAGCCTCGAGATTTCATTTGCGGCATTCTGCAGCGTCTTAAATCGGTTGAAGGGGGCAGACTCCCTGATGAGCGTACAGAAGTATCTCATCAGTTCATTTTTCTTCCAATTATTCGGATCATCGGCTGAAGTCTGACGGTCGATGGGCAGCAAAATATCGGTTGCTTTCGCACATTGTTTTTCCAAGGAAAGTTGGGATCCTGGAACTCAGGTCGAGAGCCAGATACTCTGTATCCTCTTGAAGTTTGACTTGACCCGGGTGAGGCCAGTCTACCAATAGCAGCGGAAACACTTTCTTCCAGCGCTGCTTCCATCTCTCTCTCTTTCTCCAATCTCCATCTTCAGCCAGCCTCTCTAGCTTCTTCCCCCTTTTTGGCATCATCAATATCTGATACCTTGGAATGAATCTCCTGTAGGAGCTTCATAGACTCGTCCTATTTGGTCGCCAGATTATTGACTTTTTCAACCAGAGTAACGAGCACCAGAGACATATCATCTATCTTGTGGTCATGGTCAGTGACTCTGGTGCTGGTATGGTGAAGGGCGGAAATCGTCTTAGCCTTGGCAATCCGGAGCTTTATTTATTCTTGCCTTAGAATTTTCTCCTGATGCTGCTTGAGTTGATATAGCGCTTGCCACAATGCGTTAGGTATTTGGGCGGAACGCGTCTTCAACATCATTAATTGCAGATTTCAGTTTGGGGAGCTCATCCTGGGAAGTCTCTCGCATCCAATCGAGTTCTTTTCCGACGTCATACAGTGCCTTTACTGTGTCTTACATGTATCAATTTTCTATGAGTTTGATGGAGGGTAGGAAACCTCGTAACCTTTTCAAACTTAGTCTATTTGATTATCAGGAGAATTTCACAATTAATGTTACACTTTGCACATTAATTCAATTATAAGCGCGTTTGAGTTTGTCAATCATTCAAAATGAAAAATAGTAAATAGCAACCAAGTTACTACCAACATGCAGCCCATGGACCGTTCCTAGAACAAAAACATCATAATCTAATTACATGTCTTCGGTCTTGAATCTTTGTCTTCTCGAGCGGATCTTCCTCCGATCTTCGTCATTACATATAAATTTTACATTTGAAAAATTGCATCCTATACAAATTTTCTAGTAAAATAAATAGTCTAAAAACGGCCTTTACAACCCAATCGAATAAAATTGAATGATTCAAAAACTAGGTCCATGAACCACATCCTCATTCAAAAGCATTCATCTAACAAATACTAAATAAATGGAATGAATATATATATATATATATATATATCCAAACAATATATATAAGCAACTATTAAATAGAATTGATCCAATCAATTCTCACAATTGGTAGTATGAAAACGTTCAGAGTAATTCGGTCAGGCACATGTATTCCATTTAATTAATTTTCCCTTATAAAATGAGATACAATATATCATTTTAATCATATTAAATCCAATTTAAAAAATAAGAATTAATTTTTAGGAATATAAGACGGAAGGGGGCTGGACTGCGATCCGAATAGCCTGGACCGCGGTCCGAACTCCCTGGACTGCTCGGTATGGCCAGCACCAGGCCCAGACCGCGATCCCAAGGGCTAGACCGCATGGCAGCCCTCCGGGCACTGTTTCGGGTGCCGTCCAACGGCCATACGGGCATCGATTTCCAACCGGATATCCAATATCCATATTTTTCAACATTCATATCTTCAATATAAATCACGTTTCCAAGAAATTCAAGATTTATATTAAGACATAAATTTACGAAAACAACTACAACGAACGAATAAACATATACCATGATTATGACAAAAATGATTCCAAATCATACACCATACTATCAAGCATTCTAAATGCTAAAATAATTCGTATATACGGTATCAATGACCTCGCTCCGATACCACTGTTGGGAGTCCGAATACGAAACCGAGTATGCATCGGAATAATAAAACTCAATATAAAGAATCCCAAACAGGATCGATCAAGTAACATATATACGAAAAAATAAATTGACGAAGATAAAAGGATCAAAGTCCCATACTTTTGTAGCCTTTGATAATATCTTCGCAATATGATGATGATCACGAACCCGAGCACGAGCACGAAATCCCTTCATCCCAAACACTGAAAGCATGATGTCTCTACTTCACACGCGTCGGATGTTGCCCAGAAAAATTCAACGAAACTCCGTTCTTCAAGAACACGGCTAGGAAGTTATCGTAGGAATTTTCTCTCTAATTTTTATTTCTTATTTCTTATCTCAATGATGAAGAAAAAGATGAAGAAATTTTTTCTCTCCCTCTCCTCTATAATCTCGTCCGAAATGGTGGTATGATGTTGTTTTGTCTTAGTGTAGTGGTGAGGATATGTCTCACATATATAAAGTCTAACATGCCAAAACAAAGGATAATTCTTGATTTGATAAGATAACAAATCAAGACACTTTGGAAGCATGTGAAAAACTTAACACCACCCACCAACAAAATTGACAAACACATGTGGAGAGGGGGAGGGGGGGCCACTAGGAAGGTGCTAGGAAATGGGCCGAGTCACTCGGCTAATGTACTGGACGTTCATCAAACGACTCCGTTAAATACATTCCGTTTTTTCACCAATGTATTTATACTAATTAATTAATCCAATTAAATAGTTATATCAAATGCAAATATATTTCCCTAAGAAATATAATTTATGAATTAAATTAATTACCCAGTAACTTAATTTCAGTTCATAAGACCGCTATTTGATTTATCCAATAAATCATAATTAGATATCTAATATCTAATATTAATAGAGATATGATAAATTCACATTTATCCATCAACAATACTGATGCGCGACTCTATAGGTCCGTCTCAGCTGGTATTGGGCTGAACCAATGAGTGCGGGCAGCACTTAGCCAGCCTAGCGGGCTGCACTGTAAACCTCGACTGAAAACGAATGAAGGGATCATTCCAGAACCATTATGTCGTGAATACCATATACGTATAGACCCTCCATCAGATGTCCTGGTCAAGTCTTTGGGTCACGGTGAAGTCAAACCCTACTGTTGACTAGACGCTATACATGTGTTAATGCAAATCAAGACCGACTGATTACTAGTGTATCCAATACGACTAGATCAGAATGCTTTGGCCAAAGACTTATGATCTTATTTGCCATTAATCGTATAGGACATTCGCCTGCTCACTAATAGGAGATAGAATCCTTTCTTGGCGTACAATAAAGACTACTACCTGCTCGTATAGTCCGCACTTCAAGGTTGACCCAACGATAAAGCAAATGGGTCTAACTACTCTAATGACAAACTAAATGTCACATGCATATCTCTTACTGAACCCTCAAGTCAAAGGTCCACGTATACTATCACAACCTTTCGATTCGTCATCGAATCTCCAAGAGTGAATACCGTGTGACTGAATCAAGTATGAGTCGTGTTCGAGTATACTGATCTCACCAATATACCTATAACTATGCTATCAAGACATGCACATGTCCTAGCATCAGTTATACATGCCTTACTCAAAACTTAATGCCCAATTAATTTTATCGACTTGCGAATGGTTTACGTAAATAGCCCTTAAACACTTCCAGTGCATTTCTCTCTTATGTGATAATGATAGTGGAATGTTCGCTTTACTTACAAGGACTTCAGTTTAATGTTTGCCGACCCTGTGACTGCTCCCACGAACCAAGCATACCTGAAATGCATGAAACGCATTTCCCCCATTTAAGGAGTTAGCATTTGAATGGCTAGTACAACTATCATACTATACGAAATGTAACAAGCAATTTACAACCACGAATCAGATAAGGATAACCATTCAACAAGTATTTCCCGATAGGTTTTAGTAATCTAGAAAACAACAAAACTGGAGTCTTTGAAAAACAACTATCATCTCGGGAGTTTTAAACGACAGAAGTCATTAGGAACTCATGTTCTAAGTTTGTCAAAATCTTTATCAAACATTAGGGTCTCAGCCCCAAAATCCCATTTCAAAACTCGATGGTTTTACAACACGAAAACCTTTACGCAAATTGCTTGGGTCTCGGCCCAGTCATTTCATTTTCATAAAACTTTCCTTTCAAAACTTTGTTTATCAAAACATGCTGTCGACTCCGTGATCCACCGTCATGAGTCAATGTACGTTCAACAACCCACATGGTCTTAACCAACACAATAGTCACAATCAATATCGACTCCGTGATCCACTGTCACGGGTCACCGTAGGTTCAACAACCCACACGGTCTTAACCAAAAACAACATCACAAATACGAGTCCCGACTACGCGATTCGCTGTCACGAGTCATCGTAGGCCCCGTCGAGCCCAGACGATTGGACGTGCTGTGCCCTGACCCTATGATCTTCTGTCAGGTGTCATCGTAGGCCTTGTCAGACCCGCACGATTAGGCCACATCACCACATACTAAGTTCTGATCCTATGGTCCTCTGCCATGAATCCTCGTAGGTCCCGTTGAACCCACACGAGTGAAATTAGCATCACAACACATAACATTACTCACATTCACATTCCATCAATAATAGACATGGTCAATCAATCACATTGATCACCACGAAATCACGTATCATGCGCACATAACACAGTCTCAATAATCCAACCATCAACATCAATAACACGCAATCCAGCATAACTCATGATCGAAACACAACACATTGTACAACCACGTGTACAACCAAACCAACACGGTTATCACAATCGTGCACACATAACACAACACACTATACATATACCAAAATAACACTATCATCACTAAGCCTTCATAACAAGTGATACACAATCAACTCACACAAACCATATTTACGAAGGCAAACAATTCATCACAAACCTAATACATGATTCTAGTCACAAGATACAATTCGTATAAACATGGTACTTGCCTCGAAATCGGCACGCAAATACTCCGGTGAATGCGGCTCGACCAAAGTGCCTCGAGACCTACAACTTACGAAAGACGCAATAAAAACACGATCATAACGAGGATCAATACCAACAACAATGGAAATCACATTGATCTATCGAAGAAAAACTCATTCGAACATTTATTCGAACATTAAATGTTCACAACCCTTCAAGAACACCAAAATCACCTATCGGGTTGAACGAACCGAGGTTATGGATATACAATCCATAAAACATGTTTAACAATAACATTTAACACAAATCGACCCATCAGAATCGGAATAGAATCGAAATCAAGAACAGAACTTTCAAAAGTCAACTCGAAGAAAAATCAAGGAATTACCTCGATCCGGCAAAGAACGGATTAGATGATGTTATAATCATCTAAGACTCTCCAAAATACTTTTGGATGGAGCAAAATTGGCCAAGAACTTGAACCCTAATCTCTCTCATCTTAAACCCTTGGAGAAAACAAGAAATGAAGTGAAAAATGACAAAACACGACTGCTATCCAGTTTATATACTGGACAGCTTTGCATGCACTAATCATCACGATTAGCGTGCATTATCGACGTATCAAAACAAAACGTTCTGCCCAAACACACTGCTAGCGTGCGCTAACCACAAGGGTTAGCGTGCGCTAATGAGACCTCCAGACCCAGTCCAGTAGCTTTTGGACTACCCTTGAACTACCAGTTAGCGTGAGCTATCCTCACCATAGCGTGCGCAAGTGCTGCACCTTAACTTGCGCTATACCACTACATAGCGTGCACAATCAACGTTCCAACCCATTCCAGTAGCTTCTGGACTGTTTATGTACCTCCAGTTAGCGTGCGCTAACTGTGTCTTAGCGTGCGCTAGCAACGCTGCACTAGCGCGCGCTATCCATGCACATAATGTGCACTATCTCTGCTGCACGGGCAACAGAATAGCACCAAAACTAATCACAACAACGATCCTACCAACGGAACGACAAACACGGAATAGTCTGAATCAAGACCAAACACGTGTCAATGCATGACACACTATCATATAAGCACGAACTGTAACACTCCCAAGTTATTCAGGGTATATTACAGCGCCGTGAACCCCACCGTGGGACCCACAAGGCTAATCATATGCGGAACTATAAAACTTGACCGAGAAGGTCCAAATACAATGAAATGAAAGACGATACAAAGGGTTTTCAAACCATGTCCAATGTATCCAAATACATCACAGTATAGAATCAAAACTCGGCAACGCAGGCCGGAACATCAAGGAAGACTGAAAACAAACAATACTCGAGTATTCAATAACCATTCCAGTATAACAACACTGAATGGAGGAACACAAAACATAACCGGAGATAAGACACAGTATCACGCTTGCCCATCATCTTCATGCCGACCCGATACCTGCCTATCCGCTCTCTTGGAACCTGAAATACATAAAAAGTATTTCCCCCATAAAGGGGTTAGCCGTCGAATAGCTAGTGCAAGTATATCAAGTATGAAACACAATACTCCTAGACAATAAAGTAAAGGTAACCGTTAATTCATCAATTCAAGACTAGTATTCCGGAATAAGTAAATCTCATAGCATCACATCAATACATACATGATCAACCGTGGAACCGCACCAGAGGCTACGGAACCCTCAGGAGACCCATCGGCCCGCCCCAGAGTGGTTAACCCAAATTATCCATGGAATCGCACCAAAGGCTACGAAATCCTCAGCGGACCTGTCGGCACACCCCAGAGTGGATATAAACAATCATGCCATTCATATATCTTACTTTCAAAGTCAAGAACGTATAATCATAAATATATACTTGCCTTTGAGACATCGAGAAATTGAATGGAAAAGAGTATGAGTTCGGTAGGTCCAAGAACGCGCTTCCGGCACCTAAATGATTAGTAAGGGATATGATAATAAATAATCCATACTCATAGTTCATGAAGAAACTCCCAAAACCCGTTTACGATTCACGAAAATACAAGGGTAAACAACTAGAGTTTGGAAAATCACCCAAACCCTCACAAGTCCGAACACGGCACAAACCAATCCGTAAAATCATCGGAAAATCATGTATACGGGATAGATACATCATAATATCAAGGTTCTCAAGCTTCAAAATGGATAAATCGGACGAATCTAGGAAAAACCCCAAAATTCCCAAAAAAACAGGGTTCTAAGGATTTTTACCTTGATTTGGACGATAGAATGGATTTGATGTTGTGTAATCCTTGTTCTCCAACCAAAGATGTTGATGCTTGAAGATGAATCGCTTACAATCGCCCAAAATCGCCTCTCTCGAGCTTCTCCCGTCGAAAATGAGTGAAGAGAATGAAAAATGACGAAATGGAAGTCAACTGTCCAATATATACTCGCCCAGTCTAGCGCACGCTACACCTCGATTATTAGCGTGCGCTAGCGAGGTCACCGGGTAGTCCAGTGGCTTCTGTCGGCCCCGTTAGCGTGCGCTAATCGCCTTATCTTAGCGTGCGCTAGCTAAAAATGGTGTCCAGAAACTGGAGTCCAGAACCTACTGTCCTCTGCCCTGCTCGAGTCTTAGCGTGCGCTACCACTATGGCTTAGTGTGTGCTACGCAGCTCTTATAGCGTGCGCTATCCGAAGACTAGCATACGTTACTTGATAGTCCAGAAAACCTGACAACCTCACTGTCTCTGTCAACCAGCCCGTTAGCGTGCGCTACGGACGGATGTTAGCGCGCGCTACTGACCACGAATAGCGTGCGTTAACGAACTCCTAGCGCGCGTTAACTGTCAGTCCAGAAAGCAGTATGAGTTACTGGTTCTGACCTGACTGGTCCCTTAGCCCACGCTACGACTCAAAGCTAGCGTGCGCTACTCAATTAGAATTAGCGTGCGTTAGCCTAGGCCAAGCGTGCGCTATTTCTCTGACCCAGAACACTTCCGCAAAGTCTAAACAACACGATTATGATCCAAACAAGATATGAAACTCATGGATCATCTTGGGATCTATGCTGAGGGCGCTGGATCATTGGATGGGTTTTCCACCTCATGTTGGTCCGACGGGATCATCTTGGAATCTATGCTGAGGGCGCTGGATAATTTGAATACCCATACTGTGTTAATGGAATCTTGTGGATTTGCATTGTTGGATTCCGGTAGCGGAAGTCCGTATTGTGTATTCTGTTATGCATTGTTGTGGCATATTCGATTTGTTTAATATGATATTTGTACTAGCTTCGTTTTGCTAACCCCTTTGGGGGTGGACATTTGTTTGATGTTCAGGTAGCCGAGGAGCGAGAAAGCAGCCACAGTACCGATATGACGACGAAGGGGCTCAGTGATGTTTATTGTTATTGTCATTTGTCTTCTTGGTTCATTTTCAGTACTCGAGTACGCGTGTCTTATTAATATTTCGAGATGGTTGTAATAATGACTCAATTGATCTGTTGAAACTAGTTTTGTATTTGGAACTTTCATAGTACTGTTGTATTATATTTACATCTCTTATAATTAGCCTTGTAAATCCTTACTTAAAGGGTTTACGGCGCTGTAATTATTCCGAATATCTCGGGGAGTTACAGAATATGGTATCGGGGCTAAGATTTATGGATATCTTGGTAGTAGGGTTTTTTGTTGGGTCTGTTTACGTTATTTGATTTATGGGTCGTTCGTAACATCATTGTTCAAATGCCGCCATGTGGACCGTGGTTGTAAGTCTCCTAATCTCTTATACTACCGTTTTACTTAATTTCTGTTTTGTGAACATTGACGGGCTTTATTTTTGAAAATTTCGCCCTGGATATTGAGTAATTGTGTTTACAGTATGTTGAGGGGAGGACGTGGACGCGGACACGGTCATGGACGCGGACGTGGTAATGTGAGACAGGAGGATTCAACAACTACCCCAGAATTATCGGCTAGTCGAACCGATTCCTATTCTGGAGGACAGCAGGGATCAGCAAATGACAATGTGAATCCTAACATGCCGGGAGTGCTTCAACAGGTGGTGGATCAGATAAACCAGTTCGCTCAGGTAGTTGACCGCATGCAGACGGCGATGGGACAGCAGCAGAACGAGGATAATCGGGGAGACAGATGGCTTATTGAGGTGGTCAAATTACACCCGCCCAAATTTGACGGTTCTGCTGAGGCACTTACTTGGGATCATTGGCTAAAGGAGTTAGAGAAGATATTTGCGGGGATTAACTGTCTCGAGGACCGAGAAGTTCCTATTGCCCAGTATTTTCTGACTGGGGAGGCTTTTGACTGGTGGGAAGCTATTCGGCCTGAGGATCATAATGCTGACTGGATGGAATTCAAACTAATGATGGAAGCACAATATTGTCCTCGTACAGTTAGAGAGGCAAAAATCCGAGAGTTTTTCTCACCGCAGAGTTCGGAAGCTTCTGTGACAGACATAATCAAGACTTTTAATCATCAGCTGACTTGTGTGCGACACTTGGTCAGGACGGAGGCAGAGAAGATTTTTCATTTCGATATGCGGATGAAGCCGGAGATTCAGCAGTACATGTCCGGATTCGAGTATACTACGTTGCGACAATATCAAGACAAGGCGCTGGCCTACAACATGAAAGAGGCAGTGGTGGAGAAATCGATGGAGGCAAAGAAACAGAAAGTGTCCGGCAACTTCTCGGAAAATAAGAGTGGTGGGCCCCGCAAGGGCCAGTCTTCATTTTATTCATCCAAGAAGCCTCCACATCCTTCTCGAGGTGGAAAGAAGTTCCGGACAACATCAGCAGTTTCAGACGCATCAAAGAAGTGCTATAATTGTGGTCGAGCAGGGCATATTCGACGTGATTGTCCCATTCCTTCTGTGACTTGTTTTGAATGTGGGCAAGAAGGACACCGTGCGAATTTTTGCGGAAATGTGACTAGATCATTTGGTACTCGCACTCCAGCACCAGTTCCGAAAGATATAAGTGTGAACCAGACACAACAGAGTGGGTTTCAGCAGCAGAATGTTGGGAAGAGAGAGACATCCAGTGCTGGGTCCGTTCCTCCGCGCCTGTACGAGATGAGGAAAGCTGACAATCAGAACACTGTTGTTGCATCAGGTACGATTCAGATCCTTTTGCAACCAGTTAGTGTCTTATTCGATTCAGGAGCTACACATTCTTTCATATCATTGAACTATGTTAATCGTTTGAAAATCTCGTGTTTATTTGATTGTGAGCCTTATGTTGTGGGTTTTCCGAGCGGAGAGAGAATTGTGGGAACCCTAGAAACTAGAGATTTTCCAGTGACTATAGGAGGGAGAGATTGGCCATCGAATCTTATTGTAGTCGACATCCATGGTGACGATTTAATTCTCGGAGACGATTGGCTCAACCGTTATGGAGCTATTTTGAATTACCGAAAGAGAGTCATTTCTATCATTGCCGATGATGGATCTGAACATTTATTCAGAGGATGGAGACCAGGAAGCTCGGGAAAATTGATCAAAGTGATGAAAGCAGTGAAATTACTAAAGCAGGGTTGTCACGGATTTTGGTGCTATGCCATGAAGAAAGAAGAAGGAGTAGAGCTCTCATCTATTCCAGTTGTGAACGAATTCTCAGATATATTCCCTGACGAACTACCTGGGGTTACCTCCGTGGAGAGAAGTGGAGTTCAATATCAACTTAGAGCCTGGAGCCGCTCCTATTTCCATAGCACCATACCGTATGGCGCCAACCGAGATGTATGAACTAAAGAAGCAACTGGAGGAATTATTACAGAAGGGTTACATCCAACCTAGCGTTTCTCCTTGGGGAGCGCTCGTTCTCTTTGTCCGGAAGAAAGATGGATCCCTCCGATTGTGTATTGATTACAGGGAGCTAAACAAGGTGACGATCAAGAACAAGTATCTTATACCTCGGATCGACGACTTGTTTGATCAACTGCAAGGGGCAAGGGTATTATCGAAGATTGACTTGCGATCAGGATACCATCAGCTGAGAATTAGGGAATTGGATATACCGAAATCTGCTTTCAGATCCCAGTACGGACACTATGAATTTGTGGTAATGCCATTCGGACTTACCAGTGCTCCTGCGGTATTTATGTAATTGATGAATTGGGTATTCTTAGAATACCTAGATAAGTTTGTGGTCATTTTTATTGATGACATCTTGATCTATTCGAAAGACACAGAGGAGCATGCTGAGCATTTGCGTGTTATTTTGAGCAACTTGAGGAATGGACAGCTTTATGCGAAACTTTCCAAGTGCGAGTTCTGGCTTAGGGAAGTAACCTTCCTTGGGCATGTGATATCACCGACGAGTTCAGTGGACTCAAGAAAGTCGAAGCAATCTTGGAATGGGAAGCTCCTAATAACATGAAAGAAGTCCGAAGCTTCTCAGGACTTGCTGGATATTATCGCCGTTTTGTAGAGGGATTTTCCAAAATTGCTCGTCCCCTCACTCAGCTGTTACAGAAAACTCAAAAGTTCATGTGGAATGAGAAATGCCAGGCTAGTTTTGATGAACTTAAGAGGAGACTGACGACAGAGCCTATACTAGCGTTACCAGATGGAACTGATGGATTCATGGTATACAGCGATGCTTCAAATCAGGGTCTGGGATGTGTGTTGATGCAAAAGGATAGGGTGATTGCCTATACCTCTCGACAGTTGAAACCGTACGAAGTTAATTACCCTACTCATGATCTGGAGTTAGCAGATGTGGTCTTTTCCTTGTAAATTTGGCGACATTATTTATACGGCACTCATTGTCAGATCTTTACAGATCATAAGAGCCTCAAGTATATTTTCAGTCAGGAGGAATTAAACATGAGGCAGAGAAGGTGGCTGGAATTGATCAAGGATTACGATTTGGAAATCCTCTATCATCCAGGCCAAGCAAACGTAGTAGCTGATGCACTGAGTCAGAACTCGTTTCTCTGCGAGTGTTGGAAGCACTTACGTCCCAAACCAGCATTCAACGAGAACTGATCCGCAAAGGGATTGAAGTATGGTCACCAGGAATCCAAGGGCAGCTATACGTGATGGAACTAACTTCGTCACTAGTCGAGGAAATAAAATCTAAGCAGTTGAACGATTCTCTGATTCTTCGGTTATGTGACAAAGTAAAGAAAGGAAAGGCCCCAGGATTCGTAATACAAGATGATGGAGTTCTGAGATTCCAGATTCGAATTTGAATTCCCGATGATGATGTTTTGAGATAGACAATTCTAAAGAAAGCTCACAGCGCGCCCTATTCTATTCACCCGGGCAGCAGTAAGATGTATAAGGATCTAAAACAAAACTTCTGGTGGGGAAATATGAAGAAGGACATAGCAGAATACGTTTCAAAGTGTTTGACTTGTCAGCAGGTTAAGATTGAACATCAGCGACCTGCCGGAATGTTGAAGCCACTTCCGATCCCTGAGTGGAAGTGGGAGGATATCTCAATGGATTTCATCACCAATATGCCAAGGACCAAGACGGGAATGAACATGATTTGGGTTGTAGTTCAAGTCAGCTCATTTCCTAGGAATTAAAGACACGTGGGGACCCGAGAAATTGGCACGAGTATTTATTGCAGAGATAGTCAGATTGCATGGGACGCCGAAGACCATTATTTCAGATCGAGATGGTTGCTTCGTGTCGCACTTCTGGAAGGCAGTTCACAGGGCTTTGGGGACCGAGCTGAACTTTAGCACGGCTTATCATCCTCAAACGGACGGCCATCCAAAGGACTATACAAACAGTAGAAGACATGCTTAGAGCTTGTGCCTTGGATTGGTCAACTGATTGGGAAGTTCATTTGCCCTTGATTGAATTCACCTACAACAATAGTTGGCATGCTTCTATTAAGATGGCACCATTTAAAGCTTTGTACGGGAGAAGATGCCGATCACTCCTGTGCTGGGATGATTCTTCGTACCTGATCGGGACGGAACCGGAACTGATAGTTCAGACTCAAGAAAAGATAGCTTTGATTCGGGAAAGACTGTTGACTGTCCAGAGTCGACAGAAGTCTTATGCAGATGTGCGTCGTCGCCCGCTAGAGTTCGACATTGGGGACCACGTACTATTGAAGGTGTCTCCTACATGAGGAATTTTCCATTTTGGGAGAAAAGGTAAGCTAAGTCCGAGATATATCGGACCATTTGAGATCCTCGAGAGAGTTGGGGATTTAGCATACAGGGTGGCTTTACCGCCATCGTTGAGTCACGTTTACAATGTTTTTCACATATCCCAATTGCGGAAGTATGTACCAGATCCCAGTTATATTATTGATTTTGACGAGATCGAGATAGCTAATGACGACACCTTCGAAGAGAGACCAATCAAGATACTTGAGAGTCGGATCAAACAATTGAGGAATAAACCAATAACCTTGGTTAAAGTACAATGGTCACGACACGGAATTGAAGAGGCCACTTGGGAAACGGAGGACAATATGAAGACTAGGTATCCAGAGTTGTTTTCATCTTAAGTTTCGGGACGAAACTTCTTTTTAGGGAGAGATGATGTAATACCCGAGATTTCTGATGTGTATTTGAACCTTGTGATATTGTATTTGTTGCATTTTAATCTGAGTATTATTGTCCGTATTTCATGATCCGGTGTTGTTGAGTGTATGATTTCATGAATATGTTCAAAATTATGATTTTTGCACATGTAGCGCACGCTATCGACTAGGCGTAGCGTACGCTAATTTGGGTTTCGTAGCGCACGCTATGTATGAACCTTAGCGCGCGCTATACGTAGTCAACTTGATTAAGACAGGGTGGTAGGTGAGATCAGCCACAGATCTTGGTCGGGACATGTCGGGATGAACCTGGATGGCTTTTGGAAAAAGCCGAGTCAACGCTGTTTAGCGCACGCTACTTGTATGAGGATAGCGCAGGCTAAATGTTGAGTACAGTGAGGTCAGTAAGCTTTGTATGGCCGTTAGCGCACGCTATATAAGTGGTAGCGTACGCCAGTTTATAAACTTAGCACACGTAAATGGGTGCTAGCGTACGCTAAGTCGAGACCAGGCAGAAACAGTAGACTGCAGGCCCATTAGCGCACGCTATGGATATGTACTAGCGCGCGCTAATAACCATTTTCTATATATAGGACATCACCCTTTTTTATTTTTCAGATTTCATCACTTCCCAAACTCGATTTATGAAACTTAGAGAGTTACTCCCTCCATCCTAAACCTCTCATATCATCATCCTAGCTCGGACTTGAATATTGTAGATCATTGGAGATTGGTGTTCAAGCTCTCGGTGTTAAATTTCTTCAAGTTCCTCCTTGTTCTTCACTATTTTGAGGTAGGTGATTCTTCACCAACTGGAGTAGTATTCTTAAGGATGTTTTGAACAGGTTTTGAGTTTATCTAGTCAGTTAAATTCGGGCATAGTCGAACATCATGTTGTTATAAGGATATTTTCGATGTTTAGATACTTCTTCATCGTTTAGAACATTGAACCTTTTAGTGTTGGAACTCCTAAGCACAATCATGTAGCTACAAACTGATTATGGCCAGTTTATAGAGATCATCAACTTCTTATGTATTACATAATGGAATTATACGTTTTGGGACATTGAATGGATTGAACTTAGGATACTTTCTTGAAGATGAAGATGATGTATCAAGTGAACTTAGTAATCAAGTTCTTGCGGTGTTCTACGGAGTAATTTTGATATATTGTTGGTTCGGATAAGTGAATAACATGATTAGAATCATTGTAAGAAGAACTATCCTGTGATGTATTGAAGAATCCGACCGTAGGATACATTGATCTTAGGTAGGATAATACGTGTTTTTGTCGGGATAGTATCTTATTGTTGATTCAAATCCATATTGATTTAGGGCAGCATAGTAAGCTCATATGTTTGAGTATATCAAGCTCTTTTTGATGTTCTTGATGATTAAACCGTTTATCCGGAACCGTTAGTTATATCGGTATTATTATTCGTTGAAGGTTCGGGTTTTGGTGGATTGATCGAGTGAGAGTTCACGAAATGGGTTGAAGATATCTTCTTCGTAGTAACAACCCTTACCGCCATTCTAAGGCAAGTATCGTAATTTGTCAATATTGGTATTTTGAGCATGCATGTGGTTTATTCATGTTGTTGAACATGGGATTTATTTCGTTGAATTTTCATGATAGTCGTTATCAAGTGTTTGTATGTTCATGTTGATGGACATAGCGATTTTGCATATATGTATGCATGAGTTGTGTTTGTGTATGTTGTGTGATCTATGCTGAGGGCACTGGATCGGATGTCCACCTCGTGTTGGTCCGACGGGATCATCTTGGGATCTATGCTGAGGGCGCTGGATCATTGGAATGCCCATACTGTGTTAGTGGAATCTTGTGGATTCGCATTGTTGGATTCCAGTAGCGGAAGTCCGTATTGTGTATTCTGTTATGCATTGTTTTGGCATATTCGATTTGTTTAATATGATACTTGTGCTAGCATCGTTTTGCTAACCCCTTCGGGGGTGGACATTTGTTTTGATGTTCAGGTAGCCGAGGAGTGGGAAAGCAGCCACAGTACCACTATGACGACGAAGGGGCTCAGTGATGTTTATTGTTATTGTGATTTGTCTTCTTGGTTCATTTTCAGTACTCGAGTACGCGTGTCTTATTAATATTTCGAGATGGTTGTAATAATGACTCATTTGATCTGTTGAAACTGGTTTTGTATTTGGAACTTTCATAGTACTGTTGTATTATATTTACATTTCTTCTAATTAGCCTTGTAAATCCTTACTTAAAGGGTTTACGGCGCTGTAATTATTCCGAATATCTCGGGGTGTTACAAACCGGAAGCTTGAAAACCAATCCAAGATGCCTATGATCTTCAAAAACCAAGTTAAGAGACTGATATAAGGAGTTTAGGGGTTGGGGAAACTCTCAGAGTTGCAGAACTCGGATAAGGAGTGGAGGGGAAATGAAAGAAGATTGGTGTCTATAAATAGGATTCTGAACTTAACGTATGTTATCCCTAACACCTTACATACGCTATCTCCTTAACATATGCTAGGAACACAACGTTATGTACACTATCGCTCGGCCATTGCTAACTACCTCATTTTTGTCCTGATTTATGTACGTTGTTTACATACCTACGACACTACTTGATCAACTTAGCGTTTGTTATTTTACCCTTGCAACGTACGATATGGGTCGTTGACTTGCCTTTCTAAAGTTGTCCAGGTTCATGCAAGGGGTCCAACAGCATCTTCATCAGCTCTACATGCCGACCACACTTCCTCTGCTCTGACCTCAACAAATATAACGTACACTATCTCTGGTGATTAGCTTACACTAGGTACATTAGTTAGCATACGTTAATATCATGAGCATGCATGAATTAACAAACTCTACACAATACGATCATGAATGCTGGGTTACGGATAACTAAAAATCATATTAAACGACATGATCATGTACTACATATAAAAATACACAAAAAGTATCAGGGTATTACATACTCCTTCTGTAACAAGAAGTTTCATCCCAAAATTTAAGATAGAAATAACTTCGGGTATCTTGCCTTCAGAGTGTCTTCAGTCTTTCAGGTTGCTTCTTTGACTCCATGTCGTGACCACTGAACTTTAACCAAGGAGATTGGTTTGTTCCTCAATTGTTTGATTCGAATCTCGAGTATCTTGATTGGTTTCTCTTCAAACGTGCCATCATTAGCTACTTCGATCTTGCCAAAGTCGATGACATGACTGGGAACCGATACGTACTTCTGTAAATATGATATATGAAACACATTATGAACATGACTCAACAATGGAGGTAAGACTTCGATTTACTTTGGGCGGTCAACAATCTTTCACGGATTAGGGCTACTTTCTCCGAGTCCAGATTATCAATTGCAGTTCTGTCCCGATTAAGTCGGACGGATCATCCCACTATAAGGGTGGCCTACATCTTCTCCCACATAAAGCCTCAAAAGATGCCATCTTAATCGAAGCGTGCCAACTATTAGTATAGGTGAACTCAATCAACGGCAAATGAGTTTCCCAATCAATCGACCAATCCAGAGCACAAGCCCTCAACATGTCTTTTCTGTTTGAATGATCCTCTCAGACTGTCCATCAGTTTGGGAATGATAAGCCGTGCTAAACCTCAAATCGGTTCTTAAAGACTTATGAACCGCTTTCTAAAAATATGACACGAAACGGCCATCCTGATCTGAAATAATGGTCTTCAGTGTTCCATGTAATCGGACTACTTCTGAAATAAATATCCGAGACAATCTATCCGGTCCCAAAATATCCTTGATACTTAAAAAGTGAGCTGAATTGGTTAAACGATTAACCATCACCCAAATCATATTCATTCCAGTCTTGTTCTTCACCATGTTGGTGATAATTTCCATTGACATATCTTCCCAATTCTATTCAGTAATTGGAAGTGGCTTCAATATTCTAGCAGGTCGTTGATGCTCGATTTTAACCTGTTCGCAAGTTAAACACTTTGAGACATATTCTGCCAATTCTCTCTTCATGTTACCCCACCAAAAATTTTATTTCAGATCTTTGTGCATCTTACTGGTGCCTGGATGAATTGAATCTGGTGTACTATGAGCTTCTTTCATGATTGTTTGCTTCAGAACATGATCATTTGGGACACACAGTCGACTTCAAAATCTCAAAACTCCATCTTCATGGATTACAAAGCCTGGGGCCTTTCCTTTACTCACTTCATCACCTAACCGAATCATCAGAGGGTCATATAATTGTTTAGATTTGATTTTATCAGTTAATGATGAAGTTAGTTCCATCACACATAGTTGCCCTTGAACTCTTTGTAACCACACTTCAATTTTTTTACGAATTAACTATTGTCAAATTTGGACTGGGTCGTGAGCCTCTCCAACATTTGAATAGAAACAGGTTTGCGGCTCAGTGCATTGGCTACCACGTTTGCGTTGCCTGGATGATAAAGAATTTTCAAATCATAGTCTTTAATCAATTATAGCCATCTCCTCTGTCGCATGTTTAATTCTTTCTGACTGAAAATGTATTTAAGACTCTTATAGTCGGTAAAGATCTGACAATGAGTTCCGTATATATAGTATCACTTTATTTTCAGTGCGAAAACAAGAGCTTCTAACTCCAAATCATGTGTTGGGTAATTGACCTTATACATTTCAACTGCCGTGAAGCATAGGCAATTACCTTATCATTCTGCATTAGCACACAACCTAGACCCTGATTTGAAGCATCGCTGTAAACTACGAATCCTTCAGTCCCTTGTGGTAGTGCTAAGATTAGAGCCGTTGTCAGTCTCTTCTTGAGTTTGTCAAAACTAACTTGACACTTCTCATTCCATTCGAATCTTTTGGTTTTCTGCAGTAGTTGAGAAAGTGGGCGGGTAATTTGGAAAACCCTTCTACGAACCGACGATAGTACTCAGCAAGTCCTAAGGAACTTGTGAACTCCTTCACATTCTTAGGAGACTCCCACTGTGTGATTGCCTCGACTTTTTGTGGATCTACTCGGATTCCTTCTGCTGATAATACATAACCAAGGAACATTACTTCCTTCAACCAGAATTCACATTTAGAAAACTTGGTATACAAGTGTTTGCTTCTTAAGAGGTTTAACATAATCCGTAGGTGTCCCGCATGCTCGTCCAGACTCTTTGAGTAAACCAAAATATCATCAATAAAGACAACTACGAATTTATCCAAATACTCTATGAATACTCGGTTCATCACTTGTATAAACACGGTAGACGCATTGGTGAGACCGAACGACATTACCATAAATTCGTAGTGCCGCGTGGCGAGTCCTAAATGCTGACTTTGGAATGTCAGATTCTTTAGTTCTCAACTAATGGTATCCCGATCTCAAATAAATCTTCGAGAATATTGTCGCTCCTTGAAACTGGTCGAACAAATCATCAATTGGAGGCAACAGGTACTTATTCTTGATCGTCACTTTATTTAGCTCTCGGTGGTCAATGGACAACCGAAGCGAATGAATAAGACTGGTGCACCCTAGGGGGATACACTTGGATGGATATAACCTTTGTCCATCAGCTCTTCAAGATGCTTCTTCAGCTCATACATCTCGGTGGGTGCCATCCGAGACGGCGCCGTAGAAATAGGTGTGGCTCCCGACTCTAGCTCGATGGTAAACTCTACATCTCGTTGTGGAGGTAATCCAGGTAATTCATCAGGGAATAAATCCGGAAATTCATTTACAATAGGAATAGATGAAAGTTCTGCTATTCCTTCGTCTTTCTTCATTGGATAACACCAGTATCAACTACAACCCTGTTTCAGTAGTTTCATAGCCTTTATTGCTTTAATCACTATCCCTGAGCTTTCTGGTCTCCATCCTTCAAATAAATATTCAGATTTATCCTTAAATATCATCGAGATGTTTCTCTTCCGGTAGTTTATAATAGTTTCATAACGGTTAAGCCAATCGTCTCCGAGAATCAAGTCATCTCCTTGAATTTCTACTACGATCAGATTTGAAAGCCAATATTTGCCTCAGATTGATACAAGAAAATTCTTAGCTTCTAAATTCCCCATAATTCTTCACCCACTTGGTAAACCCACAATATAAGGCTCACATTCACAAAAACAAGAAACTTTTAAATGATTTAGACAAGATAGTATATAAACGAATGTGTAACTACACTATCAAACAAAATACTAACTGGTTGCGAAAGGATCTGAATCATACCTGATGCAACCACCATATTCTGGTCGTTTGTTCTCCTTATTTCATAAAGGCATGGAGGAACTGAACCAGCACTCGATGCTTCCTTTCGGTCATACTATCCTCTACCTCTTCCTCGACCAAAATTCTGATATGGTTGAACACTCTTTCTCATTTGATTGACACTCGCCTCTTTCTGAACCGGTTGTGAAGTATGGTCTTTAGAAGATCTAACAACATCTACGCAGTACATCGCACGATGTCTTTCCTATCCACATTCATAACACGTCGTGAAAGGAAATATGCATTCTCGCCGATAATGCCCTGCTCGTCCACAGTTAAAGCATTTACTCGTTGTATCTGTAAAAGTGGGTGATGATCTGGAACTCTTTCCACCTCTATATGGATTCGGGGCCTCCTGAATGCGTGAAAATATGACTGGGATTTATGGGTCCCACTATTCTTGTGCTCTGCAAAACCACCATAGCCTTTCTGCTCCTTGGTCTCGGAAAACTTCTCCATGGCTACTTCCTTCATCTCATAGGCCAGGGATTTATCTTGATATTGATGAAGGGTGGTGCGTTCAAATACCAACATATATCGTTGTATCTCCAGTTTCATTCTCATATCAAAATGAAACATCATTTTTGCATCTGTTCTGACAAGGTGTCGAACAAGTGCCAATTGTTGATTAAAGTTCTTAATCACTTGAGCCACCGGTAAGTCTGAAGGTTATGCAGAGAAGAATTCTCGAACTTTAGCTTTCCTGATCGGGCAAGGGCAATACTGAGCCTCCATCATTATCTTGAATTCTCTCTAATCGGCATCGTGGTCAATAGGTCGGATGGCCTCCCACCACTCGGATGCTTCTCCAGTCAGAATATATTGGGCGGTGGGGGCTTTTCGGTCATCCAGGCAGTTGATACCCGCAAACACTTTCTCTAATTCCCTTAGCCAGTGATCCCATATCGGTACTTCATAAAAACCATCAAACTTTGGTGGATGCATCTTCGCCACTTCTTGAATCCATTTGTCTCCTCGATACCACAGGTTTAGAACACGCTGATGTCCCTCACCCGGTTGTAAACCTATCACCACTTGTATTCTGTCCACCATTTGAGCAAATTGGGTCATCTGGTTGTCCACTTCACGAAGCATGTTGGGAACATCATGATTATCATTTGCCTCTACAGTCTGCTCTCGATTATTGTTGACGGATTCCTATTGCTCGACAGAACTGAGATCAGCCGAATTCAACGGAGAATCAGGGACAGAGGGTGAAACTTCCCTCTGAGCATTTCCACATCCGCATCTACGACCGCGACCACATCCACGAACTCTTCTCAACATACTGTAAGCATACATACTCAATATACGAGGAACAATATCGTTTTAAAGTTTATTATCATAAAAGGCATAACACTAAAGAACAACAATAAAGTTTTAGGAAACTTACAACCATAGCTTGCATGAAGACGTAGGCGGTACAATGATGTTACTCGCGGTCGTTTAACCAAAAGAATATTTGGATCCTAAATTAACCCGACTGCCAAGATATCCATAGTCTTAGCTCCGATACCATATTAACACCCCGATATATTCAGGATTATTACAGCATCGTAAATCTTTTATATAAGGATTTACTAGGCTTAAGAATTTAAAACCAACATTTATTAAGTGTCAATTGTGAAATTATTATTACAATCCGGGTTTCAAAAAATAAAAGAAAATACTAATAGGAATTCATCAATACATGACCAATCGAAAACGTAAAGAAGACAATTTACTCGAGTATTTATTCAAATACGAACACAAACGGAAAAGACTACTTCGGACCAACAACATCACTGTGTACCCTCATTGTCATGCTGCCCATGTGGTTGTTTTCCCGCTCTCCTGGATCCTGAATATAAGATACATGTCCACTCCCGAAGAGGTTGGCACAATGATGCTAGTACAATTACGATAACTTAAACAATAATAGATTACTCGACATTTCATGAAACATAACAACAACTTACAAGTCTCTCCTACGAGAAAACTTACAGTGCATTATACAACACAACAAATCTCAACATACACATGGTAATCCGATTATCCAGCATTCACTGCATATATCCCAAGATGATCCCGTCGGACCAAGACGTGGTGGACAACCCGTCTAATGATCTAGCGCGCGCAAGCATAGATCCCAAGATGATCTCGTCGGATCAACACGTGGTGGACAAACGACAACAACACATAAGCACGACAATATGAATAACATTTAATATGAAAACGTAATTAAAGTACTTGCCTTAGAATGACGACAAGGATTAAATACTTTCAACAAACATCAACACACTTGAATTATGCCCCATCGACCAATCTCTTGCAAAACTCGAACCTTATATAAAAGGAATAACGAAGAGTTCAACTTAAGTAAACATAACTAACACATGAGCATCTAATGTTTCTAAGCTATGCTTGATCATCCTACATACGACTGGTTTGACTGTTAAACCAGCGAACACTTAGTCGGACATCAAGTGAATTGAATGCCAATAACGGGGATAACTTGATGATATCTACAAAATTAAGGATATTCATGGGATCGCAATTACATACTCCAGTCTTTGATTATCAATTCTAATATATGGCTCGGCTATCTTACGTTTCATATCAAGGGTATGATACAAGATGAACGAATTCTAAAACGGATTTTCAAAGGAAAATGTATTCAACCATGTTCTATGTTTAATTCACCACTAAGAATCCCATTCTCCCACAAAATAGCCCTTCCTACCAAAGTTATATGTTCAATATGTGTTGTCACCAACATAATCACTTCATTCTAACCATTAATATGAAGAAGTTATCCAATCAAAATAGGCCCTTACAAGACATGAACCTATTCTTGATGAAAACCCTTTAATATTCATTCTCTTGAATTCCTCTATCATAGGTGATAATATTAATAAGTCATTTGATATTTGAACATTTTGAAATCATCATCAAAGGTATGTTACAATCTCATAAAACTTCATCTTAATGTTTGTTGTTGCCCAAAATATTTATCCGAAGATTAAATATCACTGGAAGACGGACAACAAACAACAATTTATGGAGCACTTCCGAGAGAATATGAATAAACACAAGATTTTCCGGGTTTGTTAGGCCCGGGCTTGAATGCTCTCGCGAGATGTTATTAATACAAATATTCGTGGATACAAGTATTAATGTGAGAAATCTAGATACAATGAGTGTAAAAAGACTCTGTTAATCCGGCTCTTGAGCGAAGCTCGGTGTTCTTCGTCCCTGCCGATCGTCTGCTTGATGAGAGAGGCCGGGAGAAGTAAGTACTGAAAGATAGCTGTTGCCAAGAGTTGGAGAAAGCCAAGTGTTGTGTGTTGTATGCTGAAATCGCGATAATGCCAGTGTTTAGAGAGTCAGAATCCCGGTTTTTGGACAAGTGCTGGCAGCCTCTTATTTATAGGGGCATAGGAGCTTTGTTTCCTAGCGGGCGATCGTCTTCCGGCCATTAGAATAATGGGGCACCGTCCCTAAAGTCACATGGGCATTCTCGCCTAAAGTCCAAGGCTGGCACAACACTGGCGGTCCAATGAGGAGCCAAAGACGCGTCCGAGTCATCACATGCGGCCCTACCGACAACTTCGCGGGCCTGCTACGGGTGGACGGATGCCGACAGTGTCAGGGTCAACCATCCGTGATATGCGGATCTTGTCTCGGCTATGCACGTGGGCTCGCCTGAGGCTCGCCTCTGCCGATCGGATGACTATCGGCATGATGCGGCTGCCTCTAGCCGGTCACCGAGGGTCGGCAGACGCCGGGCCGAGGGTCGGCATCGGCTCGGCCACCAAGGGTCGGTCGGCAAGTACCGGAGATGATCGCCCGCTAGTCGGTCGCCAGAGTTTGGCCGCCAAGTACCGAGAGACGATCGTATTTGATGTCGATCGCTCGCACCGGACTTGTCCTGGGACCTCTTGGCCGCCAATTGATGTTGTCTGGGGCTAACGCTAGGTCGCCCGGTCAGCTGGCTCAGCTTCGCCTTGCCGCTCGATGCTGGCTAGGTCGCCTGATCTCCGAGGCGATCGCCGGTCGGAGAGTGTAATTCTCGACACAACAATTGCTCCGATGTTGAAGACATGGGGCGAGGTGGTTCTTGTTGGCGATCGTGTAAGATGAGGACGGGCGATCTTGCTGAGCTGACTTTGGATTCGGACTTGGGCTATCATGGTCGATTGGCTAGCTATCTTTCGGTCTTGTACCTGTAAAAAACAACATTAGCCGATCCCTCGTAGAAACTTGGTTGTTTCGTCGCTGAGGAACCGTGCACAGTCGCGGAGTTCGATGGACCGACTCCATGACCGTGTCTTGGTGCGCGAAGACATTGAGTGTCTCGTGACTCACTTTATTATGAGGGTCCTCTGTTCGGCTGCGCCTCGCCTCGTATTTAAACGAAGGGCGTGCGGTCTCGGTCTAGAGGAGTCCTTGCGCGGGGCAGCGTCGGATGAATCAACTCCACGCCCGCAGCTTGTTAGCTCTGCTTCCATCTCGGCCCGCCATGATGATGCCGAACCTCGACGGTGTACGTTGAGACGGGGGTAGTGGCACGTGTCGCTTTGCCCGGGTAGATCATGTTAAATGGTGAACCTTGATGGCGGGCGATCATGTCCACTGATTAATTTTGGAGGGCCCTCAGACTACGCCGGCCTCGTATTTAAACGAAGGGCGGGCGATCTCGGCCGAAAGGGACCTTGCATGTCCGAAGCAGCCGGTTCCATCGACTACCAGGACCATGGCTTTATGATGTGCGGTGGAGGCGATCTGATGCCTTAGTCCATTATGTTAAATGGTGAACTGTCGATGGCGATCGTGTCCTCCGGGTTTTGGTGATATAGCTTGATGATTGGCGATCGGGCTGGAAGACTGGCGATCATCGCTCGGCTGCCGATCGCTTTATTCGTAGGTCGATATCGTCGATCGGGCGGGAGATCTTCGTTCGGGCGCCGATCGCGCTGCTCAGAGGCTAAGGAGAAACCTTTTCCTGGCCAGAAAGTCTGCGGCTCTAGCTCGGAAGGCTGCGTAGGTCGCAGGTTGGTTCTTCGTGAGATGCCTGAACATCGGCGAAAGACCATGAAATCCTCCTAGGACCACGTAGAGGGCGACCTCATCGCTTATGGGCTCGCCGTTGAGGATGATCACGTCTACTCGGTCGATGTAGTCCGAGTCGGACTCTTCTTCTCCCTGCTTGATTTGCATCATGCGAAGGGGACCTTCTGGTCGAGCGACCCTGGTGGCGAAGTACTCCGTGAAGACGTGCGCCAGTTGGTTAAAGGAGCCAATGGACCGATGTGGCAATAAGGTGTACCACCTGTAGGCGAGGTCGTCCAGCGTCATAGGGAACATTCGGCACCTGGTCGCGTCTGATGCCCCACACCCGGTCATGTAGATGTTGAACTTGCTCAAGTGCATTTGGGGGTCTGATCTCCCCTCGTACAAAGGTGTTTGCGGAGGAGCGATCTTGTGCTGCACGGGGGCGAGTTCGATGTCGATCGCGAGCAGCTCGCTTGGCTCGGCGATCGTCTTCTTGGCGCCTGCCCTAGATTCCAGGAGCGCCTTCATGTCGTCGATCTGACGTTGCATTGTGGCCATCGCCGTGGCTCGATTGCTTGCGGATCGGCTTTGGGAGCGGGAGCCGAGGCGATCGTGTACCGATCTCCGGACTCCGTTGTTGCTGACCTCGGCTATTTGGAGAGGGGGAGCCAGACGGCTGGGCTGCCTTGTGGGAGTCGGGTAGGCCGAGCTCCTGGTGACGGACTCAAACTCGCTGCCTCGTAGCCGGGCCGATCGCCTCGGCCGCCAAGACGGTCACCGCCTGTGCGATCGAAGACAGAGGTGCCCCGGCTGGCGAGCGCCTCTTCTTGCGGAAGAGAGCCTCCTGGCGATCGCTCGGCCAGTAATGCCTTGAGCTTCCGCTTGGACTTCCGGCGGACGGCCGAGGGGGTGATAGCGGGAGGCGCGTCGAGAGCACTCCGTCGCTCCTGTAGGACGGCCATGGCCTCTTCGATCTGTTCCTTGGTTCGGAATTGATCGAGCGAGAGGCTTGGGCCGCCATCCAGGGACGGGATCGAGCGTCTCTGACCGCGGCGGCTACCTTCTATCATCGGTTGTGGCTCGGACTGGGACGGAACGAGGTGTTTGGCCGGCTGGCCGGCGGGTTTCTTCGACGCGGAGGCAGAAGACATGATTTCTGACAGATTTCTTTGAAGCGCAGTGAGTGTCACTTCAAGTATATGCCCCAAGAACAGTGAGTGTTCTTCGGGACGGTAGGAATGAAAATTTGAGGGTTAGATCGCCCTCCTTCTAGTGCCAATTGTTGTTGCCCAAAATATTTATCCGAAGATTAAATACTGCTGGAAGACGGACAACAAACAACAATTTGTGGGAGCACTTCCGAGAGAATATGAATAAACACAAGATTTGCCGGGTTTGTTAGGCCCGAGCTTGAATGCTCTCGCGAGATGTTATTAATACAAATATTCGTGGATACAAGTATTAATGTGAGAAATCTAGATACAATGAGTGTAAAAAGACTCTGTTAATCCGGCTCTTGAGCGAAGCTCGGTGTTCTTCGTCCCTGCCGATCGTCTGCTTGATGAGAGAGGCCGGGAGAAGTAAGTACCGAAAGATAGCTGTTGTCAAGAGTTGGAGAAAGCCAAGTGCTGTGTTATATGCTGAAATCGCGATAATGCCAGTGTTTAGAGAGTCAGAATCCCGGTTTTTGGACAAGTGCTGGCAGCCTCTTATTTATAGGGGCATAGGAGCTTTGTTTCCTAGCGGGCGATCGTCTTCCAGCCATTAGAATAATGGGGCAATCGTCCTAAAAGTCACATGGGCATTCTGCCTAAAGTCCAAGGCTACAGCCGGCAGCCAGCTGGGCGGTCCAATGAGGAGCCAGCACGCGTCCGGAGTCACTGTCACATGCGGCCCTACTGACAACTTTCGGCGGGCCTGTCGGCTGGTGGACGGATGCTGACAGTCAGGGTCACCCATCCGTGATATGCGGATCTTGTCTCGCTATGCACGTGGCTCGCCCCGAGGCTCGCCTCGCCGACCGGATGACTATCGCATGATGCGGCCGTCTCTAGCCGGTCACCGAGGGCTCGGACGCCCGCCGAGGGTCGGCATCGGCTTGGCCACCAAGGGCCTGGCCGGCAAGTACCGGAGATGATCGCCCGCTAGTCGGCCGCCAGAGTTTGGCCGCCAAGTACCGAGAGACGATCGTATTTGATGTCGATCGCTCGCACCGGACTTGTCCTGACCTTGGCCGCAATTGATGTTGTCTGGGCTAACGCTAGGTCGCCTGTCAGCTGGGTCGGCAGCTCGCCTACGGCCGATCGGCTGGCTAGGTCGCCCGATCTCCGAGGCACCGCCACGGAGAGTGTAATTCTCGACACAACAATGTTCAACATAACAAGGCTCAACTTAAAATCTTCTCAACAATTGAAAAACTTAAGTATAATCATCCAAATCCTCCTAAAATATGGTGTTCAGTTTATCACATCATCAATGAAATCTAATAATCTCAGTAGCATGCTAATAACATTATTAAGAACATGAATTCAAGGTTGGAGTAGCTTCAACATACCTTATACGGAGAGGATCGACGAAACAATCGGTAGAACTCAACACCAGAAGCTTGAAAACCAATCCAAGATGCCTATGATCTTCAAAACCAAGTTGAGAGGCTGATATAAGGAGTTTAAGGGTTGGGGAAACTCTCAGAGTTGCAGAACTCGGATAAGGAGTGGAGGGGAAATGAAAGAAGGTTGGTGTCTATAAATAGGATTCTGAACATAACGTACGTTAACCCACAACACCTTATGTACGCTAGCTCCTTAACATATGCTAGGAACATTACGTATGCTATCGCTCGACCATAGCTTACTGCCTCATTTCTGTCCTGCTTTACATACGTTGTTTACACACTTATGACGCTACTTGATCAACTTACTGTATATTATTTTACCCTTATAACGTACGCTATGGTTCGTTGACTTACATTTCTGAAAGTTATCCAAGTTCATGCAAGGGATCCGACAACATCTTCATCCAGCTCCACACGCAGACCACACTTTATCTGCTCAGACCGTCTCTTGCGTATGCTACGTAACAGACATAATGTACGCTATCTGTGGTGATTAGCATATGCTAGGTACATTAGTTAGTGTACATTAATATCATGCAGGCGCATACATGAATTAACAACTCTACACAATACGATCATGAATGTCGGATTACTGATAAGGGAAAATCATATTATATATTGCATGTTTCAAATACAAATAAAAATACACAAGTATCTGGGTATTCTAATTGCCTTGTTCAGAACCCGATAATCTACACAGAACCTCCAACTGCCATCTTTCTTTTTCAAGAGCAGTACCGGGCTTAAAAAGGACTGGTGCTTGGTTGTATGATCTCGGCCTCCAATATCTCATTTACAAGTTTTTGATCTCATCTTTTTGGGCATGGGGGTACCTGTAGGGACAGACACTCACAGTAGAAGTACCATCACGCGGAACAATGGCGTGCTCATGGTAGCGGTGTGGTGGTAGGCCAGTAGGCATATCGAATCGCAGCGCTTGATCACAACTCAGGTTACCGCTGGGTTGGTCCGCGGCTAGTTTGGCTGGTTCGGCCTCCGTATAGTTCATATGTATCACAAAACCCTCTTCCTTATGCTAAAGCGCCTTCAGAAAGGTCTTACACAAAACCCTTTACTTTGATAGGCTAGGGTCACCCGTCAAAGATACCCTAGGGCCTCCTTCCAAAATTCCATCCATAGCTCCTTCCAATTGACAGTTGTTTCCCCGAGTGTTTCCAACCACTTAATCCCCAGGATTACATCCGTGCTTCCTAACTCGAAGAGAAAAAGGTCCTCTACGATTTGTAGCTCAGGTAGGGACAGACTCACCATTTGCATAGGCCACTACCGTGGTCCAAAGATCCCTGCTTCGAGCCATACCCCCAAGGAACCCATCCCTATTACTTCCATCCCAAATTACGAACTCGCCTTTGTCATATAAAGTTGTGGGTTTCCCCCACTATCGATTAGAATCAGCACTTCTGCACCCCCCAATTCTCCTCTGATTTTCATGGTATGAGACGGTGTTAACCCGATAATTAAGTTAAGTGAAACCTCCACCATATTCTAAATGTACATGCTCCTGCCCTTTGGTATCTTATTCTCCCTCAGCTTCCTCATAATCCCCAACCAGAAGAACTTGAAGTGTCTTGACAGGGCACTGGTGACTAGGTGCATATTTCCCATCGCATTTAAAACAAAACCACGTGCTTTCTTGTCAGGTAATTCAGTTTCTGTTAGCCTTTTGAAAGTACCCCCAGTTGTTGTACTTCTTTTCTCCCCCTGTCCCATCACTGTTGGCGGATAAACCGATTTTGTTGGAGCTCCAGTAATTTGTCTCCTTGTTGCTCCGCCGGCCCGTGGCTGGGTTTCCTCAGGTCGGTTCTCGTCCACCATGATTGCGACCCCCATAGCGTGAGTCAGAATTTCAGGTAGCATTATCCTAACTGCCGATCGGAGTTTGGATTTCAGGCCTTTGATAAATGTTCCTTCGAGAACCTGTTCCGGTAAGTCGCTTAGTTACCCTGACAACTTTTCGAATCTGCTGACATAATCTTTGACTGTCCCTGTCTAATGGATCGCCAAAAATTGCTCGTACATAGTGCCCTCGTGTGAGGGTTGAAAATGAACCAAGAGCTGCCTTTTCAGTCCCGCCCATGCTTTGAACGGAGATAGACTCTCACTCCAGGTGTACCATGACAATGCAGCACCTTCCATTCACAGAGCCGTCGCCTTGAGTTGCTCCTTGTTTTCGATAACTTAAATTTCAAAGTACCGCTCCACCCGGTAAATCCAGCCATACGAATCTTCGCCGTCGAAGACCGGCATCTTAATCTTCCGGTATTCGGGACGCTTGTAATTGCCTTCGGCTTTTCCCTTTCTTTCATCTTCTTCTTGTTTATTTTTCTTTCTCTTGTCCAACGCCTCACTCTCCTCATCAGAGTGCTCGAAGGAGCCCCATTGAAACTCCTGCGATCCTGATTTCTTGATACTCAAGTCACCCACCTTGTTTGACAAGTCGCTGATGGCCTGGAGCAGATCTCCAAACTATTGAGCATTCTCTTTCCTGGTTGCTTCCGCATCTTCCTGGATCTTGGCAACCGCCTCCTCCAAGATAGTGATCTTCTGAGTACTGCTCGCCATGTTAGCCCAATCGAGAACATCTCCGATACCAATTAGATAGGTCCTGTGGTTCGAGAAATAGGAATTCTCCGAAAGAGTTTTAGATATTCCAATTTTGTATACAACATAAAGCATAAAGAACGATAATGGGGCTATACAAATAGTTCTCATCTATCAAACCCTACTTACCAAATAAAAGATAACTATTAGAGGAATCTAAATAAAATAGGATACTAATTAAATAAAAGAAATTCTTGCTAATTGCGCCTGTATAGTTGCCCAAATCGGCCCTTCGTAGCCATATTAGGGAGTCTGTATTCACCTAAGTAAAGTTACATTCTAAAACCACATGTTGATATCAATATGAGACAATTCACAAGAGGCAGATTTCAACACCCTCGAGATCGACGATTGTCCCCAGAAATTGTTAAAAATTTCAAATAAATTGTATGCCAAATACGCTCAACAATCAACTTTTGCTATGCGCGGTTGGCACACGAAAAAACTATACATCTTGTTGGTAAGTATGATGTATCAAATCTCTTAACCTTTCTCCGAAATGTACGGTCTCATACCCTACAACAGCCTCAAAATTCCTGTTCTTCGAGTGTGGATTGCTTCTTTCATATTTCCCTTTCACAAGTTATTCCTTATCTCCTTTATTATTGGGCAGATTGTCGCACATAAGAGGGTTGTGTGTATTTTGTATCTATGCCAATAATGGAGAATGACATCAGCAGTAATGAAGACCGTAAACCATCAATCAACGTTAAAAATAATGAAAACATCATTAAATAAAATTGTTAGTAACTATTACTTTGTCTTGTTATTGCCAGTCGGTGTCTGTTTGTTCCCATGTCCATTCCTCAATTATTTGAGAATTATGTGCAACCTGTTCCGGGAAATCCTTCCCGTGACGGCTGCCTTACCTAATACTAACAGAGGATAAGAGTTACAGAGGTTGACTCTTCCATAAGTAGTTGACATCGTTAGATGCCTTACCTTAACTAGAATCCATGTATGGAAAGACTTTCTCAGAAAGCCCTATATAAAGCGCCTCTATTCATCATATCAATACAATTGATCATTTTTTACTTTTCTCCTCAAACACGTTATCGACGTAGCTCGAACGAAAAAAAAATCGCCGAGCATCGCCCTAGCCTCAGCCTCTCCGCGCCGCGCCGCTGACCGCCGCTACCAAGCCTCGTCGCGCGATCGCGCCGTCACCGCTGATCACACCGCCAGCCTCCGCCGGGACTGGGAGCCTGACGCCCGCTTCCGCCTGAAGCTCCGCCGCCGGACCCAGCTCCGCCGCCTTGCTCCGCCTCGCCGGCCTCCGCCTTTGCTCCGCCGGGCTCCGCTCGCCTGGGCCGCCTCGCTCCGCCGCCTTGCTCCGCCGCGGACTCCTGGAAGCTCCGCCGACCTCACCGCACCGCGCCTTGCTCGCCGCCAGCCTCCGCCAACGCCAAGCCCGCTGCTCCGCCACCGGACGCCCAAAGACTCTCCGCAACCGACCACCACATCGGACCGCCTGTCACCGGACCGCCACTCAGCCAGAGCCGGACTGCCACCAACCGCCGCCAAAGACTGCCGCTCGCCGGCTGAAGCGCCCGACCACCGCCGATCGCCATGGACCGCCGATCACTCTGGCCCAGTCAGTCCGACCTGGGCCCGACTCTCGACCAAAACCCGAACATCAACTTATCTTCTAAGCCAAAATTGCGCCTCCGGTTTCACGTCGTCGCATCGAGTACCAACAGTAGATCAAGCACAAGACAGATACAAAGACATACCTAATTTTATAATCGAGGTAACTATCCGACTCGCCCTTTTCACCTCTCCTTTTTGGGAATTTTCTTTTGGGGACACGGGTTTTGGGTTCTTTATCTCCCACGCTACTTATGCGGTGGATGAGACCGCGAGAGAAGTCGGTATCTCGCGTGTCGAAGAAAACTGTGTGACGGTCCCTGGGAGTCACTTAATTGTTGAAAAGTCGATACTTGTGGTTGTTTGCATACACCACGTATCCGGGTGCGATCCGATATCGCCGTTTTTTGTCGACTTTACTAAACAACAATTAAGGGAAGTAAATCGAGTAACGGTTATGTTACACGCTTTTAAAAGCATCGATTGTGACCGCTCATTGTCATCAAAATCCAACAAGACTAACTTCCTCTTGTTTATATCTTGTAGATGGCACAAAGCTCCAATGTTCATCCGAGTTCGACATCCTTGACCATGCCGGTAAGGAGTACCATAGGTGGGTCTCGGACGTCGCTTGGCGTTCGTGCAAGAGATTTACTACCACCATCTTTCCTCTAACGAGCCTAACGCTCAAGAACCGAGCGAGGAAACCAAGGCTAATGCACGATGTACTTGCGTAGACATATACATCCGTTGTTGAAAAAGTGTTATATGAACTTACAAACCCCTAAAGAACTATGGGACACACTCGAACAACGATTTAATAATGTGCATGATCGCCGCTTCCCCGAATTGCAACTTCAGTGGGAGCAAATCCGATTTTTGGATTATGCGAATGTGGAAGCCTATAATCAAGCCGCCTCGATCTTCGCGCTGATCTTGGTTTTTGTGGTGTCAAGAAGTCGATCAAGATTTGATCGAGAAGACTCTTAACACGTTTCCGTGGGAGCAAGTGTAATTGCTCATCACCAAGGCGTTGCCTATGAGGAAGGGAGAATTAAGAACTTTAGTGACCTTATCTCCCACCTCGCGAAAAAGAAAGGCACCATGAGATTATTCTCAATAGCAATGCGCGCCAGGTACGAAGCCGATTCCTAAGTAAATCAAAGCTACCCACAGAAAGCACCACGACAAAATAGAAAAGGCAACGCTACTCGGTTTTGCAAGCACCACGGATGCATGACTCGAGCAAGCAAGGGAAAAGACGAGGTCGCTGCCCAACGTGTGGAAGAGGCAAGGTGGCTCGGCCACGGACCTAGTGGAACCCAACCACGTGGGCCGCCTCCGCCGGGAATGGAACCACTCCAAGGGAAGGCCGGAATTGCTATACTTGCGGATCGAAGAAGCATACTTACCGCAATTGCAAAGCGCCAAAGAACATCCAAGCTTACTACAAGCACTATAAACAATATTTGGCTCAAGAGTCGAATTACATGGAAGTAGACAATGAGAATACGGAGGTGAACCATATTGAGATCCAAACTGAGATCCCTCCTCTCACCATTGCGGACAAAGACCAACATATGGATGTTGCCGACTTTGACTAGTTTTACGCTTTGGTTATGTTTTGTCTTGTTTCTAGTTTTCGAGAACTACTTTGGATTTTCATGAATGTAATAAAGTTGGCTATGATGAATAAAATTCTTTTAATTGCTGTGATTGTGCAAAGATGAATTTTATTTTTCCCTTCGAAAGCATGTTTGGTTTATCAAAAATAATTGCTAGCAACGAATTGCTTGGTTAAAATAAAAATTTGATACATTGGTAAGATTTCATCAAAACTTTTGATCAAGACTAGGCGCATCCTCCTTGGTATTTGTTTATGCTTTGAGAGTTCAAACGGAATCAGTGGTTTTTAAACAAATTTTTAGCATCGACATTCCTACTTTCTCTGCAAGTCTACCAAGTTGGAGTTACCGAAAGGATCATTAGTAGAGATATAAATCGTAAACCAAGACGCGTTTTAAAGTATCTAAACGCTCCTATGGCCATATTTCCATAGTATTGTATCAAAAATAATGCCTTTGAAAAGGGTTTAAACCTTGCTCTTTCACTCAACAATAGGGAAATACCAAAACAGCAAATTAAAACGAGCACTGAGATCTGAGTTTAATGATCCAGAAAGTGCACGACCTATGGATAGAAAGATACAGAAGTCTAGTTTCCAGAACAACTGACCGTTCGTCCATAGCCTTCTTAACGAAGAAGTTATTGCTGTTTTAGTGAACAAAGGTCAAGCTGCGCGGAAATTATTTCCAGCGATTGTGCTAACTTTGATCCTAACCAACTTGGTCGAATTTCCAAACTCGATGTAAATGAGTTTTCGCTATGTCTCTAAACATAAGACTAATTGAGTTTCATGTCTTATTGTAGATGTCTCGTGGCGAAATTGAGTGCCTTGGCGATAGTGGAACAACCCACACTATTCTTCTAATAGGCAATTATTTAAGGATATTGTGCCATACATATCCTCAGTGACAACAATGATTGGTTCCTCCCAAGTAATTCAAGGGAGGGGACCTGCTCATTTCTTGCTACCTAACGGTACGCATATTAATGTCACAAATGCTCTCTATGCCCCAAGAGCAAACCGAACCTTGCTAAGTTTTAGGGACATCCGTGCCAACGGTTATCACCTTGATACGCATTGTGAGAATGGGACAGAATTTTTGTGTGTTACTCTGGCAGAATGCGGAAGACGCCGCGTTCTCGAGAAACTTATGAGTCTAAGTAGTGGTTTATACCAGACTACAATAAGGGTTATTGAATCCTATGCTGTGAGTCACGAAATGTGTGATTCCGAAGCATACCAACTATGGCATGACCGACTCGGTCACCCTGGACGCGACATGATGATTCGCATTTTGAAAAACTCACATGGTCATCCGTTTTTCAAGTCCATAAAACGATTGGAAGCACCACTCGATATCGGCATTGATGTGAGTGAGCTTGATACCGTATCACCGACCAAAGATCGCACGCCCTAATAAGGTTGACGGTGCATCCTCGAAAATCCCGAGGCTTCCGTGGCAATTTCTAATGCCCATAAATCGCTTTTGTAAAGCTGCTCACTAGCAAAGTTGATACCCTCTCCGTCCTTTGCTAAAGACTCAACACGTAATATTCGCTTCTTACAAAGAATTCAAGGGGACATATGTGGACCTATTCAACCAGAAAGTGCGGACCATTCAGATATTTTATGGTTCTCGTTGATGCATCGACGCGATGGTCACACGTCGCTCCGCTATCCACAAGAAACGCCGCATTTGCTAAACTCCTAGCACAAATCATCAAGTTACGGGCTAACCACCCCGACTTCCCAATCTCGTCATTAAGATCGACAATGCCGAGAGTTTACGCCAAAGTCTTTGACGACTATTGCATGTCGATTGGGATTGATGTTGAACATCCCGTCCCCACGCTCATTCGCGAATGGCCTTGCCGAGGCTATGATTAAGCGGTTCTGACTTATCGCCCGAGCATTGGTATTGCGCACCAACTTGCCGATTTACGCATGGGGTTATGCAATTTTGCATGCGGCTATACTTATTCGCCACCCACCGCCAATCAACCGTTTAGTGCGTATCGGCTGGTAAATCGGATATGAGCCTGATATTTCACACTTACGCATTTTTGGTTGTGCGGTATATGTGCCAATTACGCCTCCACAACGTACTAAAATGGGTCCGCAAAGACGATTAGGTATATATGTTGGCTATGAATCGCCTAAAATTATCCGCTATTTGGAACCTTTGACAGGAGATCTGTTCACTGCAAGATTTGCAGATTGTCACTTTGATGAGACAAACTTCCCGTCGTTAGGGGGAGAGAGGAATCGAACGATTCCAGTTGAACGCCAGGAAATTGTCTGGTGTGCTCCCTCCTTGCCTCATCAAGATCCCCGCACAGCTCAATCCGAGCTAGAAGTGCAACGTATTCTCGCCTTGAAAGTTGCGGATTCGATGCCCGACGGCTTTACCGATACTGCGAAAGTGACAAGATCTACCATTCCCGCCGCGAATGTTCCCGCAAGGTTGGAAGTCCCAGCTATAGGGCAAGGTTCAGCCGCCCAAAGGAATGATGCCACCGGCGTCAACCTTAGTGGTGGGACGGCCTTGGCCGCTCTTATCCCTGCACGAAAGAGGATGAGGCCAGTGTGTAGAAAGTATACCGAACCTCTACATAGAAGAGGAACGCAGGCACAAAAACCTCTAATCCACGACACACTGACTCCGTCAAATGAGATTCTCTCTGACTTCGGATATGTCCTCGAATCAACTATGGAACAATCGACGGACGCCGTTAAACTTTGTTGATGTCGAAAATAAAGAAATCTCGATGCAATGTACGAGTGAATACGCATTTATTGGGCCATGTGTCGCCCACGCTAGTCGACGATGCTTTTGCCTACTCCGTCGCTCAAGAAATTATTGAAGACGACGACGCCGAGCCGCTCGGTTGCCGAGTGTCAACAACGAGCCGATTGGCGAAATGGAAAGATGCAATGCAAATAACTAGACTCAATGGCTAAACGTGAGGTATTTGGCCGTATCGAGCTAATACCCGTGGGCGTTAAACCAGCTGGACATAAATGGGTCTTTGTTCGTAAACGCAATGATAAGGATGAGGTCATGCGTTACAAAGCGAGACTAGTTGCCCAAGGCTTCTCGCAGCGCCCGGCATTGACTACGAGGAGACGTATTCTCCCGTTATGGACATCATCACTTTCCGCTACTTAGTCGGTTTGGTAGTGTCCGAAAAACTCAACATGCAAATTATGGATGTGGTTACAGCGTATCTTTATGGGGATCTAGATACGGATATCTATATGAAAGTCCCAAGGGATTTCATGGCCCAAATCAAGTAGCTCTAAACCACGGAGCGCGTACGCTGTGAAATTGCGTCGCTCACTCTATGGCTTGAAACAATCCTAAGGATGTGGTACAACCGCCTAAGTGAATACTTGATTGGGAAGGGATACAAGAACAGGACATCCGTCCATGCATATTCGTGAAAAGAACAGATCTTTGGATTCGTGATTGTAGCCGTTTATGTAGATGACATGAATGTCATCGGTACCATAGATGAGGTCAATGAAACGCCCGCTACCTTAAATCCGAATTCGAGATGAAAGATCCGGGAGGACTCGATTCGCTTGGGCTTAGAGCTAGAACATCGAGATGATGGTATACTCATTCATCACCGGCCTATGTCCACAAAATGCTCAGCGATTTAGCATGGACAAGGCACATCCTCTTGCTACCCCCATGATTGGTCGAAGTCCTGAAATGAACAAGGATCCGTTTCGCCCTAAAGAGGAGGATGAAGAGGTCCTTGGAGCGAAACACCGTACCTTAGCGCAATTGGTGCGTTGTTGTATCCGGCTCAATGTACTGGCCCGTACATCGCATTCTCTCGTGAATCATTAGCGAGATTTAGCTCCGCTCCCACGACAAGGCATTGGAATGGAGTAAAACACATCTTTCGATACTTGAAAGGCTCCAGTGACCTTGGATTGTTCTTTCCCTACGCAAAGAGAGTGATATTCGAAAGGAATTGTTGAGGTGAAGACGATGCATACCGACCGCCGATCTTCCTCCGATATTGCCGCTAAGCATGGTAGCTTGACTACCGTAGTGCTAATGCAAGCAAGCTTACCCTTATGCGAGAATCCTAACGACACGTTAGTTGGATTTGCCGATGCCTGCTATCTCTCCGACCCGCATAAAGGACGTTCCCAAACCGGTTATGTGTTCACCATTGGGAATACGGCGATATCTTGGCGATCTACCAAGCGCATTCTAGTTGCTACTTCCTCGAACCATGCAGAGATAATTGCATTGCACGAATCCGTAAGGGAGTGCATTTGGCTCCTATACCATAGACCATATACGAGGAACGTGTGGATTAGATCCCACCACAAAGAACTCCTACTTGCATCTTTGAGGACAATGCGGCATGCATTGAGCAGATGAAGTTAGGTTTCATAAAGGGTGACAATACCAAGCATATTGCGCCAAGTTCTTCTATAATCGCAGCAGCAGAAATTGTGAATATCGAAGTGAAACAAGTGAGTTCCGATGAGAACATCGCAGACTTGTTCACTAAGTCTCGCCAAATCTACATTTGAGAAACATGTGAGAAGCATCGGAATGTGTCGATTATCCGAGCTCAACTAAAGATGGCTCGATGGAATGAGCCGTCATGTATACCTCGGGGAGTATACTTCACATGATTCTCGACATTTGTAGTTGGTGCGTTGCGCTCTTTTCCTCACCAAAGTCTTTGTTTTCCCACGGGGTTTTATTTGACTTGGAAAGGTTTTTTACCGAGGCAACACATTGTGCACCATGTTAGTATTAGTGTTCGACATGGGGAGTGTTCCTGAAATCCTTCCCGTATTGGTGTCTTACCTAATACTAGTTGTAGGGGGATAAGAGTTATGGTAGGTTCTAGACTCTTCCATAAGTAGTTGGATACTGTTAGATGTCTTACCTTAACTAGAATCCTATGTATGGAAAGACTCTCTTTGTAAAGCCTATATAAAGGCCCCTCTATTCATTGTTATCAATACAATTGATTGCTGTCTTTACTTTTCTCCTCAAACACAACCAAGAATTTAAAACCAATTTGGCTGACCTACCAACTTCATATCTCTTTAGTCGCGCACACATACAAGTAGATGTAGTACTACTTCTTTTATATTTGGAATATAATATGATCATATTTATTACTCTCTAATCAGCTCAAAACTTGACAGAAAGTATATATTTGATGTATTTTAGGTAATAATTAATGTAAGTAATGATGATAAATGTGTGATTGAGATAAAAAGGTAAAAAATATTGATAGTGAATGTGTGATGGAGATTAAAAAGTAACAGATGGTTGTTTGATTTGATCGTGCAAATATGATAAATAGAAAGTTTCTAAATTGATAAAAAAAGATAAGTGTAAAGGTTTGAGCGGGACGGAGGAGTAAAAAAGTTATTTCTCTGTCCCGCTTAAGCCTTAATAGGTATAGTTTGGTAATTTTTAGATAAATTATTGGACATGATAGATTGATAAATTGTGTAGGCAGTAATGGTGAATGTGTGGTAGAGATGAAAAAAAATAAATTGAACCGACAATAAGTATTTGGTTGAGATTAAGTGATATGATTGTGACGGTTTGATATGGGCGTGTGAGTAGAGGTGTTCGGCGGTTCAAAATCGCCGGTTCACGAACCGTCGGTTCCTATTTGCCAAAATCGGAACCGGAACCGAACCGCCTTATAGCGGTTCACGGTTACGGTTTTGAACCGTGAATCACGGCTCGAATCGAACCGAATGGTTCGGCTGTTCATTTTTTTTTTTTTGAATTTTTTAAATTTTAATTTTAAAAAAAAAAAGTATGGGGCAAAAATTGGACTTGAGCTTAATTAAGTATTAAAGTTTAAACTTGAATTTTGTAATTTTAGATCTTTGAATTAAGCGCCTACGTATTTGATATCCGTAACTTTAGAGTTTAGGAATCAAAATCAAAGTCCTCGTAGTTCATTTTTAAATTTGGTGTGGGGGGGGAGGGGAAAAAATAAAAATGGACTTGACCTTAATTCAAATATTCAAAGTTAAAATTAAGAATTTCAACTTTAAATATTTGGATTAAGTTGCATACGTATCCCTTTACCTTAGGAATCAAAGTCCTCGTAGTTCACTTACCTTATACTTTACCTCAGGGAGCGGAGCGGAGGTGAAGAGGAGATGGTTCAATCACCCAAGTCAACCGAATCATTGCTAGATCTGGTATCATATGTATCACTGTCTTCTTGTTCATTATAATTTGGTTCTTGTTGACGTAAATCGGCACCCAATCATTCAATAATGCTTGGGCTTCAAGATTTTGAGGCGTCAATCGAGATCGTCGTTCATCCAGAATGTATCCTCCTACATTGAAGGCTTGTTCAACCGAAACTGTTGAGGCGGGGACAACTAGCATTTCCTTTACAATCGTGGCAACTACAGGAAATATTGTAGACCTTTTTGCCCACCACTTAAGAAGATTGTTATTACCATCCGATCCACGTTCTAAAGCTCCCAATTCACAAGTAGTTAAATAATTTTCAAGTTCTTGATAAGCATTACTTTGGTACCTTGTTCGTTTTCGAGATAAATCTTCTTGATAGGCATTTCATTCACTAAGATCCGGAATAGCAAAACCAAAAGAAGATGCACTACTACTAGAAGGAATGTGAACAGGAGAAGAAGAACCCGTACCAAGATCAAGACTACCACTATAACTACAAGCATATTCGCGATAAAGAGTAGATAATAAATTTTTTGCATTTTGAACTAAATCGCTAGGATTTGGAGGAATAAGATTAGCAATGGGATTAGGAGATAAAGCATTATAGTAAAGTGCAAGTAATTTTAGCAAACCTTCCTCTCTAACTTGAGGATCTAAAAGTTTAGCAACCAAAAAAATCGGAGGAATGTAGGCGAAATATTTAATCCATTTGTCTCTTATTTCTTTTATACAGTTAAATAACTCGGGAACTTTAATTAAAGACTTGAATCCATTTGTCTCTTATTTTTTTATACAATTAAATAACTCGGGAACTTTAATTAAAGACTTGAATACAAGTACAATTTTAACACAATGTTCAACAATAAGTGTAGAAGTAGGATAATAAACACCAGACAAAGACGAAGTTGCCTCTTTAAAATTTTTTAAAAGTGCCATTAAACTAGAGCACTTATCCCATTGAGTTGGCAATAAGCAAACGGGTACTTGTTCTTCGTTATAAAAATTGCACAATGCAATATGATATTCATAACTATCATTTAACAAATTGTAAGTAGAATTCCAACGATTTGGCATATCTTTTGAAATTTTCTTTGGATGAATATTATTTTTTATGCAATATCTTTTCCATTTTTTACCTAGAGACGAATGTCTAATTAAATACATTATTGCTTCACGGATAGGAGCATATGCTTCTTGTAAAACAACTAAACCATCTTGAACACATAAATTAAGAACATGACAAATGCACATAACATGACAAAATTTACCACCAAGAGATAGCTCACATATTGCAATAAGTGATTCCAAACTAGCTGTATTGGAGCTAGCATTATCAAAAGAAATTGAAAAATTTTTGTACTAAATTATATTCAGATAAATATGTATAAATTTTATGCGAAATATTTTGGGCGGTATGTGCGATATTAAACTCTCTAAAACCAATAAAGATTTTTGTATAGTCCAAGAATCATCAATCCAAATACAAGTAATTCCCATATATGAATTCTCTTCCCAATGATCACTCCAAGCATCGGAATATATACAAACTTTATGATCTAAGTTTAAAAACATATTAGCTAAAATTAATTTTGCCTCGCTAGTAGTTTTTCGAACATCACGAGTTACGGTAGAGCGTAAATTTTTTTTACTAGCGGGATTAAAATTTAGTTGAGTGAAATTTTCATACATTTGGTCGTCGGCAAAGTTAAAAGGAAGAGATTTACCACAAACAAACCTAGCTAATTCTTTTCTAGCGGTAATTAGATTAAATTTAAATAAAGAACTATTACCTTGATTGAGGGCATTAGACGACGTCGCCGTGCCTCGAAGTTGGGTTTGATTAGACTCGGTGCCAACTTTGTCGGGATATTGTCTTTGTATATGGCCATTGAGTGTCCCGTAACCTCCTCCTTTTATAAACATGTACATTTTATCGCAATAGTTGCACTTGGCCAAGAAATGACCGGGATCGGACGCAACGTCGTCCATTTTTGTATAATGGAGCGCAAATAATGGAGATTTGAGCTCGGATGGTTTACTTTGTTTTGGTTTTGTTGGTTGCTCATCATCTTCATGAATCGATTTTGATGCTTCAAACATTTCGTTGATTTGTTCCTCGGTTAATTTATCGGGAACATAATCTCTAAAATTCGGACTTGGAATTTGTACTACCACTAGCACCGCCTCTTCCTTGTCGAGGAATGCCGGTGATAGCCTTTCCCTTTCCCCGGTTGAATTGACCACTTGACATTTTTTTGAATTAAAAGTATAATACTTGAGAGTTGAGAGAATAGAAATTAAAGAGAAAGTAGATAGTTGGTGTGAGTAAAATGAAGGATGTGAGGGGGGTATTTATAGGATTTGAAAACTGTAGGTGACGAGAAAAAAAATTGAACTTGTGACCGTTGGAACCGCCGATTCCCAGTTGGACCACCGGTTCCGATTTGAACCGCCGGTTCACAACGGTCACAATTTTGAATTTTTGATCTTTTTTTTTTAAAACCGTCGGTTGAACCGCCGGTTCGCGGTTCGTCAAAATGACGAACCGGAACCGAACCGTCTAAAAACGGTTCACAATTCTGGTTTTGAATCGAACCGCGGTCAATGGTTAACCGAACCGCAATCAACGGTTCAAAACTGGCGGTTCGGCGGTTCGAACCGAAACCGTGAATACCACTACATGTGAGAGTTATAAATGTAGAAAGAGACAAAAAAAAAAAAAAAAAAGTAAACGTGAATTCTTAAATGGAAAGAAAATATAATGTATTGGTAGACATGTTTCACTTGCTACCAGCCTACCACCATGAGCATTGTAGGCTTGTAGCTCAAGTTGTATTATTCAATATGTGTTTTCGAGGGCTCTGTATCTTTTATTTAATTAGTTATTATGCATCTCCACTCCATCATAGTTATATTTGGTTTATTTTTACTTGCAATAATTTATTTTCCGCATTATTCATATATTAATATCCGTCGTATTTTGTTCTATTAAGATAAAAAAATTGGGATGTTACAAAATTTATCTCAATATTTATTTTAATATATTATTATATTTGTAATTTTAATAATAAATAATTAGTAAATTAATGGTCAAAATTATACAACAATATCTATAATTTCTACAAATGTCTCACTTGCAACTTTATAGATTTTGAGTTAGGAGCTTTTGTTTAGAAAAGATCATTGGAATAATATACAGTGGTTACCTTTTTTATTTTAATATGGCGCTTCACTATTTCTTACGACATAATTATGAAATTATATTTTGAGTAGGCCTCTTGTGAGATAGTTTAATATGTGAAAATAGAGATTAAATTTTGTTTTTGAAAATTTATGAGGTGTTTGGTTCGTAGTGGTATGGGTTTGGAATCATCAATGAATAAAATGGTATGAATTTAGATCTTAATACCTAATATCATGTGTCTGGCTTAATAGGTGTTGTTTAGCTGAAGTTTTTTTTTGAAAAAATACCCGCAATTATACAAGATCAACAATTCCAATAAACTTTTTAAATAAAAATAAAAATTACTCCCTCCGTTCTAGCTAACATGAGCATTTTGACTTTATATGGTCAATAATTTTTAAGTTTGACTAAGAATTAATCTCAAAATATAATGATAAAATATTTAACAAAATTATATTATGAAACTTCACCATCTAAAGTTTCATAATATAATTTTGTTAAATATTTTATCATTATAGTTTGAGATTAATTCATAGTCAAACTTGAAAATTATTGACCATATAAAGTCAAAATACTCATATTAAATTTTTTTAGGAGTAATAAATAATGCTACAAAAATCGAAACTGTTTGAGGAGAAAAGTAAAGACAAGAATCAATCAGATTGATAACAATGAATAGAGGCCTTTATATGCGCTTTACAAAGAGAGTCTTTCCATACATAGGATTCTAGTAAAGGTAAGACATCTAACAGTATCCAACTACTTATGGAAGAGTCTAGAACCTACCATAACTCTAAACCCCCTACAACTAGTATAAGGTAAGACACCAATACGGGAAGGATATCCCGGAACACTCCCCCTGTGTCGAACACTAATACTAACATGGTGCACAATGTGTTGCCTCGGTAAAAAACCTTTCCAAGTCAAATAAAACCCCGTGGGAAAAACAAAGACTTTGGTGAGGAAAAAGAGCGCAACGCACCAACTACAAATGTCAGAATCATGTGAAGTATACTCCCCCTGAGGTATACATGACGGCTCATTCCATCGAGCCATCTTTAGTTGAGCTCGGATAATCGACACATTCCGATGCTTCTCACATGTTTCTCAAATGTAGATTTCGGCAGAGACTTAGTGAACAAGTCTGCGATGTTCTCATCGGAACTCACTTGTTTCACTTCGATATTCAGCAATTTCTGCTGCTGCTGATTATAGAAGAACTTCGGCGCAATATGCTTGGTATTGTCACCCTTTATGAAACCTAACTTCATCTGCTCAATGCATGCCGCATTGTCCTCAAAGATGCAAGTAGGAGTTGCTGTGGTGGGATCTAATCCACACGTTCCTCGTATATGGTCTATGACTGACCGGAGCCAAATGCACTCCCTTACGGATTCGTGCAATGCAATTATCTCTGCATGGTTCGAGGAAGTAGCAACTAAGTCCGCTTGGTAGATCGCCAAGATATCGCCGTATTCCCAATGGTGAACACATAACCGGTTTGGGAACGTCCTTTATGCGGGTCGAGAGATAACTGCATCAAGAAATCCAACTAACGTGTCGTTAGGATTCTCTCGCATAAGGGGTAAGCTTGCTTGCATTAGCACTTCGGTAGTCAAGCTACCATGCTTAGCAAAGAATATCGGAGGAAGATCGACGGTCGGTATGCATCGTCTTCACCTCAACAATTCCTTTCTAATATCACTCTCTTTTGCGTAGGAAAGAACAATCCAAGGTCACCGGAGCCTTTCAAGTATCGAAAGATGTGTTTTACTCCATTCCAATGCCTTGTCGTGGGAGCGGAGCTAAATCTCGCTAATGATTCACAGAGAATGCGATGTCCGGACGAGTACATTGAGCCGGATACAACAACGCACCAATTGCGCTAAGGTACGGTGTTTGCTCCAAGGACCTCTTCATCCTCCTCTTTAGGACGAAACGGATCCTTGTTCATTTCGCACTTCGACCAATCATGGGGGTAGCAAGAGGATGTGCCTTGTCCATGCTAAATCGCCCGAGCATTTTGTGGACATAGGCCGATGATGAATGAGTATACCATCATCTCGATGTTCTAGCTCTAAGCCCAAGCGTAATCGAGTCCTCCCGGATCTTTCATCTCGAATTCGGATTTAAGGTAGCGGGCCGTTTCATTGACCTCATCTATGGTACCGATGACATTCATGTCATCTACATAGACGGCTACAATCACGAATCCAAAGATCTGCTCTTTTCACGAATATGCATGGACAGATGTCACCGTTCTTGTATCCCTTCCCAATCAAGTATTCACTTAGGCGGTTGTACCACATCCTTCCGGATTGTTTCAAGCCATAGAGTGAACGACGCAATTTCACGGCGTACGCGCTCCGTGGTTTAGAGCTACTTGATTTGGGCCATGAAATCCCTTGGGGACTTTCATATAGATATCCGTATCTAGATCCCCATAAAGATACGCTGTAACCACATCCATAAGCCGCATGTTCAGCTTTTGGACACTACCAAACCGACTAAGTAGCGGAAAGTGATGATGTCCATAACGGAGAATACGTCTCCTCGTAGTCAATGCCCGGTGGCGCCGAGAAGCCTTGGGCAACTAGTCTCGCTTTGTAACGCATGACCTCATCCTTATCATTGCGTTTACGAACAAAGACCCATTTATGTCCAATCGTTTAACGCCCACGGGTATTAGCTCGATACGCCAAATACCTCACGTTTAGCCATTGAATCTAGTTCATTTGCATTGCATCTTTCCATTTCGCCAATCGGCTCGTTGTTGACACTCGGCAACGGCGCGGCTCGGCCGTCGTCTTCAATAATTTCTTGAGCGACGGAGTAGGCAAAAGCATCGTCGACTAGCGTGGACGACTGGCCCAATAAGACGTATTCACTCGTACATTGCATCGAGATTTCTTTATTTTCCGACATCAACAAAGTTTCCGACGCGTCCGTCGATTGTTCCATTGTTGATTCGAGGACATATCCGTAGTCGAGATAATCTCGTGTGACGGAGTCACCGTGTCGATGATGAGAGGATTTTGTGCCTCCGTTCCTCTTCTCTTCGAGGTTCGGTATCCTTTCTACCCACCGGCCTCCTCTTTCGAGCAGGATAAGAGCAAGGCACTGGCCCCACCACTAAGGTTGACGCCGGTGGCATCATTCCTTTGGCGGCTGAACCTTGCCCTATAATCGGGACTTCCAACCTTGCAGAACATTCGCACGGGAATGGTAGATCTTGTCACTTTCGCAGACGTAAAGCCGCCGGGCATCGAATCCGCAACTTTCAAGATCGAGAATACGTTGCACTTCTAGCTCGGATTGAGTGCGGGGATCTTGATGAGGCAAGGAGGAGCACACTGCAATTTCTGGCGTTCAATCGAATCGCTCGATTCCTCTCTCCCCTAACGACGGAAGTTTGTCTCATCAAAGTGACAATCTGCAAATCTTGCGGTGAATGGATCTCTGTCAAAGGTTCCAAATAGCGGATAATTTTAGGCGATTCATAGCCAACATATATACCTAATCGTCTTTGCGGACCCATTTTAGTACGCTGTGAGGCGTAATTGGCACATATACCGCACAACCAAAAATGCGTAAGTGTGAAATATCGTGCTCATATCCAGCTACCAACCGGTACGCACTAAACGGTTGATTGGCAAAGGTCGAAAGCGAATAAGTATAGCCGCATGCAAAATTGCATAACCCCATGCGTAAATCGGCAAGTTGGTGCGCAATACCAATGCTCGGGCGATAAGTCAGAATCGCTTAATCATAGCCTCGGCAAGGCCATTCTCGCGAATGAACGTGGGGACGGATGTTCAACATCAATCCCAATCGACATGCAATAGTCGTCAAAGACTTTGACGTAAACTCTCCAAAGATTGTCCAATCTTAATGACGAGATTGGGAAGTCGGGTGGTTAGCCCGTAACTTGATAATTTGTGCTAGGAGTTTAGCAAATGCGCGTTTCTTGTGGATAGCAGAGCGACGTGTGACCATCGCGTCGATGCATCAACCGTAACCATAAAATATCCGAATGGTCCGCACTGGTTGAATAGGTCCACATATGTCCCCTTGAATTCTTTGTAAGAAGCGAATATTCTGTGTTGAGTCTTTAGCAAAGGACGGAGAGGGTATCAACTTTGCTAGTGAACAGCTTTACAAAACGATTTATGGGCATTAGAAATTGCCACGGAAGCCTCGGGATTTTCGAGGATGCACCGTCAACCTTATTAGGCGTGCGATCTTTGGTCCTTGATACGGTATCAAGCTCACTCACATCAATGCCGATATCGAGTGGTGCTTCCAATCGTTTCTGGACTTGAAAAACGGATGACCATGTGAGTTTTTCAAAATGCGAATCATCATGTCGCGTCTGTGGTGACCGAGTCGGTCATGCCATAGTTGGTATGCTTCTAATCACACATTTCGTGACTCACAAAGATAGATTCAATAACCCTTATTGTAGTCCGTATAAACCACTACTTAGACTCATAAGTTTCTCGAGAACGCGGCGTCTTCCGCATTCCGCGCAGTAACACACAAAAATTCTGTCCCATTCTCACAATGCGTATCAAGGTGATAACAGCTGCACGGATGTCCCTAAAACTTAGCAAGGTTCGGTTTGCTCTTGGGGCATAGAGAGCATTTGTGACATTAATATGCGTACTGTTAGGTAGCAAGAAATGAGCAGGTCCCCTCCCTTGAATTACTTGGGAGGAACCAATCATTGTTGTCACGGAGGATATGTATGGCACAATATCCTTAAATAATTGCCTATTCCGAAGAATAGTGTGGGTTGTTCCACTATCAGCAAGGCACTCAATTTCGCCACGAGACATCTACAATAAGACATGAAACTCAATTAGTCTTATGTTTAGAGACATAGCGAAAACTCATTTACATCGAGTTTGGGGAAATTCGACCAAGTTGGTTAGGATCAAAGTTAGCACAATCGCTGGAAATAATTTCCGCGCAGCTTGACCTTTGTTCACTAAAACAGCAATAACTTCTTCGTTAAGAAGGCTATGGACGAACGGTCAGTTGTTCTGGAAACTAGACTTCCGTATATTTCTATCCATAGGTCGTGCACTTTCTGGATCATTAAACTCAGATCTCAGTGCTCGTTTTAATTTGATGTTTTGGTATTTCCCTATTGTTGAGTGAAAGAGCAAGGTTTAAACCCTTTTCAAAGGCATTATTTTTGATACAATACTATGGAAATATGGCCATAGGAGCGTTTAGATACTTTAAAACGCGTCTTGGTTTACGATTTATATCTCTACTAATGATCCTTTCGTAACTCCAACTTGGTAGACTTGGAGAAAGTAGGAATGTCAGACAATGCTAAGGCCGTTTAAAACCACCGATTCCGTTTGAACTCTCAAAGCATAAACAAATACCAAGGAGGATGCGCTAGTCTTGATCAAAAGTTTTGATGAAATCTTACCAATGTATCAAATTTTTATTTTAACCAAGCAATTCGTTGCTAGCAATTATTTTGATAAACCAAACATGCTTTCGAAGGGAAAAATAAAATTCATCTTTGCACAATCACAAGAATTAAAAGAATTTTATTCATCATAGCCAACTTTATTACATTCATGAAAATCCAAAGTAGTTCTCGAAAACTAGAAACAAGACAAAACATAACCAAAGCGTAAAACTAGTCAAAGTCGGCAACATCCATATGTTGGTCTTTGTCCGCAATGGTGAGAGGAGGGATCTCATTGATCTCAATATGGTTCACCTCCGTATTCTCATTGTCTACTTCCATGTAATTCGACTCTTGAGCCAAATATTGTTTATAGTGCTTGTAGTAAGCTTGGATGTTCTTTGGCGCTTTGCAATTGCGGTAAGTATGCTTCTTCGATCCGCAAGTATAGCAATTCCGGCCTTCCTCGAGTGGTTCCATTCCGTGGCAGGAGGCGGCCCACGTGGTTGGGTTCCACTAGGTCCCGTGGCCGAGCCACCTTGCCTCTTCCACACGTTGGAACGACGACCTCGTCTTTTCCCTTGCTTGCTCGAGTCATGCATCCGTGGTGCTTGCAAAACCGAGTAGCGTTGCCTTTTCTATTTTGTCGTGGTGCTTTCCTGGTAGCCCGATTTACTTCCGAATCGGCTTCGTATCACCGGGCGCGCATTGCTATTGAGAATAATCTCATGGTGCCTTTCTTTTTCGCGAGGTGGGAGATAAGGTCACTAAAGTTCTTAATTCTCCCTTCCTCATAGGCAACGCGCAATGATGAGCAATTACACTTGCTCCCACGGAAACGTGTTAAGAGTCTTCTCGATCAAATCTTGATCGACTTCTTGACACCACAAAACCAAGATCAGCGAAGATCGAGGACAGCTTGATTATAGGCTTCCACATTCGCATAATCCAAAAATCGGATTTGCTCCCACTGAAGTTGCAATTCTGGGAAGCGCTGATCATGCACATTATTAAATCGTTGTTCGAGTGTGTCCCATAGTTCTTTAGGGGTTTGTAAGTTCATATAACACTTTTTCAACAACGGATGTATATGTCTACGCAAGTACATCAGTGCATTAGCCTTGGTTTCCTCGCTCGGTTCTTGAGCGTTAGGCTCGTTAGAGGGAAAGATGGTGGTAGTAAATCTCTTACCGACGAACGCCAAGCGAACGTCCGAGACCCACCTATGGTACTCCTTACCAAAGATGGTCAAGGATGTCGAACTCCGGATGAACATCGAGCTTTGTGCCATCTACAAGATATAAACAAGAGGAAGTTAGTCTTGTTGGATTTTCAAGGACAATGTAAACGATCACAATCGATGCTTTTAAAAGCGTGTAACATAACCGTTACTCGATTTACTTCCCTTAATTGTTGTTTAGTAAAGTCGACAAAAAACGGCGATATCGATCGCACCCGGATACGTGGTGTATGCAAACAACCACAAGTATCGACTTTTCAACAATTCCGTGACTTCAGACCGTCACACAGTTTTCTTCGACACGCAGAGATACCGACTTCTCTCGCGGTCTCATCCACCGCAAAGTAGCGTGGGAGATAAAGAACCCAAAACCCGTGTCCCCAAAAGAAAATTCCCAAAAAGGAGAGAATTGAAAAGGGACGAGCCGATAGTTACCTCGATTATAAAATTAGGTATGTCTCAGATCTGTCTTGTGCTTCGATCTACCTGTTGGTACTCGATGCGACGACGTGAAACCGGAGGCGCAATTTTGACGGCTCAAGATAAGTTGATGTTCGGTTTTGGTCCGAGAGTCGAACCGGCCTGACTCGGACTGGGCCGGTCGGGCGGCGGTCCGCGGCGCGGCGGGCGGTGGCGGCGCTGGCGCGGCGGGCGGCGGAGGCGGCAGTGCTGGGCTGGTTGGTGGCAGGTCCGGGCTGCTCTGGGCTGTGGCGGTCCGGCGACGGAGGCGGTCCGGTGGCGGTGGTCCGGCTATGAGGTGCTGACGCCCGGTGGCGGTCAGCGGCGGTGAGGCTCGCCAAGTGAGCTGGCGGCGAGCAAGGCGGGCGGTGGTACTGAGGTCCGGCGGGAGCTTCTGGGTCCGGCGGAGTGGCGGCGAGCTGGGTCCGGCAAGTGAGCTTTGGCGGCGGGAGCAAGGCGGCGGAGCTGGGTCCGGCGGCGGAGCTTCGGCGGGCGGAGCAGCGGCGTCGGAGCTTCTGGGGTCCGGCGGGAGCTGGCGGTGGCGGTCGGCGGCTGACGGCGGCGATCGGCGGCGGCGGGAGCAGCTGGCGGCGGCGATCGGCGGCTGACGGCGGCGGCGGGAGGCTGGGCTAGGGCGATGCTCGGCCGATTTTTTTTTTTCTTCGTTCGAGCTACGTGCTGATAACGTGTTTGAGGAGAAAAGTAAAGACAGCAATCAATTGTATTGATAACAATGAATAGAGGGGCCTTTATATAGGCTTTACAAAGAGAGTCTTTCCATACATAGGATTCTAGTTAAGGTAAGACATCTAACAGTATCCAACTACTTATGGAAGAGTCTAGAACCTACCATAACTCTTATCCCCCTACAACTAGTATTAGGTAAGACACCAATACGGGAAGGATTTCCCGGAACAGAAACATCAATATAAAATTCTTTAAGTCATATAAATGAATATTAAGAAATTAACATTTAGTAAAATAAAACTGAAAAACTATTATATTGATTAATAAATATAAAAGTTTATAAATTCAAATATTTATTTTGAAATCTAACAAAGAAGCAACTCAATAATCCTAGTTAATTTATAATTAAATAGATATATAATTTTATTCTGTCAGATTATTTGGAATTATAGAACTTTTAATTTACTAAGTAATATACTATTATTTTTCATTTGTATTTATACTATTTCTAATATTGTATTTTATTTTTTATATTTCAAATAACTATTTGGAATTAAAATTTTTTCATATTTATTAATTGATTTAATACTTATTATTATCACATATTGTATTTAAAGTTTTTAATTTCTTCATATTTTCAGTAATTATTTAGAATTATAACTCCTTTTACAAAAATAAATTATTTTAATATTTCTTTAGTTTTATATTATGTTATGATATACTCCATCTACCCGCCCAAAGCTTAAGAGGATGTGATTTTGGTACTTCTTAGATAAATAACCCGATATGATAGATTTACATGTTGTGTAAGCAGTAATGATGAGTGTATGGTGGAGATTATATAAAGGTACTGATAGTAAATGCTATGATGTTAATATTTAATGTAAGTGTGTAAAAATGGTAAATATAAAGCTTCCGAATGGAGAAAAAATGGATAAATTTAAAGTTTTGAGAGGGACGAATGTAGTAGTATTTTAGTTTTCCCTCTTACTATCTTTTTTAATCTGATACTTAAATGTACTGTATAAGTGAAATCCACCTGTGAGTTTTTAACTTCATACCTTATAATTTTGATGTACATAATTAGAATTGATGTAACCGAGCTGATCGGTCACCAAGAACCGAGTCAATCTAAGAGGTTTGATCAAAGAAAAACCCGAATGTGTGATGAAATATCTATCTGAGTGCTTCTGATTGCTTAGCCCTAGGAGGGACAGCTTCTCTCCCATTTATAGAAGGGAGGAGAAGCCTCTCCCTGAGATCCCGTTCTTAGCATAGGGAAAATCCACGATATTCAGGGATTTTGGTTGCGGCCGCCAACCCTGGATATCTGGGGTTTCGGCTGCAGCTGTCAATCCCTGAATATATGGGAGTTTGTCAGACAGATAAAATCCCAACCCTTCCCAGCTCGGGGTAGGGTCATGTAGCTCGGACTCTTTCATGAGGGAACCCCTTGTCAGGACCTCTCGTTCTTTTGAGAGGTCGATAGGCCTGCTTGTTTTTGCTAATATTTACATCATGTCTACTGAGCTCGGGATAAGGCCATTCAGGTCGGACCCCTTTAACATGGAATCCCCTTGTCAGGGCCCCTCTCTATGACGAGAGGTCAGTAGGTCTGCCAATAACCCGACTCTTTAGATCAGGTTTTTGGGAGGTCTATATTTATCGTTCTATCAACCAGTCCCCCCTACTCTAGTCGAGCTGTAAGACCGAGTAGAGTAGGACTGTTTGGATTCTGGCGACCTCGATATGATAAATTCTCGGGGGCTGGTTCCTAGGTAATGATGATTTGTCTCCGAATTTGTCCGTGTTTATGGCCATACCGTTTCTTTTCTCTGGCCTCGCTCCCCAATTGTTGCTCCTTTACACCCAGGTCCAGGTGTCACCCGTTATAGGCCTGCTGAGGTGGTGCTGGATCTGGGCCGTTCCTTTGAAAAGGTCATTGGACGCTCCAGATCGTCCCTATATTTCTCAGTTTTCGTCCCTTTCTCTTATAAAAGGAGGGCTTCAGGTTCTTTTCTCATTTTCGCATTCTCGCCTTCTTATACCAGAGCGCAAAAATTCTCTGACAACATATTCGATCGTAGCTTCCATTCCCGGCGATGTCCTTCCTCTTTATCTCCGGCGTTCTTCTTCCTGCCCAAATCATGTGTATGTTTATCTGAGTTCCCTTCTTTTCTCCTCGCCTCTTTTTCTCTTTCATATTTGGTGTTTAGAGTTTGTTACACACACACACACACACACACACACACACACATATATATATATATATATATATATTATGTCATCTGCTTCTGAATCCCAAAATATCTCCGGTCAATCGATCTCCATGGATTCTGATTTTTTGGAAGGTTTAGCTTCTTCCGAATGGGATTCAGGTGGTAGATTGGATCGAGCTGTGGGCTCCTCTCTTTATCTTGTAGACGAGTCTATCGGCAATATAGATTGGTCAGAGCTAGGTGACATATCCCTTACTCTTCCTTCTGGAATTCCTTTAGTTATTATAAACCCCCGTCCCCTCCTCTTTCTGGCGAGGTGACGATTACCGACCTGTTAGCTGACCCTAATCAGGCAAGCGCAGGGGCTACACGCGTTCTTCCTCCCTATTCTTTATCCAGGACCAGCCCAACCATCTTAGAGAGATTTAAAAGATTCTTAGGCTTCCTCCGGGGTGGGATTTTGTCAACCCTCATGCTTTTGACGTCCCTGATCCTCCTCCTCCAGGCCATATCACTTGGTTTGTGGATCAGGTGAACAGTGGCCTTCGTTTTCCTCTTCATCCTTTCCTTGTTTCTATTTCTACCAAGTATAACCTCCCTCTTGATCAATTTTCCCTGAACTCGTTTCATTATATGGTCAGTTTTCTCGTGATATGCCATTATAAGAACGAGGAATCCGACCTAGATTTCTTTTACTTTTGTTTCGAGTTAAAGAGATTTAAGGGCTCTTTTTATCTGACTTCTTGGAACGACGCTTATTTCTTTACCCACCCCCCTTCCAATGTGAAGGACTGGAGGACACGCTTCTTTTTCCTTCTCCGTCCTCCTGGTGAATCTTGGGGCTTTCCAACAGAATGGGTGCAAGCCACTCCAAGTCAGGCTCTGATCCCCAGACGCAGCTCTATCCGAGCTGGGTGGGTTCGTAAGGTTCATGAGTGGAATGTCGTTTCCTATAATGCCTTCTAGCTGATGCATTTTCACGACCTGTTATTTCATTGTGGGTTGAGTTCTAATCCTTATCCTTTCATTCCTGATATTGGTAGGTCTTCCCAGTTTTTGGTTATATATATATATATATATACACACATATTTTTTGGCATATATTTGAGTGTGATGATGATTTGATATATATCCTTGTAGATCGCTTATACGGACCTGCCAATCTGATACTGCCAAGCCTGCCGAGCCTACGAAAGACAAGGTTACTAAGTTGGTGCATCCTCCTAAAGAGAGAATTCAGGGCTCATCCAAATTGAAGCAGAGGCCTGCTTCTTCCAAGGTGGCCAAGGTCGGGGTAACCCTGCCTTCTGACTCAGCTCCCCTGCTAACCACTGGGCGGTATCCGGTGAGCTCATCTCTATAGCTGTAGATAAGTAAGCAAGTCTGAACTCCGAGCTCCCCAGCTCCTGCTAAGCGGTCCAAGGCTGCGGGTGTTGGTACTTCCAATTAGGGCATGGATACCTTGCTGCGTTGTAAGGAGTTTGAAAAGTTTCTTCCTTTCCTCAACTCGGTGATACCTGTTAGGGACATGGAGATATTGCGGAATTCTCCGAAGGATACCCGTCTAGACTTGATGATGATGTATTTTGGGAAGGTAATTACCTTTGCTTATGTTTCTATCTCTATTGTATTGTTTTTGTATTTGCTTATTTTTCTTTTCCCCCCTTTTTTTTAGCTCTCCTCTACCATGGTGTGCTTGGTTGAGGAGCAGAAGAGAGGATATTCTTCTTCTTCTCAAGTGGCACATCTATCAGTCGAGCTTAAGGATGCTCTGGGTGTAATAGAAGAGTTTGAGGGGAGGCTGGCTGAGAGGGAACATCGTCTAGATATTGCTCTGAAGAAGATTTTCGAGCAGAAAATAGTCTTGGAGCGGGCCGAGATGGCTAATGTCCAGCTAAATCAGGAGCTGAAACTTATGAAGACTCAGCTCAGGCTGAATTTGAGAAGGTTATCCAGCTCGAGGCTCAGCTTGCAAAGGCCAAGGCTGCATTTGAGAGGGTTTTGCAGCCCGAGGCTCAACTTGCGGTGGCTAAATCTGAGGGGTCTTTGACTTATGAGTGAGGGGTTTTAGACGGTTAGCACTACTTCTTGACCACCAATGTCGGGCAGTCCTTCTTGGGAGCTTTTCGCTCAGCCCTCCTTGCTCACTATCATAATTCAACCGCCTACCTGGTCCGACTTGCTCCAGCCGCGACGCAGTACTTTGATTTTTCTTTGTTCCGTGCCCAGGAGCAACTGTCCGCTTTGGGTTTTGAGGGCGATCTAAATAGGGAGGCTACCTTGGGAGCTCCTGTCTCCTCGGGTTGGTCGGGATACGTGAATGAGTCCCCAGATGCTGCTTGGTGAGAAGCCGCCCTTGGGAAATCAATAACCGAATCCGGCCTCGATTTAGAGTCGCTAGCTACCCCCTGTCCCTGAAGCTCATCTTGGCTCACCTGACAGGTCTGATGTTCCCGACGTTCATACTGGAGGAGCTGACACTGAGGCCTCCCCCTCATCTTCTCTCGGATCTCCGGAGCCTGTAGTTTAGCTTTGTTTGTATGTATTTTTTTGTCTTTGTACTAGCATAGATGTTCGCTTTTAGTGAAGACCTTTTCATGTTAACGTAGCTCGGATATGCATGTTATTGATATTAGTAATATCCTTATGAAGTTAATGTAGCTCGACTCTAAAAACAACCTTTTAACATTAACATAGCTCGGCTATTCATACAACTCTTTGAAGTTAATGTAGCTCGAATTTAAAAACAACCTTTTAAAGTTAATGTAGCTCGGCTCTTCAAACAACTCTTTTGAAGTTAATGTAGTTCGGCTTCTTCAAACAACTCTTTGAAGTTAATGTAGCTCGGCTCTTCAAACAATTCTTTGAAGTTAATGTAGCTCGAATTTTAAAAACAACCTTTTAAAGTTAATGTAGCTCGGCTTCTTCAAATAACTCTTTGAAGTTAATGTAGCTCGGGTATGCATGTTATTAATAATATTTTTATGAAGTTGGTGTAGCTTTGAGTTGTCTGCCGAAGGTGTTTGCAGGTGAGTTCGTTTCACCTGGTCAAATTTTTAGGGTTGCCCACCCTTGTTTGAATCTAAGGGCGTTTCACTCAATCAGGCTTTTAGGATAGTTCACTTTGTTTGAATCTAAGAGCGTTTCACCCGATCAGTTTTTTATGGCAGTTCACCCTTGTTTGAATCTGAGGGCGTTTCACCCGATCAGATTTTTTAAGGCAGTTCACCCTTGTTTGAATCTGAGGGCGTTTTACCCGATCAGATTTTTAGTTCGTTTGAAGTGCATATTTAGATGTCTTTGGTAATGGGACTTTTATTAAAACATTATAAGCTCTTCCAAATTTGGAATTGTCTTTTCTTTACCTTCTTATCATGAGCTGCTTTTGTCAAACTCTTGTATCTCTTAGTTCGTGCCGCAGCTATTTCCCTTCTTTCTTCTATAGTATCCAGTGCTTCCTTCATCATTTCTTCGTTTTCTTCTTCATTGAACGATCAAACTCGGGGCGACATTTCCCGAACCTCTACCGGGATTACTGCTTCGGGCCCATACACCATACTAAAAGGCGTTTCCCTTGTTGACGACCCAGGTGTGGTTTTGTAGAACCATAGCACTGAGCTCAGTTCATCAACCCATCCTCCCCCTGCTTTGTCCAGGCGGGTTTTTATCCCTTTCAATATTGTTCTATTTACAACTTCTACCTGTTGGCTTGTGGATGGGCTACCATAGCGAATCGTTGTTTGATGAGCATTTCTTCACACCAGGTTGGGTTCTCTTCCCATTGAATTGCGTCCCATTATCTAAGATGACTATTTGGGCGCCCATACCTGCAGCAGATGTTGTTAAACAAAAAACTTATGATCCTTTGCTCGGTGATGGTGGCCACTAGCTCGGCCTCCACCAATTTACTGAAGTAATCGACGACCACCACCCAAAACTTCCTTCCTCCTGAGCCAACTGCGAATTATACCATAATGTCTATCCCCCATTTAGAGAATGGACAGGGTGCCCCCACAGTGATCATGTTCTCTGCTGGGATGTGTATTAGCAGTGCGTGAATTTGACACTTTTGGAAACACTTAACCATCTCGACCGTCCTCTTGTTCATCCCCGGCCATAAAAAATTGCCCTTAATGTTTTGCTGATTAATGCTCTTACTTTGGTGTGATCACCGCAACATCCTTCATGAATTTCCTATAGTATATCCCCTCCTCGTTCTTCTGAGACACACCTCAGGTTTGGCCCGAGGTAAGATGTTTTGTATAGCTCACCATTAATGCAACAAAATCTAGCCTCTGTATGCACAACTTTTTCTTTCTCCTGCTTGTCATTTGGCAGCCCTGCTCTGTTTAAATATGCTAATAAGGGAGTTCACCAATCCGCTATTTCGTTTATTTCCATCACTTGCCTCGCGATGCTACTCCGAGCTACTCCTAAAATTGTTGTTGTTCGTGAGCGACAATCCACCAAAGAACTTCCTATTTTTGCCAAATAATCTGCTCTCACATTCTTTTCCCTAGGAATATGGAGCAATTCCCATTCTCCCAATTTTTTGGCGGCCTCTTTCACTTCCTCGACGTCCCTGTCCATTCGTTCTTTATTTATTTCAAATTTTCCTTCTACTTGTTGTGTGACCAACTGAGAGTCAGAATAAGCGATAAGTCTTCGCGCACCTAAATCTATCTCTAGCTACATTTACTTAACTAAGACTTCATACTCGGACTCATTGTTAGAGGCTTTAAAATCAAAATTCACAACATACTCCACCCCTTCTGGGGTGGTGAGAATTATACCTGCTCCGGAGCCACATGTCGTAGCCGATCCATCAACATGTAAAAGCCACTGACCTTCGGAAGTGATAGAGTAGCCCTTTCTTGAATGAAATCTGCCAAAGCTTGGGCCTTGATCGTTGTTCTCGGTTCGCACTCCATGTCACATTTTCCCATTTCCACCGTCATTTTACCAAGAGACCTGATGCATTGGGTCGCCCTAGTGTCTCTCTCAAAGTTAGTTCGTAGCTTTATACGGTGGGCAAGAAAATACGATCTAAGCCTCTAAGCTGTAACCACCAGTGCTAGGGCTCCTTTTTCCAAATCGGAATAGTTTTGCTCTGCTCATTGTAAAATTCGGCTAGTGTAATAGATAGGCTTTTGCTGGTTCGCTTCTTCTCTTAACAGAACCGAACTAACCGCCGCTTTTCCAATGGATAAGTATAGTACTAGCTCCTCTTTTGGTATTGGTTTGGTGAGCAGTGGTAGTTCAGCTAAATATTCTTTTAACTTGTCAAACGCTACTTGTGCTTCAGGGGTCCATTCGAATTTATTTCCATTCCTCAAGATCTTGAAAAGGGGGAAACCTTTCTGGACCGAGCGAGAGATAAATCAGCTTAGCCCGGATATCCTTCCTGTCAATATTTGGATATCCTTGATATTTTTTGGAGGGTTTGTTTGTAATACTGCTTTTACTTTCTCTGTGTTGACTATGATCCCTTTCTCCATGACCATATATCCTAAAAAATTTCCCGATCTCACCCAAAAAGAACATTTCGATATGTTGAGCTTTGTCCCGTATGTGCGCAAATTTGCAAACGTTTCTTCTAGATCTATTATATACTCCCATGCCTTTATGCTCTTCACCAGCATTTCATCCACATAGACCTCCATATTTCGACTGATTTGTGATTTAAATATTCTATCGACCATCCTCTGATATGTGGCTCCCGCATTTTTGAACCCAAAGGGCGTGCGTACGTAACAAAAAGTTCCTTTTGATACTACAAAGATGACTCTCCTTATATCTTCGCGTGCTAAGGGAATTTGATGATATCCCTGGGAGGCGTCCATCATGTTGAGCAGCTCGCGCCCCGAAGTTGAGTCGACCAGTTGATCTATGCAATGCAACGGATAGTGATCCTTGGGACATGCCTTATTTAAGTCTCAGAAATCCATGCACATTCTCTATTTTCATTCGCTCTTTCCAACCATGACGACATTGGATAGCCACTCTGGGAACTGGATTTTAGTTATGTGTCCAGCTCGGAGAAGTTTGTTAACCTCTTTTCTAATAATTCCATCCATCTCTGGTCTAAAATGCCTTCTCTTCTGCTTCACCGGCATCACTGTCGGGTCGATATTTAATCTGTGCTTGGCAACTGTTGGACTTATTCCTACCCAGTCTTCGGCTGTACATGCGAAGATGTCTACAAATTTTCTTAATAAGTGAATCGGACTTTCTCTTAACCCGTTATCCAGCCGACTTCCGACGCGAGTTTTCATTTTTGGCTTTCCTGGGATTAATTCTATCTCCATTAACTCTTCATTAGGTTTGACTCCCCCCTCTTGAGCTTCCTCCACCGCTTTTAACTTATTATCCTTTTTTATCATGGATCCAAACCTCTTAGCTCAGGTGTTATTTTATTATTTGCACTCCATGCTTCACTGTTGTCTGGTAGTAAGACCGGGAAATGAATTGGTCTCCAACTACCTCCCCACCTCGTTTCCCACTTGTAATTTTACCTTCATGTGGCAAGTAGACGCCACTGCCTCAAATTTGTTGAGCCCGGGATGCCCTAGAATGGCGTTATAGGCGGATTTAGTGTCGACTACTAAAAACCTTATTGTCTTGACCTTCCTGTAAGGTACCCGGCCTAAGGCCACCGGAAGCACCACCTCTCCCACTGACTGCACCTCGGTCATACAGAACCCATAGAGTGCCGTATCCACCTTTCCTAATCCTACCTCTAGTTTCATTTGTTTGAAGTAGTCGTGAAATAGTATATCCATCAATCTTCTCGTATTAATGAAGACCCAATGTACGTCATAACTAGCAATTTATGTTGTGATGACAAGTGCGTCATTATGGGGTGCGTGTATCCCGTTATAGTCTTTAGGACTAGATCGGATAACGGGTCCTCTGTTATGGAGGCTACCTCTTTAAACTAGTGATATTTTACTTTTTGCTTGTGAGCTTTTCTGTCCTGATTAGAACTTCCATCGGTCGGTCCCCCTGATATCATATGAATCACTGCTTTCTTGGCCGGGGGATAGAGGCCCTCGAGGAGCCTCCCTTTTTATCACCGTACCCCCTGTGGTACGTGTTGGGATAAATATTCCTATTTTGGTAAATTGCCAAACACACAGCAAGAAGTCTTAAAAGGAGTCAGAATGTTATTAAGTATGGAAGCTGTTAGGACTCTTCATACAGCTCATCCATACAACGAAAAGATCTTCTACAATCTATCCTACAGAGCCTACTTCATAAAGCTTAATGTGTTGGATACAGCATACAGTCTGAAGGTATTTTACTTTGGAAAAGTAAAACACATCCAACATGACCGAACATAAAAAGCCTTGAACCGTTGTGACATAAACATTGTTTATTCAAAAAGTATTCACGGTTAAAGCAGCATTTATTGCTGATAGGACAACATTTAATGCAGCCGGAGAGAGACAAGTCTGAACGCTCTGAAGAGAATTTAATGTAAAGATAAAAAGGATATCTGAAGCATTAAATGTGATTTTTTTAATTCAAATATTCAGAAGCCGCCAATCAAGAGGCAGACGTCAAGATCTCACCAACCAACAATGGCTACATTTATAACAGATACCTTTTCAAGAATATAAATAGCCCCAAGCAAGAGGTCGTTCAACACACACGAAAAGCTATTTATTATCGCGCATATTCTGACAAGATTACTCTGACAATCTAGCTATTCAAGAGCGGTATATTTTGTGAGCATACAACAGTATCGAAGTAAAGAAATATACTAAGTCCTCAACGCAAACAACACATCATACATCGTTTATTCATCAAAGATAAAGTTGCTTTTTGAGATTTGTTCAACCCTTACTGTTGAGAACATCATTAGCCCTATGTGGAGTAAGGATCCTTGCGTATTCTGAACTGTGTGGGAATAATAGCATTGAAGACGAAGCTTCAATCTGTATGAGAAGAAGATAGTCATAAAGAGCTTGAAACCAATCTGTGTAAGCGGCAAAAGCTATAGTCCCTGTATCAATCTGTGTGAACGATACAGAGACAGGTTTAGTTAAAGTCACATAGTTATGTACGTAGTGATTTTAATAAACTCTTTACTCATGTGTGGAAGACCAGTAGACGTAGAGGGATTTACCTCGAACCACCTTAAACTGTGTGTTATTTATCTTCTGTCTTTACTGTTTTCATTCTATTGATATTTATAAGTATACCTTGTAAAACCCTGTACGCATCAAGCAAACAAGAGAACACCTAGGTTTTGTATTTACAACAACTCACCCAACAGACTTCCACTATGCAATTAACTTTGAAAATCGTACAACTTGTTGTACTATTACTTTCTAAGTTGTTTATTATATACTTAGTGTCCAATAAGTGGTATCGGAGCGGTTGATTCTAAAAAGAATCAGTCGATTTTTAACTGAATCAGATTCCATAATCACTAGTTTTTGAAAACTTCGTTTTATACTTTCATCATTCTATGTATAAAATAGACTCATATATGATAAACAAGGTTCCTATGTTTTCGATTAATGAGTTTGATGACTGGAGAATCAGGCTGGAAGCCCATCTTGCAGCTATGCATGAGGAAATGATTGATGTCATCCAGGAAGGACCTATCAAAATTCTGAAGGTCAATACAGCCCCAAGGATGAAAGGGCAACCTTACGCCTAGATGCTCGAGAAAGAACACAATCAGTGGATGGCTGATGAGCGCAAGTGAGCCAATCTAGACAACATCACCAAGAATGCACTATTTGTCACTCTCGACAAAGGCACATTCTCAAAGGTAAATAGCTGTAAGACAGCTGAGGTAATCTGGGAAAAACTCAAGCTGATTTGTGAGGATACTGAGCTCTCGAAAGAAAATAAAATTTCCAAACTTACTCAGCAATTCGAATCCTTTTAAATGAAAACTTTTGAAATGCTTGAGGAGCTTGACCTTAGATTCACTGGTATTGTTGGTGAACGTGAAGCATTGGATAAAGTGTACACCCAAAAGGAGAAAAATATAAAAATCTTTAGATCACTCCCTGCCCGATGGGACATTAAGACTATAGCTATGCGTGTATCCTGTAATCTTAATGATATTTCTACCTTTGACCTCTTCTCTGACCTCAAAATCTTTGAGTATGATATTGACAGGAGAGAAAATGCCGAAGAGTCACCTGCCAAGACTACAACACTAGCTGTTGTATCTGACAGGAGATACAGCTCTGCACCCAGCACATCAAAATCCACACACAAGACTGTAGACAACGATGATGATATCCTGTCACAAGATGAAATGGCCCTGTTAATGCACAAATTCAAAAAGTTAATCAAACAGTCTGTAAAGACCCCCTACAGGCCCAAGCCTTTTCACAAGGTAAGCTCTGAATCTCCTTCCTCTGGTAATTCTAACTTATGCTATAACTGTAGGAAACCTGGACATTATGCAAATAAATGTCCATACCCGAAAGTACAAAAGTTGCTAGAAGTTGAGCAATAAGAAAAGGACGAAAGAAGGCATGCCTGGAAAAACAAGCTCAATGCCCTGATTGGTGAATCAGAAGCCTTGCCAGCATCGAACAAGACCGAGGAGTGCCTTCAGGAAATCACGATAGTGACTCCTCCAACGTTGAGATCGAAGATAAAGTATATATGTGCTTTTTGGCCAAAGAAATACAGGATGATGAGGTAGCGATGATGAAGTAAATTCAAATTCATCTATTCATGTAAATGCATCACATAATTTCGAAAACATATTGAATGAATTCAAAAACATTCAAAAGGCCCATGAGACTTTAAAACGAGAAAACATACAGCTCGAATTTTTAAACTTAGAGCTAAAAGATGAAAATGACTTGCTGAAAAACAACTATTGAAAATATGTCTATTGATTGTGAAAACAGCAAGGTCACATTTGAAAAACTCATGGAAAGCAATCATCAACTTTCCCACGATCTAAATGAGGCTAAGTCTTATAATGAGAGCAAGACAAATGATTTTGCTTTACTCGAATCCAAAGTAAAAACTCTCGAGAAGCGAGAAGGAGAATTAGAGACCATCCTGAAATCATTCGAGAAATCATCTAAACGGATGGAAGAAATTCTAAGCACTAGGCAACATGACCATGATAAAAGTGGCTGAGGGTATAACTCATTCTCCAATAAGGGAAAAACTAGTACGACATTCATCACAGGTGTGGAACCCATTCGTGTTCTCGAAGAGACTCCAAATCCAGAAAAAGCTAAAGCTGCCATTCGTACAATAAAGGCTGTGATTCCGCCGCCAAGTTCATATCACAAACAGTGGAAACCTCAGCCTCCCAGACCTGTAAGGTGTAATCGACAACATGCTCCCCGAGCATATCAAAAGCGCCATCAACCATATAGAAAGAAGGTTGTATCCAAATATCAAAGGGAAACACCGCAATATTATCAACAGTACAGTGGATCTAGATATTGGATACAGGAGCCCCGTTATCCATCCCGAAAGCAGGTCACCGCACAACATCAACAACAGCTCTGGGAATCCAACTGGAGACCCAGAAAACAAGCTGTAAGACGTAAGAAAATAGCTCTACCTCCTAGACGGCAATCATACTTGAATAATAATCCTAAATTTTACATGCATGATAATCAAGGTTACAGCGACTACGTGCCTGCCCACGTAGAAACCGCAAAACTGGACCAAAAGTAACCTATAGCAAACGTATTGTTGTGAGGCAAATTTGTCTATTAAAAGGCACTAACATACATGGACCCAACAATCAAAGTGGACCTAAATCTACTTAAACTCGTTTATTACAGGATATAAAAGAAAAGGACATTTGGCACTTTGACAGCTGATGTTCTCGGCACATGACAGGAGACATAAGAAAACTTTCAGATTATGTAGAAGGTCGCGGTCTAAAGGTGTGCTTCGGTGACAAATCCAAAGGAAGAAAAAGAGGGAAGGGAACCCTACTTGTAGGAAAGTTCAAAGTCACTGATGTAGCCTATGTTGAAGGCCTACAGTACAATCTACTTAGTATTAGCCAGTTCTGTGACAAACAGTTCTCGGTGAAATTCTAAATAAACTACTATAGAGTGAAGAACATCAAGACCAAAGAAATCATCCTCACATGAAGCAGGTCTTGTAATATGTATATTGCTAACTGAAAGCCTACGAGCTCTACTATTCCTTATTTTGTTGCCAAAGGCACTGCAGATCAAATGTGGCTATGGCACAAGAGGATGTCTCACATCAACTTCAAAACGATCAACAAACTCACCAGACAGGGAATGGTTAGAGGTTTGCCCGATGTGTTATTCTATAAAGACAGCATCTGCGGACCCTGTCAAAAAGGCAAACAAGTCAAAACCACCTTGAAAAACAAATTATACCTGTGCTCCCAAAGGATTTTGGACATGCTACATATGTACCTCTACGGTCCTGTAGACCCTGTAAGCTTGGGAGGTAAGAAATACTGTCTCGTTATTGTTAATGATTTTTCCAGGTATGCTTGGACAATCTTTCTAATCAAGAAGAAAGAAACAACAATGAAGTTGCCTGAGCACCTGAGAAAGCTACAGAATGAGAAATGGTTGAGTGTTGTATCCATTCATTCCGACAGAGGTACTAAATTCACATATCACTTTATATACTGTTCGGACAATGGAATACATCACGAATACTCAGCAGCCTGAATACCTCAACAAAATGGTGTTGTCGAGTGAAAGAATAGGACGCTCAAGGAAGCAACAAGAACCATGAGTGCCGCAAGCAAGTTGCCACAGCGGTTCTGGGGCTAAGCAACCAATACAACGTGCTATACACAAAACCGCGGTATCATCAACAAGCATCACAACAAAACAGCCTATGAGGTATGGAATAATAAAACTCCATTAGTTGCGTATTTTCATGTCTTTGGATGCCGGTGTTATGTTCTGAATAATGGGAAAGGTCAACTCAAGACCTTCGATGAAAAGTCGTATGAAGGGATATTTGTAGGATACTCCTCTGTCAGCAAATCCTTTAGAATCTTTAACAAAAAGAAACTGACAATAGAGAAATCTGTTCATGTAGTGTTCGATGAACCTCACTTTGATCTTACAGGAGTAGAATACTCAACCCAGAATATCCGAACACTCTCCATTAATGACCCTCAAACTCTAATAGAGCCTGTTGTAGACTTAGAGATTAATCCCGCAGCTGTTAAATCAGAAGTAGTCGAAGCTGATGCTGTACAAGCTGAAGCTGAAACTACAGCATCACAAGATACAGTATGGGATGCCGAACTAGAACCTGACAGGAGATGGTTGAGAGATCACCCACAAGAGTTAATTATAGGAGACATTGACGCCAGTGTATCTACCCGAAGAAGAATATACAGTGCACAAGGAACTGTACTGTGTGCGCAAGAAGAGACCGATTATGATAAATCTCCATTTCTTGTATGGAAATCTCAAGTTGAACTTAGGAGATTAGCTATGTGCACCCAAATTGTATTCTTAGCTCAATCCAAATCTGTTTCAACCAATGAAGCTTTAAATCATTCTCACTGGATAACTTCTATGGAAGAAGAGCTTAATGGTTTTGAAAGAAACAATGTATGGTATCTAGTGCCCAGGCTATAACATCAAGCTGTAATTGGAACCAAATGGGTATTTAGAAATAAGAAGGATGAGAATGGACTGGTTATCAAGAATAAATCCCATCTAGTCGCACAAGGCTACAAATAGGAAGAAGGTATATATTACGATGAAACATTTGTCCCTATGGCCAGACTAGAAGCCATCAGGATATTCCTAGCTTTTGCCGCCTATAAGAGCTTTATAGTATATCAAATGGACGTTAAGAGCGCATTCATAAATGGAGATCTCACTGAAGAAGTCTATGTTGAACAACCACAAGGTTTTGTCAACACAGAAGGCGGAGACCTAGTATACATGCTACGGAAAGCACTATATGGACTTAAGCAAGCACCTAGATCTTGGTATGAAACCCTGTCCCTGTACCATATAAACAATGGATTTGAGAAAGGTGCTACGGACAAAACCCTATTTAAAATACATGAAGGAGATGACCTGTTAATGGTGCAAATATATGTCGATTATATTATATTTTGTTTTACTAACCTTGCTTTATGTCAAAGGTTCTCTCATCTCATGCAAAGTAAATTTGAAATAAGTAAGACGTGAGAACTTAGTTATTTCCTAGGATTGCAGGTGAAGCAATTGCCTATCGGAATCTTCATCAACCAGGAGAAGTACAACAATGAGCTGCTCAACAAGTTTGGGATGAATAACTCCAAATCCTCGTCAACCCCCATGAGCATTTCCACGCAAATAGTGCTGCGAAGCTGGAAAGCCGATTGATCAATCACTTTACAGGAAGCTTGTTGGCCACTAAGTATATAATAAACATCTTAGAAAGTAAGAGTACAATAAGATGTATGATCTTTGAAGTTAATTACGTAGTGGAAGTCTGTTGGGTGAGTTGCTATAAATACAACAACTAGGTGTTCTCCTATTTTCTTGATGGGTACAGGGTTTTACAATGTATACTTATAAATATTAATAGAATGAAACAGTAAAGACAGAAGGTAAATAACATACAGTTTAAAGTGGTTCGAGGTAAACCCCTCTACGTCCACTGGTCCTCCATACAAGAGTAAAGAGTTTATTAAAATCACTACGTACACAACTACGTGAACTATACCTGTCTCTGTATCATTCACACAGATTGATACACGGACTGTAGCTTTTGCCGTTCACATAGATTAGCTTCAATCTCTTTCTGACTCGCTTCTTCTCACACAGATTGAAGTTTCATCTTAAATGCTATTCTTCCCACACATGTCGGAATACGCAAGGATCTTTAGTCCACACAGTGCTAAATGATGTTCTCAACGGTAAGGGTTGAACAAATCTCAAACAACAACTTTATCTTTGATGAAAAATGCTGTATGCTGTGCTATTTGCATTGAGGACTTAGTTTATTTCTTCACTTGGATACTGCTGTATGCTCACGAAATATATTGCTCTTGAATAGCTAGATTGTAAGAGTAATCTTGTCAGAATATGCGCAACAATAAATAACTTTTTGCCTGTGTTGAAAGTCCTCTTGCTTGAGGCTATTTATAACCTTGGAAATGTATCCGTTATAAATGTAGCTGTTGTTGGTTGGTGAGATGTTGACGTATGTCTCTTAATTGGAGGCTGCTGAATGTTTGAATTAAAGCAGATCGCATTTAATGCTTCAGACATTATTTCTGTCTTTGCATTAAATGCTCTTCAGAGCGTTCAGACTTGTTTCTCTACGGCTATATTAAATGCTGTCCTATCAGCAATAAATGCTACTTTAACCGTGAATACTTTATGAATAAACAATGTTTATGTCACAACAATTTAAGGCTTTTTATGTTCGGTCCTGTTGGATGTGCTTTACTTTTCCAAAGTAAAACACCTTCAGACTGTATGCTGTTTCCAACACATTAAGCTGTATGAAGTAGGCTCTGTAGGATGGATTGAAGATCTCTTTTTTGTATGAACGGGATGTATGAAGAGTCCTAACAACTTCCATACTTAATAACATTCTGAATCTTTTTAAGACCTCTTGCTGTGTGTTTGGCAATTTATCAAAACATGAATGTTTATCCCAACAATTTCCCCCTTTTTGATAATGCCAAAACTTTCTTTAGATGTATTCATCCGAATACAGAGAGGCTATCTTCGAGTCTTCTATCTGATTGATCTGATCTTCAATACATAGTCTAGAACTGTGAACTGCTCGCTGGCAAGTTCTAAAATGAAAGGTTATACATGTTTAAGTGTATTACAATTGAACTTATGATTGGCGCATAGGCACAATCATACAAAGTGTAGTATAGTTTGAATACAACTTAATCTATGAACTGCTCACCGACAAGTTCTTACAGCTTTGTGACTTAACACATTTTATCTTGTTCAACTATAGCAAAATTTCGTAATCAAACAGTAAAAATAGTAACCGCAGATTACGAGCTGTAATCTTTCACGAAGAACAAATTTTACTGATATGGATGGGAAAATTACAAGTTCTTGAGAAGATAAAAACACAAAACAAATATATACTGTGTTGGTAAGCCTACAGAAGAAACAAATACAGGGAAAAGGCAAACAGGCTAGCACCTATGCTGAGAATGCCTCTAAGGTCTCCGGTCAGGATCATTTGCGGTCCCTTTCCACCAGTTGACTAGGGAGTCATCGCCTCGATCCCTGTAGATGCTTCTTCCTTCAGGGGATTTATCGAGAACAAGTATCCAGTATTCCGGGTGGGTGAGCCGTTCACCCTTCTGGTGCCTGGACTTCATCAGCATTTACAGAGGGAGCCTTCCTTCCGCTAACAGCCTCGAGATTTCATTTGCGGCATTCTGCAGCGTCTTAAATCGGTTGAAGGGGGCAGACTCCCTGATGAGCGTACAGAAGTATCTCATCAGTTCATTTTTCTTCCAATTCTTCGGATCATCGGCTGAAGGCTGACGGTCGATGGGAAGCAAAATATCGGCTGCTTTCGCACATTGTTTTTCCAAGGAAAGTTGGGATCCTGGAACTCAGATCGAGCGCCAGATACTCTGTATCCTCTTGAAGTTTGACTTGACCCGGGTGAGGCCAGTCTACCAATAGCATCGGAAACACTTTCTTCCAGCGCTGCTTCCATCTCTCTCTTTCTCCAATCTCCAGCTTCAGCCAGCCTCTCTAGCTTCTTCCCCCTTTTTGGCATCATCAATATCTGATACCTTGGAATGAATCTCCTGTAGGAGCTTCATGGACTCGTCCTGTTTGGTCGCCAGATTATTGACTTTTTCAACCAGAGTAATGAGCACCAGAGACATATCATCTATCTTGTGGTCATGGTCAGTGACTCTGGTGCTGGTATGGTGAAGGGCGGAAACCGTCTTAGCCTTGGCAATCCGGAGCTTTTCTTGTTCTTGCCTTAGAATTTTCTCCTGATGCTGCTTGAGTTGATATAGCGCTTGCCACAATGCGTTAGGTATTTGGGCGGAACGCGTCTTCAACATCATTGATCGCAGATTTCAGTTTGGGGAGCTCATCCTGGGAAGTCTCTCGCATCCAATCGAGTTCTTTTCCGACGTCATATAGTGCCTTTACTGTGTCTTACATGTATCAATTTTCTATGAGTTTGATGGAGGGTATGAAACCTCGTAACCTTTTCAAACTTAGTCTATTTGATTATCAGGAGAATTTCACAATTAATGTTACACTTTGCACATTAATTCAATTATAAGCGCGTTTGAGTTTGTCAATCATTCAAAATGAAAAATAGTAAATAGCAACCTAGTTACTACCAACATGCAGCCCATGGACCATTCCTAGAACAAAAACATCGTAATCTAATTACATGTCTTCGGTCTTGAATCTTTGTCTTCTCGAGCGGATCTTCCTCCGATCTTCGTCATTACATATAAATTTTACATTTGAAAAATTGCATCCTATACAAATTTTCTAGTAAAATAAATAGTCTAAAAACGGCCTTTACAACCCAATCGAATAAAATTGAATGATTCAAAAACTAGGTCCATGAACCACATCCTCATTCAAAAGCATTCATCTAACAAATACTAAATAAATGGAATGAAAATATATATAAGCAACTATTAAATAGAATTGATCCAATCAATTCTCACAATTGGTAGTATGAAAACGTTCATAGTAATTCGGTCAGGCACATGTATTCCATTTAATTAACTTTCCCTTATAAAATGAGATACAATATATCATTTTAATCATATTAAATCCAATTTAAAAAATGAGAATTAATTTTTAGGAATATAAGACGGAAGGGGGCTGGACTGCGATCCGAATAGCTTGGACCGCGGTCCGAACTCCCTGGACTGCTCGGTATGGCCAGCACCAGGCCCGGACCGCGATCCCAAGGGCTAGACCACATGGCAGCCTTCCGGGCACTGTTTCGGGTGCCGTCCAACGGCCATACGGGCATCGATTTCCAACCGGATATCCAATATCCATATTTTTCAACATTCATATCTTCAATATAAATCACGTTTCCAAGAAATTCAAGATTTATATTAAGACATAAATTTACGAAAACAACTACAACGAACGAATAAACATATACCATGATTATGACAAAAATGATTCCAAATCATACACCATACTATCAAGCATTCTAAATGCTAAAATAATTCGTATATATGGTATCTATGACCTCGCTCCGATACCACTGTTGGGAGTCCGAATACGAAACCGAGTATGCATCGGAATAATAAAACTCAATATAAAGAATCCCAAACAGGATCGATCAAGTAACATATATACGAAAAAATAAATTGACGAAGATAAAAGGATCAAAGTCCCATACCTTTGTAGCCTTTGATAATATCTTCGCAATATGATGATGATCACGAACCCGAGCACGAGCACGAAATCCCTTCATACCAAACACCGAAAGCACGATGTCTCTACTTCACACGCGTCAGATGTTGCCCGGAAAAATTCAACGAAACTCCGTTCTTCAAGAACACGGTTAGGAAGTTATCGTAGGAATTTTCTCTCTAATTTTTATTGCTTATTTCTTATCTCAATGATGAAGAAAAAGATGAAGAAATTTTTTCTCCCCCTCTCCTCTATAATCTCGTCCGAAATGGTGGTATGATGTTGTTTTGTCTTAGTGTAGTGGTGGGGATATGTCTCACATATATAAAGTCTAACATGCCAGAACAAAGGATAATTCTTGATTTGATAAGATAACAAATCAAGACACTTTGGAAGCATGTGGAAAACTTAACACCAGCCACCAACAAAATTGACAAACACATGTGGAGAGGGGGAGGGGGGGCCACTAGGAAGGTGCTAGGAAATGGGCCGAGTCACTCGGCTCATGTACTGGACGTTCGTCAAACGACTCCGTTAAATACACTCCGTTTTTTCACCAATGTATTTATACTAATTAATTAATCCAATTAAATAGTTATATCAAATGCAAATATATTTCCCTAAGAAATATAATTTATGAATTAAATTAATTACCCAGTAACTTAATTTCAGTTCATAAGACCGCTATTTGATTTATCCAATAAATCATAATTAGATATCTAATATCTAATATTAATAGAGATATGATAAATTCACATTTATCCATCAACAATCCTGATGCGCGACTCTGTAGCTCCGTCTCAGCTGGTATTGGGCGGAACCAATGAGTGCGGGAAGCACTTAGCCAGCCTAGCGGGCTGCACTGTAAACCTCGACTGAAAACGAATGAAGGGATCATTCCAGAACCATTATGTCATGAATACCATATACGTATAGACCCTCCATCAGATGTCCTGGTCAAGTCTTTGGGTCACGGTGAAGTCAAACCCTACTGTTGACTAGACGCTATACATGTGTTAATGCAAATCAAGACCGACTGATTACTAGTGTATCCAATACGACTAGATCAGAATACTTTGGCCAAAGACTTATGATCTTATTTGCCATTAATCGTATAGGACATTCGCCTGCTCACTAACAGGAGATAGAATCCTTTCTTGGCGTACAATAAAGACTGCTACCTGCTCGTATAGTCCGCACTTCAAGGTTGACCCAACGATAAAGCAAATGGGTCTAACTACTCTAATGACAAACTAAATGTCACATGCATATCTCTTACTGAACCCTCAAGTCAAAGGTCCACGTATACTATCACAACCTTTCGATTCGTCATCGAATCTCCAAGAGTGAATACCGTGTGACTGAATCAAGTATGAGTCGTGTTCGAGTATACTGATCTCACCAATATACCTATAACTATGCTATCAAGACATGCACATGTCCTAGCATCAATTATACATGCCTTACTCAAAACTTAATGCCCAATTAATTTTATCGACTTGCGAATGGTTTACGTAAATAGCCCTTAAACACTTCCAGTGCATTTCTCTCTTATGTGATAACGAGAGTGGAATGTTCGCTTTACTTACAAGGACTTTAGTTTAATGTTTGCCGACCCTGTGACTGCTCCCACGAACCAAGCATACCTGAAATGCATGAAACGCATTTCCCCCATTTAAGGGGTTAGCATTTGAATGGCTAGTACAACTATCATACTATACGAAATGTAACAAGCAATTTACAACCATGAATCAGATAAGGATAACCATTCAACAAGTATTTCCCGATAGGTTTTAGTAATCTAGAAAACAACACAACTGGAGTCTTTGAAAAACAACTATCATCTCGGGAGTTTTAAACGACAGAAGTCATTAGGAACTCATGTTCTAAGTTTGTCAAAATCTTTATCAAACATTAGGGTCTCAGCCCCAAAATCCCATTTCAAAACTCGATGGTTTTACAACACGAAAACCTTTACGCAAATTGCTTGGGTCTCGGCCCAGTCATTTCATTTTCATAAAACTTTCCTTTCAAAACTTTGTTTATCAAAACATGCTCTCGACTCCGTGATCCAACGTCATGAGTCAATGTAGGTTCAACAACCCACATGGTCTTAACCAACACAATAGTCACAATCAATATTGACTCCGTGATCCACTGTCACGGGTCACCGTAGGTTCAACAACCCACACGGTCTTAACCAAAAACAACATCACAAATACGAGTCCCGACTACGCGATTCGCTGTCACGAGTCATCGTAGGCCCCATCGAGCCCACACGATTGGACGTCCTGTGCCCTGACCCTATGATCTTCTGTCAGGTGTCATCGTAGGCCTTGTCAGACCCACACGATTAGGCCACATCACCACATACTAAGTTCTGATCCTATGGTCCTCTGCCATGAATCCTCGTAGGTCCCGTTGAACCCACACGAGTGAACTTAGCATCACAACACATAACAGTACTCACATTCACATTCCATCAATAATAGACATGGTCAATCAATCACATTGATCATCACGAAATCACGTATCATGCGCACATAACACAGTCTCAATAATCCAACCATGAACATCAATAACACGCAATCCAGCATAACTCATGATCGAAACACAACACATTGTACAACCACGTGTACAACCAAACCAACACGGTTACCACAATCGTGCACACATAACACAACACACTATACATATACCAAAATAACACTATCATCACTAAGCCTTCATAACAAGTGATACACAATCAACTCACACAAACCATATTTACGAAGGCAAACAATTCATCACAAACCTAATACATGATTCTAGTCACAAGATACAATTCGTATAAACATGGTACTTGCCTCGAAATCGGCACGCAAATACTCCGGTGAACGCGGCTCGACCAAAGTGCCTCGAGACCTACAGCTTACGCAAGATGCAATAAAAACACGATCATAACGAGGATCAAGACCAACAACAACGGAAATCACATTGATCTATCGAAGAAAAACTCATTCGAACATTTATTCGAACATTAAATGTTCACAACCCTTCAAGAACACCAAAATCACCTATCGGGTTGAACGAACCGAGGTTATGGATATACAATCCATAAAACATGTTTAACAATAACATTTAACACAAATCGACCCATCAGAATCGGAATAGAATCGAAATCAAGAACAGAACTTTCAAAAGTCAACTCGAAGAAAAATCAAGGAATTACCTCGATCCGGCAAAGAACGGATTAGATGATGTTATAATCATCTAAGACTCTCCAAAATACCTTTGGATGGAGCAAAATTGGCCAAGAACTTGAACCCTAATCTCCCTCATCTTAAACCCTCGGAGAAAACAAGAAATGAAGTGAAAAATGACAAAACACGACTGCTATCCAGTTTATATACTGGACAACTTTGCATGCACTAATCATCACGATTAGCGTGCATTATCGACGTATCAAAACAAAATGTTCTGCCCAAACACACTGCTAGCGTGCGCTAACCACAAGGGTTAGCGTGCGCTAATGAGACCTCCAGACCCAGTCCAGTAGCTTTTGGACTACCCTTGAACTACCAGTTAGCGTGAGCTATCGTCACCATAGCGTGCGCAAGTGCTGCACCTTAACTTGCGCTATACCACTACATAGCGTGCACAATCAACGTTCCAACCCATTCCAGTAGCTTCTGGACTGTTTATGCACCTCCAGTTAGCATGCGCTAACTGTGTCTTAGCGTGCGCTAGCAACGTTGCACTAGCGCGCGCTATCCATGCACATAATGTGCACTATCTCTGGTGCACGGGCAACAGAATAGCACCAAAACTAATCACAACAACGATCCTACCAACGGAACGACAAACACGGAATAGTCTGAATCAAGACCAAACACGTGTCAATGCATGACACACTATCATATAAGCACGAACTGTAACACCCCCAAGTTATTCAGGGTATATTACAGCGCCGTGAACCCCACCGTGGGACCCACAAGGCTAATCATATGCGGAACTATAAAACTTGACCGAGAAGGTCCAAATACAATGAAATGAAAGACGATACAAAGGGTTTTCAATCCATGTCCAATGTATCCAAATACATCACAGTATAGAATCAAAACTCGGCAACGCAGGCCGGAACATCAAGGAAGACTGAAAACAAACAATACTCGAGTATTCAATAACCATTCCAGTATAACAACACTGAATGGAGGAACACAAAACATAACCGGAGATAAGACACAGTATCACGCTTGCCCATCATCTTCATGCCGACCCGATACCTGCCTATCCGCTCTCCTGGAACCTGAAATACATAAAAAGTATTTCCCCCATAAAGGGGTTAGCCGTCGAATAGCTAGTGCAAGTATATCAAGTATGAAACACAATACTCCTCGACAATAAAGTAAAGGTAACCGTTAATTCATCAATTCAGGACTAGTATTCCGGAATAAGTAAATCTCATAGCATCACATCAATACATACATGATCAACCGTGGAACCGCACCAGAGGCTACGGAACCCTCAGGAGACCCATCGGCCCGCCCCAGAGTGGTTAACCCAAATTATCCGTGGAATCGCACCAAAGGCTACGAAATCCTCAGCGGACCTGTCGGCCCACCCCAGAGTGTATATAAACAATCATGCCATTCATATATCTTACTTTCAAAGTCAAGAACGTATAATCATAAATATACTTGCCTTTGAGACATCGAGAAATTGAATGGAAAAGAGTATGAGTTCGGTAGGTCCAAGAATGCGCTTCCGGCACCTAAACGATTCGTAAGGGATATGATAATAAATAATCCATACTCATAGTTCATGAAGAAACTCCCAAAACCCATTTACGATTCACGAAAATACAAGGGTAAATAACTAGAGTTTGGAAAATCACCCAAACCCTCACAAGTCCGAACACGGCACAAACCAATCCGTAAAATCGTAGGAAAATCATGTATACGGGATAGATACATCATAATATAAAGGTTCTCAAGCTTCAAAATGGATAAATCGGACGAATCTAGGAAAACCCCAAAATTCCCAAAAAAACAGGGTTCTAAGGATTTCTACCTTGATTTGGACGATAGAATGGATTAGATGTTGTGTAATCCTTGTTCTCCAACCAAAGATGTTGATGCTTGAAGATGAATCGCTTACAATCGCCCAAAATCACCTCTCTCGAGCTTCTCCCGTCGAAAATGAGTGAAGAGAATGAAAAATGACGAAATGGAAGTCAACTGTCCAATATATACTCGCTCAGTCTAGCGCACGCTACACCTCGATTATTAGCGTGCGCTAGCGAGGTCACTGGGTAGTCCAGTGGATTCTGTCGGCCCTGTTAGCGTGCGCTAATCGCCTTATCTTAGCGTGCGCTAGCTAAAAATGGTGTCCAGAAACTGGAGTCCAGAACCTACTGTCCTCTGCCCTGCTCGAGTCTTAGCGTGCGCTACCGCTATGGCTTAGTGTGCGCTATGCAGCTCTTATAGCGTGCGCTATCCGAAGACTAGCATACATTACTTGATAGTCAAGAAAACCTGACAACCTCACTGTCTCTGTCAACCAGCCCGTTAGCGTGCGCTACGGACGGATGTTAGCGCACGCTACTGACCACGAATAGCGTGTGTTAACGAACTCCTAGCGCGCGTTAGCGCCGATCGAGCGGTATGATTCTTGGTTACGACTGATCGTCCCTTAGCATATGCTACGACTCAAAGCTAGCGTGCGCTACTCAAGCAGAATTAGCGTGCGTTAGCCTAGGCCAAGCGTGCGCTATTTCTCTGACCCAGAACACTTCCGCAAAGTCTAAACAACACGATTATGATCCAAACAAGATACGAAACTCTATAACAATATCGACAACATCACAAAGAGTTTACAGAGTGACGAAATAAGAAAAACGGCAAGGTCAAACAGTCAATAAAAGTACGGGTATTACATTCTCCCCCTCTAAAAAGAAGTTTCGTCCCGAAACTTAAGAAATAAAAAGTTCGGGGTACTTCGACCGCATCTTCTCTTCCGTTTCCCAAGTCGCCTCCTCGACTCCATGTCTCGACCATTGAACTTTAACCAGTGGAATGGTCTTATGCCGAAGTTGTTTCTCGCGACGCTCAAGAATCTTCATGGGTCTCTCTGGAAAGGTAATATCTTGGTTACGTCAATCTCACTGTAGTCGATAACGTGGCTCGAATCCGGCACGTACTTTCTCAACTGAGACACATGAAAAACACTATGGACGTGACTTAAAGCTGGAGGCAACGCCAAGCGATAAGCTAAATTCCCAACCCTGTCCATGATCTCGAAAGGTCCGATATACCTCGGATTAAGTTTCCCCTTTTTCCCGAAGCGGAAAACCCCTTTGGTCGGCGACATCTTGAGTAAGACATGATCCCCCACTTCGAACTCCAAGGGTCGACGACGAGTATTAGCAGATGATTTCTGACGGCTCTGGGCAGTCAGCAATCAATCCCGGATAATAGAAATCTTTTCCTTAGTCTCCATCAACATATCCGGTTCCGTTCCAATTAGCTCCGAAGCTCCGTCCCAACATAATGGCGACCTACATCGCCTACCGTAAAGTGCCTCGAATGGTGCCATTTTGATCGACGCATGCCAACTATTATTGTAGGCAAACTCGATCAACGGTAAGTGAAGCTCCCAATCATTACTCCAGTCTAAGGCACAAGCTCGCAACATATCCTCCAATGTCTGAATCGTCCTCTCTGTCTGACCGTCTGACTGAGGATGAAAGGACGTGCTCAATATCAACTCAGTACCCAGAGCCTGATGAACGGCCTGCCAAAAATGCGATACGAAACGACCGTCTCTATCAGAAACAATGGTCTTGGGGGCACCGTGCAATCTTACGATCTCATCTATAAAAGTTCGAGCCAATCTATCCGGTCCCCAAGTATCCTTAATACCCAAGAAGTTTGCAGACTTGGTCAACCGATCGACGATTACCCAAATCATATTCATTCCGGCCCTAGTTCTCGGCATGCCAGTGATGAAATCCATAGAGATGTCTTCCTACTTCCACTCGGGAATGGAAAGCGGCTTTAACAACTCCGCTGGTCGTTGATGTTCGATCTTGACTTGTTGACACGTCAAGCACTGTAGTACAAATTCCGCGACATCCTTCTTCATGTTGTTCCACCAAAAATTTCGTTTCAAGTCCTTATACATCTTACTCGTCCCGGGGTGGATTGAGTAAGGCGTATCATGGGCTTCTTGGAGAATTTTCTGCCTCAACTCTAGATCATTCGGAACACAAAGCCTGCTCTGAAATCTCAGAATACTATCCTCGTGAACCATAAATCCATGAGCTTTTCCTTTAATTACATCTTCCTTCAGTTGAGAAATCATCGGGTCACTCCACTGTTTCCCTTTGATGTCGTCAACCAAGGACGAAGTAATTTCGAGAGTACACAACTGTCCTTGTACTAGTTGAAGCCAAACTTCTATCCCTTGCTCGATTAAATCCTGACGAATCTTCGTCTGAGATATAAGAACCTCGAGCATTTGAAGAGATGCCGATTTGTGGCTCAAAGCATCCGCGGCGACATTGGCTTTTCCAGGGTGGTAAAGAATTTCTAAATCGTAATCCTTTATCAACTCTAACCAACGTCTCTGTCTCATATTCAGCTCTCTCTGACTGAAAATATACTTCAGGCTCTTGTGATTAGTATAAATCCAACACGGAGAACCATACAAGTAATGCCGCCAAATCTTGAGTGCGAAGACAATTGCGGCCAACTCCAAATCGTGAGTAGGATAATTCATCTCATACGGCTTTAATTTTCGTGACGCAAAAGCGATCGTCTTATCATGCTCTATAAGCACACAACCAAGACCTTGACCCGAAGCGTCACTATAAACCGCAAAGCCCTCACTACCATGTGGTAAAGCTAAAATCGGCGCTGAAGTCAAACGTCTCTTCATCTTATCGAAGCTCTGTTGTCTCTCCGTCGTCCAAACAAACTTTTCCGTTTTCTGGAGTAATTTCGTAAGCGGCCAAGCGAGTTTCGAGAACCCCTCGACAAACCGACGGTAATACCTAGCAAGGCCCAAAAAGCTACGAACTTCCTTAACATTTTTAGACGGTGTCCAATCTAGCACTGCCTCAATCTTCTGCGGGTCTACAGGAACCCCTTCGGCCGAAATCACATGGTCGAGAAACATAACTTCTTCCAACCAGAACTCACATTTTGAGAATTTTGCATAGAGGTGCTCGATTCTCAAAATATCTAGTACCAAACGCAAGGGTCGGGCATGTTCTTCTTTATCTCGAGAATAGATCAAAATGTCGTCAATAAAGACGACCACACACCTATCGAGATACTCTATGAAAATCTTATTCATTAATTGCATGAATACTGACGGTGCATTAGTCAACCCAAAAGGCATAACTACAAATTCATAATGCCGATATCTCGTCCGAAATACCGTCTTCGGAACGTCGGACTCTCTCACCCTGAGTTGATAATACCCTGATCTGAAATCAATTTTCGAGAAAACTGCAGCCCCCTGCAACTGATCAAATAAATCGTCTATACGAGGCAAAGGGTACTTGTTCTTGATGGTCACTTTGTTCAGCTCATGGTAGTCGATGCACAAACGTAGTGAATCATCCTTCTTCCTCACAAAAAGAACAGGCGCGCCCCAAGGCGAAGCGCTCGGTCTGATGTACCCTCTTTCCAGAAGTTCTCCCAACTGATTATTTAATTATTGCATCTCGGAAGGTGCCATACGATAAGGTGCCTTAGAAATCGGAGCCGCATCTGGCTCTAAGTCCATAGAAAATTCTATCTCACGATCTGGCGGTAATCCCGGGAGATCGTCCGGAAAAACATCGGGATACTCATTAACAACCGGGATCGAAGAGAAATCGACTACGTTCCCTTCCGTTTTAAAGGCATAACACCAATAGCCCGTACAACCTTTATTCAAAAGTTTTATGGCCTTCATGGCGCTGATAAGTAACTTGGATTGGCCCGACTTACGTCTCAAAAATGAGTACTCGGATCCGTCTTTAGTCATCATGGTGATAACCTTAGTACGGTAATTGATAATCGCTTGGTGACTATCAAGCAATTCTCGCCGAGGATCACGTCCTCGCCTACCATATCAACTACAATCAGATTCGATAACCATTCCATACTGGATATAATCACCGGAAAATCTTTAATCTCCCGGTTCGCCACAATTCTATCCCCGCTAGGTAGTTTCACAATGAAGGGATCGCAAGCAGTCATATAAGTTATATTCAAACGGCGTACACACTCCAAGGAAATAAAAGAATGTGTAGCACCCGTATCAAAAAGCACACGGACTGGATGAGATAAAATATGAATGGTACCTGAAGCCACCGCCGTGTCGGGTTCGTCTGTTCGACGCATCTCATAGACCCGTGGTTGTACCGAACCGACGCTAGAGTTTCCCCCTCCAGCGTTCTGACTCCGTCCCCGCCCCCTGCTGTAATTCTGCAGAGATTGACTAAAAGATTGTCGCTGATTATGCCTTGGTCAAGTGGTGTTGGGGCAGAAGCCCGAGTGTCCAAAGTCTGATTTGGTTCGGAACAATAAGCCGCTCTATGTCCCATCTGTCCGCAAGTGTGACACTTCAACAACGGAAAATTGCATTCCAAATTAACGTGGCCTGGACGACCACAATTATAGCAAGTTACCGTGCGATTTGTGGTGCCCGGAGCAGAAGGGAAACCCCTCTTTCCTTTAGCAGAACGTGACGACTTTCCGGTATAACGGTTAGTCGTCTGTGACCTCTGGAAGTTGCCACTCTTAGAGCCAGAAAAATTTCCGGCGATCTTCTTCTTCTTCGATTCTTCAGTGGTATCGTTGTCGGGGCTTAACATATCATGGGCTAAAGCTCTGTCCTGATATTCCTTCAGTGTGGTGCAGGCAAATCCGGCCATGTACCGCCGTAAGTCCATATTCATCCGCATATCAAAATAACGGATCTTATCACGCTCGTTTCACACTTGATCCTTCACATGGATCAATTGTTGGTTGTACTCTACAATTGCTTGCGAAACGGGAATATTCTGCAGTTTAACCTCGAAAAAGGCTCGAATTCGGCTCTCTCGTACCGGCCAAGGACAAAACTCGGCCTCTAAAAGCTCTTTAAATTCATCCCACGTGGCAATACGATCCTGTGGCTTGATGACTTTCCACCATGTAGCGGCCTCCTTGGTGAGAAAATACTGAGCAATCGGTACTTTCCTCACTTCGGGGCAATCAACCGCTTCAAAAATTTTATCCAACTCCGCTAGCCTATCTTCCCAACCTAACGGGTCTGTGGCACCGCCAAACTGTGGAGGGTGCATACGGATTACATTCTGAAGCAAGGCATCCGCGTTCGGGTTCGGATTATTTAGCTGAACGATTTGGGCTAAAATGGTCATCTGGTTAGCCAATTGTTAAAGTACATTCGCAACTCCAACGCCGCATTGCCTCTCGCCCGATCGGTCGGCCGACTTCGGTGTCCGGATGCACCGAGTTCGATAAACTGGGGTTGGTTGACCCCGCAACAGAACTGAGGGAAACGGCTGCGCCACGTCCTCGTCCACGTCCACGGCCATGGCCACGACCCCTACCAGCTGACATACTGAAGAATACACAAGGCACATAAGTACAATTCAACCAGACGTCATCGAAGTGACCGATTCTCAAGAATACCAAAATAGAAGCAAAACAAATAAGGAAACACCAGAAGAGTAAGAGGTGTTACAAGTACCGGTCGCACTGTGATGATGGCAGAGTAGTGATACTGTGGACAAATGACGACTCAATCGACCCAAAAGACCGACAACCTAGGTATCCATGGACCTAAGCTCCGATACCACATTTTGTAACACCTCCAAGTTATTCAGGGTATATTACAGCGCCGTGAACCCCACCGTGGGACCCACAAGGCTAATCATATGTGGAACTATAAAACTTGACCGAGAAGGTCCAAATACAATGAAATGAAAGACGATATAAAGGGTATTCAAACCATGTCCAATGTATCCAAATACATCACAATACAGAATCAAAACCTCGGCAGCACAGGCCGGAACATCAAGAAAGACTGAAAACAAACAATACTCGAGTATTCAATAATCATTCCAGTACAACAACACTGAATGGAGGAACACAAAACATAACCGCAGATAAGACACAGTATCACGCTTGCCCATCTTCTTCATGCTGACCCGATACCTGCCTATCCGCTCTCTTGGAACCTGAAATACATAAAAAGTATTTCCCCCATAAAGGGGTTAGCCGTCGAATAGCTAGTGCAAGTATATCAAGTATGAAACACAATACTCCTCGACAATAAGGTAAAGGTAACCGTCAATTCATCAATTCAAGACTAGTATTACGGAATAACTAAATCTCATAGCATCACATCAATACATACATGATCTACCGTGGAACCGCACCAGAGGCTACGGAACCCATAGGGGACCCGTCGGCCCGCCCCAGAGTGGTTAACCCAAATTATCCGTGGAATCGCACCAAAGGCTACGAAACCCTCAGGGTACCTATCGGCCCACCCCAGAGTGTATATAAACAATCATGCCATTCATATATCTTACTTTCAAAGTCGAGAACGTATAATCATAAATATATACTTGCCTTTGAGACATTGAGAAATTGAACGGAAAAGAGTATGAGTTCGGTAGGTCCAAGAACGCGCTTCCGGTACCTAAACGATTCGTAAGGGATATGATAATCAATAATCCATACTCATAATTCACGAAGAAACTCCCGAAACCCGTTTACGATTCACGAAAATACAAGGGTAAACAACTAGAATTTGGAAAATCACCCAAACCCTCACAAGTCCGAACACGGCACAAACCAATCCGTAAAATCATAGGAAAAGTATGTATACGGGATAGATACATCATAATCTCAAGGTTCTCAAGCTTCAAAATGGATAAATCGGACGAATCTAGGAAAAACCCCAAAATTCCCAAAAAAATAGGGTTCTAAGGATTTTTACCTTGATTTGGACGAAAGAATGGATTAGATGTTGTGTAATCCTTGTTCTCCAACCAAAGATGTTGATGCTTGAAGATGGATCGCTTCCAATCGCCCAAAATCGCCTCTCCCGAGCTTCTCCCGTCGAAAATGAGTGAAGAGAATGAAAAATGACGAAATGGAAGTCAATTATCCAATATATACTCGCCCAGTCTAGCGCACGCTACGCCTCGATTATTAGCGTGCGCTAGCGAGGTTACCGGGTAGTCCAGTGGCTTCTGCCGGCCCCATTAGCATGCGCTAATCGCCTTATCTTAGCATGCGCTAGCCAAAAATGGTGTCCAAAAACTCGAGTCCAGAACCTACTGTCCTATGCCCTGCTCGTGTCTTAGCGTGCGCTACCGCTATGGCTTAGCGTGCGCTATCCGAAGACTAGCGTAGGTTACTTGATAATCCAGAAAACCTGACAACCTCACTGCCTCTGCCAACCAGCCCGTTAGCGTGCACTACAAACGGATGTTAGCGCGCACTACTGACCACGAATAGCGTGCGTTGACGAACTCCTAGCACGCGTTAATTACCAGTCTAGAAAGCAGTATGAGTTACTGGTTCTGACCTGACTGGTCCCTCAGCGCGCGCTACGGCTCAAAGCTAGCGTGCGCTACTAAAGCAGAATTAGCGTGCGTTAGCCTAGGCCTAGCATGCGCTATTTCTCTGACCCAGAACACTTCCGCAAGGTCTAAACAACATGATTGTGATCCAAACAAGATACGAAACTCTATAACAATATCGACAACATCACCAAGAGTTTACAGAGCGACGAAATAAGAAAAACGGCAAGGTCAAAGAGTCAATAAAAGTTCGGGTATTACACGAACAACATATAATCCACTACACATTAGAGAAAAAAATCGACGCAACCGGAGACGAAAACCTCGGGTATTACATTCTACCCTACTAAAAATAAGTTTCGTCCAGAAACTTAAAACAAAAGCATCACATTGCTACGAAACAAAACACACGCGTTCTAAACATCAACTGACCCCGTGATCTCCTGTCACGTGTCTCCGTAGGTTCAACAACCCACACGGAAATATTCAAACCAAACATCAAGCAACAATATCAACTCTCCACACGAGGTACAACCCACAGAACAAAACGCAAAAATTAAAATCACTGGGCACCACTGGGCCCTCCAGGAGTAGGAACGGAAATCCGATTCCCGAACATCTTAGTAACGATCTCGCAATATACGCTTGGTGCTCCACTGACCACACTCGAAACAGTTAACCAGTGACTTCTTATAGCTCGCACGTACGTGACTCGGAACATCACAGTTGAAACACCTCGGCACACCACTGAGAATCAACGATACCGACTCGGAAACCTTAGATCCTCCGTCGCTGGAGAAAGTTCCACAAATGATCGATGTGAGAGTTGAGGTTTAGAAACCCCAATTCTATTACTTCTCTACGAATCTCCAGACGTCTCATATTTCCTTGCCACGGACATAGGCTCCATCGATAATAGAATCATCTTGAATGATGGATCTCCGCCAACATCGACATTCTCTTCAGCTACTTGCATCTGATCATGCGACTGGTCTTCACGACCATATGCACTGGTCTGATCTGTGCTCGCTAACGGACAGGTCACCCTGCTACGCTCATGGATAGGACCACGATCAAACCTCATTCTCGGCACGCTGAACATACAATCACTAAGTACAAAAAACATAACATCGCAGAGCAACGTACTGAGATGCCCTCTCAGCACAACACATCGCAAATCAATATGCCGAAACACCAACTCAGCATAACATATCAACGTCAGACAACAAATAGTAACACGACAGAATATCCACTCTGGGTAATTACACATACAAGAACTACCACTGCAATAAACGGAACTTATAGTTATAACAATCATATGATCAGATCAGCGGAACTTACGATCTTTACCAATACAAACAAGGCCAAGACAAAGTACACATCACAGTGGCCAACCACTGGTAGCATTGTTTCCTTTAAAGTTCCACGAGGTATTTGTTTAAACAACAAAATTTGAAAATCTTAGAATCTGTATGATTTTCTGAAAAAAAATTGAAAATACTGTTGATACCTCAGGCTTTTTTACCAAATCATGAATCATGAATTTAACCATCTTACTTTGAAAATGTTTGCAAGACAACATTACGAAAGATCAATTCTTCGAAAATAACATCATCATCACAAATAACAATACACAAGGTAACAACATGTTACCACTAAATATCATCACAATTAACAACACATAGGGTAATCACATGTTACCACTCAACATCATCGCAATCAACAACGCATAGGACACCCCGTGGTCATTCTCTCTTGGCATCGACCCCCAAAAGTTTCACCAAACCGTCTCCAGGTGGGCAACCTATTCATACGTACAATAGACATTCCCATATACAAATCATACATCACGATGTATCTTAACGCGTGCTAAGCCTACGATTAACATGCGTTAACTATATCACTCTGTCTGCCCATCCCGGCTAGCATGCACTAACTGACACAATTCATAAAGTTTTTTCCTCCACCCTTTTAGAAATTAAAACCACATTTGATTTTCAAATACCAAAATTTTTATGGTGTGAAAGTTTTAAAATTATTTTCACAAAACTCTTTCAAACACGACAAAATGTCATCAATGGTAACATCTTACCAAGTACCCTAAAGTACTTCAAAACACATCTTTTCAAAAAAAAATGTCGTCATAAGGTTCCATTTAAAATACAAGGTTGGTTCACCGAAATTTAACAATTTCCAAAGTCAAACCAAACCACTATTTGACTGTATCGTTAAAACCATTTCAAAATTTATTTTTCCACCAACGTACTCAAGTCTTGGGATCTTTTAGAAAAATCATTTTCAAACCTACACGCAGCGGATATAAATACATCAACTATCTAGAATGAATCAATCTTAAAACGTATGCCCACTCGGCATACAGAATCATCAATTCCACAACCAACTCAGAATACCTAGTTCAAACACATGTCAAACAATCCATCCAAGTTTAACAACATAACTAATGAACACCGATTCGAACACATGTTGAAACCATATATATGAGTTTCCCAACATACTCTACTGTCAAGACACTCCTAGGAACACATCAATGTTCAAGGCTTTCACATCATACTGCACCACTCGGTGTCCAAACCATCAATAAATTTAACTCAATACACATGTAGTACATCACAAGTACCAAACAAAGATTTCCTCTAACATCATGCACATAAATGATATCACTAAACAAAGATATCTCACATAGAAGGGGAGACTTGTAATATCCGCATTTTTTTCCAGTAATTTTTATTTTGGTGTATTTTTCATTTTTAGTGACTCGCTTGTAACCATATGGATATTTCGAGAATATTTAATACCGTACTTTTTATCATCCGAGCTTGTTTCGGACTTGTTTTACCTAATTCAACGTTTATTGTCATTTCTGTAGCTATTTGGTTCGATTCGCGTAATCGTTGTTTGGAACCACCGTGTCAGGGTTGTCGTAAATCCGCCCTATGTTATTATGCATGTTGTGAGCTTTCATTTGGTGTTTCGATCGTGTATCATGTATTTCAGATGTTTTGGGTCATTTTGTAATTTCTCAAAGTTATGGGGCAATTACTATCGTTGTCGTTTTCCGAACCTTTGGGTAGTTCGGAATCATGTTTTATTTTAGCGCTTCAGTTCTGACTTGAACTCGTCATCTTCATTCTATTGTTTGGTGTCGGGTGCGCGTTGTTTTCATCCGGGGAAGAATTCGCCGTTTTCCATCTTTGAGTGCTGTCTGTACTACGGTCTGCACTTGTTAGCGCGCGTTAATTTCGTTGTGTAGCAGATGCTAATTTCATTGTGTAGCGTACGCTATATTCGTCCTGTAGCGCGCGCTAATGATTCGAGTACACCAGTGGCTATAGGTTGTTTCTGCTCTCTGGACGAGCAGTTTAGCGCATGCTATGTCTGTGGATTAGCGCGCGCTATTATTGAGGCTTAGCGCACGCTAGGTGTGTGGCAACGCGCGCTAATTCGGTATTCCAGTTGAGACATAATGTTTCTGGACTCTAGATGATGAACAGGTAGTGCACGCTATTGATCGATAGCGCGCGCTATCGGGGGGCTGTTAGCGCACGCTATTTTCGGGTAGCACATGCTAACGGGTCAGAACCGAAGTTCTGGACCAATTTTTGCTGGTTAGCACGCGCTAACCATAAGCCATTAGCGCACGCTAAACCGTATGGTTTTATATACCCGAGAGTTGACCTCAGGCGCGTCTATTCCTCATTTCATCTTCTTCCCCCGCGGCTTGTGCAATCTAGAGGCAATTTTGGGGCATTTTCTTCTTCCAATCATCTCGGTTATCATCTTCTTTGAATCCTTGGTGTATATTAATAACATATACTTGTGTTCTTCATCTTTGATCTGAGGTAAGCTCTTAGAACCCTACCTTTGGGTAAACTGGGGGTTTCTGAGTTTTTGTCCGATTTGTTCCCTATTGTTGATTAATCCATGACGTATGTGATTAATCTTAGTGGTATTCATGTTTTCCATACGAGTTCATGGTAAATTTTGTGGTATTTGTGAAATTTAGAGGGTTCGGTTGCGACCCGCTCTCATTGTTGTTTTTGTACAGATTTACATGAATCGTAGATGGGTTTTCGGGTGCTTCCATATTTGTACTCGTGTAGAAATAGTTGTGATTGTATTCTTCGAATCGTTAGGTTCGGGATTGTTGGTTCCTACCGATCGTGGTTGATTTTCCGTTCCGTCTATTTCGTCGTTAATTACTCAATGCAAGTATTCCCGGGAAACCTTTATGCTTAACATGAAATGGTAATGTATATGTGTGTATTTTGCTCACTTTGGGAGGGTCCGACTGGGCCTCGGGGGAATCTGTGATTTCGCTCCTGATTCACGAGCTTGTTGGCTCGCCAGTCCGGGAGGGTCCATAGAGGCCTCGGATGGGACCAGTGGTTTCGCCCCGGTCCTAGGCGATGCATGTGCGTATTTTGATTTCTAACTATGGCCAGTCTGGGAGGGTCCATAGAGGCCTCAGATGGGACCAGTGGTTTCACCCCGGTCCTATGCGATGCATGTCCGTGATTTTGATTTCTAACTATAGCAAGTGCAGGATGGTCCATAGAGGCCTCAGATGGGATCAGTGGTTTTGCCCCGATCCTAGGCGGGTTTCGACTGTGATTATTGACAATTTGTTTTTCGGGAAAAGACATGTCTTGATTTGATTTTTGAAACGATTTGATGCATGTACTTGTTGGGATTCGGTGCCTAAAATGAAGGCCCAGCCGAAGCTGTAAAACGAAAATTAATTCGATCTGAATCCCTACGAGGATCGATTATGCTACGTATATATGAATATAAAATGAAAACAAGGAAGATAAGGAATCATACCCTCGTAGTCCGTTGATTAAATGGTGTACTCCTTGAATATGATTCCCCAAGCTTTAAATGCTATCCACGAATCCAATCCGCTCTAAGCTCTTGGATGATCCAACGCCGAAAGCACCGCGTCTCTACTTGCCATGTGCCGGAGAAACAATCGAAATAACAACGCCTTGCTATCCTACAAGGATACGGCTAGAGCAAGTTTGTAGGAGCTTAAATATTAAGATTATTAACTCTAAGTGTTTAATCTATGTCTCTCTATATCTCTCTATTTTCTCCAAGAAAAATCTCAAGGACAAAATGAAGAAGAAGAAGACTTGAGAAAAATAATCCTCTCTTTCTCCATAAACTCACGGATGGATGCTTGTCCTTGGGAGAGTTATTCTTTACTCAATATATTCTTCAACTTCACCAACCAAGACCAAATCACCTCCACAATATAATAAGAGATATCAAACCTCTTAAAGTCATTTGTCTTCCATTTAAAATGGAGATAAAGACCAAGAGGGAAGGTGAGTGGAAGGGGGTGGCCATCTAGAAGGAATCAGACGAATTCGGTTCGTTTCGGACTCCCGAGAGTCCAAACTGATAAACTCTAATTCCGTTCTTATGTATTTATATCAATTAATTAATCCAATTAATTAATCATATCAAATACAAAATCATATAATTAAATTCTCCAAGAAATAATTATATCTATGAATTAAATTAATCACCCAGTATTATATTTAATTCATTAGGCCGTAAATTAATTTATCCAATAAATTAATTTAGACATCCAATGTCCTAAAATTAATTAGACATCAAATATCCAAGAAATTAGATATCCAATATCTAATATTTATAAAGAGAGAATAAACTTGATTCATTCCGTCGTCAATCCTATTGCGCGACTCGATAGGTCCGTCTCGATTAGCAATGGGAGGAACCAAAGAGTAGTAGCACCACCTAGCCAGCCTGGCGGCCTACACTGTACCCCAACTGAGAACGAAGGATTGGGGTCATTGAAAAACCATTCTGTCGTGAATACCGGTATACGTATAAATCCTACTTTCAAATGTCCCGATCAAGTTATAGGGTCACGGTCAGTCAAACCCTATCTGTACTTGACCCTATGCATGAGTTAATGCAAATCGAGATCATCGAGCTCTCGTGTATCCAATACAACTATCTCCAATGCTTTAGCCAAAGACTTATGATCTCATCTGCCAATAACCGCATAGGACATATAACCCGTTCACTAACAGGATAAAGAATCCTATCTTGGTATTCAGTAGGACCTGCTACTTGCCCGTCAAGACGCACGTCAAGGTTGACCCCCACCTTCCGGTTTTCTGGGTCGAACTACTCTAATGAAAATCTTAACGTCACAAGCACATCTCTACCAAATCCTCAAGTCGAAGGTTCATGAATACCTATCACAACATTTCGATTCCGTCATTGACTGTCCCGGAATGAAATCCGTGTGACGAATCGAGGGTGAGTCGGTTCGAGTATACTAATCCAATTAGCATACCTATAAAGTGTGCTCCCACTAACCATTAGTGTTCGAAAGGCACTCTCCACGTCAAAGTCTTCACATAAACTTAACGCCTAGTCAAGTTTCATCGACTTGCGAACGATTAAGTATTTGAGCTATAAACCTTTCCAGTGCCGATCCCCTTATCCAATAAGGAGTGGAACGTTTAGCTCTCAAATACACGGAATAGTTTCTATATATATATTTACGAGTCAGGAATGCCAATAACTACCAGTAAATCAAGAAACATTCATTTGACTTTTAATAATGAATTACATAATAACAAGTACAATGCCCTCACTCAACATCCTCTGAGTGGCATTCGAGGGCATACTTCTAACAATCTCCGACTTGCACTTAATGCCACACACTATGGTATCTAATACCCATGTTCTACAAATGACGCTTCAAGCTAGTCTGAGAAAGTGGCTTGGTCAGTGGATTAGCGACGTTGTCGGCTGAGTCTACTCTATGCAGCACAATATATCCCTTGCGATCAAATTCTCTTACGAGATGATACTTCCTATCAATGCGTTTGGTACTGTTGTGAAATCTCGGCACCTTGGCCTGCGCTAGAGCTCCGTCATTGTCGTAGTACAGCGGAACAGGCAGCTCAGCACATGGTATCACTTGAAGTTCTCCCAGAAACTTCTTAATCCAGAACCCTTCCTTGGAAGCCTCCGAGGCTGCTTGATACTCAGCCTGACAGGTGGAATCAGCAGTCGCGCTTTTCTTGGCGTTACGCCAAGATACTTCTTCTCCATTAAGAGTAAATATTTAGCCAGAAGTAGACATCGAATTGTCTTTCTGTCCTTGGAAGTCCAAATCAGTGAATCCCATCACATTCAGTTCTCCACCGCCATACATCAGAACCATATCTCTAGTCCTTCTTAAGTACTTTAGAACGTCTTTACGGTAGTCCAATGTTCCCTACCTGGGTTTGACTGAAACCTACTTACCACGCTCACAGCATGCGCAATGTCAGGTCTTGTACACAACATAACATACATAAGGCTACCCACGGCCGAAGCATATGGTATATTACTCATTTCCTTTCGTTGTTCCTCACCTTGAGGACAGATCTTAGAGGAGAGTTTTATTCCATGTCGCATCGGTAGGAACCCTCTTTTAGAATCATCCATCTTAAATCGCTTTAAGATTTTATCTATAGAGGGCTTGGGAAAGACCTATCATTCTCTTTGCTCTATCCCGGTAGAGCTGAATACCAAGAATATAGGTTGCTTCTCCCAAGTATTTCATGGAGAAATTACTCGAAAGCCAAGCTTTCACAGAACTTAGCATTCCCACATCATTTCCTATTATTAGAATGTCATCTACATATAGTACTAAGAATGTGATCTTGCTCCCACTAACCCTCTTGTATACACAACGTTCCTCTTCATTTTGCACGAAGTCAAACTCTTTGACTGCCTCATCAAAACGAAGGTTCCAACTACGCGATGCTTGCTTCAGTCCATAAATGGAACGCTGAAGTTTGCACACTTTCTGAATATCGACCTCGGACACAAAGCCTTTAGGCTGCTCCATATACATTTCCTCCTCGAGGAATCCATTTAGGAAAGCCGTCTTTACGTCAATTTGCCATATCTCATAATCGTGGTAGGCAGCTATAGCAAGCATCATGCGAATAGACTTGATCATAGCTACGGGCGAGAAGGTATCGTGATAATCGATCCCTTCTTTCTGGGTATAACCCTTTGCCACAAGCCTATCCTTATAGGCGTCAACCTTGCCATCTCCATCAGTTTTTCTCTTGTAGATCCTATTGTTCCCAATAGGCACTATGCCCTTGGGGCGGTCTACTAGAGTCCATACCTGATTGACATGCATCGAGTCTATCTCAGCTTCCATAGCTTCACGCCATTTCGCGGAGTCTACATCTACCATCGCTTGGTCATAGGTCGTTGGGTCGGTCTCTTGGCTATCACCTAGAACCTCTTGGAGACCCAGCTCCTCCAGGTGCACAATGCCATACCTCTTAGGTAAATGAGACACCCTACTAGACCTACGAGGTGGTTGTACTTGTGTTTCAGAAGGATCGGTTCCAACTTCTTGTACAGATGTTTCTTGAGGGGTTTCATTGTATTCTTCCAAGGAAATACTTCTACCTGTTCCGCCTTCCTGAATGAACTCATCTTCCAGGAAGTGTGCTTTCACAACAATGATCTTTTGATCTTCGGGCATATAGAATAGATAACCCATCGTCTGAGATGGGAATCCAATGAAACGTCCCTTCACGGACCTCATTTCCAACTTTTCCACCTTAGTCTTCTTGACATAGGTGGGACATCCTCAAATCCTAATGTGATTAAGACTTGGTTTCCTGCCCTCCCACATCTCATGGGAGTTTTAGGAACGGATTTGGAAGGACATCTATTCAAGATATAAGCAGCAGTCAGGAGTGCATACCCCCACAGGTAAATCGGTAAGTCAGTATAGCCTAGCATAGAATGGACCATGGTCAACAAGGTTCGGTTCCTTCTTTTTGACACACCATTTAACTGAGGAGTACCTGGAGGTGTTAGTTGTGATACTATTCTATGTTCCTTTAGGAACTCGTCAAACTTCGTACTCATATAATCGCCACCTTGGTCCGACTGAAGTACTTTGATATGATTACCAGTTTATTTTTTGACCAGGGCCTTAAATTCCTGGAATTTCTCAAATGCCTCGGATTTATATTTCATTAAGTATACATAACCATACCTAGTATGATCATCTGTAAACGTAATGAAATACTGATATCCATCACATGCTGCTTCCAAAGCACCACATACGTCGATATGGATTAATCCTAGTTTATTAGCGGCTCTTTCAAAAGTCCCTGTGCAGGGGGACTTAGTCATTTTGCCTTTAAGGCAAGATTCACAAGTAGGAAAAGGATCTGATCCCAAGGGACCCATAAGTCCATCTTTTTCGATTTTGTAAACCTTGGTCTGACCAACATGACCGAGTCTAAGATGCCATTTCAAAACTTACTTAGTTTCATCCCTACCACGCTTCCTAGTCATAGTATTCACGACAACTTTGTTACTAAGGTTTAGATGATACAATCCATTTAACAATGTAGCAATGCCCACTAGTTTATTGCTAAAATAAATTTTGCAGGAACTATCACCAATGAAAAATGAAAAGCCTTTCCGATCCATGACCGGAATGGATACAATGTTTTTGTGCCCCTTGGGCATAACAAGTGCACCTTCTAAAGTCAAAACAAAGCCGGATTATAAACCTAAAAGAAGTGATCCTATGTCAGTTGCCTCGACACTATGCCCGCTTCCGACAGTAATCATCACTTTCCCAGCTCCAAGCTTCTTACTTTGTTCCAGATCCTGATTCACCGTACAAATATGGGAACTAGCACCTGAATTCAGTATCCAAGAAGTAGAAAATAAAGTAGCAGAACAATTTGTTTCCAAAACTAAAAGTTCTGTACCTGAAGCGCCATGAAGAATCGGACAGTCTCTAGCCCACTGGCCCAACTCACCGCATTTGAGACATGTGTCCTTCTTCTTCTTGCTCTTGGGAACCAACGGGGCCTTGCCCTTACCTTTAAGCTCCTTAACTTGTGGTCCCGTCTGCTACTTGGTCTTTTTCTTCTTACTCTTAGACCTCCGAGGTCCCAAAAAAATCACAAGGGCAGACCATTACATCCGCGGATTCTTCATCTGAAACTCAGCGGTCACCAGCTTGTTCATCAACCCTGCTAAGTTGCACGCAATCTCAAGGCAGTTGAAATTCATAACAAACTATGAGAAGGAATCAGGGAGAGACTGTAGGATAAGGTCGGTCTGAAGAGAAGTATCCATCTTAAAATCAAGATCCTCCAATATCTCAATCATAGATATAATTTTGAGGACGTGGTCCCCAACCTTCTCACCTTCCTTCATCTTTGCATCGAATAGTTGCTTGGATATCTCATAGCTAGCAGTTCGACTGTGTTCACCATAGCTCGGTTAAGTGAGATAAAATCTGCCTAGCAGAAGTCATTTTGTCATGAGCTCTCTGAAGCTCATTAGACATAGAAGCCATCATATAAGCACGGACTTTTACGTCATCCTTAACCCACTTTTCGTGGTTTTCAGTCTCTTCCTGATTAGCTCTTGTCCGCACTGGAGGCACCGGAATATCCGCCTCTAAGACATATCCCAGTGCCTCTATACTGAGGACTATCATCAGATTTCGGAGCCAATCCACAAAGTTAGGTCCGATCAAGGTGTTCTTTTCGAGTAGAATTGCGATGGGTTCATTGTCATATTGAGATTTATGTTCGTATGCATTAAGTACGACAGATTAATTAATGACTCGTTCAATTATGATCTGAGTATAGAATTAAGGTCTTTTCTATTCTTTAACCCAGCTCCCACTATTTTTATCGGAATAACACACTCCCATGTGAAAACCGGAAGTATCGCCCGCACTACTTCATAGTGGTGATCGAGTTCTTTATAAATCTTAATAGGGGGCAACCGAACAGGATTCTAGTCTATTAATTTTCATAGTGGTGTCCAACACCAACCCATCTAATGGATGATTTTATCTTGTTTTTCCCCTTGTTTACTCCCCTCAACCTATACGGTTTCTATGGTTCGTGAACAAGTTAAGTTTATACCATCGACGCAAATCAGTTTCACAATTGAATCTTATCCGGCAACCGAACAGGTTTCTAGGGATAAAATTTGCTCCAACTGAAGGCATCCAATGCGCTTCCGGTAATTTATCCATCCTCCCCGAACGACTACCCCGATAAATCGGAAGCGTAGCACATCCGGTTTGGATTTCAATTTTCCGAAATCGATGGAGGGAAGGAAAAACTTTGAAACCTTTTAAAATTAATAATTTGTCGTGGGAGAATTTTCGCGATTAATGTTACACTTTGCACATTAATTCATTTAAGCGCATTCGCAGCATTCATACTATATGAATAAACATTCACAACCTAGTTGCTACCAACATGTAGTTCATGGACCGTTCCTAGAATAAAAAACTTTGTAATCTAATTACAAGTCTTCAGTCTTGAATCTTCGTCTTCTCGAACAGATCTTCCTCCGGTCTTCATCATTACATATAAATTTTACATTGAAAAATTGCATCCTAGATCCAAATAATTCTAGTAAAATAAATAGTCTCAATGGCCTTTACAACCCAATCGAATAAAACCGAATGATTCAAAACTAAATCCATGAACCACATCCCCATTCAAAAGCATTCATCCAATAAATACAGAATAAACGGATACAGCGTATAAATATATTGATCCAATCAATAAATAGAATTGATCCAATCAATTCACACAACCGGTAATATGGAAACGTTCAAAATAATTCGGTCATCCACAAGTATTCCAATCACTCAAATTTCCCTTGTAAAATGAAATACCATAAATCTTTTAAACATATTAAATCTAATTTAACATGTGGGAGATTAATTTTCTGGAACACACGAAAAAATGAAAAACCGGGACTGCCTGCCCGACACGGCCCGTGCCGATTGGCACGGTCGGGTCACCCATCCAGTCGGTATACTGGCCGCCGGATACGGCCCGTGTAAAAATGACACAGTCGGGTCACCCGGGCAGACTTCCCCTTTCGTCCGAAAAGTCGTCCAACGACGATTCGGTGCTAGATTTTCGACCGGATATCCAATATCAATATTTTTCGACTTTCATATCTTCAATATAAATCACATTTCCCATAAATTAAAGATTTATATTTAGACATAAATTTACGAAAAATATAACTACAACGAATGAAAAACATACACCATGATTATGACTATAAATGATTACAAATCATTCACCATCCAATCAAGCATTCCAAATGCTAAATATCGTATATATGATCGCAAGACCTACGCTCCGATACCACTTTTGGGATTTGGTGCCTAAAACGAAGGCCCAATGGAAGCGGTAAAACGAAAATTAATTCGATCTGAATCCCTACGAGGATCGATTATGCTACGTATATACGAATATAAAACAAAAACAAGGAAGATAAGGAATCATACCCTCGTAGTCCGTTGATTAAATGGTGTACTCCTTGAAGACGATTCCCCAGGCTTTAAATGCTATCCACAAATCCAATCCGCTCCAAACTCTTGGATGATCCAACGCCGAAAGCACCGCGTCTCTACTTGCCACGCGCCGGAGAAACGATCGGAATGACAACGCCTTGCTATCCTCCAAGGATACGGCTAGAGCAAGGTTGTAGGAGCTTGAATATTACGATTATTATACTATAAGTGTTTAATCTATATCTCTCTATATCTCTATATTTTCTCCAAGAAAAATCTCAAGGACAAAATGAAGAAGAAGAGGAAGAAGTAGACTCTCACTAAACTCACGGATGAATGCTTGTCCTTGGCAGAGTTAGTCTTCACTCAATATATTCTTCAACTTCACCAACCAAGACCAAATCACCTCCACAATATAATAAGAGATATCAAATCTCTTAAAGTCATTTGTCTTCCATTTAAAATGGAGACAAAGACCAAGAGGGAAGGTGAGTGGAAGGGGGAGGCCATCTAGAAGGAATCAGACGAGTTCGGTTCGTTTTGGACTCCCGAGAGTCCAAACTGATAAACTCCAATCCCGTTCTGATGAATTTATATCAATTAATTAATCTAATTAATTAATCATATCAAATACAAAATAATATAATTAATTTCTCCAAGAAATAATTATATCTATGAATTAAATTAATCACCCAGTATTATATTTAATTCATTAGGCCGTAAATTAATTTATCCAATAAATTAATTTAGACATCCAATGTCCCAAAATTAATTAGACATCCAATGTCCAATAAATTAGATATCCAATATCTAATATTTATAAAGAGATAATAAACTCGATTCATTCCGTCGTCAATCCTATTGCGCGACTCGGTAGGTCCGTCTCAGTTAGCAATGGGAGGAACCAAAGAGTAGTAGCACGACCTAGCCAGCCTGGCGGCCTACACTGTACCCAACTGAGAACGAATGATTGGGATCATTCAAAAACCATTCTGTCGTGAATACCAGTATACGTATAAACTCTTCTTTCAAATGTCCCGATCAAGTTATGGGGTCACGGTCCGTCAAACCCTATCTGTACTTGACCCTATGCACGAGTTAATACAAATCGAGATCATCGAGCTCTTGTGTATCTAATACAACTTGCTCCAATGCTTTGACCAAAGACTCATGATCTCATTGTTGCGGATTTTTCGTTAACGCAAGTGCACGTTATCGTTGACAAGTAATAAAGTGATGAGTGAGTATCGTTCCCACGAGGACTGAGTCACTAGCTACCGATTTTTATGTATTCTAGTTTTATTTGAACAATCGAACTTTGGGTTGCAATTAATTACTAAAAGACTTAATAAAGGCTAAACAGTATAAACGATCGATCAAAGAAGGAAAATCAATTGATGAATAATTCTAGGATTATGAATCCACCTCAGTTTATCCGAATTTACTCTCGATTATCTGAAATTAATGATTTTCCCAATTTATTGAAGGCGAAGATTGCTAAAATACTCTACCGCCTCTCCCGAGGTCAATAGATTTTTCTAAAGGCGAATAACGCACTCTATCCCTAGGTGAATTAATTCGTCAATAGGCAAAAAGCATATAATCTCCAAAAGGCCACGTAGTTCCTATGAGTATATTCCTATCTCACAGAATAAAACGGTCCTCACCAATAGTTCCTCACCAACTCTCCTCTCCCGATTCGAGTAAGGTAATTAAAACAATCCAATTATTGGCCAGACAATTGAAAGCATTAAAATCAATTGGGAGAACTCAATAGAAAAGGGAATTATATAGATAATCTAAAGCAAATCCGTCAAAACTTAGGTTTCATCAAAATTCTAGAACAAGGGTTTTAGCCTGACATGCTAAATAATGAAAATACAGAATTAATAATTAAAATCATGAAAATCAAACGCAGATGAAGAGCTCGGATTCCTCCGTTCTTCTGGCTTCCGCCATCCGCCTTTGATGTCTTCTGCTTCTCTCGTCTGCGATAGTCTTCTGTGATCCTCCTTTTCCCAAACCTCCAAGATAATTAATTAGGGTCTTAAACCCTTATTTATAGCTCCCAACAGCCTCCAAATCGCGTCCGTGTGAGTAGGTCGAGAACTGGCTTCAAAACGGCCCAAACCCGCGCGGAGCACGCCAAAACCGCCCTGTGTGCCGCGGCACAAAGCTTGCAATTTAAAACCTGGGCGCTGTGTGTTTCTTCTGGGCCGCAGCTCACCATGTCTGTGCCGCGGCTCAGAGTACAGTCTACTCGGGTGCCTGCTGGTCCTCTGCGTGTGCCGCGGCCCACGACCAAAATTCACCGTTTTCGCCCGTTTCGCCTCGTTTTAGCTTCTGGACTCCAATCTCCTGACAAACATACAAGAATAAGGCATTAAAAGCTCATTTATGCAAATTTACTCGCCAAAATAATACAAAATAATGATAAATAAGCGTATAAAAATACGCCTAACAAATACCCCCAAACTTAATCCTTTGCTTGTCCTCAAGCAAAAAGAATTAATTTCAACAAAAGAATATCGTGAATAATCGTGCAACTCATAGTGCTCAACCTAATCAATACTACCCTGAAATTCTCTCTTGAATAATACGAGTATCGTAATAGTGAGCTACACTCAGAACACTGATTCCACAAAGTAACCAAGTTCAGTCCTAATCACTCGTTCATGAAGAAAATCTAGCTCAAAGATTAACAAACGTGAATTTAATCGACCGTGAATATGAAAGGTTAAAATAAACAAGCTAATTCGCCCCGTTCCACAGTCTAATGGCAAAATTTTCATGAGTTTCATCAAAAAATAATCCTCGGACAGTATTCCCTTATATATATGCTCAAGAAATTGATTCGAGTTGACCACTAGGTTCGGATCTCGGGATGTTTCATCGGGATAATCCTAGGGTGGAACTTCCATTCTCATGTATTGGGAAACCGTTTGACGTAAAAGACACTCATGGGGCACATGGATACTTCTAGTTACTAAGTTCCCCTACACAGAGGAGAAACAACACGAATAGCTATTCCCGCATGTCCGAATCAAGGTCGCTGTTTTACGCGAGAGTAAACAACGGGTCACGCGAATACCCCCAGTTACTAGGCTTCCCGTCTTCGGTACATGTGAAATTTCTAAATCACTCGTCTAATAAGGGTCGTCGTTTTACGCGAAAGTAAACAACGGGTCACGTGAATACCCCCGGTTACTATACTTCCCATCATAGAACAAAAATAACTCAACTTTTGGGAAAAACTGACCGACTCTAAACTCAATCTAAGCGCCAACACGAGTTATGTAACTGGACGACTAGATAACCGAAAAATGTAACCAAACGTATAAACGACGATTTGAAAACACGTATGTCTCCTCTCTTATGCACTAAGACCTCTACAATCACGAAAAAAAATTTCGGACCTAAATGAAGACTTAGCAGAAACAGAAATCACTGACTACAACTCGACTAAAACTCGACCGTTTCTTTAGAGAAAAAAACAGTGTCGTAACATCAGTATTACACAAATAGAAGCACGAAAAATTCACGAATAAGAGTAAAATCATGACAAGCAAGGCTATCAACAAAAAGATAACTAAAAATAACAAAAAGTGCAACGAAATAAGTACAACAGTAAATGTAGCAACAGAAATAGACCCCCCCAAACTTAGGACGTACATTGACCTCAGTGGACAAAATATAATATGCAATAAAAGTGAAAGGTCAAGTACTCCCCTCCAGTCCTCTCACGAGCTGGTACCGGCATCATCCGGCGAGCTAGCACGCTTCTCGACTACATCATGCGGAGCATGAATAAATGAGCTTACATCATCAAAGAGGAAGTTAAGTACGAGCTCTCAAGTTTAACATGGTGTAAGGGTTGGGGACAATGTAATTTGATAAAATGATTCGTTGCATATAATTTGAAAATGCTTGGCTTACCACTTTTTCATTGCTGCAATTTATCAAACACTTGGTATGCACAAGTTAAAATGAAGAACAAGAATTTTTAATGCTTAACTCCAAATCCCAAAAATAATAACACAGATAATAGCCATGAAAAACGTCAACTAACATCATCAATTCGTTCATAATCACCAATCCCATCACAATCAAATACCATAATCACCATATTCCAACTCCATTTTTTTTTGAGAAAATATTGAAGAACAACTAGCAACATATAACTTCAATTCACTTTTCAAATCGTGTATCAATTATGCTTAAGAGATCGAGATTTACCTGAAGAATTTGAGAAGAAGACTAAGAGAAGGGTATCGACCGACCTCATTGTGCGAAGGAAGGAAGGAAGGGGCCTTGTGCTAGCCGATCGAATGTATGAAGTATACCTGGGCATTCTCATATTGCGACGGGGTCCGCGGCACAACATAAGTGAGCCGCGGCCCAGAGTACAGTCGGCCTGGGACTTTTTTGTAATACCGCCGGGTGCCGCGGCTCAGTTTAGGCGTGCTGCGTCTCAACGTGTTAGTGTGCCGCGGCTCATTTGGTCCGTGCCGCGGCACAGAGTACAGTCTCCTGGGCATTTCTTGAACCTTTGGTGTGCCGCGGCTCAGGGAATATGTGCCGCGGCTCAGTGACCTGGTGTGCCGCGGCTCAGTAAGATCGTGCCGCGACACATAGTACAGTTTGTTTGGCCTTGCTCCATCAACTGGTGCGTGCCGCGGCTCACTATTATTGTGCCGCGGCCCATCACTGATTTCCTCTCCTGGGGTGATTCCTGCACAGAATTTTTAAATGAAAACATCAAGACGAGAGGGATAGACGGATCAAAGAAAAATGACGACAAATAAAGACTCTAAAAATGCAAGAAAACAATAAAAATCTACAACTAATACTCGGGTTACCTCCCGAGAAGCGCTAAGTTTATAGTCTTCAGCCGGACTTTTCTCGCATTCATCTGGCGGTGGATAAGACGACACTCGTTTTCTGCGTGTCTATTGGATTTCCCAAGTATGCCTTCAACCGTTGTCCATTAACTTTGAATTTTCGGTCATCTTTTTGTACTTCTACCGCACCATGTGGGAACACTTGAACGGTCCCGACCATCGTGAACGCAATTTCCCAGGAAATAACTTTAAGCGAGAATTAAATAGCAACACCTGTTGTCCCGGGACAAACTCTCTCTGCGTGATGTGCTTATCATGCCAAGTCTTTGTCCGCTCCTTATAAAGTTTCGCATTTTCGTATGCGGCGTGGCGAATTTCTTCCAACTCGTTCAGCTGCAAACAACGCTTTTCACCAGCAAATTTCAGATCAAAGTTTAGTTTCTTTATCGCCCAGTACGCACGATGTTCCATCTCTACGGGTAAATGACAACCTTTCCCATAAACCAATCTGTAGGGCGACATTCCGATAGGTGTTTTATACGCAGTCCGGTACGCCCAAAGTGTATCATCGAGTTTAAACGACCAATCTTTTCGAGACGAGCTGACCGTTTTTTCTAGGATCCACTTCAGCTCTCGATTTGATATCTCGACTTGACCGCTCGTCTAAGGATGGTATGCTGTAGCAACACGATGCGTGACTCCGTATTTTCTCAAAACCGCATCAAGAAATTTGTTGTCGAAGTGTGACCCACCATCACTGATAATAGCACGTGGAGTCCCAAAACGTGTGAAGATATATTGTTTTATAAACTTGATTACGTAGTGCCACGGCTTCAACCTATTTTGAGACATAGTCTACGACTACCAAAATATAGAGATTCTTATTTGATGGAGGAAATGGACCCATGAAGTCGATCCCCCATACATCGAACAATTCAACTTCAAGTATGGTGTTCAGCAGAATTTCGTGTCATCTTGAGATGTTTCCCATCCGTTGACACCGATCACACGCTGACACAAACGAGTGAGCATCCTTGAATAATGACGGCCAATAGAACCCCGATTGTAAGACCTTCGCCGCTGTTCTATTTTCACTAAAATGTCCACCGTAGGGTGATGCATGGCAATGGTTTAACACACTGTGGATTTCCTCATCCGGAATACATCTACGAATGATTTGATCGGGGCATCTATTGAATAGAAAAGGATCGTCCCACAAATAATACTTAGCGTCTGAGATTAGCTTCTTATTTTGATGGCGTGATAGGTCGTTTGGAATTGTTTTACTTGCCAAGTAGTTCACTAGATCAGCATACCAAGGCACGTGTTTTGAACCCAACTTGTAGAGCTACTCGTCGGGGAAGGTTTCCATGATTTGTGGCTGACTTTCTCCCTTCTCAAGGGGACTCTCTAATCGTGAAATGTGATCGGCTATAAAATTTTCAGTCCCTTTCTTGTCCCGAATCTCCAAGTTGAATTCTTGAAGGAGAAGCACCCACCGAATCAACCTTGGTTTAGCATCCTTCTTCTCCAAAAGGTATTTTATTGCCAAATGGTCGGTCCACACTATCACTTTCGTTCCCAATAGATACGCCCGGAATTTATCAAATGCAAAGATCACCGCCAACAATTCCTTCTCCGTTGTGGCATAATTTCTTTGGGCGTTGTCGAGTGTTCGGCTCGCATAGTATATGACATGGAACACCTTCCCTCGTCTCTGCCCCAAAACAGCCCCAATGGCAAAGTCGCTTGCATCACACATTAACTCGAACGGAAGGTCGGTCCGAGCGACTATCACCGGTGCCGTGCTTAGAGCTTTCTTCAATAAATCGAAACTTTCTTTACACGACTTGTCAAAAGTAAATGGAACATCCTTCATGAGTAGATTGCACAGTGGCTTCGTGATCTTCGAAAAATCCTTAATAAATGGGCGATAGAAACCGGCATGTCCCAAAAAACTTCTAATCCCTTTGACCGAAGTAGGCGGAGGCATCTTCTCGATTGTTTCGATTTTCGCCCGGTCGACTTCAATTCCATGTGAGGATATTCGATGGCCAAGTACTATGCCCTCCTGCACCATAAAATGACACTTCTCCCAATTCAAGACCAAATTTGTCTCTTCGCATCTTTTCAAGACTTTCTGCAAATTTTTCAAACAAATGTCAAACGAATCTCCAAAAACAGAAAAATCATCCATAAAAATCTCAATACACTGCTCTACCATGTCAGAAAAAATAGCCATCATACACCGTTGAAAAGTAGCCGGCACATTACATAATCCAAAAGGCATGCGCCTATAAGCGAAAATGCCGTAAGGACATGTAAACGTCGTTTTCTCTTGGTCTTCGGGGGCTATATAAATCTGATTATACCCCGAATAACCATCGAGAAAGCAATAGAAATCGTGTCCGGCTAATCTATCTAACATCTGATCAATAAAAGGTAAGGGGAAATGATCTTTTCTAGTGGCCTTATTTAATTTCCTATAATCTATGCACATACGCCACCCCGTGACAATCCTAGTGGGAATTAATTCATTATTATCATTTTGAACAACCGTTATCCCACCCTTCTTCGACACAACTTGGACCGGACTTACCCACTTGCTATCAGAAATTGGAAAGATCATACCTGCGTCGAGGAGTTTTAAAACTTCGACTTTTACCACCTCCTTCATGTTTGGATTCAACCGGCGTTGATGCTCCACGGATGGTTTGTAGTCTTCCTCCATCAAAATCTTGTGCATGCAAATTGACGGGCTGATCCCCTTAATATCCACAATAGACCATCCAAGAGCAGATTTGTACTCCCTCAAAACTCTCAATAATTTCACCTCTTGATCCCCCGCTAAAGTGGCCGAAAGAATAACTGGAAAGGAGTCGTCGGGCCCCAAAAATGCATATTTTAAATGAGGCGGCAGCTTCTTGAGTTCCAACTTTGGAGGTTTTTCGATTGATGAGACTGGTCGAGTTAGTGAACTTCCGAGCTCCTCGAATGGTTGACGAATGAAAATTGGCGGGGAAGCATCCATGTGGCGTACGTAGGCTGCATGCTCTGCATTTAGTTCGGAAAAAGCCCCAATCAAAACGGACTCCAATGGATCGGGTGGATAATTCTCTCGAAAGGTTCTACTCACGCACGAGTCAATGACGTCAACTTGGAAACAATTTTCAGCATCACTCGGATATTTTAGGGATTGAAAGATATTGAACATTGCTTGCTCCTCTTGAACACGTAGAGTCAGCTTCCCCTTTTCCACATCGATCAAAGTTCGGCCGGTTGCCAAAAATGGTCTTCCCAAGATAATTGGGATATCTTAATATTCCTCCATGTCGAGCACAATAAAATCAGCTGGAAAGATAAATTTGTCAACCTTTACTAACACGTCCTCTATTACTCCCCTCGGATATTTGATGGACCTATCGGCCAATTGTAAGGAGACCGTCGTCGGCTTGGCTTCCCCAATATCCAGCTTTTTAGAAATAGAAAGGGGCATAAGGTTTATGCTGGCTCCAAGATCGCATAGGGCTATTTCAAAAGACGAATTTCCAATGATGCAAGGGATGGTAAAACTTCCCGGATCTCTCAATTTAGGTGGGAGCTTCTTTTGTAAAATAGCACTGCACTCCTCCGTCAATGCGACCGTCTCATATTCCTCGAGCTTTCTTTTGTTCGGCAAATGGAATGTTTATGTGCAATTTCTTGAAGATGTCGAGGAACTTTGAAAATTGCTTGTCTAGTTTTTGCTTTTGGAAACGCTGTGGGAATGGAATTTGAGGAGTGGGGTGAGTAGTCGATACTTCCTTTGGCTTGGGTGCCTCGTCCTTTTCTGTCTCACTTTGCTCGATCTTGTCCTTGTTATTGACAGGCTGCTCTTTCAACTCCTTTCCACTTCATAGTTCGATTGCCTGCACGTCTTCTTTGGAGTTCATTTCGGTAGCGCTGGGCAATGCAACTTGAGACCGAGAGGACAATAGATTAGCAATCTGCCCCATTTGTGTTTCTAGATTTCGGATGGAGGTAGAATGATTTTGGAGGGTAGTCTCGGTGCGGGTCATGAATTGGCTCGTGTTAGCTGCCAATTGAGCAAGAGCATCTTCCAAGGATACCTTTGGTGGTTGAGGGGGCTGCTGTGTGGGCTGCGCAAATTGGGCTTGTGGAGGTTTTAAAGTTTGCCCGTTCCTCCATGAAAAATTCTGGTGATTTCGCCAACCTTGATTATAAGTGCTGGGGTAAGGATTATTTTGTCGACTTCCGTTTCCCACGAATTGAGCTTGCTCCATCGGATGTTGCTCGAACGGGTTTCCGACTTGGCACTCCGCGCTAGGGTGAGATCCGTTACACCAATTGCAAGACTCAATGGTAACGGGGGAAGGAGCATGCGAAAATGCTTGAAGCTGCTGCGTCAAGGCGGCGACTTGAGCTGATAAGGTGGAGATTGGATCTTTGTTTGAGATTTCCATGACTCGTTTCGGATTTAATCGTTCGGACGGCCATTGATATGCATTTGCGGCCATAGCTTCCAATAACGACTGTGCCTCTGCCATAGTTTTTCCCATTAAGGCTCCTCCGACTGCTGCATCCACGAGAGTGCGTGTAGAGGCACTCAAACCATTATAGAACGTCTGAATCTGAAGCCAGTCCGAAAGGCCGTGATGTGGGCATCTCCTTAGCAAATCTTTGTATCGCTCCCACGCCTCGTGGAGCGACTCCATATCATATTGACCAAAGGTGGTGATCTCGTTTCGTAACCTCGCCGTCTTTGAAGGTGGGAAGAATTTAGCTAGGAAGGCTTGCGCTAATTCCGCCCATGTCGTGATCGAGCCCGGCGGTAAAGAATTCAACCAGAATTTTGCTTTATCCCTCAAAGAGAAAGGGAAAAGCCATAAACGGATAGCATCGTCGGTGACACTATTGTTCTTGAACGTGTCACAAATCTCGAGAAAAGACGTGATGTGTGCGTTGGGGTCATCGTTCGACAAACCACAGAACTGGCTCGATTGTACCATCTGAATAATTGCAGGCTTGATTTCGAAGTTGTTCGCCTGAATGGTGGGACGCCGAATCCCCGAAAAGTTTGCATTAATCTGCGGCATCGCATAATCTCGAAGTGCCATTTCCGGTTGAGCTTGCTGCACAATATTATTTCCTCCGTGATTTTCGATATTTTCGGCCATGGTCACTGTCGTTTGTAACTCTCGTTTCTCCTTCTTCTTCCTACTTCTCCTAAGAGTGCGCTCGAGTTCGGTATCCAAAGGTAGTAGGCCTTCATTACCGAATTTTCTCATGCACTACCCGAAAGATCCTGGAAGGACAAACAAATAAAATAAAATAAAATACAAGAAAATAAATAAAACAAAATGTTCAAACTAAGACTAGAAATACTGAAATCGATATTAGTAAAAATTTCAGTCCCCGGCAACGGCGCCAAAAACTTGTTGCAGATTTTTCGTTAACGCAAGTGCACGTTATCGTTGACAAGTAATAAAGTGATGAGTGAGTATCGTTCCCACGAGGACTGAGTCACTAACTACCGATTTTTATGTATTCTAGTTTTATTTGAACAATCGAATTTTGGGTTGCAATTAATTACTAAAAGAATTAATAAAGGCTAAACAGTATAAACGATCGATCAAAGAAGGAAAATTAAATGATGAATAATTCTAGGATTATGAATCCACCTCAGTTTATCCGAATTTACTCTCGATTATCTGAAATTAATGATTTTCCCAATTTATTGAAGGCAAAGATTGCTAAAATACTCTACCACCTCTCCCGAGGTCAATATATTTTTCTAAAGGCGAATAACGCACTCTATCCCTAGGTGAATTAATTCGTCAATAGACAAAAAGCATAAAATCTCCAAAAGGCCACGTAGTTCCTATGAGTATATTCCTATCTCACAGAATAAAACGGTCCTCACCAATAGTTCCTCACCAACTCTCCTCTCCCGATTCGAGTAAGGTAATTAAAACAATCCAATTATTGGCCAGACAATTGAAAGCATTAAAATCAATTGGGAGAACCTAATAGAAAAGGGAATTATATAGATAATCTAAAGCAAATCCGTCAAAACTTAAGTTTCATCAAAATCCTAGAACAAGGGTTTTAGCCTGACATGCTAAATAATGAAAATACAGAATTAATAATTAAAAGCATGAAAATCAAATGCAGATGAAGAGCTCGGATTCCTCCGTTCTTCTGGCTTCCACCCTCCGCCTTTGATGTCTTCTACTTCTCTTGTCTGCGATAGTCTTCTGTGATCCTCCTTTTCCCAAACCTCCAAGATAATTAATTAGGGTCTTAAACCCTTATTTATAGCTCCCAACAGCCTCCAAATCGCGTCCGTGTGAGTAGGTCGAGAACTGGCTTCAAAACGGTCCAAACCCGCGTGGAGCACGCCAAAACCGCCCTGTGTGCCGCGACTCACTTAATCTGTGCCGCGGCACAAAGCGTGCAATTTAAAACCTGGGCGCTGTGTGTTTCTTCTGGGCCGTGGCTCACCATGTCTGTGTTGCGGCTCAGAGTACAGTCTACTCGGGTGCCTGCTGGTCCTCTGCGTGTGTCGCGGCCCACTTGCCTTGTGCCGCGGCCCATGGCCAAAATTCGCCGTTTTCTCCCGTTTCGCCTCGTTTTAGCTTCCGGACTCCAATCTCCTGACAAACATACAAGAATAAGGCATTAAAAGCTCATTTATGTAAATTTACTCGCCAAAATAATACAAAATAATGATAAATAAGCATATAAAAATACGCCTAACACTCATCTGCCAATAACTACATAGGATATATAACCCGTTCAGTAAGAGGAGAAAGAATCCTATCTTGGTATTCAGTAGGACCTACTACTTGCCTGTCAAGACGCCCGTCGAGGTTGACCCCCACCTTCCAGTTTTCTGGGTCGAACTACTCTAATGAAAATCTTAACGTCACAGGCACATCCCTACCAAATCCTCAAGTCGAAGGTTCACGAATAACTATCACAACCTTTCGATTCTGTCATTGACAGTCCCGGAGTGAAATCCGTGTGACGAATCGAGAGTGAGTCTGCTCGAGTATACTAATCCAATTAGCATACCTATAATGTGTGCTCCCACTAACCATTAGTATTCGACAGGCACTCTCTACGTCAAAGAACACGTCATACAAGTCTTCACATAAACTTAACGTCCAGTCAAGTTTCATCGACTTGCGAACGATTAAGTATTTGAGCTATAAACCTTTCCAGTTCTGATCCCCTTATCCAATAAGGAGTGGAATGTTTAGCTCTAAAATACACGGACTAGTTTCTATATATATATATATTTACAAGTAAAGAATGCCAATAACTACCAGTAAATAAAGAAACATTCATTTGCCCTTTAATAATGAATTACATAATAACAAGTACAATGCCCTCACTCAACATCCTCTGAGTGGCATTCGAGGGCATACTCCTAACAGTACTATGAAATGTGTAAGCGAATGGTTTGCCTTGATTACTTGTACTAGCGTAATTGCTAACCCCTTTGGGGACCCATTTTTGGGAAAATTCGTATTATGAATTTCAGGTTGCGTTCAGCCGGTCGGTCGAGCACTGGGGCAGTACGAGGATATTGGCTAAGGTGGTTGACGTGTGCAAATGAGTCTTTTGTTTTAGTTGCCCATTTTATATATTTGTTTTAAACTTGCAAATTGATAGGGGATATCTAAACCCTGTATCGAACAATCCCTGTATCGATCATGTCAACAAAATGTTTTGACAATATGCCAATCCTGGATACAGCAAGAAATTGAAGAGTCGATCGAAGTCACTGAATCTGTATCGAAGACTTCTCTTAGCGCCAGCTACAGCAAGACTTCGAGTTGCCAAGACTCCGCTACAAAGAGTCTTTTAAGACCAAGTATGGAAGCTGTCTCGAATCAACAATACAACAATCATTCCATACAGCCCTCAACAGGATAAGAAGGAATCTTTGATTCGCTAAAGTCAAATGTCCCGTTTAAGAAGATATATTTAAATACTGAAGGATAAAGTATTTAAATATCAAAGTCGTCAGAAGATCTTCAAATCCTGCAATATCCGGATCTCTGTCAAACTATCAAGTTGTCATAGAATCATGCTCAACGGATCTATCTCAACGGATATATTTCAGAAGACTATATATATCCCCAGCCTTTGAAGATCTAAAAACAATGAATAACTGATATACGCCTGAGAAACAACGAAGTCATTATCATATACATCTGAAAAAAGATATCTCCAAAGCATACTGCTATCCCAAACGAAGAGATATACAAGTGTTCTAACCTTGAACAACACATTATCATCTTAAAGCCCAGAAAGTCAAAGCTGTTGTTCAATCTCTGTTCTATCCTTGAACAAAACCTATCAGCCCTGTGTGGACTGAGAAATCCTTGCTATTCCCGAACTGTGTGTGACGGACTTACATTGAAGAGACGAAGCTTTAGAACTGTGTGTGAAGAAGCCACCACGTGTTAGCTCAAACCAATCAGTGTGAACGGTTGATGTAACACCCCCTGAATATGACCGTGAATGTCACACGTCGTAGACCCTTATCGCAAGGATCTACCAAAGCAACTCCAAAAGACTACTCGATGATTGACCGACCGGGTCAAAATTAAATAGAAAACAGACCGACAAGGTCATAAACCACTTCGAAACTAACGACATTCATATTACAATGACCACAATAAACTTGAACATAGAAAAGAATGACAACTCAATTCAATAAATGATAACTACACCTGTGCAAGGGTGAATACTCGAACGACAAAGAAATACCGACCAAAATGATACAAAAGAAAAGACTCGACTGGGTGTGATTAGCATCGTCGCCTTCCATCTCCTTCCAAGCCAATCCCGTGATCGCTCCCGAGCCGCCAAAACCCGAGCGCATAACAGCACCCACCCCGAAAACTGGGGTTAGCAACTGAATTTTGCTAGTGCAAGTACATAATATACAAGATATACGAACAAGAATAACACAAAATTCAACCGCCGTGAAGCCTTAACACAAACCATACATTCCCACAACAAGACAGAATAACACTCGCATACACGAGGGGAAAGGTAATCACATAGTCATATTCTCCTTACGGAAAATAACATTCATGAAACTTTAGACGAGCCCAAGGAGTCAGGAAGATCCCTTTTGTAAAAGGAAAAGTATTTTGATAAGATAGTTTGCAATCATTATTATTGACTCGGGTCGTTTAGGGGTTTTAAAAATTGAATGGGAATACTTTTGGAAATAATTTCAAAAACTCTCGGGTCCTTGACCCAACGTATGGAAAACGATTACACAAAAACCAAGTCAACTTATTTGGGGTTCTCGACCCAATTTATAGAACACCGTCACAAACAAAATCATTACAACATCTCACAGGGTTCTCAACCCATTCCAAATATCATCATCATGAAATCAATCATCTCAACATTCCACAGGGTCCTCGACCCAAAACACAGAACAGCACCACAATACAATCAAAGGTACAAAACTCTCATTCGACATTTCCTGCTCAAGACCCCGACACTAACCCTGAGATTTCACAAACCTCCGGGTTAACTAACCCTGATACCAACGCTTTAAAAACAATTTGAAACAAGCTTTCAAAAACACGGATTGCGGTCTGTATCAATACAAACATTAAAAGTGAGTTGAAAGAATTTGAGATACGAACATCGTTCGGTAACGGGGTCTTAGCTATCACTCAAATACCCGTAACCAATAAGCCTACCAGGCGCCTCCACTGCACACCTGTGCACCGGCGTTCACTCCACTATGTCGGCCGCTCCTTGAACATGTCACCGCACCGGCGTCACTCCCGCAAGAGCCGCCCCTTGCACGCGCATTAGGTGACACCGGCGTTCACCACCCATATGGAGCCGCACATTGCAGCGTACACCAGGCCGGAGTACACCGCCCCGCCCTCAGAGGTTCCCGGATATGACGTTTCTCACAACAAGTATCCACATTGTTCAAACATCAAGCACACGGACAATTGTCACAACAATTTTCAACTCGGTACATCAAGTCACACAATTTCTCCGCCAATCCATATCCACACAAATAAACAATAACACGCACGTTATCAATCAAACTCAATAGAGCCGTGAGTTTTTGTTATTCACTCGGGCTTGTGCATTATGTGATTTACCAGTGTGGTACGGGGGTTGTTGTAAACTTTTCCAAATGGTATTAACGTGTTTCTTCATATAGAACTGTGTTGTGTTCTCGAGTTGAATTGAGTTTGCATAATGTGTGTTTTGTAAATGTCTGTGTCGAGTATTTTCTAGAGTTGAGACATGTGCCAGTATCACAGGGAATCGTCGGCTTCACGATCTGTAAGTATTTGTATTCTTGAATTGTATTGAGATTTATTGCCGTTCTAAGTTGATATGTTTTGAGATTCAGAAAGATATAATGCGTTACAGTATAAGGTGACAGAGTTGGGACAGGATTGATGATCTTGAGAATTTATTATTTTGGAAATCAATATGTCGGTTAAATTTTGGAAACGGAGTTGTGTATTCGGGAAGAGGACTGTGGATTGTTGAGAAGAACATGTAGTCATGTTAGTTCATTTTGAGATATATGGAACTGTTTTCGAGCATTTGAAAATGATACTTTTTCAAAATGAATGTTTTACGGATGTTTTACGGAAAATGATTTTTGGGTCGAGACCCTAATGTTTCAAAACGCTTTTCCGTTTCGTAAAAATCCTGAGATTTTTCCTACTGCCTTTCGCGGTTTTGGTTTACTTGTAATCATTGGCTAAATAATATTTTCTGTGCAACCGGCATTGTCAAAATCACCACGCCACTACACACCAGCATTACGTTAATAACAACAAGGTAGCCATGCAAAGTCATCAAACCATTCGTACATACTTTAATCAATACAGGAAACTTTCTCAAATCCGAGTTTGAAGTTTACATCGAGTGAGATTTTTCATCTTTCAATATATATTTTTGAATATAAAAAATCGTATTGGTTTTTGAAATAAAATATTTTTATGATGTGAAAGATTTTTGAAAATCATGTACTCGAATTATCTGAAAATACAACAATACGTTAAAAATCATTTTGGAAAATCCCCCCAACACTACATGAAAATCAACGATGGTAACATTTTACAAAATGTCTACATGTACTTTGAAACAACTCTTTCAAATACCATCTAGGTTTTATTTGAGAATCCAAGGCCGGCTCGCCCATTCCAAATAATTTTCAAAGTATACATGGAGCCGCCGATTAATCGAACCGTCAAAACTTTGTGAAGTTTCCAGGAAAGTGTTTTTGAACACACACCCACAGCAGACATAATTTATCAATTCATCAAACACAATCAAATATCACCTAGCAATACGAAAGTCTTAACACACATTCACGCATAACAGTTGTTATCACTAGACACCACGTAGAGAATACAACTACAGGTGATTGGCCGCAAAAGTTAGACCTAACGGCTAAAATGCGATTCCATAGCCTCTGCCCAGGTTGATTAACGTGCGTTACAACAAAGATTAATGTGCGCTAAACATGCCACGTTAGTGCGCGTTAGGCTCGCACTAAGCCTATGCTAACTGCTCTAATCACCAACACGATTGCAAACATATACGAGGTAATACTAGACTCGAAGGTTACAAGTAAGCAACAACATACGAGTCTAAATGTCATCGATTCACATAATTATAACATCTCACAAGCAACCATCAAAAGAAAATCATCCTACAAAAACGAAAATTTTACTTCTCAATAAAGAGGACTATCTCAACACATACATACCGATGGACTCAACATTCACGTTACTATTTTAATCATAAAACTGGCACCACTGCTCAACAACGAGAGCATCATCAATACACATCTTCTGACTAACATTCATGAAACCGGAAAGTTACAAACGAGAGTCACGTCTTGAGTATATTTTGTAGACCTTATTTGAGTTAAAAACCCGTGTTTTGAAAACTTATAGTATGAGATGAAAATGAAATATCGATAGTTGAAGTCTCAAAAAATTTGACCTTGAGGTCATCATACGAAAATCAAAATTTTTCCTCCCTTGGAGAACATTTTAAAAATTTACGTGGCTCCCCAGAAGTCTTCGAAACTAAAAATTCTGAGGTTGTTACTCTTGTTGGAACATTTTGTTCCATACATAAATTAAAAGTGTTTTGATGATTAATGTTGATAAGCAAAACAAAACAACAAAGAGACGAAGCAAGCATCGAAGGAAAACGAAGTGCAAAAAGCTGGAAAAACACAAAGCTAACGTACGTAATATGTGATCATTAACGTACGTAATATGGGCAAGCTAACGTACGTAACTAAGGTTGTATAACGTACGTAAAGGAGTTCAAACAAGTGAACGTTGGAGGAGTCAAAGTCAGAAAAGCATGCAACGGATATATGACGTCATCAGTGATGTAATGTTAACGTACGTAACGACGTCAATGCTAACGTACGTAACCAAAGAAACGAAACTCACTGGATTGAAACTGGACTGGGCTAACGTACGTAACCTGGGGAAGTTAACGTACGTAATGAAGCTTACGTACGTAATATGAATGAGATAACGTACGTAATGCAGTGTGCAGCAGCTAACGGCTAGTTTGATGATGGAGCCTATAAATACCATCCCTATGGTATTGTTTGAGTACAACAACACAAAGCAAACAACTCATTGATCAGAGATTCATATTGATATACTTGTTGTTGTAATATTGAGCTTAATTGTTAGTTTGAGTGTTTATACATTCAACATATACACGAGTGGTAAAAGAAAAGATACGATTGGATTCGGTGTTATTAGGATCAAGGATCCGGCATTGTTAGAATCGCAATCGCTATCTTAGTGAGGCTTATCTAGTGCCAATAGAAAGCTAGAGCGGTTGATTCCTTGTCCGATAGAAAAGGAAAACGGTTTAACTTGGACCGACGCAAAGACAAGTACGAGTGGTTTATCACGGACCAATAGAAGACGTGATTGTAAACGGTTATACCTCGACCGATAGAAGAGAGGCATAGAGGTTGCTATCTTTAACCTATTGAAAAAGATAAAGAGAGAACGTAGGCTCGTTTATAGCCGAACCTCTATAAATCCTCGCGTCCTTTATTTTCTGCACTTTCTATTTATGCTTCCGCAACACGGCGCAAATATCCGAATCCGCACCCAACAATTGGTATCGGAGCGGTACTCCAATACGCGGCTTAACATCCGAGGAGAAAAGATCCAAAATGGCGTTTCAATTCTCTCCAGTCGAAGGCCTTGCTCTCAACCGACCACCATTCTTTGATGGCTCAAATTATTTGACGTGGAAGAAGAAGATGTCGATATTCATCCGAGCATACGACATCGAGATTTGGAAGGTTATTTGCCTTGGCCCGAAAGTTCCAATCAAATCCGATGGTACTCTCAAATATTTCGAAGAATACGACGATACCGATTGGAAAAATGACCATTTAAATTGTAAGGCTACTCAACTTTTATTTTGTGCCTTAAATCCCGAAGAGGTCAATCGAATCTCGTCGTGTGAAAGTGCGAAAGAAATATGGAAAATTCTTGAAATCACACACGAAGGGACAACTCAAGTCAAGGAGACGAAGATCAATATGCTTCTCCATGACTACGAGCTATTCATGATGAAGGGTGACGAGTCCATCACCAATATGCTTGACCGATTTTCGGTCATCACTAATGGACTTGCTTCGTTCGGAAAACCATTATCTAGTAGTGAAAAAGTTAAGAAAATTTTACGATCACTACCTAGCGAATGGGACGGCACCGTGACCGCAATTATGGAATCTAAAGATCTCAACACGCTTGATTTTAGCGCCCTCGTTGGTTCGCTAATTAATTATGAGATCGTGTTAAAATCACGAAGTGTCAAGCCGAAACCGAAAGAAAAATCATTAGCCATGAAGGCTAAGATGTCGAAAAAGAAAGAAGAAATCCCGGTGGAAGAAAGCGACGAAGAAGCGGCATATTATGCCAAGAATATTAATAAATTCCAAACCTTATTAACCCGGAGGAAGAAGGATATCTCGAACGAAACGAAGAAGTTCGACAACTCTTGTCGACAATGTGGTAAACCAGGCCACTTTGCTAAAAATTGCCGTGTCAAACCCAAGAAGGAGGTTCTCGTAGCAACATGGAGCGATGAAGACGAAGACGATGGATTCATCAATCAAAATAATCTCGCTCTCATGGCCCGGAGTTCGTTCGACGACAGCGACGTCGAAAGCCAAGTAAGTACATCCTCCCGTGACGAACTTTTTGATGCATTTGAATTACTTCATACAGATTTTCAAAATGCATTATCGGAAATCAAATCCCTTAAGTCTAAAATTAAATCCTTGGAAATTGAAAATTCCAAAATTATCAAAAAGGGAAAATTTGTCGAAATCGATCATTCGAAATGCATTGAAAATGAGAATATTTTGAAGAATGATCTTTTAAAAGTTCAAGATGAACTAAAATCTTTGACAAGAAAATTCTCGTGCGGCAACGATAAATTTGAACAAATGTTATGTGTTCAAAAATATACTTTAAATAAAGAGGGGTTAGGATTCAAACCACGTTCTAAAAACGAATCCGTTAACTTTAAAATACCCCATTGTGAAAAGTGTTTGAAAATCGGGCATCACGTTTCAAATTGCAAAAGCCCTCGCCGAACGATAAAAATTAAGAAAATTTGGGTTCCTAAAGGAACAAATATTTCAAATATTGTTTATGTCTCGAAACAAAAACCAACTATAGGTTGGATCCCCAAAAATTGATTTTTGTATTTCACTCAGGGGGAGTATTTTTTAAAGGGGAGATATTATTTTCAGGGGGAGTTTTTACCTTTTATGCAATTATTCATAAATTGTATCATGCATATTTTATATTATTTTCAATTGATATTTTATCCACTTTTTGATGAAAACAAAAAGGGGGAGAGAAAGGAGGAAAATGGGATTTACCCTAAAAAGGGGAGAAACGAAGGAGTTGAACAAAAATAAGGAGAAGTCGAAAATGACAGGAAAAGAAAAATGAGGAGACGTCGAAAAGATGATGAAAATTTGAAAAGTCGAAAAGAAAAAGAAAAGGAAAGAAGGAGAAAGAAGAAGTCGAAAAGAAATGGGAGAAGATTCTAACGAAATGGACAGAGTCGAAAACTCAGTCTCAGAAGATATACATATATTTGTATTTTTGCAGGAAAATCCCATTGGCGTATTGTTGTTTTGTAATCATCAAAAAGGGGGAGATTGTTGGAACATTTTGTTCCATACATAAATTAAAAGTGTTTTGATGATTAATGTTGATAAACAAAACAAAACAACAAAGAGACGAAGCAAGCATCGAAGGAAAACGAAGTGCAAAAAGCTGGAAAAACACAAAGCTAACGTACGTAATATGTGATCATTAACGAACGTAATATGGGCAAGCTAACGTACGTAACTAAGGTTGTATAATGTACGTAAAGGAGTTCAAACAAGTGAACGTTGGAGGAGTCAAAGTCAGAAAAGCATGCAACGGATATATGACGTCATCAGTGATGTAATGTTAACGTACGTAACGACGTCAATGCTAACGTACGTAACCAAAGAAACGAAACTCACTGGATTGAAATCGATCGGGCTAACGTCGTAACACGGGAAGTTAACGTCGTAATGAAGCTTACGACGTAATATGAATGAGATAACGTCGTAATGCGGTGTGCGGCTGACTAACGGCTAGTTTGATGATGGAGCCTATAAATACCATCCCTATGGTATTGTTTGAGTACAACAACACAAAGCAAACAACTCATTGATCAGAGATTCATATTGATATACTTGTTGTTGTAATATTGAGCTTAATTGTTAGTTTGAGTGTTTATACATTCAACATATACACGAGTGGTAAAAGAAAAGATACGATTGGATTCGGTGTTATTAGGATCAAGGATCCGGCATTGTTAGAATCGCAATCGCTATCTTAGTGAGGCTTATCTAGTGCCAATAGAAAGCTAGAGCGGTTGATTCCTTGTCCGATAGAAAAGGAAAACGGTTTAACTTGGACCGACGCAAAGACAAGTACGAGTGGTTTATCACGGACCAATAGAAGACGTGATTGTAAACGGTTATACCTCGACCGATAGAAGAGAGGCATAGAGGTTGCTATCTTTAACCTATTGAAAAAGATAAAGAGAGGACGTAGGCTCGTTTATAGCCGAACCTCTATAAATCCTCGCGTCCTTTATTTTCTGCACTTTCTATTTACGCTTCCGCAACACGGCGCAAATATCCGAATCCGCACCCAACAACTCTTGCAAGAAAAACAGTTCGTACAAGGATACATTTAGTAATTTCATTCTTCATTCTAGCATAAAACGGGAATCATCAAATATATGTCACTTACTCACGATGCACCTTCAAATACTATTACATAACACAGAATCACACAGGCTCGAATAGCTCGTGGTACAACATGTAGTAGGGAGACTTACATCCACGGATTGCACGAAGATGATGGCTGCACCCTGATACTAATCACGGCTGACATTCCAAACGACGCGTCGCGACACGACTCAGTCAGACAAAATCTGACAATACAAGACTCAACAACACATAACTCAACCCGACAGCCTAGGTTTCCTCAACCTAAGCTCTGATACCATAAATGTAACACCCCCATAATCTAACCGGGAATATTACACGCCGCAGACCCTCTCCGTGAGGATCCACCAGGCTAAACATCGAAACAACATAATGCATTACATGCCGACATGGCATAATCACGAACCATTAGACCGATTTGGTCTTTTGTCACTGTCTTAAAAATCAAAACTACATAACCCTATCCAGACTCATACCCACGCAAGGGTAAAATACTTCAAAGCATAGACAATACGGCAGCGAAAAAGACAATACAATGGACTCCGACTAACTGAACCCAAAACTGGCCTTTGTGTGATTAGTATCATTCGTCTTTCATCATCCCTCGTACCGATCCTGTGTCTTGCTCCCGAAAACCTGCATGTACCTGGACACAATACAGATATCTACCCCCCGATTACTCGGGGGTTAGCAAAACTCCACTGTTTCGCTAGTGCAAGTATAAAGTGCAAATACGAGCCATACACAACACATTCCGAGAATACAACGAAAGACTTCCCGAGATATATCATTTAATTAAAATAGTTCAAGACTTGAAAGTATAAACGAAACAAGCACGCACTTTGAAAACAATTCCAAATCTCGGGAGTTTTGAAAACATTAGAAATTGAAAAGTTCTTAATTCCTCGAAAGCCACTTAGGGTCACAACCCCAAAGTTCATTTTCCAAAATACAAATTCGTTAACAAAACACGGGGTCCACGACCCAACCATTCCGGTCACAAAACACAGGGTCCACGACCCGATCATCCACTTCAATTCACTTACAAGGACACATTACACATAATACATTATTCTTATGCCATTCTAGCCATACCAAGACTTGATATATAATGCATATCGACCCCGAGCATAAAGCATTGTGATACTCCGGACATATCACAATTAATCATCAAAACGTCAACATCTATATCACAGAAACCACACTTGGTAACCCGTGGCCGTACCCATTAGTATCGGCCCCCAGAGGCCCCGTCGGACCGTCCCCAGATGGGAAACCACTTCCGCGGCCGTACCCATTAGTATCGGCCCCCAGAGGTCCCGTCGAACGGTTCCCAGGTGGAAGAACATCAACACACGCACCCAAGTCCACTTCCGTGGACGTACCCATTAGTATCGGCCCCCAGAGGCCACACATGCCATCCCCGGGTGGAAGAACAACTCACAGATTACAAAACCACAACTCTCAAAGGTCAAACACACCAAATATATATAGTCGAGGTACCTGCTAGAATGGCCATATTATCCAACACGTACTTACGACCCAGAACTATAACAATTCACAAGGAAGCACAAGATCTCAACAGCACCGAACGACACAACTAATATCACACAAACTCACATATTCATCCATAACTACGTGACTCCAAGCACATAATTTGACAAAAGAATTATACTTTACATTTACCGACGACATAATCATACATAATGACATCACACGAAAGTAAGGTGATCCTATACTCGATACTAGCACACATATTCAACTAAGCATATTAATTCCCGACACACACGGGTCACCTTTACGAAAACCATGATGGTAAATATACCGATTCTTTTGAAAAATGGTTATAAATATTTATTTAGCACATATCGACAATTAGCAACCATTATATCGACAAAACATGTAATGTATGGGCAAGATACTTGCCTCGAAATCAATTTGTGAATACTCCGACGAAAGCGGCTCAATAAACAGCCCCAACAATCCGAAATGGCCCCGAAATAGTCCCAAAGCGGTCCTAAACATTTCGGCCGAAATTTCAAAACAGCCCCGAAACAGCCCCAAAAACCGACCACCTTCGCGAGAAATCAATAACAACACAATCACCACGAGAATAACACCGCTACGAATCAACAATACTAAACGAAATCTCAATCGACACTAAGAAACGACAAGGGTTCAAGGGTTCATTCCAAGAAAGCCAAAATCATGTTCCGGGTGAAACAAAATCGATAAACGAGATACTAATCCGTAGATTACAACCAATACAACAAGAATTACATGACCAATTCATCATAATCGGCCCAGAATTGAAATCAAAAGGAAAACCCCAAAATAGTTGAAAAAGGATTTTTTTGAAGAATTACCTCAATCCGACGAAGAACAATGGATTAGATGTTGTTAAACATGATCAGGACTTCAAGAATATGATGATAATCTACTGAGGGATTGAAATCCCTATCAAATCGCCCAAAAACCGAGAGAGAGAAGTGAAAATAGGCTGAAAAACGTGATTGTCCTATTTATACAACTGGACAAAACGGCTCAGATCATGGCTCAAATTATAGCCGTATTCCAGCGCCGTGTTATAAACGACTCAAGAAAAGCGGTGCAAACAGTCGTATTCTAGGCCGTATTCTGACAGTGTAGACTTTGTCATTATGAGCATATATTCTCCGTCCGGACTCCGATTGACTCGCCGTTTGAACCATTGGAAAGCTAATTTGATGCTCTATCACATTGTAAAGTTTCAGAATTTTTAGACTTTATAAGCGCCGGTGATGATCTTTCAAAGTCGACCAAATGCACAAAAACGATACTCCTCGACAAAACAATAATTATTCAACATGCAACGAAACACTAACGGACAACACCAACGATCCAATCGAAAACGAACACATAACAAAGCGAGACATACTATTAGCTTGACTTACGCAACGATAAGTCGTACCCGACGAACACCACAACACGGTACATCGTGTCGTACCCAACATAGGGGAAAATCTCAAGAAATCGCCAACGGAACAAAATGAACGGCGCAATCGACAAAAATTCAAAAATAACCGGTACCGAGAATCTCGGGTATTACAATTTTGACCGGCACGAGTTTTAATATTTCAGTTGACTTAGTTGGTAGAATGTGCTATAAGTGGAGTAAGGGGCCCACTTGTAGTAAAAAAATTTTGCCAAAAATAAACAATGCACATAGGTAGCGGACGGACGGAAAAGGAAATTGTTGCACATGGGTGGCAGACGGAGGGAGTACATAAATCATCAATAGATGTACGTCAAGATATCAAAAAGAAACTCCTTAAGCTGCCATCATTTTCACGATTTTCACACCCGCTAAAAGATAAAAACAACAAGAGGAATAAAGTGGGGTCTCAAAGGGAAATGAACTAATCAGTTTTGCCCTTCCGCACAGTAAAATCTTTCATCCAAACAACTTTAGCTAGAGTTGAATCTGGTTGAGGAACAAATGCGATAAGTTTTCAATCAGCTCTTCTGGTGTTGTTGCAACCACTATGATTCGTTTAGCACACTCAGAAATAAAACCTTTTTCAGAAGAGTAGTGGATGAAAGATAGTAAACCATTAAAGAAAATATTGACATTTAGCAGACCGATTGCTTTTTTATGAATATTTAGTTGGGCTGTGGTAACCACATCAAAAAGTTCTCAAGAGTGCCAAAACCACCTGGAAGGGTGATAAAGGCGTCATCATTATTTATCATGTGAGTTATGCGGTCTTGCATATTCACAGCTCTAAACTCATCTTCCATAGTTTTCCGGGTGATTTTACTTTCAGCCAGAGGTTTTGGGATGATTCCCAACACTTTTACTCCTCCCATATAGACAGAAGCAGCAGCTCGTCCCACATAATCCTGGACTTTTCTCCTCCGTAAACTATATGAATGTATTTTTCTCCTAAGATACGATCCAAGTTGTGGGCTGCTCAGTAAAGGAAGCCTCTTTCCCATGATTAGCACCCAAAAAAATGCAGATGAAGTTAAATCTTTTTGTAGAAGATGATGATGACGACTCCATTTTATTTTACAAGTAGAAAATTGTTTTAGAAAAAAAAGAGAATTGCAAGTTTAAAAGATGCAAAAAAGAAACAAATACAGTGTTTATTTATAGATACAAAATAAAGTGAAAAGATTTATTAAATCAGTGACTGCATTAATCGTGCTTCAACTATTCAATAGAATCATGAATGCATTTATTGCATATCACTTTCTTTATTCAAAAAATATGACAAAGACAAAAATTAAAAATACTTACGCATGTATGTACAGTAGTTGTGATTGTGGCTCACATCTTCCACTGGTTTTACGTCCAGAAATAGCTTAAACGCCTTCTAAGAGTCGGGGATATGCCTTTCGTCCAATTTTTTATGAATTGGCATACATGATCTTTTAACGTTAGATTCCCAAGACGTTGTTCATATTTTGGTTTGAATTTATTCCACAAACATCGAATCCCGTAATATACGACTCCACTAGGATGTGTGTCAAGAGAAAGTTCTATATCATCTAAATTTTCATTATTCAGACCATCCTTTATGAAGTTAATTTTATCTTCTCTGTTCGTAGGAACAAATCCAGAAGAACAACATTTTTTATCATAAGTCCACCTAGCACATTTATAACAAACATCCATTTTCTTAGCACGTCGTTTCTTGGCATATAAACTTTTTTCAAGCCCTAGTAAGAATCTAATAGGTATTTCTGTGAATTCACCTACTATTCTTACTTTTTTTTTTCTATTCACCTACTATTCTTACTTTGCCTGCAATAATGAAACGAATGTCATTGGGAATATTATAATTCATGAATAACCGCATTTGTTCAAATAGGGCATCGTAAATTTTGAAAATTGCTTTTTTACTATGGAAAGAAAATCGTTTTTCAATCTTTTTTAGAATATTTTTCTTTTTTCTGAAAAGAAAATTTTAAAATAAACACACAGAAAATAAAGAATTTAAAAGAAGTTTAAAATCTCAAATCGTCTTAAGCAATCTTCTTTGCTGAAAAGGAAAGAATAGAATAATTACCTTATTTATCTTACCAAAAAGAATGATAATGATGTTTACGTGCTTGCTGTTTACTTTTGTCCTTCTTCCTCTCTATATCTTACAAAATAATCTATTTACGCTACGCAAAAACACACAACAAAAATAAAATAAAACTTGTGTTGCCACCCAAACAAGCATTTGTTTAACGTTGTTAGCTTGATGAGTGTCAGTTTTGATTTAAAGTTTTTCATGGAAAGGTATACTTTGGATTCCTTGTACTTCAAGTGATCCTTCATAATATGTCTCAACATGATGACCGTTTATCTGAAATGATTCATTCATTCTGGGATTTAATATCTTTACAACTCCACAAGGATTGTGAGTGGACCGCTCCAACGAGATCTCAATTTTCCCGGAAATAATCGTAAGCGAGAATTAAATAGTAAAACTTGCATTCCGAGCTTCAAATTTTTATCGATGATCTTTCTATCATGTAGTCGTTTGACTTTTTCTTTATATATTTTTGCATGTTTATATGCCTCATTTCGGATCTCATCGAGTTCGGAGAGGTGAAACTTTCTTTCTTCTCATGCTTTCATTAAGTCAAATTCACGCTTTTTATTGCCAATAAGCTTTATGTTCTAGTTCTACAGGTAAGTGACTTGTCTTACCATAAACAAGACGGATTAGACTCATTCTAAAGACTGTTTTATAGGCATACGATAAGCCGAGAGTGCGTCATTCAACTTAACAGACTAATCTTTCCTTGAAGGTTGTACAAGCTTTTTGAGGATTCCTTTAATTTTCTTATTACTCGTTTCCACTTGTCCTGATGTATCGGAATGGCAATGAGTAGCTATTTTATAATTAATATAGAATTTTTTTCATCAGTTTTTTAAAAAGTCTGTTATAAAAATGGATCCCCCATCACTAACGATTGCTCTCGAAAAGTCAAAAGGACTTAAAATGTTTTCTTACAAAAACTTTAAAACTATTTGAGCATCATTAGTTCCTGTGGGAATAGCTTCCACCCATTTTGACACATAGTCAACTGTGACCAGGATATACTCAAAATTAAATGACTTAGGAACTGGCTGCATGAAGTCGATTCCCCATACGTCAAAAATTTCGATAACTATATTATTTGTCAAAGGCATTTAATTTCTTCTTCCAATATTTCCTGTTTGTTGACATCCGTCACATGATATATAAAATTGATGTTCATCTTTAAAGAGTGAAGGCCAATACATCCCTCATTGGAGAATTTTAAAAGCAGTTTTACGACTTCCAAAATGTCCTCCACAATTTTACTCATGACAAAATGTCAAAATATTTTTTATTCATTTTCGGGAATGCACCGTCTTATAATATCATCTTTACAGATCCGAAATAAGAAAAGATCGTCCAAAAAACAACTTCCATAAGTGAAAAGAATCTTTTTCTTTCTTGAATAGATATGCCGGTTTTTAAAGTTCCATATACAAGGTAATTCACAATATCAGCATACCAAGAAGTTGGATTTATTTGAAAAAGTTGTTTACGAGGAAGTGACTCAGGGAAAGTATCGTACTTTTGCAAAGCAAGAGTGTCGTCGTTAATTGTAAGTCGTGACAAATGGTCAGCGACCACATTTTTGCTCCCTTTTCTATCCTTGATTTCTACGTCAAAATCTTGCAACATTTTAATCCGTCTAACTAGTCTTGGTTTAGCTTGTGGCTTTTTGGGTAAATGCCTTAACGCTGCATGATCACTTTGTACTATTACTTTGACCCTACAATATAAGATCGGAATTTATCGAGGGCAAAACTTATCGCTAATAATTCTTCTTCTCTGGTCGTGTAATTTACTTGTGCATCATTAAGGGTAAGACTGACATAGTAGAGTACATGGTATATTTTATCTACTTTTTTACCGAGAACTGCTCCTACCGCATAGTTTGAAGCATCACACATTAGTTCAAATGGTAAAGTCCAGTCTGGTGAAATAACAACAGGAGCTCAAATTAACTTTTCTTTCAAGGTATTGAAAGTGGATAAAATTTTTCGTCAAAGATAAAAGGGGCATCTTTAGAAAGCAATTTACACAAAGGTTGGCTTATTTTTGAAAAATCTTTTATAAAATCTTATGTAAAACCTCGCATGCCCAAAAAAACTTCTAATACCCTTAATATTGTTTGGAGGGGGTAAAGTTTCAATTATATCAATTTTCACTTAATCAATCTTAATTCCTTCACTAGATACAACATGTACTAAGACGATCCCACTAGTAACCATGAAATGATTTTTCTCCCAGCTTAAGGTTAAATGTTGGGAAATTGGCACCCCACTTAGATTGGTGGATAATAGAGTTTTCAAACTCTTTTTGCATTGCGGAAGCGTAATTAAATTGCGGAAGATAAACGACACAAGATTTATAGAGGTACGGCCAAACGTGCCTACGTCCTCTCTCCGTATCTTTTTCTATAGGCTCAAGATCAGCCTCTACGCCTCATCTTCTATTGGTCCGAGGGATACCGTTACAATCTCGTATTCTATCGTTCCGAGATAAACCGTTACACTCTTGTCTTTATGTCGGTCCAAGATAAACCGTTTTTCTTTTCTATCGGATAATAAAGCAACCAATCTAGCTTTCTATTGGTACTAGACAAACCTCTCTTGGATTTAGATATGATTCTAATAATGCCGGAGCAACGTTCCTAATAACACCGAGTCAATCTACAATTTGTATCTTTTCTCTCGTGTATGTTTTCGTGTTTGAACACTCAAACACTTATCAATTACAAGAAAAAAAAAACACTTATCAATTAAGCACAAATACAACAACAATAGTGTATATAATAATATCAAACGTATATATAATTTTCCTAGAGTTGTTGTTATGAATAATACCATATGCCTTTGTATTTATAGGCATAAAGCCTCAACTAGCCGTTAGCCCATGTTGTCTGCATTACATACGTTATATGTCCATCATTACGTACGTTGACCACATTGTGCACGTTAAGAATCCTTCGTTACGTAGGTTATGTATAGTGCAAATCAGTCCAGTAGCAACAGTCTTCTTCTTTACGTATGTTATATATCACTCTTTACGTACATTATCTTCAGTCAAAATATTCGTTGCATGCTGACCTACTCCATGACGTTATCTTCAATGGTTCCTTGTTTGAATTCGTATTCAAACCATTACGTACGTTAAGCATGTAAGCTTACGTACGTTAAGCTCGCCTCCTTACGTACGTTATACGCGTTATGTTGCGTACATTAAATCATGTCAGTTACGCTCGTCTGCCTTCAGGTGAGTTTTCATTACGTACGTTATACCATGTATATTACGTACGTTAGCTTTGTTAAACATCACTTGTTTGCTTTTCTGTCTGTTTCGAGCGTATTCGACTTCTTTGTTGTTTTGGTTCGTTCTATTGTTGTTTTCTTTGATCAAACACACATCAAAAACTCATCATCGAAACCATAATTATGTGGAATAGAATATTCCAACAATATCTCCCTTTTTGATGATGACAAAACAACAATCTTTGATGGAATTTTATACCTGCAAAAATATAAACAATTAGAGATCAAAGTTTTCGGCTTTATCCGTTTCGTTAGTTTTCTTCTCCCCATATTTTCTTTTTGTTAGGAATACTTGTTAGATTTTGATGATGTCATTAATATAAATTCAAATGTTTATTACTTGGCAAAATGTAAGGAAGAACCAAATGAGTATCTTCCATAGGCCCAAATATGTTAAGTGTAAAACTTGGCAAAATGTAAGGAAGAACCAAATGAGTATCTTCTATAGGCCAAAAATAAGTTAGGCTAAAAATCGGCTAAGTACAAAAGATCAGCTGAGTTCATGAGAGAGGTACAGCCGAGTCAAGTCAGAGTAGTTCTGGTCAACAAAAATCATCAGAGAAGTTTGACCAGACTGCAGTCAAGATACCTCAGACAAGTCATCTGATCAGACAAGTTCTAAACAGTGAACATCAGAGAGGTCCAGACTGCAGAGAAGTTAACTGCACATCAGCCTAGTCGAGATCAGCCAAGTACTCCAACTCCACGTCAACATGCGTTGAAAAGTCAAATATTACGGAAAGTCACATACAACGTGAAGAGACAAATTGGAGAGATTCCCGCAAAAGATATGAATTAAATAAATTCATCCAGACCCACCTTGAAGACTTTAATCGTATTATATTCAAAAGATTCGGCGCATCACATGTCAGAGTCTTCACAACAGTCGGAAGATAGATTAAAATATGGGAATCCAGCCTTGCAACGTTCAGAAAAGAATAAACAAAGAAGTCTCCCTCCAACGGACTGATTTGTTACAGATTTGCAACGGCTATGAAGAAATGCTCATGGATCAACACTTATATATATCCAAAGATTTGAAGTTGAGCAAAAACTGGTGCGAACATACTTTCAAGCGATCAAAGCATTCAAGCAATCTAAAAGCAAAATACAGCATCGTGAAAAGAGCGGTTCTAAAAAGTTCATACTTGAAGAAGCTCTTAGTTGGAGAAGACAAAAACTCGTGTCTTAAATCCTGAGTTCGGGGTACTTCACTGGTTGAAGTTCGAGATCAGAAGACATCCAAGGATCGAGGATCAAGAGGTGCAAGGCAGTCAAGTGTGTTACAATTGCACGGATTTCCACTGGTTGGAAGCTGTTGTAGTTTGGTTGAATCACTGTAATATTTATCACTGGTTGAAAATTATAGTGAATTCATCTCCAACTGGTTTGGAGAAAAGTGGATTAGTAGAGGATTACCCCACCTCTGAGACCACTATAATTGCCTGCGTACTTTACTGTTTTATAGCATCATACTTTAACTGCTGCATTCATTGTTAAGTGTTTCATTAGTTGTTCTGTATTCATCATCAGCTGACTTCCGCACGTATTAAGAACAAATGACTCCAAGTCATTTGTTTATCTATCAGCTGAAGAAACTTACTCTTTGAGAAAAAGAATTTAAGAGTTTCAATAAGTCTATTCACCCCCCCTCTAGACTTATTCCTGGACGACTTGTGACCTACAAGTGGTATCGGAGAGGTTGGTTCATTTATTTCACGAACCAGATCTATATCAGAGATATATCTTTACTCTCATTTTATAATGGAACACATGCATTCTAGACTACCTGTGTTTTCAGTTGACGAGTATGATCTTTGGAAGATAAGGATGCAGGCACACTTATCTTCAATCCATGATAACATGTGGTGCATCATAGAGGACGGTCCATTCATCTTCGAGAAGGAAAACACTACAGAGGAGATCGCAGCAGGGAAGCCAGAGAAGATCCCAAAGAAGAGGACAGAGCTGACTCCCGAAGAAAGAAAGCTGGCCAATCTTGATAACCGGGCCAGAGATGTGCTATATCAAACTCTTGACAAATCAACCATGGTCAAGATCAAGAATTGCAAGAATGCCAAAGAAATCTGGGACACATTAGCCCTAATGTGTGAAGGAACAGAGCTGATCAAGGAAAACAAGTTTTCAATTGCTATTCAAAAATTTGACAACTTCAAAATGAAGAATGGCGAATCCATAGACCAAGTGGACACAAGGTTCACTGAGATTATCAATGAAATCAACTCCCTCGGCAAATCTTATGGCAATAGGGAGATGGCGCTGAAGGTGCTAAGATCTCTCAATCCTGAATGGAGCATGAAGGCAGTGGCCATGAGAGAATCCAAGGACCTCAATAAGATAAAGATCCAAGAGCTGTTCTCTGATCTGAAGGCTTATGAGTTCGAGCTTCCAAGTTCATCCTCAACCGAGCCTGCAGAGAAGGGAATAGCCTTTGCAGTTGAGTCCCCCGCCAAGAGCTAATTTGATGTAAAGCCTCCAAATCCATTAGATTTTGAGGAAGAAATGGCGTTCATTATGCAAAGGTTCAGCAACTTCAGAAAGAATTACTCCAAATACAAGAAAAATTATAAGGAGAATCCCAGGAGAAATCAAAGCCTAAGTGGAAGGTGGAGTGCTACAATTGTCACAAGACAGGACACATCCAAATTGACTGTCCTGAGCTTAAGAAGGACGAGAGCAAGAAGGAGGTGGGCAGAAAAGAATATAGAAGGAAGGCCCTCATCGGAGAAGATCAGGAGCATGTAGAATCAAGCAGCGGATTCTTTTCTGATGATGATGAAGAGTATGATTGTCTGATGGCCAACCTAGCTGATGAAGAGGTAACATCAAAACCCTCTGGTTCAAATAATAGTTCAGCCATGTCACAAGATATGGATCTGCACAAATCTGTAAATCAGCTATTTAAAGATTTTGAGACACTTAAATCTGCACACCTAGCTGTATCAGCTGAGAAGACTCAGCTGCAAGATGAGAATAGGCAGTTGAAAAATGATTTTGAAAAACTCAGCCTATAACTGGGTACCTAAATCTCTGCTTGTTTGATTGCAGAAAAGGTGGAAGGACTACAACCACATCTCCACAAATTCAAACTTTGGAGGTGAAGAATGGTTTGTAGATTCTGGATGCTCAAGGCACATGACCGGGAACAAGAAGATGATGTCCAAATACACCAAAGAAAGAGGTCCTGATGTAACCTTTGGAGATAGCTCTAGAGGACAAATAAAGGGCTTTGGAGAGCTGCACCGAGGAAATATTGTAATATCCAAAGTTCATTATGTCAAAGGGCTCAAGTATAATCTCCTGAGCATAAGCCAGTTTTGCGATGAGAAGAATCTAGTAGTCTTCACCATTTGGAAATGCATGGTGATAGATATCCTATCTGGAGAAGTGAAGCTACAAGGATTCAGAAGGAGAGATGTCTACATGATAGATTGGAACACAGGAACACCTAACTCCTATTTTCTATCCAAGACAGTAGCTGAGAACGGATGGCTATGGCACAAAAGATTATGTCACCTAAACTTCAAAGCCATCAACAAGATTAGTTCTCAGAAGCTGGTCAGAGGACTTCCAGATGAAGCATTCAAGAAGGAAGCTCTTTGTGATGCCTGTCAGAAAGGTAAGCAGACCAGAGCATCATTCAAGCCAGTCCAGCCTACAACCCTCACAACAAGGATCTTAGATCTACTCCATATGGATCTATTTGGTCCTATCATACCAAGGACTCTAAGCGGCCGAAAGCATGCACTTGTTGTAGTAGATGATTATTCAAGGTACACTTGGATTATCTTCTTGTATAAGAAAAGTGAAACCTTGACCAAGCTACCCGAGTGCTTGAGAAGGATCCAGAATGAGAAATCCCTATCCATCATCAAGATCGGATCGGATAGAGGAGAAGAGTTTGTCAACAAGGCGATCACCGATTACGGTGATCGGGAATGGGATCTAGCATGAGCTCTCTGCGGCCAGGACTCCCCAGCAGAATGGCGTTGCCGAAAGAAGAAACAGAACCCTGAAGGAAGCGGCAAGGTCCATGATTGCAGTAGACTCGCCAAGAGATTCTCGGGTCAAGTCACAACACGGCTTGCCATACTCAGAACAGGAGTATGATAGTAGGAAGACATGGCAAAACTCCCTATGAGGTTTGGAATAATAGAACTCCTACTGTTGCTTACTTTCATGTTTTTGGTTGTAAGTGTTTCATCCACAACAACGGTAAAACACAACTAAATGCCTTTGATGCTAAAACTGATGATGGTCTATTTATGGGATACTCACAAAGAAGCAAGGCATATAGAGTTTTTAATAAAAGAACCTTAGTTGTGGAGGAAACACCCCATGTTGTTTTTGATGAATCTACTGTTGAGTACAGGAAGCAAGTTGAGTTAATTGAGAACAAGCTCAAATCAGCAACCCTTTAAAAAGTCATTGTACATGACACTGGAATGGTGGACTCACTGCAGACCACCAAGATCCAATCAGTAGCTGCCAAGACCCAATCTGCAGATCGACAGATCACCAAACCTATCCGATCCAGTTGCAGCCGATGAAGACACACCAGTAGCCGATAAAGACTCATCTGCAGATCGACCCAACTGCAGATGACAAGGCGGTAGCCGATCCAAGTGCACCAAGGAGACCGAACCCACCAAGTAGAAATCCACGAGCAATTCAACAGGGGAACAGACTGAAGAAGATGATATCCCCAAGTGGCTCAAAGACCATCCAATCCAAAGAAATCATCGGAAGTCGATCGATGGAGTTAAGACAAGACAGTCAACTCTACCCACAGGAATGGCTATGTTCTCATGCTTCATGTCATAGATAGAGCCTAAAACAACAGAACAAGCTTTAGAAGATTATTCTTGGATAAATGCCATGCAAGAAGAACTAGAGCAGATGGAAAGAAACAAAGTTTGGGAACTAATGCATGCACCGAGATCACAAGAAGGTTATTGGCACCAAATGGGTGTACAAAAACAAGAGTGATGAAGACAGAGTGTTGTTAGGAATAAATCCAGACTTGTTGCAAAAGGTTATGCACAGTATGAAGGAATAGATTTTGATGAAACCTATGCACTGTTGAAAGATTAGAGGCCATCGACTATTCCTCGCATATGCCGCATTCAAAGATTTTGAAGTTTATCAGATGGATGTAAAGAGTGCTTTTCTAAATGGCATCCTAGAAGAAGAAGTCTATGTAGAGCAACCCCCAGGTTTTGTCAAAGGAGACAAAGTCTACAAGCTGTTGAAGGCTCTTTATGGACTTAAGCAAGCACCAAGAGCGTGGTATGAAATACTGTCTGTGTTTCTTGAGAAGAATGGTTTTTGCAAAGGAAAGGTGGACACGACCCTATTCAGAGTGGAGCACGAAGGCCACATATTGATAGTTCAGATATATGTGGATGACATCATATTTAGCTCAACCAACCCAGAGCTATGTGAGAAATTCTCCAACCTCATGCAAGGATAATTTGAGATGAGTATGATGGGAAAGCTTAACTTCTTTCTCGGATTACAAGTTAAGCATATGGAAAATGGAATTTTCATCAACCAAGCTAAGTATACCAAAGATCTAATCAAGATATTTGGAATGGAATCAGCCAAGCCAGCAAGAATCCCTATGAGCACAAGTACTCACTTAGATGCTGATGAGGGAGGCATGTCAGTGGACTCAACCCACTACAGAGGACTCATTGGATCATTGCTTTACCTCACTGCAAGCAGGCCAGACATATCCTATGCCGTAGGAGTTTGTGCGTGATTCCAATCTAAGCCTAAGCAGTCACATCTAGATGCAGCAAAGAGAATAATTAAGTACCTTAAGTCTACAGTCAATGTTGGACTATGGTATCCCAAGGATGATAACTTCGAGCTGTCAGGATATTCAGATGCAGATTTCGCAGGATGCAAAATTAATAGGAAAAGCACTAGTGGAACGTGCCAATTCCTAGGAAACAGACTGATATCCTAGTTTAGCAAGAAGCAGGTTTCTAACTCTATCTCCACCACAGAGTCAGAATACCTAGCTGCCGGTAGTTGTTGTGCACAGATCTTATGGATCAGACAACAGCTGAGGGATTATAATATCATTGCCAATGAAGTCCCTATCTGGTGTGACAACAATAGTGCTATTGCAATAACCAACAATTCGGTTTTGCATTCGAGGACCAAGCACATTGATGTTAAGCACCAATTCATCAGAGACCACGTGCTTAACAAGAGAGTTAGAGTTGAAAGAGTCAGCACAGACTACCAAATAGCTGACATCTTTACCAAACCTTTGCTAGAAGAAAGGTTTTTGGAGCTGAGCAGAGATCTTGGTCTACTAGATTGGGAATCTAGTACAGAAGCAAGCTGAAGCGTCTCAGAGGAAGGACGGACTCCGCTGACTAAAGGAATCAGATCCTAGCTGATGTAGGCAAGAGGACGAAGGACGGACAAAGGAACCTAACTGATCAGAATCTCAGACGAGAAGTCCATGGGATCAACTCACCTGATGCAGAGCAGTCAACAGTCAACAGTCAAACCAGTTAAGTTTTTCTAAACTTAACCGACCTCTGAACATTTTATCTGCTATATGTGTAATAATATTATATTAATTTTTGCTTCGCAAGTGGCATTTAAATACACATGGCGATCAATTGATAAATCGACCTCCACGGTGACTAGTTAAAATCCAACCGTCCAATTTTAAAATTAAAACCTGGTCCACCGATTCGAATTTGAAATTTAAAAAAGAATCTCAAAAGGCGAACCACCGTTTCAAAAGAAATAATAATTTAATCCATACGTCTTTTCATCTTCTTTAAAAGGACGGAAACCCTTCACTTTACCTTTACGCTTACCAATCTTTCAAACCCTAGATTTACAGAGCAAAAATTGTTTGAATTTCAAATACACTGAAAATCTCTTATTTGCATAAATGGAATCCTATTTCGAAGGCGTTAACATGAAGGTAGTCAATGACCAGATTATCTTCTCTCTGGTCGTTGATTTCGAAGGTTTATTGGAAGCAAACCTGTAAAATTACGACGTGCTTGACCTAATCCGTTCGATGAAGCTAAATGGGATCTACCCATTTCTGGATATCAGTCCTCAATATTTGTACAAGGAGGATGTTATCGCATTCTACCGCGAAGCCCATTTGATTCAGGCGAGAATTAGGAGCACTGTTGGCGGAGTGCAAGTCGACATATCGCCGGAGTCGATTCGTACAGTTTTTGGTATGAAACACCGCGACATAGCTGTCGAAGCCCTCAAGCAGAAAGCAGTCGACACTAGGATAAAGATCAAGGCGGACAATCAGCCGGAGAAGCTGAAACTCACCGCCAAAAGGAGCGAGATTAAGAAGGTCTATCGGTATGCGTTGGATATAACCAACAAAATCATTATGGGTATGGCCGTGATTCGACCAAGCGTCGTCGGCGAAGTTCATGGTGCTGGGAGCACTGATTCAAGACGAGGAGATTGATTGGGCTGACTATATCTTTAGGCAGCTTGTTCGAGAAGTCAACAAAGTCGAATGGCTGGATGATGAGAAGAGATTCAGATCCAAGCTGGCGTTTGGAACGCAGCTGAGTTGGATCCTTGAGAAGATAGGTGTGGCGAAGGGAAGTACTGACCCCTTCCACACCAACAATAAACTTGGTCATCTGGACCAAGAGACCTTGAGGAAATTGGGAGGCAACAGAAGAGCAGCCCAAATATTAAGCCTGATACAAGGACCTACCACATACCCTCACCAAACGAGTCTGACCAACCTGCAGACGTCAACCCAACTGCAGCCGAGTCAGACTCCGAGTCAGACAACACACCGATAGCTGTCCGTTTCAAGAGAAGGGGACCAGCCCCTGGAGAACCATCCATCATGCAGTCATCTCCAGAACCCTCTCCCAAGAGGCCCAGGAGACTGCAGTTTAGTCAGGAGGAGCAGTCAGATCACTATGCCGCCTGCGGCCTGTGTCACCTACTCACTGAAGACCACTGCTCCAGCACTGAAATTCAGATCGTGGTTGTCCTCACTCCAACATACATTCCAGAGGAGGAAGAAGCAGGTTTAATCATCTCAATTCCTGAAGCAAATTACACCTTAAACCTGCTGGACAACAATGTTTTCAACCTATCCATTGAAAAATTACAGCTTGTTAAACCACAAGCCTTAAAACACTCTTTTGTTAATATTTTTGAAGAGTGGAAATTTTTCAAATCACTTTCATTTGCGAAACTTCAAACTTATATTGCAACCAGTGGTTGGGAATATCCCCAAGCCACAGAGGATGTACTGATTCATTTTTGTAAAGAATCAGACATAGTTTTGATCCTCCAGGAGAATTGGTTCATGTCTCATTTTAAAACCAACATGGACCAATTCATCCATTCGATTATGTATAGTATTTTTGATGGTTCATTTGGAAAAGAAGGGGAGGAGGAAGAATAGAGAGAAATTAGAATTGAAGAAGTAAATGGAGAAGAATATGAGGAAGTCATTGTCATAGATGACGAAGAAGAGGAGCAGGAAGAGAAAAGAGAAGGAGAAAACATTTTAGTTGAAAAACAATCTGAGGAAGTTGAGAAAATAGAAGAGTTAATTGATGAAGAAGAACAAGAATGGGAAGAGGTAGAACAGGAGGATGATGAAGGAGAGAAGGATGATGATGAAAGGGAAAAAGATGATGAGAATGAAGGAGAAGATAAAAAAGATGGGAAAAAGGATGATGATAATAATGATGATGATGAGGATGATGATAAGGATGAAGGAGGAGATCAAGGAGCTGAGAAAGAAAAGGAAAAAGATGAAGAAGAAAAAGAAGAAGAGAAGAATGAAAAGGAGCCAGAGAAAGAGCCGGAAGTAGAGGCTGCAGTCAGGGCTGGGGCGCCTGTCCGGTATACCAGCCTGGACGCCGAGTTGGCTGAGGACTCCAGATCAGGGACACCAGAAAAGACCCCATCTGGAGTACCAGCTGCAGATAGGAGCCTGCAGTCTAGTGGTTCATTTGCAGAAGGCTCAGGCGAGCACTCTCCACCATTGCAGATCTCTCCTGTGATGACTGAGCTGATTAGACAAATAGTCAAGGATACTATTGGAGAGCTGCTTGCATCTCAGGTCACTCCTGACCTCCAATCCATCAATGCCAAGATTGATACTTTGCTGCAGAGGGAAGTACCTCAACCTCCTCCCCCTACAAACAACAGAATGCCATTTGGCATGTCTGACTGGATGCACAGAATGGAGCAGCAGTTGACCATTTTGGTTGATGCTGGCAAAAAGGGGGAAGATAGGATCCAGGGGGAAGGAAGTATTCAAGAGGAGCTTAGAACGAAGAAGAGGCAGGATGTCCAGATGATCACTGCTGGGACATCCTCAGCTAAAAGGAAGGGAGGAGCAGAACCAGAAGAACATGCTGATCAGCCTGCAAGCAAGAAAATGAGTACTAGAGGAGGATTTGAGCCTATTCTAGAGTGGGAAGGCAAGGAGTTGTGGTATGTTGAAGAATTTATACCAGAAGAAGCTCTACCCATGTGGGGATCTGCAAGGAAAAAAATTCATCAGAGACTACTACATCTGGGAAATACTCCAGGATGATAATCTCACCCCACAGCAGATCTTTATCAACTTCATGGAAGAAGCTCATCCACAACTCTGGAATATTCTGAAGAAACATGCTGAGACATACAACGCTTATCCCATGATCCCTCAGTTCAGAGCCAAAGAACCTCCCACCTTGGAGAAAGGTAATGCTTTAAATGAACTTGCTCTCCAGAGAAAAATCAAGAAGCTATGTCTTGAGAATAAGTTTTCATCACAAGAAGAGCAAGACTTTGCAGCTCTTGTTGTAAAGAGGAAGTATGGTCTTGCCCCTGTCAAGACAAGACCTATCGGAGCTAAACCTTTCAGGCCTGCCAAACAGCCTATTCGAAGAGGCAGAGGCAGATGACTTTCCTATTTTTGTACTTGTAATGATTTTATTTACATGTAAAATTTTCTTGTAAATTTCAAACATAATCAAGTCGAAAATTTTATAACATCTTTTGAATGACAATTTCGATTGTCTCAAAAGTAGGCGATTTTAGTTTGTGTCTTGCACTCAAGTGCAGACTTGCTTATTTGAATATTTTCCTTAAAGTTTTGCCATCATCAAAATAGGGGGAATTTGTTAGGAATACTTGTTAGATTTTGATGATGTCATTAATATAAATTTAAATGTTTATTACTTGGCAAAATGTAAGGAAGAACCAAATGAGTATCTTCCATAGGCCCAAATATGTTAAGTGTAAAACTTGGCAAAATGTAAGGAAGAACCAAATGAGTATATTCTATAGGCCAAAAATAAGTTAGGCTAAAAATTGGCTAAGTACAAAAGATCAGCTGAGTTCATCAGAGAGGTACAGCCGAGTCAAGTCAGAGTAGTTCTGGTCAACAAAAATCATCAGGGAAGTTTGACCAGACTGCAGTCAAGATACCTCAGACAAGTCATCTGATCAGACAAGTTTTCTAAACAGTGAACATCAGAGAGGTCCAGATCAGAGAAGTTAGCGCACATCGGCTAGTCGAGATCAGCCAAGTACTCCAAGTCCACGTCAGCATGCGTTGAAAAGTCAAATATTACGGAAAGTCACATGCAACGTGAAGAGACAAATTGGAGAGATTCCCGCAAAAGATATGAATTAAATAAATTCATCCATACCCACCTTGAAGACTTTAATCGTATTATATTCAAAAGATTCGGCGCATCACATGTCAGAGTCTTCACAACGGTCGGAAGATATATTAAAATATGGGAATCCAGCCTTGCAACGTTCAGAAAAGAATAAACAAAGAAGTCTCCCTCCAACGGACTGATTTGTTACAGATTTGCAACGGCTATGAAGAAATGCTAATGGATCAGCACCTATATATATCCAAAGATTTGAAGTTGAGCAAAAACTAGTGCAAACATACTTTCAAGCGATCAAAGCATTCAAGCAATCTAAAAGCGAAATACAGCATCGTGAAAAGAGCGGTTCTAAAAAGTTCATACTTGAAGAAGCTCTTAGTTGGAGAAGACAAAAACTCGTGTCTTAAATTCTGAGTTCGGGGTACTTCACTGGTTGAAGTTCGAGACTGTAAAGGCATCCAAGGATCGAGGATCAAGAGGTGCAAGGCAGTCAAATGTGTTACAACGGCACGGACTTCCACTGGTTAGAAGCTGTTGTAGTTTGGTTGAATCACTATAATATTTATCACTGGTTGAAAATTATAGTGAATTCATCTCCAACTGGTTTGGAGAAAAGTGGATTAGTAGAGGATTACCCCACCTCTGAGACCACTATAATTGCCTGCGTACTTTACTGTTTTATAGCATCATAGTTTAACTGCTGCATTCATTGTTAAGTGTTTCATTAGTTGTTCTGTATTCGTCATCAGCTGACTTCCGCACGTATTAAGAACAAACGACTCCAAGTCATTTATTTATCTATCAGCTGAAGAAACTTACTCTTTGAGAAAAAGAGTTTAAGAGTTTCAATAAGTCTATTCACCCCCCCTCTAGACTTATTCCTGGACGACTTGTGACCTACACTTTTCTCCTTTTCAACTCCTTCTCATTTTTTTTTTCAACTTTCTTCTTTGTTTTATCGATTTTCTTCTCCTTCGTCTTTTCTCCCCCTTCATGATCGGGATATTATTTTTATTTTTCTCGTCATTTTTCCATGACGTGTATTCTCCTTCCCCGATCATTTTTCTCGATTTTCTCTCCCCCTTTTTGTCATAATCAAAAAGTGCATAGTAAATTAAGAAATTGATGCATTAAATATGATGATTAATCGGGTAAAATTCCCCCTGAAAAATAGATTTCCCTATTTTTAAAAATAGTAACTCCCCCTGAGTTAAATACCAATTGTTAAAAATATAAATTATCAAAATACCAATTGATGAAAATATATTAATTTTGATTTTTGGGGATCCAAGCGAGAGTTGGTTTTTCTTTTGAAACATAGACGATATTCGGTATAATGGTTCCCATTTTGAAATTCAAACACTTTAAATTTTGATCGTCTGTCTTGGGCTTTTGCAACTCGAAATATGATGCCCAAGTTTCAAACATTTCCCACATCAGGGTATTTTAAAATTTAAGGATTCGGTTTTATTATTCGGTTTGAATCCTAACCCCTGTTTATTTAATGAAATTTTTTGAACGGGAAGTATTTGTTCAAATTTGTCATTTCCGCAAGAAAATTTATTCGTTAAATTTTTAAGTTTGTTTTGAACTTTAAAAAGATCATCCTTTAATTAATTTTCATTTTCAAGACATTTAGAATGATCGGTTTCAATGAATTTCCCTTTTTCATTTATTTTGGAAATTTCGATTTCCAACATTTTAATTTTTTATTTGATATTTATTATCGAGTAAAGCATTTTGAAAACGGTATGTAAAAGTTCGAATGCTTCAAATAATTCGTTGTGAGACGAGGTACTAACCTGGCTTTCGACGTCGCTTTCGTCGAATGAACTCCTTGCCATGAGTGCAAGGTTATTTTGATTATATTCAACATCATCCTCTTCGTCACTCTATGTAGCTATGAACTTCTTTCTTAGGATTTGAGGCTCGACACTTTTTAGCAAAGTGGCCTGATTTACCATAGTTTCGATAATTATTGTCGAATTTCTTTAACTCGCTCGAGTTGATGTCTTTTCTTCGCCGATTTAATAAGTTTTGGTACTTATTTATATTTTTGACATAATATGCCAATTCTTCATCATCTTCGTCTACTGGTATTTCTTCTTCTTGACATCTTTTTAGCTTTTAAACCTATTGTTCTTTTCTTCGGTTTCGGTTTGGCATTTGAGATTTTAAGAACTATCTCGTAGTTTATTAGCGATCCAACGAGGGCGCTAAAATCAAGATTATGGAGATTATTTGATTCCATTATAGCTGTAACCGTCCTGTACCATTCAACATGTAGTGATCATAGGATTTTCTTTATTTTTTCACTACTTGTTAATGGCTTCCCAAAATAAGCTAGTCCATTAGTAATGACCGAAAATCGGTCGAGTATGTTTGTGATGGACTTGTCACTTTTCATCATAAATAGCTCGTAGTCGTGGAGGAGCATACTGATCTTTGTCTCCTTCACTTGTGATGTTCCTTCATGAGTTACCTCAAGCATTTTTCAAATCTCTTTGGCACTATCACATGATGATATCCGGTTGTGTTCTTCCCAATTTAAATCACAGTATAATAATTGCGTTGCTTTGCAATTATAATGGTTGTTCTTCCAATCTTCATCATTATAATCTTCGAAGCCTTTTTGAGAGTCGTCCGGTAATGTAGGAATTTTCGGACCTAAGCAAATAACTTTCCAAAGCTCGATGTCGTAGGCTCGGATGAAAATGGACATTTTCTTCTTCCACGTCATGAAATTCGATCCATCAAAGAATGGAGGTCGATTTAAAGCAAGACCTTCGACTGGTGCAAATTGGAACGCCATAGGATCTTCTTATCTCCTCGGATGTTAAGCTGATTTATATGGATACCCGCTCCGATACCAATTGTTAGGAAATTGGCACCCCACTTAGAATGGTGAATAATAGAGTTTTCAAACTCTTTTGCATTGCGGAAGCGTAATTAAATTGCGAAAGATAAACGACACAAGATTTATAGAGGTTCGGCCAAACGTGCCTACGTCCTCTCTCCGTATCTTTTTCTATAGGCTCAAGATCAACCTCTACGCCTCGTCTTCTATCGATCCGAGGGATACCATTACAATCTCATCTTCTATCGGTCCGAGATAAACTATTACACTCTTGTCTTTATGTCGGTCCAAGATAAACTGTTTTCCTTTTCTATCGGACAAGGAAGCAACCTATCTACCTTTCTATTGGTACTAGACAAACCTCTCTTGGATTTAGATATGATTCTAATAATGCCAGATCAACGAACATCGAATCAATCTACATCTGTATCTTTCCTCTCGTATATGTTTTTGTGTATGAACACTCAAACACTTATCAATTAAGCACAAATATAACAATAATAGTGTATACAATGATATCAAACGTATATATGATTTTTTTCAGAGTTGTTGTTATGAATAATACCATATGCCTTGGTATTTATAGGCATAAAGACTCAACTAGCCGTTAGCCCATGTTGCCTGCATTACGTACGTTATATGTCTACCATTACATACGTTAACCACATTACGTACGTTAAGACTCCTTCGTTACGTACGTTATGTATAGTGCAAATCAGTCCAGTAGCAACTGTCTTTTTCTTTACACACGTTATTTATCACTCTTTACGTATGTTATCTTCAGTCAAATATCCGTTGCATGCTGACCTACTCCATGACGTCATCTTCATTGGTTCCTTGTTTGAATTCGTATTCAAACCATTATGTACGTTAAGCATATAAGCTTACGTACGTTAAGCTCGCCTCCTTACGTACGTTATACGCATTATGTTGCATACATTAAATCATGTCAGTTGCACTCATCTGCCTTCAGGTGAGTTTCCATTACGTATGTTATACCGTATATATTACGTACTTTAGCTTTGTTAAACATCACTTGTTTGCTTTTCTGTCCGTTTCGAGCGTCTTCGACATCTTTGTTGTTTTGGTTCGTTCTATTGTTGTTTTCTTTGATCAACAGCACAGTAAAAACTCATCATCAAAACCATAATTATGTGGAATGGAATATTCCAACATTAAATTACTACATCTTTGTAGGACTTTAGATAATTTATTGAGGCAAACAGAAAAATATGATCCAAAAATTGAGAAATCATCCATGAATACCTAAAATCTTCTACCATATCGGAGAAAATAGAGGCATGCACCTTTGAAAAGTTCAGTGCATTACAAAGTCCGAACTACATTCTTCTAAAAGCAAAAGTTCCAAATGGGTAGGTAAATGTTGTCTTTGATTGATCCCAAGGTGCAATCGCTACTTGATAGTATCCCGATAAACAATCAAAAAAAGAGTAGAATTTATTCCCTCAAGTTTATTAAGCATTTGATCAATAAAAGGCAGAGTGAAATGGTCATTTTCAGTGGTAGTGTTAAGTTTGCGATAGTCGATACACATCCGCCACCCTATAGTTACTCTAGTAGGAACCATATCTCCTTTATCATTTTTTATTACAGTAATACCATTCTTTTTGGGAACAACATGTACATGGCTAACCCATTCACTATCTGCGATGGGGTAGGTCGTATCTTCAGCAATAAGTTTAAAACTTCCTTCTTAACTACCTCTATCATATTAAGGTTAAAACGCTTTTGTGCTTCTCTAACAGGTTTTGTACCTTCTTCCAGAATAATTTTATGCATACATGAAGATGGAGTAATTCCTTTTGTGTCTCTTAATCCCCATCCAGTTGCATTTTTAATTTTTTTAAGAACTTTGACTAAATCGTCTTCTTCAATTTGAGAAAGTTCTGTATTAATAATGACAGGTTTATTCTCTTCATCCTCTAAAAACACATTTAAGATGTTTAGGTAGTTCTTTTAGTTCTAATTTTTTAGGGCATTCAATTTTTTCTTCGATTCGGTCACATAAGTCCACTTCTTCCTCTGTTTTAGAATAATCTTTTATGATGTCTATATTTAGTTCTTTGTGATTTGATTCTTCATTTAATATATTTTCAACACCAAGGTCAATAATATCAATGAAAGAAAATTTTCAGTGAATGAGATGGTAGGTATAGGATTAGTGTCTCGCGTGGAAAAAAACAACTGTTTCACCTTAAACCTCCATACTAACACGCCATTTTCTTACATCTATTAATGTATTTGCGGTAGCCATAAATGGTCTTCCTAATAGAATGGTATGTTCTTTATTACTATTGGGTACTTCATCGACTTCAAATACAACATAATCAACATGTACTATCAAATCACCTGCTTTTACGAAAATGTCTTTAATGATTCCTTTGGGATATTGAGTAGATCTGTCTGCAAGTTGTAAACACATACTAGTAGGTTTTAGATCTTCAAGTTCCAATTATTTATTAATTGAATATGGCATTAAGTTAATTCCTGCTCCAAGATCAAGTAATCCATATGTTTCTTTACCATTCCCTAAAGTGATTTTTATAATAAAACTTCCTGGATCATTTTCTTTAGGGGGAAAGTTATGCAAGAATTTTGCTAGCAATTTCTGAAATGATTACCGTTTCTTTTCAAAATAGTTCCGTTTTTTGGAACATAGTTCCTTAAAAAAGTTTATAAAGGCATAAACATTTTGTATAACATCAATTAAAGCAAAATGACATTTACTTTTAAAAGCATATGATATAGAGCATGGAATTGTTTTTCTTGTTTTTCATTTCGTTGTCGACTAGGAAAAGAAATTGGTCGTTTGTAAGGATTGGGAGATTTATGAAGAGAAATATTTATTTTTGAAATATCTTTTTCTAGATTATTATGGATGGCAATTGGGTGGCTAGTGGCGGGTACTTGAAGACCCAGACCCGCCCCACGAGGTGAATGGGGCAGGGTGGGTCGGCCCACCGCGGGTCGCGGGGTGGGGCAGGTCGACCCACATAGGAAAAAAATATTATTTTAAAATGAATAAAATAAATATTTTTATGACTTTATCTCTAGTATTTTATTTTCATAATACATATCATTTAAGAAATTTATAAATATCAACATAAATATATAAGATATATTAATAAATGTATAAAAGATATATACTATAAATAATATATATATATATAATATATATTAAATAAATTTAAAATAATTAAAAAGTTGTACCGGGCAAGGCGGGGCGGGTACCCCCGGGGCAAAAATGATACCCAAACCCATTTCGCCCTGCTGCGGTCGCGGGGCGGGACGACCAATACACCACGGGTCAGGGCAGTGCAGTGCGGGTCGAGCCAAAATTGCCATCCTATAGATTATCAAGAGGAAGTTTAGCTTGGTCATCCAGTTTTTGTGGACATTCTACTTTGTTATTAATTTATTTTCTACTTATTAACATTGTGATCGCTTGAGCTTGTTCTGGTTGACTTAGAAGTTTTCATTTTTCAATTTTCTCGTTAAATCTCCAACTTTTTTTTTTGCAGTTAAATCTCCAACTTGTGTTGCCAATTGTCCTATTGAAGTTTCTAACCGTCTCACTGTTGTATCTAATCCCTCAAAGCGTTTGGTCGTGTTTTATTCTATCATTTCAAAACATTGGGATGTAAATTGCATAATTCAAAGTTTCTTCAAGAGATGGTTGATATGGTGGGTTTGAGGGTTGGTTCATTTGATAAGTTGGTGACTAGGGACTTGATTCATTGGATACATAATTTAGTTTGGTGGTTGATTTGAAGGATAATTAGGCCTTGGTAAAAATTGAAAATTTGATTATGATGGAGGAGCGTTATTTTTTGCCCATCCAAAGTTTGGATGATTTTTCCATCCAGGATCATAAGTGTTTGAATAAGGATCATCTCGGGGAGGTTGACGAGGCTGGTAGTTTTGAATAACATTAACCTTTTCATGAGGTCGTGTTAATTCAAAGATTGCATTACACATATTAGCTCCATGACCGTATACACCACACCCACCACATGTTTCAGCGGATAATTTGGTAGGAGAATTATTTTTAAGAAGTTGAATTTCCCTGTCAAATCTTTTAATTTTTGTGAGAATTCGTTATTATGGATAATTTCATTTTCTTGAGTCTTTTTAGCTCGTGCACTTTGCTGTTGTAAATTATTCCCTATCATTTCAAGCAGATCATACACTTCTTGGGCAGTATGTGTACCATCCCCACCCGCAATATTATCTATCATGTACGGGAAAACTTGTCCCAATCCATCATAGAAAAACTGGTTTAGTAGTTCAAGTGAATAATGATGATGATGACATTGTGTAAGAAGACATTTGAATCTTTCCTAAGCTTCACGAAAAGGTTCTCCGTCTATTTGATTAAATGATGTTAAGTTTGTTGTTACCAAAATATTATCCGGAGATGATATGCTGGGATGGAAGAGTAACAAACAAAATGTGAGAGCACGTCCGTGGGGAAGTAAATAACACAAGATTGGCCGGGGTTGTTAGTCCCGGGATTGAATGCTCTCGCGAGATATTATTAATATGAATACATGTGAGTACAAATATTAATGTTAGAGTACAATTACAATGAGTGTAAAGACCCTAGTTATCTTAGCTCTTGAGTGCTGAAGATTGTCGGAAGAACCAGAGTTGAAGCTCTGTGAGTTTTCGTTACAAAGATGAGGTGTTCTCTGTATTGTGTGCTGTGTGTAATCGTGTTAACATTGCAACCTCTTCTTGCCAATGCTGGAGGCCTCCTATTTATAGGAGAAGAGGTTGATGGGATGTCCCTATCTCCCACGGGCGATCGCCGTTCCTGCATTTAAATAAGACGGGCGATCGTCCCAGCACATGGGACTGTTTCCTTAAAATCCGCAGCTGCTGCTGACAGCCAGATGCGCGAACCAATGAGGAGGCGACAGGTGCCTCTTCTCGCTGTCTTTGGGAGATCCCACCTAGGACCTTTCGGCGGGTCTGTCGGTAGGTGAGGCCGTCCTTATCACTGACAGCTGCTGATGGGCTGGTGTAAGGCCTGTTCTTGCAGCGCCTTTTGCGGATCTGCACGTGGGCCTTCATCCCGAGATTCGGTCTTCGCAGACTTTGACGGGTGTCGGATTCACACGTGGCATGGGATGGTCGTCCCCGATCGGATATTAGAGGCGATCGCCAGGTGCGATAGGCGATCGCCTTGGGCGTCGTTGCTAGGCACTTGCCCGGCATCATCTTCTTTGGTTGGCTTCCGACCATTATGCCGATCGCCATCCAGACGTATAAATCGCCGCACAACAATTGCCCCCAGCTCGCTCTGATGTTGAATACGTGGGGTGAGGTGGCTCTGCTAGCGATCGCTTGTTTTTGACGAGCGACTCATCTACTTATGAAGCAGACGATCGTCTCCCGAACAAACTGATTTCGAAATTGGACAACCTCCCCGGACGCTGAAAAGAGCGGGAAGTGGAAGCGGGCTTTAAAATGTCACTGGGGCACGTGTCGCGCTCCCGTTGGGGGAGTCCGACGGTTTTGTCAGACTTGTCGTCTGGCGTGCCCTCGAAACGACGCATACGCGGATTTCGAGGGCGGCATTAAATGCGACTTATCCGACGGTTGCACTTCAGCCCTCGAGATACCGCTTATTTGCCCAGAAGTCCTTGCTCTCGCCTATAAAAGGGGCTAGGGCTTCTAGGGTTAGATCTTTATGCGCTTTTGCCTGAGAAGAAGACATAGCTGAAATTTCTTGAAGTTTTGTGTGCCGATCGACGTTCGACTTAGTCTCTAGGTAAGAGCAAAAACTTTTCTCCCCCCTATCTCTTTGAATATGTCTGAAGGAGGATCCACCGTGTATGAGGCGGGTAGCACTTCCGCCGCTGCGACTTCGACTGCCCGGGATGAAACCTCCGCGTATTTTCACGTGGAGACGGACGTCGAGACCATTTGCGCTGGGATTGAACCCGTGGAGGTTGAAGAACTCTTCAACGAGGTTGACGCAGCGAGGTCGGCGGCGGCGGAGCAGAAGCGCTCGCCGGCCGACGAGGATGAGGCAGTGAGACTGTACTGGGAGCAGAACAGCGTGTTCGGCCAAGCTTTTCTGGAATTTGCCAAGCTTATGGAGAGACTCAGCGGACCACGTCCTAAGTTCGATTTTCGCGCATATTCGATCGCGCACCCCTATGAACCCGTAAAGCGGACGTCATTTCGGGCCGCGGACCGCTCCCCGTGGACCCTCGGCCAGATTAAGAGTTCGGCGACTAAGAAGGATTTGAGTCGTTGGAGGGCGGAGTTCCATGTCCCCTCCGACGTTTCACTGTATGTGCCTGCCGAGAACGAGCGCGCCGACCAACCTCCCGAGGATATGGTCGCCGTTAACGAGTTGATCATAGGGGCCGGATTGCGGTTTCCATTGCCGTTCACCGTGTCATATCTGCTGACCGCCTGGAATGTGGCGCCGCTGCAATTGATGCCGAACGCCTGGTTGCAGATCGTCAGAACTTTGACTCTATTTGGCGGTCACCGGCTGTTCCGTCTTCATACTGTATTGAAATGAATTATCTCTTTAAGATGACGGCGCAGAAGGGTTCTGTTGGCGGCTACCACATTCAGGGTCGCATGGGCCGGGTGGTCCTTGGGGTGCCGAACAAAGCCCGGGGTGACCTGACAAAATGGTGTTGGGTTGGCGGAGTATGGAAATCAGCCGCGAGCGACAAACCCGGGGATGAGTTGGATATCCCCACCGGCTCCGGGAGAAGAATCCGAGTAAAGGGTTTTAACTATCCCTTCGTTCGGTACACCTTGAACTGATCTAATTTGGTTTTCTTTTTGCAGGCTCCCTTGTTCTAGCAGTCGGCGACCTACCATTTGATTTTTCGATCGTCTGGGAGCGAATCCGTGGTCTTCCAGACAGTTACATCGACGCTCGCATGATCAACAACGAAGCTCATTGGTTGGGCGCTCGGTTGTTTCGCTTTCCCCGCCACTTAAGGGTCCCAGGTACAAATGTTTACGATCTCCTTTTTTCTTGACGATCGCCTTTGATTGAAGAAGACGTCGAACCTGGTTGATTGTCTTCTTTGACAGAGATCTACTTCCCCCGCTACTCTGAGCCGCCGAGAGAAATTGCCATGTCGAACCCTGGTCTTATGAATCGTCTCCGCCAAGGGAAGAAGGCGGGCCGTGCCCCTGCGGCGACGACCCGTCCTCTCCCAGAGACGAGACCTCTCATGGGGCTGATCATCATCGAGCCGGAGACTCGGGAAGAGGAGCAGCTCCAGCGCAACCGCGAGTGGTGGAGGCCGGAGGAGCCCTTGCCATCTGTTGTTGCTGAGGCGCCCGCAGTGGTGCCGCCGGTCGCTGCGCCTCCAATTTCTGCAGCTCCAATGGCGGAGGGGCCTACGCCCTCGTCGGCCTTCCTACAGGCCATGACGACCGCTGATGCCCAGACCCCGCGGGGAAAGCCTTTCTTCGGCCGCGACCCCGAGAAGGTCGAAAGGTAAGTCTGGTTGATCTGCTGAGTTATGTCACTTGTGTAGGGGACATACTAACTCCTATGTTCTTGGCGCAGGGTCCGTCTTGCCGACCCGAACTGCTCGCCGATGGTGTTGGACTTCCTCGCGAGCAGATCTCCTCGCGAGCCCAGCTACGTCCCTCATTACGTCTCTCGGGCTATCACCGCCCTGCCGAAGGCTTGGACGACCGATCTGGATGCGATCGCGCGCCGGCGGTCCGGAGACGCAATGCAGGCGACTCTTGCTCTGACCCTCCAAGTGGCGACGATGGCCGCTCAAGCTGTGAAGGATTATGAGGGGCGGCCCTCTACTGCCCGTCTCCATTCGGACCTCGAGGCTGCTCGGAAACGGAATGCCGAGTTTGCCAATAGGATCGCGGAAATGGAGAAGGAGTATGTGGAGACGGCCAAGCGGGCTAAGTGTAACACCCCCAATCCGTTCAGGGATATTACACGCCGTAGGCCCTCTCCTCGAGGATCTACCAGGCTGATAACTAAAATCAAACATCTAAACCTCGCCTTTAAGGCTAAAATGACTCAGTAGACCGACTTGGTCTTTCAATAATAACATACAACTCAATTCCAAACACATACCCACACAGGGGTCAAAATACAATAAACTCCCGTACAACGGGGAAAAGATACTGCAGCGGAAAAAAAATACAACTAGACCAAAACGACATCAACAGATCCTCGGGTGATTAGTATCGTTCATCTTTCATCATTCTTCGTGCCGACCCTGTGCTATACTCCAAAACTTGAATGCAAAAAATAGACATCCACCCCCCGAATACTCGGGGGTTAGCAAAACTCCACTGTTTTGCTAGTGCAAGTACAAGTGCAAAAATACGAGCCATACAATACAAGTTCCAAGAACAATCAGGAATCCTCAAAGTTCCAAACGTAACGAAAAGCACTTCCCGAGACATGAGTTTGGTAAAACATTAAATGAAAGATCACAAATCAAGGAAACAATTTATAAAGCAGTTTAAAATGCCATCGAGAGTTTTAATAGAAAACAATTTAGGATTTAGAATCCTTCTCTTTCCAAAATCAACGGGGTCACAACCCAAAGGTTTTGTTTTCGCAAATAGAAAACCGACAAGAATTCACAGGTTAAAACCCGTCACGTGTCCTCGACGGACATAAAAATCAATATCAACTCGTGAAGTTTTACTCGTGAATCCAGGGCTCTACCATTGGACTCCCGTCGTGGCCCCGTCGAACCAACCCACGGTGAGTAAAATACATTCACTAAATATACACCAACCTGTAAAGTTTTTACTCGTGAATCCAGGGCTCTACCATTGGACTCCCGCCGTGGCCCCATCGAACCAACCCACGGTGAGTAAAATACATTCACCACTCATGAATCCAGGGCTCTACCATTGGATTCCCGCCGTAACCCGTCGAACCAACCCACGGTGGCGAAACAATCATGCACAAATAACATATCACAACAAGGATATCGAACAATCCACCCAGAGGCATCAAACACTTAGCAAAACACCACGTCAAACCACAATGCACCGAAATGAAACAATATACATCCACACGCAACACCAAGTGCATCATCAACACCAAACATATCCACAGGAGTCACATACTCGTTCATGAAACACACCAATCACAAAACACACGCGGTTTTGAAAGAGGGCCTTTAACAAGGCTAACCAAATCTTTTGAAAACTCATTTCAAACAAACAAACAAACACACCAAGACGATCTCAAATCATCATATCCATAAAATAAGAATTGTATGGACAAGGTACTTGCCTCGAAATCACGATCGCAACGAGACGACGGATAGGACGCGGTCGAAAAGCCCCGAACGCCCGAACACCATCAAGAACGCGATAGCACCACGAGTATTATGAGAATAACACCACACGAATCATCAATCACCAACGATATTCAACATCGGAATCCTCGAACACCTATAAACCTCCGGAAGGAACAATAACACATGGTTACGACGAGAATCAAGGCCAAAACAACGGAAATCCCAACAAACTATCGAAGGGAAACTCATTGGGGCATTTAATCGAACACTAAATGTTGATAATTCCCAGAACACTCGAATCGTCAATCGAGTTAAACAAACTTGATATATGGATGTACAACCCATAGAACCACGATTAATAACATCATACTACACCAATCGATGTATCAAAATCAGTTAGAAGCGAAATCAAGAACAATTTCTCGAAAAGTCAACTTGAAGGATAATCGAAATATACCTTGATTGACGAAATACCGGATTAGATGTTGATATAATCAACAAGGATCTTCAAAATGCCTTGGAAATGATTAGAATCGGCCAAGAACTCCATTTCCCGTCGCACCGTCGCGATCGCGAAAGAAGGAAAAAATCGGGTAAAAATGAAGTCGGCCGAGCCAGCTATATAGCCGGCGGGGTTCTGGCCGTAACCGCGGTGCCTTAAGGCCGTAACTCGGTCCCTTATGGCCATACTCGCGAGCCTTACGTCCATGGCGCATTCGTCAAAAATCGCGGCCTGACGGTTCACTTACAGCCGTAACTCGCACACATTACGGCCGTAATCGGCCTTCGTCGAGAAGGCCGGGCGCCATACGGCCGTGCCGATCCGCCTTACGGCCGTGGCGCTGCGTTACGGCCGTAGCAACACCTTCACGGCCGTAACTCGGCGAGGCAGACCACTCCCGTGCTCGGCCGTGGCCGTAGCCACTCCGTGGCCGGGCGGCCGAAACGAACTGAGTAAAAATCGAAGATACGGTTATGAAGTACTCGCAAAGAGCGAATCAGCGCTAAGAGAACACGATTCCGACCACCCGAAGTGTCGGAATTGACAACGATAATTACCCCAAACTTTGGGAAATTACAAAAATGGCCCAAAATGTCCGAAAATCACGATCGTGATGAAACACCGAACCAAAGCTCGCAACACGAATAATAACATTAAATGAACTTGCAAGAAACTCGAAACAACAGTTTCGGACGAGATTCGCAAGAATCGAGCTCAAGTGCGGAAAAGTCGCCAAAAGACACGGAACTCAATAAAACAACACCGAAACGAACTCGGATGACAAAAAGTGCAGAATTAATCATTCTCGGAATGACAAAATGGTCATGAGTGAACTATCAAAATGGACTTCCACCGAAAAAATAAATTTACCGAAAATCGAAAATTGCGGATATTACACTAAGCAGGATCTCGACCGGGCCCGGGCGGCGACTGACCGGATGAGCGATCAAATGACGAAAGCCAGTCGATTGCATGCGGCCGCGCAGGAGGAGGCGACCGGGCTGAAGGCGGTGTTGGAGCGGTTAAATGGCGAGCTGGAGTCGTCAAAGGGGGATTTGGCCTCCAAGGTTGCCGAGCTCCAGGGTGCGGATCAAACAATCGCGGGGCTGAATGAGAAGTTGGAGGCGACCGAGGCCGATCCCTTCCTCAACGTGGAGTATGTCGGCGAGCTTGCCTATTACATGGCTTCTGGCGCGCCATCAGCGGCCGAAGGGAGGCTCGAGGTCGGCCCTCTGATTGATAACTTCAAAGCCTATGTGCTTGAGCATCCTCTGAAGCCGGCCTTCTTTGTTCCGATCCTTGACCTCTCCGACCTCGGAATCGACCTGAGCTGGTATCCGTCGCTGGATAAACTCATTCATCCGGATGCCGGCGAGGAAGTGCACGCCGATCCAGCAGACGGTGGTGAAGACCGGACCGATCCAGCGGCCGGTGGCGAAGGCCAGGCGTGGGCAGCCTGAGTTAGACTGCTTTCATTTTGTTTTCACTTGTAATTTTTTAGTTTCATTGTGTTTTGCCTTCGGGCGCTTGTACAAATATTCCGAATGAAATGGAATACATAGTTGCATTTGATTCCTTGCTTGTACGATCGTCTGTCTGAATGTTTCGCATTTGACTTCACACAAGTGTTTGAGGAGCGGTCGTTGTATGTATAGCTCCGAATGTATTGATATACTTAAAATTCTTACTTGTAAATTTCCGAACAAAACCGATCGTCATATGTGTATTTGAACAAAGCCGATCGTATGTAGTTCCGTCCTCTTGATCGCATGTATTGCTCCGTTCTGCCCCTTGTTTTTGTTTACTTGGTGAAAGTAAGGGAATGAAAATAATTTGTTTAGCGTGCTATCTTTAGTTTGGTTCTTGTGATCTTCGATTTTGTTGATTCCTCGAGGGAGGCGAGCGTCCGGCACGGAAAGACTTCGCACGATCATGGGGTTCGATGGAACCGACCTCTCGACTATGTCTTGTGCGCGAGCGACATTCCATCTGATGGTCAACTTCTCGCGACTCACTTAATTGTGAGGGTCCTCCGTAGGCTATGTTTTGCCTCGCAATGTAGCGATGAGGCGGACGGTCTCTGCCTGGAGGAGTCCTTGCGCGGGGCGCCGTCGAATAAATCGACTTCGCTACCGTGGCTTGTTAGCACTTTTCTGCCTAAGAGGGCATACGTTGTGACGGGGGAAGGACGCGTCGCATTGTCCAGGTCCACTATGTTAGATGATGGAAACGAGGACGGGCGAGCGTGTCCACTGATCTGTTTTGGAGGGTCCTTCGGCTACGCCCGCCTCGTATTTAAACGAAAGGGCGGGCGATCTCTGCCCAAAGGAACCTTGCATGGATGGACTATCGGTTCCATCGACCTCCAAAACCATGGATGCACTTTTCTACCTCGGATCGCCATGTTAGATGACGATCCTCGACGGTATACATTGTGCTAGGGGGGCGATCGCTTGCCTAGGTCCATCAGGTTAGATGATGAACTCTTGGAGGGCGAGCGAGTCGTCCTCTTTTTTGTTTGTTTGTTTTGTCGAGGTGAATCATTTAGAGGGGATCGGAAAATCTCATTAAGCTGTTTGTACATTGGGTAACTGAATACAGAGTTTTTATTGATAGTATTTCTTCAAATGAATGGCGTTCCAGGGATATTGGTCCGGAGTGCCGTCTGGGTGTTGGAGCTCGTAGGGTCCTTTGGTCAGCCATTTGGATATCCTGAAGGGCCCCTCCCAATTCGGGCTAAATACTCTCGTGTGAGTCTGGACCTTTTTGAGGACTACGTCGCCCACTTGGAATCGCCTTTCGTTGACCTTCGAATTGAGGAATTTCTCAGATTTCCTTTTATGGATTGTGTTCTTCATTTCCGAGGTCAGTCGTCGTTCCTCGAGCATATCCAAGTCGATCCGTCGAGCTACATCATTGTCCGTCGTCATTTGTTGTGCAGTTCGGTGGTGAAGCAGCGATCTCAGAAGGATCAACGCCATTCGAAGGCGAGGCGAATGGGGTTTCGCGATTGAATTTCGGGTCGTCGTTCGGTAGGACCACAAAACATCAGGAGCTCGCTGCCCATCGTCCTTGTTTGGATTAGTCTTTCTTTGATCGTGTGTTTGAGAATCTTGTTTCTGACCTCTATCTGCCGTTAAATGCGAGGGTCGTAAGGGCGAGAACAACTTTTAATTCCCATTTCTCGCGAGTGCATAACTTCCAAACCGTCGAACTGCTTTCCGTTGTCGGAGATGATAGCATGAGGTAGACCGAATCGGCATATGATGTTCTTCCAAATGAACTTGATCACTTGTTCTTGGACGATCTTGTTGAGTGGCTCGGTCTCTGCCTATTTCGTGAAATAATCGACCCCCACGATGGCGAATTTACGTCCCCCTGGCGCCGTCGGCAAAGGACCGATGAGGTCCATGCCCCATTGGGCGAACGGCCACGGACTGTACATAGAAGTGAGCTGCTCGGGGGAAAGCTTGATGTTCGGGCCCATTACTTGACACCTGTGACAAGATCGGGCGTAGGCGATCGCGTCTTTTTGTAGGGTGGGCCAGAAAAAGCCTTTTCTGGTCGTCTTGTGGATGAGAGCTCGCCCTCCAGTGTGATTTCCATAGATCCCATCATGGATTTCGGCTAAAACAAGTTGGCCTTCCTCCGGCGTAATGCATTTGAGGAGAGGAAGGCTGAAAGCTCGCATGTAAAGCCGGTCGTCCAATAGGGTGTATCTAGTTGCTCGGAGATGAAGCTGGCGAGCTTTGATCCGATCTGCGGAGACCGTTCCGTCCTTCAATTATTTAATGAACAGACTCATCCAGTTCTCTTCGGCGATGGCAACTGTGGTGACCAGGCTTTTGTCGATCGTCGATTTTGCTGACTTCGTGATTTGGATATTAGAGAAGTTTGCCGCCCCATCTGACGATGCGAGTTTGGAAAGGGCATCGGCCTGGGAGTTGTGCTCTCTCGGGACTTGTTCGATCCGCACTTTTTCAAACTTTGTGTACATTTCGGCGACCAATTCTTGATATTTGATCATTTGTTCGCCGCGCGCCTCATATTCCCCCTTGACTTGGTTCACAACCAAGAGGGAGACCATGAATATGTGGAGGCAGTGCATGTCCATGGCGAGCGCTAGATCGAGCCCGCCTACCAAGGCTTCGTACTCGGCTTCATTGTTGGTCGCACGGAATCCGAAACGAACGGCATTTGTAAAACTTGTCCGTCGGGGCTGATGAGAACAATCCCTGCCCCTGCTCGCGAGCTGGTCGCCGATCCATCTACGTACAATTTCCAGGCAGGATGGCCGACCTGAGTCAGACTGGGCGGGAACATTTATTCCTCCACGAAATCTGCCAGAGCTTGGCCTTTGATCGCCGTGCGAGGAGCGTACGTGACACCGTATTGGGCGATCTTCAGTGACCACTTGAGGAGTCGCCCATTGGTGTCTGGCCGGTGCAGAACTTGCCTTAGAGGGAGAGTCGTCAGAACCTCCACTTGGTGTTCGAAGAAGTAGGCCCTCAGCTTGCGAACACTCATGACTAGTGCGTAGGCGAGCTTCTCCAGAGGTGTGTAACGCGTTTCCGCGTCATGAAGCGCTTGACTGACGAAGTAGATCGGCAAGTGGGCTTGCCCCTCTGCTCGTACTAATACAGTGCTCAACGCGACCTCCGAGGCTGCCAGGTAGAGGAATAGCTTTTCGCCGGGGATTGGCTTTGCCAAAATTTGGGGATTAGACAGATACTCCTTGATTTTGGCGAACGCCATTTGACTTTCCTTCATCCATGCAAATTTCTTATTCTTTATGGCGGCGAAGAATGGATTGCTTTTGTCTCCGAGCCGAGAAATGAAACGGTTAAGAGTACATTAGACAACCGTGGTAGCCACTGTTTGACATTCCGCGGATCCTGCATGTCGAGGATCGCCTGGATCTTGGTGGGTTAGCTTCGATCCCCCTTTGGCTCACGATGTGCCCTAGGAACTTTCCGGAGCATACCCTGAAGTTGCATTTTTTGGGGTTCAGTTTCATGTTGAATTTCTCGAGGATGGCGAACGTCTCGGCAAGGTCTTTGAAGTGATCTTCCTTTTTGAGGCTCTTGACCACGGTGTCGTCAATGTAAACCTCCATGGTCTTGCCGATCTGATCGGCGAACATCCCGTTGACTAGTCGTTGGTAGGTCGCCCCCGCATTTTTTAGACGAGCGACATTCGGACCCAAAAGTACACGTCTTTTTCCGTGTGGAATGACGTGTGTTTTACGTCGTTATCCACCATTGGGATCTGATGGTACCCGGCGAAGGCATCCATAAACGACATCATTTCGCAACCTGCCGTGCTATCGACCAAGTGGTCAATATGAGGCATCGGAAAGTAGTCTTTTGGACATGCCGCGTTGAGGTCGGTGAAGTCGATGCATAACCTCCAGGAGTTGCTCGGCTTTTTGACGAGCACCGCGTTGGCTACCCACTGTAGCTCGTCTGTAGCTACTCCGATTAGTCTGTTGTCGAGTAGCTTTTTGACTTCTATGTCGAGCGCTGCGTATTTCTCAGGACCGAATTTTCTACATTTCTGGTGAACAGGCTTCCTTGCCGGGTCGATCTTTAGATAGTGTCAAGCGTGTTCAGGACTGATGCCGACCATATCTTGATGCGACCAGGCAAAGATTCCGATGTTCTTACATAATAGACTAATCAGATCGTCTTTTAACTCGGGACCGATGCTTGAGCCGATCTGCACTTCCCGCTCCGGGCGAGCTGGATCGATTGTTATACTTTCCAACTCTTCAATAGGGACGGTCGCTTCTCGTTTGGAATGATTTCCGGACTCGATCCTTGGATCAATGTCGAGGCTTGGCTCGAAACTGATCCTTGGCTTGATGTCGTCCGACAATTGATGCGAGATGCCGTCCTCGGATTCGGGTCGGTATGAGGTGTTTGGCTTGTCGATCTCCATTGGCTGAATGTCGATCGCCTCAATGTTATAAATAGTACGGGAAACGTTAAAAGGGAAAGTTACGATACAGGAGTAATTCAAACATTTCTTTGCCATTAACTGGTCCCCTTTTACAGTACCGACCGTCCCATCGGTAGTGGGGACCTTGATATAGTAAAAGAAAGAAGAGGCGACCGCCTCAAAGGTTTCTAGAAAGGGGCAACCTAGGAACCCATTATAGATGCTGGGCCTATCTATGATTACAAAATTAAGGTTCCTAGTGATCTTAACCTTCGGATCGTAACAGCATATTAGCTCGACAGAGAGCTTGATCCTTCCATAGGCTTGGACCGCGTTGTCGTCGAACCCTTGAAGCAAGGTATCGAATGGCTTGATGAACTTGGTCAGGTTTCCGAGCTGGTCCAGAGCAGATTTGAATATGATGTTGCAAAAACTCCCATTGTCAACCAACACGCGGTCGACCATTTTCCTAAGGATACATGCAGAGATCACCAATGCATCCTCTTTGGGGCACTGCACTCCGGCGAACGCCCTCAGCTCGGCCTTCCGCTTTCTATTTGATATGATGGAAACCGGGGAAAGACCTCCGAGGTTTCCACCTCCCAACTGAAGCATATTGATCCGGCCTGTTGGTCCCAAGAATGATGAAGACTATCCTCACTGTACCAACACGAGTCTTTTCTAGCGCGCTTTGTCCTCACTCACGCGCACCCTGGGAAACTTCTCAGGGGGTCACCCATCCCATAACTACTCCAGGCCAAGCACGCTTAACTTTGGAGTTTCTATGAGATGGCTACCAGAAAAGAAGATGCATCTTGTTGGTATGAGTAGTCCAAATCAATTCATTTAACCACTTTCTAGTGCAGATCTCACAGGTCGAATCGCAAGCCACGCCTCACGCATTTTTAAGCTCATGCAGGCAGGATGCTGGACCGAAGCCCAACAATCCCCCTCTCAGTACCTGCCAGCATCTCAGCCCCATAGTCTGGAAACCTCCACGAACTAGATTTGAGCACACAGCCCTCTGGCGGCTGGATTCATTCACACAGTCCACCAACACTTGACATTAGCATCTGTTTCAGCTCCGTTTACTTCCGTTGCGCCAGTATCTCAGTTCCAGCATACTAGATTTGATCACATAGCCCTCCAGCACCTGACAACCTCCACCACGCCAACATATTAGTTCCGGCCAACTGGCAACATTTGTTGCATGCCCGTCTCTTAGTTCCAACACTCTGGCAGCCTCCACTGTAGGATACTTCGAGGGAAACCTGTAACACCCCCAAAATCGTATGGGAATGTTACACGCCGTAGACCCTTTCCGCAAGGATCTACCAGGCTAAACATCCATAAACAACCAAATGCTTGCCCGTCCAGGGTCAAACAACATAATAATACAGACCGTTAAGGTCACTTACACATAAACACACAGACCGATGAGTTCACACTACTCCATTAACAGAACTGACTAAACAACATTACCCACACAGGGGTCGAAACACAATACAGCGGAAGGCTGAATCAACTCTAACAATACAACCAAACTCTACCACCTCTCGACTCTTGATTAGTATCGCAGCTCGTCATCCCCTTGTGCAATCCATGTTGCTCCCTGAACTGCATGTACAGGCCTTGAGCAGGACATCCACCCCCGATTACTCGGGGGTTAGTAAACTCCTTTGTTTTACTAGTGCAAGTATAAAGCGATACGAAATCTGACAAGTAAATAGCAACTACGAATTTAATACGGAAATCAATTATCAAAATGTTCCCGAGAAGTTTTAGAATTTGAACTCAAGTAAGAGATATTTAAAAGGAACACATCATCTCGGGGATTTTTAAAGCGAAATTCTTTTGGACCTCGAGTCCCGATTTACAAAACCTTTTCGTAAACATTAGGGCCTTGGCAGATTCTCGTTCAAAGCACACTAAATAATATATCATTATGAGTCCGATATCCATATTTAAAATGTTACCCAAACAATCAACTGCTACGATCATTGTTCGTATACATCATGTACCGAACTCAGGAGGCCTCGACGGACCTTACCGGACCACACACCTGTTCGTACACATCATGTATCGAACTCGGAGGCCTCAGCGGACCACTACCCGGCCACACACACTGTTCGTACACATCATGTACCGAACTCGGAGGCCTCAACGGACCCTACCCGGCCACACACATCGTTCGTACACATCATGTATCGAACTCCGGAGGTCTCGTCGGACCACTACTGGATCACACACCTTGTTTGTACACATCATGTACCAAACTCCGGAGGTCTCGTCGGACCCTACCGGATCACACACCTTATTCGTACACATCATGTACCTAACTCCGAGGCCTCGTCGGACCACCTGGAACACACGCACACACATCGACACATGACTCATAATCATCAAATGTCAAGCCATTCCACATTACACGAAATGTACAATCAAGTATGTAAACCAAAACAACACAAATATCATGATCATCACAATGACTCAACAATGACCAACCACGCGGCACAAACTTAGATGATTTGCACATCGACACAATTCCACGATGTTAACTAAGTGAAGGTATTATCGTTACCATCAATTGTTCGTAATAATCAATTCATACGAAGCATATACACGAAAGTAAACCGATGCATCACAACCATAATCGGCGTCCCTATTCACAAGACACAATTCGTATAGTAAAATACTTGCCTTAATAACCGCTACGAATACTCCGAAGAACACGGTTCGGCCGGAAGCTCGGACGAAGAAGACAACGAGCGGAAGGGTTGGCTCGAGTTCTTCACAAGAATTTCGTCCCTAAGTCATACCAATGATAAATCAACAATCGTACGATGGATAATAATCATAGAACGCCCAATCCCCCCTCTAAGACCTTTTGTCGGACACCTTCAAGGCGTTGACTAAGAACACGACCAAAATAACGAATCGAAGCGATCGACCATGGAATAACAAGGAAATGATAGAATACATCTAAATAATCATCAATACAAGTTATTACTGTTATTTCGGACAAATCTAACAAAAACCCCAATTTAACCCTTAATTAGGGTTTCAAGATTTTAACTTGGTTTAATGATGAATAATAATTGTTGGTGTTGTTAATCCACACCAAAAACTTGAAGAATATGAAGTTCTCTGGGATTGATGATGCAAAACGCCCAAAATCGCCCACAAGATCGCCAAGAGGAGGAGGAATGAAGGAAGAGATGAAATGAGCATTCATCTCACAAAATCCGCAGAAATAGGCTAATCGGGTGTGTGCCGCGGCCGACCTAAGTGTGCCGCGGCACGAGTCTGTTGCTCGGCAAAGCGGAAAATGAGTGTACGAGCTATTTAGACCATAACTCTCTCGTCAGGACTCCGATTGACTCACCGTTTGAACCATTGGAAAGCTAACTTGATGCTCTATAATATTGAAAAGATTCAAAGTCTTTGGAGTTTTCAAGAATTTATGGTGATTTTACAAAGTCGACTCATATTTGGGAAAAGTCGTTTAATAACACTGAACTCAAGAAAGCGACACGAAACCCGAACACGAATACGAATCGAAGATACGGTCACGAAGTACTCGCAAAGACGAATCTAAGAGCTAAGAGAATACATGATTCCGACCACCCGAAGGCTCGAAATTCGACAACGGAAGGTAATTACCCCAAACTTTGGGAAATTACGAAAATGGCCCAAAGCGTTCGAAAATCACGATGCGTGATCGAATAACCAAACCGAAGTTCACAACACGTCTAACAAAGTTAAGCGGACTTACGGGAAACTCGAAGCGGTAATTTGGACGAGATTCACAAGAATCGAACTCGAGTGCGGAAAAGTTGTTAAGAAACACGGAACTCAACAAAACAATACCGAAATGAACTCGGATGACAAAAGTGCGAAATTAATCATTCTCGGAATGATGAGGCGGTCCCAAGAGAGTCGTCTAAGCGGACCTCCATGAAAAAATAAAATTACCAAAAATCCGAAATTGCGGATATTACATTCTACCCTCCTTAAAAGAAGTTTCGTCCGAAACTTAAATCAAGTAGGAGAAGCAATATCCCGCCAGAAAACTCAGCGGGATACACAAGAATTCGAAAAAATCGCCCAACGGCGAAGCGTTACAAGCAGCGAAAGAACATCTGACGTGAAAATCGCCCCACGACCATAACAACGCCACCGACAATGATTCAAAACAATAACGAGTAATTAACAACACATCACATGCACACATTTAATCAAAGAAAGCATACGCGACAACAAGTCGCACCCGACCACAACGACTATGCGGTAGAAACAAATATAGTATTATGATAGAATTCACTCAGATTCTCGTCAACAAGAAAATGTCAGAGCGTCAAGACACAAAGAATTCAAGATAACGAGAAACGAGAATACCGGACATTACATTCTATCCTATTAAAAATAAGTTTCGTCCGAAACTTAAAATAAAACATCATGGTAGAATACAAACAAAACCAAAAGTTCACGCAACAAATAACAATTTCTACACGAATTACGGACGAAGTACGATACACAACTACATCACGGGACACCACCGGGCACTCCCGAGTAGGGACGAAACCCAATTCCGAACATCTTGGCAGCGGTCTCACAATGCAGCGATCGGTGACCCACTTGGCCACACTCAAGCGATTGACTAACGGTGAGCGACAATTCTTAGCGATGCGAGATCGGGCAACAACGGTCGAGACAACCCGTTCGAACAACAACGATCGAACAACAATGATCGAACAACAATGATCAAATAACAATGATCGAACAACAACGATCAAATAACAATGATCGAACAACAATGATCAAATAACAATGATCGAACAACAACGATCAAATAACAATGATCGAACAACAATGATCAAATAACGATGATCGAACAACAACGATCAAATAACAATGATCGAACAATAATGATCACATAACAAACATCGAATTACAACGATCGAACAATGACTTGAAGTCCCCACTTCAACTCCGGGCATTAAAAGAACTCGTAGAAAGTGAAAGATATTACTTCAAACAAGGCTCACAAGAATCGAACCGAACTCGGGAAGGTCACGATGATAAGCAGTCGATCTGAAACAAGGTCACAACCGATTCGAGCGATGACAAGCGAGACATCAAACAAGTTCAAAAGTATCGGCGACGCGTGCAAGTCGATAGAATTTAGAAGGAGAAATTACGAAGTCAAATATAGTATGGGTATTACATCCGACCTCTTATAAAAGAAATGTCGTCGCAACTCACAACAACGGAAACAAGGTCACAACACAAAAAGCATCCGATAGGAAAATCTCCCATGGGTCTCTCGAGTCGATCCGATATACGTCTTTGACGCGAACTCAGAAAGTCTCGGTAGCCAATTCGCAAAAGCCGAATTCGGTGTCCCTCGAAGCAGCGTTCTTGTGAGAAGGACAATTTACACGTGCATGCCGGCACATCACGGTTGAAACACCTCGGCTCGGCATACGAAAATACAAATGCTAGATACTGATAGGGTATAACGTCGCAAAACAATATAGCGGAGATGCCAACTCGGCCAACAAAGAATCATAACACATATCATATACAACGATTACCATCGTAAAGTAATACACACAAACACTACAACAACGGCGGTATCGTTCGGCGACCTCAACGGCCGACGATAACCAGCACATAATTACAAACATTATGAAACAATCACACATGTACACAAGCGTACAAACCCAAGATTCAACGGCTCACACTCGTGCGACAACACGCAAATCACCACGAGGCGATAAGCGGTAAACACCAATTCACACCTCTCACGAGAGGGCTAGTACAACAAATGCGTGGCAACGCCTCGGCGTTCATGCCACCAATTCGATCATACTCGGGAGCAAACATCATAACGACAACGCGAACATCACACATACATACCCGGCCCTCAAGCGGGAATAGATAGGTTTTAAAAGCGAAAACCTCCTTTTGAAAACAATTTTGGAAACACCGATTGATCTTGAGTATCACCCTTCATAAAAAAAAGTACAATCGTGAAACATTGTTATCGAGACTTTGGAAAACTATTTCGCATTCGATAAAAATGAGGACACTTTCTTTTCGTGAAAAACTTTCGGAAATATTCGACCCTCGGGTCTAAGTAAAAGTGTTTCTAAAATATTGGAAATATCTCAAAACATTTTGGTCCTCGAGGTAGAAGAATCTTGAAACATATTGTGGCACCTTGGATGTACCACGAGAAAATAATTTATTTTAAAAGTACGTCTCGAAATTTATTTTCTAAGGTACTCAAAGTTTTCAAAGATAATTCAATGGGCTAGAATGCCCAAAAATTTCAGATAATTACACGGAACATTATAGCGTCGTGGGTCCCAGGAACCCACGGGATAAAAACCATTTACAAAATGCCAAAAGGTCGATGGTAATATTTCAAAAACTCACAAAAGCCATTTACAAAATACTAAATACCGTCATAAGAATTTCGCCAAAGCGATCAAGGCCATAATGCCAAAAACTTCGGTTAAGGGAATCGGTTTTGAAATAAAACTCGGGCGGTAAAATACGAAAGCCATTACAAAAGAAGCATACGCGGCGGAAAAAGGAATACCGTCCGACATGCACAATCGATTGAATACATGTCACGGCATCTAGTTTAAACATACAACAAAACCATTCCTCGGAGTTTCTCACGAACTCAATCGTCGATACCTTATTCGAAACCCGACAAGGTTCTCAATTTTCACACCATACCACACTCACGGTGGTTCAAAGGTAAAACAACAATAGGCCCGATTTTATACGTATATTATATGTATGTATTAAATACAACTATATTCATAACACCGTGCAAATAAAATTATGCACCGCAATTAACTCATTTAGATAAACTCATGATACAGTACTTCGCATAAAAGAGGAGACTTACGTCCACGAGCCGCACGGAGATGGCGGTCGCCCACGATACTAATCTCATCCGACAACATATCCGGCACGTTGTGACTCGCACAACTCAACTTGTCACTGACGACTCGAGCGACAAGACAACACATTACTCGACAAACCACGACTCGGCTCGACCCGGCGGCTAGGTTTCCGCAACCTATTCTCCGATACCATAAATGTAACACCCCAAAATCGTATGGGAATGTTACACGCCGTAGACCCTTTCCGCAGGATCTACCGAGCTAAACATCCATAAACAACCAAATGCTTGCCGGCCAGTCAAACAACATAATAATACGGGCCGTTAAGGTCACTTACCCATAAACACACGACCGATGAGGTCACATTACTCCCATTAGCAGGCGGCTAAACAACATTACCCACATAGGGGTGAAACACAATACATCGGAAGGCGAATCAACTCTAACAATACAACCAAACACTACCAACTCTCGACTCTTGATTAGAATCGCGGCTCGTCATCCCCTTGTGCCAATCCTTGTTGCTCCCCTGAACTGCATGTACACAGGCCTTGAGCAGGACATCCACCCCGATTACTCGGGGTTAGTAAACTCCTGTGTTTTACTTGTGCAAGTATAAAGCGTACGAAATCTGACAAGTAAATAGCAACTACAATTTAATACGGAAATCAATTATCAAAAGTTCAGAAGTTTTAGAATTTCGAACTCAAGTAAGAGATATTTAAAAAGGAACACATCATCTCGGGGATTTTAAAGCGAAATTCTTTTGGACCTCGAGTCCCGATTTACAAAACCTTTTCGTAAACATTAGGGCCTTGGCAGATTCTCGTTCAAAGCACACTAAATAATATATCATTATGAGTCCGATATCCATATTTAAAATGTTACCCAAACAATCAACGCTACACGATCATTGTTCGTACACATCATGTCCGAACTCAGGAGGCCTCGACGGACCTTACACGGACCACACACCTTTGTTCGTACACATCATGTACCGAACTCAGGAGGCCTCAACGGACCACTACCCGGCCACACACACTGTTCGTACACATCATGTACCGAACTCAGGAGGCCTCAGCGGACCCTACCCGGCCACACACATCGTTCGTACACATCATGTACCGAACTCCGGAGGTCTCGTCGGACCCTACCGGATCACACACCTTGTTTGTACACATCATGTACCAAACTCCGGAGGTCTCGTCGGACCACTACACGGATCACACACCTTATTCGTACACATCATGTACCGAACTCCGGAGGCCTCGTCGGACCACTACGGAACACACGCACACACATCGACACGACACAACTCATAATCATCAAATGTCAAGCCATTCCACATTACACGAAATGTACAATCAAGTATGTAAACCAAAATAACACAAATATCATGATCATCACAATGACTCAACAATGACCAACCACGCCGGCACAAACTTAGATGATTTGCACATCGACACAATTCCACGATGTTAACTAAGTGAAGGTATTATCGTTACCATCAATTGTTCGTAATAATCAATTCATACGAAGCATATACGAAAGTAAACCAATGCATCACAATCATAATCTGACGTCCCTATTCACAAGACACAATTCGTATAGTAAAATACTTGCCTTAATAACCGCTACCGAATACTCCGAAGAACACGGTTCGGCCAAGGAAGCTCGGACCCCGAAGAAGACAACGAACGGAAGGGTTCCGACTCGAGTTCTTCACAAGAATTTCGTCCCTAAGTCATACCAATGATAAATCAACAATCGTACGATGGATAATAATCATAGAACGCCCAATCCCCCCTCTAAGACCTTTTGTCGGACACCTTCAAGGCGTTGACTAAGAACTCGACCAAAATAACGAATCGAAACGATCCAACCATGGAATAACAAGGGAAATGATAGAATACATCTAAATAATCATCAATACAAGTTATTACGGTTTCAAGAATTTACCTTGGATTAATGATGAAGAACAATTGTTGGAGTTGTTAATCCACACCAAAAACTTGAAGAATATGAAGTTCTCTGGGATTGATGATGCAAAACGCCCAAAAATCGCCCACAAGATCGCCCAAGAGGAGGAGGAATGAAGGAAGAGATGAAATGAGCATTCATCTCACAAAATCCATGAGAAATAGGCTAATGCGGGTGTGTGCCGCGGCCCAGCCTAAGTGTGTCGCGGCACAGGGTACAGGCTGCTCGGCCAAAACTAGAAAATGAGTGTCTGAGCTATTTCGACCATAACTCTCTCGTCCGGACTCCGATTGACTCACCGTTTGAACCATTGGAAAGCTAACTTGATGCTCTATAATATTGAAAAGATTCAAAGTCTTTGGAGTTTTCAAGAATTTATGGTGATTTTACAAAGTCGACTCATATTTGGGAAAAGTCGTTTAATAACACTGAACTCAAGAAAATGACACCGAAACCCGAACCTGAATACGAATCGAAGATACGGTCACGAAATACTCGCAAAGACGAATCTAAGAGCTAAGAGAACACACGATTCCGACCACCCGAAGGCTCGAAATTCGACAACGGAAGGTAATTACCCCAAACTTTAGGAAATTACGAAAATGGCCCAAAACGTTCGAAAATCACGATACGTGATCGAATAACCAAACCGAAGTTCACAACACGTCTAACAAAGTTAAACGGACTTACGGGAAACTCGAAACAGTAATTTCGGACGAGATTCACAAGAATCGAACTCGAGTGCGGAAAAGTTGTTAAGAAACACGGAACTCAACAAAACAATACCGAAATGAACTCGGATGACAAAAAGTGCAGAATTAATCATTCTCAGAATGATGAGACGGTCCCAAGAGAGTCGTCTAAACGGACCTCCGCCGAAAAAATAAAATTACCAGAAATCCGAAATTGCGGATATTACAAAACCGCACTCGTGACCTGCTCCAATACCAATTGTTGGTCCTCAGAATGATGAAGACTATCCTCACTGTACCAACACGAGTCTTTTCTAGCGCGCTTTGTCCTCACTCACGCGCACCCTGGGAAACTTTCCAGGGGGTCACCCATCCCATAACTACTCCAGGCCAAGCACGCTTAACTTTGGAGTTTTTATGAGATGACTACCATAAAAGAAGATGCATCTTGTTGGTATGAGTAGTCCAAATCAATTCATTTAACCACTTTCTAGTGCAGATCTCACAGGTCGCATTGCAAGCTGCGCCTCGCGCATTTTTAAGCGCATGCAGGCAGGATGCTGGACCGAATCCCAACAATCACCCTCCCAGTACCTGCCAGCATCTCAGTCCCATAGTCTGGAAACCTCCGCGAACTAGATTTGATCACACAGCCCTCTAGCGGCTGGATTCATTCACACAGTCCTCCAACACTTGACATAAGCATTTGTTCCAGTACCTGCCAGCATCTCAGTCCCATAGTCTGGAAACCTCCGCGAACTAGATTTGATCACACAGCCCTCTAGCGGCTGGATTCATTCACACAGTCCTCCAACACTTGACATAAGCATTTGTTCCAGCTCCGTTTACTTCTGTTGCGCCAGTATCTCAGTTCCAGCATACTAGATTTGATCACATAGCCCTCCAGCACCTGACAACCTCCACAGCGCCAACATCTTAGTTTCGTCCAACTGGCAACATTTGGTGCATGCCCACCTCTTAGTTCCAACACTCTAGCAGCCTCCACTGTAGGATACTTCGAGGGAATTCGCACCTGTGACCTTCTCCGATACCAATTGTTGGTTCCCAAGAATGATGAAGACTATCCTCACTGTACCAACACGAGTCTTTTCTAGCGCGCTTTGTCCTCACTCACGCGCACCTGAGAAACTTCCCAGGGGGTCACCCATCCCATAACTACTCCAGGCCAAGCACGCTTAACTTTGGAGTTTCTATGAGATGGCTACCAGAAAAGAAGATGCATCTTGTTGGTATGAGTAGTCCAAATCAATTCATTTAACCACTTTCTAGTGTAGATCTAACAGGTCGAATCGCAATCCGCGCCTCGTGCATTTTTAAGCTCATGCAGGCAAGATGCTGGACCGAAGCCTAACACGGCTGTCGGGGTTGATCGGAGGGATCCACTCTTCTGAGTACTCCGGCTCATTTTGCTCGATCCTGGCGGCCGGATTGGGAGGGATTGTCGTTACGTCATCGCGATCGCGCCACGGTCCTTTTTGCCGGGGTTACGGCTTAGTCACCAAATTGTCCAGCTTGCCTTCCTCGAACAACCTCCAGAGTTGTCTGAGGAGGTCGCGGCAATGGCTGGTGTTGTGGCCGGGACTTTTGTGGTAAGCACAAAATTTACTGCGATCCAGATGACCGTTGTCCCTCATCGACTTTGGCTTGCTAAGCCATTCGCGCCCCTTGGTGGCATTGAAGATATGGGCCGGAGATAGATTGAGGTTGCGGAGGAGGTGAACTTCCACATCCTCGAAGGCCTTGAACTCACCAGGTGGCTTTTGATCGGTCAAAAACATATCCTAAAAATAGGAGTTCTTGAGTCGCTCGCAAATATATACGAGGTAGAAGTAGTTTGTGGTAAGTTCTACCAAGGTCTTTTCTCTCGAGGATTGTCAATGGGGCTTCGTATAATATTTTGTATAGATTGCAAGAAGTAAATACTAAAATATACTAAAATATATTTTTTTGGTTTTTAAATTAACTAAATTAAAATGCATTATATTTCAAACCAAACTATTTTTAATAAGACCATTTTTATTAAGACTATTTTTAATAAGACTATTTATATAAGACTATTTATATTAAGACTGTTTATAGTAGACTATTTATATTAAGACTATTTATACTAGACTATTTTTAACTAGTGAAAATGAATAGAATTAAAATGAGTTGGGAATTTATAAAATTTAGGGGATTACGGGTTCATTAAATTAGGTTTTTAATTAAGTATCGGAATTGATTTATACGGATATAAAAGAAAAAATGAATGTTTATCGAGTAATCAACTTTTCACCTCTGTACTTTCGTAATCAAAGATGTCTTAATCACTTTTGCTTTTTTAAGATGTTGATAACAAGATTAACACTTGATAGATTGAAAAGATGTGTTTCCAATACACTTAACAATCAATCAAGGAGGTTTCACTAGTACAAATAGGATATGATCAATCTCTATTTAAACCAATTAGTCCTTTCATTTCTCTAACTTGACTATTTTTAGGATAAACGATCGTTCATCGAGTAATCAACTTTTCACCTCTGTACTTTCGTAATCAAAGGTGTCTTAACCACTTTCGCAATCTTAAGATGTTGATAACAAGATTAACATTTGATAGATTGAAAAGATATATTTCCAATTCACTCAACAATCAATCAAGAAGGTTTCATTAGTAAAAATAGGATATGATCAATCTCTATTTAAACAAATTAGTCCTAAAAATAGTTTAAATCAATCAAATACTCAATATATAACCTAATAGAAATCCCCCTTCCCCTAGGAAGAAAGATTAGCTACTCATTGGTTTATACAAACTAAAATTATAATAGAAATAATTGATATATATAATATATATAAAAACTTTTAATTACTAGAACTTAATGACAATAGATAAAACTTACTTGAATATGATGAATCAAAGTGCAAGAAACAAACTTCAAAATATAACTTCAAACTTGTTTAAAGGTTACAAGCTTACAAAGATTGAAAGTAAAACACTAAGTAAAATACTAAGTGCTTATTGATCAAGCACTTTTCAATTACAAACCAAATGAAAGAAAAACTTCAAACCAAAAATAAAATACAAACTAAAATTGAAAGTTCTAAGGAAAATATATTGCTAAAGGAAAGGAGTATTTCTTAGCAATAACATGGGTTTGAGAATTGGTAATTGGTGATTTTGCAATGGATGAAGATGTCCTTTTATAGGTGATTTTCAAGAATACAATTGATTATTTAATTCAAAATATCTATTGTAATATCATTTTTTAATTCTTTGTTCACACTTCACCCATGTCTTTGAATTTTCAGATTTTTGACCAAAAAAATATCTTGTGGTTGAGTTCACAAGTTGGTCAAAAGTTGACTAATTTTGCATGGCATCTCTGTGAAAACAGCGATGAAAAACGGCCCGATTTCCCCGTTTTGTGCGCCTTTTTGTGGTTACTCGGTCTCTTAGGAATACGCGCGAGGACACGGCGCTAAATGCCGGCCGTGTGTGAAACGGCCCAAGACACGGCCCTTGTTGCGCCGTATGTGAAACGACCTACATAACACGGTCCTATTTGCGCCGTGTTGTAGGTCGTTTTGCCTTGAAAAATTCCCGTCGTTGGATTTGATCTTGTTTTCCGTCCTTTTTTATGCTTCATGTCAGTAATATGTAAAATAACCATTTTTAGCTCATGTTTGGACATATCTGTAAAATATATATTTTTAATCACAAATCAGTACAATTATGCCCGGGAAAATGAATATTTTGTATATGAATTTTAGATCAATTATGCACTAATCAAATACCCCACACTTAAATTCTTGCTAGTCCCGAGCAAGACTCTCTATTAATCACACACAAAATAAAAATTAAAATAAGACATAAAATAAAAAATAAAAAATAATACACACAAATTTAAAAAATAATTATATATAAAGATGAAAAGAGATCAAAATGCCATTAATACACAATAACCAACTTTATACAATAGATAGAAATGAATCAAGATTCAAAATAAATCTACTAACGATTTTGAAGTTAAAACACGGTTTTTATTTTTTGTAATTCCAAAATGCAAGGTTTTCCCCCCAAAAGGTTGATTATTTCTTTCCCACTCGTGACTCACACGACTCCCTTTAATGGTTGCTCTCGATCACTCGTTTATTTTTCGACTCAATATGAAGAAGAATTTCATTGGCGTCATCAAATATTGTGATTTTTCACGAAATTGAGTGTATTGAAATTGGTAGCTAATTAATTCAAGTGTTCATAAACTACATCCCTTAGTGATAGCTTTCACAGTTATTTGCTAACGTGTAGCTCTTTTCACCAACACAATTTCTATCTTTTTTTTTTAAAAGGTGATAGCTTTCACACCGTTATTTGCTAACGTGTAGCTCTTTTCACCAATTTTTACGTGAGACGGCATTACGCACAAACAATGGTTAGTCCTTTATTTTTCGCAAAATTTTAAGACCCCCAAAATTAGGCGGTATTCTTTGCTCAACACTTCTCCTTTTTGTCATTTTTTTTAGGTGATAGCTTTCACACCGTTATTTGCTAACGTGTAGCTCTTTTCACCAATGACTCCTTTTTTTTTTAGGGAATAGAATTTTGGCAGAAAATCATTTATTAGTTAAGCATGAAAAATCAAAAACTCCACAAATTAAGTAAATTTCAGTTCTATTTTTCATCAACCGACTGATTCTTCTTTTCTCAAGGTAACGAATGACTCGATTTTATATGATAACTACAAGGCTTGGAAAGAGAGATTAAGGCTCAAAAAATTTTGGAATATACAATTTTTTTTTACCGGTTAAAACAATTTTAGAAGCTTGTATATAGCTAAATTATTGGTGTTATGGCCAGATCTAGAAATCTCACAAATAAAAAAAAAAAATATATATATATATATATATACACATAAAAAAAAAATCAAAGCCAAATAAAAAAAATAATCAAATCACACCACAATAATTAAAACATACCACCCCCAAACTTGAAAAAGAAACTGTCCTCAGTTTTTTTAAAAAAAAAATAAAATAATAAAAAGTAAGAGAAAAAAAAATACTCCCTGTTATGAAAATTGATGCTTGAGCTATGCCTTTTTGGATCTGCATGAAAAAATATACAAGGCAAACAACAACAACAACAAAAGTATACCCGGATGTATAACACAATTTTTAAGATGCGCATCAAGAAAGTCCGAAGAGTCGCCTTACGCTGCCATCAATGCTTTTATTAAAAACAAAAAAAAATACGGCAATAAAAATAACAATACATAAATCGTGAATAGATGCGCGGCAAGAGATCAAGAAGAAACTCCTTAAGCTACCACCATTTAGCACGATTATTACACACGACAGAAAGTAAAAATACAAGAGGTCCGATATGGGTTATCAAAGGGAGAGGAATGAATCCACTTTTCATTTTCTCACGGTGAAATCTTCCATCCAGACAATTTTAGCTAGAGCTGGATCTGGTTGAGGAACAAATTCATTGAGTTTTTTGATTAGTTCTTATGGTGTTGTTGCAACGACTATGATTCGTTTAGCACGCTCGGAAATAAAACCTTTTTCAGCAGAGTAGTCGATGAAAGATAACAAACCTTCAAAGTAACCATTGACATTAAGCAGACATTGGTTTTGATGAACATTTAGTGGCTCTGGTAACCACATGAAAAAGTTCCTCAAGGGTGCCTAAACCAGGAAGGGTGATAAAGGCGCGAATTATTTGTCATGTGAGTTATGCGATCTTGCATATTCTGAGATCTAAACTCATCTCGATAGTTGCCCGGTGATTTTACTTTCGGCCGGAGGTTTTGGAATTACTCCCAACACTCTTACTCCTTCCATATAGGCGAAACGGCTCGTCCCATTAATCCTAGACCTCCTCCTCCGTAAACTACATGAATGCATTTTTCTCCTAAAGTACGACCCAAGTTGTGTGCTGCTTCAGTAAAGCATGCATCTTTTCCATAACTAGCTCCACCAAAAATGCAGACTGGGTTGTAATATCTGTATTTTTTCTTCTTTTCTGATATTCCTGTTTTAGTGCATTTTCATTTTTGTTATAGCTCGCTTGTAACCATGTCGACATTTTGAATCTATGTTATTCTTGGAGTTTCTCCCTCGGAGATGATCTTGGTGATGTTTTGATATTATTCCGTTTTATGTCATGTATTATGGCATGGACGTTCGATTCTCGTAGAACTCTTTCGCTTTTGTAATTCCTTTGGTTTCACGAGTTCGTATAGTTGAGTTTTTCGTATTGTGAGTTTCGGTTTGTTAATCCGACGTCGTATCGCGGTTTTTGAACGTTTGGGCCATTTCGTAATTTTCCTAAGTTTAGGGTATTCTTGTTATCTTTGTTGTTCCTGAACCTTCATGATTTCGGAATCACACTTCATCGTAACGTTTTGATATTTCAGTGGTGAGTGTATCTGTTGGTCGTGGATACACATTGTTATTTTTCTCTTTTCGATCGTCTCCTCGTCGAGCAGTGTTTCAGACTATAGCCTGCTGTCTCAGGCCATGTTACGGCCGTAAGCCGTATATGTTATGGCCGTAATAATCGAGAGTTACGGCCATAACCTTCCTTCGTACGGCCGTAACAAGGCTTCGTTTCTTACCCCCTGGTCCAGTTCCGAGTTACGGGCATATCATGCTCGAGTTACGGCCGTAAGTATCGATACGGCCGTAATGGTATTCTTGATACGGCCGTATGTGTCATTCGTCAAATTTGCCCAGTTCCTTCCAGAGGCGATTCTGGCCGTAAGAGAATCGAATTCTGGCCGTAATGTTCTGTGTTACGGCCGTATGTGGGGTGTGTTACGGCCGTAACACTGCCGATATATAAGCGGCGGCGGCCCGATTTTCCTCATTTCTCACATCTGTCTTTTCTTTTCACGACGGGAGGCGGCAGTGAGGCTAGGGTTCGTCCGATTTCGATCAAACTCCATTGTAAGGGCATATTCAAGTATCATACCAACCACCTATAACAAATAATACATCGTTCATCTTCGAATCAAGGTAAAATCTCTTATAACCTACCTTGGGGGATTTGGGGGATTTCGGGTGTAATGTTCGTTTTGCTTCGTGTTGTTGATTAGTCATTCTTGATTATGATTAATCTCGTCATTGTTCTTGTTCCCCTACGAACTCGTGGTGTATTTCGGGATATTTGCATAATCGAGAGGGTTTGGTTGCGATCCGCCCTCGTCGTTGTTTGATACGAATACACATAAATCGTAGGCGGGTTTTCGGGTGTTTTCCAATTCCGTATTCAATTAGAATTGGTGGTGATTGTGTTCTTCGTATCATTAGGTTCGTGATTATCGGCTCCTAACGGTCGTCGGTGTTTTCCTTCCATTCGTTGCGCCGTCTTTTATTCAAGGCAAGTAATTCTTGGAAACTGTTATGCTTAACATGAAATGGTAATGTATATTGTGTGTGCTTTACTCACCTCGGGAGGGTCCTACGGGGCCTCGAGGGAATCTATGGCTTCGTCCTGGATTCATGAGTTTGATTCGCTAGCCAGCTCGGGAGGGTCCTTAGAGGCCTCGAGTGGGATTCGTGGCTTCGTCCCGGTCCTAGGTGACGTGTGGTGCTTGATTTGTTTTATGAATGTGGCCAGCTCGGGAGGGTCCTTAGAGGCCTCGAGTGGGATTCGTGGCTTCGTCCCGGTCCTAGGCAAATTAATTGTGACTTTTTGTTTCCGGAAAAGACATGTCTAGTTTTGGTTTTTGAAATAATATTGGTGCATGTGCTATGAAATGTGTAAGCGATTGGTTTGCCTTGATCACTTGTACTAGCGTAATTGCTAACCCCTTTGGGGACCCGTTTTGGGGAAATTCTTGTTATGGATTTCAGGTTATGATTATCCGGACGAGCGGGCACCGGGACAGTACGAGGACGTTGGCCAGGGTCGTTGACATGTGCATTTGGGTCTTTTTATTTCTTTTGTCCATTTTGATTTGGTTGTTCTCATAATTATAAACTTATAGATTGTACTCGCGAGTACTTAGGATTTTCATTTCAAACTCCGCATTGTATTACTTTAAAATTGTTACATTGTCGGGTGATGCTTATTTCGCCAGTTGTTCCGGGCGTATCTTTTTATGTCATATCATTTAAATGTGTGTCCTCACTAACCGAGATGGTTAGTCGAGTGGAGTTTTCTTGATTGTAGCCTGGTGGGTCCAATGTAGGGGTCCACGGCGCTGTAATATACTCTGAATATCTCGGGGTGTTACAGAAAATGGTATCGGAGCTTTAGGTTTATGGATACCTAGGCTTGTTGGTTATTTAGGTCTAGTCGTGTTTTGTTTTGCACATTGTCACACCGCTGCCAGCATCTCGGTACATCCAGTGCTCGTAAGTCTTCTTATTCGGTCCTTTGTTTTCTTGCATAGTATTTCCGCTTTTCGAATCGTAGTTGATTTTTCCCCCTTTACTCATCATCAATATACTTCTGTTATCTCTTACACCAATATGGATGCCGGAGGAAACCGTGGTCGTGGTCGTGGACGCGGCCGAGGACGTGGGGCAGCCGGTGGGGCGGCCACGTCGCATTCTTCGAGGCCGGCGGCCGGTGGCCGTCACGATCATGCTTCTTCTCGAGAAGCGCGCCCGACCTTGGTATTGCGGCCGTTATGCGGCAAATGGTTACCAAATGGCGGCTATAGCTCGGAGTAGTCAGAACCCGTCGGGCCCATGCTAATCGGGCGGAGCGGATCGGCCCGCGAGGATGTCATCAAGATGCATCCTCCTCGGTTCAGGGCTTCGGACCCGATCGGGTGAAGGAAAGGGTGGATCAAGGAGATATCTAAAGTCTTCGTTGCCACCAAGCTGTCCGAGGACCGCAAGGTCCCTATTGCCGATACTTTCTCACTTTGGGGACTCTATGGATTGGTGGGAAGCGTGGGGCCCAAAGATCATGTTGCTTCGTGGGCGAATTTGAAATTGATGGAGACCGAATATTGCCGTGGCGTCGGACGAGGCTCGGGTACATGCTTTCTATGATGCTCAACCACGGGATATCCCGTATCTCAAGCCATTGCCGATTTTAACAAGGAATTGGGCTATGTGAAGACCCGAGTTCTCGAAGAAGCGACAAAATTTTCATTTTTCGAGGAGGATGAAGGCATCCATTCGGGACTATATATGCGGACTCGTTTACACTACTTTGAAGGATTATCAGTCGAGCTCTTGCTTATGATATGTCAGTGACGGCTAGTGGCGTGGCTCGTGAGAGCAAGAAGCGAAGTCGTAGGAAATTTTTACAGTCCCAGAGTGGAGGCCATCGAAGTCTCAACTGTAAACATTTCTACGGTGGTTCGTCTCGTTTCTGCAGGAGTTTAGAAGTGCCGCCGGAACCTTCGTCAAGGACCCCGGATGCTTTAAGCGTGGCAAGCCGAGGCCACGTGAACCGGGATTGTCTTCGTCCACCCTTGACTTGTCATACTTGTGGTCAGTCGGGCCACAAAGCTTCTTTTTGCGAGAAGCTCAGACAGTTTCGCGGCGCCCGTTCTTCTCACCCAGTACCTATGGAGCCGAGTGTGAACCAGGGCTCATTCGCTCCGCCGCCACCGCCGAGTGCCGGCCGAGGTAGGGGTCGGGGTCAGCCCGCTAGAGGAGGAGCTTCCAGTGTCGGCTCTGCCCAGCCACGTATCTATGAGATGAGGAGGGCCGATGATCCAGCAGCTACTGTGGCGACAGGTACCGTTCATATCCATTCTCATCCTGTCAGTGTGCTTTTTGATTCGGGTGCTACGCATTCATTCATTTCTCTAGAGTGTGTACACCGCTTGAGTCTCGACAGCTTGTCACCTTGCGAGCCTTTCATCGTTAAACTTCCTAGCGGTGATAGAATTGTCGGTGATCGAGAAGTCCGGGACTATTCTGTGTCTATTTGTGAGAGGGCTTGGCTCTCTAATCTTATTTTCGTGAGTATCGAGGGTGAGGATTTGATTCTCGGGGATGATTGGCTCGAGCGGCACGGTGCAATCATGAACTACCGCACGAGGATTATTACCATGTTAGCCGAGGACGGCACTGAACACTCTTTCACGGGGCGAAAGAGAAACCAGAAGTTTATTATTAACGCCTTGAAGGCGATGAAACTCCTGCGAAAGGGGTGTACTGGTTATTGGTGCTACGCCTTGAAGGCGGAGAATGGTGGAGTCGAGATTTCGTCGATTCCAGTCGTTAGTGAGTTTCCTGATGTATTTCCTGACGAGTTACCGGGATTGCCACCGGATCATGTGGTCGATTTTGTTATAGAGTTAGAGTCTGGCGCGGCTCGATTTCGAAGGCGCCGTATCGCATGGCACCTTGAGAGATGGCGAGTTGAAGAAAAAGTTGAGTGAACTTCTTGAGTCGGGGTATGTTCGGCCGAGCGCCTCGCCTCGGGCGCACGGTCTGTTGTGCGTAAGAAGGATGGTTCACTGCGTTTGTGTATCGACTATCGCGAATGAACAAGGTGACCATCAAGAACAAGTACCCTTTGCCGAGGATTGATGACTTGTTCGATCGATTCGGAGCGGCGGTATTCTCAAACATTGATTTGAGATCGGGGTACTATCGGCTCAGAGTGAGGAGTCGATGTGCAGCGACTTTTCGGACGAGATACGGACATTATGAGTTTGTAGTTATGCCTTTCGGGTTAACTAATGCGCCGGCGGTGTTCATGCGGTTGATGAACAAAGTCTTTATCGATCTGGATAAGTGTGTCGTCGTCTTCATTGGCGATATTCTTATCTATTCGAGGAATGAGGAAGAGCATGCCCATCATTTGCGGATAGTGTTAGACATTTTGAGGGCCGAGCAACTCTATGCGAAGTTCTCGAAATGTGAGTTAGTGAAGGAAGTGATGTTTTTGGGTCACGTGATTTCGGTAGGAGTTCGAGTGGATCCGAGAAGATTGAGGCGGTGTTGGATTGGGCACCTTCCGAGAATGTGAAGGAGATCCGTAGTTTCTTGGGCACAGCCGGCTACTACCGTAGGATCTTCGAGGGTTTCTCGAAACTATCTCGGCCACTTACACAGTTGCTCAATCCAGAAGTTAAATGCGGAATGACGAGAGGCAATCGAGTTTTGAGGAACTGAAGAGGCGTTTGACCTCAGCCCCGGTTTTGGCATTGCCATGTGGCAACGAGGATTTTTCTGTTTATAGTGATGCTTCGGGTTAGGGTCTTGGGTGCGTATTGATGCAGCACGGCAAGACCATTGCCTATGCATCGAGACAGTTGAGGCCGTATGAGCTTAACTACCCTACCCATGATTTGGAGTTAGCGGCAGTTGTTTTTGCGCTCGAGATTTGGTGTCACTACCTTTTCGGATCTGCATGGCATATTTTTACCGATCATAAAAGTCTGAAATACATATTTACTCAGCGGGAGTTGAATATGAGGCAGAGGAGGTGGCTAGAGCTGATTAAGGATTATGAACTTGAAATCCTTTATCATCCGGGCAAGGCGAACGTCGTGGCCGATGCCTTGAGTCGGAAACCGATTGCGTTGTGAACGCTTGAGGTCCTTACATCTCAGTCTGAGCTTCGACAAGTTTTGATTGAGTTAGATGTTAAGGTTTTGTTGCCTGGAACTGTCGGGCAACTTTGTGCTTTAGAGATTTCGTCGTCTTTGATCGATGAAATTAAGCTGAAGCAGTTGGAGGATCCGATGATTACTCAAATATGAGAGAACATTCTTAAGGGAAAGTCTCCTAGCTTTGTGATTCATGAGGATGGTGTTTTGAGATTCCAGAGTCGGCTTTGTGTACCGAACGACTTAGAGTTGAGACAGAGTATTCTGCGCGAGGCCCATGCTACACCTTACTTCGTTCATCCTGGTTCGAGTAAGATGTACAAGGACCTGAGGAGGAATTTCTGGTTGAATGATATGAAGGAGGAGGTCGCGCAGTTTGTAGCGAAATGTTTGACTTGTCAGCAGGTCAAAATCGAGCATCAGCGACCGGCTGGGTTATTGCAGTCACTTCCCGTTCCGGAATGGAAATGGGAAGATATATTGATGGATTTCATTACGAGTTTGCCGAGATCGAGATCGGGCATGAATATGGTTTGGGTGATTGTTGATCGTCTTACCAAGTCAGCACATTTTCTGGGCATCAAGGACTCTTGGGGCCCGGAAAAGTTGGCTCGTATATTTATCGCACAGATTGTGAAGCTTCACGGTACTCCGAAGTCTATTGTTTCGGATCGTGATGGCCGTTTTGTATCACACTTTTGGCAGGCGGTGCATAAGGCATTGGGTACTCGTTTGCGTTTGAGTGCCTCTTTTCACCCCCAGTCAGATGGGCAGTCGGAGCGCACTATCCAGACATTTGAGGATATGTTGCGTGCTTGTGCTCTCGATTGGAGCAATGACTGGGAGGAGCATTTGCCATTGATCGAATTCACGTACAACAACAGTTGGCACGCGTCGATTCGGATGGCACCGTATGAGGCACTTTATGGGCGGCGATGTCGATCACCGATTTGTTTGAATGAGGCGTCCGATTTGGTCAGGACCGAGCCAGATGTCGTTTTAGAGACGAGGCGGAAGATAGACTTAATTCGGGAACGGATGTTGACTGCCTAGAGTCGACAGAAGTCATATGCCGATGTCCGTCGTCGACCTTTAGAATTCGAGGTGGGAGACCATGTTTTGCTGAAGGTGTCGCCGACAAGAGGAGTTTTCCGTTTCGGGAAGAAGGGGAAGCTGAGTCCGAGATTTATTGGACCCTTCGAGATTCTCGAGAGAGTCGGTGAGTTAGCATACCGTTTGGCGTTACCTCCGGCCTTGAGTCGCGTACATAGCGTTTTCCATGTTTCCCAGCTAAGGAAATATGTCCCGGATCCTAGTCATATCATCGACTATAGTGAGATCGATATTGCCGAAGACTTTACCTTCGAGAAGCGTCCCTTGAAGATTTTGGAGCATCGTGATAAACAACTAAGGCATAAGACCATCCCTTTGGTCAAGGTGCAGTGGTCGAGACATGGTGTCGAGGAAGCAACTTGGGAAACCGAGGATAGCATGCGTGCTAGATACCCCGAGTTGTTTGTTTCTTAAGT